>CP125977.1:152204937-153511111 GCA_030063025.1 Avena longiglumis | reverse complement strand
TCAATGTACTTCGTTCAGTTACGTATTGCTATAGGGTGCTTGCATGTCCCCCTCGCATGCATGCGTTCTAACCTAGAGGAAGGTTTGAGACCAGTATAAGGGGAATCTCCCGTTTAGGTGAAACCGGGTAGGATAGTGCCCCAACTTGTGAACCAACATGGTTTACATCACCCTATGACCTAAAAACACAAAACAAGAGAGAGCTACATGGTCTACCCCTGTCGAGAAACGTCTAGGGGTAGACGATCCGAGTGTGCACAAAGATCGTGGTTTGGGAGGAAGACCACGAGAACATCAGATGAAAACTTGCATGTGTCCCTAGCATATGTGTGTGAGTGTGGTGAGAGGTTGGTATAGATGCTTGCATGTGTCCCCCTCGCATGCATCCGCTCTAACCTAGAGGCGAAGGTTCCGGACCCGTATAAGGGGGGAATCTCCCCGTTTAGGTGAAACCGGGTAGGATAGTGCCCCAACTTGTGAACCAACATGGTTTTACATCACCCTATGACCTAAACAAACACAAAACAAGAGATAGCTATGACGGTCTACCACTGTAAGAGGAACGTCTAGGCGGGTAGACGATCCGAGTGTGCAGAGAGATCGGGGTTTCGCCGGAGGAAGACCACGAGAACATCGGAATCAGATGAAAACTTGCATGTGTCCCTAGCATATGTGTGTGAGTGTGGTGAGAGGTTGGTATAGGTGCTTGCATTTTCCCCCCTCGCATGCATGCGCTCTAACCTAGAGGCGAAGGTTCCGGGCCCGTATAAGGGGGGAATCTCCCCGTTTATGTGAAACCGGGTAGGATAGTGCCCCAACTTGTGAACCAACATGGTTTTACATCACTCTATGACATAAACAAACACAAAACAAGAGAGAGCTACGCCGGGCTACCCCTGTCAGAGGAACGTCTAGGGGGGTAGACGATCCGAGTGTGCATAGAGATCAGGGTTTCGCCGGAGGAAGACCACGAGAACATCGGAATCAGATGAAAACTTGCATGTGACCCTAGCATATGTGTGTGAGTGTGGTGAGAGGTTGGTATAGGTGCTTGCATGTGTCCCTCCTCGCATGCATGCGCTCTAACCTAGAGGCGAACGTTCCGGACCCGTATAAGGGGGGAATCCCCCCGTTTAGGTGAAACCGGGTAGGATAGTGCCACAACTTGTGAACAAACATGGTTTTACATCACCCTATGACCTAAACAAACACAAAACAAGAGAGAGCTACGCCGGGCTACCCCTGTCAGAGGAACGTCTAGGGGGTAGACGATCCGAGTGTGCAAAGAGATCAGGGTTTCGCCGGAGGAAGACCACGAGAACATCGGAATCAGATGAAAACTTGCATGTGTCCCTAGAATATTTGTGTGAGTGTGGTGAGAGGTTGGTATAGGTGCTTGCATGTGTCCCCCCTCGCATGCATGCGCTCTAACCTAGAGGCGAAGGTTCCGGACCCGTATAAGGGGGGAATCTCCCTGTTTAGGTGAAACCGGGTAGGATAGTGCCCCAACTTGTGAACCAACATGGTTTTACATCACCCTATGACCTAAACAAACACAAAACAAGAGAGAGCTACGCCGGGCTACCCCTGTCAGAGGAACGTCTAGGGGGGTAGACGATCCGAGTGTGCACAGAGATGAGGGTTTCGCTGGAGGAAGACCACGAGAACATCGGAATCAGATGAAAACTTGCATGTGTCCCTAGCATATGTGTGTGAGTGTGGTGAGAGGTTGGTATAGGTGCTTGCATGTGTCCCCCCTCGCATGCATGCGCTCTAACCTAGAGGCGAAGGTTTGAGACCCGTATAAGGGGAATCTCCCGTTTAGGTGAAACCGGTAGGATAGTGCCCCAACTTGTGAACCAACATGGTTTTACATCACCCTATGACCTAAAAAACACAAAACAAGAGAGCTACGGTCTACCCCTGTCGAGAGCGTCTAGGGGGTAGCGATCCAGTGTGCACAAAGATCGTGGTTTGGGAGGAAGACCACGAGAACATCGGAATCAGATGAAAACTTGCATGTGTCCCTAGCATATGTGTGTGAGTGTGGTGAGAGGTTGGTATAGGTGCTTGCATGTGTCCCCCCTCGCATGCATGCGCTCTAACCTAGAGGCGAAGGTTCCGGACCCGTATAAGGGGGGAATCTCCCCGTTTAGGTGAAACCGGGTAGGATAGTGCCCCAACTTGTGAACCAACATGGTTTTACATCACCCTATGACCTAAACAAACACAAAACAAGAGATAGCTACGCCGGGCTATCCCTGTCAGAGGAACGTCTAGGGGGGTAGACGATCCGAGTGTGCACAGAGATCAGGGTTTCGCCGGAGGAAGACCACGAGAACATCGGAATCAGATGAAAACTTGCATGTGTCCCTAGCATATGTGTGTGAGTGTGGTGAGAGGTTGGTATAGGTGCTTGCATTTTCCCCCCTCGCATGCATGCGCTCTAACCTAGAGGCGAAGGTTCCGGGCCCGTATAAGGGGGGAATCTCCCCGTTTAGGTGAAACCGGGTAGGATAGTGCCCCAACTTGTGAACCAACATGGTTTTACATCACTCTATGACATAAACAAACACAAAACAAGAGAGAGCTACGCCGGGCTACCCCTGTCAGAGGAACGTCTAGGGGGGTAGACGATCCGAGTGTGCACAGAGATCAGGGTTTCGCCGGAGGAAGACCACGAGAACATCGGAATCAGATGAAAACTTGCATGTGTCCCTAGCATATGTGTGTGAGTGTGGTGAGAGATTGGTATAGGTGCTTGCATGTGTCCCTCGCATGCATGCGCTCTAACGTAGATGAGCGTTAGAACCCGTATAAGGGGGGAATCTCCCCGTTTAGGTGAAACCGGGTAGGATAGTGCCCCAACTTGTGAACCAACATGGTTTTACATCACCCTATGACCTAAACAAACACAAAACAAGAGAGATCTACGCCGGGCTACCCCTGTCAGAGGAACGTCTAGGGGGGTAGACGATCCGAGTGTGCACAGAGATCAGGGTTTCGCCGGAGGAAGACCACGAGAACATCGGAATCAGATGAAAACTTGCATGTGTCCCTAGAATATGTGTGTGAGTGTGGTGAGAGGTTGGTATAGGTGCTTGCATGTGTCCCTCCTCGCATGCATGCGCTCTAACCTAGAGGCGAAGGTTCCGGACCCGTATAAGGGGGGAATCTCCCCGTTTAGATGAAACCGGGTAGGATAGTGCCCCAACTTGTGAACCAACATGGTTTTACATCACCCTATGACCTAAACAAACACAAAACAAGAGATAGCTACGCCGGGCTATCCCTGTCAGAGGAACGTCTAGGGGGGTAGACGATCCGAGTGTGCACAGAGATCAGGGTTTCGCCGGAGGAAGACCACGAGAACATCGGAATCAGATGAAAACTTGCATGTGTCCCTAGCATATGTGTGTGAGTGTGGTGAGAGGTTGGTATAGGTGCTTGCATGTGTCCCCCCTCGCATGCATGCGCTCTAACCTAGAGGCGAAGGTTCCGGGCCCGTATAAGGGGGGAATCTCCCCGTTTAGGTGAAACCGGGTAGGATAGTGCCCCAACTTGTGAACCAACATGGTTTTACATCACTCTATGACATAAACAAACACAAAACAAGAGAGAGCTACGCCGGGCTACCCCTGTCAGAGGAACGTCTAGGGGGGTAGACGATCCGAGTGTGCACAGAGATCAGGGTTTCGCCGGAGGAAGACCACGAGAACATCGGAATCAGATGAAAACTTGCATGTGTCCCTAGCATATGTGTGTGAGTGTGGTGAGAGGTTGGTATAGGTGCTTGCATGTGTCCCTCCTCGCATGCATGCGCTCTAACCTAGAGGCGAACGTTCCGAACCCGTATAAGGGGGGAATCCCCCCGTTTAGGTGAAACCGGGTAGGATAGTGCCCCAACTTGTGAACAAACATGGTTTTACATCACCCTATGACCTAAACAAACACAAAACAAGAGAGAGCTACGCCGGGCTACCCACGGAGGAACGTCTAGGGGTGAGCGATCCAGTGTGCACAGAGATCGTGGTTTATTGGAGGAAGACCACGACAACATCGGAATCAGATGAAAACTTGCATGTGTCCCTAGCATATGTGTGTGAGTGTGGTGAGAGGTTGGTATAGGTGCTTGCATGTGTCCCCCCTCGCATGCATGCGCTCTAACCTAGAAGCGAAGGTTCTGTACCCGTATAAGGGAGAATCTCCCTGTTTAGGTGAAACCGGGTAGGATAGTGCCCCAACTTGTGAAACAACATGGTTTTACATCACCCTATGACCTAAACAAACACAAAACAAGAGAGAGATACGCCGGGCTACGCCTGTCAGAGGAACGTCTAGGGGGGTAGACGATCCGAGTATGCACAGATCAGGGTTTCGCCGGAGGAAGACCACGAGAACATCGGAATCAGATGAAAACTTGCATGTGTCCCTAGCATATGTGTGTGAGTGTGGTGAGAGGTTGGTATAGGTGCTTGCATGTGTCCCCCCTCGCATGCATGCGCTCTAACCTAGAGGCGAAGGTTTGAGACCCGTATAAGGGGGGAATCTCCCCGTTTAGGTGAAACCGGGTAGGATAGTGCCCCAACTTGTGAACCAACATGGTTTTACATCACCCTATGACCTAAAAAAACACAAAACAAGAGAGAGCTACGCCGGTCTACCCCTGTCAGAGAAACGTCTAGGGGGGTAGACGATCCGAGTGTGCACAAAGATCAGGGTTTCGCCGGAGGAAGACCACGAGAACATCGGAATCAGATGGAAACTTGCATGTGTCCCTAGCATATGTGTGTGAGTGTGGTGAGAGATTGGTATAGGTTCTTGCATGTGTTCCCCCTCGCATGCATGCGCTCTAACCTAGAGGCGAAGGTTCCGGACCCGTATAAGGGGGGAATCTCCCCGTTTAGGTGAAACCGGGTAGGATAGTGCCCCAACTTGTGAACCAACATGGTTTTACATCACCCTATGACCTAAACAAACACAAAACAAGAGATAGCTACGCCGGGCTATCCCTGTTAGAGGAACGTCTAGGGGGTAGACGATCCGAGTGTGCACAGAGATCAGGGTTTCGCCGGAGGAAGACCACTAGAACATCGGAATCAGATGAAAACTTGCATCTGTCCCTAGCATATGTGTGTGAGTGTGGTGAGAGGTTGGTATAGCTGCTTGCATTTTCCCCCCTCGCATGCATGCGCTCTAACCTAGAGGCGAAGGTTCCGGGCCCGTATAAGGGGGGAATCTCCCCGTTTAGGTGAAACCGGGTAGGATAGTGCCCCAACTTGTGAACCAACATGGTTTTACATCACTCTATGACATAAACAAACACAAAACAAGAGAGAGCTACGCCGGGCTACCCCTGTCAGAGGAACGTCTAGGGGGGTAGACGATCCGAGTGTGCACAGAGATCAGGGTTTCGCCGGAGGAAGACCACGAGAACATCGGAATCAGATGAAAACTTGCATGTGTCCCTAGCATATGTGTGTGAGTGTGGTGAGAGATTGGTATAGGTGCTTGCATGTGTCCCTCCTCGCATGCATGCGCTCTAACCTAGAGGCGAAGGTTCCGGACCCGTATAAGGGGGGAATCTCCCCGTTTAGGTGAAACCGGGTAGGATAGTGCCCCAACTTGTGAACAAACATGGTTTTACATCACCCTATGACCTAAACAAACACAAAACAAGAGAGAGCTACGCCGGGCTACCCCTGTCAGAGGAACGTCTAGGGGGGTAGACGATCCGAGTGTGCACAGAGATCAGG
This sequence comes from Avena longiglumis, assembly GCA_030063025.1. NCBI lineage: Eukaryota > Viridiplantae > Streptophyta > Magnoliopsida > Poales > Poaceae > Avena > Avena longiglumis. The sequence goes on along the minus strand of CP125977.1, from coordinate 153,505,355 downwards.
GTTTCGCCGGAGGAAGACCACGAGAACATCGGAATCAGATGAAAACTTGCATGTGTCCCTAGAATATTTGTGTGAGTGTGGTGAGAGGTTGGTATAGGTGCTTGCATGTGTCCCCCCTCGCATGCATGCGCTCTAACCTAGAGGCGAAGGTTCCGGACCCGTATAAGGGGGGAATCTCCCTGTTTAGGTGAAACCGGGTAGGATAGTGCCCCAACTTGTGAACCAACATGGTTTTACATCACCCTATGACCTAAACAAACACAAAACAAGAGAGCTACGCCGGGCTACCCCTGTCAGAGGAACGTCTAGGGGGGTAGACGATCCGAGTGTGCACAGAGATCAGGGTTTCGCCGGAGGAAGACCACGAGAACATCGGAATCAGATGAAAACTTGCATGTGTCCCTAGCATATGTGTGTGAGTGTGGTGAGAGGTTGGTATAGGTGCTTGCATGTGTCCCCCCTCGCATGCATGCGCTCTAACCTAGAGGCGAAGGTTCCGGACCCGTATAAGGGGGGAATCTCCCCGTTTAGGTGAAACCGGGTAGGATAGTGCCCCAACTTGTGAACCAACATGGTTTTACATCACCCTATGACCTAAAAAACACAAAACAAGAGAGATCTACGCCGGGCTACCCCTGTCAGAGGAACGTCTAGGGGGGTAGACGATCGGAGTGTGCACAAAGATCAGGGTTTCGCCGGAGGAAGACCACGAGAACATCGGAATCAGATGAAAACTTGCATGTGTCCCTAGCATATGTGTGTGAGTGTGGTGAGAGATTGGTATAGGTTCTTGCATGTGTCCCCCCTCGCATGCATGCGCTCTAACCTAGAGGCGAAGGTTCCGGACCCGTATAAGGGGGGAATCTCCCCGTTTAGGTGAAACCGGGTAGGATAGTGCCCCAACTTGTGAACCAACATGGTTTTACATCACCCTATGACCTAAACAAACACAAAACAAGAGAGAGCTACGGGCTATCTCATTAGAGGAACGTCTAGGGGTGAGCGATCCAGTGTGCCTGAGATCGTGGTTTCACGGAGGAAGACCACTAGAACATCGAATCGGATGAAAACTTGCATCTGTCCCTAGCATATGTGTGTGAGTGTGGTGAGAGGTTGGTATAGGTGCTTGCATTTTCCCCTCGCATGCATGCGCCTAACCTAGAGGCGAAGGTTAGGGCCCGTATAAGGGGAATCTCCCGTTTAGGTGAAACCGGTAGGATAGTGCCCCAACTTGTGAACCAACATGGTTTTACATCACTCTATGACATAAACAAACACAAAACAAGAGAGAGCTACGGGCTACCCTGTCGGGAGAGCGTCTAGGGGGTAGACGATCCGAGTGTGCATAGAGATCAGGGTTTCGCCGGAGGAAGACCAGGAGAACATCGGAATCAGATGAAAACTTGCATGTGTCCCTAGCATATGTGTGTGAGTGTGGTGAGAGGTTGGTATAGGTGCTTGCATGTGTCCCTCCTCGCATGCATGCGCTCTAACCTAGAGGCGAACGTTCCGGACCCGTATAAGGGGGGAATCCCCCCGTTTAGGTGAAGTTATCACCGTATTTTGGCCAAAGACGGAGATGGGCCGTGATCAAGATGGGCTTGGAAGATACATTTATTCAACTTGTTGTTGGATCGGCCTAGTGCGTAGATTTGGGCTGAATTGCCCGTGTATCCTGTATCATAGTAGGATTCGTGTTTGTTTAGGTTCCGTTTATGTTTAGGTAAAGATAGAGTTGTAGAGTTATTCCAAAAGTAGAGAGTCTCCGGACTATAAATATGTACCTAGGGTTATTGAAAGACAAGGACAATCACGTTCACAACCAACAACAATCTCGGCGCGCCACCCCTTGTTTCTAGGGTTTTTCGGGTAAGTGCCATCGCCTAGATCGCACCTTGCGATCTAGGCAGTATTTACTTATGCGATTATCCGGTGTTACTCGTACTGAAGCCTTGTTGATGGCGAGTAACACCTTTACCACAGATTGTTAGAGCTAGCATCGATGCTTTTACTACGATTGCTTATGCATGCTACCTCTAGCTATCTCGCCGTCTTTGCACCTTCTCCCGGGTGTAAAGGTGGCATCTTGCTTGATTTCTGCTTAAGTTGATTTGATCTGTTATAGTTGTGCCTTGTTCATCAAGGTTTAGTTTAATATCCACGTGATTAGGCCTCACAAACGGGTTGAACGATCCGGTAATACGTAAGGTATGGTTTATTGATCTTAGAGGGGATGTTTCCGGGAATTGACGTTATGTTGGTTTTTAGGCCTTCTCTAGGATCGGTTTTCTACTATCTTTCGTATCTATTAGGCTCAACTACGCGTGGGACGTTCCGGTTGCGTGGTGAAAACGTTAAACTATCGTAGATCAATTTAACTTGTAGTAATTAAGCAAAATCCCATGTTATCATAGATCCAATGCAGAACCATGGGGACAATCGGCTCGAAAGCCGATCTGAGAAACAGGGAGCGATCACGGCTCGAATTTTACGATACTTGTTTACCGTGAAACCAATCGAACAATCCATCACCTTCGACCAGGTATAGGTCAGGTGGCATCTCGAACCAAGACAGACGCGCGTGCGTCTTGGAAGATTGCGGCCGTTGACCGAGGACTAGGGCCCACCGGCGCTCTGAGCCTCCGGCTCTTCGTGTTGCTAGTCACCGCCCGGTGAGTTTTGACAGCAACACATTACAGCACGCCTGGTGGGACCTTCAACAACGTCTACATCAATGTCCGACTGCGATGGAGAACAGGCCGGTCACGTCTGACGAGCTTCTGCCGAGCACAAAGCGAAGTATGACGAGCTCAAAGAGCTCTTGAGCCGACCTCATCGGCTCTTCGAGAGGACCCGCACGGGGCATCAAGTGGAAGGATTCTCCCAGGGTGCTCTCGATGAAGTAGATCATGTTCCTTGGAGGAACGCTCGAGGCTCGCGGCAGAAGTCAACTATATGGTGGCTCATTCTCTACACCGCCACTCGAGAGCTGGTGAACGCCGAGCGGATTGCGATTCGCGTGGTCCAGAGATCATGAAACATCGTACTCTCCGTCGGGGCCCACTTTAGGAACCCACCAAGGAGAAAGACCGCTCCACACCGCATCAAGAATCGCCGGTCACGCTCGCAGCTCGAGCCGCCAGATCAGCGGCATACATTGTCTACAAGGTGAGGCGATCCGGGTGATTGCCAATTCTGTTCGAGCCACCCAAGGAGATTCCGCATGGGTACATATGTGCCTACGTGCCGGACTGCAACAACTTGGCGCGCGCCAGCCAGATCGCAACCGCAGGAGTCTCCGCGGGGTTCCTGCTGCAGGATCTTCAGGAGCAGGCGTTCCTGGGGCAACGGTGTCCGGGATGGACGCTGACAAACAGTGGCTAGCCAAGTATGCCATCGAACTAGCTATGAGAATCCAGCCCTGCAGCTCAAACAGTGGACCAAATCACTACCATCTTGAGAGATCGGTTGACCGTGCGAAAAAGGCGACGATCGGCTACTCAAAGCCGTACCCCAACGAGTTTGACCTGATTCCACTACCGCCCAAATATAAGCTCCCTGAGTTCTCAAGATTCAGCGGGTCAGAGGGGTCAAGCTCGATCGAGCACGTAAGCCGATACCTGGCGCAGCTGGGTATGATTTCGGCATCGGATCAAATGCGCGTGAGATTTTTTGCACAATCTCTAACAGGACCAGCTTTTGGGTGGTACACCTCGCTGCCACCTGATTCAATTCGCACCTGGAAGCAACTAGAAGAACAGTTCCACATCCAGTACCATTCGTGAGGCGATCGAGGGGCTGGCATTGCGCACTGGCGCAAGTCTGACGAAGCGGGGAAAACTGGCGAATACATCGGCTTCGAACCATCAAACAGATGTTATTCGCTCGCTTAATCGAGAAGGAAGCAATCGACTGGCTGTGGTGGGGCTCTTAGCACCCGTCAAGGATCTGGCTTTCGGTGGAGTACAACTCAAGGCACATGGCCCGAAACCGGCGATGTATGAACAGCGCCACCGAGTTATACCAAGACAGTTCAAGCGGCCCGTAAGCCCGGTAGTTACGGAAGAAGATGATCCTACACAAGACCGAGGTGGCCGTGGCCGAGTGGGCTCGGGGCGAACTCGTGTCCCGCAAATGGGTGAAGCAACAGGGCCTTTGAAAGGTTTGACTTCGACGTGAGCAAAGCCGGCAGATATTCGATTCTCGCTGAAGAGAAAGCAGTTGAGGTTACCGAAGGCCACAAGATCCCCACCGCTCAGGAGATGAACGGGAGACCATACTGCAAGTGGCATCATTCGTTCACCCACACCACCAATGATTGCAAAGAGCTGCGGCGCCCAGATCCAAATGGCAATAGAACAAGGCCGCTGATCCTCGGCCATTTCGCCATGAAGGTGGACACGAACCCGTTCCCGGTGTCAACATGATAGAGCTCTGCTCATGAGACGTCAACGGACTTTTCGTTTGATGTCAACATGGCTGGGTCTGGGTACCACCATGACACGTACAAGGAAGGAGGTGATCACTCTGAGCAAAGATGAGAGAAGGCTGGTCGCGACCGCCCAGCCACGATGGCGGCGGTACTTACAGAGGAACAAGTGAGGAGAGTGCGATATCGAAGCCACATTCCACGCACCTCCTTAACAAATATGAGCGCCATCGACCAACGTCGCCCGCAGACGAGACGATGAAAGACATGGGCACCTCGCCAAGAGACCACCCAAAGAGAAGGAAGCAGACAAACATTGGGATTGCCTTCTTCAAGCATTCTGGGGCGTGGGAATGAGCCGATTGCCTACCGACAACGCCCGTAATGTGGACCACAAAAGAAGGGCACGAGGCGATATCGGTGTTGAACGTCTCGGACCTCCCACCTCAGGCCGTCCTAAGGAGTCCACTAGGCGAAGGGCCTTGAGAGGACAAGGGACGACGAAGAAGACAGGTTTCACCGTCCAAGGTGGTGCCCGATGGACTCGGACACACTCGAGCGCAGAGTGCAACGTGCGTAACTTAGAAGAAGGCTGAGCGCAGATTCTCCACGCTAAAGAAGGCACGGCGATCTGGCGTCAAAGTAAGGCAGATTACGGAAGCGGAGGGCAGCGGCAAGGAAAGAGTGGCGCCCCAAACCAATAAAGCCGATGCACAGGCATCGGTGGCACAAACATGGTGTTCGTACTCGGCAGAGTTCGCGCCACGAACCAATATGCTACCCGGATGTACAGCTTGACCGCGCCCACGGCGATTATCTTTGAGAAGCCACGAGAAGGGTTACAAACATCCGAAGCGGCGTACTGCGGGCTACATCAATGGACAACCCGTCCAAGATGTTGGTGGACACCGGGCGGCGATTAACATCATGCCATACTCCATGCTACGACGTTTGGGACGCTCCACGGCGGACCGATCAAAACCAACGTCACGTTAAGCGACTTCAACGGCGTCTTGAAGCAAGGTGTTCTTAACGTGGATCGGCGGTGGGGAAAACTATACCCACGTCATTTTTCGTCGTGAACAGCAAAAGTACCTACGCCGTCTTGCTAGGAAGGATTGGATCCACGCTAATCGCTGCATTCCATCCACGATGCACCGATTACGTCTGATGGGACGGAGATGAAGTGGAGGTCGTCCATGCGAGCGATTCTATCGAGGTTTCCATGGCTGGCACGAACATCCGGGAAGCGAAGACCAAGAGCCGATCTCGGAATCAGTTTGGGCTGTGAGCGCATTGAAGCTTCAAAAACGGGGTGAGGCTGGTCTTATCCAGCGGCACGTGTAATAGCAAGGTCCACAATCATCGTGGTACGGCGATCATCACGATCGGCCACAAAAATAAAAAGCGACCATCGACAAGCGGATCATGTAGTCGTAACGGGAGACGCCTGCCATTGTAAAACCGTGAGGTGTAAACCGCCCTTGACGAGCACAATCAAGAAGGGGCCGATTTGCAATCGGCCCAAATTATTTTGTTGTCCTCACCTCGCTTGCCTGTGTTTAGCATCGACCGACGGTGACGGCAAGCTAGGGTATGGGTTTACATCCGCGATGAGCTAGAAGAGATTGACATTGGTCCAGGATAAGCCACGACCAACATTTATCGACAAATTAGATCCAGATCTGCGAGGCCCAATGATCGCCTGTTGAAACAATACCCGCATCGCCGCTCGACTACACAGAAATGCCTGGGTTAGACAGGAGCATCATTGAGCATCGGCTCCCACTGAAAAAAGGATTCCGGCCATTTCAGCAGCGAGCACGGCAAATGAAGGCCGAAATTCTGGTAGAAGTCAAGAAGGATGGGCAGTGGCGGGTCGCCATAGATTTTCGGGATCTCAACAGGGCGACCCCGAAGGATGAGTATCCGATGCCGGTAGCAGAGACGTTAATAAACGCAGCGGCTGGTCACAAGATCTTAAGTTTCATGGATGGCAATGCTGGTTACAACCAAATTTTTATGGCTCCAGAAGACATACACAAAACGCATTGAGTACCAGGTTCGGTGGGTCTCTTGAATATGTGGTCATGACGTTTGATTGAAGAATCTGGCGCCATACCGAGGGCCATGAATTATATTTTCCACGACCTGATCGGCGTTGGTGGAAATCTACATTGACGACGTGGTGGTCAAATGCTTGGCGCAAGGGCACTTGGGCGATCTACAGCGTCTGGACCGAACAAGAAAGTTGACCTGCGGATGAATCAAAGAAGTGTGCTTCGGAGTGGCGGTCAGTTCTGGGTTTCTTGGTCCATGAACGCGGGATTGAGATCGGCTGAAGAGTAAGGAGGCGGTCGAACAATGAAGCCACCCACTACAAAGAAAGAGCTGCGATCTCTCATCGGCAAGATCAACTTCAGACGATTCATCTCTAACCTCGGGAAGGATAGAGCCGTTCATGGGGCTCGTAAAATTAAAGTGACGAGGAATTCCGGGGCGAGAACAACAACGGGCCTTCGACGAGATCAAAGAATATCGACAAAGCCGCGGTGTTAGTTCCACCCCAGCCGGACAAACCATTCTACATTTAATTGTCGATGGCGGACGTCCATCGCCTCGATGGTGGTACAAGTGCATGATGGGCTAGAGCGAGTCGTATTCTACATAAGCGGAGGATGCTGACGCAGAGACAAGGTATCCAGATATCGACAAGTTGTGCCTCTGTTTGTTCTTTACATGTACCAAGCTGCGCCACATTTTGCTATCAGCAGAGGTCATTATCATATGCAAGTCGGACGTCATAAAGCACATCCTATCGGCTCCTATGTTAAAAGGCCGATTGGGCAAATGGATGTTTGCATTATCAGAGTTTGACATCCGGTATCAACCCGCAAAAGCTGTTAAGGGACGGTATTGGCTGATCTTATTGCGAGAGGATCAACACTAACATAGCAACACTATCCATAAAAGCATGGGCTATGTTTTTGACGGATCGGTTTGTGACGATGGCTGCGGCATCGGCATTTTGCTCGTCGCCTGGGGCAACATTTTCCTTCTCCATCAGGTTGTCTACCCTTTGCACCAACAATGTAGCCGAGTACGAGGCAATACGCAAGGAATGGAGTTACTCCTCGAGCCGAGGCGGTGGAAATTTTGGTGACTCAAAGTTGGTACTTTCCCAACTCACGGAGGAGTACAAGTGCGAGCGAGTCCCTCTTCCCATTATGGTTGCAATTGCCGTGAGTTGATGGCACAATTCGATACATGAACTTCAGCTGGATCCAGCGGTCGAGAACATAGAGGCAAATGATCTTGCAGGATGGCTTGTGCTATAAAGAGGCGTGGAGGGAGCCGATATTCGTCTGACTCTTGGAAGCCGACGATGGAGAGCCGATATCTTCAATTACTTGAAGGATTCGCTCGGGGCCTAAAAGGATAAGTCTGAGCCATGAAGTATGTGCTAATTGGGGACGAAATGTTTCTGGGACCTGGAAGGATTATTGCTCAAATGTTTGGGAACAGCCGAGGCTAATCGGCTCCTACACGAGGTACATGAAGGCGCCTGTGGGACTCATCAGTCGGCTCACAAGATGAAGTGGTTGATCAGGAGATCAGGGGTTTATTGGCCCACCATGCTCGAGGACTGTTTTAAGTACTACAAAGGGTGTCAAGCATGTCAGATATTTGGAAAAATCCAGATGGTACCCGCATCAGCGATGAATCCCATCATCAAGCCTTGGCCATTCCGAGGTTGGGGCATGGACATGATCGGCAAGATCAATTCTCCGTCAAGCAAAGGCCACATGTGGATCTTGGCCATCACAGATTATTTTACCAAGTGGGTGGAGGCCGTCCCTATGAAGTCAGTAAGTTCAAAAGATGTTGTCAATTTTGTGAAAGAGCATGTCATTCATAGGTTTGGGATTCCTCGACTATCACAACCGATGGAGGTTCGGTTTCACTTCTCACGAGTTCGAGAGTTACGTGAGGATCTGAGGATTAACTGATTCGATCATATCCATTACTATGCTCAAGCAAATGGACAAGCGTCGTCAACGAGTCTTATCAAACGATCAAGAGGAAAATCGATGAGCATCCGAGGCGTTGGCATGAAGTTTTATCAGAGGCTTTATGGGCTTATCGCATGTCATGTCATGGAGCGATAAAAACCTCTCCGTACCATCTGGTCTATGGACAAGAAGCCGTATTGCCTTGGGAAATTACGGCTGGGTCGAGACGTGTTACTTTTCAGAATGAGCTAACGACTGAAGAATATGCAACTTTGATGAGTGACCGTGGAAGACGTGGTGAGCTTAGGCTGTGGTCGCTGAGAAAATAAAAGAGAACAAGGCTAAAGTAGCTCGTGCCTACAACAAGAAGGTGAAGCCAAAGGAGTTCCACGTTGGATTTGGTGTGGGAAGCTGTGTTGCCCTTGGGTACTAAGGACGCATGACATATGGTAAATGGTCTCCAAATTGCACGGGCCGTACAAAGGTCGACCAAGTTTTAAAGGAACGCATACATGCTTGAGCGGTTGGATGGAGCAAAGTTCCAGATGGCGGTCAATGGACAACATCTCAAGAAATATTTCCCAAGCATGTGGGATGTTGGACAAGAAACGGAGGAGCCGTTACATGAAATCGGCTAGGTAAAATTACGAGTAATGGACGGGTAGATATGGGGCCGATCGAAATCGGCGAGTAAAAAAAAATGTATATAGATTTTATATATAGCCGATGCATGGTCATCGATGCTAGAGGATCACACATGTTAGAAAGGCCACCTCGACGATCCGAGCCTTGTCATCTTCATCTTTGCTTGTCACTAGTAGTGCATGCGGGCACGTTTTGATGGGCCATTGGAGATTTGGGTAAATGCGTGTTTTAATCCACCGTGTTAAGGAAGGTCGCAGGAGGAGCGATGGGTGGTCATCGGCTTTGTGCAATTTAACTTGTTTGTTGTATGCATGCGGCATGGTGAAAGCCGATGATGTCATCGGCTTCTGGAACATCGACTTGTTTCGGATTATCGGCGAAATTGAAGCAGGAAAAGGAGCAATATTTTGGGAACAAAGTTTCATTCATTCAAAGGATCCTTGCTTACAGAAGGATCGATTACAAAGGGCCTGCTATTGCTACGCCATTACTACTAATTCTAATCTAAACCGAGGTAAATGCCGCTGCCGTCGCCGTCCTCTTCCTTGTCTTCGCTGCTCGGCGTCGTCCTCTTCTTCTTTGAAGAAGCCAGCGGGGACCTCTTCGTCCTCGTCGTCATCTTCAGTATCCTCGCCGGACCCGTAGCGGAAGCGCTTCGTCGGCGGATACCCGTCGGAGGAGGTGTCCTCCTCCGATTCCTCCTCCTCAGCGGAAGAGTCGACGCCGTCCCACGACCAGTTGTCGTCGCTCTTCGCCTCGTTCCCGTCTACGAGGAAGCTCTTTTCGCCGTCGTGAGGGGCGCGCCGTCCTCGACCGACGGCGAAAATCATCCTTCGTCCCACCATCGTGGGCGAAAGTATCTTATGTCGCCATGGGCGGTGCTCGAGTTGGTTCTCGCCGCTAATCGAGTTGGAGGCATGGGAGGATGCATCGGAGGAAGCAGGGGAGGCCATGGCAAGAAAGAGGTTTTCCGATGAAGAAAGAGGTTTTTGGCCAGGAGGAAGATGAGGGCTACTGCTCGTGCTGATTTAAATAAGGGAATAATGGACGGTTCAATGCCATGGCGGTTTCCCAGTTGCACCGCCAAAATGGTCAAATCACGCAGCGAGAGTTGAGAAGACAGGGCATTATGATGAAGGGTAGCGTGGCGGTGCTTACGCCATGCGTTACGTGACGCAGCCCGATAAAAAAAGAAGAAGAGGAAAAAACGATGAGTGGTTTTGGAATTATCATTGCCAAAACCAGGGGGGCATGTGTTATCACCGTATTTTGGCCAAAGACGGAGATGGGCCGTGATCAAGATGGGCTTGGAAGATACATTTATTCAACGTGTTGTTGGATCGGCCTAGTGCGTAGATTTGGGCTGAATTGCCCGTGTATCTGTATCATAGTAGGATTCGTGTTTGTTTAGGTTCCGTTTATGTTTAGGTAAAGATAGAGTTGTAGAGTTATTCCAAAAGTAGAGAGTCTCCGGACTATAAATATGTACCTAGGGTTATTGAAAGACAAGGACAATCACGTTCACAACCAACAACAATCTCAAGCATCGCCACCCCTTGTTTCTAGGGTTTTCTCGGGTAAGTGCCATCGCCTAGATCGCACCTTGCGATCTAGGCGATTTACTTATGCGATTATCCGGTGTTACTAAATCTGAAGCCTTGTTGATGGCGAGTAACACCTTTACCTGATTGTTAGAGCTAGCATCGATGCTTTTACTACGATTGCTTATGCATGCTACCTCTAGCTATCTCGCCGTCTTTGCACCTTCTCCCGGGTGTAAAGGTGGCATCTTGCTTGATTTCTGCTTAAGTCGATTTGATCTGTTATAGTTGTGCCTTGTTCATCAAGGTTTAGTTTAATATCCACGTGATTAGGCCTCACAAACGGGTTGAACGATCCGGTAATACGTAAGGTATGGTTTATTGATCTTAGAGGGGATGTTTCCGGGAATTGACGTTATGTTGGTTTTTAGGCCTTCTCTAGGATCGGTTTTCTACTATCTTTCGTATCTATTAGGCTCAACTACGCGTGGGACATTCCGGTTGCGTGGTGAAAACGTTAAACTATCGTAGATCAATTTAACTTGTAGTAATTAAGCAAAATCCCATGTTATCATAGATCCAATGCAGAACCATGGGGACAATCGGCTCTGAAAGCCGATTTACAGGGAAACCTGGGAGCCGATCACGGCTCGAATTTTACGTATACTTGTTTACCATGCAGGAAACCAATCGGAACAATCCATCACCTTCCTGACCAGGTATAGGTCAGGTGGCACGCCCTCGAACCAAGACAGACGTGCGTCTTTGGAAGATTTGCGGGCCGTTGACCGAGGGACTAGGGCCCACCAGCCGCTCTAGGAGCCTCCCGGCTCTTCGTGTTGCTAGTCACTGCCCGCCGGTGAGTTTTGACAGGCAACAGATAGTGCCCCAACTTGTGAACAAACATGGTTTTACATCACCCTATGACCTAAACAAACACAAAACAAGAGAGAGCTACGCCGGGCTACCCCTGTCAGAGGAACGTCTAGGGGGTAGACGATCCGAGTGTGCACAGAGATCAGGGTTTCGCCGGAGGAAGACCACGAGAACATCGGAATCAGATGAAAACTTGCATGTGACCCTAGCATATTTGTGTGTGTGGTGAGAGGTTGTTATAGGTGCTTGCATGTGTCCCTCCTCGCATGCATGCGCTCTAACCTAGAGGCGAAGGTTCCGGACCCGTATAAGGGGGGAATCTCCCCGTTTAGGTGAAACCGGGTAGGATAGTGCCCCAACTTGTGAACCAACATGGTTTTACATCACCCTATGACCTAAACAAACACAAAACAAGAGAGTGCTACGACGGGCTACCCCTGTCAGAGGAACGTCTAGGAGGGTAGACGATCCGAGTGTGCACAGAGATCAGGGTTTCGCCGGAGGAAGACCACGAGAACATCGGAATCAGATGAAAACTTTCATGTGTCCCTAGCATATGTGTGTGAGTGTGGTGAGATATTGGTATAGGTGCTTGCATGTGTCCCCCCTCGCATGCATGCGCTCTAACCTAGAGGCGAAGGTTCCGGACCCGTATAAGGGGGGAATCTCCCCGTTTAGGTGAAAGCGGGTAGGATAGTGCCCCAACTTGTGAACCAACATGGTTTTACATCACCCTATGACCTAAGAAAACACAAAACAAGAGAGAGCTACGCCGGGCTACCCCTGTCAGAGGAACGTCTAGGGGGGTAGACGATACGAGTGTGCACAAAGATCAAGGTTTCGCCGGAGGAAGACCACGAGAACATCGGAATCAGATGAAAACTTGCATCTGTCCCTAGAATATTTGTGTGAGTGTGGTGAGAGGTTGGTTTAGGTGCTTGCATGTGTCCCCCTCGCATGCATGCGCTCTAACCTAGTGGCGAAGGTTCCGGACCCGTATAAGGGGGGAATCTCCCTGTTTAGGTGAAACCGGGTAGGATAGTGCCCCTACTTGTGAACCAACATGGTTTTACATCACCCTATGACCTAAACAAACACAAAACAAGACAGATCTACGCCGGGCTACCCCTGTCAGAGGAACGTCTAGGGGGGTAGACGATCCGAGTGTGCATGGAGATCAGGGTTTCGCCGGAGGAAGACCACGAGAACATCGGAATCAGATGAAAACTTGCATGTGTCCCTACCATATGTGTGTGAGTGTGGTGAGAGGTTGGTATAGGTGCTTGCATGTGTCCCCCCTCGCATGCATGCTCTCTAACCTAGAGGCGAAGGTTCCGGACCCGTATAAGGGGGGAATCTCCCCGTTTAGGTGAAACCGGGTAGGATAGTGCCCCAACTTGTGAACCAACATGGTTTTACATCACCCTATGACCTAAACAAACACAAAACAAGAGAGAGCTACGCCGGGCTACCCCTGTCAGAGGAACGTCTAGGGGGGTAGACGATCCGAGTGTGCATAGAGATCAGGGTTTCGCCGGAGGAAGACCACGAGAACATCGGAATCAGATGAAAACTTGCATGTGTCCCTAGAATATTTGTGTGAGTGTGGTGAGAGGTTGGTATAGGTGCTTGCATGTGTCCCCCCTCGCATGCATGCGCTCTAACCTAGAGGCGAAGGTTCCGGACCCGTATAAGGGGGAATCTCCCTGTTTAGGTGAAACCGGGTAGGATAGTGCCCCAACTTGTGAACCAACATGGTTTTACATCACCCTATGACCTAAACAAACACAAAACAAGAGAGAGCTACGCCGGGCTACCCCTGTCAGAGGAACGTCTAGGGGGTAGACGATCCGAGTGTGCAAAGAGATCAGGGTTTCGCCGGAGGAAGACCACGAGAACATCGGAATCAGATGAAAACTTGCATGTGTCCCTAGAATATGTGTGTGAGTGTGGTGAGAGGTTGGTATAGGTGCTTGCATGTGTCCCCCCTCGCATGCATGCGCTCTAACCTAGAGGCGAAGGTTCCGGACCCGTATAAGGGGGGAATCTCCCCGTTTAGGTGAAACCGGGTAGGATAGTGCCCCAACTTGTGAACCAACATGGTTTTACATCACCCTATGACCTAAACAAACACAAAACAAGAGAGAGATACGCCGGGCTACCCCTGTCAGAGGAATATCTAGGGGGGTAGACGATCCGAGTGTGCACAGAGATGAGGGTTTCGCCGGAGGAAGACCACGAGAACATCGGAATCAGATGTAAACTTGCATGTGTCCCTAGAATATTTGTGTGAGTGTGGTGAGAGGTTGGTATAGGTCCTTGCATGTGTCCCCCCTCGCATGCATGCGCTCTAACCTAGAGGCGAAGGTTCCGGACCCGTATAAGGGGGGAATCTCCCTGTTTAGGTGAAACCGGGTAGGATAGTGCCCCAACTTGTGAACCAACATGGTTTTACATCACCCTATGACCTAAACAAAGACAAAAAAAGACAAATCTACGCCGGGCTACCCCTGTCAGAGGAACGTCTAGGGGGGTAGACGATCCGAGTGTGCATAGAGATCAGGGTTTCGCCGGAGGAAGACCACGAGAACATCGGAATCAGATGAAAACTTGCATGTGTCCCTACCATATGTGTGTGAGTGTGGTGAGAGGTTGGTATAGGTGCTTGCATGTGTCCCCCCTCGCATGCATGCGCTCTAACCTAGAGGCGAAGGTTCCGGACCCGTATAAGGGGGGAATCTCCCCGTTTAGGTGAAACCGGGTAGGATAGTGCCCCAACTTGTGAACCAACATGGTTTTACATCACCCTATGACCTAAACAAACACAAAACAAGAGAGAGCTACGTCGGGCTACCCCTGTCAGAGGAACGTCTAGGGGGGTAGACGATCCGAGTGTGCACAGAGATCAGGGTTTCGCCGGAGGAAGACCACGAGAACATCGGAATCAGATGAAAACTTGCATGTGTCCCTAGCATATGTGTGTGAGTGTGGTGAGAGGTTGGTATAGGTGCTTGCATGTGTCCCCCTCGCATGCATGCGCTCTAACCTAGAGGCGAAGGTTCCGGACCCGTATAAGGGGGGAATCTCCCCGTTTAGGTGAAACCGGGTAGGATAGTGCCCCAACTTGTGAACAAACATGGTTTTACATCACCGTATGACCTGAACAAACACAAAACAAGAGAGATCTACGCCGGGCTACCCCTGTCAGAGGAACGTCTAGGGGGTAGACGATCCGAGTGTGCACAGAGATCAGGGTTTCGCCGGAGGAAGACCACGAGAACATCGGAATCAGATGAAAACTTGCATGTGCCCCTAGCATATTTGTGTGAGTGTGGTGAGAGGTTGGTATAGGTGCTTGCATGTGTCCCTCCTCGCATGCATGCGCTCTAACCTAGAGGCGAAGGTTCCGGACCCGTATAAGGGGGGAATCTCCCCGTTTAGGTGAAACCGGGTAGGATAGTGCCCCAACTTGTGAACCAACATGGTTTTACATCACCCTATGACCTAAACAAACTCAAAACAAAAGAGCTACGCCGGGCTACCCCTGTCAGAGGAACTTCTAGGGGGGTAGACGATCCGAGTGTGCACAAAGATCAGGGTTTCGCCGGAGGAAGACCACGAGAACATCGGAATCAGATGAAAACTTGCATGTGTCCCTAGCATATGTGTGTGAGTGTGGTGAGAGGTTGGTATAGGTGCTTGCATGTGACCCCCCTCGCATGCATGCGCTCTAACCTAGAGGGAAGGTTCCGGACCCGTATAAGGGGGGAATCTCCCCGTTTAGGTGAAACCGGGTAGGATAGTGCCCCAACTTGTGAACCAACATGGTTTTACATCAACCTATGACCTAAACAAACACAAAACAAGAGAGAGCTACGCCGGGCTACCCCTGTCAGAGGAACGTCTAGGGGGTAGACGATCCGAGTGTGCACAGAGATCAGGGTTTCGCCGGAGGAAGACCACGAGAACATCGGAATCAGATGAAAACTTGCATGTGTCCCTAGCATATGTGTGTGAGTGTGGTGAGAGGTTGGTATAGGTGCTTGCATGTGTCCCCCCTCGCATGCATGCGCTCTAACCTAGAGGCGAAGGTTCCGGACCCGTATAAGGGGGGAATCTCCCCGTTTAGGTGAAACCGGGTAGGATAGTGCCCCTGAAGGGTTTCGCGGCATAGTAAATCAAAATTTTCTACGGAGCGAACAGAGGGAAAGCCAAGATCTAATCTAGGAGATGCAAACAACGAGAGAGATTGGATTAGATCTTCATACCCTTGAAGATTCAAGACAATGAACGTTCGTCGGAACGTGGGTGATGTAGTCGTACTCGCTTCTCCTCCTCGCGATCCGATCCGATCTAGCACCACAAGTGGCGGTGCCTCCGTGAGATGCACACGTGCAGCACCTCGACATCTCCTCCTTCCTCGGACCAGCGAGTATGGTGGAGAGATAGATTGGATCTACAACACGACGGCGTGGTGTATATGGTGGAGAATTTCTGCTGCAGGGCTTCGCCTACAAACAGTCGGGAGGGAGAGAGGAGGGTAGCAAGGCTGCTAGGGCTTGGAGGAAGGTGTGGGGGGGGAGGGGGCGCACCACCCCTCTATATATAGAGGGGGGGCGGACAGCCCTTGCCCCTCCTCCAAGCCTATCTCTAGTTTAAACAATTTAAACTCTCCCTTATCTAGAAATCCTATCTCTAGTTTAAACGATTTAAACTCTCCCTTATCTAGAAATTCTATCCCGAGATTTAAACGAGTCAAATCTCTCTAGAATCGGCTGGGCCCTATGGGGCCTTGTGCCCCTGGCCCAATGCGTCCAGGACACTCCCTCATAGGCCCATGCCCCCTCCCGGAAGGTGGGGCCACGTTGGTCCCCTTCCGGAAGGTTCTAGAAGCTTCCGGTACAATACCGATTAACCCGGAACAATTCCGAACTCCAAAAACTGCATTGCCTTATATGAATCTTATTCTCCGGACCATTCCAGAACCTCTCGTGATATCCCGGATCCCATCCGAGACTCAAACAAAACTCATAAACCAATTATCCAATCTATCCTAGCGTCGAGACACGTTAAGTGTGTGACCCTGCGGGTTCGAGAATATGCAGACATGATCTTCTATCAATAATCAACAGTGGGGTCTGGGCACCCATATTTACTCCCACAGATTCATCAATGATAATATCGGATGAACCACGATGCCAGGATTCAATCAATCCCATATATATATTCCCTTCATCTCGCGATATTTTACTTGCCCGAGATTCGATCGTCGCACCGTCATACCTAGTTCAATCTCGTTCACAAAGTACTTTACTCGTTCGTAATCCAATATCACTTTGTGATTAACTCCTTAACCACATGCTTGCAAGCGGTGTTGATATCGATTACCCAGTGGGCCCGAAGTATATCTCTCCGACTTGGGAGGGACAAATTCCATCTCGATACATACAACCCAACAGATACTTTCCGATCACCTAGAGACACCTTTATGATCACCCTCTCATAGGATGACGTTTGATGACCTCAAAGCTTTCTTCCGATACCGTGGAGGAGTTGCATTATCTCATGGTCTAAGGAATACAATATTTGACATAGGAAAAGCTTCGCAAAGACGAACACGATGACACGATCTAATTGCTCTGCTTTGTTTGGGTCTATCCACCATATCATTCTCCCAATGATATGATCTCATTATCAATTGACAACTCATGTCTATGGTTAGGAAACCTTAACCATCATTGATCAATGAGCTAGTCCATGGAGGCATACTAGGGACACGGTGTTGTTCACAAACCACACAAGTATTAAAGTTTCCGCTTAATACAATTCTAGCATGGAACATAAACTTTATCATGAACAAGAATTATAATAATAACATCTTTATTATTGCCTCTAGGGCATAATTCCAACAGTCTCCCACTTGCACTAGAGTCAATAATCTAGTTTACATCTGGCAACAATCTCACACCCATGGCAATCGAGGTGTTGATCATGTTTTACACGTGGAAGAGGTTTAGTCGGTGGATCGCAACATTTAGATCCGTATGTACTTTGCTAATCTTGGATCTCCATACGCTATATAATCTCGGATTATATGAAACTTGCGTTGATATGCTTGGTCTTTGGATGATATCTTGGTTCCTTAGCGAGTGCTATGGCGCGATGTTGTCACACAATATCTCCAGTGGGTCCAATGCACTTGGAACCACGCCAAGCTCGATGATGAAGTTTCGATCCAAACTCCTTCACTTGACGCTGCGGCAGCCATGTATTCCGCTTCTACTGTAGATCCCGCGATCACGCTTTGCTTGCAGCTTCTCCAGCTCACAGCTCCTCCATTCAAAATATACACGTATCCTTTCTGAGATTTAGAATCATCCTTCTCGGTGTCGAAACTAGCGTCGACGTAACCTTTTACGACAAGCTGTTCATCACCCCCATAGACTAAGAACATTTCTTTAGTTCTATTTAGGTACTTTAGGATGTTCTTCACGGCTGTCCAGTGTTCCACTCCTGGATCACTTTGATATCTAAGAGCATTGGACACATCCGGTCTAGTACACAGCATGGCATACATGATGGAACCTATGGCCGAGGCATAAGGCACTTTGCTCATAGCTTCCCTATCATTTACATGTGGTGGACAGAGCCTTGCTCAATATCTTACCCGACAACATAGGCCGAACCTTTCTTTGCCTTATCCATTACGAACCTTTTCAGAACTTTGTCTAGGTATGTACTCTGGCTTAAAGCTATCAGGCGTCTTTGTCTACCTCTATAGATCTTGATGCCCAATATATAAGCAGCTTCACCTAGGTCTTTCATTGAAAAACACTTGTTCAAATAACTCTTCACATCGTTAAGCATGTTGATGTCATTTCCGATAATCAATATGTCATCCACATATAGTACCAGAAACGTCACCGAGCTCCCACTCACTTTCTTGTAGATACAAGCTTCGTAGCAATTTGGAACAAATCCAAAACTCTTGATCACTTGATCAAAATGAAGGTTCCAACTCCGAGATGCTTGCTTCAGTCCATAAATGGAGCAATGAAGTTTGCATACTTTACTAGCATCCTTAGGATCGACAAAACCGGGTTGCATCATATACAACTCTTCATCAATGTTCCCACCGAGGAAATCAGTCTTGACATCCATCGCCATATTTCATAATCATGAAACGCAGCAATTGCTAATAAAATCGAATGGACTTAAACATCGCTACGGAGAGAAAGTCTCGTAGTCAACACCTTGAACTTGTCGAAAACCTTTGCGACAAGCCGTGCTATATACGGTAACATTACCATCCGTCCGTTTTCTTCTTGAAGATCCATTTGCACTCAACGGCCTTTCGGTCGCTAGGAGGGTCCACCAAAGTCCATACTTGGTTTTCGCCATGGATCCCAATTCGGATTTCATGGCTTCCAGCCATTTCTCAGAGTCTGGGCTCATCATCGCTTCCTCATAGTTCGTAGGTTCACTGTCTTCTACCAACAAGACAGTCAAGACAGGGTTGCCGTACCACTCAGGAGGGGCACGCGACCTTGTCGACCTGCGACGTTCAGTAGCAGCATCGTCCAAAGCTTCATGATCCTTGTCATTAGCTTCCTCTATTGTTGGTGCAGGCGGCACTGGAACAATTTCAGGTGTTGCGCTACTCTCCAATTCAAGAGAAGGTTCAATAACCTCGTCTAGCTCTACTTTCCTCCCACTCACTTCTTTCGAGAGAAACTCCTTCTCAAGAAAGGAACCGTTTCATGACAAACACTTTGCCTTGGTTCGTGATAGAAGGTATACCCAATAGTTTCCTTAGGGTATCCTATGAAGACGCATTTCTCGCTTTGGGTTCGAGCTTGTCCGCATCAACTTCTTGACGTAAACCGCTTCAGATCCCCAAACTTTAAGAAACGACAACTTAGGTTTAGCACCAAACCACAGTTCATACGGTGTCGTCTCAACGGATTTAGATGGAGCCCTATTTAAAGTGAATGCAGCGGTTTCTAATGCATAACCCCAAAATGATAACGGCAAATCAGTAAGAGACATCATTGATCGGACCATATCTAATAGGGTTCGATTACGGCGTTCAGACACACCATTGCGCTGTGGTGTTCCGGGTGGCGTGAGTTGTGAAACGATTCCACTTGCTTTAAGATGCGTGAGAAAATCATAACTCAAATATTCGCCCCACGATCGGATCGTAGAAACTTAATCTTTCTTACGATGGTTCTCCACTTCATTCGAAATTCTTTGAACTGTTCAAACGTTTGATTTATGTTTCATTAAATAGAAATACCCATATCTACTTAAGTCATCGGTAAAAGTGAGAAAATAGCGATATCCACCGCGTCGAAACACTCATCGGTCCGCATACATCGGTATGTATGATTTCCAACAAGTCCGTTGCTCGCTCCATCATCCGGGAGAACGGGTTTTGATCATCTTGCCCATGAGGCATGGTTCGTATGTGTCAAATGATTCAAAATCAAGAGACTCCAAAAGTCCATCAGAATGGAGTTTCTTCATGCGCTTTACACCAATATGACCTAGACGACAGTGCCACAAATAAGTAGTATTATCACTATCTACTTTGCATCTCTTAGCCTCGATGTTATGGATGTGTGTTTCATCCCTTTCGAGATTTAGAAGAAATAAACCATTCACAAGAGGTGCATGACCATAAAAGATGTTACTCATATAAATAGAACAACCATTATTATCCTATTTAAATGAATAACCGTCTTGCTATAAACATGATCCGGAAATGATGTTCATGCTCAACGCAGGCACATAATAACATTTATTAAGGTTTAAAACTAATCCCGAAGGTAAAAATAAGGAGAGCGTGCCGACGGCCATCACATCAACTCTTGATCCGTTGCCAACGCGCATCATCACCTCATCCCTCGCAAGCTGTCGTCTATTCCGTAGCTCCTGTTTCGAGTTACAAATATTAGCAACTGAACCGGTATCAAATAACCAGGCACTACAATGAGGGCTAGTAAGGAAAACATCAATAACATGTATATCAAATATACCTTTGATGGTGCCAGCCCTTTTGTCCGCTAAGTACTTCGGACAGTTGCGCTTCCAGTGACCCTTGTCCTTGCAATAGAAGCACTCAGTGTCCGGCTTAGGACCAGACTTGAGCTTCTTCTCAGCAGGTGCATTGCGCTTGCCGCCGCCCTTCTTGAAGGGTTTCTTTGCTCCCTTACCTTTCTTAAAGGAGGGCTTGTTGACCATCAACACATGATTATTCCTTTTGATGTTCACCTCCGCTACTTTCATCTTAGTGAAGAGCTCAGTGATCATATCAGTGGAACCAATATGATTGTGATCTACTACAAAACTTTTGTAGCTAGGAGTGTCTATCTTGAGCTCCTCTGGAATCTTGCAGTCCAGTTGCTCAAGGCGTTGAGTGTAGCCCGACATCTTAATGGCGTGCTCACTAACGGAATTCCCTTCCTCCATCTTGCAGTTAAAGAACTTCTCAGAGATCTCATATCTCTCAGAACGGGCTTGAGTCTGAAACATGGTTTTCAGCTCCTCGAGAATCTCAAAGGGCCCGGGATAGGTTTCAAAACGATTTTGAAGCTCCGGTTCCATAGCAAACAACATGGTGCTCTTAATCACACCATAATCATCTTTGCGCGACTAATAGACAGCTTTCTCATCAGCCGGCGCAGTTGCAGCAGGGGGGTCACCTAACGCTTTACCAAGAACATAGTCCTTTTGTCCGCCAGACAGAATGATTCTCAAAATGCAGAACCATTTGGTGAAGTTAGACCCATTGTTTCTAAGCTTTTCTATCTCAGCAAAAACGTTGAAGTTGAAGTTGGACTTGGCCATGTGATCTACAGTATTTGCAAGTACAATTTAGACTATGTTCATGATAAATAGTTCAACTTAATCAAATTACTAGATGAACTCCCACTAAATTCCACATCCCTCAAGTTGTTTAGTGAACACGATCCAAATTCACCACAGCTAATCCGATCATCACGAGAAGAGATGTGGTTTCAATGGTGGACAACAAAGTGTAGATCATATCATTCATATGACTCATGCTTAACCTTTCGGTTCTTGTGTTCCGAGGCCATGTCTGTACATGCTAGGCTCGTCAAGCTAGACCCAAGTATTTCTGCGTGTGCAAAACTGGCTTGCACCCGTTGTATGTGAGCGTAGAGTCTATAGCACCCGATCATCACGTGATGCTTGGACACGACGAACTTTCGCAATGGTGCATACTTGGGGAGAACACAGTTTTTATCTTGATCTTTAAGTGAGGAATCATCTTATAATGCTATCGTCGCGATCTAAGCATAATAAGATACATAAAGGGATAAACATCACATGCATATAACTTTATGTGACATGGTATAGCCAATCTTCGCTCAATGATCTCCATCTTGTGCGTTCCGGCATGATCTCCATAAATCCACCATGATTGCCTCCACCACGAATAGCAACTACAACTATTGCTAACTACTTAGCGATAAAGTAAAGCTATTACATGGCGTATAAGAAGTTGACTCGCAGGTCATACACAATTATAAAGACAACCATATGGCTCCTGCCGGTTGTGTACTCATCGACATGCAAGTCGTGAGACATTACAAAACATGATCATCGCATACAATATACACATCACATCTTGGGCCATACCATATCACAGAAAACACTCCCTGCAAAAACAAGTTAGACGCCTCTACTTTGTTGTTGCATGTTTTACGTGGCTTATGGGAGTAGATGCTAAGAACGATTCTTACCTACGGAAGCCAGCGGTGATATTATGGTTGCCAAACTCGGTGTTAATCCCATGACAACTATAGTGAGAGAAACCGACATCCACCACCGCATGTGTGGAACAAGCCACACGTCAAGTGCGGAGCCGGTCTCGCGAACGACGTCGCGTAAGTTTGGCCTGGACCGCTTCAATCTCACTATCCCGCGTCATAAGAAGAACACAAACAAGAGGCTTGCAACAGAAAACATCAACGCCCGCAACAACTATGTTGCGTTCTACTCGTGAAACACATCTACGCATAGATCTAGCTCTGATACCACTGAAGGGTTTCGCGGCATAGTAAATCAAAATTTTCTACGGAGCGAACAGAGGGAAAGCCAAGATCTAATCTAGGAGATGCAAACAACAAGAGAGCTTGGATTAGATCTTCATACCCTTGAAGATTCGCACAGCGGAACGTTCGTCGGAACGTGGGTGATGTAGTCGTACTCGCTTCTCCTCCTCACGATCCAATCCGATCTAGCACCACAAGTGGCGGTGCCTCCGTGAGATGCACACGTGCAGCACCTCGACGTCTCCTCCTTCCTCGAACCAGCGAGTATGGTGGAGAGATAGATTAGATCTACAACACGACGGCGTGGTGTATATGGTGGAGAATTTCTGCTGCAGGGCTTCGCCTACAAACAGTCGGGAGGGAGAGAGGAAGGTAGCAAGGCTGCTAGGGCTTGGAGGAAGGTGTGTGTGGAGGCGGCACCACCCTCTATATATAGAGGCGGCCAGCCCTGCCCTCCTCCAAGCCTATCTCTAGTTTAAACAATTTAAACTCTCCCTTATCTAGAAATCCTATCTCTAGTTTAAACGATTTAAACTCTCCCTTATCTAGAAATTCTATCCCGAGATTTAAACGAGTCAAATCTCTCTAGAATCGGCTGGGCCCTATGGGGCCTTGTGCCCCTGGCCCAATGCGGCCAGGACACTCCCTCATAGGCCCGTGACCCCTCCCGGAAGGTGGGGCCACGTTGGCCCCTTCCGGAAGGTTCTAGAAGCTTCCGGTACAATACCGATTAACCCGGAACAATTCCGAACTCCAAAAACTGCATTGCCTTATATGAATCTTATTCTCCGGACCATTCCGGAACCTCTCGTGATATCCCGGATCCCATCCGAGACTCCGAACAAAATTCATAAACCAATTATCCAATCTATCCTAGCGTCGAGACACGTTAAGTGTGTGACCCTGCGGGTTCGAGAATATGCAGACATGATCTTCTATCAATAATCAACAGCGGGGTCTGGGCACCCATATTGACTCCCACACATTCATCGATGATCATATCGGATGAACCACGATGCCAGGATTCAATCAATCCCATATATATATTCCTTCGTCTCGCGATATTTTACTTGCCCGAGATTCGATCGTCGGTACCGTCATACCTAGTTCAATCTCGTTCACAGCAAGTACTTTACTCGTTCCGTAATCCGATATCACTTTGTGATTAACTCCTTAACCACATGCTTGCAAGCGGTGTTGATATCGATTACCGAGTGGGCCCGAAGTATATCTCTCCGACTTGGGAGGGACAAATTCCATCTCGATACATACAACCCAACAGATACTTTCCGATCACCTGAGAGACACCTTTATGATCACCCTCTCATAGGATGACGTTTGATGACCTCAAAGCTTTCTTCCGATACCAGGGAGTTGCATTATCTCATGGTCTAAGGAATACAATATTTCATAGGAAAAGCTTCGCAAAGACGAACACGATGACACGATCTAATTGCTCTGCTTTGTTTGGGTCTATCCACCATATCATTCTCCCAATGATATGATCTCATTATCAATTGACAACTCATGTCTATGGTTAGGAAACCATAACCATCATTGATCAATGAGCTAGTCCATAGAGGCGTACTAGGGACACGGTGTTGTTCACAAACAACACAAGTATTAAAGTTTCCGCTTAATACAATTCTAGCATGGAACATAAACTTTATCATGAACAAGAATTATAATAATAACATCTTTATTATTGCCTCTAGGGCATAATTCCAACAGCCCCAACTTGTGAACCAACATGGTTTTACATCACCCTATGACCTAAACAAACAAAAAACAAGAGATAGCTACGCCGGGCTATCCCTGTCAGAGGAACGTCTAGGGGGTAGACGATCCGAGTGTGCACAGAGATCAGGGTTTCGCCGGAGGAAGACCACGAGAACATCGGAATCAGATGAAAACTTGCATGTGTCCCTAGCATATGTGTGTGAGTGTGGTGAGAGGTTGGTATAGGTGCTTGCATGTGTCCCCCTTCGCATGCATGCGCTCTAACCTAGAGGGAAGGTTCCGGACCTGTATAAGGGGGGAATCTCCCCGTTTAGGTGAAACCGGGTAGGATAGTGCCCAAACTTGTGAACCAACATGGTTTTACATCACCCTATGACCTAAACAAACACAAAACAAGAGAGATCTACGCCGTGCAACCCCTGTCAGAGGAACGTCTAGGGGGTAGACGATCCGAGTGTGCACAGAGATTAGGGTTTCGTCGGAGGAAGACCACGAGAACATCGGAATCAGATGAAAACTTGCATGTGTCCCTAGCATATGTGTGTGAGTGTGGTGAGAGGTTGGTATAGGTGCTTGCATGTGTCCCCCCTCGCATGCATGCGCTCTAACCTAGAGGCGAAGGTTCCGGACCCGTATAAGGGGGGAATCTCCCCGTTTAGGTGAAACCGGGTAGGATAGTGCCCCAACTTGTGAACAAACATGGTTTTACATCACCCTATGACCTAAACAAACACAAAACAAGAGAGAGATACGCCGGGCTACCCCTGTCAGAGGAACGTCTAGGGGGGTAGACGATCCGAGTGTGCACAGAGATCAGGGTTTCGCCGGAGGAAGACCACGAGAACATCGGAATCAGATGAAAACTTGCATGTGTCCCTAGCATATGTGTGTGAGTGTGGTGAGAGATTGGTATAGGTGCTTGCATGTGTCCCTCCTCGCATGCATGCGCTCTAACCTAGAGGCGAAGGTTCCGGACCCGTATAAGGGGGGAATCTCCCCGTTTAGGTGAAACCGGGTAGGATAGTGCCCCAACTTGTGAACAAACATGGTTTTACATCACCGTATGACCTGAACAAACACAAAACAAGAGAGATCTACGCCGGGCTACCCCTGTCAGAGGAACGTCTAGGGGGTAGACGATCCGAGTGTGCACAGAGATCAGGGTTTCGCCGGAGGAAGACCACGAGAACATCGGAATCAGATGAAAACTTGCATGTGCCCCTAGCATATTTGTGTGAGTGTGGTGAGAGGTTGGTATAGGTGCTTGCATGTGTCCCTCCTCGCATGCATGCGCTCTAACCTAGAGGCGAAGGTTCCGGACCCGTATAAGGGGGGAATCTCCCCGTTTAGGTGAAACCGGGTAGGATAGTGCCCCAACTTGTGAACCAACATGGTTTTACATCACCCTATGACCTAAACAAACACAAAACAAGAGAGAGCTACGCCGGGCTACCCCTGTCAGAGGAACGTCTAGGGGGGTAGACGATCCGAGTGTGCACAGAGATCAGGGTTTCGCCGGAGGAAGACCACGAGAACATCGGAATCAGATGAAAACTTGCATGTGACCCTAGCATATTTGTGTGAGTGTGGTGAGAGGTTGGTATAGGTGCTTGCATGTGTCCCTCCTCGCATGCATGCGCTCTAACCTAGAGGCGAAGGTTCCGGACCCGTATAAGGGGGGAATCTCCCCGTTTAGGTGAAACCGGGTAGGATAGTGCCCCAACTTGTGAACAAACATGGTTGTACATCACCCTATGACCTAAACAAACACAAAAAAAGAGAGAGCTACGCCGGCCTACCCCTGTCAGAGGAACGTCTAGGGGGTAGACGATCCGAGTCTGCACAGAGATCAGGGTTCGCCGGAGGAAGACCACGAGAACATCGGAATCAGATGAAAACTTGCATGTGTCCCTAGAATATTTGTGTGAGTGTGGTGAGAGGTTGGTATAGGTGCTTGCATGTGTCCCCCCTCGCATGCATGCGCTCTAACCTAGAGGCGAAGGTTCCGGACACGTATAAGGGGGGAATCTCCCTGTTTAGGTGAAACCGGGTAGGATAGTGCCCCAACTTGTGAACCAACATGGTTTTACATCACCCTATGACCTAAACAAACACAAAACAAGAGAGAGCTATGCCGGGCTACCCCTGTCAGAGGAACGTCTAGGGGGGTAGATGATTCGAGTGTGCACAGAGATCAGGGTTTCGCCGGAGGAAGACCACGAGAACATCGGAATCAGATGAAAACTTGCATGTGTCCCTAGCATATGTGTGTGAGTGTGGTGAGAGGTTGGTATAGGTGCTTGCATGTGTCCCCCCTCGCATGCATGCGCTCTAACCTAGAGGCGAAGGTTCCGGATCCGTATAAGGGGGGAATCTCCCCGTTTAGGTGAAACCGGGTAGGATAGTGCCCCAACTTGTGAACCAACATGGTTTTACATCACCCTATGACCTAAACAAACACAAAACAAGAGAGAGCTACGCCGGGCTACCCCTGTCAGAGGAACGTCTAGGGGGGTAGACGATCCGAGTGTGCACAGAGATCAGGGTTTCGCCGGAGGAAGACCACGAGAACATCGGAATCACATGAAAACTTGCATGTGTCCCTAGCATATTTGTGTGAGTGTGGTGAGAGGTTGGTATAGGTGCTTGCATGTGTCCCCCCTCGCATGCATGCGCTCTAACCTAGAGGCGAAGGTTCCGGACCCGTATAAGGGGGGAATCTCCCTGTTTAGGTGAAACCGGGTAGGATAGTGCCCCAACTTGTGAACCAACATGGTTTTACATCACCCTATGACCTAAACAAACACAAAACAAGAGAGAGCTACGCCGGTCTACCCCTGTCAGAGGAACGTCTAGGGGGGTAGACGATCCGAGTGTGCACAGAGATCAGGGTTTCGCCGGAGGAAGACCACGAGAACATCGGAATCAGATGAAAACTTGCATGTGTCCCTAGCATATGTGTGTGAGTGTGGTGAGAGGTTGGTATAGGTGCTTGCATTTTCCCCCCTCGCATGCATGCGCTCTAACCTAGAGGCGAAGGTTCCGGGCCCGTATAAGGGGGGAATCTCCCCGTTTAGGTGAAACCGGGTAGGATAGTGCCCCAACTTGTGAGCCAACATGGTTTTACATCACTCTATGACATAAACAAACACAAAACAAGGGAGAGCTACGCCAGTCTACCCCTGTCAGAGGAACGTCTAGGGGGGTAGACGATCCGAGTGTGCACAGAGATCAGGGTTTCGCCGGAGGAAGACCACGAGAACATCGGAATCAGATGAAAACTTGCATGTGTCCCTAGCATATGTGTGTGAGTGTGGTGAGAGGTTGGTATAGGTGCTTGCATGTGTCCCTCCTCGCATGCATGCGCTCTAACCTAGAGGCGAAGGTTCCGGACCCGTATAAGGGGGGAATCTCCCCGTTTAGGTGAAACCGGGTAGGATAGTGCCCCAACTTGTGAACAAACATGGTTTTACATCACCGTATGACCTAAACAAACACAAAACAAGAGAGATCTACGCCGGGCTACCCCTGTCAGAGGAACGTCTAGGGGGTAGACGATCCGAGTGTGCACAGAGATCAGGGTTTCGCCGGAGGAAGACCACGAGAACATCGGAATCAGATGAAAACTTGCATGTGTCCCTAGCATATGTGTGTGAGTGTGGTGAGAGGTTGGTATAGGTCCTTGATGTGTCTCTCCTCGCATGCATGCGCTCTAACCTAGAGGCGAAGGTTCCGGACCCGTATAAGGGGGGAATCTCCCCGTTTAGGTGAAACCGGGTAGGATAGTGCCCCAACTTGTGAACCAACATGGTTTTACATCACTCTATGACATAAACAAACACAAAACAAGAGAGAGCTACGCCGGGCTACCCCTGTCAGAGGAACGTCTAGGGGGGTAGACGATCCGAGTGTGCACAGAGATCCGGGTTTCGCCGGAGGAAGACCACGAGAACATCGGAATCAGATGAAAACTTGCATGTGTCCCTAGCATATGTGTGTGAGTGTGGTGAGAGATTGGTATAGGTGCTTGCATGTGTCCCTCCTCGCATGCATGCGCTCTAACCTAGAGGCGAAGGTTCCGGACCCGATAAGGGGGGAATCTCCCCGTTTAGGTGAAACCGGGTAGGATAGTGCCCCAACTTGTGAACAAACATGGTTTTACATCACCGTATGACCTAAACAAACACAAAACAAGAGAGATCTACGCCGGGCTACCCCTGTCAGAGGAACGTCTAGGGGGTAGACGATCCGAGTGTGCACAGAGATCAGGGTTTCGCCGGAGGAAGACCACGAGAACATCGGAATCAGATGAAAACTTGCATGTCTCCCTAGCGTATGTGTGTGAGTGTGGTGAGAGGTTGGTATAGGTCCTTGATGTGTCTCTCCTCGCATGCATGCGCTCTAACCTAGAGGCGAAGGTTCCGGACCCGTATAAGGGGGGAATCTCCCCGTTTAGGTGAAACCGGGTAGGATAGTGCCCCAACTTGTCGTGGGAATGGTCACGGCAGATGCTGCAATCGGCAGCGAGTAGTAGAACGAGGGGCAAGGGCGGCCAGCCATCTGCGGTGCGAGATGTGGGCAGAGACACAGGGTTTTACCCAGGTTCGTCCCCACGGAGGGTAAAGACCTACTCCTGCTAGATTGTATTATGGAGGTGTTACAGTGGGCGAGCTCGGCTGCTAGGCGGCGAGTCGCTTGGGTGTATGAGGGAACGTATCTCTACTCACCCCATAGGGAGGTTTATATAGGCTCACCTCCCCTAGGGTTTACATATCTCAACCGATTCAGTTAAAGCTTCGGTACTCGTTTAACCTAATCCGACTGGGCCTATCTACTCGCCTGGGCCTTCAGCTTCCAGTCGCTCGGTTCCTCGCTGGGCTTCAATCCAGTCGCCGTCCTGCAGGCCCACTCGCCGGTTCTTGGGCCAGTCGGAAACGTCCTGCTGGGTATACCCCGGTAGGCACATCCCCATCAGTAGTCCCCGAGGCCGTCGTCGATTAGGCGTAGGTGGCTGCTGGCAGTCGGAGTATACGGCTTCAGAGTAGGCATCCAGTCGAATCGTCGGCGGGCTCCTGTATAAAGGAGGAAACCAGTGATCCAGGTCGCAGCTTTGGCGAGTCGAGTCGGCGAAACACTGTCATAGTGATTGGGTCGGCGAGCCGAATGGCCGTAGTTGGACCGTCAAGCGTGGTCAAACTAGCCGTTGGGGTAATCCAACGGTAACTTTTGGCGTAATCATCGCGCGGTAACGGTTCCCTGATTTGGCGGGTAACATCCACTATATAAGGGGAATGGCAGGCGATCGGAGAGCCACCTTCTCACCATTTCTTCCGACTGCACGCATTTTCGCCTCCCCTCGCATCGCGATCCAGCCGACCCGAAATCCCCCGACCCCCAACAACACTCTCGGCCATGGCCCTTTCCACCAAACCGTGGGGTAGATCCAAGTGCACGAGGGCGCAACTGGCCTCTTTCGAGGAGGCCGGGATCTTGCGAGCCTGCTGTTGGCATATTCCCGCAGCCGGAGAGACGACCCCGAATCCGCGAGAGAGGGAATTCATCTGTTTCACCAGTCATCTCAAGAGGGGGCTAGGGTTTCCTACGTCCCTGTTCTTGGCCTGCGCCTACTGAGATCCAGCCTTGGATCTGGGTCCCCACAGCATCGAGCAGCTCGCCATCTTCGTGGCGTTCTGCGAATGCTACTTGGGCTGCCGGCCCTACTTCCCCTTGTGGCAAGATCTGTTCCACGGACGGATCAGCCGCGAGGAAGCAGGCGGCCCAATGCTAGCCGCGGGCGGCCTGACATTCCAGCTCAAGTCAAAAGCTTCATTCTTCGATCTGATGCTGCCCGCCAAGGCAGCGAGCGACTGGAAGAAGTCATGGTTTTACGTGGCCGAGGCGAACCCGGAGGACGAGGCGGCGATCCCGCGGTATTCCGCCAATCGGTCCGAGCCACGCCATATCCATGTCGGCAAGCTCCCCAACGATTAGCGGATGGTCGTCGACGAGATGCTCCAGACCATCCGCGGTCTGAAAAAGAAGGGCCTCCAGACGATAAACAGCTGGCTCGGCTCGGCGGCTCGTCCCGCCGCGACCACTACATGTCGATTACAGGGGAGACTCAACGAAGGCCTGCCTCGACGAGTGGAAGCTGGAGGACTATCTCCCAGCACTGAAGAAAATTACCCAGGCGGTGTACCTGGATGCGCAGGCTGGGGTCGCCCCTATACCGCAAAGCGTCCGGCTCCAACGGTAATCATTTCACTTCGCTCGCAGTCGCAGTTTATGCAGTCGCGATAATTCTGACTTCATCTTGTATTCATCGCAGCTATTCCAAGTGGTGGAAGGGTGGCTCCCACCTTCGGACGACGAGAACTCAAGCTCGTCCGCCCAGGACGTAGGCGAGTCGCCACCCGCTAAGGGCGACGAGGACGACGACGACGAGTCCGAGGAGGAGGTCGCCCAGCTGGTCCGAAAGACCCGCGGACAACGACAGCGCGAGCTCGAGGCAAGCAGAAGCCTCGAGCGTCATGATGACGACGACGAGCTCCCAGAGACCACCTCGCGCCGTCAAGCCACTCCGTCGAAGAAGAAGAAGAAAGAAAAGGAGGCAAGGGCCCCTCCAAAGAAGAAGACGAAGCCATCGAAGCCGGCCTCGCCGTCGCACTCAGCGAGCAGCTCTGACGCTCCCAGCCCGGCCAGTGACGATGCGCCACCAGTGACAGCTGTGCTGGACACGGCGAGCGTGGAAGTGCCGCTGGCTTCAATACCTCCGCCGTTCGCCCGATCCTGGGCTGGGGATGCTCCGGCGGCCAACCGCCGCAAGGAGGCTCCTGCCAAAAGATATCCCGTGAGGCTCCATTGCGGCCTCAACGACGAAGAAGCCGCCCGTGTCTTGGGCACGCGACGTCCTGGAGATGGGGCTCAGTCGCCGACTGGGCCCTGAACTAGAAAAACCAGCCGGCCTCCGTACGGGGCTACGCTTTATTCCAGTCGCCAAGTGAGTACACTCACCCTTCCTTGTCTTTCATAATTACTTCAATTATTTTTGCTTATACGATTGATGCACGGGACCGGAGTGAAGAGGATGGGCCATCCGACCGTGGCTAAGGTGCCGCCCGTCGTTAGCGAGGAGGATCCTTCCCGCAAGAGGAAGGCGGACGAGGTCGTCGTCTCGGCGGATGGCAGCAAGAAGGCCAAGGGTGATGACACCGTCACTATTTCTGACGACACGGCGGTTGCACCAGCTGGACCCGTGATGGAGGCAGACGCGTCTACGAAGGAGGGCGCTCCCTTGCCTGGACCGGCGGAGCCGACCTCTTTTGGAGCGGGTGCCTCTATCGCTACCTTCCCACGCTTCGTGACCAAGGCAGCCGCGGCGAGTGGGACTTCGCCCTCAAGCCACGCTCCTGGGACCGCCGATGCTGAAGTCGACCAACGTCGTGGGCATACGCCGGCTCTCCTCATGTCCGTGGATGCGATACAACTCCACGGCATGCTTGGCGCAGCCATCCAGGTACATCCAGTCCCCGAGGATCAGGTCGGTACTTTGCAGCGGCCTGATTCTTATAATATCTTAACTTTATTTTTCGCATCCAGTCCCCGAGTGCGCACACGCTGAATTTCAGCGGGTGGGCACTTAGGAATTTTTTGATTGCCAGTCCCCGAGTGCGCACTCGCTGAATTTCAGCGGGTGGGCACTTAGGAATTTTTTGATTGCCAGTCCCCGAGTGCGCACTCGCTGAATTTCAGCGGGTGGGCACTTAGGAATTTTTTGATTAGCAGTCCCCGAGTGCGCATTCGCTGAATTTCAGCGGGTGGGCACTTAGGAATTTTGCTTTGATTAACCTTTTTGGTGATGTGCAGGGTCTGCAGCTTGAGTCGGCTGACCGATTGGCCGCGAAGCAGCGCGCGGAGAAGGAGCCGCCATCGCCGAGCGAATAAAGGGCTTCAGGTTGTTGCCGCGAAGGCAGAGGAAGCTCGCCAGGGGCTTGTCCCCGCTGGTGAATTGGCGGCGGCGCAATCGGCTTTGAGTGCCGCTGAACAGCGGATCGCCAACCTCGAGCGCGAGCTGCGGGAGGCAAAGGAAGAAGCGAGCTCGGCTGACGGGCGAGCCAAGGCCGCCATTGCAGCCGCCGAAGAGGATCGCAAAGTGTCCGATGCCCTTGTTGCTGGGCTTCAGGACGACCATACGTCGCTGCAAAGCTTCATCACGGAACTCGCCCGCCCGTTGATTGGTAAGTACATCTGGCCCTTCCGGTGGTTGTGTCTTTTGTGGTGTCCATCGTACTCATTATTGTCTTCTACTCGCAGGTCGCATCATCGATAGCGAGGAAGAGGCGAGATCGTTCGATGCGAGGAAGTGTGTAAGCATGCTTGTCGACTCGGCAACGTTGTCGGCGACGTGCATCCGCGCCTATCTCCAAGAGATATCGCCCACGGAGGTGATTCCCAGCGACCTCGTTGAGGTGTGGAAGTATTTAGAGAAGGCGCCAGCGGTCGTTGAGTTCATGACGCGGTCGGCGTTTCGGCGCGGAGCGTCGACGGCACTTAGTCTTGGACTTGCCCATTTCCCCGAGGACTTCGACATCGACGATGTGACGAGTGGATATCCATCGTCGACTGACGCGGTGGAGCTGTCCGAGGTTCTCAAGTTGCAGGACCGCGCCACCACGTACTCGGAACGTGTCTAGGCAATGGGTGACCTCCTTCCGTACCAGGAGACGGTCGTCGTGCCGAACGACCCCGAGCCTCCGCATCGTGACTTCAAGGTCGAGCAACCTTTTCGCGCGGCAATGGCTGGTGAACTGACGACGTATCCGTCGAACCCTTACACGCCGTTCATCCGCAATCGCCGGGATGTTGGCGAGTCGTCATCAAAGCTTGTAGAGTAGGATAGTTTGCCTTGTGGCGTTAGCAGCAGGTCTGCCATGCAGGCATATTTTGTAACATGAGACAATGCAATATGCAATCGAATGAGTCGTCGTGTCTATTTTGGTATTTGTCGTGTGTATGTGATTGATGTTTGAACGAGTCCCCGAGCGCGTCCACCCTTTTTGTGGGGTTTACCTCGTATGCGATTTGTTAGCGTTATGTATCTTATTATTGTGGTCGACTCGCCCGGGCTCGGAGAGCCAGTCGCTAGGCGACTCCCTTGAGTGCTCTGTACTTTACTGCTTTCCTTCTTGCGAGCGGTGTGGCGAGTCCCAGGCGTGGTACTTGGTTGTTCTAGGCGCGACTCGACGGTGGTTGAGGACTTAGCGCGTTGGTTTTAGCGCGTCACTCCTGCCTGGCCCGTGGGGTCAGTCGCGTGGCGAGTCCTGGGCATGCTCTCCTACTTGGCGTTTTCCCTGACCACTCGCGATGAACTGGTCTTTAGTCCCCGAGCATGGTACTTAGCCGTTCGAGTCGCTATGCCGAGGATGCGGAGGACCAAGGTCGCTGTGAGAAGTGAGGGCAGTTGTCTTGGCTCGTAGAACCAGTCGAGCTAGGCGACTCCAATGGGGCTCCGGGTAGGCGTTTTTCATGGACGATGCCAGACCTGAGGTGATTCAGTGCTCTTACACCGCACTACTTAGTCGTGACGATCGCTGTACCAAAGGTTGACTTCTGTGGTTAGCGTAATGCTGTTATTACGAGTGCGAGTGGCACAAGTCATGGAGAGTAGGCGCAATTTGCGGTAACCGTTTCTTTTTATTTCATAGCGACTGGAGAGTACATGTGTGGGGTTCTAGGAGTAGAACTTCCGTAGGAGGTTTACATTCCATGGTCGCTTGACGTCGAGTTCGCCGTCCCCGCGGACGTCGATGAGGTAGTAGGCGTCGTTGCAATCTGGCTCGATGGCGAATGGGCCTTCCCACGGAGGGGAGAGCTTGTGCATGCCCTTCTTGTCCTGGATGAGGCGTAACACCAGGTCGCCTTCTTGGAAGGTGCGAGTTTTCACCCGCCGGCTATGGTAGCGGCGGAGTCCCTGCTGGTAGATGGCGGTGCGTGACCGAGCGAGGTCACGTGCTTTGTCGAGTTGGTCGATCCCGTCTTGGCGGGCAAGCTCGTTCGCAGCCTCCATATAGTGGACGACCCGCGGCGAGTCGTGCTCGAGGTTGGTGGGCATGACTGCCTCGGCGCCGTAGACCATGAAGAAGGGGGTGAACCCTGTCGATCTGTTGACTGAGGTACGGATCCCCCAGATGGCAGAGGGCAACTCCTCGACCCAGCACCCGGCGGTGCGCTCGAGTGGTACTTGGAGTCGCGGTTTTAGGCCGTGGAGGATGCTTTGGTTGGCCCGTTCTGCCTGGCCGTTGGATTCCGGGTGGGCGACTGACGCGAGGTCGAGCCGAATGTGGTGCTCTTCGCAGAATTTGGCCATGGATCCCTTGGCGAAGTTGGTGCCGTTGTCCGTGATGATGCTGTTTGGGAACCCGTAGCGATATATGAGCTCGCGTAGGAATTTAGTGGCGGTCTTCCCGTCGCATTTCCGGACAGGTTTGGCCTCCACCCACTTCGTGAATTTGTCGACGGCGACTAGCAGGTGGGTGTAGCGGAGGGGCCTTCTTGAAGGGCCAACCATATCCATGCCCCGGCGAATGGCCAAGTGATGGGGATTGTTTTGAGCGCCGAGCTCGCGTGCGTCTGGTTGGCGTACCGGCACCGGCGCACCGCTGGGCGATGTCGACAGCATCGGCGTGTGTGGGCGGAGAAGCCATGTCGCATAGCCTTGGCGACCAGGGAGAGAGCGGCGGCGTGGTGGCCGCAGTCACCGGAGTGGATGTCGTGCAGGATCTTGCGTCCTTCGGCTGGTTGGACGCAGCGTTGGAACACGCCGGTGACACTGCGCTTGTGGAGCTCACCGTCGATGATGGTGTAGGACTTGCATCGACGAGCGATCATCCGAGCATCCGTCTCGTCTGCCGGCAAGGTGCCAGCTTCCAGGTAGGCGATGTAGGGCTTGGTTCAGTCGTCTGGTTCGTTGACGAGTGCGACCAAGGCTGCCTCTGGTTGGAGTGGGACTCCGATGTCGATCTCCCTCGGGGGAGAGACTGATGGCTTGGTGATCGTGTCGAGGAAAACGCCGGCGGGTGGTGTGAGTCGAGCTGACCCGATGCGAGAGAGTGCGTCGGCCTCCTCGTTTTTCCGTCTGTTGATCCACTCGACGGAGTAGCCGGTGAAGTGTCCGCCCAACTTGTCCACTGCTTGGCGGTATGCCGCCATGGTAGGGGAGACGGCGTCGCAGGTGCCAGCGACTTGCCCCGCGACAAGGTCGGAATCTCCGTAGCAGCGGAGGCGATTGACGTTCATCTCCTTGGCAGCTCACATGCCGTGGAGTAGGGCCTCGTACTCAACCATGTTGTTGGTACAGGGTGTGAAGTCGAGGCAGAGGATATAGCGGAGCTTGTCGCCCTTTGGTGAAGTTAGCACTATCCCTACGCCTGCGCCGTCCGTGTTCTTGGAGCCGCCGGGCGTGGCCCAATGGAGGTACGGCAGCTTCTCCGCTGGGCCTCTTCCTAGTCGGCGATGAAGTTCGCTGCTCGCGACTAGATCGCTGTGGCTCGTATTTGATGTTGTGGACGCCGATCTCGACGCCCACTTGGCGACCCGCCCGCCGCCGCGGTTGCGGATGATGTCTTGCAGTGGTGCTGAGGAGACGACCGTGATCGGGTGCTCCTGGAAGTAGTGCGGCAGGCGCCGCTGAGCTCTGAAGACCGCGTATACTAGCTTTTGGTACTGTGGGTACCGCTGGCGCGACTCGGTGAGGACCTCGCTGATGTAGTACACCGGCCGCTGTACTGGGCGCTCCTTTCCTTCCTCTGGTCGCTCGACGACCATCACGGTGCTGACGACGCGCTCGGAAGCCGCGACATAAACCAGCATGGGTTCTTTGTCGGCGGGGGCAGCGAGTAATGGTGCGGCGAGTAGCACCTTTTTGAGGTTGCGGAGCGCGTCGTCCGCCTCCTTGTCCCACTGGAAGGTGGGTTTCTTGCGCATCAGGCGGTATAGGGGCATCGCCTTTTCGCCCAGGCGGGGGATGAAGCGACTGAGAGCCGCTACTCGCCCGGCCAGCTTCTGGACATCGCACAGGCACTCGGGTTTGCCGAGCCGAGCGATTGTGTCGATCTTCGTGGGGTTCGCCTCGATCCCTCGTTTGGAGACGACGTACCCCAGTAGTTGTCCGGCAGGTACACCGAAGGTGCATTTGCCTGGGTTGAGCTTTATCTTATATCTTCGCAGGTTGGCGAATGTTTCCGCCAGGTCGGCGAGTAGGTCGCCTTGGCGAGCGGACTTTACGACCATGTCGTCGATGTAGACGTGGATGTTGCGGCCAATTTGGCTCGCGAGGCATTCTTGCATGCACCGCTGGTAGGTCGCCCCGGCGTTCTTGAGGCCGAAGGTCATGGCGGTGTAGAGAAGGCTCCGAATGGTGTGATGAACGCCGTCTTATCCTCGTCTTCGACAGCCATTTTGATCTGGTTATACCCAGAGTAGGGTCGAGGAAACATAGCGACTCCGAGCCCGCGGTTGAATCGATTATCTGGTCGATCCGCGGGAGGACGAACTGCTCCTTTGGGCAGGCGCTGTTCAGGTTTGTGTAGTCGATACACATTCTCCAGGTCCCGTTCTTCTTCTCGACCAGGACTGGGTTTTCCAGCCACTTGGAGTACTTGATTGGCCGGATGAAGCCGGCAGCGAGTAGACGCTGCACCTCCTCGGCGATTGCTCGACGGCGTTCTTCATTGAAGGGCCACGCGATCGCTGACAGGTCGCACTTTGGGGTCGGCTTAGCTGTGCTCAGCGAGCTCCCTAGGGACACCGGGCATGTCGAGAGGGTTTCGCGCGATGTCCCTGTTCTCACAGAGGAACTCGATGAGCGCGCTTTCCTATGCTGGGCTCATGCCGCCGATCGCCACCGTCCGGCCGGAGTCGCTTAGGACCAGCTCGACGGTGCGGGAAAAGCGCCGTGGCCTCAAAGGTTGAGGTGTTTGCGCCCTCTGAGTTGGGCTTCTTGAGTATGGTGGGGTCGTCGTTGTTGACCCCGCTCGTGTACTTGGCGAGCTCATCGGCGTGGTTGGTCTCCGCCGCGATGACGGCGTCAGCGA
Source organism: Avena longiglumis (assembly GCA_030063025.1). NCBI lineage: Eukaryota > Viridiplantae > Streptophyta > Magnoliopsida > Poales > Poaceae > Avena > Avena longiglumis. The sequence goes on along the minus strand of CP125977.1, from coordinate 153,467,936 downwards.
GCTCGGCTCCTTTGGCCTCGCACTCGGCGGCCATGTCGGGGTCGCCGTGGATGGAGATGACGCCGCACGGCCCGGGGAGCTTCATCTCGTTGTAGGGCGCTACCATGAATTTAGCGAACGCCTGGCGCCCTAGGACGCAGTGGTAGGGGCTGTCGAAGGGCACCAGCTCGAAGACGATCCGCTCGGTGCGGAAGTTTGCCGGTGTGCCGAAGGTGACTGTGTTATCGCCATATTTTGGCCAAAGGAGGAGATGGGCCGTGATCAAGATGGGCTTGGAAGATACGTATATTTAACGTGTTGTTGAATCGGCCTTGTACGTAGGATTTGGGCTAAATTGCCCGTGTATCTTGTATTATAGTAGGTTCCATTTCAGTTTAGCTAAAGATAGAGTTGTAGAGTTATTCCAAAGATAGAAAGTCTCCGGACTATAAATATGTACCTAAGGTTATCGAGAAAAGGAGGACAATCACGTTCGCAACAAACATAATCTCGGCGCATCGCCACCCCTTGTTTCTAGGGTTTCTTTCGGTAGTAATATGTCTTGCCTAGATCGCATCTTGCGATCTAGGCAGTATTTTTACTTATGCGATATTTGGTGTTACTCGTACTGAAGCCTTGTTGATGGCGAGTAACACTACGATCATAGATTTGTTGAGGTTAGCATCGGTGCTGTTCGTTATAATTGTTTAAGATATGCTACCTCTAGTTACCTCGCTATCTTTGCACCTTTTCCCAAGTGCAAGGGTAGCATCTTGCTTGATCTTTATTTAGCTGATTCGATCTGTTATGGTTATGCCTTGTTCTCCAAGGTTTAGTTTGATATCTACGTAGTCAGGCCTTGCAAACGGTTTGAACGATCCAGTAGTACGTAAGGACGTGGTTTACTAGTTCTAGAGAAGTTGTTCCGGTAATTGACTTTACGTCGGTTGTTAGGCCTCCTCTAGGGTTAGTTTTCTATCATATTTTGTATCTACCAGGCTCAATTACGTGTAGGACGTTCCAATTACGTGGTGAAAACGTTAAACTGTCGTAGATCGATTTAACTTGTAATGATAAAGCAAGACCCCATGTTATCGTAAATCTAATGCAGAACCATGGGATAATCGACTCTAGGAGCCGATTCACAGGGAAACCTGGGAGCCGGTCACGGCTCGAATTTTACGTATACTTGTTTACCATGCAGGAAATCAATCAGAGCAATCCTTCACCTTCCTGACCAGGTATAGGTCAGGTGGCACGCTCTCGAACCAAGCCAGGACGTGTGCTGGAGTTTTGCGGGCCGTTGCCCGAGGGACCAGGTCCCACCAGCAGTTCTGGGAGCCTCCCGGCTCTTCGTGTTGCTCGTCGCTGCTCGCCGGTGAGTTTTGATAGGCAACACATTCTGGCACGCCCGGTGGGACCTTCAATAACATCTGCATCAACATTCGACGCTGAGATGGGGGACAGACCAGTCACGTACGACGAGCTGCCTGAAGAGCACAAGGCGAAGTATGACGAGATCAGAGCTCTCTTCGAAGCCGATCTCATAGGCTCTTTTGAGAGGACCCGCAAGCATGGCATCAAGTGGAGGGGGTTCTCACCCGAGGGTGCTCTTGATGAGGTGGATCTGTCTGTTCCTTCGGAGGAGCGCACCCAAGCTCTGCGACAGGAAGTCAACTACATGGTGGCTCATTCTCTTCACCGCCATTCTGAGAGCCTGGTGAACGCTTTCGAGCGGATCGCAGTTCGCGTAGTTCAGGAGATCATGAAACATCAGTACTCTCCGTCAGGCCCTACTCTGGGGACTCACCAGGGAGAAAGACCGCTCCAAACCAGGCCGCCGCTGCCATTTACACTTGCAGCTCCGGAGCCACCAGGGGCAGCGGCGTACGTCGTCTACAAGGTCGGAGGCGACCCAGGCGATTGCCAGTTCCTGTTTGAACCACCTAAAGAAATCCCACATGGATATGTGTGCACTTACGTCGGATCGCAACAACGACACGCACCAACCAGGTTGCAACCGCGATTTCTGGCAGGAGGTCTGGGAGCGGGTTCCAAAGGCGTCGAGCAGCGATGTCCGGATGGACGCCGACAAACAGGCGTGGCTAGCCAAGTATGCCACCGAACGAGTCATGAGAATCTAGCCCCGCAGCTCAAGCAAGGAGCAAATCTACCATCTTGAGAGACCAGTTCCGTGGCGAAAGAGAAGAACAATCGGCTATTCAAAGCCGTATCCCAACGAGTTTGATCTGATTCTGCTGCCACCCAAGTATCGGCTCCCTGAGTTTTCAAGGTTTAGCGGATCAGAAGGGTCGAGCTCGATCGAGCACGTGAGCCGATACTTGGCACAGTTAGGCATGATTTCAGCATCGGATCGATTGGCGTAAGGTTCTTTGCGCAATCACGACAGACCCGCTTGGTGGTACACCGCTGCCACTGATTCGATTCAGACTGGAAGCAACCGGAAGAGCAGTTCCACATCCAAGATCATTCGGAGGCTACCGAGGCTGGCATTGCAGACTGCACAAAAGTGCGGGAGAAACTGTAGCCGAGTACATCCAGCGCTTCAGGACCGTCAAGAACCGATGTTACTCAGCTCGCTTAACTGAGAAAGAAGCAGTCGAGCTAGCAGTGTTGGGTCTCTCAGCACCCATCAAGGATCCGCTTTCAAGTAGAGTACAACTCATTGGCGACATGGCCTGTCGACAATGTATGAACAGCGCCACCGAGTTGTACCAAGACAAGTTCAAACGTCCGATAGGCCTGGTCGACTGAAGAAGAAGATCCTACACAAGACCAGGAGGTGGCCGTAGCTGAATGGGCTCGGGGGGCAGATCCTGTATCCTGCAAATGGTTGAAACAGCAAGGGCCTGCAAAAGGGTTCGACTTCGATGTGAGCAAAGCCGAGCAGATATTCGATTTACTGCTGAAGGAGAAGCAGCTGAGGTTACCCGAAGGCCACAAAATCCCTACGGCTCAGGAAATGAACGGGAGACCATACTGCAAGTGGCATCACTCATTCACCCACACCACCAATGATTGCAAAGAGCTACGTCGCCAGATCCAAACGGCGATAGAACAAGGCCGTCTGATCCTTGGGCAGTTCGCCATGAAAGTAGACACGAACCCATTTCAAGGCCAACATGGTAGAACATGCCATTCTCGAGGCGCCACCGAGTTCTCGTTTGATGTTAACATGGCAGGATCTGGGTACCACCATGGCGCATACAAGGAGGAGGGCGGTCGCTCTCGGGGCAAAGAAAGAGAGGAGGCTGGTCCACGCGACCGGCCCAGCCTCAATGACAGGCGGTACCTAACAGAGGAACAGGTGAGGAGAGTGCGATATCAGAAGCCACATTCCACGCATCTCCTTAACAAGTATGAGCGTCAGTATGACCAACGTCGCCGGCGCAATGGAGACGATGAAGGGTATAAGCACCTCCCTAGGGGACCGCCAAAAGAAAAGGAAGGCGCAGACAAACATTGGGATTGTCCTTTCTTCAAGTATTGCTGGGATGCGGGAATGAGCCGATTGCCTATAGTCGACAACTGTCCAGAATGTGGACAACAGAGGGAGGACACGTGGCCAGTTTCAGTGTTCAAACGTCTAGGGCCTCTCCCACCTCGGAGCCGTTACAGGGAGTCCGCTCGAGCAAAAGACCTCGAGAAGCCAAGGGATGACAAAGAAGAAGACAGATATCACCGTCCAAGGTGGTGTCCCGATGGACTCAGACACACCCAAAAGCGTAGAGTGCAGCGGCTGCGTAACTTGGAGGAAGCCGAAGCGCAGTATCTCCACGCTTTAAAGAAAGCACGGCCCGATCTGGCCGTTAAAATTAGGCAGACCTTGGAAACGGAAGACCACCCGAAAAGGAAAGAGTGGCGCCTAAACCGTAAAAGCCGATGCAAAGACATCGGCCGGCACAAACATGGTGTTCATACTTCCATCGTAATTCAAGGCGCAAGAACCAATGAGCTACCAAAGGGCACAGCCGATCGTGGCCCGCGGGTTATCTTTGAGAAGCCACGTGAGAAGGGTTACAAACATCCGAAAGCCTGCACTCACGAGGTTACATCAATGGGCAACCTGTCGCAAGATGTTGGTGGACACCGAGCGGCAGTCAATATAATGCCATACTCCATGCTACGGCGTTTGGGATGCTCCAACGCAGATCGATCAAAACCAACGCCACGTTACTTCAACGCCAGACTTCGGAAACGCAAGGCGATCGAACGTGGATCCGACCGTGGGCAGGAAAACAATACCCACGTCATTTTTCGCCGTCAGGACAGCACCCACGCCTGCTGTCTTGCTAGGGAGAGATTGGATTCACGCTAATTGCTGCATTCCGTCCACGATGCACCAGTGCCTCATACAGTGGGATGGAGATGAAGTGGAGGTTATCCATGCAGATGATTCTATCGAGATCTCCATAGCTGGCATGAACGTCTGGGAAGCAGAAGACCAAGAGCCGATCTCTGGAATCAGTCTAGACGGCTGTGAGCGCATTGAAGCTACAAAAAACGGGGTGAGGCTGGTCTTATCCACTGGCCTGACAGAGTAGCAAAGTCCACGATCGTACGTGGTACAGCCGATCCCCGCGATCGGCCACAAAAAATAAAAAGCAGCAATCATGCGACACGCAGATCACGTAGTCGTAGCAGGGAGATGCCCTGCCATTGTAAAACAATAAGGTGTAAACCGTCCTTGACTAATGCAATCAAAAAGGGGGCCGATTTAGGCAATCGGCCCAAATTATTTTTGTTATCCTCACCTACTGTTTGCCCTGTGTTTAGCATCGATTTGACAGGTGACGGAAAGCTAGGGTATGGGTTTACATCCGCTGACGAACTAGAAGAGATCGACATTGGTCCTGGGGATAAGCCACGACCAACATTTATTAGCAAAAAGTTAGATCCGAGTCTGCGGGGTCCGATGATAGCCCTGTTGAAAAAATATCCGCATCGCTTCCACGGGACTACACGGAGATGCCCGGTTAGACAGAGCATCATTGAGCATCGACTCGCTTAAAAAGGATTTCGCCATTCCAAAGCGAGCACGACAGATGAAGGCGAAATTGGAAGAAGTCAAGAAGGAGGTCGAGAAAATGTTGATGACCAAGTTAATCAGCCATGCGGTATGCCGAGTGGATTTCTAGTATCGCACTGAGAGAAAAAGGATGGCCGTTGGCGTGTTGCCATGGATTTTCGGGATCTCAACAGATCTACCCCAAAGGATGAGTATCCGATGCCGGTGGCAGAGACGTTACTCAACGCAGCGGCTGGTCATAAGATCTTGAGCTTCATGGATGGCAATGCAGTTACAACCAATTTTTATGGCTCCGTAAGACATACACAAGACGCATTCGAGTCCTGTGGTCGGGGGGTTGTTTGAATATGTAGTCATGACGCTTTGATGAAGAATGCCGCGCCACGCACTAAAGAGCCATGAATTATATTTTCCATGATCCGATCGGCAAGCTGGTGGAAATTTACATCGATGACGTGGTGGTCAAGTCTGCTTCAGCAAGGACACTTGGACGATTCGCAACGTCCCCGGACCGCACAAGAAAATGCCACGGATGAATCCAAAGAAGTGTGCCTTCGGGTGACGGTCAGTTCTTGGGTTTTGGTCCATGAACGAGGAATTGAGATCGGCTCGAAGAGTCGAGGCAAGCGAACAATGAAGCCACCTACAAAGAAAGAACTGCAGCCTCTCATCGGCAAGATCAACTTCCGTAAGATTCATCTCCAATCTGTCGGAAGAATAGAGCCGTTCATGGACTGGTGAAAATTAAATCGACGAGGAATTCCGGGGGCGAATAACAACGAGCCTTCGACGAGATCAAAGAATATCCGACGAGCCGCCAGTGTTGGTTCCGCCACCGATGCACCTTTCTACATTTACTTGTCGAGTCGACACGCCCATCGCCTCGGTGGTGGTGCAAGTTTATGATGGGCTGGAGCGAGTCGTATTTTACATAAGGTGAAGGATCTTTGGACGCAGAGACAAGGTATCCCGATATCGATAAGTTGTGCCTCACTGCTGTTTTCACCGCACTAAGCGCGCCACATTTTGCTATCGGAGATCATCATCATATGCAAATGACGTCATAAAGCACATGTCATCGGCTCCTATGTTGAAAGGCCGATCGGGCAAATGGATGTTTGCATTATCGAGTTTGACATCCGTATCAGCGCGAAAGCGTTAAAGGACGTTGGCCGACCTTATCACCGAAAGGATCAACACTAACTTAAAGACCGCCTATAAGAGCGTGGGCTATGTTTTTCGACGGATCGGTTTGACGATGGTTGCATCGGCATGTTACTCGTGTCGCCTGGGCAACATTTTCCTTCTCCATCGATTATCTACCTCGCACCAACAATGTCGCCGAGTACGAGGCGATACGCAAGGAATGGAGTTACTCATCAAGCCGGAGCGTACAGTGGAAATCTTTGGAGACTCCAAGTTGGTGATTTCCCAACTCACGGAGGAATACAAGTGTGAGAGCGAGTCCTCTTCCCATTATGGCTAGACCGCCGTGAGCGATGGCAGTTCCGGTACATAAACTTCACCGATCCCATCGCAGAATACCGAGGCGAATGATCTTGCACAATGGATTCAGCTACAAGGATGTAGCGAAGGAGCCGATGTTCGTGCACGCCTCGAAGTCGACGATCGAGAGCCGATATCTTCAATTACTTGAAGGATTCGCCTGGGGCACCTAAACGGATAAGGTACAAGGCCATGAAGTATGTGCTTATTGGGGATGACATGTTTTACAGGACTGGAAGGGTTATTGCTCAAATGTTCGGGACAGCCGAGGCCAATCGGCTCCTACACGAGGTACACGAAGGCGCGTGGAACTCACCAATCGCTCACAAGATGAAATGGTTGATCAGCGATCGGGTTTTATTGGCCCACCATGCTTGAGGACTGTTTCAAGTACTACAAAGGGTGTCAAGCATGTCGAAATTTGGGAAAATTCAGATGGTACCACACAAGAATGAACCCCATCATCAAGCCTTGGCCATTCCGAGGTTGGGGCATGGATATGATCGGCAAAATCAATCCTCCATCAAGCAAAGGCCACATGTGGATTTTGGCCATCACTGATTATTTCACTAAATGGGTGGAGGCTGTCCCGATGAAATCAGTAAACTCAAAGGATGTTATCAACTTTGTGAAAGAACATGTCATCCATAGATTCGGGATTCCCCAAACTATCACGACCGATGGAGGCTCAGTCTTTATTTCTCACGAGTTTAGAAAGTTCTGCGAAGACACGGGGATTAAGCTGATCAGATCATCTCCATACTATGCTCAGGCAAATGGGCAAGCTGAAGCATCCAACCAGAGCCTCATCAAGCTGATCAAGAGAAAAGTCGATGAGCATCCTAGGTGTTGGCACAAGGTTTTGTCAGAGGCGTTGTGGGATTATCGCATGTCATGCCATGGAGCGATAAAAACCTCGCCATACCATCTAGTGTATGGACAAGAAGCCGTATTGCCCTGGGAAATTACGGCTGGATCGAGACGTGTCACTTTTCAGGACAATCTAACAACTGAAGAATATGCAACCCTGATGAGTGACAGTGTTGAGGATTTAACTGAGCTCAGGTTGTGGTCGCTTGAGAAAATCAAAGAGAACAAGGCCAAGGTAGCTCGTGCATATAACAAGAAAGTGAGGCCAAAGGAGTTCCACGTTGGTGATCTGGTATGGGAAGCTGTGTTGCCATTAGGGACTAAGGATGCAACATATGGTAAATGGTCTCCAAATTGGCACGTGCGTCTGAGGTCGATCAAGTTTTAAGAGGAAATGCATACATGCTTGAGGAGCTGGACGGCGTAAAATTCCCAGTGGCGGTCAATGGTCAACATCTCAAGAAATATTTCCCAAGCATGTGGGATGATGGACAGTAAAATATGGGGGCCGATACATGAAATCGGTCAAGTAAAAAAGCACGTGAGACGTTGGACAATAAAAATGTGGGGGGGGGCGATACATGAAATCGGCCAAATAAAAGCAAAAATATATAGCCGATGCACGGTCATCGACTCTAGAGGTTCACACATATTACAAACAGGTGCTAGTTTACACATACGAGCTACTGAAGAAATGCTTCGAAGGCGTGGAGGGCGTCAGCACGGACACGATCCACCTCGGCGATCTCGGCTTCGTCATCTTCATCCTTGCCCGTCACTAGCTGCTTGTTCAGGGCACGTATTTCTGCCAGATCGGTCTTCAGTTGGGCTTTGAGGCTTTCCGCCTCGTCTTGGGAACGGGCGATGGATTCTTCCTTGTTGCGAATGAGCTGTTTAGTCGCCCGAACCTTCTCTTCAAGATCTTCCAACTCCCTTTTCAAGGATGCGAGCTCGGCAGTACTGACAGAGGTGTCAGTTTTGGCATCCAGAGACGCCTTTTTCTCGTTGAGCTGTTGGCATCTGTCTGCGATATTGGCCTTCAATGGAAGTTGGGCATGCCACAGACTGATCCTATCACGAGCTAACTTCACCCTTGACCCGTAGAAAGACAGGGTTACAACTGGCCAAAGCTTCACCTGCAATGCTACTGGGAGCTGGTCTTTTATTTCAGCCAGGACGCTCTTCACCTCCTCAGAACCCTCGATCACCTCTTCAATCGGGGAGGACAGCAGGGCTTTAAGACGCTGGAATTGAGGTTGAACAACCCTGGCTCGTGGTTCATCAGCAGCAATGGAGGGAGTTGGTTCAATGGATTCAGGGTCGAACGTCAGCAAACCTGAAATATCACAACTCTGGCAGCCCGAAAAGCATCAGTATGCGTCCAAACGTGTAAGGATGAGCCGAAAAAAAAAATCTAGCGTACCTCTCCTGAGATCGAGGGGATAGCCGATGAGGAGACGATCGGTTTGTGTGTGGTTGCTGGGGGCTTGACCAGGGTGGTAGCCGTTTCATCTGCACCTTCGGGGATCGCTAGATCCGCACGCTACCCCGACTTTCCTTCCCAACGTCAGTCCTCTGCATGAAGGGTTCTTAGCCGATGTAAATAATGATAAATCAGCAGACAAAAGGGGACAAGTAGTAAGAGCATGAAGGGTGGTGATTTTCGAAACCTCCTGGCTCGACGAAGAAGCTTGTAGTCCTTTGCGAGCTCTCTTGGGACCAGAATGGCCCCGCCGACCGGTGCTCGGGCGATAGGTTCGAGAGACCTTTTCCTGGAAGCCGATGGTGGTGAATCTGGCTGGTTCGGTGTGATGGTCCTCTCGGAATCCGTTGGGCCTAGTTCTCCTCGATTGGTCTGGGTATCCTCACTGGAGGTGTCTTCGACGGAAGCCTGTAAAAGGGGAGAACTAGTAAGCGCGAGCACGTCTGCAAGAATGGAAGAATGATAAGGATCGACCAAGGCCTGAATCAACTTACATGCGAGCTCGGAGAAGACTCCGCGCCTCAAGGTCTTCTGGCTACCTTCCTCACCATCGCTCTGGTTTTAGTGGAACTCGAGGCGCAATGACTTAGGAGTTCTTGGGTTCTTGGAAGCCGATTGTGGTGTTATCGGCTTGTTTACGCATTATGACCTTTTCAGAGGTGGCGAGTTTTTTAGAAAAGAACCACAGAGTGGCGGAAAGAACTTCGAAGGGGAGCCATCACTATGTGTAGGATCAGGGCCATCTTGTTCCGCAAGAGAAAGAGTGGGTTAGTAGAAGAATCATTTGTGAGCTGCATCAAGAAATTTACAAGGAGTGGTACTGTTCCAGGATGTCATAGTCGACATCGAGCTGTTTCAAAGAACGGTCCCAGGCTCTCTGAAAGCGTGAGTCTTCCACATCGACCACCAGTCTTCAAAGCCATCGGTTGATGAGACAAAGGTGAGGTCGTTGGGAATTGGGATGGTCAGAGCATCAAAGAAGGAATAACACCTTTGGCTGGTGAGAGGATCAGGCAGGTCGGCTCTACTCTCCGTAAGGTGGTGAAGAAAGAAATGGGGAGGAACTTGTCCAAGGCCAAATTGGCGAGCCACTACGACTGGCTGGTAGAATTCATACCCAGGTTTGATTATTCTGTTGGACGTACTCATGCCAACAGGAAGGAAACAGGGACGAATCACAGTGGAAAAGAGCTGTCGAGTGCTAGTGTCATCGGCAAAATTGTCCAGCCTGAAGGAGAGTGGATTTTCAAAGTGTTCCGATTCCTCCATGTAAGGGAAGAAGGTAGGGTTGTCCAGGCCTTGGAAGAAAGTGCTAAACCACTTGGATGCCTCTTGAGGGGTCAGCTTACTGCCTGGCAGTCTATACAAAGCTTGGCCATAGCTGGTGCATCGGATCTGCTTCCCTTTTACATCTGGAAAGGTGCAGCTCGCCAAAAGGGGAAGTTTGGGATGTGATTTTGAAAATACAGCTGAGCCCATAGCTGAATAAACCACCAAGGACCACCTGTTTTGACTGCTATGCCAGAGAACAGCTTGACAGACATCAACTGGAGGTATCGATAGACTTATCCAAGGAACAGTTTGCCGAGGCCAAGTTGAGTACCTTTGGCCAGTTCGTGGGCTAAGGAGAGATAGTTTTTGGTTGGAGCAAGGGAAGGACCACAGAATATGAAATGCTCCAGCCAGAAGTTGAGAAAGGCTGTATGTTGTTTCTCTGAGACAGGGCCCTTTGTTTTCATATGGCGTTGGAGGTAGGCACCCGATGCGATGCAAATTTTAGAAGAGTTTGTAGGGGACCTTGGTCGGTTTAAAAGAGAGGGCTGGGTGATGTGACATCCAGACCAGTAATCATCACCACGTCTAATGAGTTGGTGACATGGGGCCATGACCGAACATGAAGCGATTGAGCGTCGGACTGAAATAGCCGATGGTTTTGAGGAGATTCTCGTGTTTCTCAAGAGGAGACAATGATAGATGCAAGGCATCGGCTATTCCCGTAGTTTCCCATTGGGATTGGTAAGCTCTAGCTACCCTGCTGAACCAAGAGACCCAATGTTCAGGGGGATTAGGCCAGGCTCGCAAGCAGTCTGCCCAAGAGTTCAGATCTAGGTCTTGGCTTACGAAGGGGATTCTATTTGCTTCGCAAGAAATCAGATGGGCAGGACTAGATTCTGTACGAGGGCCAAGACAGAGGGAATTTGGGAGGACAGGCCATATGAAGCAGAGGAGGCCATGGCGGAGAAAGAGGGTTTTTTCGGCGGAGGAAGAAGGGTTTTCTGGCTACTGGAGGAAGATGGGGACTGCGAATCGCATTTGGCGAATTTAAATAAGGGGAATAGTGGAGAGGCGGTTCAATGCCATAGCGGTTTCCCAGAATGTGCTGCCAAAATCGTCAAATCATGCACTGCGAAGGAGTTGAGGAGACAGGGCATCATGATGAGGGGGTGGCGTGACGATTCTACTCTGCAACGCGTAACCCGATGTGAAGAAGAAAAAAAGAGAGAGGGGGAAGAAAAAACATCAGCAGAGTGGTTTCGGAATTATTATTGCCAAAACCAGGGGGGCATGTGTTATCGCCATATTTTGGCCAAAGGAGGAGATGGGCCGTGATCAAGATGGGCTTGGAAGATACGTATATTTAACGTGTTGTTGAATCGGCCTTATACGTAGGATTTGGGCTAAATTGCCCGTGTATCTTGTATCATAGTAGGTTCCATTTCAGTTTAGGTAAAGATAGAGTTGTAGAGTTATTCCAAAGATAGAAAGTCTCCGGACTATAAATATGTACCTAAGGTTATCGAGAAAAGGAGGACAATCACGTTCGCAACAAACATAATCTCGGCGCATCGCCACCCCTTGTTTCTAGGGTTTCTTTCGGGTAAGTGTCATGCTGCCTAGATCGCATCTTGCGATCTAGGCAGTATTTTTACTTATGCGATATTTGGTGTTACTCGTACTGAAGCCTTGTTGATGGCGAGTAACACTACGATCATAGATTTGTTGAGGTTAGCATCGGTGATGTTCGTTATAATTGTTTAAGATATGCTACCTCTAGTTACCTCGCTATCTTTGCACCTTTTCCCAAGTGCAAGGGTAGCATCTTGCTTGATCTTTATTTAGATGATTCGATCTGTTATGGTTATGCCTTGTTCTCCAAGGTTTAGTTTGATATCTACGTAGTCACGCCTTGCAAACGGGTTGAACGATCCAGTAGTACGTAAGGACGTGGTTTACTAGTTCTAGAGAAGTTGTTCCGGTAATTGACTTTACGTCGGTTGTTAGGCCTCCTCTAGGGTTAGTTTTCTATCATCTTTTGTATCTACCAGGCTCAATTACGTGTAGGACGTTTCAGTTACGTGGTGAAAACGTTAAACTGTCGTAGATCGATTTAACTTGTAATGATAAAGCAAGACCCCATGTTATCGTAAATCTAATGCAGAACCATGGGATAATCGGCTCTAGGAGCCGATTCACGTGGAAACACGGGAGCCGGCTCGAATTTTACGATACTTGTTTACCATGCAGGAAATCAATCGGAGCAATCCTTCACCTTCGACCAGGTATAGGTCGGTGTACGCCCTCAAACCAAGCCAGGACGTGTGCCGGAGTTTTGCGGGCCGTTGCCCGAGGGACCAGGGCCCACCAGCAGTTCTGGGAGCCTCCCGGCTCTTCGTGTTGCTCGTCGCTGCTCGCCGGTGAGTTTTGACAGGCAACAGACTGGCAGCGTGACCTTGCCGATCGGGTACGCCTTCCGACCGGGGACGATGCCGTGGAATGTGGTGTGGGTCGTCTCGATCATCGACTGCGGGAGCCGCAGCCGCCTGAAGGTGTCGAGGTACAGGATGTTGATGGAGCTGCCGCCGTCCATCAATGTCTTGGGGAGCCAGTAGTCGCCGACCTTGGGCTTGACCACCAGGGCGACTCGTCCTGGGTACTCGATGCGTGGCGAGTGGTCTTGGCGGCTCCAGGTGATGAGCTACTCTGACCAGTTTAGGAACTGGGGAACGTCCACCTGGGCCACTGCGTTGACGGCGACAGCGCGGGCGATGACCTTCTTCTCGCGCTTCGTGTTGAAGCCTGTGAAGGTGTGGAGCGAGCCGGCCACTTTGCCGAATTTTCCGCCGTTTGGCGGGTCGTTGTCGGGGTCCTCCCGCGCTCGCCGTGCCTTCTCGATTTCCCTGAGGGTGTGGCAGTCGGCGGTGGTGTGCGTTGCGGGCTTCCCTTCCCTGCTATGAAACGCACATGGTTGGTTAAGGAGAGCCGCGGGGTCGAACCTTGGCTTGGCCTTGTAGTTGCCGCCGTCGCGGCGTTGTCCTCCGTCGCGGCGGAAGCTCTTGGGCTCGCGTTGCACGTGCCCGGCGTTGGCGACGAAGTCGACTCGCCCGTCACTGCGGCGCTTGCCGGTGAGGCGAGTGTTGCTGTAGCGTAGGTCGGACCGTCGTCCGCTGTCGTTGCCGCTCGTGCGGCGTTGACCTCCTGACTCGTCGTCAGTTTCCTGGTTTGGATCTTCCTCGGCGTACCGTTTGGCGATCTCGAGGAGGTCGGGGATGTTGTCGAGTGTGCGGGAGTGTCGCTTGAGCTTGGCGACCAATGTGGCACGAGGTCTTGAAGCAATGGATCGCGGTGTCCGGGTGGATGCCGACCGCGTTGTACCAAAGTTCTTGCCACCGTTGGACCCGAGCTATGGTCGACTCGCGTGTCCCCGGACGATCGCTCCGGTACTCGATAGTGGTGGCGCGGTGTAGGATCACTCGAAGTGCACGGCGGCGTCGCGCATCTCCTCCCGGTGAGTCGACATCTGCCCCGGGAGGGTGTTGATCCACCACTGCACGTCCCTCCATCATCGGGGAGGTAGGCGGCTAGCAGGTCGATGTGGCTGCGATCCCCATCGCCATGAGGTATGTGTCGATCCAGACGGGGGTCGTCACGAGGATTCGTATTTTCTATCTATTTTGGCGCCTTGAAGTTTGGCGGTACTTTCGCCTCAGATCATTGGTCCAAGCACTTGGGTCCGAGTCATCGAGCGACCCCATGGCTCGCCGTCGCGGCGATTGGTTAGGGTATGTCGCAGTCGCCGGGCTGGCGGCGCGCCAACTTTGGTTGTTGATGATGTGGGTGCGGCGCCGATGGGTTTCCGTTGGCGGCGACAAAGTTGGTTGCCGCCTGGGTCGTTGGTGGAGAGTGTCGCGTCGCTGGTCGGTGTTGGAGCCGCATGGCTCGTGGCGGCGATTGAGGGTGTTTACCGCCATTGGCGGCCGCCGAGGCCGCTCGCTTCGAGGAACAGTATACCGACCTTGCAAGTCGGCGCCGCTCTTTGCTGCTCGGCCTTCGCGAGCAAGGCCACGACGTATTGGATCAGAGGCGCCGCCGGTGGCCGTGATCTTGTCGTTGCCGCTCGCCTGCCACGAGGTTGTCCATCGGGTGGAGAACAGTGGGAGGCCATTTGCGCTCGCTCCCGTGAGGAGACTACTATCCGCGGCTGGTCCACAGGAGGTGCGGTTGGAGGTGGGGCGCCCATTGCCGTTGATCCTGGCGGGGGCCGGGCGCTTCCTCCTGGTGGCGCGTTCTCGCAGATCGCGCGCTCGGCCACGCGGGCCGGGTCGTTTTCATCGTCGAAGTTCAGGGCACGCCCCTGAACGGTGGGGTTCAGGCGCGACCTGATCCGCTGCTGGTAGTAGCGTGATAGCTCCTGCGCCGTCACCTGCTCGAGGCGAAATTTTTCGCGCTCGGCTTGCTCCTTGCGCACCGCCTCCGCCAGTTTCAGGCGGAGTTCCTCGACCTCCGTTGCCGTGGCGTTAGGAGGTATTGGGGTGGAGAATCGGACCTAACCAGAACTATCCAACCGATTTTTGCAAAATAGTTTTGACTCTCTACTTCGGCCGTTAGCTAGGTTATCCTACAGGCTGGACTTGTGGGGTATCGCAACTGCTGAGCTCTGATACCACTCTGTAACACCCTCAGAATCGGACCTATGCAAGTTTGAGCAAAATCCGCCAAACCCGCATAGAAACGATTCAAAGGTGCCCACCAGCACTTTAAATGCGGGTGGAAAAGCGAAATAACATTACACAACAGTCCTCGATGGGACCCACAGAACAGATATATATAACAGCGACTCCATGAGTCAAGAATACAGGCATAATATACAAAGGTCCAAAACACCTTAAGAACGGTATAGCGTCCAGCTACGGACAAGATGCAAATGGGGCTAAGAGCCCTGAAGAATAACCAATGGCGTCCATAACCCTGCCCAGGCCAAGCCGGAAGGGTAACCCTGCTAACGACGTCGATCTCAAAAAAACCTGCTTAAACAAAAGGGGTGCCGACAAAGGGCAAAGGAAAAGAGGCGTCAAGATCGAGGCGACACGGCGAGGCTAGAATTCGGCGGTCCTCGCCTACATAGGTATGGTGGACTGAAGCGGCAGCATGCACTAAACAACCTATAGAGACTCGATACACCGGCGTCAAACAGAGGGGGTAAGAAGGACCTATTCGGAACCAACCTGATTCTATCATCAAACAAACCCATCCTGGCGTTTCCCCCTCGAGACCAAACGAGGAAGTCAACCGAGGAACTCACACAGTTGGCAGTTTTATTTATTCAGTTATAGTTGCGGCACTTTACTAGTCCGGTGTAGATAATTGTCCTGATAAAATAAGCAGTGGGCCCTTTTAATTAACCATTCCGTTGTAGTTGCAGCAATTACTAATCAGATGCATTTATCATGAGAGAACCCATAAACCCAGCAGTTGTTGGTACTTTTAATCAGCCAATTCCGCTAGAAGTTGCCATACTTACTAGTCAGTACAATGGTATGGCGACAATCCAAACAAGCAATTGTGGGCAGTATTATTAGCCATTCCATTATAGTGAAGCTGATTACTAGTCATTATAAGTCAAATTTATAGCAGAAACTTTAGTTATGCTTGTCTATGATCGAGAATCTTGTGCTCCAAGTCGCCATATCCATGGACACGGCTTTGAAAGTTTTACCGGCCGGGTGCACCAATAGCAACACGCCGATCAGCCTCGAAAAACCAAATCAAAACCCAACGAGGCTTTCACGATTGAACAATCACAAGATTCAGAAATATTTCAAGGGCCACCCTTAAGTAGATCCCTTAGCGAAACGGTGACTCGACGAGACGGGCTCAAGGTTTGGGTATCTACCGTGAACGATCGGGAACCCGAAAGTGTGGTTGGGCTTGTCGACACCGCGAATCGTGTCCCGATCCTAAACAGACAAAGGTGCTCCTCGCACAATTTAAATACGAAAGTAGCATGGCATAAGTACAGGATAGTAAAACACCTCAAACTAGTTTGTGGCCCCAAGAAATAAGACGGAATCAAGCTCGCTCGGGGGTCCCATATACCTCCGGATGTGGATAGCGCGAAAAATCAAGGAAAGTATCAAGTACTGGGTCTTACGGGACACAAGTGGGCGTTCGGAAACCAAATATTTTCTATCACCCACCGATGCCTCCGCTTATTTCAATTTTAGTTGTTAAACAGGAATGTAAAGTGAATGATAAGTAAAACTAGAATCATCTCCATCATCAACATGCGGCAATACATCAAAACGTGGCATATGACGACACACAACACTTGAGCAAGCGACTACAACGCATAAGTCCAACTATCTACCAAACAATGGTAATAGGACGTGTCCAAGGCAATATAGGGCTGCACGGTATATCACAGTACGGAAACTAAAGCATCGCAACACGTATAGCAATAGATCAACAGGAGGGAATAAAGACTATAAAAGTAAGATAGGTAGAAAGGGAGATGCTCTTTGAAAACATTGTCGAAGGTTCAACCGAAGATCGGGGCGAAGCTCACATCAACTCAACGGCCTTATCCGCGAAGAAGCAAATCACTAGAAGAAACACCGGATGCAATATTTAATACAACGGCAGAAGATCGGCATGATGCATGTATGATGGATGACATGGCAAAGGTGCGATGCAATTAGGTCATGTTAAGTGGAACCGGGGTTCCGACAATTAGTTAGGTGGTTCAAGTTGTTTATAACCCGCAAGTTAAATGTTGTTTAACATGGCAGAAGATAGTACCAGGTTCGCTACACCAATTTAAATGAGGCCAATATAAGGCTAGATTTGCCCGCATATGGGCCCCATATTTAATTATTAGGTGAATCGGCGTAAGGCCCCCAAACCACATGATTATGCATGCAAGATGAATGATCGAATATGCCACAAATTGTTATTATGTTATCAAATAGGGCATCGAGAAAAGGGGTCACACATTGAGGGGTCTCGACGATCTTGGGGTTTCCGGGGTCCGGGGTTGGACAGGGTCCAGGGTCCGGTCTCGGGGTCCAGGGTTCGACGGAAACGTTCTCGGTCACGGGGCAGATCTTGTCGCTTCGGGGTCTCGATGTCCGGGAGCAGAACTTGGTCGGTGGGGCGACGGCTTCTTCCGGGTCGGTGTCGTTCTTATCGTCGCGACGGTTGGGTCGGTCTTGTCTTCGGGGTGAGGTGCTTGTCGGTCTCGTGGCGATTTCGCGTTCTCCCGGTTCGGGTTCCGGATCCATGTCGGTGCACTCGGTGTTCCGGGTAGGCGAGCTTGTCGTTACGGAGATCTTGTCGGTTCGCGTTTCGGATTCCGTGAGAGGCGGCCTTGTCGCCGATGTCCCGAGGAAGTCCTTGGGGTCCGTGGATGGCGATCGTGGTTCCTCGGTCTCGGCTTTGAAGGTCTTGGCGAGGGTTTTCGTGTTTCGATTTGGCGAGACCGCCTTCGGGTTTTGGACGACGCGCTTATTAGCCGGTCATGTCGAGGATGGCCATGTTGGAGATTAGCACGACTAAAGGGTGCTGGTGGGGTCCATCGCAGCCTTGGTGACCTCCTGCTGCCGCAGACGAAGCGGCCGACGGCGGGCGAGCTCGGGAGGACGGCGGGAGGCGGATCCGACGACGGAGCTTGGCGGGACGCGGGGGCGAAGGGCGGCGAGGTGGTGGCGCTGAGCTCGACGGGTGGCTCGGGAGAGGGGCCTCGAAGGCGCGTCATGGCGACGGGCGCCGGCGACTGGCTGGCGGCGGAGGTGGACGGCAAGGGAAGAGGCAGGGCCGGCTCGGGGCGGGTGGCGCTGGGGCGACGGGAGAGGAACTGGCGGTGGAGGAGCTTGGAGGCCACGGGGTGGAGGTGCTCGGGTCGGGATGGCGAAGCAGGCGGGGCGTGGGAGGAGGTGTGCGCGCGGGCGAACTCCGGCGGGGACGCGGGCTCGGCCGGGCAGGCCGGCTGCAGCGAGGGGGCCGGAGGCGGGAGAGGAGGAGGGCGGAGGAGCGTGAGCGCGGCCTGGTGGCGGTGACGGCGGGGTGCGGTGGAGAGAGGGGGTCAGGCGGTCGCTGGAGTGAGGCCATGAGCGGAGAAGAGGGGAGGGAGGGCTTGAGGGGCAGGGGAGCGAGCGAGACGCGCCAGAGGGAGAGGATAGGGGAGGGCGCCGCGCGGTAGGTGGGGGACGGGGTGGGGCCAGGGCGTCTTGGGGAAGGGCCAGGTCGAGTGGGGCGGGCGGGGCCCGGGTCAGCGTAACGCGTGGCGGGGTGGGTCGGTGGCGGTGTGACTGGCGCGTGGGGCCATGGTGGCGTGGGCAGCGTGCAACACAGGCGGCGTGGTGCCAGGCGTGTGCGTGCTTAGCGCGTGTAGGGCGCGGGGGCTGGCAAGTGGGTCTAGGGCGGGTCAGGAGGGGTTGGGTGAGAAAGGGAAAGGAGGGGGGCTGGATGTAACTACCTCGGTGAACTACGCTCCTAGATACAAGCCTGGATGAGAGATAGCGGTTGAAATAGTACGGCGGGGCCCCAAAAGCCACTCACTGGTAGTCCTTTCAGACGTCCCAACCGCGAACCTCTCAACGGGACTGTCAGGCGTGAGTCGGCAGAAGGATCAACTACGTACACAAGTGGGTATGTACGCAAGCCACCATACAAAAGTACATCAGAGCCACACCATCTAGAAAGAAAGGAAATATACCAACGCCATACGGCAAGATTCAAATGACCTGGATACATCTATAATTTAGGATAGCTCCTCAAACAAAGACACATCGAGTATCATGCGGAAGCGGCAAACAAGATCCGAACGGATAAGAAGCAAATAGGCATAAGATGCGAGAAAATAAGCACATCCCAACTACGGTCTCACGGATCCTCGCGTGAATCTCTACACCATACGGTCGTTGCCCACTTCATCGGCTTCTTCCACCCAAGATCCGTCCCGAGAAGGTACTGCTCATCGAATCAAGAATTTATCGTGTGAGACCCTAAGGGTACTCAAAGAAGACTTAATGCCTCTAAAGGGACACAACCTGGGGACGAATTGCAGCAAAAGGTAAACCCTAGCAATTCTACGAATAGCGCTAACCATCCGCCTAACCAATGATAAACGGATGTCCGTGAATTTAAATACAACAGCTTATAATGGTAATCTCATCCGATCCATCCTCCTCACCTTACCAACAAGGAAGCGGACGAACAACCCCTTCCGCTGGCAATTTTATTAACCATTCCATGAGTATTGCACTATTTACTAGTCAAGTTACTTAGTCAAATTAAGGCGGTACTTTATGCTTGTCTATGATCAAGAAACTGTGCTCCAAGTCGCCCATAACCATGGACACGGCTTTGAAAGTTTTACCGGCGGTGCACCAATAGCAACACACGCCGATCAACCTCGGAAAAACCAAATCAAAACCCAACGAGGCTTTCACGACTGAACAATCACAGGATTCAGAGATATTTCAGGGGGCCACCCCTCGAAGTATACCCGCAACGAAGTAAGCAAGCTTCGAGACGGACTCAAGGTTTGCGACAATGGTCAGAACGACAAGAGTCCCCAATCGGGACATCGACTGCATGAAACATTACGCTTACCTAAACAAAGCATATCTAAGTAGCATGGCATAGGTACAGGATCGTAAATAAAACCTCAAACTAGTTTGTGGCCCCAAGGAATAAGACGGAATCAAGCTCTGGCCCAGGGGGGTCCCATATACCTCCCGGATGTGGATAGCGCGATAATTCAAGGAACAGGAATCAAGTACTCGGGGTCTTACGGGACACAAGTGAGCAGGAAAAACCAAATAGCAGATATTGCTCACCGGTGCCACTTTCTTTAGTTATCCCAGATCTACTCAGGTTAAGTTGTTTAAGTACCTCGTTATTCAACAGACACTCACAAACCCTACACATGCTGTTTCGACTCGCATGGCTCAAGCAACTCCTATAGTAGTGGCTCATGGGATGGAGGATACAAGCTTGGTGGAGTTTAAAAGTAAAGGCTATGCATACTTGGGATTCAATTTAATGCAATCGCGACTCAATGATGCAAGAATAAGATAGAGGCAATAGGTATGTAAGCAAGCATGTGGTAGTGCTTGCCTGGTATCTCTGTTGAAGCAAGGGACGGTACTGGGTAGTGCTCCTGGTGCTCTTGATACAACCCCTGCTCAGTGTCTATCCGAGAAAAACCAAACAAACAAGGCCAACATGAATATAGAGCACAAGCATATGAATAAGATGCGTCAAACAAACAATCATGCCATGATGAATGATGCACAATTTACATGGCAAGGAAGGTAGCATGGCATGGTGAGGAGTGAAGAACAAGAAAGTAACATTTAATGGGTTTTAGAACCACCTTTGTTGTCATAACATTTGTTGTTTGCAATATATTTATATGATGCATGCTGCAATTGAAGTCAAGGATAGCATAAACAGAAAGGTCTCGTCGAGCTGATCAATTTAGACTACTCATTTGCTTAATTTGGAATTACAAAATATTAGTTGTGAATTAATGAAGATCCAGTGGCATTTGTTGTAATTAACATATCTTGGAATTTTACTTGTGCAAAACACTAAACAGATGGCATATTTGAAATCCTCTCATTTTTCTGAATCAAAAACATATATCATTTGCCTAATTTGGATAAAGCATGCAAAAGTTATTAAAATCTGACTTTGAATTTGCAATTTGAATTATTTAAAACAATTTGAATTTGAAAACCAGCTCTGAAACGTGTATCACACAGCCCCAGCTAGCCTGAGCCGCAGACAGGTGGGCCAGGGGGGTATCTCTGGCCCACACGGCAGTGCCTGAGAGCATCCTGGACCGCGGGTTGAATAAACAAAAACGCAGGAACCTTTTTAGAAAACTTCCAGAGAGACTGACAGCGGGGCCAGAAGGATCGCGGGTTGAGGATCTAAACAGAGCAGGGGGTCTTATGCAAAACGCACACGCGGCCAGGGGAAGGACTGCGGGTTCAGGCTGGGTTCTTGTGGGAGTCTTTTCGCAAGATTGCATCGGTCGCTGGCAGGTGGGGCCTCGAGGGTCGCGGGTTGCTAAAAGGTTGGGGGAAGGGGTTTTGTGCAAAAACGACGCCCGTGGCATCAGGATCTTCTCAGGCGTCGACGGCGCTTGGCGGGCGTGGCGAGGACAGGGCTCGAACTCGGGGTCCGAGGCTCGCTACGGATGCGGTGCCATCGCGGTGGCCGCCGCTCTGGGTCGCCGCTGGCTAGGTAAGGCGATGCGGCAGCAGTGCTATGGCGGCAGTGGCGGCCGGTGCATGCATGCTCGACGAACCAACGGCGCAACCAGAAGAAGCGAGGATGGGAGGTTGTCGGAGGCTCGTGAACTCACCGCGAACGTGACGGTGTGCTCGAACGGCCAGGGTGGAGGCGATCAACGGCGAGGGCTGGCGCCCGACGATCTAGGGTTTGCAAGGCGTGCGGGTCTGGCGTTCTGGCGTCTCCTCCTGGCGGCCTGTGGCGCGGTGGTTCCCCGAGCTTCCTCGACACCTACTGCAGCACGCCTCCGGCTTAGAGCATCTGGGGCAGGGGGTAGACGGCGATGTCGAGCTGGTGGCAAGGGGGAAGGAAGGGGAGAGGCAGGCGCTTGCGGGGTAGATCTGGGGGGCTCTGGGCGAGGCAGAGAGGTAGGTGGGGGAGATAAGAACGCCAGGGGAGGCAGGTGTGGCGTGGGGGAGGGGAAAGCTGGCAGCACGCCGGCCTCCTCCTCTCACGCTGCCAGGCAGGGGGCCGGCAGGTGGCGTGGCCGCTAGGGTGGTGGCGGGTGGGGCAGGCGGCTAGGGTCGTGGCAAGGTGGGCAGCCTGGGCAGTCAGAGAGAAAGAAAGAGGGAAAGGAAGAGGGATGTCGGGCTAGGGCATAGGGTGAGCGAGAGGGGCATGGGCGGGTGGGGCAGATAGAGGGATGGGTGGCGAGCTGGGGGTAGCTAGGGTGAGAGGAACATGGCATGCTAGGTAGAAGGGGGGTAGTGCTAGGTTTTTTTTTTAGTTTAGGGATAGAAGTAGATGTAGGGATTT
This sequence comes from Avena longiglumis, assembly GCA_030063025.1. Taxonomy (NCBI): domain Eukaryota; kingdom Viridiplantae; phylum Streptophyta; class Magnoliopsida; order Poales; family Poaceae; genus Avena; species Avena longiglumis. Next base: position 153,445,710 of record CP125977.1, on the reverse strand, counting down.
ATTTAGGATATAAACAAATTAGGGTTTAGTTTAAGGGAGAGGGTAGATTAGGGGTTGTTTTTTACTAGGAGGGAGAGGGAGATGGTACTAAACTTGACCAAACAAGCTTCAACTAGCCCTAGCAAGAAAAACAAGAAAAGAGGAAGAAGGGAGAGATGACCATGGTGATGAGACACTTCTTTAGATCATGCATGATCCAACTTAATGGTCAAGCAAGATCCAAGGGGGGGGTTTGGTTGGGGCTTGCCACATAGCACATGTGGGTGCATGGGGTAAGCTAGAGGGAAAGGCTAGGGTTGAATCTCACAAAACAAGATCAAACAAAGGGAGAAGATCCATTTAGAAAACAAGCAAAATCCCAAAACTAGGACAAAGGTGGCTATTGCATGGCCCATGCAGAATAATCAATGCCTCAATTATCCTTGTGAGAACAAGGATATTAATAGGCACTATTCATCCTCCTTCCAAAAATGTGGACAAGGCCAAGCAAAGATCAAGGGTGGATCCAACCAACAACATGGCTAGGGATAACTCAAATAAAACCCATGCCCATATTGTTGGATGGTGGAAATATAAGGTGGTGAGGGAAAGGTGGTGGAGGCAAAAGAGAGATGCCCCCAACTCAACTTGGGCATTTAACAATTTAGTAAGAACCAAATACAATATCAAGAAGCAACTACAATTAATCATGCACATGAGATAAGAAGCAAACAAGAAAAGGTTTTATATGATGCTCAAATGCAAGGGGACATGATGACATGAGCATGATATGATGATGATGCAACAATTATATGTTGGAAGTGGCCCATTTTATTATTAAACTTAGTAGCATTACAGTGGTTAGACAACCGGGATGCTACAACTCTCCCCACTAAACAGAATCTCTTTGCCCAGATTCTAGGAAGAAGAAGAAGAAGACACAAAGAGAGAAGGATGGTTGGCACGGAGTTCATCTTCACGCCCCAAGTTGCTTCATCAATGTAATGGTGTGACCACCGCACCTTGCAATTTGATGGACTTGTTGCAGTCCTCCGCTCGGGTCTCAAGAATTTTGATGGGGTGTTCTCGATAAGAGAGATCTTCTTGGAGGTCTATTAGCTCATGATCCACGGTCTTGCCGGGTCTTTGAAGCACTTCTTGAGCTGAGAGATGTGGAAAACATCATGGACTTTGAGTTTTCCTAAGCTCGAGTGCATAAGCAACTTCTCCTCTTCTACCACGTATCTTGAAAGGACCGATGTATCTAGGAGCCAACTTTCCTTTGATACCAAGCGGTGTGTTCCTCTCATGGAGTGACACGAAGGTAGACGAGATCACCAGGCATATACCATATCTGGTGCTTCCGTCATAGTTGCTCTTCCGACGACTCGAGCAATCTTCGTGTTCTCCGTAATGATATGCACCTTCTCCTCGGCCTGAGTTACAATGTCGTGGCCAAACCAGATTCTTTCTCCCGCACCGACCAACCAATGGGAGTTCTGCACTTGCACCATAGAGAGCCTCGAATGGTGCCATCTTCGACTCTTCCGAAGCTGTTGTTGTAGGAGAATTCAGCATATGGAAGGCATTCCTCCCACTTCATGCCAAACGAGATGACGCAAGCTCTAAGCATGTCCTCGAGAATCTGATTGATCCTCCACTTGTCCTTGCGATCGAGGGTGGTAAGGTTGAAGTTCAACTGCTCCCAAAGCTTTTGGAAACTCTCCGTAACTTTGAGGTGAAGATGCTCCCACGATCCGAACTGATTTCAAGTGGAACCCCATACAAAGAGACAATCCTTGATATAGAGCTCACCAATCAAGTCCGTAAATTGTTTCTTTGATCGAAGAAGTGTGCCACTTTGAAAGCTCCGATGACAACAAAATTGCATTGTTGCCCTTCGCGACCTAGGAAAGCCCGTGATGAAGTCCATCTCAACTTTCTCCCACTTCCACTGGAGGTTGCAATGGCTGTAGAAGACCAAATGGTTTCGATGAACAGCCTTGACTCGCGCAGACATCACATTCGAGACGCATTTGGCACAATACCTTTTCAACCTGTGCCACCAAAGATTGTGTTTTCAAGTCCATGTACATCTTTGTGCTGCCAGATGGATAGAAAGGACCGAATCATGTGCCTCCTTGAGCAATTGATCTCTCGACCCGGTAGTTTGGAACAAACATCCGTGATCAAAGAAGAGCGTGCCCTCGATCATCAACATGGAAGGATTCATACTGGAGTGCCAAGCCTAGCGATGAGCTTCTTAGTGTGCGGATCATCACCACGCCGACGAGACCGAATCTGTTCTTCCAAGAGAGGAGTAGCCAAGGTTCAAGGTGCCCTTGTTCCACAATCTCCGTTGAGCCGACGGAATTCCTCGCACAAGAGAGGCCCGCTCTTCTACCATGAGGTTGTTGACATAAGCTTTACGCTAAGCGCATCCGCCATGACATTTGCTTTGCTCGAGGTAGTTGATGGTCACATCAAAGTCATTGATGGCTTCAATCCATCTCCTTTGTCAAGATTGAGATCCGTTGAGTGAAGATATACTTCAAACTCTTGTGGTCCGAGAAGATCTCACAACGGTTCCCAAGCAAGTAGTGCCTCCACAGCTTCAAGGCGAAGACCACCGCTAGCTCTGTGTCATGTGTGGGATAGTTGACCTCATGCGCTTCAATCGACGAGGCATAAGCAACCACCGCCTCTCTTGCATAAGGACCGCACTCCAATCCTTGCAAAGAGGCATCGCAGAAGATCCGGAAAGGCTTGGATGTATCCGGAGGAACCAAGACGGTGTGGAAGTGAGCTTCTTTGAGTGTCTCAAAGCTCTCTTGGCAAGGTGTGTGTCACAGTACTTCTTGCCTTTCTTGAGGAGATCGGTAAGAGGCTTTGCTATCTTCGAGAAGTTCGCACAAACGACGACAATAGCTAGCTGCCGAGAAAACTCCGCACTTCCTTGACATTAGCCGAGGAAGCCATTCAACTATTGTCTTCACGGCTTTCGGTTGACCGCAATGCCCTTGGCAGAGATAACATGCCCCGATAGGTTACTTCAGCAACCGTAACTCACACTTTGAGAACTTGCATACAAGCGTTCACGAAGCTTGTTCAGACACACCTCGTGTGCTCTTCATGCTCCTCCTTGGACTTGGAATAGACGAATATCATCCAGATATACCACCACAAACTTGTCCAGTACTCCATGAAAACGGAGTTCATCGCCTCGAGAAGGTAGCAAAGGCGTTGGTGAGGCCGAAAGACATGACCGTACTCATACATGCCATAGCGAGTGGTGAAAGCTGTCTTGGGCACATCCTCTTGCGAATTTTGATTTGGTGATAACCACTTCAAATCAAGCTTGAGAACACCACGCCCTCGCTAATGATCAAATGATCATTTATCCGAGGAAGAGGATATTTGTTCTTGATGGTTTTAGCATTTAGAGCCCGTAGTCAACACAGAGCCTATCGGTTCACACGCTTCTTCACTTAAGATTGTTGGACTACCCCAAGAAGAAGTGCTATGTTGAATGAAACCCAACTTCTCTTGTTCATCGAGTTGTCGCTTGAGTTCACCACTCGTAAGGACCCATTTTATATGGCCTCTTGGAGATAGGAGCCGCTCCAGTTCAAGCTCGATCACGAATTCAACCTCGCGATCCGGAGGCATACCGCAACTCTTCGTGAAAAACATCCGGAACTCACAGCATCATCGGTACCTTCCGAATAGCTTCCATAGCGCCATCATCATTCGAGCAGCCAAGGAATAGAGCCGACATCCGGAGTCGACTTGGAGAAAAGACTAGATGGCCTTCGTGGATCTTCAAAGACACCGAACGCTCAAAGACAATCGATCACATGCATTTGTCCAACCAATCCATGCCCAAGATGACATCAATGTCGAGTTGCCTGTAATAATCAAAGAAGCCAAGAATGAAGAACCACCAATCTCCACTTTGTTGCCATGATCGATCTTAGATGCTACCATATTTGCTCCAGGAGAAAGAACCATTAGCTTGGGAAGAGGATCCGACGCTAACCCATTCTCACTTGCAAACTTGTATGACACAAAGGAATGCGATGCACCGTAATCAAAGAGAACTCGCAGAACCGAGTTAATCGAGCATACCCATGACGACTCCAAAGTGCGAGCTCACCTTGAGAGGCGTTGACGCATTAGCTCGAACAACCGCAGACCGGGCTTAGTGTTGATGTTGAGAGCCCGAGGCGGTGGTGCACGTAACCGAGGGAGAGCTTGTTGCGATCTTGGCGGGGAGGGAGAGCTTTGTTCTTCATTGGGCTTCCAGCTTTTGATGTCCAGATCTCCACATGTGAAGGTGCACCGTGGACGTGGAGCAGAGTGGCTGTGGGACTCCGCCAGCGCCCAGGTGGTAAGGTTGTTGTAGCCCCGGGAGCCGCAGTGGTGAAGTTTGATGGCCTTGGCGCGAAAGTTGCAGATCTTGGTGGAGCCGGGAGCGACGGTGGGGTGTTAGGAACCCAGACACGCCGCTTAGAAGGAGTTGCCATTGTTGCCGAACTTGATGCATCCCTGCTATGTTTCTTGGACTCCTCGAACATCTGCCTACTAGCCTCCTCTTGTAGTGCCATATGCTGCAGTTCCAGGAAGGTTGCCGGTCTTGCATGCGTGAGTGCATACTTGATCGACGCATTGAGCCCTTGCCTGAATCGCTTCTGCTTTTTCTTGTCATCAGATACCTCATCACCACCATAGCGAGACAAGTTCATGAAGTTCCTGATGTAGGTGTTGACGTTATCATTGCCCTGCTTCAAGTTGAGGAAAGCATCCTTCATCCGTTCCATCACAATCTCTGAGAGAAACTGCTCCTTGAAAGCGGCGGTGAACCTCTCCCAAGTGGTGAAACCCAGCAGCCTAGCCTTCGTAGTTTTCCCACCATAGAGCAAGGCTCTCCCTTGAGCAGGTGAGTAGCACACTTTACCCATTCCTGCTCGCACATCGCCAGCCTCTAGCAGCCTTGAGATCTCACGAGCCAATCATCAAGATCAAGAGGTCGGTCGACACGCCAAACCGCCGAGGACTGAACTTGAGGAAGCTCTTGATGTCACCACGCTTGGGAGGTGGAGGAGTGGAGTGAACTCGCTCTTCTGGACGCCTCCTCAAAGCGCACTGGTTCTTTGCATGGCTGCCAGAGCATTTGCAATGCTTGACAAATGAGCCCAGCCTCGAGGAATGTCCTCCTCACCCAAGGTGGGGAGCCATCCTGTCATTGATATAAAACTCAAGTCAGTACTATAGTGGAGAACGATAATAATCCAAAATAGTACCAAGATGGAATTAACCAAGATTAAAGGATACAATTTACTGAGATGATATGAAAATATCAACAAAGTTCATAGCACCTCAAAGATATTAAGCATATCGCACACGACTGAAAAGGAGTGTGGTACACAAACATATCAAAGAAAAATTTTCCACAAATTTCGGCATTAAAATACCAATAGATGCGCAAAATTACTTAACGAATCAAGATTAGTGACTCTACCGATCCAATATACAAAAGCAAATGATACAAGTAGTGGTATGGTCGCGACTCCATCCCGCACTCAAATCATTACTCCGCACATGAACAAGTGGAACACATATCCTAACCCCTTCTTCTCACGACGAAACCTAAAGATTGGTAACTACGGAAACGAACACCCCAACAAGATAGCGTCGGGTACAAAAGGAAGATAGATTGCGTCGGTTTACAAAAGCCTGTTGGTATGGAATGTACCAACAGTTGATAACCAAAGATGTATAAGATAACAACTCGGATGCAACAGATAGACAAGGAACTACACACACACACACATCCTATGGTACTACGGAAACCCAGAACACGTGAATCCTAGTTTGAACTTTGAGACGAGGATTGAAAATTGCACTTCCTTACCGTAAAAGGGTGGGTGGGAGGTTAAGAAGAAAATGGAAGCAGTCCTACTTTCGCTTTTGTTTTTCCCTAATATACATAACTACTCAAAATATTTGCTAGATCGACAACCACTGCTTGGAAACCTCAAGGTCGGGATGGCTCGATACCAATTGTAACTACCTCGGTGAACTACGCCCTAGATACAAGCCTAGATGAGAGATAGCGGTTGAAATAGTACGGGGCCCCAAAAGCCACTCACCGGTAGTCCTTTCAGACGCCCCAACCGCGAACCTCTCAACGGACTCAGACGGGCGGCGAGTCGGCGAAGGGATCAACTACGACACAAGTGGGTATGTACGCAAGCCACCATACAAAAGTACATCGAGCCACACCATCTAGAAAGAAAGGAAATATACCAACGCCATACGGCAAGATTCAAATGACCGATACATCTATAATTTAGGATAGCTCCTCAAACAAAGACACATCGAGTATCATGCGAAGCGGCAAACAAGATCCGAGTACGGATAAGAAGCAAATAGGCATAAGATGCCAGAGAAAATAAGCACATCCCAACTACAGTCTCACGGATCCCCGTGTCGGAATCTCTACACCATACGGTCGTTGCCCACTTCATCGGCTTCTTCCACCCAAAGATCCGTCCGAGAAGGTACTGCTCATCCGAATCAAGAATTTATCGTGTGAGACCCTAAGGGTACTCAAGAAGACTTAATGCCTCTAAAGGGGACACAACCCGGGGACGAATTGCAAGAAAAGGTAAACCCTAGCAATTCTACGTAAGCGCTAACCATCCGCCTAACCAATGATAAACGGATGTCCGTGAATTTAAATACAACAGCTTATAATGGTAATCTCATCCGATCCATCCTCCTCCTCGCTACCAACAAGGAAGCGATAACAACCCCTTCCGCTGGCAATTTTATTAACCATTCCATGAGTATTGCACTATTTACTAGTCAAGTTACTTAGTCAAATTAAGGCGGTACTTTAGTTATGCTTGTCTATGATCAAGAAACTGGCTCCAAGTCGCCCATAACATGACACGGCTTTAGAAAGTTTTACCCGCCGGTGCACCAATAGCAACACACGCCGATCAACCTCGAAAAACCAAATCAAAACCCAACGAGGCTTTCACGATCGAACAATCACAGATTCAGATATTTCAGGGGCCACCTCAAGTATACCCGCAACGGCAAGCAAGCTTCGAGACGACTCAAGGTTTATGCACAATGGCTGTAACGACAGGTCCCCAATCGGGACTGCCGATATCATGAAAACATTACGCTTACCTAAACAAAGATATGTAAGTAGCATGGCATAGGTACAGATCGTAATAAAACCTCAAACTAGTTTGTGGCCCCAAGGAATAAGACGGAATCAAGCTCGCCTGTGGGGTCCCATATACCTCCCGGATGTGGATAGCGCGATAATTCAAGGAACAGGAATCAAGTACTGGGTCTTACGGACACAAGTGAGCAGGAAAACCAAATAGCAGATATTGCTCACCGTGCCACTTTCTTTAGTTATCCCAGATCTACTCAAAGTTAAGTTGTTTAAGTACCTCGTTATTCAATGACTCACAAACCCTACACATGTCGTTCTACGACTCATGGCTCAAGCAACTCCTATAGTAGTGGCTCATGGGATGGAGGATACAAGCTTGGTGGAGTTTAAAAGTAAAGGCTATGCATACTTGGGATTCAATTTAATGCAATCGCGACTCAATGATGCAAGAATAAGATAGAGGCAATAGGTACTGTATGTATGCAAGCATGTGGTAGTGCTTGCCTGGTATCTCTGTTGAAGCAAGGGACGGTACTGGGTAGTGCTCCTGGTGCTCTTGATACAACCCCTGCTCAGTGTCTATCCGAGAAAAACCAAACAAACAAGGCCAACATGAATATAGAGCACAAGCATATGAATAAGATGCGTCAAACAAACAATCATGCCATGATGAATGATGCACAATTTACATGGCAAGGAAGGTAGCATGGCATGGTGAGGAGTGAAGAACAAGAAAGTAACATTTAATGGGTTTTAGAACCACCTTTGTTGTCATAACATTTGTTGTTTGCAATATATTTATATGATGCATGCTGCAATTGAAGTCAAGGATAGCATAAACAGAAAGGTCTCGTCGAGCTGATCAATTTAGACTACTCATTTGCTTAATTTGGAATTACAAAATATTAGTTGTGAATTAATGAAGATCCAAAGGGCATTTGTTGTAATTAACATATCTTGAATTTTACTTGTGCAAAACACTAAACAGATGGCATATTTGAAATCCTCTCATTTTTCTGAATCAAAAACATATATCATTTGCCTAATTTGGATAAAGCATGCAAAAGTTATTAAAATCTGACTTTGAATTTGCAATTTGAATTATTTAAAACAATTTGAATTTGAAAACCAGCTCTGAAACGTGTATCACACAGCCCCAGCTAGCCTGAGCCGCGCAGTGGGCCAGGGTATCTCGCCCACACGGCAAAGGCTCGAGAGCATCCTGGACCGCGGGTTGAATAAACAAAAACGCAGGAACCTTTTTAGAAAACTTCCAGAGAGACTGACAGCGGGGCCAGAAGGATCGCGGGTTGAGGATCTAAACAGAGCAGGGGGTCTTATGCAAAACGCACACGCGGCCAGGGGAAGGACTGCGGGTTCAGGCTGGGTTCTTGTGGGAGTCTTTTCGCAAGATTGCATCGGTCGCTGGCAGGTGGGGCCTCGAGGGTCGCGGGTTGCTAAAAGGTTGGGGGAAGGGGTTTTGTGCAAAAACGCCTGTGGCATCGCGGGATCTTCTCTCGCGGCGTTCGACGCGGCGCGCGCTGGGCGTGGCGAGGGCAGGCTCAACTGGGGTCGAGGCTCGCTACGATGCGGTGCCACCATGTGGCCGCGTTGCCGCCTGGGGGTCGCTCGCGGGCTAGGTAAGGCGATGCGGCGCGCGGTGCTAACGGCAGGTGGCGAGGCGCTGGTGCACGCAGGGCGTTCGACGAAACAAACGGCGCAACCAGGAAGCGAGCGAGGATGGGAGGTTGTCAGGGAGGCTCAGGAACTCACCGCGAACGTGACGGTGTGCTCGAAACGGCCAGGGGTGGAGGCGATCAACGGCGAGGCTGGCGCTCCGACGATCTAGGGTTTGCGCCGGCGTGCGGTCCCGGCCTCCTGGCGCCCTCCCTGGCCGGCGCGCCTGTATGCAGGCAGGTTCCTCGAGCTTCTCGACACCTCTCGCAGACGCCCGCTTAGAGCATCTGGGGCAGGGGTGACGGCATGTCGAGCTGGTGGCAAGGGGGAAGGAAGGGGAGAGGCAGGCGCTTGCGGGGTAGATCTGGGGGGCTCTGGGCGAGGCAGAGAGGTAGGTGGGGGAGATAAGAACGCCAGGGGAGGCAGGTGTGGCGTGGGGGAGGGGAAAGCTGGCAGGCACGTCGGCCTCCTCCTCTCACGCGCTCGGCAGGGGCAGGGCAGGGTGGCGTGGCCGCTAGGGGTGGCTGGCAGGGGGCGGCTAGGGTCGGGCAAGGCTGGGCAGGTGCTGGCAGAGAGAAAGAAAGAGGGGAAAGGAAGAGGGGATGTCGGGCTAGGGCATAGGGTTAGAGAGAGGGGCATGGTCGTGTGGGGCAGATAGAGGGATGGGTGGCGAGCTGGGGGTAGCTAGGGTGAGAGGAACATGGCATGCTAGGTAGAAGGGGGGTAGTGCTAGGTTTTTTTTTTAGTTTAGGGATAGAAGTAGATGTAGGGATTTATTTAGGATATAAACAAATTAGGGTTTAGTTTAAGGGAGAGGGTAGATTAGGGGTTGTTTTTTACTAGGAGGGGAGAGGGAGAGGGAGATGGTACTAAACTTGACCAAACAAGCTTCAACTAGCCCTAGCAAGAAAAACAAGAAAAGAGGAAGAAGGGAGAGATGACCATGGTGATGAGACACTTCTTTAGATCATGCATGATCCAACTTAATGGTCAAGCAAGATCCAAGGGGGGGGTTTGGTTGGGGCTTGCCACATAGCACATGTGGGTGCATGGGGTAAGCTAGAGGGAAAGGCTAGGGTTGAATCTCACAAAACAAGATCAAACAAAGGGAGAAGATCCATTTAGAAAACAAGCAAAATCCCAAAACTAGGACAAAGGTGGCTATTGCATGGCCCATGCAGAATAATCAATGCCTCAATTATCCTTGTGAGAACAAGGATATTAATAGGCACTATTCATCCTCCTTCCAAAAATGTGGACAAGGCCAAGCAAAGATCAAGGGTGGATCCAACCAACAACATGGCTAGGGATAACTCAAATAAAACCCATGCCCATATTGTTGGATGGTGGAAATATAAGGTGGTGAGGGAAAGGTGGTGGAGGCAAAAGAGAGATGCCCCCAACTCAACTTGGGCATTTAACAATTTAGTAAGAACCAAATACAATATCAAGAAGCAACTACAATTAATCATGCACATGAGATAAGAAGCAAACAAGAAAAGGTTTTATATGATGCTCAAATGCAAGGGGACATGATGACATGAGCATGATATGATGATGATGCAACAATTATATGTTGGAAGTGGCCCATTTTATTATTAAACTTAGTAGCATTACAGTGGTTAGACAACTGGGATGCTACACTGGACGTGGTAGGTCCTGGGTGGGCCACGCGGCCAGGTGGGGAGAGGCCGGCCGGTGGGACCCGCAGGGAGAGAGGAGAGATGAGAGAGAGGGTGAGGTGGAGCTCTCTGATTGGTTGGGGGGTTGGGCCAGGGAGTGTGGGTAGCATTTTAGGTGGACTTAGGATTTAGATGGGGCTGGTTGGGGTGGGCCGTTTTATATTTTTCTGGGGTGGTCGTTCGGGTCGCTTCGGCCCGTTCGACTGCCCCACTAAAATAATTGTAATTTTTATTTACTTCAAACAAAGCTTTTGCAACCCGATGTCGGGCAAAACAAAATATTCCGGGGACCCGGTTTTCGGTGTTTGAATAAGATGGGGTGTTTTAGAAAACGAAAGCGGGCTTTGCGAAAATAGTTTTATGCAAACAATGCATGATGATGACGATGCAATGCACAAATTCAACGCGATTTTCTAGTAGTGGTTTTGCGGGATGCCACAATTCGACACCACTAACAAAGGATCTCGCCCTCGAGATCCGCCTCATGGTACCGGAAGAAAGGTCGGCGATCTGATACTTCGCGCTTCGTGTAGATCCTCGCGACACCACTAACAAGAGGTCGTTGTTCCTGATCGTCGAGAGATCACTCCGGAGAAACAAAGGACGAAGGTAGAGGTAGCAAACGATAAGGCCACCTCTAACTTCCATGGACGGAGTAAACTGCCGGATCCCCCTGATTCAACGTACAAGAGCGAATGATAAGAGCAGTGGTAGGGTATCTACTCCATCCCGCACTCAAACCATTACTCTGCACGCGAATAGACGGATATGCAACCAACTCTCGGAATTTAGACTGAAGATCTTCAATCGGTATCCGGAACAAAGGGATATTGCCAGCAGAAATCGTATGAAAGACACAATGATTAGGTTCCGCGATGTTTCCATTGGCATGAACAACACATGCTTAAGGTATACTCCAACTTCACCAAAGCTCGTCCTTCTCAGATGTTTTTCAACGACACTGATATCCGGCAAGGAACACATATGGATAAAGATCTCAAGAACAAAAGATCGAATGAAGGGCACAACAGACAAGTTGCAGATTGATGATCGTAGCACCTCCGTTACAAAAAGGAAGAAAGCGAAGCCCTAAAGGTACGACGGAAACCCAACCACGAGAATTCCTGGACTCGAAGAGAGAGAAGAGAGCAGATTCCAAACACGTCGAGGTAAGAGGAGAATAGCAGAGGGTAAGGAGTAAAATCAGACCTAACCAGAACTATCCAACCGATTTTTGCAAAATAGTTTTGACTCTCTACTTCGGCCGTTAGCTAGGTTATCCTACAGGCTGGACTTGTGGGGTATCAACCGAGCTCGATACCACTCAGAACACCCTCAATCGGACCTATGCAAGTTTGAGCAAAATCGCCAAACCCGCATAGAAACGATTCAAAGGTGCTCACCAGCACTTTCGCGGGTGGAAAACGGCAATAACATTACACAACAGCCTCGATGGGACCCACAGAGGATATATATAACAATGACTCCATGAGTCAAGAATACAGTATACAAAGGTCCAAAACACCTTAAGAACGGTATAGCCCGCCTACGGACAAGATGCAAATGGGGCTAAGAGCCTCAAGAATAACCAATGGCGCCCATAACCCCGCCCAGCCAAGCGGAAGGGTAACCGCTAACGACGCCGATCTCAAAAACCTGCTTAAACAAAAGGGGTGCCGACAAAGGGCAAAGGAAAAAGAGGAGCGTCGATCGAGGCCATTACGGCGAGGCTAGAATTCGGTCCTCGCCACATAGGTATGGTGGATCAAGCGCAGCAAAGATGCACTAAACAACCTATAGAGACTCGATACAAGGCCAAACAGAGGGGTAAGAAGGACCTATTCGAACCAACGATTCTATCATCAAACAAACCCATCTCCGCTTTCCCTCGAGACCAAACGAGGAAGTCAACCGAGGAACTCACAGCTGGCGCTTTATTTATTCGCTATAGTTATGCACTTTACTAGTCCGTGTAGATAATTGTCCCGATAAAATAAGCAAGGCCCTTTAATTAACCATTCCGCTAGAAGTTGCAAGAATTACTAATCGATGCATTTATCATGAGAGAACCCATAAACCCAGCAGCTTGTTGGTACTTTTAATCACCAATTCGCTAGAAGTTGCCATACTTACTAGTGTACAATGGTGGTCGCAAGCGACAATCCAAACAAGCAATTGTGGGCAGTATTATTAGCCATTCCATTATAGTGAAGCTGATTACTAGTCATTATAAGTCAAATTTATAGCAGAAACTTTAGTTATGCTTGTCTATGATCGAGATATCGGCTCCAAGTCGTCCATATCCGCGACACGGCCGAAAGTTTTACCCGCGGGTGCACCAATAGCAACACACGCCGATCAGCCTCGCAAAACCAAATCAAAACCCAACGAGGCTTTCACGACCGAACAATCACAAGATTCAGAAATATTTCAGGGGCCACTTAAGTAGATCCCGCAACGGTGACCGACCGAGACGGGCTCAAGGTTTGGGTATACGGTCGTGGAACGATCGGGAACCCGAAAGTGTGGCTGGGCTTGTCGACACCGCGTAATCGTGTCCCGATCCTAAATAGCAAGGTGCTCGCACAATTTAAATACATAAAGTAGCATGGCATAAGTACAGGATAGTAAAACACCTCAAACTAGTTTGTGGCCCCAAGAAATAAGACGGAATCAAGCTCGCTCGCTGGGGGTCCCATATACCTCCTGATGTGGATAGCGCCAAAAATCAAGGAACAGTATCAAGTACTGGGTCTTACGGACACAAGTGGGCGTTCGAAACCAAATATTTTCTATCACCCACCGATGCCTCCGCTTATTTCAATTTTAGTTGTTAAACAGAATGTAAAGTGAATGATAAGTAAAACTAGAATCATCTCCATCATCAACATGCGGCAATACATAAGCAATCGTGGCATATGACGACACACAACAACACTTGAGCAAGCGACTACGACGCTAAGTCCAACTATCTACCAAACAATGTGTAATAGGACGTGTCCAAGGCAATATAGGGCACGGTATATCATGTGTACGAAACTAAAGCATCGCAATACGTATAGCAATAGATCAACAGAGGGAATAAAGACTATAAAAGTAAGATAGGTAGAAAGGGGAGATGCTCTTCGAAACATTGTCAAGGTTCAACCAAGATCGGGCGAAGCTCACATCAACTCAACGGACTTATCCGCGAAGAAGCAAATCACTAGAAGAAACCTGGATGCAATATTTAATACAACGCGTAAGAACGGCATGATGCATGTATGATGGATGACATGGCAAAGCAGCGATGCAATTAGGTCATGTTAAGTGGAACCGGGTTCCGAATTAGTTAGGTGGTTCAAGTTGTTTATAACCCGCAAGTTAAATGTTGTTTAACATGGCAGAAGATAGTACCAGGTTCGCTACACCAATTTAAATGAGGCCAATATAAGGCTAGATTTGCCCGCATATGGGCCCCATATTTAATTATTAGGTGAATCGGCGTCAGGCCCCCAAACCACATGATTATGCATGCAAGATGAATGATCGAATATGCCACAAATTGTTATTATGTTATCAAATAGGTCATCGAGAAAAGGGGTCACACATTGAGGGGTCTCGACGATCTTGGGCTTTCCGGGGTCCGGGGTTGGACAGGGTCCAGGGTCCGGTCTCGGGGTCCAGGGTTCGACGGAAACGTTCTCGGTCACGGGGCAGATCTTGTCGCTTCGGGGTCTCGATGTCCGGAGCGAACTTGGTCGAGCGCATCGGCTTCTTCCGGGTCGGTGTCGTTCTTATCGTCGCGACGGTTGGGTCGGTCTTGTCTTCGGGGTGAGGTGCTTGTCGGTCTCGTGGCGATTTCGCGTTCTCCCGGTTCGGGTTCCGGATCCATGTCGGTGCACTCGGTGTTCCGGGTAGGCGAGCTTGTCGTTACGGAGATCTTGTCGGTTCGCGTTTCGGATTCCGTGAGGCGGCCTTGTCGCTCGATGTCCCTGAGGAAGTCCTTGGGGTCCAGGATGGCGATCGTGTTTGCCTCGGTCTCGCTTTGAAGGTCTTGGCGAGGGTTTTGGTTTCGGATTTGGCGAGACCGGCCTTCGGGGTTTTGGACGATGCGCTTATTAGCCGGTCATGTCGAGGATGGCCATGTTGGAGCTTAGCACGCCGACTAAAGGGGTGCCGGGTGGGGTCCATCGCAGCTGGTGATCTCCGCCGCAGACGAGCCGACGTGCCGACGGGCGAAGCGAGCTCGGAGGACCGGGAGGCGGGATCCGACGACGGAGCTTGGCGGGACGCGACGGAAGGACGCGGCAGGTGGTGGCACGGAGCTCGACGCGGGTGGCTCGGGAGAGGGCTCGAAGGCGCGCGACGGGCGCCGGGCGACCTGGCTGGGGCGCGGAGGTGGACGCCGGCGGAAGACGCAAGCGGGCTGGCGGCCAGGCGGCCAAGGCGCGCTGGGGCGACGGGAGGAACTGTGGCGGCATGAGCTTGAGGCCACGGTGGAGGTGCTCGCCGGGTGGCGGCAGCGGGCGTGGGAGGAGGTGCGCTTGGCGAACTCCAGGGGACGCTGGCTCGCCGGGCGGGCCGGGCGCCGGGCGGGGCCACGGAGGCGGGGACAGAGGGAGGAGGGCGAGGAGCGATGAGGCGCGCCCGGTGGCGGACGGGCGAGGTGCGGTGGAGAGAGGGGTCATGGACTGGTCAAGGCCGCTGCCGAGTGAGGCATGAGCGGAGAAGAGGGAGAGGGGCCGGCTTGAGGGCGTGGGGAGCGAGACGCGCCAGGGAGAGGATAGGGAGGCGCCATGTAGGTGGGGACGGGTGGGGCCCAGAGCGGCTGGGAAGGGCCAGGTCGGAGCGGGCGGGGCCCGGGGTCAGGGCGAACGCGGTGGGTCGGTGGCGGTGATGTGCTAGGCTCATGGGCAACAGGCGCGCAAGCGCTGGGTAGGCGGTGCTTAGCGCGTAGGCGCGGGCTGGCAAGTGGGTCCAGGGCGGGTCAGGACGGGTTGGGTGAGAAAGGGAAAGGAGGGGGGCTGGACGCGGTAGGTCCTGGGTGGGCCACGCGCCAGTGGGAGAGGCTGGCGTGACCCGCAGGGAGAGAGGAGAGATGAGAGAGAGGGTGAGGTGGAGCTCTCTGATTGGTTGGGGGGTTGGGCCAGGGAGTGTGGGTAGCATTTTAGGTGGACTTAGGATTTAGATGGGGCTGGTTGGGGTGGGCCGTTTATATTTTTCTGGGGTGGTCGTTCGGGTCGCCCGCTCGACCGCCCCCACTAAAATAATTGTAATTTTATTTACTTCAAACAAAGCTTTTGCAACCCGATGTCGGCAAAACAAAATATTCGGGACCCGGTTTTGTTTGAATAAGATGGGTGTTTTAGAAAACGAAGCGGCTTTATGAAATAGTTTTATGCAAACAATGCATGATGATGACGATGCAATGCACAAATTCAACGCGATTTTCTAGTAGTGGTTTTGCGGGATGCCACAAAGCCGCGGTGATGGATCCGGCGAGTGACGCCGGGGTCGCCGAGTCGGCGTCGTCGTTGAGGGCCGCGTCCTCTGCGGCCGCTGAGTTTTTGGCCACGTTGCTGTGGGCCGAATTAATTGTACTCGGAGGCGAGGCGATGGATCGTGCGGATCTGGCTCTCGGAGAGCCGATCGCATGGCGGCGACTCGCAGATGCGAGCCGAATCCTCCGAGACGATGACGTCGGTGAGGCCGACGAAGAGGCTGATCGTGCCGGTCGGCAGGATCACGCTGTGCGTGATGGGTCGCGCCGCCGGGACGTAGCTGCTCGGCAAGATTTGGAGCATCTCGCCGATCGCTATCATGCGGCCGGTGGCGACCGTCTCATTGATGGGCAGATTGGATCTCGTTGCAGAACACCGGCCAGGCCCCACGGTGGGTGCCACTGTCGTGGGAATGGTCACGGCAGATGCTGCAATCGGCAGCGAGTAGTAGAACGAGGGGCAAGGGCGGCCAGCCATCTGCGGTGCGAGATGAGGGCAGAGACACAAGGTTTTACCCAGGTTCGGCCCCCCGGAGGGTAAATACCTACTCATGCTAGATTGTATTATGTAGGTGTTACAATGGGCGAGCTCGGCTGCTAGGCGGCGAGTCGCTTGGGTGTATGAGGAACGATTCTCACCCCATAGGAGGTTTATATAGGCTCACCTCCCTAGGGTTTACATATCTCAACCGATTCAGTTAAAGCTTTGACTGCTTAACCTAATCCGACTGGGCCTATCTACTTGCCTGGCCTTCAGCTTCGATCCTCGGTTCCTGTTGGCTTCAATCCAGTCGCCGTCCTGCAGGCCCACTCGCCGGTTCTTGGGCCAATCGGAAACGTCCTGCTGGGTATACCCCGGTAGGCACATCCCCATCACAACTTGTGAACCAACATGGTTTTACATTACCCTATGACCTAAACAAACACAAAACAAGAGAGAGCTACGCCGGGCTACCCCTGTCAGAGGAACGTCTAGGGGGGTAGACGATCCGAGTGTGCACAGAGATCAGGGTTTCGCCGGAGGAAGACCACGAGAACATCGAAATCAAATGAAAACTTGCATGTGTCCCTAGCATATTTGTGTGAGTGTGGTGAGAGGTTGGTATAGGTGCTTGCATGTGTCCCCCCTCGCATGCATGCGCTCTAACCTAGAGGCGAAGGTTCCGGACCCGTATAAGGGGGGAATCTCCCCGTTTAGGTGAAACCGGGTAGGATAGTGCCCCAACTTGTGAACCAACATGGTTTTACATCACCCTATGACCTAAACAAACACAAAACAAGAGAGAGCTACGCCGGTCTACCCCTGTCAGAGGAACGTCTAGGGGCGAGACGATTCGAGTGTGCACAGATCGTGGTTTCACGAGAAAGACCACGAGAACATCGGAATCGATGAAAACTTGCATGTGTCCCTAGCATACGTGTGTGAGTGTGGTGAGAGGTTGGTATAGGTGCTTGCATGTGTCCCCTCGCATGCATGCG
Source organism: Avena longiglumis (assembly GCA_030063025.1). Classification (NCBI taxonomy): domain Eukaryota; kingdom Viridiplantae; phylum Streptophyta; class Magnoliopsida; order Poales; family Poaceae; genus Avena; species Avena longiglumis. The sequence goes on along the minus strand of CP125977.1, from coordinate 153,428,213 downwards.
CCTAATCTAGAGGCGAAGGTTAGACCAGATAAGGGGGAATCTCCCATTTAGGAGAAACCGGTAGGATAGTGCCCCAACTTGTGAACCAACATGCTTTTACATCACCCTATGACCTAAACAAACACAAAACAAGAGAGAGCTACGCCAGCTACCCTGCCGAGGAACGCCTAGGGGTAGACGATCCGAGTGTGCACAGAGATCGTGGTTTCACGAGGAAGACCACGAGAACATCGGAATCAGATGAAAACTTGCATGTGTTCCTAGCATATGTGTGTGAGTGTGGTGAGAGGTTGGTATAGGTGCTTGCATGTGTCCCCCCTCGCATGCATGCGCTCTAACCTAGAGGTGAGGGTTTCGGACCCGTATAAGGGGGGAATTTCCCTGTTTAGGTGAAACCGGGTAGGATAGTGCCCCAACTTGTGAACCAACATGGTTTTACATCACCCTATGACCTAAACAAACACAAAACAAGAGAGAGCTACGCTGGCTACCCTGCCGAGGAACGTCTAGGGGGGTAGACGATCCGAGTGTGCACAGAGATGAGGGATTCGCCGGAGGAAGACCACGAGAACATCGGAATCAGATGAAAACTTGCATGTGTCCCTAGCATATGTGTGTGAGTGTGGTGAGAGGTTGGTATAGGTGCTTGCATGTGTCCCTCCTCGCATGCATGCGCTCTAACCTAGAGGCGAAGGTTCCAGACCCGTAAATGGGGAATCTCCCCGTCGAGGTTCTCCAGGAGTTATAGCACTTGGAAAATCTGTGAGATCATCTTATCTATACTTAAGTTGGAAAGATTGAATTATACAATTCCATCATAGCATATAACTACATCTCGCAAGATGGCCATTAGACTCTTAGTGAGGAGCTATAGGGGTAGCCCACGTCTAGGGTTTGCTTGGAAAACGAGCACAAGGAGAAATAAAAAATTATATATTAATTAGATATAGTTTCTTCTATAATAGTAGACACTAAATAAAGTATCTTGTAAAATTTGATATTAAACAAAAAAACCATTCTTTCAAAAAAAACTGTCTACCCTAAAAAAAAAACCCTAGCTACGCCGACGGCTGCCCTCGGCGTATGCCTGGCCGTCGGCGCAGCCCTATCCTATTAGTGCTGCCCACGCGCCTACCCGAGCCACTCGTTGCTCCTCTCCACTCCTCTGCCGCGCCCGCCCCGACCCCGACCCCGACCCCGTCCCGCCGCCAGCTCCTCCCCCATTCCCGCCACCGCCAGCCCTCCCTCCCCCGAGCCTCCACCGCCTCCTCCCTCCCCCCTTAGCCAACGCCGCCACCCCCTCCCTCCCTCCCCCGCGCGAGCCACCGCCGCCACCACCCCGCCGCCTCCCGTGCCTCCCTACCGCCGCCACCAGCCGCCAGCCCTCCCTTCCCCATTCCCGCCTCCACCGCCCCTTCCCTCCCCCCGTAGCCGCCACCCCCCTCCCTCCCTCCCCCGCCGCTGAGCGCCACCCCCTTCCTCCCCATAGCCGCCACCTCCTCTCTCCTCGCCTTTGAGCACCGTCTTCCTCCCGCCTGCCTCCCGTGCTCAGCACCGCAGGTACCTCCTCTAACCTCCTGTAGAAATAGAATAGGTAGAAAATAGAATAGGTAGAAATTTATTTAGAAATAGAATAGGTAGAAAATTATTTAGAAATAGAATAGGTAGAAATTTATTTAGAAAATAGAATAGGTAAAAAATTATTTAGTAATAGAATAGGTAGAAATAGAAATAAAACTAGATGCAAAAATTATTTAGAAATATAATAGGTAGAAATAGAAATAAAACTAGATGCACAAAGTAGAATATTTTTTGAATGAGCCTAATTATACATGTTGTGACTAAGGTGTTGTCTTTATGTCAATGTACAAACTTTGTAGTGTTTCGAGGACTGCTGCGTGGAGATGGTGTAGGTGACACCTCGATCCCGTCTCCGAGTTCCGTCGCCGACCTCGACACTCGGTTGATCGACTACTTCCTCTACCACCGAGGGTGAGAATCTGTTCGCCTCTCTTGTACCTAGGTTTTATTTTTGTGTCTAGATCACCAAGTCTGTCGTGTCACCTAGGCGTCATCCCGACCGTAAGCGTTACGCGACTTAATATGCATTAGTGGTCTCGCATATTTTGGACCATAACGCTTATGGCTTTTATCGGGCAGTCGGAGGATTAGTAGTTGGGTTTGGTTCTCCCTGGCTCTACCTTGATTCGAGACAGGATTTTTGTGGCGCCTCCTCATTGTTCTCCGGATGCACATCCTCTTGGATTTTTGTCGAGACGTGTATCGAGAGAGCAGCGGGGAGGTGCTGCCGAAATTCTGCTTGGATCGGGGTAGAACCAGGGAGAACTTACCCAATCTACGGATCCGGCGGCTGGTTAGGACCCTCTTACCCAATATGAAGAGATAAAGGGGAAGGATAGTCAGGTGAGGCAGTCGAAGGTCGCTAAGAAGATACTTCGGTATCTCCCATTCATAAAAAGAATCCAGCGGCTTTACTTTAGCGAGGAGACTGCCAAACAGATGACGTGTCACAAGAAGGGGAAAAGATACGAGGACGATCATGGACGAAAGAAGATGGGACATCCATCTGATGGTAAGGCATGGAAGAACTTCGATGACAAATACCCCCGATGGTCAGAAGAGGCTCGGAATGTTAGAATTGCGATAGCAACAGATGGCTTCAACCCATATGGTATGTCGACGGCCTCGTACAGCTGCTAGCCGGTGTTTGTTATTCCACTCAATCTCCCTCCCGGAGTATTAATGCAACGGAAGACCATGTTTTTGTCGCTGATAATTCCAGGACCTGAGTATCCTGGGAAGAACTTGAGTGTCTACATGTAGCCGATTGTGGATGATTTGAACCGCTCTTGGATACACGGGACGTTGACATACGACCGAGCATCAAAGAGAAACTTTTTGATGAAAGTTTGGTTACAGTATACTATGCATGACATGCACGATGCGCCCTAACGCATGGATGGTGTACAGCTGGTAAGTGGCCATGCCCAGTGTGCAGGCACCGACTTGAGTTCCTTTGGCTAAAGTCGGGTCGCAAATATGTTGCGTTTGACACGAATCGACAGTACCTCAAAAGAAATCATTCGTTCAGAGAAGATAGAAATAACTTAAAGAAGGGCAAAGTTGTGCATGAAGTAAAAGAGGTACCAAAGTTCGAGGGTGCAGCTATTGATGCCGAGATACGTGCTCTCGTGCCCGAGGCGCCGGGAACTGGCCATCAATTTGCGAGATATGGTGTAACGCATAATTGGACTCACGTGGCAGCCTTAACGAATCTCGTGTATTACAAGGACCTCGAACTTCCCCATAACATCTATGTGATGCACACCGAAAAGAATGTTGGGGAGTCCTTTTCACGATCCCGAACATTCGGGAAGTCAAAGGATAATGTCAAGGCTAGAGTCGATGTTGAGAAGCTTTGTGATAGGAAGAGATTACACATGCAGCCTCCTATCTGTCCGAAAGAATTGGTTCAAGCCGCATGCCTACTACTGCCTTGATAATGTCCAAAAGAAGGAGTCATTTAGGTGGCTCAAATACGTCGTGATGTTCCCTGACGGTTATTGTTCGAATATAAGTAAGGGAGTCAATCTTTTGACGGGACAAGTCAACGGGCTCAAGAGTCACGACTATCATATATGGATTGAGAGGCTGATGTCGGTGATGGTTCGAGGGTATCTCCCCGAGAAAGTATGGCGAGTGCTTGCGGAGTTGAGCCATTTCTTCCGCACCCTCTGTGCTAAGCAGATATGTCCTCTGGTGATTGAGAAGCTGCAAGTCAGGTGCCGGAGTTGCTATGCAATTTGGAGATGATCTTTCCGCCAGGCTTCTTTACTCCGACGGCACATCTCATTGTGCACCTCGCGAATGAGGCACTCTTGGGGGGGGGGGGCGGTGCAATTTCATTGGCAATTTTGTATTGAGAGAGAGTTTAAGTATATTCGAAAGATAACTAGAAACAAAGCCAAGATTGAAGCATGCATAGCTGAAGCAACATGCCTTCGGGAGATGGCAAACACCGCGACAACCTACTAGCTCGATGATGTTCCCACTATGCATAACCCGGTCTCTCGTTACAATGTCGACCTGCCCAAGAATGACCCCAATCTCGAACTATTCAAATTTCCCGGTGGCAAGGCCGGTAAAGGACTAAAATATAGGTTGCCGAAGGAAGAGAAGGATTGCATAGTGCTCTATGTGCTTATGAACATGAAGGAAGTGGTTGATTTCATTAGGTAAAATGGTGAACACCCTATTTCTCTATGCAGCTAGTAACTCGGTCTCCATCTAATGCTTATTTTCTCCTTCTTAGAAATTTCACGGATGAACAATGGCCGGGACCGACGGATCCCTCTCCCATGGAGTTGGACACTCTACTGAAAGAGGGTGCTCCCGGAAATAAAAAAACTTTGTGTCCTGGTTTATGGAAAAAGTAATTTTTAACATGTCCCTCTTACCTTGCAATATGTGACTTGTCGCTCTTATTCCACGTAACTACTAAACGCAACAAATTCCTCTTGTACCTGTAGGGAGCTGATCCCAACATGAGCTGAAATGTGTTTCCCAAGGTTGTAACAGTGTCGTCATTAAGTATGAGAAGTATGATGTGAATGGGTTTCGCTTCCATACAGAGACGCACCAGAAAGGGCGACCGAATGCAAAAATGGTAAATACTGGGGTGTTCACCAAAGGAGCCGATTCCCTTGATTACTATGGAAGGTTAGAGAATGTATACAAGCTGACCTTCAATCGTATGAATATCGAACTCAATCTTGTTGTGTTCAAGTGCCACTGGTTTGACCCAAGGGGTGGACTGAGAAGTACCCCTTCCATTGGGTTAGTTGAAGTTAGGCCTTCAACCACCTATAGCGGAGCCGACGTCTTTGTTGTTGCTCACCAAGCCAACCAAGTTTATTATTTGCCCTACCCATGCCGAAAGCGTAACTCTGTGGCCGGGAAGTCGTGTTCCGTATCGCCACATGGTAACCTCTTGATTCCCTCCGAGGACGATTACAACAACATTAACCCAGAACGCATTTAGGGAATTTTCTATCAAGAGCAAGAGGACTTCGGACACTTTGATTTAGAACCGGTTGATCTTGAGGACCTTGGGAACGATGTAGAAACTCGGGGTGAGTCAGTGGTGAATCTACATGACATAAGTATGCTCGAGAAGCTCCATACCGAGAATGACAACGATGATGAGCCTACACCCTTCGATGAGAATCCAGATTTCTACTCAAAAGATAGTGATAGTGAGAATGAGAATGAGAATGAGAATTAAAATGATAGTGAGTATTTATTTTTTTAATGCATTTTATTTTGTCTTTGTGCTTAACTGTTTTCTTAATTGCATTATGCCTTTATTCTTTGTGTATACATTTTATTATGTCTTTGTGGTTAACTATTTTCTCTTACTTAATGCAGGTGATTGAACAATATGAGCAGCGGCAAGGCAACCAGTTCATCCTTGCTTAATGCGCTGAAGCAGCGCAAGAAAAGAGCTACACGGAGTGGGAGACAGCCAAATCCCAATCCGCGTTACCCCGATCTTGCTCCTGCTGGCGGAGGATGGGGTCGAGGCCGATGTCGAGGAGGACGAGGACGAGGTGCCACGGGAGGAGGCGTGGACTTTGACCCACCACCCTCTGCTTCTGGCGACGTGGCTCCTGAGTTGTTCTGATGAGCAGCCTTCAGGCCGAGAGGGAGGCAGAGTCCGAGGGAGGCAGAGTCTGAGAGGGAGGAAGAGTCTGAGAGGGAGGCGGGGACCGACAGGGAGGCAGGGACCGATACGGAGGCGAACACTAGCCGCGAGTTGGTGGGGCCGAAGAAATTGCGGAATCATGGGGAATCGAGTCCCGACGAGAAGTTTGAGCCTAGGACTCGGAGGCGAAAGCCCTTATTATTCCGATGGCCTTGAGTAAGTGTACTAATTTGGCAATTTAAAACATTTTATTTCATGTTGGTCATAAATAATTATTGTGTACTAATGTTTATTATTGTGCAGCAATTGGACATTTCCTCGAGGACAAGGCTCGCCTTCCTAACAGCCTCGGAGCTCTGATTAGGAAGTTCGGCCGGGCTATCACATTACCCACGAGGGTGACAGAAGCTAGCTACTACTTGGGCGGACTACCGGACTACCGTGTCCCGGCTTTTACGACACCGATCTTTGTCATCACCAAGTTTTGGGTAAGGCATATTTCTCGAGTTATGTTCATACTTGATGACCCCACCGTGCTAACTCATGACTCTTATGCATGATTGAAGTGCTTTTACCGTGTGGCCGAGGAGGACCAGGAGAAGGCACAGAGGACTTTGCTTGGGGCTTGTGTGAAGTTGACCCCCCAGGTGTGGTACAACCAGAAGGTCACGGCCGCTAGCCACTTCTGGGCTGATAGGGGCGTGAGGGTTAGGAAGGAAGACATTGTCGGTAGGAACCCTAATCCTGAGTAATCGATGGCGCCAAAAGAGTACATGTCGGTGAGTAAAATGTCGATAAGATTCTACATTGCTGCTAAGTTGCCATTGCATTGTATGGAGTTGAGTATTGCATTTTCAGGTTATCCCCGATTGGGCCGAGCCGCATTGACTCGCATGGGAGGAGCTGGTTAGGACGAGGTGGCTCAGAGAAGACGAGGAGTTTGCAGCCTTGTCGAGGCGGAACGCGGATAACCGAGGCGATGGTGGAACGCACTGCGCGGGAAACCGCAACTTTGACCGCTTCAAGGGGAAGGTGGTACGTATATACATGGAACGACCTGCGTGTATTTCTCGTCATGTTTGTACTTCATATGCATAATATTTCTTTTCGCGATACAGGTGGCGAGGCACAACCCGGGAGGTGATTCATGACGCCGCCGTCTATGAGATGATGCGCGAAGAAGCCCAATTACTCGAGCCTCAACCCTCGTTGCCCGTGTACTTGACCTTGCCCGAGCGACTTGGGGAACTACAGACGATGGTGAAGGCTCGTCACCCCATGTGGATGACCCCATTCACGCGGAGATCGACGAGGAGTCGTTGGTCTGTCGGGGCACGGATTGCAGCATGGACGCCTCAAGATTCTGAATAAGAAGGTCAAGACTACCCTCAAGACGAGCTTCAGCCTCAAGGCTACCTACCCCGCCGACGGCCCCCCTATCCCGCCTCGTGGCCAGCCTCGTCGATCTAGAGAGGATGTAAGTTTTTCTCGTTTTCATCATCTTTATGACTTTTGTTCCTGCATGGCTAACCGCTGACGAGATTCCTTGTATTTGAAATTGTAGCCTGAGTTAGACGCGTCCTACGATGCCGCTCATGAGGAATATCAGGTGGCCTTTCGGCAGCATCAGGAGGCGAATGCGATCTACATGCAATACGTAAATGCAAGTCCGAACCTTTATTTTTGCAAAAGATACAAGTCCCACTTCCCCCCATTTGTTGTACTATGGCCTGACTTCTAAACTATCTTGCAGGCCATGATGGTGAATATTCAAACTGGCCAGAATAGAGATTTAGGGCCCGTGCCTCCCATGCCAGGTCTGGCGCCATTTTTGCAATCGAAGGACAGCTTCGCTAGGACCTACTACGCATCGACTGTTGGGCCACGCAGAGATAAAACAAAATTTTCCTCTAACGTGGTGATCCCAAGATCTAGCTGAGGTAGAAGGCCACGAGTTTTACCACTAGACGCGCGGTTGAGGATTACTGATGAAGCGCGTCAGTTGATGCAGTGCAGTCCTCACGATCCGATCGTCCTGGTGCTGATCGCACAGCACCTCTGCTGGTATCCACACGTACAAGGAGGAGCGCTGGCGGCGAACTGCTAGGTTCGTTACGGCGGCTGGACTGCTGTGGAGCTAGGGTTTCCAACACATGGAATAACCTAACCGAACAACGATTCACCCTTCTGGGTTACTGTGCTCCACTATATATAGGGAATGAACGTGGGCTCTGCTCGCGCGACCCATTCATTAAAGCCCATATAACATTAGTCACCGTGAGTCCAACTCACTAACTCAGTCCTAATCTGGTTTAGGTCCAACCCAACCAGATTATATGTTCAGATCCAATCCGAACTTGCTCCCGCTCTTAAGTGTGTGACCCCGCAGGCTCATGGTTACTTGGACACGATTAGAGTCCGACTCACAATCGATCAATCGGCATCGGCTCCTAGCAGAACGTACCGACTCCCAAGTACCAAAGAGTCATGACGACTTGCCTTTCCAATGCGACTTACGTCTGAGTCCCTTTTGCCTCACGATATACCTTGTCAGACTATAGGCGAATATATGTCATCCCTTAAATAGTCCGACTCTCTTCTCGATCCGAGATAAGTGATTCACCCGACTAACTCTTAGTCGATCGCCTCGGTTAACACTTAACCGAGTCGCGCATGGCCATGCTTTCCGAATCATATCTCACGAGAGGGCCCAGAGAATATCTCTCCGAGTGGAGGGGCAAAATCCCATCTTAGTTATTCACATCACGCAGCTTGATTCTCACCGACCAACCGCCTTTATAAGCGCCAGCCACGGATTAGCGTTTGATGTAACCTAAGTCGGTGATCGTCAACTCGGACTATGCAACAACTTCAGGTCTAAGGATTACATTGATTGAGATATACAAATGACAGCTTAGTTCGTTGTACCTCAATATGGGTCAATCCGACTCGCTAAACTCTTTAGCCTAGTCTGTAAGTTGGAATAGCATCTCCATGCCCATGACAAGTGGAACCGAGTCATCAAGCCAACTTTCACATTGGTCTAAGTTGTGTGTCCAAAGACAACCTCAATGACCAAGGATATTTAGTACAAACAACATGAATGCATAGTTCCACAACTGAATCACATATTCAATGATACACATCAGATGTTTATACAAGGACTACTTAATAACTTTATGAATACAATGGGAAATATCATCATACATGATTGCCTCTCAGGCATATTCCCAACAGTCTCCCACTTGCACTAGAGTCAATCTTCCGACATCACATGTCTAAGCATCTAATGCCCATGGCTCTCAGGTGCGCCTCATGCTTCGGCTGGGGTAACGGCTTTGTCAACGGATCCGCAATATTTGCATCCGTGTGTACCTTGCATAACTTGATATCACCCTGATCCACGAAATGGCGAATTAGGTGGTACCGCATGAGTATGTGCTTGTTCTTCTGGTGTTGTCTAGGTTCCTTGGCTTGTGCAATAGCACCATTGTTGTCACAATACACGTCCAACGGATTGGACGAGCCCTGAACCACACCAAGATCCATGAGGAAATTCCTCATCCAAACAGCCTTCCTTTGCCTCCGAGGCGAATATACTCAACCTCTGTTGTAGACGCAGATACGCCTCTTGCTTGGAACTTTTCCAGCTCACAAAGACCTCCGCTTATAATAAACACGATCCGGATTAAGTAACGAGAATCATCGAGTCGGTGAGATAACTCGCATCTGTGTAACCCTTTACACTAAGTTCATCTTCACCACCATAAACCAAAAACATATCCTTAGTCCTTCTCAAGCACGTTAGGATATTTTTAGCCAATCGATGGATCTCTCCAGATCAGCCTGGTATCCGCTCACAACACTTAGAGCATAGGAAACATCCGCCTAGTACAAATCATGGCGTATGATGGATCCGACCGCAGCATACGGAATCGCACTCATCCGATTTCGCTCATCGGGTTGTCGAAGGACACCGAGTCTTGCTAAGTTTTACACCATGGGACATCGGTCGAACCCCTTCTCGAGACGATTCCATGTTGAACTTTTTCAACACTTTGTCCAAATAAGTACTGACTCAATCCAATGAGCCTCCTTGATCTATCTCTATAGATCCGGATTCGAGGATGTATGTTGCCTCACCCAAGTCTTTCATTGAGAAACTCCTTTCCAATGATTCCTTGGTTTCTTGCAACAATCGGACATCATTTCCAATCAGTAATATGTCATCCACATATAAGATTAGAAAATTAACTTTGTTCCCACTAAACTTCTTGTACAAACAAGAATCATGATCACTCTTGATGAAGCCAAACGATTTGACTACCTCATCAAAGCGAATATTCCAACTCCGAGATGCTTGCTTCAACCCATAAATGGATTTCGAAGTTTGCATACCTTGTCAAGATTAGCCGGATCGACAAAACCCTCGGCTGTATCATATACACGCCCTCGGTTAAATTTCCGTTAAGGAAAGCCGCTTTGACATCCATCCGCCATATCTCATACTCGAAATAGGCCGCTATAGCTAACATGATCCGAACTGATTTAAGCATCGCTACGGGCGAGAAAGTCTCGTAATCAACTCCTTGAACTTGTGAACCCTTCGCGACAAGGCGTGCCTTATAGATTGAAACATTTCCATCCATATCAGTTTTCTTCTTAAAGACCCATTTGCACTGACGGGTCTTGCACCGTCTGGCGATCAACCAAGTTCCAAACTTGATTTTCATCCATGGACTTTATCTCGGATCTCATGGCTCCAAGCCATGACTCGGAATCAGATCCCACCATCGCTTCTGAATAATTTGCCGGCTCATCACTGTCTAACAGTAACACATTACGAACACTTCGTAATCTTGCCGATCTTCGTAGTACAGTGTCATTGTCATTTCCGCCACGATCGGCTCAACCTCCAAGGTTTTTGCCGATTCGCTATTAGCCGATTCGCTATTAGCCGATTCCTCTCGAATTTCTTCGAGTTGCACCGTGCTCCCACTTACTCCCCGACTGAGAAACTCTTTCTCAAGGAAGACACCGTTCCGAGCGACAAACACTTTGCCCTCTTCTCGGTTGTAGAAGTAGTAACCCAAGGTTTCCCTCTGATACCACACTAAAATACATTTATCCGACTTGGTCAGAAGCTTGTCCGATCAAGTCGCTTGACAAAAGCTTCACAACCCTAAATCTTAAGAAAAGACAAACTTGGCTTTTTGCTGCCCACATCTCATGCGTGTCTTCTACCGATTTTGATGGTACTTTGTTTAGTGTGAACGCCGCTGTTTCTAGACAATAACCCCAAAATGATAAAGGCAGATCTGTCTGACTCATCATTGATCGTACCATGTCCAACAAGGTCCGATTCCGCCTTTCCAAACACCATTCCTTTGTATGCGTTCTGGCGGAGTAAGTTGAGGAACTATTCCACAACTTTTCAGATGGTCATCAAACTCATGGCTCATGTACTCGCCTCCTCGGTCCGAATCAAGAAACTTTATTTTCTTGCCGAGTTGATTCTGGTTTCATTCCGAATTCTTTGAACTTTTCAAAGGCTTCCGACTTATGTTTCATCAAGTAGATATATCCATACCTACTCAAATCATCAGTGAAGGTAATGAAGTACTCATAACCACCCCTGGCTGTCGTGCTCATTGGTCCACATACATCACTATGTACTAGTCCCAACAAGTCGGACGCCCTTTCGCAACTCTTTGCAAAAGGTGTCTTGGTAATTTTGCCGAGTAGGCAAGATTCACATGTCTCGAACGATTCCAAGTCGAACGAAGTTAGGAGTCCATCATCATGGAGCTTTTTCATGCGTTTCCAACTTATATGACCAAGCCGACAGTGCCAAAAGTAAGTCATATTCAGATCATTTGGTTTCAACCTTTTAACATTTATGTTATAAACCGACTCACCATCAAGATTCAAAATAAATAACCCGTTCTGAACGGGTGCAAAGCCGTGAAACATATCATTCAAATACAAAGAACAACCATTATTCTTGATATTCGACTCATAGCCTTGCCTCATCAAACATGAAGCGTAAATAATGTTTCGATCGAGAATCGGAACATAATAACAATTATTTAGTTCCATAATGAATCCGGAAGGTAAATGAAGTTGCATCGCGTCGACTTCCAACGCAGCAACTCTTGCTTTGTTGCCGACTCGAATATCAACCTCGCCTTGCTACGCTCCTAGTTCTTACGGTACCGCAACGAGTTGCGATGTGAATAATCGATCCGTATCATATACCCAAGAACTATTAGGTGCATCAGCAAGATATATGTCTATAACATTGCAAACAAGTGTACCTGAGTCGGAAGTCATACCTCCACTCTTGGCTTTGTCGGCCAAGTACTTGCTGCAGTTCCTCTTCCAGTGGCCATCCGCCTTGTAGTAGAAGCAAGTGGATCCGGCTGAAGGAGATGGTTTAGTCCCTGAGGAAGCGCTTGGGACCGGGTCCTGAGCCTGCTTTCCTCCTGACTTAACCTTCTTCTTAGTCCAAGAACTCTTCTTGAACTTAGCCTTATTCTGCACCATCAACACTTGACTGGTGCCCTTCTTGAGATCCGCCTCTGCCTGCTTGAGCATCCCATGCAATTCAGTGAGCTTCTTATCCATACCATGCATGTGGTAGTTCGAAATGAACTGCCCATATGCACTAGGAAGAGAGTTCAGAATTATATCCGTAGCGAACTCTTCGCTTATGGGGTAGCCAAGCCTTTCCGAGACCGCACGTAACCAACCATTTGATCACATGCGGACTCGGTGGATCACCATCCTTAAGCTTGCAACTCGCAAAGCCCGAGAGACTTGATACCTCTCGTCTTCGCTGAGCTCGAACATACTTTTGAGGCTTTCGATCATATCGTAGGCCTCAACATGCTCGAACTGCTTTTGCAAGTCCGGTTCCATGTGAGCAAGCATAAGACCTAATATCCGTGGAATCATCTTTAGCCCGACGGTAGGCATTGGTGGCTGCGATCGCATTCTCATTCGCTCATCCGAAGTGGGTTGTCTAGGACATGGTCCTTCTTTTCTTGTTTGAGAACAATTCTCGATTCGATACCGCTTGGTAAAATTAGTGTCGTTTATCTTTCTCAAGAATGGTTCTCAACGCAAAACCGGATATCCGAGAGTGCTACTAGGTGCCATGATCTACAAAGAAAAATATGCAAAACACTTAAGACATGTATTCATAAAAGAGCAAGCATATTAAACATTTTAATATTTTATGCTCCCACTAGAACCAACACCCCTCCGATGGTTACTTAGTGATTCAGATCCTAAATAAGCAAGTCGGCTAGTGAGCTTTAGCATCACCGCTAGCCGCCAAGTGATCTAGGTAGACAACTCCTTGTCAATCGCATCTCATGCGACTCTGTTGACGGGTGGCATCACATGCCCCGGCTCCCATCCGACCTTTCCCGAGTCCCACAACGTTGTGATAGACTGCCTAGCTTACCAAGTGTTTCAAAGAAGAGTCCGACTCGAACCCACCTAGTTGGAAAGAATTGGCAGCACCTCAATTTTATGAGCCCACTACCAAAAATGTCCGACTTGTGATGGTGCAAACATTGGCGGGAAAACCGACTAGACCTTCTTTGAGGGATTAAATTTTACCGACTATCTAATAGAGGTAAAACTGAGACATAACAATAACACAAAATAAAGCAATTATAATGTGAAATGGTATGGCTCTCTTCATGGCGATCTCCATCTCCACAAAGCCTGTAATCCGACTCGTGCCAACTCTTGTCACTTGCCGTCTTACTCCATGTCGCCGACATGTACAACGCCTTGCATGCCTTCCGGGTTCTCTAACAGCTACACTAGCTTAGTAAAGTAAATTACATAGAGAATCCGACACGCAGGTCGTTATACAATAAAATGATAGCACCTAGGCTCCAGCCGGCTGACAAAAACCGTGATTCGCAGATCACGTATGGATTACACACATACATCACATGCACATGAACCATACCATTCACAACTTCCTGCAAAAACAAGTTATGCATAGAAACAATATCTACCGGCGTTGTGAAACTCGCAACGATATCTAAGGCGCTGCGACAGGGCGAAGCCGGCGGTCCCGCTAGCCGGATAGCGGGCGGGGATCTCATCTACAATCCGAACATGGATTCCGACCATCGTTCCGATTCGATCAAACTTTTTGATCTTCGATCACCGCTTCTGGATTTACGTGTCACAGTCTACCCCGATGGCGGAAGCCGACCGGTAGGGGTATGTCGTTCCACGACCTCAGCAGTATGATTACGGAAATCAGATCTACCATTCCCCGAGTACAGTTGATCCAATCAACCTCGTACAAAACCGATCTATCTCATAGATCGACCACCAAAACAGCACATAGATCTCATCTATAGCCTACCGCATATCACATATGCGAGATCTCGAGCCTAAAACCAGAAGCTATCACTCGATACCCTTTGGGCCACGCAGATAAAACAAAATTTTCCTCTAACGTGGTGATCCCAAGATCTAGCCGAGGTAGAAGGCCACGAGGTTTACCACTAGACGCGGTTGCGGATTACCGATGAAGCACGCCGGTTGATGCGCTGCGTCCTCACGATCCGATCGTCCCGGTGCTGATCGCAAACACCTCTCGGTATCCACACGCATAAGGAGGAGCGCCGTGGCGAATCGCTAGGTTCACATTACGGCCGGACTGCTGTGGAGCTAGGGTTTCCAACACATGGAATAACCTAACCGAACAACGATTCACCATTCGGTTCTTGTGCTCCACTATATAGGGAATGAACGTGGGCTTCGCTCTGACCCATTCATTAAAGCCCATATAACATTAGTCACCGTGAGTCCAACTCACTAATCATCCTAATCTGGTTTAGGTCCAACCCAACCGATTATATGTTCAGATCCAATCCGAACTTGCTCCCGCTCTTAAGTGTGTGACCCGACAGGCTCTTGGTTACTGGGACACGATTAGAGTTCGACTCACAATCGATCAGTCGGCAGCGGCTCCTAGCGTAACGCATCGACTCCCAAGTACCAAAGAGTCATGACGACTTGCCTTTCCAATGCGACTTACGTCGAGTCCCTTTTGCCTCACGATATACCTTGTCGACTATAGGCGAATATATGTCATCCCTTAAATAGTCCGACTCTCTTCTCGATCCGAGATAAGTGATTCACCCGACTAACTTAGTCGATCGCCTCGGTTAACACTTAACCGAGTCGCATGGCCATGCTTTCGAATCATATCTCACGAGAGGCCCAGAGAATATCTCTCCGAGTGGAGGGCAAAATCCCATCTTAGTTATTCACATCACGCAGCTTGATTCTCACGACCCGAACCCCGCCTTTATAAGCGCGATTCACGGATCAGCGTTTGACATAACCTAAGTCGGTGATCCTCAACTCGGACTATGCAACAACCTCAGGTCTAAGGATTACATTGATTGAGATATACAAATGACAGCTTAGTTCGTTGTACCTCAATATGGGTCAATCCGACTCGCTAAACTCTTTAGCCTAGTCTGTGTAAGTTGGAATAGCATCTCCATGCCCATGACAAGTGGAACCGAGTCATCAAGCCAACTTTCACATTGGTCTAAGTTGTGTGTCCAGCACAACCTCAATGACCAAGAATATTTAGTACAAACAACATGAATGCACAGTTCCACAACTGAATCACATATTCAATGATACACATCAGATGTTTATACAAGGACTACTTAATAACTTTATGAATACAATGGGAAATATCATCATACATGATTGCCTCTAGGGCATATTCCCAACATCGACACCGGTAAGTTCTTTGCTAACCCACTGGTTATCGCTTTACTTTGCCTCGCAAGTTGCTAACATGTAGGCAACATGTAGGGAACGGGAGCTTCTGGGAACCGGCACTTTGGCCACGCCTCGCCGGATGGGCGTCAGATCACACCGCTTCATGACAATGGTCCATCTCCTGGACATTCTGCAGGTGGTTCTCCCGAGCTTCACACTTCTCCTACTCCCTCGCCAGATGGCTCTTCTGCTGCTTCTACTAGACGCAACCCTCGCCAGAGGTCGCCACTTTTCACCAGGGAAGATCGCGGGTACACCCCCTCTCCTCCAGAGTTGTAGGCATGTGTGATGATGTTGATGATCTTGTATGACTAATGTATGGATGATCTTGTATGACTGATGTTGATACATGTATGGCATATGTGATCTTGTTTCAATTGGTGTGGAATATATATTGCATGGATGTATGGATGATGTATGGCTGTATGGATGATGATGTATGGATGTATGCATGGATGTATGGATGATGTATGGCTGCTGTGAGTGCTGCTGCTGCTGTGAAAAATTCAAAAAAAAACTATGCATGTGATACGCCGACGGCAGTGCCCTCGGCGTAGCCCTCTGCCATGTGGTCAGGGCTACGCCGAGGGCACTGTCGTCGGCGTAGCACCTGCGCCTACGCCGAGGGCAGGCCGTCGGCCTAGCGCCAGCCTCGCGCCAGCCTGGGAGGCCCAGGCTGTGGACACGCGTCCACATACGCCGAGGGCGAGGCCGTCGGCGTAGCCCCCTCCTGGGAAGGCCCAGCGGGTGCCACATGGCGACCATACGCCGAGGGTAAGGCCGTCGGCGTATACGGTGCGCCGTTAGCGGCCGTGTAACGGCAGCGCCGCCGTTCGCCGACGGCCGTTACGCCGACGGGCACGCTACGGCCGTCGGCGTAGGCCTACGCCGACGGTTGTTTGCTACGCCGACGGCCATTTTTGCTCCGCCGAGGGAGACCTTCGCCGAGGGGGCTACGCCGACGGCAGCCCTCGGCGTAGCGTATGCCGACGGCAAAGATGGCTACGCCGAGGGCTTTTTGCCGTCGGCGTAGCCGTCGCGTGCTGTAGTGTGACATGGGTATGACCAATCGGGTTCCTATGCTTAGTCAACCTAGACGTATAAAATCTTATGTCCCACAAGGCCCAACGAAGTCCAAGAAGCACCCGATGGAATAAGGACTTATCTTGACCGACAAGGAATATCCAGAAACCGACATAGAGTTTATATTGAGAATATTAACTTGTAATCTCTCCAGCTACGGATTCAGGACCCAGCCTCTCATATAAAGGCTAGGAGGACCTGACGGAGAGGGCACCTTAGTTTTTTCTGCAATCCGCCATGAGATAGACGCAACTAGAGAACCGGCGACTTCGTAACCGAGTTTTCTCAATAATCAGACTACATCGACTTACTTGTTTGTCGTACGAAATCTCCAACGCTCTCTTTTACACCAAACACTAAGTCCATAACAATGGGCATTGCCGAGGTCACCCCTCTTCAGCTGCCAAACAAGAACTTGTTGCGACTGATGAATAACTTCTTCCGCAGCAGCAATTGAAACACCTCTACCATATGCGATGCGTGTTCTTAGACTGTCTTGCTGTATACGAGGATGTCGTCGACGAACACCAGCATCGATTTGCGAATTTGCGCTACGAACACTTGATTCATCATGGATTGGAATGTGGCCGGTGCTATGGACAAACCAAGGGGAATCACACAGAATTTGAAGTGCCCATTGTGCGTGCGAAAAGTTGTCTTGATTTCATCTTCCTCCGCCATGCAGATCTGGTGGTATCCGAAGCGTCGGTTGAGTTTGGTGAAGATTGTATCCTCGGCCAATTCGTCGAGTAGTTCTTCCACGATTGGCATTTGATATTTTTCCGGCACAATCACGGCGTTGAGGTGTTGGTTATCCACACAGAATCGCCAGCACGCATCTTTATTATTCAATAGGAGCACGCATGGTGAGACGAGTGGGCTATGACTAGTTCGTATGATTCCTTTTCTCAACATTTCTTTATCTGGTTTTCAATATCGTCCTTATGTTGTGCGGTGTATCTGTAAGGGCAAACATTCTCTCGCTTGACCCCCGGTTGCAGATGAATACGATGTTGAATGGCCAGTGTGGAGGTAGTTCATGTTGTTCCCCGAAACACTGCTCAAAGTCTAGCATCACCTTGGCTATGATTTCTAGAGTTTCCTTTTGTTCCTATACTTGGCATAAATGAATCATTTCACTAGTGCTCCAGAGCAAAGCAGTCTATGGAATTGGCGCCCCGAGATGTTTGCATGTGTCAGTTCTGTCTTTGACCCCCTTGAGGGTGATGTGCTTGCCATTGTGGCGGAAACGCAGTGTCTTCTTCTCCCAGCTTATCCACATGTCGCCACAAGCTCGAGCCAATCCATGCCTAGGATGATGTCGTATCCCTTCAGTTCGAACACTCGGAGCGTGGAGCAGAAAATATTGTTCTGACATTGCCACACCGTGTCAGGCACTGCTGTTGAGCATTTAAGTTTAGCCCCGTCAGCCACTACCACTTGTAGTGCATGCACATGAATTGATTACAGCTCTAACAGATCGACAATTTGTGTTGATTTGAATCTGCGAGAGCTCCCTGAATCGACTAGTACCAGCACCTTCTTGCCCTCAATTGTGGCATGTAGTCTGATGGTCTTCTTAGCTATTGTGCCAGATGCTGCACAATAGGATATTGTGGTCGGTGGTTCTTCCTTAGATGAGTCTGTTTCCTTATCATCGTCTGTGTATGAATGAATCTGTAGCATGTCCCATAATTCCTCCACCACATTGAGTTCCACTGATTTTGCACATCTCTGCCCTGGCTAATATTTATCCCCACACTTGAAGCACTCTCCCTTGCTCGACATTGAGCTTTGAATGTCTTCAACTGGTCTGCCCACGGTGGTTTGTCTTCCATTTTCTTAGTCTCTTCAGGTGTATGTGGCCGAATCCCTTTCCCAATGTAACCAGTTTTGCCAGATTGTTTGGAAAATTCATGCTTGTGTCTGATGTTTTTTAGTTGGCTGGCCTCCTCCAGCATTTCCTTCTATGTTTTAGCAAGAGATAACGCAGCATCAACTGTTCTAGGGGAATGAAGCCTAATTTATTTTTGAATTTCTAGTTTAAGACCAGCTACAAATTTAGTTACAAAGAAAGCCTCATCATAGTGTTTGTTGTGTAGCAAAACTTTGTGTCTAAGTGCCTCAAAAATTTTGGTAATACAACTCAACTGAGCCTTTCTGTTTACATCTCTCCAACGCCTCTAGGTATTTCAAATGCTTGATTTTGTCAAATTTAGAGTATACTGCTACAACTTCGAAATGCTGAATGGAACCTTGTGGAGACTTCACTTATGTCCAAGCTAGGATGCTAGCAAGTGAAGTTACTTCTCCTATGGGGATCGGCTAGTTCTTATAAACTTGTTTTTGACTATCCTTTCAATGTTTATGTTATCGTTTTTTGAAAGACTAGATTTATTAAGATCATGAATTTTCTAGCAAAGCGATGATACGAAAAAAGTATAGACTTACAAGATGAAATATAATCTATCATCTCAAAGATCAAGGGGGTTGGGGAGATTGAAGTACTTGAACCAAAAAATAGATGTCTATTAAGAAAATGGATTTTCAAAATTCTATCGGAAGAGGGAATGTGTATAGAATTATTACATAATAAGTACTTAAACAATAATAATTTAGCTCAAGTTGAGGCTAAACCGACCGACTCTCCTTTTTGGAAAGGCCTCATGAAGATTAAACATCAGTTTTTTGACCGAGGCTTTTTCAAAGTTGGAGACGGGACAACATTGAGGTTTTGGGAAGATGTCTGGATAGGGAATACATCGCTAACGCAACAATATCCGTATTTATTTAATATTGCTCAAAGGAAAAATGACCTTGTTGGAAATATATTAGCGCCAAATCCACTTACTATTGTTTTTGGAAGAGTTTTAACTGATAATAAATGGAACGACCGGTTACACTTATATAGAGACTAATAAATGTACAATTATTCCAAGACCCGGATGTGTTTTATTGGAAACTTACTTTCAATGGACAATTTACTATAAAATCTATGTATCTAGACTTAATGAACTGTCATACTAGGTTTCTAAGACTAAGAATTACTTATGGAAACTAAAAATTACTTTGAAATGGGTGTCAGAAGTGTCCTTTTTGTGACTCAGTGGAGACCATTACACACTTGTTTCTTTCATGTCATTTTGCACAAATCATTCTGGCCGCATGGTTTATTTTAATACAATCAACCACCACCAACTAGTACTACTAATGTTTGGTAATTGGTTGAATGGTATAGATAGGAGAAAAAAATCTAGAATCTGTATTGGGGTGTCGGTTTTATGTTGGTGTATGTGAACTTGTTGAAACAATATTATCTTTAACATACACTAGCTGAATGCCCATGCGTTGCTATCGAATAAAATTAAAAATACATACACATATTTTAAACAATTATTCTAAATTGAAAAATGATATGAAGCCACATGATTTCCATTCATACGACAACAAATAGCTATTCAGTCGCCAACTTCTTTCATCGGCACCTTAACTATACTAAATCAAAACTACAAGAACGGTGATACCGCTGCAAGCAACTTATTATATAAAGATCACAAGTTATAAGTCATTGTGTCATCCCAAGGATGCCACCTGCCATCGACCAGACCACCGGGGCCGCCAACGCCACGGTTGGAGCGGGCTCAATTAGCCGATGGCTACAAGTGGGAGCACCTAGAACAGGCTACCACCCCGCCCTCACAGCCACTTCAGCCGCCGAACCGCGGGACCCAGGGTCGCCGCCCCGGCTCTTGTCTTTGCCAAGATTCTGGGGTCGTCGCGTCGGCTACCTTCTCCTCCAGCCACGGCTTTCCGTCCAGGGCCTCCGTGCCGCACCAGCTAGGAGCTCCCAACACGCGAGGAGAGGAGGCCCCTGCCGAAGCCGCCTCGCGACCGGATGAGATCCTGACACCGTCGTTAGACACACAGTCTTTGCTGGCAACGTCGTTTGATGGCGGCGGGGATGATCAGAGGTGGATGGGGGAGTGGCAGCGGTGGCTAGGATTTTCCGTGAGCTGCTCCCCGGGGAACGATGCGAGGCCCGGGTACCGACTTCATATGAGTACATGACACCTTAAGAATGTTCATTCGCGGTTCGTTATTCAGTAAACAGTGCTATTAAAAATTAGATAGCAAGGAAATGACACGCAAATCAATCTTTTTTGTTGATGGTATATGCACATTAAACTTACTTAAAAGAGAAGAGATGTAGTATGCATACTCTCTATCATAAGTACACCTAGCTTAAATCAAAAGTATCATAAGTACACCTAGCTTAAATCAAAAGTATGTTACTACGATATTGAACAGAAAATGCATGCTTCATCCTTTCTTCCCTTAAATTAGTTATTATACGGCCCCCCTTCTAATTATTGATATTTTGACAGTACTCTCTTCCAAATGTAGAAGAACAGTCCCAATGTCATTGCACCCCATGGCAATATGGCATGTTCGCAGCATGTTCCCACATTAATGGCCATCGCAGGCTAGCGTCGACCTTTGCGTCTGTCGCGTGCATGTCGATCTGTCGGATCTCAGGCTCTCACGCACTGGCACCAGCACTGGGTGGCCGCGTTCGCACGCCTCTCGTGTCCACCACCACCTGAAGGGGAAAGCGGAGTCGCCGACAGGAAACATGGGAGGAATTGAAGACGAAATAGATGACGGTTCAGAGTGATGAATCAGTAAATTTTGCAGACAGAAGGTTTCACCGAGGGAAGATTTCGGTCTATTAGACACACACCACGCACACGAGGACACACACAGGTCGATGCCGCACCTTCTCCCTCCTCTGCTTCAATCTCCAATCTGACGCCTGCCTCCTCGCTCGTGATCCACCGCCTGTCCGCCTCCTCTCTCACCAGAGCGCCTCCTTACCGCCTCCAACCACGCCCAACTCCGCGTCTTCCCCAAGCGAATCCCCTCTTCACGCGAGCACGCGCCCGAGATCCCCTTGCCCTCATGACTCGCCTTGCCTTGCTCGAACCTCGCCAGCCACCGACGCCAGGAGCATGTCCTCATCGACCCGGACCCTGCCACTAGACGCTGCCGCTAGGAGCACGTCCTCGTCGACCCGGACCCCACCACCAGACGCCTCATCGTTGCATCCTGTAGGGTCGGGGTCGAGTAGCGTGGCTGGTGTGATGGCGATTGGAGGCGAGAGGAGTCAGAGGAGCGCGTGAAGGCGAGTTCCGACGGCGGTCCTTGGCGGCGGGGACCGGAGGAGCTTCGCAGTGGAAAGGACCATGGGCCTAGGCGTTCAAGGTCGTGAGCGTGCAGCGCTCAAGCCAGAGGAGGCGAGGCCTACGAGCGCCATGTGGAGGCAGGGTTTGTCACTTAGCGGTGGCACCTCTTCTAATATTCTCGAACAACCATAGGCAAAACAGTCCAAATAAAATCGGAACGAAATTTTTGTAGGACGAACCTACCTCTGTGTAAATTAGATTTATAGACTGACGTGAGAGCTAATTCTAGATGTATGCTAATGCTGCACCATTGCGGGTTTGTTAGCCAGCTCACGTATGTGTCGATCTCTTCACGGCAATGACGCAACTCGCAAGGCCGGACTACGGGTGTAAAATATGCTAGCGCAACAGAAAACAGACCAAAATCCTCTCTCTCTCTCTCTCTCTCTCTCTCTCTCTCTCTCTCTCTCTCTCTCTCTCTCTCTGCTCGTGCCATTCCCCAATTCCTATCCATAATCCATTGTCTCCTCTGCCGTTGGCTGCTCTCACTGTCCCATGGCCTCAGTTTTTCCATGCCGCCTGCTCTCCCCTCTCGCTGCTCACCCCTTCGTCTCGTCTCCCACAGCCCCGACACCTCGTCGTCTCGTCTCCCATGACATTACCACACGATTTCGGCCGCCGGCGTCCACCAACTCCCAAAATCAGCCGATCCTGTGCCCCATCCACCTACTCCCACACGTCCCCATCGCATGCAGTCCTGAATCGGCGTTGGTCCTCAGCACAACCGCTGGCGCGTTGCCGTCGAAGGACCGGGCGATGGCGCATATCAAGCCAGGCAACCACTGCCTTCCGCAAGGACCTCGTTGCTGCCACAACCGGGGATAGCGGCGCCCGCTCTCCCTCGCAGCCGCAATCCCCTATGTGTCGCGCAATGTCGTAACTGCGGATCCCCTGCTTCCCTAGCATGATGGATTCTAGGATGCGGCGTTGATGGGCATGGGATAGAGGGAGACAGATGCCTTGGTGAGGAATTTGAGTGCGCGTGGACTCGGATCATACCTTGTCGCCAATGGGGATTCGTCGTTGTGTTGGACTGGTGATTAGGGTTGAATAGCGAGAAAATTAACAGGTAATCTCTATTTATATTGGTAGTTGTTAGGCCAAAAGATATTTCCGTTTTATTTTGATACGGGATTATGCTATATTGATTAACAGATCCGAATACTCCCATATTATGCTCTGTTTACGTACAAGACTTTCAATCATGGATATAGCCTACCTTGTAAACCAACTACTAACAGGCTCCAGTTTATTTGCATGAACAATTAAACCGATAACAGCGCTTATCGAATCGGGCAAACCAAAATTTTGATTATATACAACTGAACGACATTGGACTGTTTTTCACCATTTCAGATTGTTCCCATCACGGTCTCTCTCCGTATAAGGAACTACTATCAACACCGTGATGGGAGTTCAGTATCTCTTGCCGCTTTGTGGCCTGCTTTGTCACGGTTAACGCCTGGGCTCTGGGGCAAGTGGTGGGCTGTGACAGATGTCTGGATCTGGACGAAGTGATCAGTGATACCAACGGCAGATTTTTTTACAAATATGACCCTCTGCAATTCGTCATCGCCTAAAATACCCCCCTCGCGACGCAAAAGCCAAAAATGCCCTGACGGAAAGCTGAAATGGCGACACGTGTCACCTCCCGCCACGGGGGTGGCGGGATGTTCCTTCCGCCGTTGGCGGTGGCGGAATGACGCCGTGGGGCCCACCAGCGCCAGCGCGAAGTCAAACCTCCCTGCTGGCCTGCCCGTGGGGCCCACCTCATTCCGCCATTCCCCCTGGCAGAAGGAACATCCCACCACCCCCTGTGGCGGGAGGTGACACGTGTCGCCTTTCAGCCTCTCGTTAGGGTATTTTTGGTTTTTGCGGTGCGAGGAGGGTATTTTTGATAGACGGCGAATTGCAGAGGGTTATATTTGTAAAAAAAATCCCTGACGCCAAAGCACCATGACGTGACGTGCTATGCTGCAGCGGTCTGCTGCGTCTGAGCAGATCAGATCATAGCAGAAATTAGGTGTCTTCTTTTTTTGAGATCGGAAATTAGGTGTCGAGGAGCAATCGAAGCGCCCCTTTTATGTGAAAGGGATGGCAGCCCCGAATTATGTGAACGGTGATAGCCTCCATTTCAATTCTCAACCGGTTAGCTAGTACGGTGCAATCATGGTGCATTCCCATTCCCATCTTATATGAAAAAGAGAAAGGTGGATCTACCTATTACCTGCATTTAGTTAGTTGCTCTGACCATCTAAAAAGAATCAATTGAGACTTGATGGACAACTACTGTTCTCAAAAAAGGGAAAGAGAGAAAGGCAATGGTCTCGATGAATAAAGACGAGGCAAAAGCTTGGTGTCTAGCTGGAGCAAAAAAAAAAGCGCAATGTAATTTCAAGAGAGTAGGCTTTTATCAAAATACTAGGACATGTCCTGGGCAATTGTTCTATAAAATCTTTTATTAATTAAGATGGAAAATCTTTTGCCTTGTTTCAAAAAAATGAAAAGGATCGGTACTCTGCATGATTTTCTGTGTCCCAGCAGGTGCCCCTCCGTAGACTAGTTTTAGTTTCTGTGTCATTGGTTCTGTGATCTGTAGCAGGTGAGTGACCTGTACGCATGCCTGCCACTCGTTGAAAGCTCTCCATCAGGTGCAACTGCACCGGTGAGTTACATGTTACAAGACGCAACTTTGCTCACACTTACGTTCAAACAGCAATTTCATAATTCTGAGGAGAAGAACTATATAGTACAAGCACAACACATTTGAACAAAGAACATTTCATCTGGTTCATACATCGCAAGGGGATGGAAGGTAATAAGGTGTTCAGGTGTTAGAACTTGGAAAAGACACGTACAGAGTGGAGAATTTTGCTTCATTTCCACTTTTATTAGTCATTTTTCCGTTCTATTACAGCTAAAACATGGCGACAAGAATGTACTATATAATCTTTACATGCAGAACTGCTGCAAGCACGATGCTCTTAGGCAGAAGACTTATCGCCACCGAATGCATTTTCCAGAACACCGGTGGCCTCAAGGTGACTAATATCTCCACACATCTTGACAATGCAACGGCCAGTGTCACCAGAAACAAGTATAACACTTACTGACGTGTTGTGTATTTTACCATGAAGCGGCCTAGCTTGACTGGCATGCCTGTAGAGTTCTCTAATGGTTCCACCATGAGAGACTAAGATGACTCGCTCCCCTGTCAATGGAGGACCATAAGTTCAGAAATATTCAGAAGGTCACAGGCGAGTAAGCAGGTCTCATGCAGCTATGAGTGCATAACAATCTTATACTTTTGTCTTTAAATTTGTTCATTAACAGTTACCAAAACATCAGCACAGTATCTCCACCATAGCCCAAAAGAAAACGAAGGATGTCAATAAACCAACCTCTTCTTTCCTAAGTGCTGATAAAAAAACTCAAGTTTACAAGATAATAGCCACTTTTACCAGTGATAAGTCCAAAAAATGAATATCACAGTTTTGTATGTCTTCTGCGGAAGTTTGAAGCTGAGAGCTTACCTTTATGTTTTTCGACAATGTTATACAAGCACGAGACACATCGCTCTGATAGTTGATCAAGACTCTCTCCACCACCCTGAAACAAGTCCCCAACTTCAGAAAACAGATCTTTACAGACAAGCTAATGCATGCAGGTATGCCTTGACAAATAAATGCAGTTGTCGGCACCAAAGAACAGATACTGGCATATACTTCCTCTGTTCCAAATTATTAGATGTTTTAGCCCTTTTCTCAAACGTATGTATCTAGACGCCTTTTAGTGTGTAGGTTCAGAGCAAACTGAGTGAAACTACACACTAAAAGGCGTCTAGATACATATGTTTCAGAAACGTCTACACCGTCTTATAATTTGAAACAAACGGAGTAGCTGGTTAGAGAAAGCTGTATGGGCACCAAGTATGATAATCGGTCTAGAACTCTAGATTAAAATTCTTCTTTCATGTACACGAATATGAACAAACTGCTTGTGTAAGTTCATATGGCAGAGCATTTGTCTCTGAAGTTACCCTTGGAAGGAGCTGCAAGTCTATGATAGGTACCAAAATAGAGAGTTGTATTGATACTTCATTTCATTAGTAGATCGTTAAATTACGTGAACATATTTTGCGACTGGAAAATCAATCCATATTTGACATGTTCAAACCTATAAAACAGTTCTCTTCTAGTATCTCTATACATATCTACTTGTGAAATGATAATATTATGATTATAACCCACCATGTATTTGCAGTATTGCTGAGTACAAGATTTGAAGCTTGAACTAATATCAACTGATATATATTTTCTCAAAAGTAGGAAGATATGGATGCTCACAGGAATTTGTTTGTTTCTCTTGTGGGACATAAAAGCTTTGTAAGCCTCGGGCCTTTCTTTGGCAGCATCTTGAAGTGTCAAGCCCTGCAGATCTCCTATGTGCCTTTCTCTAAGTGCAGGATCGAGTACAACCTACAATGCAGATTGCTTGTTCATTAGTATTATATCAGACAATTCATCCTGTACAAATTAGATGGAAGCAACGTGTTGTATGCCTGAGGTATTCAAATAACAAAAAGAATCAAGGTGAATGAACATACATTTGGTAAATTGCAAATTTTTGCTATTGTATTTGCAGTCTCTGCCGCCCGCTTCAGATCAGATGAGTATATGGCAGCTGGCTTGGCTTCTTTAGACAGCCGATGAGCAACCTTGGCATTAAAATCAAAGAAGTTCCATATAAAAAGACTACTGCAGATATCATGTAGTAATCTAAGTAGACTATACCATACCGCAACAGCTTGCTGCCTCCCAATCTCATTCAGCTCAGCATCCAAGTGACCCTAACATAGGAGTAGGACACTATATCAGAACCGAAGGAATTTTAGCTGAGTTCTACACGAATTATTGTGCAAGAGACTTAGGTAATGTGCAAACAGCCAAACACACATTAAAGATGAAAACCATATCATGCCATGAAATGTATTGTCCCTTGCTGCTACCATTTTATTGAGATTATAAAAGCAGATAAGGGAAAATGGCCCTATAACAGTATTACCATTGGCATTTGCTCACACACATTATTCAACTGTCAACTCAAATGGCTCAGTACCACCACAAAGCATGATCATTTACTATAACATACCGGAAGTATTAAAATACTGTAGCTCTTTTCCAAATAAGAGATAGGAGCTTTTGGAATGAAACATCAGATAATGTCAGGTTAATGTGTGTTTGTGGCTATGGCATATGGACAACCCAAATCCATCTCACGAGCAATAATACATCAATTTTCACATTCACCTCATTCAGGAAACAAGTATGATGTAGAGGTGAAAGGTAGCATCGGTATAATGTTACTGTCTATCATCTCTTAAGCCTTTTGGTTTTGTATTGGATGAATCCTGATGTTATACCCCTGGGCAGTGGGGTACTCGAACACCAAAAGCAGAAGCAAGATAAAAACAATTGAAGGAAGCACAAAGCGAAAAGTTCATAATAAAGAGATGAGGTGAAGACGTTTTAGTATTTTAGTTTTGATAAATAGCATAAGAATCCGCTTACTATAGTTAGCTTAGAAACTAGAGGCTTGAATACTAACAGTCTCTAAAGTTACCACAACTGGACTGAATGTTAAAGAACTTAACAAGAAGCGTTATAGTGGTTCTTGCGCTGCCCTCTGAGTTGCTACTACATTAGATGCCTATAATATATCGAAGCCCACACAAGTCATAAGTGTTCAGTAAATAGTCCTCTTCAAGATACAGTTCCCCACATATTTATCCTCTAATTTTTTCTACAACAAGACGTAACAAGCACCAAATTCAACGACTAGAAAAAGACGGCAGTGTCAAGCCATCGCGCTGACCTGTATGATGCGCGAGGCGTTCCAGGAAGTCTCGCCGTGCCGCACCACCACGACCTCGGTGAACTCGCTGGGCTCGCCCTCGGCCGTGGAAGAGGACGACATCCCTACGGCTGCTCCCTGTACTTCGTTGCAGGAGACCTCAGGAGCGAGGGCGGGTCCGGTAGGAAGGGAGACCGAGGCGACGGCTGACCGTGGCGAAGTGACGAACGCGGCGCTGGCGGTGGAAGGCGAGGAGAACGAGACGCGCGATGACCGCGCCGGCGGCGGCGATGGAGGCGTGACGGTGGGATGGGGAGACATACGCCGATCCGTGGCTCCACTTTCAAGTTCTTGCCGGCCTGTCACAGAAAAAAGGAGAGAAACCGGGACGACTACGGTACTACGGTCTACGGGCCGATATCCAGTCCAGATGAGCCGAAATAACATACGGGCTCCCCGGCTGAATAAGGACCCAATCCGATTGAGCCACCATTAGCGGACTTCTTAGGTGCGACCAGAGAGAGGCCGAATTTTCCAAAAGTCAGTGGAACCGGGAATCCGCGCCGCACACCCAGGCGGGTCTATTGGGCCGGCGCGCACTTACCTTTTCTTTTTCTTTTTCTTTTCTTTTTTCCTTTTCTATTTCTGTTTTTCTTTGTGTTTCTTTTTGCGAATTTTTGAGTCTGAATTATTAAAAATTCCGAATCTCAAAAAATATGAACATTTTTTATCTGAATACAAATATTTTCTTATATTTTAATATTTGAACATTTTTGGAATCTAAACTATTTTCGAATATGAACATTTTTCAAAAAAGTAAAAACTTATATTTACTGAAATTTGAAATTTCCTAAATTTTATTGTTTATCGAATATGAACAATTTTCAAATTCGAACATTTTGGTATAATTTTTTAAAATTTTAACATTTTATATTTGAACAATTTCGAATCTGAAAAAAACTAGAAAGAAAAGTAAAAAAGAAAATAAAGTAGCAGAAAATAAATAAAAACGTAAAGAAAAAACAGAAAAAAAAAGAAGGAGCTTATCTATACACGAACTTGGCAGGCGCATGCGCGTGCGGGGACTGTGCGGCGTCGTGCAGACATCGACATGGTCGGTGTATATGATTCTCCTTCGAACGCGCGAGACAAAGGAGCGCGCCGGTCACCCTTGTTTTTCATTTCCAGATATTACAGAGTACGTGGAAAAACGAGTACAATGGCGGTGCCAGGTTTCAAAGGCTCGACTATTGAAACAAGAAGAGTTAGAAGTAGAAGTAGAAGTAGAAGTAGAAGAGTGGCTGTCTGCTGCGCAGACTGCTGCGGTTATGACATGATTGTTGCTCCGCTACCTGCCGATCGCTTGCTCTGTTATGTATTTTAAGCGGTGTTTGGGGGGCAAAATAGATAAAAATAACTCAAAGGACAAACTAATTTCAAAAGTAAGCTCTCGCTTAAACTATTTTCAGAAACTAACCCTTAGAGTATCTCCATCCGTGTTTCCAGCACGGTGCTCCTACGACGTTTTTTCGTCCGGACGGAGATATTTCGCCAGTCGCGTTTCCAGGACGTCAATTTGGTCTGAATTTGGCTCTTTCATCCTATGTTTCCATATTGATCTCGGGGGCGCTGAAAACACCTTGGAAACGCCGGACGAAGTGAAAAAACGGGTCGGCCAAACCTGTCGGCAGCTCCCGCCCTTTTCTTCTTCCATTGCATTTCCTCTCCATTTCCCCCACATCTCCCGCCAGTTCGCTAAGCTCTCGACCACCATGCCGCCCAAGGGTTTTGTCAAACCCCGATCCACTGTAGGTGAACCAAAGGAGAAAGAGGCGAGGAAACCGAGAGCGCCGACGAAGAGGCCGGACGGTTTGACCGACGCCGAGTGGCTCACCCTATTCTGCAAGAGGAAGGTCGAGGCGGACAACCGCAGGGATAGGACGGCGAGGTCCAAGAAGGATAAGGCACTCGCCGAGGCCCAAGCAATGAGCACGCTGGTAAAGTTCTGGTACATGGCGCGCCGCAACACCATCCTCCAGGAGGACATCGCTGCCAGCACGCCAAGCTCTGCGCCGATCGCCTCCGCCGCCACGGCTTCGCCGAGCTCTGCTTCCACCTCCTCCAACCAGTCGGCCGGCCACGCCGCCGATGCACCCATCCCCGTCGCATTGGACATGCCGAAGGAGGCCATCCCCATCGACAATTGATCTCCGAAGGATTTTATCGTGTTCAGTAATAATTTGATCGCCAAAATTTTTAGACGTACTTCTGTCGAACACCATTGGCCGAGATTTCGGCGGCGAAAACAAAAAAAATTGAATATGTCGTCATTTTTGCTTCGTCTGAGAACTCGGTCTGAGAACACGAGTGAGAAACTAAGCGTTCTCGAGCTGAAAATTAGCTCCATCCGGTGATAAATAGATCCGGATTCCGGCCTGAGAACGTCCAACGAGTGGAGGTGCTCTTACTCTCAGCGCCCAACAGATATGCGCTAAGCTACATGACTTATAAAACGTTGGAGACTATTGCCAGCGTGGCGTGGCGGGGCCAGGTCAGGCCCCACAGCCGGATGTTTAGTGCCGATGTTCGAGATGATATGTTGTGTCGCATAGCGTCGGCCGCCTTGGCGATAAGTTCCCAGTTAGTAAAGGACTCGTTTGGTCGACCTGCCCAATAACATCCTGGCACAAGTGAAGAACAGGGGCCACTCGTCGGTTCCCCTTTCCCCTTCTTAAACCCCCTCCCCAAATCCTACATATCTGAAGCAATCAGCCGAGTATTTTTTTGCCCCAATCCCAACCACAAGGTATTCTCCTCCGGTCCCCTCCTTTTTATTCAAAAAATCATGGCTTTATTCATATTTGTGCAAATTTGGGTGAAACCCTAGTTCTTGATTGATTCGAATTTTGTATGTAAATTTCAAATAATTTGAGGTGATTTAGGATTTTAGATGAGTTGTAGTCATTGGGGAACATTCGTGTTGTTGATTTGTATTGTAAATCATGCTCACATACATAGTAATTTGTATCTGTGTATGAAATAATACTCATATATAAAATTATATTAGATTATTGTTTACATTTTGTTTAGTGCATATGTATGATTGTTGCGATGAATACATATGAAATGATGCTCATGAAGGGAATATGTCCTGAGAGGCAATAATAAAGTGTTTATTATGTGTATTCCAAGTATATGATAGATGTTTATTTTGCATGCTATAATTTTATTAATACAGAAACATTAATACATGTGTTTTTAATAAACAAACATAAAGTTTCTAGTTATGCCTCTCTCATAAACTAGCTCGTTGATTAACAAGATGATCACAGTTTCCTGATCATAGACATTGGATGTTGTTAATAACGAGATCACAACATTAGTGTAATGATGTGATGAACATTCATCCGAAGTATGGCATTATGATCAAAGTCATTGAGTTTATATTGCTATAACAACTTACGAAGTGATCCTAATCCTTAGACCATGAGATCATGTCAATCACTAATACCGGAAGAGTTTCTTGATGACATCAAACGTCACACCGTAATTTGGTTATTATAATGATGGCTTCAGAACTGCTAAAGTGTTATGTTGAGGCTCATGGATCAAGAGTGGAATTTGTTCATCCCGATGATAGATAGATATACTTAGGGCCCTGTCGGTGATATCACATTGGTTAGCTTGCAAGCAAGTGATTTGATCACTAGAATATTATATCACGGGAACGAGAAAAGAGTGCATGTCGGTAACGAGATCAAACTAGGTATGGATATACCGATGATCGAATCTCGGACATGTAATATATCATGAAACAAAGGAATTAAGATATTAGCGTAAAAGGTTCCGACAATCACAGGAAAATCATTGTTGAATGTGTGGGAGTCAGTATGGATCTCCAGGTCCCGCTTCTGATTATTGATCGAAAAAGGTCTCGATCATGTCCGCATTATTCGCGAACCGTAGGGTGGCACACTTAAGGGACACTGACATCCAATTGGAGCAAAAGTTTCATGCCGGAAAGAATAACAAGCGCAAGAATTTATTTTACTAGATACCGAAAGAGGTTTTTGGGTGAAATTGCAGAAAATGTTTTTTCATGTGAAATGGAATACTAGCAAGGGGTTATATGTGAATGTTTTTTATTAAAGTAATTGACAAAATTCTGAATAAATAAAATGAGTTTTATTTAATAAGAGTTTGTATTAAATTTGGTGGAAATTTAATAGCAATTTTGAGTGGTATTTTGAGTGGAGGGAATTGAAAGGATTTTGTGAATGGAGTGTCCACCCACATGAATAAGGGGAGGGCAAGGGGGCAGCCCCATGCGCCGGCCACCCCCTTGTGGTTCCCCCTCTCCTATAAAAGGCATCCCCTCCTCACTTCCCACTCACACCTCCTCATGAAGGATCTCTCTCCCCCTCTAGAATTTATCCCCCATGGTCTTGGACTAGCGATATACATGTTCCCGGTGGCTATTCGGCAAGAAAGAGTTGTTCTTCCGCTGCATCGTTGGAGCGAGGAGGCGGAGGTTGCTCGGTGTCTTGTACGTGTGTGCGAGCACGGATGCGCTGCTGTTTTGCGACGCTAGGACTTCCTCTCGATCTTGAGATCGGCAAGAGATCATCTATATCAACCATGAGTTTAACTTGTTAAGCTTTGTCGGTCTTTAAGGGTATATTCTCTACGGATATATATATATATCCGCCCGTTGTTTGTATCTAGTACATAGATCTTGGTACATAGTTCCCATTGTAGGAATTTTTTTGTTTTCTATGCTGCGAACCCTTCGGCTCATATATGAAATAATGCATAGGAAGTAAGGTAGTCGACTCATGTTTACTTAGAAACCGAAATAATATTCACATTTCAAATAATTCTTACATATGTCTTATTGTTTGTAATTTATAGGATGATGTGGCTTCTCAACAACTATTATGGTGTTCAAACTAAGCACTGTTAATTTTAGATTTGTTCAAATTGTAAAACTGTTTTGTTTGGATTTGGCCGTGCAGGTTTCCACGGCTTAGCCCTAAACTGTAGGCACTATGTTGTGACTTAGCAAAACTAGTCACCAAAACTAGATAAAACGATACCGGAGGCTAGGGATGTTGTGATTTAATTACCTTAGCCCCCCTCTCCCTCCTAATTGGTAGGCTCTATGCATGCTTAGGCGCTAAGCTACCAGGTGTGGGTCCCGGGCTGGCCCCACCACGCCACGCTGGAAACAAGCTTACCGCCTCGAACCGACAATAGGCCATGTAGCTTAGGGCCTAACTGTTGGACGCTAAGAGAAAGGGTTAGCTTCTGAAAATCGATGAGAGTTTATTTTTAGAATTTGTTTGTCCTTTAAATTAGTTTTCTCCATTTTTCCATGTTTGGACGTGAAACTGTAAACCGTGGTGCACCATCAATGTTTTTATGTGGCACACATTGCAAATTTCATACCCAATTGCTACAATGGAAACTATATAATAGCGCGACGCATAAAAACACCGATTTACTGCGCGTAAGTGGCTTTTGCCGCCCTAGCAGACATGCCCTGCAAATTTTTTAGGGCGCGCGCTATTTTGCATATTTTTTATATGTTAAATTAAAGGTTTTATCCTTTTTTAATATTTACAAAAATAAAGTATCAAGTTTTACCCATTTTGGATGTTAAAAGTTGAAACATATATTTGGAGTTGAAAAAATTTGTACGCTGCTATTTACTAAATGTTTTTTATGATTTTTTCTGTAATTTCGATTGAGCTAAATTTTCTACTTAAGTTACAACTTTTCATCCTTTATACGAACAAAAATTTCTAAAGTTTCTGACATGTTTAAGCGTGCGAGATAAATATGTTCTACAGCTGCTGTTTTTCTAGACAGAATCTGTCTTTTATTGCAAGAGTGACCATTTTGAGTTTTGATTTGATTCTTTTTAAGTCTTTTGATATTATATGTATATTGGACACTTAAGTAAATCTCTGAAAATTTAAAACCAAATTTTATTTGCAGATTTTATCACAGCTAGCACTATATCTTTGTACCACTAATATCACCCCATAGAAAATAAACGGGAGAAATTTTGTTTTGAAGTTTTTTGATGGGGAATGGAGGAACACCACATTAAGATTTATCCAAGAATTGTGAAGAACATAATCTTGGGGATGCCCAAGGCACCCCACTAGACCTATCAAATTCTCGGTTTGCAAACCTCTAAACTTTGCTTTTTGAGCAACATAGAATGATCGTAGAAACTTGGAGCGTTTTTTGTCTAGTTTTATGTCTAGTTTTGCATGTTATGTTGAGAATAAATGAAACCACCATGATAGATGTTTTGTATTCTTAGGAAATATCTACTGAAAAATTCTATCCCATGATTAAATTCCTTGATGAGAATGAGCTGTGTTCTATCAAAAGAAAAGGGAATAAAAGCAAAAAGCTGAAATTCAAAGTCATGCATAGTGTTGCTAGCTCAAATACTTTAATGAATCATAATTTGATAGTGCCTTATTTAGTGATACCTTTTTATCATATACATTGATGTTTAATACTAAGGAGCATTGTGTGATGATAAATGTTGCAAACTATGGATCTAATGGCATACTTGTAGATCTTGTTTCTAGCCCAAAAATTCCTATACAAGCAAAGCTCGTTTATCCAAATACCCTTAAAACCAATTCCCACAGCATACGTGATACGTCGTAAACGTATCTATAATTTTTTATGCTCCATGCTTGTTTTGTATCAAATTTCTTATGTTTTTCTACACTTTGAGTTTTTTTATATATTTTCTGGAACTAACCTATTGACAAGATGCCGCAGTGCCAGTTGCCTACTTTTGTTGTATTTTGTTTCAGAAAATCTAGTAAGAAAATATTCTCGGAATTGGACGGGACAAAAGCCAAAGTCAATATTTTCCCAGAAGGAACACAGAGTCCGGAGGGCAGCTGAAGTGGGGCCTCGAGACGGCCACACCTGGTGGCGGTGCGGCCAGGGGGTGCCCCAGCCCTAGGTGTGGGCCCCTCGGGCGCCCACCGACCTTGCCCCTTCGCCTATAAAAGCACCCTGATGCAGAAACCATAAGTACCCGATCAAATCTCCACGAAACAGTCCGTAGCCACCGCCACCATCGTCCCTAGATCGGGGGGATCCGAAGCTCTTTCCGGCACCCTGTCGGAGGGGAGAGATCATCCCGGAGGCCTTCTTCATCACCATGCCAGCCTCCGGAGTGATGTGAGTAGTTCACCCTTGGACTATGGGTCCATACAGTAGCTAGATGGTTGTTTCTCCTCCTTTGTTCTATCATGTTTAGATCTTGTGAGCTCCGTTCATGATCAAGATCATCTATTTGTAATCATACATGTTGTGTTTGTGAGGATCCGATGGATATTGAGATACTATGTCAGATTGATTATTGATTCTATCATGTCTATGTTATTTGTGATCTTGCATGATCTCCGTTGTTAGTTGATATCTTGGACAAGTAGATGCTTGCAACTCCAAGAGGGAGTATTTATGCTCGATAGTAGGTTCATGCTTCTAGTAATCTGGGGAAGTGACATAAATGTCTAAGGTTGTAGATGTGCTGCTGCTACTAGGGAGAAAACAACAATCCTTTGTCCATAGGGCAATTGTATTGTTTACTTTACACACATTTCTTAATGTAATTATCTGTTGCTTGCAACTTAATACTGGAAGGGGTTCGGACGATAACCTGAAGGTGGATTATTAGTCATAGATGCAGTTGGATTACGGTCTATGTATTATGTTGTAATGCCCAAACAAATCTCGTAGGAGTCAAGATATCTAGTATATGCATTGTTATGCTTTATCAATCTGTCAATTGCCCCGCTTTAATTTGTTCACCCAACATGCTATCTATCTTAAGGAGAAAACCTCTAGTGAATTGTGGACCACGGTCCATTCCTTTATCATTCATACACCATTTAATGTTATTGTTTACTTTCTACAAGCAAATCACTATCTTCTACACTATATGTTTAATCCTTTGTTTTCAGCAAACCGGTGAGATTGACAATCTCGCTGTAAGTTGGGGAAAAAATCCTGTGGTTATGTTGTGCAGGTTTCAAGTTGTTAGAACCACCTTGGAGTTGTTTCCTTACTCCTACTGGTTTCATAACCTTAGTTTGATAACTGAGGGAAAACTTGCTGCTGTGCTCGTCACACCTTGCTCTTGGGGTCTCCCAACAGGCTCTACGTCAATCGAGCCACCATCAAGATTTTCTAGAGCCATTGCCAGGGAGTTAAGGACAGCTTCAATCTCTTCCTCCTCGTTAGTCACTTTTCTGGGAGTCTCAAGGGGAGTCTCTCATAACCAATCTCTTTACTTTGTTTTTGTTTTGCTTAGTTTCTTTTGCTTTGTTTTGCTTGCTTCTTTTTATCAAAAATACAAACAATTAGTTTTGTTTGGTTTGTTTTTTCTTATCAAAAACACAAAAAAATTAGTTCTTCCTTTAGTTGTTACCTTGTTCTTAGCTCGCCATGTTGAACCCTAAGTTCACCCTGAAAGACCTTTCAATAGGTAGTGGCTCTATAATTGGGAAATATAATATTGAAGAATTCTTTAATCATGTTAGCAAGCATGAGGATATTGAGGATAGATCATTAGTAGAACTTGCTCCAAATTATGAAATTGCTGCAGCTTCTTTAGTTCACATGTTGGAGGCTAGGTTTGTTAACCTTAACCCCATGATGCAAGTAATGTTTATTAAACTTAAAGATATTGAGGATACTGAAAAGAGAGATTTTATTTTAGAAACTTTGCTTAAGGAATTCAATGATGTTGCTAAAGAAGCTAGAAAGGTCTTTGATCGTTTTAATATGCTAGTCTCATGTGTAGATGTTATGGGTACACTAGAAAAGATGGAAAAAATCAAACCCAAAAATGGAGAAGAAATTAAAATACCAATGCCTTTTAAACTTGTAGGAATGCATGGAGCCTTAGAAAAGAATTTTGATTGGATTATTCCAGAAAACCCTTTTGATGAAAATAGTGAACCCAAGAATATTGAGAGAGGATCCTCTATAACCTATTTGGATGAGATACCTTTCCTTGTTGAAGAAATTTATGGTATTGATCTTAATGCTTCTTCATTCGAAATTACTTGATTTTTGCTTTCCATGCCTAACTTAAAGGCATTAAAGAAAAGTACTATTGGGAGATAACCCAAGTTTTTTCTTTCAGTATGTTTTTATTTTAGTTGAGTCTTGGAAGTTATTACTTCTGTAATAACCTCTCCTTATCCTTTTTGTGTGGTTTTTGTACCAATAATAACCTCTAATGAGAGAGAAGTAAGATTTGGGGAAGTTGCTGTCCCAAAACAGATTTTGTGCTTCATTGTAAAAATTCGTGAAACATCCCAGTACGTCGGATTGAGCTGTAATTTTCTAAGCATATGATCCAGGTTATTATATAACTCACGTTAGTTCAACACTTTTCAATTTGAGCAACAGGAGGTCTTCGAAAAATCGGTTTTTACCTGCTGGTCTGTTTTGATAGATTTCTGCCATTATTTGCATTTGCCTCTTATCGGTTTCTTTTTGAGTTCTCTTTGATAACTTGAGCTTTTAAAAGGAATTGCTACAGTATCTGGTGTTCTAATGGAAGTTTTACTTGTGTTGAAACTAAACCCAAAGGCTTATTATCTTGAATACACTAATGTTGCTAATGAAGATGGTGTGAAGTTTGTATGAAGGAAATTTTCCAAGTGTAGGGAAAGAATTATGTGATGAGATGAAGAATGGAAAAAATCTCAAACTTGGGGATGCCACCCGTGTCACCCCAAGAAATATTCAATAGGTACAAGCATCAAATCTTGGGGATGCCCAAGGCATCCCCTTCTTCATCAATAAAAATCTCAGGTCTCTTTCTAGATACTTTATTTTTATTGTTTCATGCACTTTTGTGTTGTTCTTGGAGCGTCTTTGTTTTTTTAGTTTTCCTTTGTTTGGTTTGCTGAATAAATTAGTTGGACCCCCGCATTCATATTTTGTTTCAAATAAGTTGATTAGTGTTGGGAAAGAGTAGGAAGTTTCATGCTTAAGTGGTACAAAAGGGAGCTTGTTTTGACTGTGGCTTAGACTTTATCATGTCATGCTAGATGTTGCTTTGACCTTATGCTTACTTATTATTGATATAGCATGACTTGTTACAAACAATTGAGATTTCTTAATGTGGTTTGAAAGAATCATACGTTGTTTTAGCATACAAAAGCATAATATTATGGTATTATCCTTTGATGCTTTATTTGGGTTGGGTTGGCACATGCTTACACCATGTTAAGACTATGAGCCAGTCACCTTAGCCTCTATGATCATTTAGTTTTTGACTTGTGATACCACTTTATGCTTTAATTGATAATGTTTTGTCACTTTGCATGATTATGGCCATTATTTCTCTCTTAGTTGGTCGCTCCCAGTCTTTTGCTAGCCTCCACTTATACTGAGTATGAGATCTACTCGTGCATCCAAATCCCAAGAAACCAAGTTATTCCAAAGAGTCCACTATAAATTCCTATACATGGTGTGTTACACCATTCCAAGTATATTCATGTTTTTATCTATCTTCCAAATTAAAACTGTTATGTGAAAATTAGTGATTAAAGCTCTCACAAACTTCATGGCACACTTTACTTTCTTGCACCTAATAAACTTGAACCATTGTTTCATCTATGTTGTTTATATGCTTGCACTCATAAGTTGGGATTAGCAGAACCATGGCGTCATGGGGAACGCTTTCAACACTTGTAAGTATTATCCACTTGATCTTTTGTTTATGGATGCCGGCGGTGTGAAATAAAAGGGGAGCTTGTAAGTTCATGGAGTATTATATATGTGTTAGAGAAACGCCTAGGCGGCTATCCTAAGCCATGCCTAATCATGATGGAAACTTGCAGCATAACCATAGTGAGCAATCTATGAAGCATCTTCAGAAAAAAATAGAAAAAAGAGCAGAGAAAAATATAAAAAAAGAGAGCACCATGCTCATGGTAAATAAGAAGATTGCTGAGATTCTCATTGTCTATTGCCTTGTCATTTTGATATGGGATAGCTCCTGTGTCATGGGGCAAGGGGTACCCCATTGGCGGTTCTCTATGATACAAATATACTTACAATGACAAGAACTTGCTTGTGACTAAAGTTGAGTAGCATGAGGAACGACCCTCATACTCAAGGGACATGAGATTGCCAACTTATGATCTGTCAAGAATATACTTCATATTTGTTTCACTTTAACCTTAATCACTTCAAGATGCTTATGATAGGGGCAATGAGAGCTGAAAGCTAATAAGTACCATAATTTTTGGAAGCTCCTTATGAAACTTGAAATCCTTGCTTCCCTCTGTGAAGGGCCTTTCTTCTTACTTTTATGATGAGTCTCCACCTTCTATCTTTATGCACCAACTAGGAGAGCATAGTTGTCATTCTTAGTTTAATGTGCATTGTCCCAAAACTTATTGATTGATTCATAATGTTGATATTGCTTGTCCTTAAACTATTTGTATCTAGTCACCCTTATGAACTTTGAAGGTTTCCTATGCATTTATGTTTTGCTATACCATGAAGGACATGCTGAATACCACTTTTGTTAGTCATGATCTTTGTTTGTACCTTTTTCATGTTACAATGTAGTTCTTATGTCTTATTGTTAGAACTACATCTTTTATGCTCATGTTTAGAGTACTTTGATCCCAGCTATCAATGCTTTACAAATATTTTGATCAAAATTGTGATAGCATGTCACCTAAAAATTTATTCTTTTTATCACTTACCTACTCGAGGATGAGTAGGAGTTAAGCTTGGGGATGCTTGATACGTCGTAAATGTATTTATAATTTTTTATGATCCATGCTTGTTTTGTATCAACTTTCTTATGTTTTGTCTACACTTTGAGGGTTTTTTATACATTTTCTGGAACTAACCTATTGAAAAGATGTCGCAGTGCTAGTTGCCTATTTTCTGCTGTTTTTGGTTTCAGAAAATCTAGTAAAGAAATATTCTCGGAATTGGACGGGACAAAATCCAAAGTCAATATTTTACCAGAAGGAACACGGAGTCCGGATGGCAGCCGACGTGGGGCCTAGAGGCGGCCACACCTGGTGGCGGCGCGGCCAGGGGGTGCGCCAGCCCTAGGTGTGGGCCCCTCAGGCGCCCACCGACCTTGTCCCTTCGCCTATAAAAGCACCCCGATGTAGAAACCCTAAGTACCCGATCAAATCTCCACGAAACAGTCCATAGCCACCGCCACCATCATCCCTAGATCGGGGCATCCGAAGATCTTCCCGGCACCCGGCCGGAGGGGAGAGATCATCCCGGAGGCCTTCTTCATCACCATGCCAGCCTCCAGAGTGATGCGTGAGTAGTTCACCCTTGGACTATGGGTCCATACAGTAGAAAGATGGTTGTTTCTCCTCCTTTGTGCTATCATGTTTAGATCTTGTGAGCTCCGTTCACGATCAAGATCATCTACTTGTAATCATACATGTTGTACTTGCAGGGATCCGATAGATATTGAGATACTATGTCAGATTGATTATTGATTCTATCATGTCTATGTTATTTGTGATCTTGCATGCTATTAGTTGTTAGTAGCTATATTGGGCAAGTAGATGCTTGCAAATCCAAGAGGGATTATTTATGCTCGATAGTAGGTTCATGCCTCTAGTAATCTAGGGAAGTGACAGAAATCTCTAAGGTTGTATATGTGCTGTTGTTACTAGGGAGAAAACAACAATCCTTTTTCCATGGGGAAATTGTATTGTTTACTTTACACACCTTGCTTAATGCAATTATCTGTTGCTTGCAACTTAATACTGGAAGGGGTTCGGACGATAACCTGAAGGTGGATTATTTGGTATAGATGTAGTTTGATTACGTTCTATGTATTATGTTGTAATGCCCAAACAAATCTCGTAGGAGTCAAGATGTATAGTATATGCATTGTTATGCTTTCTCAATCTGTCAATTGCCCCGCTATAATTTGTTCACCCAACATGCTATCTATCTTAAGGAGAACGCCTCTAGTGAACTGTGGACCTCGGTCCATTCCTTTATCATTGATACATCATTTACCGTTATTGTTTACTTTCTACAAGAAAATCACTATCTTCCACACTATACGTTTAATCCTTTGATTTTAGCAAACCGGTGAGATTGGCAACCTCACTGTAAGTTGGGGCAAAGTTCTGTGGTTGTGTTGTGAAGGTTCCAAGTTGTTAGCAACACCTTGGAGTTGTTTCCTTACTCCTACTGGTTCAATAACCTTGGTTTTATAACTGAGGGAAAACTTGCTGCTGTGCTCATCACACCTTGCTCTTGGTGACATGGATATGACCTATGGGTACCTGATGTTATCCTACCTGGTCCAGCCCGACGGAAGGCCCACTCGACGACCTGCCAGGGTCCATGACGCCTATGACGTTTCGGCTGCTATGAAGACCATATGGACACGGACTCCCAAGCGCACAAGACAAGGAAAGCTCAATACTAGAGTTTGAATACAACTTGTAACCTACTCGTATCGGTACCTAAGACCTAGCCTCCCCATATATAAAGGCTAGGAGGGTACAACAAGGAGGAGACGATAAAATAGGCTACGCCACAATAGACATGAACACCTCATACACACACCTTCATGCCAGATCGCATCTGCGCACCCCTGTAACCTTCGGTTCCGCCGTAATCAAGAACAGACAAGCGGGAGTAGGGTTTTCCCTCCGAGGGCCTGAACCTGGGTAAACCTCGTGTCCCCGTGTTGCTTGCCTGTTAACCGTTCCGCAACTTCCAGCATCCCCATCTTCTCCAAAACCCAAGTCCATAACAATGGGCATTGACGAGTCGAACCCTCGTCAATTGGTGCCGTCTGTGGGAACTGGGGACGCTGATCGTGTGGTCGTTACGGTCCCATACAGAGAGATCTACGATTCCTCATCAACAGAGAGTCATCTCCTCTTCGATGCTTTCGAATTCATCGCCCACTCGCCGACAACCCTGAAAGATTTCGAGTCCGTAGGCGACGGCCTCGAGATGCTGTTCGGGAGCTTCAGCTTCCAGGTGGGGCAAACCGGCACCCTCCGCCTCCCAGAGGGGGTGCCACTTCCATCAATCAGGCCCGCTTCATGGGTCCCGCCCATCGATGCCCTGCGCACGTCGACACTAACGGACGACTCAGATGACAGCAGCTGCTGCAACTACGATCTACGCAATCCCCCTTCGGATGAAGGAACCTACGATTCCGAATCTGAGAGCTGCAGCAGCAGCGATCCACTCCATGAGCGCTACCTATGCGCCGTCATCCATGGTGGCGACGTCAACAACGGAGCGGATCCATCGCTAGGTTCGGGTGCCATACCACCCCACAATCCCCCTCCTAACCCTCAGGTTAAGAATGAGGGAAACAGGGGAAACCCGGCTAATAGAGCCACTAAGGGCGGCAATCGCACCTATGACCATATCAACCTCAACGAGGAAGGCTTGGAAAAAGCACGTGAAGCCGTGCAAGGCAATAAAATCCTACCAGTGGATGCCTCCTGTGACCTGCTGATGGCCTATCACTGGCTCCTGATCGATGAACATAATCCGCAGGTCAAGTTGCAGGAGGAACTCGAAAAACGTAAGCAGGCAGCCGCAGAATCAAGCACGCGGCGAGCTACGCTCTCCGCCGCCGGCGGATCCTTTTCACACAGGAACAACGCCAACAAATACCGCTCCCGCATGGAGCACATGGACCCCGCCGCACGATGCGAGTTCACTAAGGTGCTGGACATGACCTTCATGACGATGGACTCGCAGGGCAACGTCATGCCGAAAACGCCGCAGGCCGCGATCATGGCGGCCACCACCTATATCGCGTCCAACCCACCATCGGTGGGAGACCCGAAGATCGCGATCCACAAGTATGCGCTGGCTGGCCTTGGACTCGTTGGAGCTGCACTCCACAACGGAACTCCTGCGGAGCCAAAGAAGAAGGCCGCGGTCAAGTTCACTCGAAACCGCACACCCTCATCTGATGAGGAGGAACACGATCTACCCCGACGCCGTCGGAGCCCACGACACCGCAGCAGCAACTACGATGCCCGTAGTGAGATCACCCAGCGCAAGATCGATAAATCACATGCTAAGCGCGCGTGTTCAATCGAGTCTGAGGAGGAGGACAACAGAGAACTGTGTGGAGCCATATGCTTCAGCAGATCGGTTCAGCAATCGCGGATGCTGAAAAATTTCAAGTTCCCTTCGGACAACCCGAAGTTCGACGACACACAGGAGCCAAAAGCTTGGCTCGACGACCATCTGTCATCCGTCAAAATCCACGACGGGAACAAGGAAGCTTTTGAAACTTTGAAGAAACTTTGACAACTGCTCCTATTGTCCAACCACCTGATTGGAGTTTACCTTTTGAAATTATGTGTGATGCTAGTGACTTTGCTGTGGGTGCTGTCCTTGGACAACGTGTTGGCAAGAAGCTGAATGTTATTCATTATGCTAGCAAGACTCTGGACGCTGCTCAAAAGACTTATGCTACTACTGAAAAAGAGTTATTAGCTATAATCTTTGATTGTGATAAGTTTAGACCTTATATTGTTGATTCTAAGGTCAGTATTCATACTGATCATGCTGCTATTAAGTACCTTATGACAAAGAAGGACGCTAAGCCTAGGCTTATTAGGTGGTTGTTGCTTTTGCAAGAGTTTGATCTGCATATTGTGGATAGGAAAGGTGTTGATAATCATGTTGCTGATAATTTATCTCATTTGGAAAACATTTCTTTTGACCCATTGCCTGTTAATGATAGTTTTCCAAATGAGCAGTTAGCTGCAATAAGGGTAAGTCCGCATGAGAGCCCTTGGTATGCTGATTATGCTAACTTTATTGTTTCCAAGTATTTGCCTCCAACTTTTACAACTCGGCAAAGAAGGAAATTATTTTATGATCTAAGGCATTACTTTTGGGATGACCAACACTTATATAAAGAAGGAGTAGATGGCATTATGCGAAGATGTGTTCCAGAATTTGAAAAACAAGAGATATTGAGAAAATGTCACTACAGTGCTTAAGGAGGACATCATGCTGGGGATAGGACTGCACAAAAGGTTTTACAATCTGGATTTTATTGGACTACCCTCTTCAAATATGCAAGGAAGTTTGTCTTATCATGTGACGAATGTCAACGAGTAGGTAACATATCTAGACGCAATGAAATGCCTAGGAATTATTCTCTTGTTATTGAACCTTTTGATTGTTGGGGATTTGACTTTATGGGGCATTTTCCTCCTTCAAAAGGGTATACTCATATTCTTGTTGTTGTTGCCTATGTTAAAAAGTGGGTAGAAGACATACCTACTAATAGTGCTGATGGTAAGACCTCTTTGAAAATGCTTAAAGATGTCATTTTTCCTAGGTTCGGTGTGCCTAGATATCTCATGACTGATGGAGGATCTCATTTTATTCATGGGGGTTTTAGAAAAACTCTCGCTAAGTATGATGTAAACCACATAATTGCTTCAGCTTATCACCCCCAAACTAGTGGGCAAGTAGAACTTTCCAATAGGGAAATTAAATCTATCTTGTAGAAGACTGTCAATATATCTAGAAAAAATTGGGCTAAAAAGTTGAATGATGCTTTGTGGGCTTATAGAACTACTTATAAAAATCCTATGGGGATGTCTCCTTAAAAAATGGTTTATGGGAAAGCTTGTCACTTGCCTTTAAAATTAGAACACAAAGCTTATTAGGCAGTGAAAGAGTTGAATAGAGATTTTAGACTTGCTAGTGAGAAAAGACTGCTCGACTTAAGTAATCTAGATGAGTGGAGAGGTGAAGCTTATGAAAATGCTAGGCTCTTTAAGTAAAAAAGTAAAAAAGATGGCATGATAGGAGAATTCTCAAAAGGGAGTTCCATGTTGGTGAGAAAGTTCTTTTGTATAGGTCTTGTCTCAGATTTTTTGCAGGGAAACTACTCTAAAAATGGGAAGGACCTTTTATTATCAAGGAAATATACCGTTCGTGCCATCAAAATATCTTCTTTGAAGGATGACACGACACAGGTGGTGAATGGTCAAAGACTACATTATATTTCTAGAGATTCATATAATGAAAACATTGACACAATTCAACTTATGACTCTGGAAGAGTTTATTAGAAGCCAAGTGCCAGATTCTGCAGAGTTCAACTTTGAATAGG
This sequence comes from Avena longiglumis, assembly GCA_030063025.1. Lineage (NCBI taxonomy): Eukaryota > Viridiplantae > Streptophyta > Magnoliopsida > Poales > Poaceae > Avena > Avena longiglumis. The sequence continues at coordinate 153,383,282 of CP125977.1, read as the reverse complement.
TAAAAGTGGTGAAAACAGAAGGTTCGTGAAACCCCAATCTTTTTATATTTTTGATGTTTTTACTACATGAGGCAAGTTACGAGACGGAACAGAGGAGGAACCGGATGTCGGGGTGGCCAGGGGGTTTGACTCCCAGAGCTCCGACTCTGCCTCGTTTCCATGTCAGTACCTTCCTTTTGCCTTGAAACTTTGTAATATATAACCCCCCGGGTCCCCCGAGGTTCTTGCATCGTGTTATCGTCGTGTTTTCATTTCGATATGTTTCTGTCAGGAAAATTCTTAGATTTGGAGCCTCAATGTCTTCTTCTGGATCACCCACGGAGGATTCCTCTGCGGACGTCCTCAACAAATACATGTATGAGTTGAGGATTCATCCCAAAGAGTTGATCCTCAAAGAGGGGAAGGTATATATGAAAGAAGTTCAAGGCCCTAAAGGAGAAGGCAGTCTGGAAGATAGGATGGAAGCATTGGAGTAGGAAGTTTTCTGATACAAGAAGATGGCAGAACGCGAAGTGGATGTTATTCACAAGATGAGTTCAGAACTCATCACCAAGCACGAGGGAGAGGTTGCTGAGCTCCGAGAAGAGATCTTATCACTCCGTTAGACCACTAACCAATTGCATGCACAACTCTATGACATACAAAACCAAAACTGTGAGTATGAGGCTAGATTTGATCGCATAAGCTCTGTTGCAAGTTTCAGGATTGCGGAGACAAGGACATCCTTTTTGGATGGGGAACCATTTCCTTGGAATTTTTATGATGACAAGAGAACACCACCACCACCGAAGGAGTAATTCATCATCAGGTTTGGCATCCCCTTGGCTTGTTCTAAGCTTGGGGGAGTGTCGTGGTATCACCACCATTATCTTTTATCTTTTACCTTTTTAGTGGATTCATATCTGTGGTAGAGAGGTTATCTTATAGTTTGGTTTGCATGTGGAAGTATATCTCCTTTAGCTGATTATCTATGTATCCCTTGGTGTGAGTGCCTTTATTGAATATTAATGAGAAGTCTCATCTTTTACTTTTTGCACTTCTTATTTTAGTTTGCCATCTCTATTATATGATGGATCTTGTTGATCAGTAATGGCATCACTTTGGGATCATCAAGTGGATCTAAATTGGTTCTGGCAAACCGAGTTCTGGTCAGTAGCATTACTTTGAAAGAGATAAAGAGAAAAAAGCTTACAGGCATTTTGTATCATTTGTTTTCTTTCTTGTTGTCTCATATGCTTAGTATTCTTTATTTAAGATTCTTTTGTGTCTTCAAGGAAGGTTGCATCTTTGTCTTTATTACTTGTATGCTTGCTTGTTTCTTTCAACTCTCTTGCTTGCTGCCCAGCCTTGCTATCCAAAAACCTGTTTTGAGAAGGCATACTTCTCATGTTTCCAAATCCCTTTGAACCTAAACTTTTTCCACTTGCGTCCACCATATCTACCTAGTAGCTTTTGCTATTCCAAGCAGATTCTCAAGCTTCATCTATCTTTCGAATTAAAAAGTATTTTGTTATGTGAAAACTAGTTAGTAAAGCTCTCACGAACTTGACGGCACACTTTATTTCTTGCCCCTAATAGACTTGAACCATTGTGCCATCGAAGTTGTATATGCTTGCATCTATACGTTGGAATTAGCAGAACCGTGTTGTCATGAGGAACGTTTTCAACATTGCACTTGTACTCTATACACAGTTGATATCGTGCTCTTTTGTCTATGGATGTCAACGGTGTGAAATAAAGAGGGAACTTTTAAGTCCATGGAGTCTATATTTTGTGTTAGAGAAATGCCTGGGACGCTAGCCTAAGCCATGCCTAATCATGGTGGAAACTTGCAGCATCACCATAGTGAGCTATCTATGAAGCATCCTCAATAAAAATATATGCACATAGTAAATAAAAAGATCGCTGAGATGCTCATTGTCTACTTGCCTTGTCATTTTGGTTATGGGAAAGCTCATGTGCCATGTGCAAGGGGTACCCCGTTGGCGGTTCTCTATGATACACATGTACTTAATATGACAAGAACTTACCTGCGACCAAAGTTGAGTAGCATGAGGAGTGGCCCTCATATTCAAGGGACATGAGATTGCCAACTTATATTTCGTTAAGCATATACTCCATCTTTGTGTACTTTAACCTTAATCATCTCAAGATGCCTATGATAGGGGCAATGAGGGCTCAAAGCTAGTAAGTACCATAATCTTTTGGAAGCTCTTTATGACTTGTAATCCCTGCTTCCCTCTATAAAGGGACCTTTCTCCCACTTACAAGTTGAGTCAGTAAACCTACTTCCTCTCTATCTCCAGCAAGCATTTGAGTTGTTGTGTTTCAAGCATTCATATGGTGATTTATTCAATCATGTTCTTTATCTTCCTTGTATGTACATAACTCTTATATATTGAGTATTACTTTGAAAGCCTTCACTTGTAAAAAAAACTTTTTGAGCAAAGAGTGCTCCTGTTATAAAACTTCTGCAAAAAGCTTTTTGTGAAACTGTTTGCCAGGTGTTCTCTGACCAAGAACAAGTTTGCCAATTCCAATTATGATTTATCTTTATGCATCTCTATTGTGACTGTTCTACTTGTTTGCAAGATAAGTTATATAATGGTGAGTTGCTCTCTTCTATGAGTTGTGCAATGGTATGTGTGATGCTTCTTGTTCGTATTCTTTTATTCACACTTCACTCCATAAACCTATGGACATGTTTACAGAGCTCAATTTTCGCTTGGGGACAAGCGAAGGTCTAAGCTTGGGGGAGTTGATACGCCCAATTTGCATCACCATTCTATATCATAATTTACCTCTATTCATCCATATTTCTCTTATTATGAGGTATTACTTATGGCTTTTCATCTGTTTATGCATGTTGGATGATTCTTGGAGGATGGACTGTCGGAGTCTGGATTCTGATGGAAAATTAGGCGTTTCAGTGCAATTTCGCAAAGATCATAAAAATACCAGTAAAATATGGAAACATATTATTTTCCCAGAAGACGAAGGAAGACAAGGAGGAGCAAGGAGGGGCCGCAGGGGGCCCACACCCCCTAGGAGCGGGTCCCCCTAGGCCGCGCCTAGGGCAGGTGTGGCCCACCTTCTCGGCTCTTGACTCCGCCCCTTCGCCTATATCTTCCCTACGAAACCCTAAGGCCAGGGGAGCGACCACAGATAGATTTTCGACGCCTCTGGGGGTGGAAAACACCGAGAGAGAAAGATCTCTCCGGCAGACAGATTTCTGCCGAGGGAATTCCTTCCCGGAGAGGGGAGACCATCGCCATCAACACCATCGTCAATCTAGGCTTCATCGGGATCATCATCATCATCATCCACACCATCATCTCCACCAACACCATCATCACCACTCCGTCCCGCTGTAACAATTGTGTTGGATATTGCTTAGTTCATTAGGGGAAACTTTCCCGGTGTTAATTACTATTGTAGTTGATGCTTGTGAGTGTAAACATTGGATTATTGTTTATGTTCAGATTGTTATCCATTACCATATCATCTTTGATCTTGATCCATATGATGTATTCTGAGTAGTTCGTTGTGTTCCTGAGGACATGGGAGAAGTCATGTTGTTATTAGTGGATTTGTGTTGAGTTATTATTCAATGGTTTAGTATTTAAGTTGTGGTGCTATTATTCTAGTGGTGTCATGTGAACATCGACTACATGATACTTCACCATTTATGGGCCTAGGGGAGTGCATTGTGTATTTGGATACTAATTGTGGGGTTGCCGGAGTGACAAAAACCTGAACCCCCATTAGGCCACCTTTGCACAAGGGAGTGTAGGATCTCAGAGTTTAAGGCTGTGGTTAGATTTATATCTTAATTACTTTCCTGTAGTTACGGATGTTTGCAAGGGGTTTAATCACAAGTATGTATTAGTCCAAGTAAGGTCGGTACATTAGCATAGGTTCACCCACACAACACTTACAAACACCAAAGAAGAGTACTCAGCTATTTGAAGCGAAAGCATTTGACAGAATTCCCATGTGTCCTTGAGATCGTTTGGTCCTTATAAGTATTTCCACTAGCTTGTCCTTTGCTAAGAAAGGATTGGGCCACTTGCTCCATTTGTTCGTTGTCTTTATTACTTGATCTTTGTTCCTTATCAGAAAACCACTAAAAATCCGTTTTCTAAGTATTCACAGGGATTTCCTGCTCCATACCACTGTTCAGCACCTTCTGCTCCTCATTAGGATTGACACTCCTATTTATCGAAAGTACTACGATACACCTCCTATACTTGTGGGTCATCAAGCTTTAATCTCTTCCTCCTCGTCAGTCACTTTTCTAGGAGAACGAAGATTCTCGCAAGGGGAGTCTCTCACAACCAATCTCTTTACTTTGTTTTTGTTTTGCTTAGTTTTGCTTGCTTCTTTTTATCAAAAATACAAAAAAAATAGTTTTGTTTGGTTTGCTTTTTCTTATAAAAAACACAAAAAAATAGTTATTCCTTTAGTTGTTACCGTGTTCTCAACTCGCCATGTTGATCCCTAAGTTCACCCTGAAAGACTTTTCAATAGTTAGTGGCTCTATAATTGGGAAAGATAATATTGAAGAATTCTTTAATCATGTTAGCAAGCATGAGGGTATTGAGGATAGATCCTTAGCAAAACTTGCTCCAAATTATGAAATTGATGCAGATTCTTTAGTTCACATGTTGGAGGCTAGTTTTAAACCTTAACCCCATGATGCAAGTAATATTTCTTAAACTTAAAGATATTGAGGATACTGAAAAGATAAATTTTATTCTATAAACTTTGCTTAAGAAATTCAATGATGTTGCTAAAGAAGCTAGAAAGGTCTTTGATCGTTTTAATATGCTAGGCCCATGTGTAGATGTTATGGGTACACTAGAAAAGTTGGACAAAACCATGCCAATGATAGTAATGAGTCTTCCAAAAATTCTATAGGTTCATGTAAGTATGGTTGAAGGTTTGTTTTATCTCTCATTTGTTTGAACACAAGTCTACTTATTATTGAGCATGTTTGTAGAGTGTGAAAGATATCACTTTATATCCCACTTGCTTATTGTTATCCCTTAAATATTAAACCTGGTGAACTTTGTGTTCCAATGAAAAAGAAGCATAACAACAAAATCCAAAGTCCATGTTAATTTTATCACCTTTATGCTCGAGGACGATCATAGTTTAAGCTTAGGGATGTTTGATGCATGTAAAATGCATCCATGAACTTTGTGGTTTATTGCTTCAAAATCATCATTATTTTGCAACATTATTTGGGACTAACCTACTAATAGTTGTAAAAGTGCACAAGTTCTTTTTTTACACTTTGTTGTGTAGGAAATACACAAATGGAGGGAAACCGCGCATTATGGAGAAATCTGAAAATTCCTAAAATCTGTCCCTACAGAATTATTTTTGAAGATTACACGAAACGACCCCGAAGATGATGTGTAATGGAAAATGTGTAGAAATTAAAGTTGTGGGGAATTTTATGGGCAACAATTTATACATAAAATTCTCCCCAATCGAAATCTGAATGCATTTTTAATAGCCATATTACTACGGAGGACAGAAGCAGTTTCGAGACTCCAAAAATATGTGACGTGGTTGACATACACTCCTTCCATATTTGATGATTTCGTCCCAAACACGACTTGATCAACTCATTAAGGACAAATGATACTCCTAGAAAGGTTCTAGAGATGCCCAAGAGCCCTTGGATCCAAGGGGAATCCATCCTATGGCCAAGATTGCATCTCCACCACTATATATTGAGAGGAAACCCTACTTTTGGAGGAATCCACCCATAGCAACGAAATTCCCCCTCCTTCGCAGCCCCAGGGGAGAAATATTCAAGATCAGCACATGGTCAAGGAAGAAGAAGGGGCAAGGGTCCTTCGCCCCCTAGGGTAGCCACCGCCCTAGGAGGGGTGCCGGGGCTCCGTCGCTCCTCTACCATGCCGGCGCCTCTCCACCACGCGACAACCTCCTCTCCCTCTTGTGGAGGATCATCTCCATCACCATCTACTGCAAGATCCCATCATCCCCCTCTGTAATCTCTTGGCAAACATTTTTTTATGATGCAATAAATTATTTTCCCATGATCTATTGTATGACTATGTTGATGTTTGAGTAGTGAATTGTTATGGCAACTGTGATATAGTTTTTTGGTTGTATAGAAGTATATGTTATCTTCTATGATGATATTTATGAACTAACATGTGAGTGCACATATATGTTGGGGGATGCACAAGGTTGTCACCGTTGCATGCTGACAGGATGAGGGATAGATGGAGTTTGACAGAAGCCAAATCCCAAGTGTTAGAAATATATGTAGTATTAATTCATGGTTAATCAACGGGGGTATTATCATGGGGACCTCAGATCTAAATGCGGTGGTTGGACTTTATGTATTAATATTTCCTTATTTGTTCTTAATTCGCCTTGGAATCAATCACTAGTGGTGTATTTTCTAATATCTATGGCTACACCTAGTTATGGCTCCTCCTAGAAGAAACAATAAAAAGACTATGTATGTGTTTCACTAATTGTGACAACCAAATGAATGAAATAGAAATTTGCCTAAACATCTGCTCCCATAGTTTATTCACGTCCACTCCACTAGCTCCAATTCATTTGCATTATTTTACTTATAGTATTTATTTTAACTACTTTATTGTTTTATAGTTAATACTTAAAACAACCACACACACATTTTAGATCCTAGATTTGCATACAAGGCCATATAAGTGGGTTATAGGTCTTTAGAGAATAGATAGTTTACCTTCAGCTCCTCATGGGTTCGACACTCAAATACTTATTAAATTGTACTATGGTGATCCCCAGCACTTGGGGGTTGTCACTTGGCCAGCGAACCAGGCCACCTACACCCACTCAGCGCACTAGTGGCAGGCTATTGATACGTTGGAAATGTATCTATAATTTTTGATGCTCCATGCTTGTTTTGTATCAACTTTGCTATGTTTTGTCTACACTTTGAGGTATTTTTATACATTTTCTAGTACTAACCTATTAACAAGATGCCACAATGCCAGTTTCCTGTTTTCTTCTATTTTTGGTTCCAGAAAGACAGAAAATCAATATTCTCGGAATTGGACGGGACAAAAGCCAAAGTCATCATTTTCCCCAGACCAACAGGGAACCACGAAGCAGAGACGGAGTAGGGCACCAGGGTGGCCGCACCCTCCCCAGGCGTGGGCAAGCCCTTGTGGCGCCTATAGGGGTGTTGGCCTCCTGGCTCCCCACCGACCTTGCCTCCTTCGCCTATAAGAAGCCCCTAGGGAGAAAACCCTAAATAATTCATCATACTTCTAGAAAAAGTTCCGTTGCGCCTCCGCCACCGAAGGCGAGATTCGGGGGACAGAAAGTCTTTGTTCCAGCACCCTGCCTAGACGGGGAAGTGCCCCGAGAGCCATCTCCATCGATCTCCACCACCATCCATCATCGTTGCTGATTCCCATGATGAGGAGGGAGTAGTTCTTCCTCGAGGCTAAGGGATCTACTGGTAGCTATGTGTTCATCTCTCTCTCTCTATGTATGATCTTGTTGTGGTCATGAGCTTTGTAATCAAGTAGATCTACCTTGCTACTCAAGTGCTTCAATATATCTCTGCTCTCCCCATGTGTGTGAAAGTGACAGCGTGCACGCCATGGTGTCACTTAGGCTTGAGTCTAAATAAATACTCTTTGTGCTTTAATAGATCTATGATTTTTGCCACGTATGTGAAAGTGACAGCGGGCATACCGTGTGGGGCACTTTGGCTAGATTGAATATTTGTTATGAGTTATTTTTGGAGTTGGATGTCTCTATAAAATTGTGGTGTTTGTTGGAACCATCTAGCGCTCAAGGTGACAGTGTGGGGTTATCTTGATTGGGGAAGGCGGACTTTGAGGTGTGCTATTATAGCCCTACCATGGATTAGAGTGTCCAACCGGAGAGTAGTTAAGAGTAGTATCATGAAGAGAGGATATTTATATGAGAGAGTGTTCACTAGTAAAAGTATTATCCCTAGGCCTTGTTTCTAAGCATTGAAACACCACTTGCTACTAGATCTGTTGCATGTTTTCTTGCTTCCACTTGTATTTCACTATATCTTCGACGAACTAGTGCACCTATATTGGGTGTGTTGGGGACACAAGAGACTTCTTGTATCTTGATTGAAGGGTTGCTTGAGAGGGATACCTTTGACCTCTTCCTCCCTGAGTTCGATAAAACTTTGGTGATCCACTTAAGGGAAACTTGCTGCTGTTCTACAAACCTCTGCACTTGGAGGCCCAACAACTGTCTACAAGAATAGAAGTGTGTAGACATCAAGCTCTTTTCTGGCGCCACCGTTGCCGGGGAGGTAAAGTAAAAGGTACTCACATCCTTCGGTGTGAGTGCTCGAAGTTATTTCCTTTAGATTCTGCAATTTTGTCTTTTTGTTTCTTGTTTTTACTAGTTAGGTATAATGGAAAACAACAAAAAAATTAGAGAGATTTTTAGTATTTTCCTAAGTTAGAACTTGAGTGGTTTGAAAAGAAAATTAAAAAACCTATGGAACTTTCTTTGCATGCTAATAGCAATGTTATTAGTGTGAATTTTTTGAACACCATTGTTACTAATGTTATGGAAACATCTAAGCTTGGGGAAGCTATTTTTTATGAAAAAAATCTTTTTAGTTCCCCAGCTTTAGGGAAGAAAATTTGCTCTTATGATACTTTATCTCCCATATGTGGTAATTTTAATGATACTTGTGATATTTTAAATGCACATAATGAAAGTGTCCCTTTTAAAATACCTATCGAAATTGTTGAACGTGTTATGAATAACTGCTATATTGGAGATGGAATTGTCCATCCTAGTGATCATTTACTCTTTATACATGAATTATGCAAGTTGTTCAAGTGTGAAGGTATTTCAATGGACCGAGTTAAGAGGAAGCTATTCCCCTTTTCACTTAGGGACAAAGCAAGGGAGTGGTATGAGCTACTAGACGATCCCCATCATCTGGAGTGGAAGTGTCACATCCTAAAATTTTCCAAATTTTGAAATGTGAAAAATAAAATAAACAAAATAAATAATTGTTGAAATTTAGGGTGAGAAGAAACTTTTTGATTTCCAATTAGAAACATCAAAACCTATTTTGATCAAATAGAATCCTAAAGGGATTTAAAAGAGATAAACAAATAATAAATAAAGTTAGTTGGAATCACCATTTTTGGATCTTTAAATAAAAAGATATAGTTTTTATAAGCAAAGGTAGAAATAATGAATAAGGACTATTTTAAAAAAGAGCCAAATTAATCTTGGCCAAGCATTTAAAATAAAATATTTTCTTTGATAAAAATAGTAAAGGTTTATTTAAATAAAACCATGAGGATTTATTTATATCCAAATTTCATTCAAGTATGGACATTTTTTCTATTTTGAATGATCATTAAAAACTTATTAAAGTATTTTAAATTATATTTCAAAGTGTTATGTTTTTAATAAAACCTACTGAAAAGATTTTTGTAGAAATTCAGATTTCAAATAGAGTTTTTAAAACATATTTGAATCCTATTTGAATTAAAGACCAAAGTCTATTTATTTAATTTTAATAAATAATAAACCCTAAAAATAATTGTTCCATTTTGGACTTTGGAATATATTGTTAAACATAATTAAAATATACCCAAAGTTTGGTGGTGGTTTGAATTGAAATAGAGTTTGAATTATTTGAATGAAAATCAAAACAGAAATTCCAAATAGAAAGAGGAAAAAGCTTTCAGTATAAAAAAATGAAACTAACCCAACCCATCTAGCCCAGCCCAGCAGGCCCAGTAACTAGCCCAGCTTCCCTCCCCGCAGCGAAATGTTTTTCCGCTCAACCTCGCACCCGCCCAGTCACTGACGCAGAGGCCCCACATTTCTTCTCTCTCTCGCAGACAACACGGTCCCACCTGCCAGGTCGTCGTCGTCACCCGCGTCGACCGTTTCTCCCACGCTCGTCGCCGTTCTGCCTCGATTGATTTTGCGTTAATTCGAGTTATTGACAGCGTTAATCTCGCTAGTGACCACGCGTCTTTAAACGCCACGCTCTCCTCTCCCATTCCCCCAAGCCACACCTCCTCTCTGCCTCCAGGCTGCGAGAATTGCTTGCTCGAACCCTCTTTGCTCTGACGAGCTCCTCTGTCGATTCCGGCGAGGACAGTCTCCCTCTCGGCCCCTGCTTCACACAAGTTTCATCAGCAGCCTCTTGGCATCTCCCAGTGCCAACCGCTTGGTCTCGACCGCTCCACAACATTGGCAACCTTGACACCGAGCACCACCGTCGTCTGCCATTTCTCCGGCGAGTTTCCCGGTGAGTACCGACCGCCCCGAACCCTCTCGTTGATGCTCCCATGATCCCTAGTACCGTACGCGTCTAAATTCATGCCCCGTTTGTCTTAGCGCGCCCTCAAACCTCGCCCCCGACGACGAATCGAAGCACCCGACGCCACCACTGACTCCGGCGAGCAATCCACTCTGCTCCGGTGCGCCCCTCGACAAGCCGACCACACCTCGAGCTTCGCCACACTCATGCGAGCACGGTGAGCACACTCTTCCTTCTCTGCGCGAACTAGTTTGCCGGCAAGCTCGCTGGCTGAGCACGCACCGCCGTCCGCAGCCGCTAGCGCCTCCCAGTTAGGGTCTGGCTGCTGTGATCCGTATGATGCAAATCGTCTGGCTGAGATTAGAATTAGACATAGGGGTATGAGTTGATCAGTGCCGCTCGATCTTAGTTAAATCCAACGATCCACAAAGCGCAATCCGCACGAACTGGTACGCGCCAGTAAGAATTAGACGCGTGTCCAGAGATTGTTTTAAAAACAGAAATTTGATCTATTAGATTCGCAAACTTGCAAAATTCATAACTTTAATTCTACACGTCAAAATTTTGCAAATTTTATATCAATGGAATCAGCATAACAAGTACTTTGCAACCATGCACTTTGTTTAATGTTTTGCTTCTGGAAAATGGGTAAAAATTGCAGAAACTTTTGTAGGTATAGTTTGAATATAAGATTTGTTCTAGAAATATTTTTAAGATGAAATATTTGCTAAGTGGTTTGTTTTGAACCTACTGACCCTAGGAACCAAATTATGGATTTAAAAATGTATTTTGTGAAGTTAAGGAATAAATATTTGAATTAGAACATTTCTAGTCAAATAAAAATATTGTTTAAGTGTTAAAAATACTTTTTGAGTAAAATCTTGAGAAAATGACTTGAGTTAAACTCTCTGACCCTAAAACACCAAGTTTTGTGATTTAAGAACATATTTGATGAACCATATAAATTTATTTCTTTGCTAAAAGATATTTTCAACAACATAAAATATCACCTTAGCATAATATTTGGTCTATGAGATGAAACCTTTTGCAAATGGTTTTACCACTTAAATGAATGAACACATTGAGCTTTAAAATGTTTAGAGCCTAATAGAAACCACTTTTCTAAATAAAACCATCTTTTGCATGCTTGCATGCATTGCCTTGTTTCTATTATTTTATGTGTGATAAATTGTTTGAATGCTAGTTGAATTTGTGTTTGCTTGATTGAATTGTAGTGAAGTTAGAAAGTGTGATAATTGCAAGATCAAGAAGTGAACCAACATTCTTTACTAAAAAGGCAAGTGACACTATCATCCATGTCCTACTATTTTCATTACACTTAGTGGATTTTTGTAACATGCATGATAAGGACTACTATATTTTATGCTATGCTAAATCCTAATAGGATACCCTTATATCTTCCTTAGTGAAAACATTGTAGTTGTGGTAAGCTTAGCCCTGCTATATATTTGGGATGGGATACATGATATGATTATATGAAGTATTGGAAAAATATATGTTTTATATAATAAAACAAGTACTCAATGAACCACCTAGGTGGAAAGAGGATACACAAGTTTTCGACAGGTGGCAACAAAGGGAACCATGTTTACAAGGCTATCTTTTTGTATGTGCACTCGAAGAAAACCACCCAGGGACTTAGAGATTGAACATGTTTCTCGTACAGTGGCTTCCGTGTACAGCCACATGCTAAATGGGCTCTGGCTTAGTCAACTACATAGTGGAAGACCCATGCATTGGCATCTTCAGGTTAACTAGAATTGTGTAAGGGAAATATTACCCTACATTGGTGCCTGGTAGACAAGCTAGCATTGTGTATTGGGAGGACTTCTATGGAAAGACTTTGTCACATTCTCGATCTGCCGGTACTCCATTTTGGTGAGTACTTATCCAGCGGCCACTGGTGGCGTCGAGACGATACTGTGTCATGTGGGTAAAGTGTACAACTTCTGCAGAAGATCAAATTCTAAGTACTTAGCCGTGTCCCCGGTTATGGACAACTCTGAGCAACTAAGGCCTGAAGCTATGGAAGATCTCGACATTCCAATTTCTCAAAGTAAAACTTGATGGTGACAACAAGGGATTAGAAGCACTTGGAGTATTCCAAGGAGTTCAGAAATATTTGACAAAAGATCAAAAACTATTTTGAAAAGATAGGATAAAACTATATTGCTTTCTGCAAATGAGCCTAAACCCCACTTAGCCAAATATGCATGTAATGATAGGATCCACTTACTTCTACATAATAGTGAAACTTGCCAATACAATTCAAATGTATTGACCCTTGTGGCTGCAACTTATTATGTTCCAGGTTTGTTTGATGTTAGTGAAGTGTGTTGAATAGGATTACAAGTCTACAACCAACATGATTGCCTGTGGCACTTTGAAGATGAAGGACCCCATGCTATTGTTATATTCTGCTGCATTGTAATGAGATAGCCAAATGAGCTATGTAAGATGTAATAAATTATTTTATTCCTGGTTATAAAGTTGTATTATGACCTTTGTATCTTGATATTACATCTTAACTGTGGATGCTAGCTATTGATCCAGGTACTAGCATTGTAAACACATGGATCTCTACCTTATTAAAGGTTGGGAACCTTACAGGAAGGAACTTGAATCTCTCTTTTACTCTAAATTTTATCCTCCTCATGAAATTCATAAAGATAGGAATTATACTTATAATTTTTATCCTCATGAGGGAGAAAGTATTGCCCAATATTGGGGGAGATTGAAGTCACTAATGCTCAAATGTCCCATTCATGAGCTCACCGGTAATGTTGTTCTCAATAATTTTTATGTAAGGCTTTCAGGACATTACAAGGACTATCTAGATACCTGTTTGGAGGGATCCTTCACAAGTAAGGAGGTCAAGGCTAAGTGGGATCTTCTTGAAACAATTCAAAGCAATACCGAAGGTTGGGATACCGATAAAGGTAAAAATACCAGGTATAAACTATGAGTATGATTGCATTAAGTATTTCGTTGAAACTGCTAATTTTCAAGAGCTTAGTGCTAGATATGGTATTGATCCTCAAATTCTTGTTAAATATTATAGAGCCTTTGCTTCCCTTATTAATGTTCCTAAAGAAAAATGGGACATGTATAATGAACCATTTAAAGACACTTGCATGGAAAATGAAAATGTTATTAATGATTGTAATAAACATGCTCAAACTTCTGAAAGTACTATATCTTATAAGCATGTTAATTTTTGCGGTATGCATAGACCTTGTGAGAAGAATCAAATAGAATAATAATATTGTATCACACACTGGAATGAAAAAACCAGAATGTGGTATAAGGCTCTACATGATCTTGGTAAAAAAATTGTGCCCTCTATCCTTTTATTTTTGAACTCTGCCATGAAGTGGGTCATTTCAATTTCAATGCTCAGGACATACTAATGACCTTTCTAATCCAATGAGTACTACAAGTTTGTATTGTGATAACATGATCACTGATGATCAACATGATGAACTTACATTTTTTGGGGTGTGAAGAGTTATCAAGAATAACTTCTTTGGTAGACATGAGTGCTTTTGGTATGAATTGCGTCATGCATGGGTATCATCTTTATTGTGTTGATAATTGCCACGCGGATACTTACATACAAAATCTTATAAAAGATGATATTTTACCAAAATATGACAGGACTGATATGAGTTTTGTTCTTGTTAATGAAAAGGAGGAATCTTCCAAAGTTTCTTCTATTGTCTCTAACAATAAACCAGGGTATGTGGAGAAGCTTCCTTTCAAGCCTCTCCCTCCTAAAGAGGAGAAGAAGAAGCAGAATAGTAAAAGGAGAGAGGAAACGGTATCTCCCTCTAAGCATGTTACTCCTATCATAGTTTTTGCTGATGAGTCTGAACTAGATGATGTTCCTATGCCTGTTACCTATAGTAGTGATCATGATTGGGAAAAACACACTACTTTTGATATTGAAAATCTCTTTGGCACCAATTCTAACGATGATAATATTAATAATTGTTGTGCTATTAGTGCTATCCATGTTCCTTCCAATGATGATATGTTTCCAAATGAACACACTTGGGAAGATATATATTTTGTTGAATTTGCTGCCACTACAATTAATAAGAATGGCTATTCTTATGTGGAGAGTAATAATAATTTTATGCATGTGTATCATGATAAGAATATTTTATGTGACAGTTATATTGTTAATTTTGTTCATGTTGCTACTGAAAGTTATTATGAGAGAGGGAAACATGGTTTTATGTATCTCAACAATATTAAGTTTCCCCTCTTTATGTTGAAATTTTTGAAGTTGCACTTGTTTTACTTTCCTATGCTTGTTGCTTTGTGCTTTCATGACTTGTTTCTTTACAAGATTCCTATGCATAGGAAGTGGGTTAGACTTAAATGTGTTTTGAATTTTCTTCTTGATGCTCTCTTTTACTTCAATTCATATTTCTTATGTGAGTATCTTCTCAAACTATCAAGCCTAACTTAAAGACGTTAAAGAAAAGTACTTGTTGGGAGATAACCCAAGAGTTTATTGAGTCTTAGAAGTTATTAATTCTATAATGACCTCTCCTTATCCTTTTTGTGCCAAGAATGACCTCTAATGAGAGGGAAGTAAGATTTGGGGAGTTGCTATCCCGAAACAGATTTCTGTCCTCCACCATAAAAATTCGTGAGGAGTCTCTATAACTAGGATTGAGCTGAAAATTTACAAATAAACCCCCCAGTTTGTTAGAAAACTATAGTTAGTTCAACAACTTTTGATTTGAACAACAGAAGATTTTCTAAAAAATAGGTTTCTACCTGCTATTCTGTTTTGACAGATTTCTGCCATTATTTGCATTTGCTTCTTATTGATTCCTTTTTGAGTTCTCTTTTGGGGAATTGAGCTTTTTGAAGAAGTTGCTACAGTAGCTTGTGTTTTTAGTGAATTTTTTTGCTGTTCCAAAGCTTTGCCTAAGGGTCTAATATCTTTTGTATACATTAATGTTGCTAATGAAGATTGTGTGAAGTTTTGTATGAAGGAAACATTTTAGGTGTAGAGAGAGAATGATGTAATGAGATGAAGAATGGACAAAAGCTCAGCTTTGGGATGACACCATGGTGTCACTCCAAGAAATATCCAAGAGGTACAAGCGTCAAAGCTTGGGGATGCCCAAGGCATCCCCTTCTTCATCAATAAAAAGCTCAGGTCTGTCTAGACACTTTGTTTTTATTGTTTCATGCACTATTGTGTTGTTCTTGGAGCGTCTTAGTTTTCGTTTTTGGTTTTTTTTGCTTGAGTAAGTTAGTTGGTTACACCACACTTCTTTTAGAGAGAGACACACTCTATTTCCATTGCCTAGAACACTCTAGTTTTCACTCTTATTGTTTTGTGAGTTTTCACTTTTGCTAGCACTGCGTTCAGCCTTAGTTTTCTTGTGCTTTCAGCTTAGAACTTTTTAGTTCTTATTTGTGGATTTATGAGACAAGCTCACTGATCTTTATTGATTATTATCTTTGTGAGTTGTTTCAAATAAGTTGTTTGGTGTTGGAAAAGAGTAGGAAGCTTCATGCATAAGTGGTACAAAAGGGAGCTTGTTCTGACTGTGGCTTAGACTTTATCATGTCATGCTAGATCTTGTTTTGACCTTATGCTTAGTGATTATTGCTGTAGCATGACTTGTTCCAAACAATTAGGATTGCTTAATGTGCCTTGAAGTAATCATGCGTTGTTTTAGCATACAAAAGCATAGTATTGTAGTATTCTCCTTTGATGCTTTGTTTGGGTTGACTTGGCACATGCTCACACCATGTTATGCCTATGAACAAGTCACCATAGCCTCTATGATCATTTAGTCCTTGACTTGTGGTACCACTTTATGCTTTGATTAGTAATGTTTTTGTTGCTCTGCATGATTATGGCCATTATTGCTCTCTTAGTTGGTTGCTCCCAGTCTTTTGCTAGCCTCCACTTGTATGAGTAAGATCTACTCATGCTTCCAACTCCCAAGAAACCAAGTTATTCCAAAGTGTCCACTATAAACTCCAATGCATGGTGTGTTACACCATTCCAAGTATATTCTTGTTTTCATCTATCTGCCAATTAAAAAGTATTTTGTTATGTGAAAACTTAGTGATTAAATCCCTCACAAACTTGATGGCACACTTTATATTCTTTGCCCCTAATAAACTTGAACCATTGTGTTGTCTATGTTGTATATGCTTGCACTTATACGTTGGAATTAGCATAACAATGCTGTCATGCGGAACGTTTTCAACATTGGACTTGTACTTTGTACTCAGTTGATATCATGCTCTTTTGTCTATGGATGTCACCGGTGTGAAATAAAGAGGGAACTTGTAAGTCCATGGATTATGTATTTTGTGTTAGAGAAACGCCTGGGCCGCTAGCCTAAGCCATGCCTAATCATGGTGGAAACTTGCAGCATCACCATAGTGAGCTATCTATGAAGCATCCTCAATAAAAAGCTATGCACATAGTAAATAAAAAGATCGCTGAGATGCTCATTGTCTGCTTGCCTTGTCATTTTGGTTATGGGATAGCTCATCTACCATGTGCAAGGGGTACCCCGTTGGCAGTTCTCTATGATACACATGTACTTACAATGACAAGAACTTACATGTGGCTGAAGTTGAGTAGCATGAGGTGTGGCCCTCGTATTCAAGGGACTTGAGATTGGCAACTTATACTTTGTCAAGCATATACTCCATAGTTTGTTCACTTTAACCTTAATCACTTCAAGATGCTTATGATAGGGGCAATGTGGGCTGAAAGCTAACAACTACCATAATTTTTGGAAGCTCTTTTTGAAACTTGAAATCCCTTCTTCCCTTTACGAAGGGCCTTTCTTCCACTATTATTTAGTCTCCACATTCTACCTTTAGGCACCATTAAGAGAGCATAGTTGCCATTCTGTGTGAAGTGTCCCAAAACTTATTGATTGATGCATATTGTGATATTAGTTGTTCTTGTGCTATTTGTTTCTAGTCACCCTTGTGAACTTTGAAGGTGTCTGTATGTGAGACAAACAAACGTTTTTCAATGCATTTTATTCATCATATTTGTTTGTAGCCTTTCATATTGCATGCATAGTTACTTTGTCTTATTGTTAGAACTCCATCTTTCATGCACATGTTTAGAGTTCTTTGATCCCAGCTTTCAATGCTTGCAAATGGTTTGATTTTGGTTTTGATGGTGCATGTCACCTCAAAAATTATTATTTTATCACTTACCTACTCGAGAATGAGCAGGAGCTAAGCTTGGGGATGCTTGATACGTCGGAAACGTATCTATAATTTTTTATGCTCCATGCTTGTTTTGTATCACCTTTGCTATGTTTTGTCTACACTTTGAGGTATTTTTATACACTTTCTGGTAATAACCTATTAACAAGATGCCACAGTGCCAGTTGCTTGTTTTCTTCTCTTTTTAGTTCTAGAAAGACAGAAAATCAATATTCTCGGAATTGGACGGGACAAAAGCCAAAGTCATTATTTTTCCCAGACCAACACGGAACCACGAAACAGAGACGGAGTAGGGCACCAGGGTGGCGCACCCCCTAGGTGCGAGCAAGCCATGGGGGCACCTACAGGGGGTGTGGCCCCTGGCTCCCCATCGACCTTGCCTCCTTCGCCTATAAGAAGCCCCCTGGGAGAAAACCCTAAATAATCCATCATACTTCCAGAAAAAGTTACGCTGCGCCGCCGCCACCGAAGGGGAGATTCGGGGGACAGAAAGTCTCTGTTCTGGCACCCTGCCGGGACGGGGAAGTGCCCCGGAGCCATCCCCATCGATATCCACCAGCATCTCCATCACCGTTGCTGATTCCCATGATGAGGAGGGAGTAGTTCTTACTCAAGGCTAAGGGCTCTACTGGTAGCTATGTGTTCATCTCTCTCTCTATGCATGACCTTGTTGTGGTCATGAGATTTGTAATTAAGTAGATCTACCTTGCTACTCAAGTGCTTCAATAGATCTCTGCTCTCTCATGTGTGTGAAAGTGACAGCGTGCACTCCATGGTGGCACTTAGGCTTGAGTCTACATAAATACTCTTTGTGCTTTAATAGATCTATGCTTTTCCCCACATGTGTGAAAGTGACAGCGGGCATACCGTGTGTGGCACTTTGGCTAGATTGAATATTTGTTATGAGTTATATTTGGAGTTGGATGTCTCTATGAAATTGTGGTGTTTGTTGGAACCAGCTAGCGCTCAAGGTGACAGTGTGGGGTTATCTAGATTGGGGAAGGCGGACTTTGAGGTGTGCTGTTATAGCCCTACCATGGATTAGAGTGTCCAACTAGAGAGTAGTTAAGAGTAGTATCATGAAGAGATGATATTTATATGAGAGAGTGTACACTAGTGAAAGTATGATCCCTAGGCCTTGTTTCTAAGCATTCAAACACCGTTTGATACTAGATCTGTTGCATGTTTGCTTGCTTCCACCTTTGTTTTAGTTTGCCACACGTTACCCCACGGCAACAACAAGTCAGAAGCTATTTTCTGGCACCGTTACCACTTGTATTTCACTATCTCTTCGCTGAACTAGTGCATATATATTGGGTGTGTTGGGGACACAAGAGACTTTTGTATCTTGATTGCAGGGTTACTTGAGAGGGATACCTTTGTCCACTTCCTCCCTGAGTTCGATAAACCTTGGGTGATCCACTTAAGGGAAACTTTCCGCTGTTCTACGAACCTCTGCACTTGGAGGCCCAACAACTGTCTACACGAATAGAAGTGCATAGACATCAGCTATGACCGGCACGACATGAAGAAGCGATATCCTGATCTAGTTCCTTAGGCCAAGATGGAACGCCGGCAGGATCACCAGCATGTGGAGGTCAACTACGTCCAGCTGGATGATGAAGCAGCGAGGGACCTCGTCGATTTAGTGGTGGCCAAGTTTTGTGGTTGTGAAGCCGCCTCCAACATGCCGATGCCACAGGCTTCATTTCCCAGTGGTTGATAGGGAGAACGTCGGAAAACCCCGGTGGGGGTGCCATCCCTTCCCCACAATTTCCCAGTCAAGCTTAACCACCTTGGTATGAACAAAAATAAGGTCAGCACAAAAGTACAACCTACAACTAGAGGCATTGCCAAATTTGGCAATGGACATGAATACATGATAGAAAGATGAGAAACGTAACGAGGACAAGAACTACTAGCATATTTAATATGTATCCTCAATCGGGCTAAGTATCACGACAACAACCAATATAAGGATTTGGCTAAATTAAATCCCCAAATTTGACAGCACATTATGAAATCTGTAATTACGTAGTACGAAAAAAGCCCCAAATCACTCATTCAAATCTCTAACTACCTATCGAGTCCTAAATATTGTCGATTTAGTAGCAAACCCTAAGCGCTAAATACATTATCAGTGAATCAGGAACTTACCATGGTCGGCGGTGGTGCCATCGATGAAGATGAAGCAGCAACAGGTGTCGCCGGAGCTAAAGATGACGCGCCTAAAGGGAATATGACCGAGAGGCAATAATAAAGTGGTTATTATCATATTCCTTGTTTATGATAAATATTTATTTTACATGCTATAATTGTATTAATACGGTTAATACATGTGTGTTTAATAAACAAACAAAAAGTCCCTTGTTATGCCTCTCTCATAAACTAGCTCGTTGATTAACAAGATGATCAAGGTTTCCTGATCATGGACATTGGATGTTGTTAATAACGAGGTCACAACATTAGTGTAATGGTGTGATGAACATTCATCTGAAGTATAGCATTACGATCAAAGTCATTGAGTTTATATTGCTATAAAAACTTATGAAGTAATCCTAATCCTTAGACCATGAGATCATGACAATCACTAACACCGGAAGAGTTTCTTGATAACATCAAGTGTCACACCGTAACAGGGTGATTATAAAGATGGGTTCAGAATTACTAAAGTGTTATGTTGAGGCCCATGGATCGAGAATGGAATTTGTTCATTCCGATGACGGATAGATATGCTCTGGGCCCTCTCGGTGATATCACATTGATTAGCTTGCAAGCAAGTGATTTGATCACTAGAATGTTATATCACGGGAACAAGAAAAGAGTGCATGTTAGTAACGAGATCAAACTAGGTATGGAGATACCGATGATCGAATCTCGGACATGTAATATGTCGCAAAACAAAGGGATTAAGATACTAGCATAAAAGGTTCTGACGATCACAAGACAGTCATCATTGAATGTGTGGGAGTTAGTACGGATCTCCCAGTCCCGCTTCTGATTATTGATCGAAGAGGGATCTCGATCATGTCCGCATTATCTGCGAACCATAGGGTGACACACTTAAGAGACACCGACATCCATTTGGAGCAAAAGTTTCATGCCGGAAAGAATAACAAGCGCGGGAATTTATTTCACTAGATACCGAAATAGGTTTTCGGGTGAAATTGGAGAAAGTGTTTTTGCATGTGAAATGAAATACTATCAAGGGGTTATATGAGAATATTTGTCATTAAAGTAATTGACAAAATTCTGAATAAATAAAAGGAGTTTTATTTACTACCTCCTTCACGGTTTGCAGGGTGCCTAATCAAATTTGGGTTTTTCCAAAACCGTAACGTTCCTAGGCGCATAAGAATTAATGGTTGATTAATGTGGCACCTTTCCTCCCAACTTCCTATGCATGCAACAGTCTTCCACCAATGCATGCGCCTTAACCACTCACTAATAGGCTAATTTTCAGCCAATATGTTCACGCCTAGATCCGTGAGATTTTTGTAGAACGCCCTGCAAACCGTGAAGGAGGTAGTAATGAGAGTTCACATTAAATTTGGTGGAAATTTAATGGGAATTTGAGTGGGTTTTTGAGTGGAGGGAATTGAAATTCATTTGAGTGAGTGGAGTGTCCACCCACATGAATGAAAGGAGGGGAGGGGGCAGCCCCTTGGTTGGGTGCATAGCCCCTTGGGTGCCCCCTCTCCCTATAAAAGGAGCCCCTCCCTCTCTCTCTCACTCACACCTCCTCATGAAGGATCTCTCCCCCTCTAGTATTTATCCCCCATGGTCTCGGACTAGCGAGATACATGTTCCCGGTGGATTTTCGCCAAGAAAGAGTTGTGCTTCCACCGCATCGCTAGAGCAAGGAGGCAGAGGTTTCTCGGTGCGTCAGACGTGTGTGCGAGCACGAATGCGCCGCTAAGTTGCGGTGCTAAGGACTTCCTCTCAATCTTGAGATCGACAAGAGATCGTCTACATCAACCACGAGTTTGAACTCGTTAAGCTTTGTCGATCTTCAAGGGTATCTTCTCTATGGATATACATCTGCCCGTTGTTTGTATCAAGTAGATATATCTTGGTACATAGTTGTTCCCATCGTAGGAATTTTTTGTTTTCTATGCTGCAAACCCTACAGTGGAAAATCCCTTTTCCTTCCAAGGTAAAGGAACATTATATTATAGCTAATGTGGTTAGCAAAAGCGCGAAGAAAACTGTGGGGTCTGATGAGCTTATAGATATTTTGCCTGTGGTAGCTATTGTGAAAGATCTTGTCACTAGAAATATAGAGGATGAGCATATTGTCTTCTGTGAAGACGCTACTAATATTGTTTCTCGTCCTAAGAAAGTTAGAAAAGCTAATGTCCATGTGCTTTCTATTATAATTGGTAGTCATATCTATCATGGTTTATGTGATATTGGTGCTAGTTATAGTGCTATTCCTTATGAGCTCTATTGGGAAATTATGCATGAGATTGGTCCTTGTGAGCTTGAGGACATTGATGTGGTTATTAACCTTGCTAATAGAGAGCAAGTTTGCCCCATTGGCATTGTAAGAGATGTGGAGGTCCTTTGTGGTAAGATTAAATATCCTGATGATTTTTGTAAGGTTCCCAACCTTTAATAAGGTAGAGATCCCTGTGTTTACAATGCTAGTCCCTGGATAAATAGCTAGCATCCACAGTTAAGATGTAATATCAAGAAACAAAGGTCACAATACAACTTTATAACCAGGAATAAAATAATCCATTACATCTTACATAGCTCATTTGGCTATGTCATTACAATGCAGCAGAATAACTATATAGCATGGAGTCCTTCATCTTAAAAGTGCCACAGGCAATCATGTTGGTTGTAGACTTGTAATCCTATTCAACACACTTCACTAACATCAAACAAACCTGCAACATAATAAGTTGCAGCCACAAGGGTCAATACATTTGAATTGTATTGGCAAGTTTCACTACTATGTAGAAATAAGTGGAACCTATCAATATATGCATATTTGGCTATGTAGGGTTTAGGCTCATTTGCAGAAAGCAATATAGTTTTATCATATATTTTCAAAATAGTTTTGATCTTTCAAAAATCTTTTTGAACTCCTTGGAAAACTCGAAGTGCTTCAAATCCCTTGTTGTCACCCTCAAGTTTTATCTTTGAGAAATTGGAATGTCGAGATCTTCCATGGCTTCAGGCCTTAGTTGCTCATTATTGTCCATAACCGGGGACACGGCTAAGTACATAGAATTTGATCTTCTGCAGAAGTTGTACACTTTACCCACATGACACAATCTCATCTTGATGCCACCAGTGGCCGCTGGATAAGTACTCACCAAGATGGAGTACTAGCAGATTGAGAATGTGACAAAGTCTTTCCACAGGAGTCCTCCCAATACACAATGCTAGCTTGTCTTCCAGGCACCAATGTAGGGTTCCAAGTTCCCTAGCACAAATCTAGTTAACCTGAAGATGCCAATGCATGGGTCTTCCACTATGTAGTTGACTAAGCTAGAGCCCATTTAGCATGTGGTTGTACATGGAAGCCACTGTACGAGAAACATGTTCAATCTCTAAGTCCCTGGGTGGTTTTCTTCTAGTGCACAACAAAAATAGATGGCCATATAAACATGGTTCCTTTTGTTGCCACCTTGTCCAAAACTTGAGTTTCCTTGTCCACCCAGGTGGTTCATTGAATACTTGTTTTATTATATAAAACATATAGCTTTTCAATACTTCATATAGTCATATCATGTATCCCATCCCAAATATATAGCTGGGCTAAGCATACTACAACTACAATGTTTCCACTAAGGAATGTATAAGGGTATCCTATTAGGATTTAGCATAGCATAAAATATAGTAGTCCTGTCCATGCATGTTACAAAATCCACTAAGTGTAATGAAAATAGTAGGACTTGGATGATAGTGTCACTTGCCTTTTTGGTAGGGAATGTTGGTTCACTTCTTGATCTTGCTAATATCACACTCTTCTAACTTCACTACAAATCAATCAAGCAAACATAGATTCAACAAGCATTCCAACCAATATTCAACAATTCATCACACATAAAATAATAGAAACAAAGTCATACATGCAAGCATGCAAAAGATAGTTTTATTTGAAAAGGTGGTTTCTACTAGGCTCTAAACATTTTAAGGTTCAAAGTCGTCATTTTCTAAAGTGGTAAAACCATTTGCAAAAGGTTTTATCTATAAACCAATTTTAAATCAAATCATTATTTTATGTGGTTGAAAATGCTTTTAGCAAAGCAATATTCTTTTAAAGGGTTCACCAAATACATTTTAATTCTCAAAACTTGGTGTTTAGGGTCAGAAGGTTTGAATCAAAACATTTCCCAAAGGTTTTACTCAAAAATCATTTCCATATCAAAATCAATGTTTTTATTTGACTAGAAATGAGCTAATTCAATTATTCAATCCTAAACTTCACAAAATACATTTTTAAATTCATAAGTTGGTTCCTAAGGTCAGTAGGTTCACAACAAACCATTTTGCAAAGATTTCACATTAAAATTATATCTAGAACAATTTTTATATTCAAAATAAGCCTACACATATTTTTGCAAATTCAACCAATTTTCCAGAAGCAAATCATTAAACAAAGTGCATGGTTGCAAAGTACTTGTTCTACTGATTCCATTGATATAAAATTTGCAAAATTTGGACGTGTAGATTTTAAGTTATGAATTTTACAAGTTTGCATATAAATCAGATTCATAATTTTGTTTTAAATCAAACCAGTGCCACGCGGCGCAACCTAATTGGCTGGTACCGCTTCGGGTGGATCGGCCTCCGTGGATCGTTGGATCTAACTTAAAACGAATGGATCAGATGGGCACGTACCCCTTCGTCCAGTTCTAATCTCAGCCGCAGGATCACCATCTAACGGACACAGCTCCTCTGACCATGGTTGAGCGGCGGTAGCGGCGGCTGGCGGCGAGCTTTCCGATGATACAGGAAGCAAGGAAGAGGGGAAAGCAGCTCACCGTGCTCAGGGGATCGTGGCGATGCTCGACGTGGTCGCGAGGAGGCAAGGGGCGCACGGGGACAGGAGGAATCGCTCACCGGAGTTGGTGGCGGCGTCGGGCACGCCCAGGTGTCGTCGGGGATGGGGGTGTAGATCATTCCGAAGCAAAATAAGTGCACGGTTAGACGCGGGCTGGTATGGGGATGTTGTGAGCGTCAATAGGAGGTGCTGGGGCGGTCGAGGCTTACCAGCGGAAGGTCGCCGGAGAAGGACAGTCGCGGCGGTGCTCAGGTGAAGATGAAACCGATGCTACGAAACACTCGCGGGTGAATGGAGCACACGGGAAGATGCGCAAGACGTTGCTGATGAAAACCGTGTGAAGCAGGGGCCGAGGGGGAGTCTGTCCTCGCCGGAATTGACGAAGGAGCTCGTCGGAGCAATGGCGGAGCAAGAGGAAATCGGGGCAACCTAGGGGCAGAGGGGAGGAGCTGTCTGGGGGAAAAGAGAGAGCGGAGAGGGGTGTTTAAGGGGGCGTGATTACTAGAAGGATTAAGGCAGCCATCAATCGCGAAATCAACGCCGGAGTTACTCGGCTGCAACGGCAAGGCTTGGTCGCGGGTGAAGACGATGACACGCTGACGTGGGGTCGTGCTGTCAGTGAGGTGGGGAAAGAGGGAGTGGGACCTGCCTGTCTGCGACTCTGCGGGTGTGGGTTCGAGTGAAAAACGATTCGTAGTGGGGTGAGCTGGTGGGCTGCGTTGCTGGGCTGTTGGGCTAGATGGGTTGGGCTGAGTTCGATTCTTTTTTATTTATTCTGTAAGCTTTTCTTTTTCTATTTGATTTTCCTGTTTTGGTTTTCAAACAACAATTCAAACACCCAAATCAATTCAAACTTCCACCAAACTTGTATTGAGTTTTAGTTCTGTTTATCAACATAATTCCAAGTCCTAAATAAAATAATATTTTTATTCTTTTTAGGATCCATTAATAAATAAATAATTAAATAGACCTTAGTCATTAATTCAAATAGGATTTGTTTTCTTCAAAAATATCCATTTGAAATCTAAAATAATACCAAAATCAAAACAGTAGGTTTTATTTGAATAAATAAAACACTTGGAAAACTTATTAAAAATAATTTAACAAGTTTTAGTGTTTAATTAAAATGGAAAAGCCTTTACTTTAAATAAATTGGATATTAATAAACCCTCATTACTTTATTTAAATAAACCTTTACTCTTTTAATCAAAACAAAATATTTTATTTCAAAAGCTTGGCCGAGGTTTAATTTGGCTCTATAAAATTATCCTTATTTATATTACTACCTTTTCATTTGAAACTAAATCTTTTTATTAAAAGATCCAAAAATAGTAATTCCAATTATTTAAAATTTTCTTTATTAATTGTTTATCTTTTTAAATCCCTTTAGGATTTATTTGATCAAAATAGGTTTGAAGGTTTCCAATTGGAATCAAAAAGTTTCTTCTCACCCTGAAAATCAACAAAGTTTTATTTTAATTATTTATTTTTCACATAACAAGATTTGGAAAATCTTGGGATGTGAGAGGCTACCACCCTTAAAAATAAATCTCGTCCCGAGATTTGGGAAGTCTAGAGGTTACAAGTTGGCTTCAAGGCAACTATGGTACTACCACCCTTAAAATAAAGTCTCATAGGGTTACATTGATGGTTCACTTGACTATGGGTTCAATACTTAATATCCAGACAAGGAATCCTTATTTGACTCAACTGAGTTAACTAGTTTCTGACATCCACTTCTTCTATCTCTTCAGAGTTTCCATCCAAGTCAATGTGGTTCACATGTCCTTTCTGGGTCACATTGGAGTCATTTACATTGGCTCTTCTAGCATCCTTATTCTTTTTATTCTCAGGACAGTCTGATGCATAGTGTCCAAGCTCCTTGCAATTATAGAATTGCAACTGGCTAATGTCTTTCTTCCTGAAGGTGTCTTGTTGATTCTGATCAAGGTCATCTCCATTGTCATTATCATTTCCATTATTCTCATTTCCATTGTTGTAGTGGTGATCTTGATGTGGTTCAGAATCTTCATTGCTCTTTTTGAGTGAATGCTTCTTCTTTGATGATCCTGAGTGATTCTTGAGTTTATGTTTCCTCTTTCTGTTCTCAACTTGATTCATCTTGTTTTCCAAGATGGTGGCTTTGTCACAGAGTGATTGATAAGTTGGGACATAGGCAACAGCTAGCTGCAGGTTCAACTCATCATTAAGTCCTTCAAGAAATTTTTCTTTTCTCTTAGCATCTGTGTCAACTTCATCCAGTGCATAGCGTGCCAGATTGTTGAATTCTTCAATATATTCAGCCACACTGAGGTGTCGTTGTTTCAGATTGTGAAATTACTTTTTCTTCAAGTACATTACTCCAGGTGAGATGTGAGTTGTTCAAAATCCATCTTCAAAAATAGCCCATGTTACATCTTCAAGGGGAGTGGTGATTTGAAAGTTGTCCCACCATGTTGCTGCTGGTCCTTCAAGCAGAAATGCTGCAAACCTAACTTTTTCTTCATCAGTGCAGCCAACAGTCACTAGGTCTTTGTTCACTGAACTTAACCAATCATCAGCTTCCATTGGATCAGTTGTTCCAGAGAACCTTGCAGGCCTAAGTTTTAGAAACTTGGTGAGCATGTCAAGTGCTGGAGGATTATTCTGATTGTTGTTGTTGTTGTTGTTGTTGTTGTTGTTGTTGTTGTTGTTGTTGTTGTTGTTGTTGTTGTTGTTGTTGTTGTTGTTGTTGTTGTTGTTGTTGTTGTTGTTGTTGTTGTTGTTGTTGTTGTTGTTGTTGTTGTTGTTGTTGTTGTTGTCGTTGTTGTTGTTGTTGTTGTCGTTGTTGTTGTCGTTGTTGTTGTTGTCGTTGTTGTTGTCGTCGTTGTTGTTATCGTCGTTGTTGTTGTCGTCGTTGTTGTTGTGGTCGTTGTTGTTGTGGTTGTTGTTGTCGTCGTTGTTGTTGTCGTCGTTGTTGTTGTTGTTGTTGTTGTTGTTGTTGTTGTTGTTGTTGTTGTTGTTGTTGTTGTTGTTGTTGTTGTTGTTGTTGTTGTTGTTGTTGTTGTTGTTGTTGTTGTTGTTGTTGTTGTTGTTGTTGTTTTTGTTGTTGTTTTTGTTGTTGTTGTTGTTGTTGTTGTTGTTGTTGTTGTTCTGATTCTGTATGAGTGTGGTCATCTGCTTCATCAACTGTGTCCGAGCTGCCATCATCTGCTGCATCTCAGGGGTGATGTTGTTGTTTTGGTTGGGGTTAGCACGACGGGGAGACATCTGTTGGTTTGATAGTAATAAGTATGATGGCTAGGTTTTTAAGAAGTTTTAACACACAACTCAAAAACAACCAAGTTCAATCAAACAATCAAACCATCAAACAATCAACAAGCAACTATCCACTTAACAACTTATGAGTTTAACTCATGAGTTGAAGGAAACAACAAGTTTTCTTGAAAATAATAATCTTAGCATAATCATACCTCATAGGTCAATATGATCCATACTCTAACTTGGTATCAATGTCTTTGGTAGGCAATTCTAATGTCTCTTGGTTTTTCACTTGTAGTCCTTAGTGATATCCAAGGTTGAAATCCTTGGTGAAAATATTGAAGATGTTGAAGTCATTAGAGTTGAAGATGTTGAAGTCATTAGAGTTGAAGATGTTGAAGTCATTAGAGTTGATAAAATCTTTTGTACATGGTGAAGTCTTTGGCCATGGGGTAGGTTTTGTCCATCAAGTTTGAAATAGGAGAGATGTAGAATCGAAACCAAAATGGTTGAGGAAAGAGTTTACAAGATTGTTTGTAAATAAGTTTTTGGAACAAAAACAACTCCTATTTTTTAAAGGGGTTTTGTCCAATCCTAGGGTTACAATCCTACAGGCAACACAGTGCTCTGATACCATCTGTAATGTTCCCAACCTTTAATAAGGTAGAGATCCCTGTGTTTACAATGCTAGTCCCTGGATCAATAGCTAGCATCCACAGTTAAGATGTAATATCAAGAAACAAAGGTCATAATACAACTTTATAACCAGGAATAAAATAATTCATTACATCTTACATAGCTCATTTGGCTATCTCATTACAATGCAGCAGAATAACTATATAACATGGAGTCCTTCATCTTCAAAGTGCCACAGGCAATCATGTTGGTTGTAGACTTGTAATCCTATTCAACACACTTCACTAACATCAAACAAACCTGCAACATAATAAGTTGCAGCCACAAGGGTCAATACATTTGAATTGTATTGGCAAGTTTCACTACTATGTAGAAATAAGTGGAACCTATCAATATATGCATATTTGGCTAAGTAGGGTTTAGGCTCATTTGCAGAAAGCAATATAGTTTTATCTTATATTTTCAAAATAGTTTTGATCTATCAAAAATCTTTTTGAACTCCTTGGAAAACTACAAGTGCTTCAAATCCCTTGTTGTCACCCTCAAGTTTTATCTTTGAGAAATTGGAATGTCGAGATCTTCCATGGCTTCAGGCCTTAGTTGCTCAGTATTGTCCATAACCGGGGACACGGCTAAGTACATAGAATTTGATCTTCTTCAGAAGTTGTACACTTTACCCACATGACACAATCTCATCTTGATGCCACCAGTGGCCGCTGGATAAGTACTCACCAAGATGGAGTACTAGCAGATTGAGAATGTGACAAAGTATTTCCATAGGAGTCCTCCCAATACACAATGCTAGCTTGTCTTCCAGGCACCAATGTAGGGTTCCCAGTTCCCTAGCACAAATCTAGTTAACCTGAAGATGCCAATGCATGGGTCTTCCACTATGTAGTTGACTAAGCCAGAGCCCATTTAGCATGTGGCTGTACATGGAAGCCACTGTACGAGAAACATGTTCAATCTCTAAGTCCCTGGGTGGTTTTCTTCTAGTGCACAACAAAAAGAGATGGCCATATAAACATGGTTCCTTTTGTTGCCACCTTGTCCAAAACTTGAGTTTCCTTGTCCACCCAGGTGGTTCATTGAATACTTGTTTTATTATATAAAACATATAGATTTTCAATACTTCATATAGTCATATCATGTATCCCATCCCAAATATATAGCTGGGCTAAGCATACTACAACTACAATGTTTCCACTAAGGAATTTATAAGGGTATCCTATTAGGATTTATCATAGCATAAAATATAGTAGTCCTTTCCATGCATGTTACAAAATCCACTAAGTGTAATGAAAATAGAAGGACTTGGATGATAGTGTCACTTGCCTTTTTGGTAGGGAATGTTGGTTCACTTCTTGATCTTTATAATATCACACTCTTCTAACTTCACTACAAATCAATGAAGCAAACATAGATTCAACAAGCATTCCAACCAATATTCAACAATTCATCACACATAACATAATAGAAACAAAGTCATGCATGCAAGCATGAAAAAGATAGTTTTATTTGCAAAGTTGGTTTCTACTAGGCTCTAAACATTGTAAGGTTCAAAGTGGTCATTTTCTAAAGTGGTAAAACCATTTGCAAAAGGTTTTATCTATAAACCAATTTTAAATCAAATCATTATTTTATGTGGTTGAAAATTCTTTTAGCAAAGCAATATTATTTTAAAGGGTTCACCAAATACATTTTAATTCTCAAAACTTGGTGTTTAGGGTTAGAAGGTTTGAATCAAAACATTTCCCAAAGGTTTTACTCAAAAATCATTTTCATATCAAAATCAATGTTTTTATTTGACTAGAAATGAGCTAATTCAATTATTCAATCCTAAACTTCACAAAATACATTTTTAAATTCATAAGTTGGTTCCTAATGTCAGTAGGTTCACAACAAACCATTTTGCAAAGATTTCACATTAAAATTATATCTAGAACAATTTTTATATTCAAAATAATCCTACACATGTTTCTGCAAATTCAACCAATTTTCCAAAAGCAAATCATTAAAAAAGTTCATGGTTGCAAAGTACTTGTTCTACTGATTCCATTGATATAAAATTTGCAAAATTTGGACGTGTAGATTTTATGTTATGAATTCTACAAGTTTGCATATAAATCAGATTCAGAATTTTGTTTTAAATTAAACCAGTGCCACGCGGTGCAACCTAATTGGCTGGTACCGCTTAGGGTGGATCGGCCTCCGTGGATCGTTGGATCTAACTTAAAACGAATGGATCAGATGGGCGCGTACCCCTTCGTCCAGTTCTAATCTCATCCGCAGGATCAACATCTAACGGACACAGCTCCTCTGACCATGGTTGGGCGGCGCTAGCGGCGGTTGGCGGCGGCGCACGCTCTGGCGGCGAGCTTGCCGATGATACAGGAAGCAAGGAAGAGGGGAAAACAGCTCACCGTGCTCAGGGGATTGTGGCGATGCTCGACGTGGCCGCGAGGAGGCAAGGGGCGCACGGGGACAGGAGGAATCGCTCACCAGAGTTGGTGGCGTCGTCGGGCACGCCCAGGTGTCGTCGGGGATGGGGCTGTAGATCATTCCGAAGCAAAATAAGCGCACGGTTAGACGCGGGCTGGTCTGGGGATGTTGTGAGCGTCAACATGAGGTACTGGGGAGGTCGAAGCTTACCAGGGGAAGGTCGCCGGAGAAGGACAGTCGTGGCGGAGCTCAGGTGAAGATGAAACCGATGCTACGGAAAACTCGGGGGTGAATGGAGCACACGGGAAGATGCACAAGAGGTTGCTGATGAAAACCGTGTGAATCAGGGGCCGAGGGGGAGTCTGTCCTCGCCGGAATTAACGACGGAGCTCGTCGGAGCAGTGGCGGAGCAAGAGGAAATCGGGGCAGCCTAGGGGCAGAGGGGAGGAGCTGTCTGGGGGGAAAGAGAGAGCGGAGAGGGGTGTTTAAGGGGGCGTGATTACTGGAAGGATTAAGGCAGCCATCAATCGCGAAATCAACGCCGGAGTTACTCGGCTGCAACGGCAAGGCTTGGTCGCGGGTGAAGACGATGACACGCTGGCGTGGGGCCGTGCTGTCAGTGAGGTGGGGAAAGAGGGAGTGGGACCTGCCTGTCTGCGACTCTGCGGGTGTGGGTTCGAGTGAAAAAAGATTCGCAGTGGGGTGAGCTGGTGGGCTACGTTGCTGAGCTGTTGGGCCAGATTGGTTGGGCTGAGTTCGATTCTTTTTTTATTCTGTAAGCTTTTCTTTTTCTATTTGATTTTCCTGTTTTGGTTTTCAAACAACAATTCAAACACCCAAATCAATTCAAACTTCCACCAAACTTGTATTGAGTTTTAGTTCTGTTTATCAACACAATTCCATGTCCTAAATAAAATAATATTTTTATTCTTTTTAGGATCCATTAATAAATAAATAATTAAATAGACCTTATGTGGCATCCCGCAAAACCACTACTAGAAAATCGCGTTGTTTTTGTGCATTGCATCATCATGACATCATCATACATCTATCTGTCTAAAACTATTTTGCTAAAAGCCCTATTTTGTTTTCTATATTAATTCCTCCCTATTACTTTAAATCAAAACACCGGTGCTTCCGGATATCTCAGTTTGTCTAAAAACAATTTACAAAAGGCTTTTAAAATAAATTATAAAACCCTACCTACCCCAGAATCTACCCTAACCCTTTTTTTACGAAAAACTCTACCCACCCTTATCCTACCCAGCCTTCCACCTCACCCCAGCCAATCCCCTTCCTCCACATCACTTGGCCCAATCCCCCACCACTCACATCGCGCACCTCACTCCCTCACCCCTCCCAGCCGCCAGCCTCCACTCCACACCGATCCACCCACCCGCCGCCACCACTCTGGCGCATAGCACGCTAGCGTGCCCCTGATCCCGCACGCTCCCTCCTGGTCAAGCCCTTGGTCCCACAGCGCGCCCACCCCTCCCCCGACCGCCTCGTGCTCCATCCCGCGGAACCCACCCCGGCCCCACCATCCTCCTTCTCCTCTCTCCCCGCGACCCATCTTCCTCCCTCCACGCAGCAGGGAGCCGCCACCGGCAGGCCTCCCTGTTGCGTCTGCCCCGACGCCCTCAACCGCCTCACCGGCCCGTCCTCTCCCCCCCCGCGCCATGCACCACCTTCCCGTGCTCGCCCCCGAGCAGTCCCTCGCCGGAGCCGGCCTCCGCGTGCGTCCTCGCGTTCTTTCCCATGCGCAGGCGAGCGCCCTCCTCCCTGCGGCCATGGCGCCTGCCGTCATCTTGCCCTTCAGCCCGCCGTTGCCAGGCTCCTCCCTGGCCTCTGCTCTCCTCGCCCCTCGTCGCCCGGAGCTCCTCCCCGACGCCTCCTGCGAGCACCGCTCCACCATGGCGTCGCCCCTGCAGCGTCCGTCCGCCGCCTGGCCTCTGCCTCCCCTCTCTCGCAGGCTCCTTTTTTCCAGGGTCGGCTGCACGTGCCGCGCCTCCCGCCCAAGTGATCCGCCGCCTCGGCCGGCCCATCTTCTACGCCGGCCACCGCCCCGTCGACCGCGTCAGGTCGACCCCTCTCAAGCCCGCCACCCTGCCACCCTAGCTCCTCGCCGCGTCACCGAGCCAGCACCGCCTGCACGAGCCCCACCACCGGGATGCCTCGTCCTTCCCATGTCGCGCACACCATCCTAGAGCCCGCTGCTGCCGGTCTCATTGTTGCCACCACCCCTGGTGTGTCGCTGCCCTGCGACCCCACCCCTTGCCGCGTTTGCTAGCTCGCCTCTGCCTCGAGTGGCGCCGCCCTGGATCCGTGCCTTGCTTCTTCGACGCCGAGCCTATAGGGTGTTCGATCAGTGGCCGCACGGAGCATGCCCCTTGAATCCGCAAGCACTTTGGTCCAACGTCAACAAGACGGTAGAACGCGACTAGGACTATGGAGTCAGTCGGTTCGGCAAGACCTTCCTCATGGGACCCGAAGATTCCCAGCACACCAAGATCCCCGATCAAAGATCGCCGAGAACCTCAGGTGCGCCAACATGGGAAAAACCGAAGACCGATCCCGGCGAACCCGGAGCCGCGTCAAGTTCTCCTTTCCGGTGTCCGAAGGCCGAACCCGTTCTCGTCGAACCCCGAGATCATCGACACCTATGTGTGACCCTTCTCCAAGCCCCTGTTTTTATAAATGTTATATACATCTGTTGCATATTTAATTGTCATACTTGCATGCATACTTGGTTGTGGTTGTTGGGGGCATTTAGGCGATTCACCTAAATTAAATATGGGATCCATATGCGGGCAAATCTAGTCTTATATTGGCCTCATTTAAATTTGTGTAGCGAACCGATACCATGATTTGCCATGTTAAGACAACATTTAAATTGCGGGGGTTCTAAATAACTTGAACCGTGAAATTAAATGTCGGGACCCCGGTTCCTCTTAATATTGCCTAATTGCATCGCATCTTTGCCATGTCATACATCATACATGCATCATGCCCGATTTTCTACCGTAGTATTAAATAGTGCATCCGGTGTTTGTGCTAGTGTTTTGCTTCTTCGCGGACTAGGCCGATGAGTTGATGCGAGTGTCGACCCGACCTTCGGATGAACCTTCGGCAATGTTTTCAGGCGAGCATCTCCCCCTTTCTACCTATCTTACTTTTATAGTATTTATTCCCTCCTGTTGATCTATTGCTATCTGTGTTGCGATGCTCTAGTTTTCGTACCCGTGATATCCCTTGCAGCCTTATATTGCCTTGGACACCTCCTATTACCTGTTGTTTGGTAGATAGTTGGACCTGCGCGTCGTAGTCGCTTACTCAAGTGCTGTTGTGTGTTGTCAAGTACCACAGTTGTTGGAGTATTGCCGCATGTTTATTGTTGGAGATGATCATAACTTTAATTATTGTTTAATAACTAAAATTGAAGTAGGTAAATGCAGAGGCATAGGTGGGCAATAGATGTTATTTGATTTTAACGTCACTTGTGTCCGTGGGACCCGAGTACTTGATACTGTTCCTTGAATATTCGCTATCCACATCCGGAGGATTATGGGACCCCGAGCGAGCTTGATTCATTCTTATTTCTTGGGGCCACAAACTAGTTTGAGGTTTTATTTACTATCCTGTACTTATGCCATGCTTCTGCTTTATTTACGATTGTGCGAGGAGCACTGTCTTTGTTTAGGGAAGCGGAGTGTTTTCGGTATCGACAAGCCAGTCACATTTTGGGTTCCCGATCGTTTACACCATTGACGCAAATCTTGAGTCCGTCTCGAGTCGAGATAACCGTTCTTGGTGTACTCAATGGGTGGCCCCTGAAATATTTCTGAATCCTGTGATTGCTTTGTCGTGAAGGCCTCGTTGGGTTTTGATTTGGTTTTCGAGGTTGATCGAGTGTGTGTTGCTATTTGTGCACCCTGCAGGTAAAACTTTCTGAAAGCCGTGTCTGCGGTTATGGACGACTTGGAGCACAGTATCTCGATCATAGACAACTATAACTAAAGTAGTGCTATAAATTGACTTTATAATGACTAGTAATCAGCTTCACTATAATGGAATGGCTAAATAAAATTGCCAACAATTGCTTATTTGGGTTGTCGCTTGCTACCATTGTATCTGACTAGTAAGTATTGCAACTGTAACGGAATGGCTAAATAAAAGTACCAACAACTGCTGGGTTTTGGGATCTCTCATGCTAATTGTATTTGACTAGTAAGTGTCGCAACTACAATAGAATGGTTAACTAAAATTGCTCATTGCTTATTATATCAGGATGATTATCTATACCTGACTAGTAATTGTTGCAACGATAACTGAATTAATAAAACTGCCAACGGTGTGAGTTCCTCGGTTGACTTCCTCGTTTGGTCTCGAGGGGGGAAACACCAGGATGGGTTTGTTTGGTGTTAGATTCAGGTTGGATCCGAATAGGTCTTTCTTACCCCTCTCTGATAGCCGTTAGTTGTATCGAGTCTCTATATGTTGTTTAGTGCATGCTGCCGCTGCCGCTCAGTCCAACATACCTATGTAGGCGAGGACCGCCGAATTCTAGTCTCGCCGTGTACTGGCCTCAGTACTGACCGCTCTCTCTTTTTCCTTTGCCCTTTGTCGGCACCCCTTTTGTTTAAGCAGGTTTTGAGATCGACGTCGTTAGCAGGGTTACCCCGTCTTGGCACGGGAAGGGTTATGGGCCTCGTGGTTATTCTTCAGGGCTCTTAGCCCCATTTGCATCTTGTCCGTAGTCGGACGCTCTATCATTTTCAAGGTGATTTGGGTCTTTGTATATTATATCTGTATTCTTGACTCATTGAGTCGCTGTTGTATATATATCTGTTCTGTGGGTCCCATCGAGGACTGTTGTGTATATATATCTGTTCCACCCGCACGAAAGTGCCTGGTGGGCACCTTTGAATCGTTTCTATGCGGGTTTGGCGTGAATCGCTGAAACTTGCATAGGGTCGATTCTGAGGGTGTTACACCTTAGTCATTAATTCAAATAGGATTTGTTTTATTTAAAAATATCCATTTGAAATCTAAAATAATACCAAAATCAAAACAGTAGGTTTTATTTGAATAAATAAAACACTTGGAAAACTTATTAAAAATAATTTAACAAGTTTTAGTGTTTAATTAAAATGGAAAAGCCTTTACTTTAATAAAATTGGATATTAATAAACCCTCAAAATATTTTATTTCAAAATCTTGGCCAAGGTTTAATTTGGCTTTATAAAATAATCCTTATTTATATTACTACCTTTTCATTTGAAACTAAATCTTTTTATTAAAAGATCCAAAAATAGTAATTCCAATTATTTAAAATTTTCTTTATTAATTGTTTATCTTTTTAAATCCCTTTAGGATTTATTTGATCAAAATAGGTTTGAAGGTTTCCAATTGGAATCAAAAAGTTTCTTCTCACCCTGAAAATCAACAAAGTTTTATTTTAATTATTTATTTTTCACATAACAAGATTTGGAAAATCTTGGGATGTGACAATTTTCTAGTACTTGGTAAGGAAGCTAGTATAACCTATCCTATTATCTTTGGTAGACCCTTCCTGAATACTTCTGGGGCTATCATAGACTGTAGGAAGGAAAAAGTTTTCACTAAGTTTGCTGGAGAGTCTTATGAGTTTAATTTTTCCAAATTTTCCAAAACTCCTTATGAAAATGCACTGCCTGATGAGGATTTCAGGGTTAAACAACTTTCTGCTATTTCTCTTGCTCCTAACAATGCCTTGAAGCAGTTTATGGAAGATCGTGAAAGTGATGTCTTCATGAAGGAAAGAAATGAGATTGACGAGGTTTTTCTTCGTCATCCTGAGTTACTTAAGCATAATCTACATGTGGAAGATTTGGGTACTGATGTCTATGCACTTCTATTCTTGTAGACAGTTGTTGGGCCTCCAAGTGCAAAGGTTTGTAGAACAGCAGCAAGTTTCCCTTAAGTGTATTACCCAAGGTTTATTGAACTCAGGAAGGAAGTGGTCAAAGGTATTCCCTCTCAAGCAATCCTGCAATCAAGATACAAGAAGTCTCTTGTGTCCCCAACACACCCAATACACTTGTCAGGTGTATAGGTGCACTAGTTCAGCGAAGAGATAGTGAAATACAAGTGGTAGCAGTGCTAGAAAAGAGCTTCTGAATTGTTGACATGGGAGAACGTGTGTGAGTGCCACAAAAGATCTTGACGGTGAGGTAAATGTAGGGTCCGCGGCATAGAAAACAAAAATTTTCCTACGATGGGAACAACTATGTACCAAGATCTATCTACTAGATACAAACAACGGGCGGATGTATATCCGTAGAGAACATACCCTTTAACACCGACAAAGCTTAACGAGTCCAAACTCGTGGTTTATGTAGACGATCTATTGCCGATCTCAAGATCGAGAGGAAGTCCTAGCGCCGCAAAACAGCAGCACATCCGTGCTCGCACACACGTTC
This sequence comes from Avena longiglumis, assembly GCA_030063025.1. Lineage (NCBI taxonomy): Eukaryota > Viridiplantae > Streptophyta > Magnoliopsida > Poales > Poaceae > Avena > Avena longiglumis. The sequence goes on along the minus strand of CP125977.1, from coordinate 153,345,895 downwards.
GAGGCACCGAGCAACCTCCGCCTCCTCGCTCCAGCGATGCAGTGGAAGCACAACTCTTTCTTGCCGAAAAGCCACCGGGAACATGTATCTCGCTAGTCCGAGACCATGGGGGATAAATTCTAGAGGGGGAGAGAGATCCTTCACGAGGAGGTGTAAGTGAGAGAGAGGGAGGGGGATCCTTTTATAGGGAGAGGGGGGCACCCAAGGGGCCATGCGCCCAGCCATGGGGATGCCCCCACCTCTTCCACATTCATGTGGGTGGACACTCCACTCACTCAAATGCCTTTCAATTCCCTCCACTCAAAAACCCACTCAAATTCCCATTAAATTTCCACCAAATTTAATGAAAACTCTCATTAAATAAAACTTCTTTTATTTATTCAGAATTTTGTCAATTACTTTAATGACAAACATTCACATATAACCCCTTGCTAGTATTTCATTTCACATGCAGAAACACTTTTTGCGATTTCACCCAAAAACCCGTTTCAGTATCTAGTGAAATAAATTCCTACACTTGTTATTCTTTTCGGCATGAAACTTTTGCTCCAATTGGATGTCGGTGTCTCTTAAGTGTGTCACCCTACGGTTAGTGAATAATACGGAAATGATCGAGACCCCTCTCAGATCAATAATCAGAAGCGTGATATGGAGACCCATACTGACTCCCACACATTCAACGATGACTTTCTTGTGATCGTCGGAACATTTTACGTTAGTATCTTAATCCTTTTGTTTCACGATATATTACATGTCCGAGATTCGATCATCGGTATCTCCATACCTAGTTTGATCTCGTTACTGACATGTACTCTTTTCTCGTTCCCGTGATATAACATTCTAGTGATTAAATCACTTGCTTGCAAGCTAATCAATGTGATATCACCGAGAGGGCCCAAAGTATATCTATCCGTCATCGGGATGAACAAATTCCACTCTCGATCCATGGGCCTCAACATAACACTTTATTAGTTATGAATCCATCTTTATAATCACCCAGTTATGGTGTGACGTTTGATGTTATCAAGAAACTCTTCCGGTGTTAGTGATTGACATGATCTCATGGTCTAAGGATTTGGATCACTTCGTAAGTTGTTATAGCAATATAAACTCAATGACTTTGATCTCAATGCTATACTTCGGATGAATGTTCATCACATCATTACACTAATGTTATGACCTCGTTATTAACAACATCCAATGTCCATGATCAGGAAACCTATGATCATCTTGTTAATCAACGAGCTAGTTTATAAGAGAGGCATAACTAGGAACTTTCTTTTTGTTTATTAAACACACATGTATTAACGTTGCCGTATTAATACAATTATAGCATGTAAAATAAACATTTATCATAAACAAGCAATACGAAAATAACCACTTTATTATTGCCTCTCGGGCATATTCCCTTCTGTCTCCCACTTGCACTAGAGACAATAATCTAGTTTGAAAACTTTGCGTATTGAACACCTATGGCTTTCTGGTGTTACATATACGCAACTACAAGTGGTAAACATAATCTACGGATCTGACACTTTCAGGTCCGTGTGTATTTGCATGTCTTTGCATCTTCACGCATCACTCATTCTCGAATGAGATGGCATTGTATAAATTTGGTCTTTTGGTGAGACCTTTAATTCCTTGGGGTTAAAACACGTCGATTCTATTGTCATACAATATATCTTTAGTGTTAGCCCGTTGCAAACCACACCTTAGTTTGATAACAAACTACTTGACACAAATTCCCTCCTTTGCTGCTACTATAGCAGTCATATACTTAGCCTTTTGTTGTAGTATCCGTCACAATGTCTTAACTTTGGAATACATCCAAATCCATCATGAAAACTCCTTTCCATTTCATTGTGCCACTCATAGTTTAAATTGAGATAAACTTAATTTGTATCTTGTGACAAAACTAATATCAATGTAACGCTTTACAATGAACTATTTGTAATTGTTTGTCACCTCTACACAAATATATTCTTAGTTCTTCAAAAAGATCATAAGAATATCCTTACTATCGTCCAATGATCATTTTATGATTCATTCTAGTATATGCTCATAACACTTAGAGCATAGTACATATCTGGATGTGTACATATCATGGTATGATTGATCAAAACATTCTCGTGATTTCACTCATCAAGTGTCAAAGCACTTGAATCTTGTTTCACTTATCAAGTGTCGATACACTTGAATCTTGATTCAATTCCTTTCCATGCGACAAGAACCGTTTCTTGTTGTTTCTATATTGAACTCCTTCAATATCTCATATATGTACGTTTGGCATAACCATATTAGCGTCACGGTCTATCCACTATAGACTTTCATGCTAATTATTCGGGTTTTGACTAAGTCTTTCATCAAAATGAAATTCTTAACCTTTGTTAGTAAAAATTACATCATTTCTAATCAACAATATGTCCTCCACATAAGGTATTAGAAATATGTCTCAGTGCTCCCACTTAATTTCTTGCAAATGCAAGCATCTTCATCGTCTCCTGATGAAAACTCCTTTTCATCACGTTGAAGATTCTAACTCCGCGATGCTTACTTCAACCATTGAAGTTTGCATGCCCTTTTAGCATCCTTTGAATTTAACAAAACCCTTTGGACCGTGTCATGTACACGTCCTAGGTAACCATTCTATTAGAAGAACTTTGTTTTGTTTATTCATCTACCATATACCAAATTATATGTAGTGGTTGTTACTTTAATCCGTCTAGACTAAATATCGCTATGAAAGATCAAATCTTGTCATAGTAAACTCCTTGAACATTGTCATTAAATACTTTACGAAATATCGACTATTTCATAGATGTGAAACATCCATGTCTGTTTCTTTATAGATCCAAATACGACCGATAGGTTTTTACACCTTTCCGGAGGGTCTTCCAAGTTCAAAACTTGATTTCTCGTGTATGGAACTATCACGGATTTTATGGCTTCAAGCCATTTGACAGAGTCAGGGCCCATCATCGCTTCTTTGTATATAGTCGGTTCATCATTGTCAAACAATAATGATTTACTCTCAAATCTTAGCATTTGATTTGTTTATCCGACCGACTTAGTTCAATAAGAACTTAGATCTCCGTGACCACAACCTTTGAGGCAAATAAGCTATGAGCATTATGGTAGCCTCCGGAACCATTTCCGGCGCTGCGTAACTCAGCACATTTAGCTAAGGTTCATTAACCTTATCAAAGTTCTATTGTCCTCCCACTTAACATTTATGAAAAATTCCTTCTTCAAGAAACTTCATGTTTCAAGCGACAAACCCTTTTGTCCTTGGTGTTATGGAGGAATAACCAATTGTTATTAGAAATAACCTACAAAGACATGGTCATCCGACTTCGATTGTAAACATCTTACTTATGTTTAGCATACCAAAATTTAAGAAATGACAACTTGGGTTTTACCCCAAACCATAACTTCCATGGTGTCATTTCAACGGATCAAGATGGAGCTCTTTTCAGTGTAAAAGCGGAAATCTCTAAAGCTTTAATCTTTTAAAACATAATGGCAGTTTTATCAAAAACACCTTTGATCCAACCATGTCAAACAAGGTTTCATTACAAATCTCAAACATTCCATATTCCTATGGTGTTTTGGGATATGTAAATCTAGGTTTTTTGCTAAACTTGTAACTCAAATAAATCCCTTTTATGATAAAATCATAATTCATTTATTTTCTTTTTACAATGATTTTCCACTTCATCTTGAAAGTCTTTGAACATTTTGAAATATTTCATACTTCTTTATCATTAAGTGAACATTCACTCAAATTTCCGGAGAAAGCATATGAAGATGAAATCCATCGCTTACGACTATACTTAATGGACTACATACATCGATATGTATAAATTCCAATATTTTTAGTCGATCGTTCTTCTTTGGCCTTTGAACGAAGTTTTAATTACCCCGAGGAAAGTCTCACAAGCGTCACTTGATCAAATCAAAGACTCCAAAAATCCATGAAAATGGAGTTTCTTCATGTTTTCTTTCCAATATAATTTAAACGGCGATGTCACTTCGTAAGTGATCTTCCAATCTTTGTCTTGCGACATTTTAACATTAGGCTTTATGGATGGTATTTCTTCAACTAGATTTGTAAATGTCACATCCCAAAATTTTCCAAATTTTGAAATGTGAAAAATAAATAAACAAAATAAAACATTGTTGAAGTTTAGGGTTAGAAGAAACTTTTTGATTCCAATTGGAAATATCAAAAACCTATTTTTGATCAAATAAGATCCTAAAGGGATTTAAAAAAATAAACAATAAAGTTAAAATATTTGGAATCACTATTTTTGGATCTTTTAATAAAAAGATTTTGTTTTCAAAAGAAAAGGTAAAATTATAAATAAGGATTATTTTATAGAGCCAAATTAAATCTTGGCCAAGTTTTGAAATAAAATATTTCTATTTCATAAAAAGGGTAAAGGTTTATTTAAATAAAATAATGAGGATTTGTTAATATCCAATTTTATTTTAAGTAAAGGCTTTTCCATTTTAAATAAACACTATTTTAATTTAAATAAGTTTTCCAAGTGTTTTATTTATTCAAATAAAACCTACTGAAATGATTTTGGTATTATTTTAGATTTCAATTAGAATTTTAAAATAAATCAAATCCTATTTGAATTAATAACTAAGGACTATTTATTTAATTATTAAATGGATCCTAAAAAAAGAATTATTTTGTTTGACTTTGGATTTTTTTTGTTAAACAGAACTAAAATCAATACAAAGTTTGCGTGGTTGTTTGAATTCTTTTGGAGTTGAATTTTTTGATTGAAAATCAAAACAGAAAATCAAATAGAAAAAGAAAAAACTTACAGAATAAAAAAAAAGAAACAAAACAGCCCAACTAAGCAAGCCCAGCAAGGCCCAGTCACAGCCCAACTCTCCCCCCTCAGCGAAGCGTTTTCTCACGCGAAACCACACCCACACAGACGCAGACAGGTGGACCCCGTTCCCACTCTCTCTCCCTCACTGACAGACGGGCCCACGCCAGCATGTCGTCGTCTTCACCGCGCCAGCCATTCCCTGTCGTTGCTGCCGCGTTATTGCTGGCATCAATACGCGTAAATGGCCGAGTAATTCCTCGCCGTGATCATGTGGGTATAAGCGCCCATCTCCCCTCTACCTTTCCCCCAAAACAGCGCCTCTTCTCTGCCCCAGGGCTGCCCAGATTTTCCACTGCACCGCCGCGGACTCTGACGAGCTTCGCGACCAATTCCGGCGCCGTCCAGCCTCGCCTCGACTCCCACTTCACACTAGCCTGTTCTCCACCTCCAGGCGCACCTGCCAGTGGCTCCTGTTCGCCCGCGCTTGCCCAGAGCGTCGGCAAGGACAAGCTCAACTCGCCACCGTCGTCTGCCATTGCTCCGGCGACTCCTCCTGGTAAGCCTCGACCGCCCCGAGCCTTCCTATAGATGCTCCTAAGATCCCCAGGACTGTACGCATCTGACCGTGTCTTTGTTTTGACTTGGGGTGAACTGCAGCGTCGCCCCTGTCGTCAAACAGAACCACCCGCCGCTCGCAGCAACTCCGGCGAGCAATCGTCGCCTCTCTGGTGCGCCCCTCGCCAAGCCAACGCCACGTTGAGCTTCGCCAACCCCCTGCGAACACCGTAAGCACCCCCGTTACCTCCGTTGCATCATGTCAGCGGCACCACCATGGCGAGCATCTTCCGCCAGACGCCAAGATTGCCCATTCCTGGTCAACCTCACAACAGCCGTTGGATCATCATCTAGTGGCTACGATATAACAGCTTAGCGAAGAGGTATCAGTCAATCTGCACCATGTGATCTAAATGAGATCCTACGGTCTGTAACAGTCTATCCACCCGAAGCGGTACCGGCCAATTAGGTTGCGCCACATGGACAGGGTTTTGTTTAAAAACAGAATTAGAATCTGATTGGTATGCAAATTTGAAAAATCCATAACTTTAGTTCTACACGTCCAAATTTTGCAAATTTTATATCAATGGAATCAGTAGAACAATTACTTTGCAACCATGCACTTTTTTTAATGTTTTTCTTCTGTAAAATTGGTTGAATTTGCAGAAACTTGTGTAGGCTTATTAAGAATATAAAAATTATTCTAGATATGATTTTCATGTGAAATCTTTGCAAAATGGTTTGTTGTGAACATACTGACTCTAGGAACCAACCTATGGATTTAAAAATGAATTTTGTAAAGTTAGGGAATAAATAATTGAATTAGCTCATTTCTAGTCAAATAAAAATATTGATTTTATTTTAGAAATGATTTTTGAGTAAAACCTTTGGGAAATGATTTGATTCAAACCTTCTGACCCTAAACACCAAGTTTGAGAATTAAAATATATTTGGTGAACTCTTTAAAGAATATTGCTTTGCTAAAAGCATTTTCAACCACATAAAATAATGAAATGACTTAAAAATGGTTTATAGATAAAACCTTTTGCAAATGGACTTACCACTTTAGTAAATGACCACTTTGAACCTTATAACGTTTAGAGCTTAGTAGAAACCACCTTTGCAAATAAAACAATCTTTTGCATGCTTGCATGCATGACTTTGTTTCTATTATTTTATGTGTGATAAATTGTTTGAATATTGGTTGGAATGCTAGTTGAATCTATGTTTGCTTGATTGATTTGTAGTGAAGTTAGAAGAGTGTGATATTAGCAATATCAAGAAGTGAACCAAAATTCTCTACTAAAAAGGCAAGTGACACTATCATCCAAGTCCTACTATTTTCATTGCACTTAGTGGATTTTTTGTAACATGCATGAAAAGGATTTCTATATTTTATGCTATGCTAAAGCCTAATAGGATACCCTTATATATTCCTTAGTGGAAACAAGTAGTTGTAGTAAGTGTTGGGAATATGCCCTAGAGGCAATCATGTATGATGATATTTCCCATTGTATTCATAAAGATATTAGTCCTTGTATAAACATCTGATGTGTATCATTGAATATGTGATTCGGTTGTGGAACTATGCATTCATGTTGTTTGTACTAAATATCCTTGGTCATTGAGGTTGTGCTGGACACACAACTTAGACCAATGTGAAAGTTGGCTTGATGACTCGGTTCCACTTGTCATGGGCATGGAGATGCTATTCCAACTTACACAGACTCGGCTAAAGAGTTTAGCGAGTCGGATTGACCCATATTGAGGTACAACGAACTAGTTGTCATTTGTATATCTCAATCAATGTAATCCTTAGACCTGAGGTTGTTGCATAGTCCGAGTTGAGGATCACCGACTTAGGTTCTATCAAACGCTGATACATAACTGGGAAGTTATAAAGGAAGGGTTCGGGTCGACTGAGAATCAAGCTGCGTGATGTGAATAACCAAGATGGGATTCTGCCCCTCCACTCGGAGAGATATTCTCTAGGCCCTCTCGTGAGATATGATTCGGAAAGCATGGCCATGCACGACTCGATTAAGTCTTAACCGAGGCGATCGACTAAGAGTTAGTCGGGTGAATCACTTATCTCGGATCGAGAAGAGAGTCGGACTATTTAAGGGATGACATATATTCGCCTATAGTCTGACAAGGTATATCGTGAGGCAAAAGGGACTCGGACGTAAGTCGCATTGGAAAGGCAAGTCGTCATGACTCTTTGGTACTTGGGAGTCGGCACGTTCTGCTAGGAGCCGCTACCGACTGGTCGATTGTGAGTCGGAGTCCAATTGTGTCCAAGTAGCCATGAGCCTGCGGGGTCACACACTTAAGAGCAGGAGCAAGTTCGGATTGGATCGGAACCTGTAATATGGTTGGGTTGGACCTTAACCTAATTAGGACTGAGTTAGTGAGTTGGACTCATGGTGACTAGTGTTATATGGGCTTTAGTGAATGGGTCGCGCGAGCAGAGCCCACGTTCACTCCCTATATATAGTGGAGCACATTAACCCAAAAAGGTTAATCGTTGTTCGGTTAGGTCATTCCATGTGTTGGAAACCCTAGCTCCACAGCAGTCGAACCGCCGTAACGAACCTAGCAGTTTGCCGCCGGCGCTCCTCCTTGTACGTGTGGATACCAGCAGAGGTGTTGTGCGATCAGCACCAGGACGATCAGATCGTGAGGACTTCACTGCATCAACTGACGCACTTCATCAGTAATCCGCAACCGCGCGTCTAGTGGTAAACCTCGTGGCCTTCTACCTCAGCTAGATCTTGGGATAACCACGTTAGAGGAATTTTTTTTGTTTTATCTCTGCGTGGCCCAACAGTGGTATCAGAGCGATAGCTTCTGGTTTTAGGCTCGAGATCTCGCATATGTGATATGCGGTAGGCTATAGATGAGATCTATGTGCTGTTTTGGTGGTCGATCTATGAGATAGATCGGTTTTGTACGAAGTTGACTGGATCAACTGTACTCGGGGAATGGTAGATCTGATTTTCGTGATCATACTGCTGAGGTCGTGGAACGACATACCCCTACCGGTCGGCTTCCGCCATCGGGGTAGACTGTGACACGTAAATACAAAAGCGGTGATCGAAGATCAAAGAGTTTGATCGAATTGGAACGATGGTTGGAATCCATGTTCGGATCGTAGATGGGACCGCCGGCTTCGCCCTGTCGTAACGCCTTAGATGTCGTTGCTAGTTTCACAACGCTGGTAGATATTTTATCTATGCATAACTTGTTTTTTAAGGAAGTTGTGAATGGTATGGTTCATGTGCATGTGATGTATGTGTGTAATCCATACGTGATCTGCGAATCACAGTTTTTTGTCAGCCGGCTGGAGCCTAGGTGCTGTCATTTTATTGTATAACGACCTGCGTGTCGGATTCTCCTTGTAATTTACTTTACTAAGCTAGTGTAGCTGTTTGGAGAACCCGGAAGGCATGCAAGGCGTTGTACATGTCGGCGACATGGAGTAAGACGGCAAGTGACAAGAGTTGGCACGAGTCGGATTACAGGCTTTGTGGAGATGGAGATCGCCATGAAGAGAGCCATACCATTTCACATTATAATTGCTTTATTTTGTGTTATTGTTATGTCTCAGTTTTACCTCTATTAGATAGTCGGTAAAATTTAATCCCTCAAAGAAGGTCTAGTCGGTTTTCCTTGATGTTTGCACCATCACAAGTCGGACATTTTTGGTAGTGGGCTCATAAATTTGAGGTGCTGCCAATTCTTTCCGACTAGGTGGGTTCGAGTCGGACTCTTACTGCAGAAACACTCGGTAAGCTAGACGGGTTTATCACAACGGTTGTGGGACTCGGGGAAAATTCGGATGGGAGACGGGGCATGTGATGCCACCCATCCAACAGGAGTCGCATGAGATGCGATTGACAAGGAGTTGTCTACCTAGATCACTTGGCGGCTAGCGGTGATGCTAAATCTCACTAGCCGACTTGCTTATTTAGGATCCTGAATCACTAAGCAACAATCGGAGGGGTGTTGGTTCTAGTGGGAGCATAAAATATTAAAATGTTTAATATGCTTGCTCTTTTATGAATACATGTCTTAAGTTTTTTGCATATTTTCTGTTGTAGATCATGGCACCAAATAACAGTCACTCTCAGATATCCGGTTTTGCGTTGAGAACCATTCTTGAGAAAGATAAACTGAACGACACTAATTTTACCAACTGGTATCGAAATCTGAGAATTGTTCTCAAACAAGAAAAGAAGGACCATGTCCTAGACAACCTACTTCCAGATGAGCCGAATGAGAATGCGACTGTCGCAGCCACCAATGCCTACCGTCGGGCTAAGGATGAGTCCATGGATATTAGTTGTCTTATGCTTGCTCACATGGAACCGGACTTGCAAAAGTAGTTCGAGCATGTTGAGGCCTACGATATGATCGAAAGCCTCAAAAGTATGTTCGAGCTCAAAGAGGCGAGAGGTATCAAGTCTCTCGGCTGTGAGTTGCAAGCTTAAGGATGGTGATCCACTAAGTCCGCATGTGATCAAAATGGTTGGTTACGTGCAGTCTCTGGAGAGGCTTGGCTACCCCATAAGCGAAGAGTTCGCTACGGATATAATTCTGAACTCTCTTCCTAGTGCATATGGGCAGTTCATTTCGAACTACCACATGCATGGTATGGATAAGAAGCTCACTGAATTGCATGGGATGCTCAAGCAGGCACAGGCGGATCTCAAGAAGGGCACCAGTCAAGTGTTGATGGTGCAGAATAAGGCTAAGTTCAAGAAGAGTTCTTGGACTAAGAAGAAGGCTAAGTCAGGAGGAAAGCAGGCTCAGGACCCGGTCCCCAGCGCTTCCTCAGGGACTAAACCATCTCCTTCAGCCGGATCCACTTGCTTCTACTGCAAGGAGGATGGCCACTGGAAGAGGAACCGCAACAAGTACTTGGCCGACAAAGCCAAGAGTGGAGGTATGACTTCCGACTCAGGTACACTTGTTTGCAATGTTATAGACATATATCTTGCTGATGCACCTAATAGTTCTTGGGTATATGATACCGGATCAGTTATTCACATCTGCAACTCGTTGCAGGGACTGGTAAGAACTAGGAGCGTAGCAAGAGGCGAGGTTGATATTCGAGTCGGCAACAAAGCAAGAGTTGCTGCGTTGGAAGTTGGCACGATGCAACTTCATTTACCTTCTGGATTCATTATGGAACTGAATAATTGTTATTATGTTCTAGTGCTCATTCGAAACATTATTTCTGCTTCATGTTTGATGAGGCAAGGCTATGAGTCGAATATCAAGAATAATGGTTGTTCTTTGTATTTGAATGATATGTTTCACGGCTTTGCACCCGTCCAGGACGGGTTATTTATTTTGAATCTTGATGGTGAGTCGTTTTATAACATAAATGTTAAAAGGTTGAAACCAAATGATCTGAATATGACTTACTTTTGGCACTGTCGGCTTGGTCATATAAGTTGGAAACGCATGAAGAAGCTCCATGATGATGGACTCCTAACTTCGTTCGACTTGGAGTCGTTCGAGACATGCAAATCTTGACTACTCGGCAAAATGACCAAGACACCTTTTGCAAAGAGTTGCGAAAGGGCGTCCGACTTGTTGGGCCTAGTACATAGTGATGTATGTGGACCAACGAGCACGACATCCAGGGGTGGTTATGAGTACTTCATTACCTTCACTGATTATTTGAGTAGGTATGGATATATCTACTTGATGAAACATAAGTCGGAAGCCTTTGAAAAGTTCAAAGAATTCCAGAATGAAGCACAGAATCAACTCGGCAAGAAAATAAAGTTTCTTCGGTCGGACCGAGGAGGCGAGTACATGAGCCATGAGTTTGATGACCATCTGAAAAGTTGTGGAATAGTTCCTCAACTTACTCCGCCAGGAACGCCACAAAGGAATGGTGTTTCGGAAAGGCGGAATCGGACCTTGTTGGACATGGTACGATCAATGATGAGTCAGACAGATCTGCCTTTATCATTTTGGGGTTATTGTCTAGAAACAACGGCGTTCGCACTAAGCAGTACCATCAAAATCGGTAGAAGACACGCATGAGATGTGGACAGCAAAAAGCCAAGTTTGTCTTTTCTTAAGATTTGGGGTTGTGAAGCTTTTGTCAGCGACTCGGTCGGACAAGCTTATGACCAAGTCGGATAAGTGTATTTTAAGTGGGGTATCCGAGAAACCTTGGGTTACTACTTCTACAACCGAGAAGAGGGCAAAGTGTTTGTCGCTCGGAACGGTGTCTTCCTTGAGAAAGAGTTTCCCAGTCGGGGAGTAAGTGGGAGCACAGTGCAGCTCGAAGAAATTCAAGAGGAACCGGCTAGTAGCGAGTCGGCAAAAACCTTGGAGGTTGAGCCGGTCGTGGCAGCTGAGCCGACAACAGCACCTATACTACAAAGATCGGCAAGATTACGAAGTGTTCATGATGTGTTACTGTTAGACAGTGATGAGCCGACAAATTATTCGAAAGCGATGGTGGGATCTGATTCCGAGTCATTGCTTGGAGCCATGAGATCCGAGTTAAAGTCCATGGATGAAAATCAAGTTTGGAACTTGGTTGATCTGCCAGACGGTGCAAGACCCGTGGAGTGCAAATGGGTCTTTAAGAAGAAAACTGATATGGATGGAAATGTTTCCGTCTATAAAGCATGCCTTGTCGCGAAGGGGTTCCGACAAGTTCAAGGAGTTGATTACGACGAGACTTTCTCGCCTGTAGCGATGCTTAAATCAGTTCGGATCATGTTAGCAATAGAGGCCTATTTCGACTACGAGATATGGCATATGGATGTCAAAACGGATTTACTTAACGGAAATTTAACAGAGGACGTGTATATGATATAGCCCGAGGGTTTTGTCGATCCAGCTAATGCTGACAAGGTGTGCAAACTTCAGAAATCCATTTATGGGTTGAATCAAGCATCTCGGAGTTGGAATATTCGCTTTGATGAGGTAGTCAAATCGTTTGGCTTCATCAAGAGTGATCATGATTCTTGTTTATACAAGAAGTTTAGTGGGAACAAAGTAAATTTTCTAATCTTATATGTGGATGACATATTACTGATTGGAAATGATGTCCAGATGTTGCAAGAAACCAAGGAATCATTGGAAAGGAGTTTCTCAATGAAAGACTTGGGTGAGGCAACATACATCCTCGGAATCCGGATCTATAGAGATAGATCAAGGAGGCTCATTGGATTGAGTCAGTACTTATTTGGACAAAGTGTTGAAGAAGTTCAACATGGAATCATCTAAGAAGGGTTCTTACCGATGTCCCATGGTGTAAAACTTAGAAAGACTCGGTGTCCTTCGACAACCGATGAGCAAAGTCGGATGAGTGCGATTCCATATGCTTCGATCGGATCCATCATGTATGCCATGATTTGTACTAGGCGGATGTTTCCTATGCTCTAAGTGTTGTGGCGGATACCAGTGATCTGAGAGATCCATCGATGACTAAAAATATCCTAAAGTACATGAGAAGGACTAAGGATATGTTCTTGGTTTATGGTGGTGAAGATGAACTCGGTGTAAAGGGTTACGGATGCGAGTTATCTTACCGACTACGATGATTCTCGTTATAATCCGGATCGTGTTTATTATAAGCGGAGGTCTTTGTGAGCTGGAAGAGTTCCAAGCAAGAGGCGTATGCGTCTAAGGCTTGAGTATATTGCCACCTCGGAGGCAGCAAAGGAAGCTGTTTGGATGAGGAATTTCCTCATGGATCTTGGTGTGGTTCAGGGCTCGTCCAATCCGTTGGACGTGTATTGTGACAACAATGGTGCTATTGCACAAGCCAAGGAATCTAGACAACACCAGAAGAACAAGCACATACTCATGCGGTACCACCTGATTCGCCAGTTCGTGGATCAGGGTGATATCAAGTTATGCAAGGTACACACGGATGCAAATATTGCGGATCCGTTGACAAAGCCGTTACCAGATCCGAAGCATGAGGCGCACCTGAGATCCATGGGCATTAGATGCTTAGACATGTGATGTCGGAAGATTGACTCTAGTGCAAGTGGGAGACTGTTGGGAATATGCCCTAGAGGCAATCATGTATGATGATATTTCCCATTGTATTCATAAAGATATTACTCCTTGTATAAACATCTGATGTGTATCATTGAATATGTGATTCGGTTGTGGAACTATGCATTCATGTTGTTTGTACTAAATATCCTTGGTCATTGAGGTTGTGCTGGACACACAACTTAGACCAATGTGAAAGTTGGCTTGATGACTCGGTTCCACTTGTCATGGGCATGGAGATGCTATTCCAACTTACACAGACTCGGCTAAAGAGTTTAGCGAGTCGGATTGACCCATATTGAGGTACAACGAAATAGCTGTCATTTGTATATCTCAATCAATGTAATCCTTAGACCTGAGGTTGTTGCATAGTCCGAGTTGAGGATCACCGACTTAGGTTACATCAAACTCGATCCGAATGGCGGGATTATAAATGAAGGGTTGGTCATCGAGAATCAAGCTGCGTGATGTGAATAACCAAGATGGGATTCTGCCCCTCCACTCGGAGAGATATTCTCTGGGCCCTCTCGTGAGATATGATTCGGAAAGCATGGCCATGCACGACTCGGTTAAGTCTTAACCGAGGCAATCGACTAAGAGTTAGTCGGGTGAATCACTTATCTCGAATCGAGAAGAGAGTCGGACTATTTAAGGGATGACATATATTCGCCTATGGTCTGACAAGGTATATCGTGAGGCAAAAGGGACTCGGACGTAAGTCGCATTGGAAAGGCAAGTCATCATGACTCTTTGGTACTTGGGAGTCGGCACGTTCTGCTAGGAGCCGCTACCGACTGATCGATTGTGAGTCGGACTCCAATTGTGTCCAAGTAGCCATGAGCCTGCGGGGTCACAGACTTAAGAGCATGAGCAAGTTCGGATTGGATCGGAACCTGTAATCTGGTTGGGTTGGACCTTAACCAGATTAGGACCGAGTTAGTGAGTTGGACTCACGGTGTCTAGTGTTATATGGGCTTTAGTGAATGGGTCTCGTGAGCAGAGCCCACGTTCACTCCCTATATATAGTGGAGCACCTTAACCCAAAAAGGTTAATCGTTGTTCGGTTAGGTCATTCCATGTGTTGGAAACCCTAGCTCCACAGCAGTCCAACCGCCGTAACGAACCTAGTAGTTCGCCGCCGGCGCTCCTCCTTGTACGTGTGGATACCAGCAAAGGTGCTGTGCGATCACCACCAGGATGATTGGATCGTGAGGACTTCACTGCATCAACTGACGCGCTTCATCAGTAATACGCAACCGCGCGTATATTGGTAAACCTCATGGCCTTCTACCTCAGCTAGATCTTGGGATCACCACGTTAGAGGAAAAAGTTTTGTTTTATCTCTGCGTGGCCCAACAGTAAGCTTAGCCCTGCTATATATTGGGATGGGATACATGATATGATTATATGAAGAATTGAAAAGACATATGTTTTATATAATAAAACAAGTACTCAATGAACCACCTGGGTGGACAAGGATACTCAAGCTTGGACAAGGTGGCAACAAAAGGAACCATGTTTATATGGCTATCTCTTTTTGTATGTGCACTAGAAGGAAACCACCCAGGGACTTAGAGATTGAACATGTTTCTCGTACAGTGGCTTCTGTGTATAGCCACATGCTAAATGGGCTCTGGCTTAGTCAACTACTAGTGGAAGACCCATGCATTGGCATCTTCCGGTTAACTAGATTTGTGTAAGGGAACTTGAAACCCTACATTGGTGCCTGGATGACAAGCTAGCATTGTGTATTGGGAGGACTTCTATGGAAAGACTTTGTCACATTCTCAATCTGCCAGTACTCCATCTTGGTGAGTACTTATCCTGACCTTTGGTGGCATCAAGATGAGATTGTGTCATGTGGGTAAAGTGTACAACTTCTGTAGAAGATCAAAATTCTAAGTACTTAGCCGTGTCCCCGTTATGGACAATACTGAGCAACTAAGGCCTGAAGCTATGGAAGATCTCGACATTCCAATTTCTCAAAGTAAAACTTGATGGTGACAACAAGGGTTTTGAAGCACTTGGAGTTTTCCAAGAAGTTCAAAAAGATTTGACAAAGATCAAAAACTATTTTGAAAAGATAGGATAGAACTATATTGCTTTCTGCAAATGAGCCGAAACCCCACTTAGCCAAATATGCATGTAATGATAGGATCCACATATTTCTACTTAGTAGTGAAACTTGCCAATACAATTCAAATGTATTGACCCTTGTGGCTGCAACCTATTATGTTGCTGGTTTGTTTGATGTTAGTGAAGTGTGTTGAATTAGGATTACAACTCTACAACCAACATGACTACCCCTGTGGCACTTTGAAGATGAAGGACCCCATGCTTATAGATATTCTGCTGCAATGTTATGTGATAGCCAAATGAGCTATGTAAGATGTAATGAATTATCTTATTCCTAGTTATAAAGTTGTACTATGACCTTTGTTTCTTGATATTACGTCTTAACTGTGGATGCTAGCTATTGATCCAGGGACTAGCATTGTAAACACAGGGAACTCTACCTTATTAAAGGTTGGGAACCTTACAGTAAATCATCCATCTTATATGGAATACGGTAATTATTTAAACAACCTTTGTTCTCATAATACCTGATTCATATAACAATTATTTAAAACAAATCTTGAAGTCAAGCTTTGATGTCAACGAGAAATACAAACAACGGTTTGTTTGTTTTCGATGAACATCATCACATATTCTCTTGCTAGTTACTTAGGCCATTGTGGTTCATGAATTGCGTTGTTCCATATGAAATTTCATACCAACCAATTCGGTATCCGATACCCAAGAACCACATTGTTTAACAAGCAAAGAATACAACCATAACATGTATATCATCCATATACCTAAATTGGATATTTCCAATCTTTTCTTTTCTGCCAAATATATTTTATAGATTCTCTTTCAGCTTTTCCTTTTTCCTTTTTAAAAGAATCTATCAACATCAAAAGTGGCGCCATACACATGACACATAGTCCAAAGCGTGTATATTCAAATAATAATACCTTTGGACTTGCACTTTGAAGTAGATCACCATCATCAAATGATCGGTATTCTTTCAAAATCCATTCTTTAGTAATCTTTTAGTGTAGTAAACACTTTACATACATCTTCTATTCATCCTTATCATGAAGACTTTCATGATCAAGCTACTGTAGCTTATAAAGAGAATCGTGAGTATAACATTACTTTCCAAAACCCTTTTTGGATGATTAGGATGTCTAGCATCTCCAACCTTTGTAAATTCTCATCCAATATGAGAACATATATTATACTCTATCATATTGCAACCAAAACATTGTTTCAGATATCGTTATATCTGCCACACATGATGGTTTCTGAAACAATTCTTTCATCTCCTAGATAAACTTGATATTAAAACAATCAAGAATCATGGAGGCAAACATGATACATAAGATACTACCACTGGAATTGTTACTCTCGATTTAATACTAACTATTAAATTTCATGGAGTAAATAGAGTTTGCTGAAAGTTTGCAATAGGAGTTTAAACTTTGATTGACACTCAACACAATACGATACGAGTTCGTAAAGTAAATATCCAGAATTCTATAGTTCTATTATCCCAATTACAACTATGCATAAGGTAGTGAACGAATGCCAATGACTACAACAAATTATGCAAATTAACTTTGATTTAATTTATGATAATTTGAGTTCTACTAATCCAAATTAGAAATGAACTCCCACTCAAAAACGACATCCCTCGTGTCTTTTTGGTGATTACATGAACCAAATCCACTACACCAAGTCCGATCATCACGTGAGTCGGTGTAGCTTCAAAGGCGAGCATCCATATGGTCATCATATCAAAACATATGACTCATGCTTAACCTTTTGGTCCGTGTTCCGAGGCCATGTTTGTACATGCTAGGCTCACCAAGTAAGAACCTTAGTATTCGCGTGTGTAACTGTCTTACACCCGAGATATGCTCATGGATTCAAGTACACCCGATCATCACGTGATTTCTTGAAGCGACAAAACATTGTCGGTGCATACTTAAGGAAGAACACATTCTTATCTTGATATCTAAATGAGGGATCATCTTATTATGCTAATAAAACGCCAAACAAGCAATATAAGATGCAATCAAAACATCACATGTTTATAAGTGAAATGATATGGTTCCCGCATATGATCGCCATCATGTGCACCATGGTATGATCTCTATCATACCTTTATGTGTAAGGCCAAGGTCTATGGAACTTACACGCTATGTGTTTTGTAAGAGTATCATCTCATACTTCTACTTACAACATCACCATATCATAACACTAGCCCAGCAACAATCTAAACTAGATGCCTCTAATTTATCCATTGCAAGTTTTACGTGGCTTAGGGCTTTCGAAGATAGAACCGTTCTTACCTACGAACATGAACCACAACAAGGATAACCAAATTGTTGATGACTCGTTGCAAATTAGATATTGACTATAGTAGGAGAGACAGACACCCGCTAGCCACTTATGCAAAACTAGTTGCATGTCAAGCGTGGAACAGGTCTCATGTGCGAGGACATGTAAAGTTTGTCCGGGCCGCTTCATCCCACTATGCCACCAATATCCAAAGTACAACTAAGAAGCAATAAAATGATCATCATCACCCACATACTCATATATGTACTACCCGTGCAAAGTATCTACGCATAGATCCGGCTCTGATACCATTGTAGGGTTCGCGACATAGAAAACAAATATTTTCCTACGATGGGAACAACTATGTACCAAGATCTATCTACTAGATACAAACAACAGGCGGATGTATATCCGTAGAGAACATACCCTTGAAGACCGACAAAGCTTAACGAGTCCAAACTCGTGGTTGATGTAGACGATCTCTTGCCGATCTCAAGATCGAGAGGAAGTCCTAGCGCCGCAAAACAGCAGCGCATCCGTGCTCGCACACACGTTCGAGGCACCGAGCAACCTCCGCCTCCTCGCTCCAGCGATGCAGCGGAAGAACAACTCTTTCTTGCCGAAAAGCCACTGGGAACATGTATCTCGCTAGTCCGAGACCATGGGGGATAAATTCTAGAGGGGGAGAGAGATCCTTCACAAGGAGGTGTAAGTGAGAGAGAGGGAGGGGGGCTCCTTTTATAGGGAGAGGGGGGGGGAACCCAAGGGGCCATGCGCCCAGCCATGGGGCTGTCCCCACCTCTTCCACATTCATGTGGGTGGACACTCCACTCACTCAAATTCCTTTCAATTCCCTCATCTCAAAAACCCACTCAAATTCCCATTAAATTTTCACCAAATTTAAAGCAAACTCTCATTAAATAAAACTCCTTTTATTTATTCAGAATTTTGTCAATTACTTTAATGACAAACATTCACATATAACTCCTTGCTAGTATTTCATTTCACATGCAGAAACACTTTCTGCAATTTCACCCGAAAACCCGTTTCGGTATCTAGTGAAATAAATTCCTGCGCTTGTTATTCTTTTCGGCATGAAACTTTTGCTCCAATTGGATGTCGGTGTCTCTTAAGTGTGTCACCCTACGGTTCGTGAACAATGCGGACATGATCGAGACCCCCTCTCAGATCAATAATCAGAAGCGGGATCTGGAGACCCATACTGACTCCCACACATTCAACGATGACTTTCTTGTGATCGTCCGAACCTTTTACGCTAGTATCTTAATCCTTTTGTTTCGCGATATATTACATGTACGAGATTCGATCATCGGTATCTCCATACCTAGTTTGATCTCGTTACTGACATGTAATCTTTTCTCGTTCCCGTGATATAACATTCTAGTGATTAAATCACTTGCTTGCAAGTTAATCAATGTGATATCACTGAGAGGGCCCAGAGTATATCTATCCGTCATCGGGATGAACAAATTCCACTCTCGATCCATGGGCCTCAACATAACACTTTATTAGTTCTGAATCCATCTTTATAATCACCCAGTTACGGTGTGACGTTTGATGTTATCAAGAAACTCTTCCGGTGTTAGTGATTGACATGATCTCATGGTCTAAGGATTTGGATCACTTCGTAAGTTGTTATAGCAATATAAACTCAATGACTTTGATCGTAATGCTATACTTCGGATGAATGTTCATCACATCATTACACTAATGTTGTGACCTCGTTATTAACAACATCCAATGTCCATGATCAGGAAACCTATGATCATCTTGTTAATCAACGAGCTAGTTTATAAGAGAGGCATAACTAGGAACTTTCTTTTTGTTTATTAAACACACATGTATTAACGTTTCCGTATTAATACAATTATAACATGTAAAATAAACATTTATCATAAACAAGGAATATGATAATAACCACTTTATTATTGCCTCTCGGGCATATTCCCTTCAGTAAATACTAAAGCAAGCAAACATGCAACATATCTAGATGCAAACGGTGTTTCAATGCTTAGAAACAAGGCCTAGGGATCATACTTTCACTAGTGAACACTCTCTCATATAAATATCCTTTGTTCATCATACTACTCTTAACTACTCTCCGGTTAGACACTCTAATCCATGGTAGGGCTATAACAACACACCTCAAAGTCCGCCTTCCCCAATCTAGATAACCACACACTGTCACCTTGAGCACTAGATGGTTCCAACAAACACCACAATTTCATAGAGACATCCAACTCCAAATATAACTCATAACAAATATTCAATCTAGCCAAAGTGCCACACACGGTATGCCCGCTGTCACTTTCACACACGTGGGGAAAAGCATAGATATATTAAAGCACAAAGAGTATTTATGTAGACTCAAACCTAAGTGTCACCATGGCGTGCACGCTGTCACTTTCACACACATGGGGAGAGCAAAGATCTATTAAAGCACTTGAGTAGCAAGGTAGATCTACTTGATTACAAATCTCATGACCACAAGATCATGCATAGAGAGAGATATGAACACATAGCTACCGGTAGAGCCCTTATCCTTGAGAGAGAACTACTCCCTCCTCATCATGGGAATCAACAACGGTGATAGAGATGGTGGTGGAGATCGATGGAGATGGCTCCAGGGGAACTTCCCCGCCCCGGCAGGGTGCCGGAACAGAGACTTTCTATCCCCCGAATATCCCCTTCAGTGGCGGCAGCGCAATAGAGGTTTTCGTGGATTTCTTATGGATTGTTTAGGGTTTTCTCATCAGAGGCTTCTTATAGGCGCAGGAATCAAGGTCGGTGGGGGTCTAGGGGCCCACACCTGTGGCGCCCAGGGGCTGCAGGTGCCTAGGAGGTGCGGCCACCTGTGGCCCCTCTGCTCTTCAGTTCCGTGTTTCTCCGGGAAAAATAATAACTTTGGCTTTTGTCCCGTCCAATTCCGAGAATATTATTTTTTTCCTTTCTGGAACCAAAAATAGCAGAAAACAGGCAACTGGCACTGTGGCAACTTGTTAATAGGTTAGTTCCAGAAAAGATATAAAAACACCTCAAAGTATAGACAAAGCAAAGCAAAGTAGATACAAAACAAGCATGGAGCATCAAAAATTATAGATACGTTTCCGACGTATCAGGTACCACACTACCACCTAAAGGGGATCCTATTTTTGAATTAAAACCTTTACCTGATGATCTTAAATATGCTTATCTTGATGATAAGAAAGTATATCCTGTTATTATTAGTTCTAAACTTTCAGGAAAGGAAGAAGAGAGGTTATTGGAGATATTGAAGAAACACCGAGGAGCTATGGGCTATACTCTTGATGATTTAAAGGGGATTTCTCATACTATATGTCAGCATGCTATTAATATAGAACCTGATGCAAAACCAGTTGTTGAGCACCAACGCCGTCTAAATCCTAAGATGAAGGATGTGGTAAGAAATGAGGTATTAAAACTCCTCGATGCTGGTATTATTTATCCTATTGCTGATAGTAAATGGGTTAGCCCTGTTCATTGTGTTCCCAAGAAAGGGGGAATAAATGTTATGCCTAATGAGGATAATGAGCTTATACCCCAAAGGGTAGTGGTTGGGTATAGAATGTTCATTGATTTTACAAAGATTAATAAAGTTACTAAGAAAGATCATTATCCTTTGCCCTTTATTGATCAAATGCTTGAGAGGTTGTCCAAAAAGACTCACTTTTGCTTTCTTGATGGTTATTCTGGGTTTTCTCAAATTTCCGTGAAAGCACAGGACCAATAGAAAACTACTTTCACTTGTCCTTATGGTACTTATACTTATAGGCGTATGCCTTTTGGTTTATGTAATTCTCCTGCTACCTTTCAGAGATGTATGTCTCCTATCTTTCATGGTTTTTGTGAAGAAATTGTGGAGGTTTTCATGGACGATTTTCCCGTCTATGGAACTTATTTTGATAACTGTTTGCACAAGCTTGATAAAGTTTTCAAGAGATATGAAGAAACCAACCTTGTTCTTAGTTGGGAGAAATGCCATTTCATGGTTAATGAAGGGATTGTTCTTGGACACAAGATCTCTGAAAGAGGCATTGAAGTTGACAGAGCAAAAATTGAAGCAATTTAGAAGATGCCTTGTCCTAGAGATATCAAAGGTATTCGTAGTATCCTTGGTCATGCTGGTCTCTATAGGAGGTTTATTAAAGATTTCTCCAAAATTTCAAAGCCCCTTACTAATCTTCTTCAAAAAGATGTACCTTTTGTTTTTGATGATGATTGTAAGGAAGCTTTTGAAACTTTGAAGAAAGCTTTGACAACTGCTCCTATTGTCCAACCACCTGATTGGAGTTTACCTTTTGAAATTATGTGTGATGCTAGTGACTTTGCTGTGGGTGCTGTCCTTGGACAACGTGTTGGCAAGAAGCTGAATGTTATTCATTATGCTAGCAAGACTCTGGACGCTGCTCAAAAGACTTATGCTACTACTGAAAAAGAGTTCTTAGCTGTAATCTTCGATTGTGATAAGTTTAGACCTTATATTGTTGATTCTAAGGTCACTATTCATACTGATCATGCTGCTATTAAGTACCTTATGACAAAGAAGGACGCTAAGCCTAGGCTTATTAGGTGGGTGTTGCTTTTGCAAGAGTTTGATCTGCATATTGTGGATAGGAAAGGTGTTGATAATTTATCTCGTTTGGAAAACATTTCTTTTGACCCATTGCCTGTTAATGATAGTTTTCCAAATGAGCAGTTAGCTGCAATAAGGTTAAGTCTGCATGAGAGCCCTTGGTATGCTGATTATGCTAACCTTATTGTTTCCAAGTATTTGCCTCCAACTTTTACAGCTCGACAAACAAGGAAATTCTTTTATGATCTAAGGCATTACTTTTGGGATGACCAACACTTATAGAAAGAAGGAGTAGATGGCATTACGCGAAGATGTGTTCCAGAATTTGAACAACAAGAGATATTGAGAAAATGTCACTACAGTGCTTAAGGAGGACATCATGCTGGGGATTGGACTGCACAAAAGGTTTTACAATCTGGATTTTATTGGCCTACACACTTCAAATATGCAAGGAAGTTTGTCTTATCATGTGACGAATGTCAACTAGTAGGTAACATCTCTAGACGCAATGAAATGCCTAGGAATTATTCTCTTGTTATTGAACCTTTTGATTGTTGGGGATTTGACTTTATGGGGCATTTTCCTCCTTCAAAAGGGTATACTAATATTCTTGTTGTTGTTGACTATGTTACAAAGTGGGTAGAAGACATACCTACTAATAGTGCTGATGGTAAGACCTCTTTGGAAATGCTTAAAGATGCCATTTTTCCTAGGTTCGGTGTGCCTAGATATCTCATGACTGATGGAGGATCTCATTTTATTCATGGGGGTTTTAGAAAAACTCTCGCTAAGTATGATGTAAACCACATAATTGCTTCACCTTATCATCCCCAAACTAGTGGGCAAGTAGAACTTTCCAATAGGGAAATTAAATCTATCTTGCATAAGACTATCAATAGATCTAGAAAAAATTGGGCTAAAAAGTTGAATGATGCTTTGTGGGCTTATAGAACTGCTTATAAAAATCCTATGGGGATGTATCCTTAAAAAATGGTTTATGGGAAAGCTTGTCACTTGCCTTTAGAATTAGAACACATATCTTATTAGGCAGTGAAAGAGTTGAATAGAGATTTTAGACTTGCTGGTGAGAAAATACTGCTCGACTTAAGTAATCTAGATGAGTGGAGAGGTGAAGCTTATGAAAATGCTAGACTCTTTAAGGAAAAAGTGAAAAGATGGCATGATAGGAGAATTCT
Source organism: Avena longiglumis (assembly GCA_030063025.1). Lineage (NCBI taxonomy): Eukaryota > Viridiplantae > Streptophyta > Magnoliopsida > Poales > Poaceae > Avena > Avena longiglumis. The sequence continues at coordinate 153,322,247 of CP125977.1, read as the reverse complement.
CAAAAGGGAGTTCCATGTTGGTGAGAAAGTTCTTTTGTATAGGTCTCGTCTCAGATTTTTTGCAGGGAAACTACTCTCAAAATGGGAAGGACCTTTTGTTATCAAGGAAATATACCGTTTAGGTGCGATCAAAATATCTTCTTTGAAGGATTACACGACACAGGTGGTGAATGGTCAAAGACTACATTATATTTCTGGAGATTCATATAATGAAAACATTGACACAATTCAACTTATGACTCTGGAAGAGTTTATTAGAAGCCAAGTGCCAGATTCTGCAGAGTTCGACTTTGAATAGGTAAAAGTGGTGAAAACAGAGGTTCGTGAAACCCCTATCTTTTTATATTTTTGATGTTTTTAATACATGAGGCAAGTTACGAGACGGAACAGAGGAGGAACCGGATGTTAGGGTGGCCAAATCCACCCCAGGCGCGGGCCCCAGCTGGCCGCGCCTGGAGGGGGTTTGACTCCCAGAGCTCCGACTCTGCCTCGTTTCCATGTCAGTACCTTCCTTTTGCCTTGAAACTTTGTAATACATAACCCCCCGGGTCCGCCGAGGTTCTTGCATCGTGTTATCGTCGTGTTTTCGTTTCGATATGTTTCTGTCAGGAAAATTCTTAGATTTGGAGCCTTAGTGTCTTCTTCTGGATCACCCACGGAGGATTCCTCTGCGGACGTCCTCAACCCATACATGTATGAGTTGAGGATTCATCCCAAATAGTTGATCCTCAAAGAGGGGAAGGTATAGATGAAAGAATTTCAAGGCCCTAAAGGAGAAGGCAGTCTAGAAGACATGATGGAAGCATTGGAGTAGGAAGTTTTCAGGTACAAGAAGATGGAAGAACGCGAAGTGGATGTTATTCACAAGATGAGTTCAGAACTCATCACCAAGCATGAGGGAGAGTTTGCTGAGCTCCGAGAAGAGATCTTCTCACTCCGTTAGACCACCAACCAATTGCAAGCACAACTCTATGACATACAAAACCAAAACTGTGAGTATGAGGCTAGATTTGATCGCATAAGCTCTGCTGCTAGTTTCAGGATTGCGGAGACAAGGACATCCTTTTTGTATGGGGAATCATTGCCTTGGAAGTTTTATGATGACAAGAGAACACCACCACCACCGAAGGAGTAATTCATCATCAGGTTTGGCATCCCCTTGGCTTGTTCCAAGCTTGGGGGAGTGTCGTGGTATCACCACCATTATCTTTTATCTTTTACTTTTAGTGGATTCATATCTGTGGTAGAGAGGTTATCTTATAGTTTGGTTTGCATGTGGAAGTATATCTCCTTTAGCTGATTATCTATGTATCCCTTGGTGTGAGTGCCTTTATTGAATATTAATGAGAAGTCTCATCTTTTACTTTTTGCACTTCTTATTTTAGTTTGCAATCTATATTATATGATGGATCTTGTTGATCAGTATTGGCATCACTTTGGGATCATCAAGTGGATCTAAATTGGTTTTGGCAAACCGAGTTCTGGTCAGTAGCATTACTTTGAAAGATAAAAAGAGAAAAAAGCTTACAAGTATTTTGTATCATTTGTTTTCTTTCTTGTTGGCTCATAAGCTTAGAGTTCTTTATTTAAGATTCATTTGTGTCTTCAAGGAAGGTTGCATCTTTGGCTTTATTACTTGTATGTTTGCTTGTTTCTTTCAACTTTCTTGCTTGCTACCCAGCCTTGCTAGCCAAAAACCTGTTTTGATAAGGCATACTTCTCATGTTTCCAAATCCCTTTGAACCAAAACTTTTGCCACTTGTGTCCACCATATCTACCTAGTAGCTTTTTCTATTCCAAGAAGATTCTCAAGCTTCATCTATCTTTCGAATTAAAAAGTATTTTGTTATGTGAAAAATAGTTAGTAAAGCTCTCACGAACTTGACGGCACACTTTATTTCTTGCCCCTAATAGACTTGAACCATTGTGCCATCAAAGTTGTATATTCTTCCATCTATACGTTGGAATTAGCAGAACCGTGTTGTCATGAGGAACGTTTTCAACATTGCACTTTTACTCTGTACACAGTTGATATCGTGCTCTTTTGTCTATGGATGTCAACGGTGTGAAATAAAGAGGGAACTTTTAAGTCCGTGGAGTCTGTATTTTGTGTTAGAGAAACGCCTCGGATGCTAGCCTAAGCCAATCCTAATCATGGTGGAAACTTGCAGCATCACCATAGTGAGCTATCTATGAAGCATCCTCAATAAAAAGCTATGCACATAGTAAATAAAAAGATCGCTGAGATGCTCATTGTCTGCTTGCCTTGTCATTTTTGTTATGGGAAAGCTCCTGTGCCATGTGCAAGGGGTACCCCGTTGGCGGTTCTCTATGATACACATGTACTTAATATGACAAGAACTTACCTGCGACCAAAGTTGAGTAGCATGAGGAGTGGCCCTCATATTCAAGGGACATGAGATTGACAACTTATATTTCGTCAAGCATATACTCCATCTTTGTGTACTTTAACCTTAGTCACTTCAAGATTCTTATGATAGGGGCAATTTGGGCTGAAAGCTAACAAGTACCATAATCTTTTGGAAGCTCTTTATGACTTGTAATCCCTGCTTCCCTCTATAAAGGGACCTTTCTCCCACTTCCAAGTTGAGTCAGTAAACCTACTTACTCTATATCTCCAGCAAGCATTTGAGTTTTTGTGTTTCAAGCATTCATATGATGATTTATTCAATCATGTTCTTTATCTTCCTTGTTTGCACATAACTCTTATCTATTGAGTATTACTTTGAAAGCCTTCACTTGTGAAAAACCTTTTTGAGCAAAGAGTGCTCCTGTTATAAAACTTCTGCAAAAAGCTTTTTGTGAAACTGTTTGCCAGGTGTTCTTTGACCAAGAACAAGTTTGCCAATTCCAATTATGATTTATCTTTATGCATCTCTATTGTGACTGTTGTACTTGTTTGCAAGCTAAGTTATATAATGGTGAGTTGCTCTCTTCTATGAGTTGTGCAATGGTATGTGTGATGATTCTTGTTCGTATTCTTTTATTGACACTTCACTCCATAAACCTATGGACATGTTATAGAGCTCAGTTTTTGCTTGGGGACAAGCGAAGGTCTAAGCTTGGGGGAGTTGATACGCCCAATTTGCATCACCGTTCTATATCATAATTTACCTCTATTCATCGATATTTGTCTTATTATGAGGTATTACTTATGGCTTTTCATCTGTTTATGCATGTTGGATGATTCTTTGAGGATGGACTGTCGGAGTCTGGATTCTGATGGAAAAGAAGGCGTTTCGGTGCAATTTCGCAAAGATCAGAAAAATACTAGAAAAATATGGAAACATATTATTTTACCAGAAGACGAAGGAAGACAGAAGGAGGAGCGAGAGGGGCCGCAGGGGGCCCACACCCCTAGGCGCGGGTCGTCCCTAGGCCGCGCCTAGGGAAGGTGTGGCCCACCTTCCCGGATCTTGACTCCGCCCCTTCGCCTATATCTTCCCTATGAAACCCTAAGGCTAGGGGAGCGACCACAGATAGATTTCCGCCGCCTCTGGGGGCGGAAAACACCAAGAGAGAAAGATCTCTCTGGCAGACAGATTTCTGCTGGGGGAATTCCTTCCCGAAGAGGGGAGACCGTCGCCATCAATACCATCGTCAAGATAGGCTTCATCAGGATCATCATCATCATCCACACCATCATCTCCACCAGCACCATCATCACCACTCCGTCCCGCTGTAACAATTGTGTTGGATATTGCTTAGTTCATTAGGGGAAACTTTCCTGGTGTTAATCACTATTGTAGTTGATGCTTGTGAGTGTAAACATTGGATTATTGTTTATGTTCAGATTGTTATCCATTACCATATCATCTTTGATCTTGATCCATATGATGTATTGTGAGTAGTTCGTTGTGTTCTTGAGGACATGGGAGAAGTCATGTTGTTATTAGTGGATTTGTGTTGAGTTATTATTCAATGGTTTAGTATTTAAGTTGTGGTGCTATTATTCTAGTGGTGTCATGTGAACGTCGACTACATGATACTTCACCATTTATGGGCCTAGGGTAGTGCATTGTGTATTTGGCTACTAATTGTGGGGTTGCCGGAGTGACAAAAACCTGAACCCCCGTTAGGCCACCTTTGCACAAGGGAGTGTAGGATCTCAGAGTTTAAGACTGTGGTTAGATTTATATCTTAATTACTTTCCTATAGTTACGGATGTTTACAAGGCGTTTAATCACAAGTATGTATTAGTCCAAGTAAGGTCGGTACATTAGCATAGGTTCACCCTCACAACACTTACAAACACCAATGAAGAGTACTCAGCTATTTGAAGCGAAAGCACTTGACAGAATTCCCATGTGTCCTCGAGAACGTTTGGTCCTTATAAGTATTTCCACTGGCTTGTCCTTTGCTAAGAAAGGATTGGGCCACTTGCTCCGTTTGTTCGTTGTCTTTATTACTTGCTCTTTGTTTTGTTGCCTTATCAGAAAACCACTAAAAATCCGTTTTCTAAGTATTCACAGGGATTTCCTGCTCCATACCACTGTTCAACACCTTCTGCTCCTCGTTGGGATCGACACTCCTATTTATCAAAAGTACTACGATACACCCCCTATACTTGTGGGTCATCAAGCTTCAATCTCTTCCTCCTCGTCAGTCACTTTTCTGGGAGAACGAAGATTCTCGCAAGGGGAGTCTCTCACAACCAATCTCTTTACTTTGTTTTTGTTTTTCTTATTTTCTTTTGCTTAGTTTTTCTTGCTTCTTTTTATCAAAAATACAAAAAAATTAGTTTTGTTTGGTTTGTTTTTTCTTATAAAAACACAAAAAAATAGTTCTTCCTTTAGTTGTTACCGTGTTCTCAACTCGCCATGTTGATCCCTAAGTTCACCCCGAATGACTTTTCAATAGGTAGTGACTCTATAATTGGGAAATATAATATTGAAGAATTCTTTAATCATGTTAGCAAGCATGAGGGTATTGAGGATAGATCCTTAGCAAAACTTGCTCCAAATTATGAAATTGCTGTAGATTCTTTAGTTCACATGTTGGAGTCTAGGTTTTTAACCTTAACCCCATGATGCAAGTAATATTTATTAAACTTAAAGATATTGAGGATACTGAAAAGAGAAATTTTATTCTAGAAACTTTGCTTAAGGAATTCAATGATGTTGCTAAAGAAGCTAGAAAGGTCTTTGATCGTTTTAATATGCTAGGATCATGTGTAGATGTTATGGGTACACTAGAAAAGTTGGACAAAACCATGCCAATGATAGTAATGAGTCTTCCAACATTTCTATAGGTTCATGTAAGTATGGTTGAAGGTTTGTTTTATCTCTCATTTGTTTGAACACAAGTCTACTTATTATTGAGCATGTTTGTAGAGTGTGAAAGATATCACTTTATATCCCACTTGCTTATTGTTATCCCTTAAATATTAAACCTGGTGAACTTTGTGTTCCAATGAAAAAGAAGCATAACAACAAAATCCAAAGTCCATGTTAATTTTATCACCTTTATGATCGAGGACGATCATAGTTTAAGCTTAGTGATGTTTGATGCATGTAAAATGCATCCATGAACTTTGTGGTTTATTGCTTTAAAATCATCATTATTTTGCAAAATTATTTGGGAATAACCTACTAATAGTTGTAAAAGTGCGCAAGTTCTTTTTTTACACTTTTTTGTGTAGGAAATACACAAATGTGGAGGGAAACCGCGCATTATGGAGAAATCTGAAAATTCCTAAAATTTGTCCCTACAGAATTATTTTTGAAGATTACACGAAACGACCCCGAAGATGACGTGTAATGGAAAATGTGTAGAAAGTAAAGTTGTGGGGAATTTTATGGTCAACAATTATACATAAAATTATCCCCAATCGAAATCTGAATGCATTTTTAATAGCCATATTACTACGGAGGACAGAAGCAGTTTCGAGACTCCAAAAATATGTGACGTGGTTGACATACACTCCTTCCATATTTGATGATTTCGTCCCAAACACGACTTGATCAACTCATTAAGGACAAATGAGACTCCTAGAAAGGTTCTAGAGATGCCCAAGAGCCCTTGGATCCAAGGGGCATCCATCCTATGGCCAAGATTGCATCTCCACCACTATATATCGAGAGGAAACCCTACTTTTGGAGGAATCCACCCATAGCAACGAAATTCCCCCTCCTTCGCAGCCCCAGGGGAGAAATCTTCAAGATCAGCACATGGTCAAGGAAGAAGAAGGGGCAAGGGTCCTTCGCCCCCTAGGGCAGCCACCGCCCTAGGAGGGGTGCCAGGGCTCCATCGCTCCTCTACCATGCCGGCGCCTCTCCACCATGCCACAACCTCCTCTCCCTCTTATGGAGGATCATCTCCATCACCATCTACTGCAAGATCCCATCATCCCCCTCTGTAATCTCTTGGCAAACATTTTTTTATGATGCAATAAATTATTTTCCCATGATCTATTGTATGACAATGTTGATGTTTGAGTAGTGAATTGTTATGGCAACTGTGATATAGTTTTTCGGTTGTATAGAAGTATATGTTATCTTCTATGATGATATTTATGAACTAACATGTGAGTGCACATATATGTTGGGGGATGCACAAGGTTGTCACTGTTGCATGCTGATAGATCATGGGAAAATAATTTATTGCATCATAAAAAAATGTTTGAGTAGTGAATTGTTATGGCAACTGTGATATAGTTTTTTGGTTGTATAGAAGTATATGTTATCTTCTATGATGATATTTATGAACTAACATGTGAGTGCACATATATGTTGGGGGATGCACAAGGTTGTCACTGTTGCATGCTGATAGGATGAGGGATAGATGGAGTTTGATAGAAGCCAAATCCCAAGTCTTAGAAATATATGTAGTATTAATTCATGGTTAATCGACGGGGGTATTATCATGGGGACCTTAGATCTAAATGCGGTGGTTGGACTTTATGTGTTAATATTTCCTTACTTGTTCTTAATTCTCCTTGGAATCAATCACTAGTTGTGTATTTTCTAATATCTATGGCTATACCAAGTTATGGATCCTCCTAGAAGAAACAATAAAAAGACTATGTATGTGTTTCACTAATTGTGACAACCAAATGAATGAAATAGCAATTTGCCTAAACATCTGCTCCCATAGTTTATTCACGTCCACTCCACTAGCTCCAATTCACTTGCATTATTTTACTTATAGTATTTATTTTAACTACTTTATTGTTTTATAGTTAATACTAAAAACAACCACACACACATTTTAGATCCTAGATTTGCATACAAGGCCATATAAGTGGGTTATAGGGCTTTAGAGAATAGATAGTTTACCTTCAGCTCCTCGTGGGTTCGACACTCAAATACTTATTAAATTGTACTACGGTGATCCCCAACACTTGGGGGTTGTCACTTGGCCAGTGAACCAGGCCACCTACACCCACTCAGCGCACTAGCGGCAGGCTATTGATACCTTGGAACCATATCTATAATTTTTTATGCTCCATGCTTGTTTTGTATCAACTTTGCTATGTTTTGTCTACACTTTGAGGTATTTTTGTACACTTTCTGGTACTAACCTATTAACAAGATGCCACAGTGCCAGTTGCATGTTTTCTTCTGTTTTTGGTTCCAGAAAGACAGAAAATCAATATTCTCGGAATTGGACGGGACAAAAGCCAAAGTCATTAATTTTCCCAGACAAACACGGAACCACGAAGCAGAGACGGAGTAGGGCACCAGGGTGGCCGCACCCTCCCCAGGTGCGGGCAAGCCCTGGTGGCGCCTATAGGGGTGTGGGCCTCCTGGCTCCTCACCGACCTTTCCTCCTTCGCCTATAAGAAGCCCCTGGGGATAAAACCCTAAATAATCCATCATACTTCAAGAAAAAGTTCCGCTGCGCCGCCGCCACCGAAGGAAAGATTCGGGGGACAGAAAGTCTCTGTTCCAGCACCCTGCCTAGATGGGGAAGTGCCCCCGGAGCCATCTCCATCGATCTCCACCTCCATCTCCATCACCGTTGCTGATTCCCATGATGAGGAGGGAGTAGTTCTTCCTCGAGGCTAAGGGATCTACCGGTAGCTATGTGTTCATCTCTCTCTCTATGCATGATCTTGTTGTGGTCATGAGCTTTGTAATCAAGTAGATCTACCTTTCTACTCAAGTGCTTCAATAGATCTCTGCTCTCCCCATGTGTGTGAAAGTGACAGCGTGCATGCCATGGTGTCACTTAGGCTTGAGTCTACATAAATACTCTTTGTGCTTTATTAGATGTATGCTTTTTTGCCACGTATGTGAAAGTGACAGCGGGCATACCGTGTGTGGCACTTTGGCTAGATTGAATATTTGTTATGAGTTATATTTGGAGTTGGATGTCTCTATAAAATTGTGGTGTTTGTTCGAACCATCTAGCGCTCAAGGTGATAGTGTGGGGTTATCTTGATTGGGGAAGGCGGACTTTGAGGTGTGCTATTATAGCCCTACCATGGATTAGAGTGTCCAACCGGAGAGTAGTTAAGAGTAGTATCATGAAGAGAGGATATTTATATGAGAGAGTGTTCACTAGTGAAAGCATGATCCCTAGGCCTTATTTCTAAGCATTGAAACACCGTTTGCTACTAGATCTGTTGCATGTTTGCCTGCTTCCACCTTTTTTCAGTTTTCCACACGTTACCCCACGGCAACAACAAGTCAGAAGCTATTTTCTGGCACCGTTACCACTTGTATTTCACTATCTCTTCGATGAACTAGTGCACCTATATTGGGTGTGTTGGGGACACAAGAGACTTTTTATATCTTGACTGAAGGGTTGCTTGAGAGGGATACCTTTGACCACTTCCTCCCTGAGTTCGATAAACGTTGGGTGATCCACTTAAGGGAAACTTGCTGTTGTTCTACAAACCTCTGCACTTGGAGGACCAACAACTGTCTACAAGAATAGAAGTGCGTAGACATCAGCTATGACGAGCACGACATGAAGAAGCGAGATCCTGATCTAGTTCCTTAGGCCAAGATGGAACGTCGGCAGGATCACCAGCATGTGGAGGTCAACTGCGTCCAGCTGGATGATGAAGCAGCGAGGGACCTCGTCGATTTAGTGGTTGCCAAGCTTTGTGGCTGTGAATCCGCCTCCAACATGCCAATGCCACGGGCTTCATTTCCTAGCGGTTGATAGGGAGAACGTCGAAAAAACCCGGTGGGGGTGCCATCCCTTCCCCACAATTTCACAGTCTAGCTTAGCCACCTTGGTATGAAGAAAAATAAGGTGACCACAAAAGTACAACCTACAACTAGAAGCATTGCCAAATTTGGCAATGGACATGAATACATGATAGAAAGATGAGCAACGTAACAAGGACAACAACTACAAGCATATTTTATATGTATCCTCAATCGGGCTAAGTATCACGACAACAACCAATATAAGGATTTGGCTAAATTAAATCCCCAAATTTGACAGCACATTATGAAATCTGTAATTACGTAGTACGAAAAAAGCCCCAAATCACTCATTCAAATCTCTAACTACCTATCGAGTCCTAAATATTGTCTATTTAGTAGCAAACCCTAAGCGCTAAATACATTATCAGTGAATCAGGAACTTACCATGGTCGGCGGTGGCGCCATCGATGAAGATGAAGCAGCAATAGGTGTCGCCGGAGCTAAAGATGACGCGCCTGAAGGGAATATGACCGAGATGCAATAATAAAGTGGTTATTATCATATTCCTTGTTTATAATAAATATTTATTTTACATGCTATAATTATATTAATACGGAAACGTTAATACATGTGTGTTTAATAAACAAACAGAAAGTCCCTAGTTATGCCTCTCTCATAAACTAGCTCGTTGATTAACAAGATGATCAAGGTTTCCTGATCATGGACATTGGATGTTGTTAATAACGAGGTCACAACATTGGTGTAATGGTGTGATGAACATTAATCTGAAGTATAACATTACGATCAAAGTCATTGAGTTTATATTGCTATAACAACTTACAAAGTAATCCTAATCCTTAGACCATGAGATCATGTCAATCACTAACACTGGAAGAGTTTCTTGATAACATCAAGCGTCACACTGTAACATGGTGATTATAAAGATGGGTTCAGAATTACTAAAGTGTTATGTTGAGGCCCATGGATCGAGAGTGGAATTTGTTCATCCCGATGACGGATAGATATGCTCTGGACCCTCTTGGTGATATCACATTGATTAGCTTGCAAGCAAGTGATTTGATCACTAGAATGTTATATCACGGGAACAAGAAAAGAGTGCATGTTAGTAACGAGATCAAACTAGGTATCGAGATATCGATGATCGAATCTCGGACATGTAATATATCACGAAACAAAGGGATTAAGATACTAGCATAAAAGGTTCTGACGATCACAAGAAATTCATCATTGAATGTGTGGGAGACAGTACGGATCTCCAGGTCCGGCTTCTTATTATTGATCGAAGAGGGATCTCGATCATGTACGCATTATTCGTGAACCGTAGGGTGACACACTTAAGAGACACCGACATCCATTTGGAGCGAAAGTTTCATGCCGGAAAGAATAACAAGCGCGGGAATTTATTTCACTAGATACCGAAACAGGTTTTCGGGTGAAAATGGAGAAAGTGTTTTTCCATGTGAAATGAAATATTAGCAAGGGGTTATATGAGAATATTTGTCATTAAAGTAATTGACAAAATTCTGAATAAATAAAAGGAGTTTTATTTAATGAGAGTTTGCATTAAATTTGGTGGAAATTTAATGGGATTTTGAGTGGGTTTTTGAGTGGAGGGAATTGAAAGACATTTAAGTGAGTGGAGTGTCCACCCACGTGAATGAAAGGAGGGGAGGGGGAATCCCCTTAGCTGGGTGCATAGCCCCTTGGGTGCCTCCTCTCCCTATAAAAGGAGCCCCCTCCATCTCTCTCACTCACACCTCCTCGTGAAGGATCTCTCTCCCCCTCTAGTATTTATCCCCCATGGTCTCGGACTAGTGAGATACATGTTCCCGGTGGATTTTCGGCAAGAAAGAGTTGTGCTTCCGCCGCATTGCTGGAGCGAGGAGGCGGAGGTTGCTCGGTGCCTCAGACGTGTGTGCGAGCACGGATGCGCCGCTAAGTTGCGGTGCTAAGGACCTCCTCTTGATCTTGAGATCGGCAAGAGATCGTCTACATCAACCACGAGTTTGAACTCGTTAAGCTTTGTCGGTCTTCAAGGGTATGTTCTCTACAGATATACATCCGCCCGTTGTTTGTATCTAGTAGATATATCTTGGTACATAGTTGTTCCCATCATAGGAATTTTTTTGTTTTCTATGCTGCGGACCCTACAGTGGTATCAAAGCCGGATCTATGCGTAGATGCTTTGCACGGGTAGTACACATATGAGTATGTGGGCGATGATGATCATTTTATTGCTTCTTAGTTGTACTTTGGATATTGGTGGCATAGTGGTATGAAGCGTCCCGGACAAACTTTACATGTCCTCGCACATGAGACCCGTTCCACGCTTGACATACAACTAGTTTAGCACAAGTGGCTAGCGGGTGTCTGTCTCTCCTACTATAGTCAATATCTAATTTGCAACGAGTTCTCAAAAATTTGATTATCCTCGTTGTGGTTCATGTTCGTAGGTAAGAACGGTTCTATCTTGGAAAGCCCTAAGCCACGTAAAACTTGCAATGGATAAATTAGAGGCGTCTAGTTTAGATTTTTCCTGGACTAGTTTCATGATATGGTGATGTTGTAAGTAGAAGTACGAGTCGATACTCTTACAACACACATAACGTGTAAGTTCCATAGACCTTGGCCTTACACATAGAGGTATGATGGCGATCATACCATGATGCACATGATGGAGATCAAGTGCAAGAACCATATCATTTCAATTATTCACATGTGATGTTTGTTGCATCATGTATTGCTAGTTTGGCGTTTTATTAGCATAATATGATGATCCCTCATTTAGATATCATGATAAAAATTTGTTCTCCCTTAAGTATGCATTGATTATGTTTCGTCGCTCCAAGACATCACGTGATGATCGGGTGTTCTTGGATCCATGATCATATTTCGGGTGCAAGATAGTTACACACGCGAATACTAAGGTTCTTACTTGGCGAGCCTAGCATGTACAGACATGGCCTCGAAACACGGACCGAAAGGTTAAGCATGAGGCATATAGAAGATATGATGCCCATTTGATGCTTTCCTTTGAAGCTACACCGACTCACGTGATGATCAGACTTGGTGTAGTGGATTTGGTTTATGTAATCACCAAAAAGGAATGAGTGATGTCGTTTTTGAGTGGGAGTTCATTTCTAATTTGGATTAGTAGAACTCAATTTATCATAAATTAAATCAAAGTGAATTTTTATAATTTGTTGTAGTCATTGGCATTCGTTCACCACCTTATGCATAGTTATAATTGAGATAATAGAACTATAGAATTCTGGATATTTACTTTACGAACTGGTATCATATTGTGCTGAGTGTCAATATAAAGTTTAAAGTCCTATTGCAAACTTTCAGCAAACTCTATTTACTCCATGAAATTTTATAATTAGTATTAAATCGAGAGTAACAATTCCAGTGTTAGTATCTTAAGTATCATGTTTGCATCCATGATTCTTGATTTAAATATCGAGATTATCTAGGAGCTGAAAGAATTGTTTCAGAAACCATCATGTGTGGCAGATATAATGATATCTGAAACAATTTTTTGGTTGCAATATGATAGAGTATAATATATGTTCTCATATTGGATGAGAATTTGCAAAGGTTGGAGAAGCTAGACATCCTAATCATCCAAAAGGGTTTTGGAAAGTAATGTTATACTCACGATTCACCTTTATAAGCTACAGTAGATTGATCATGAAAGTCGTCATGATAAGGATGAATAGAAGATGTATGTAAAGTGTTTACTACACTAAAAGATTACTAAAGAATGGATTTTGAAAGAACGCCGATCATTTGATGATGGTGATCTACTTCAAAGTGCAAGTCCAAAGGTATTAGTATTTGAATATACATGCTTTGGACTATGTGTCATGTATATGGCGCCACTATTGATGTTGATAGATTTTTTTTAAAAGGAAAAGGTGTCACATCCCAAAATTTTCCAAATTTTGAAATGTGAAAAACAAATAAACAAAATAAAAATTTGTTGATATTTAGAGGGAAAAGAAACTTTAAATTTCTCTAATGGAAAAATATTGCAACACCAATTTAAGCCATAAATAAAATCCATGTCTAAATGGAAAATAATTATATTTAAATGATACATATTGGTAAAGAAATTATTTTATAAAACTTTACAAATTGGTTTGACCATTTTTTGAGTTTTAAATCAAAAAATATATATTATACGAGAGCGGGTAAACATGACTATCCGACTTGGTTGCATTTACTCTAACAAATTAAAAAAAAAAATACTAATCCACCCAAATTTAAAATATTTAATAGAGGAATGAAATTAATTTCCCAATTATGGTGGAGGAATGTTTAAATACGTCCTATTGTACCTTAAAGACTATATATATCTAGACACCCAGGAATTCCCAGCACTTGATTTAAAAGAGAAGGAAATAACATGACATTTCCATTTATAAATTATAAAAAGTGTGGGAAATATATTAAATGCTTATTCATTGTTTATAAAGGAACATATTATCTTTGCGATTGTGACATTGTTTGAATTGATTTGTAACAATATAGAAAACTCTAAACTATTTTGAAATATTGCCTAACTAGCCATATTAGGCCAAAAGGCACGCGATAATTTTTATAAAATTATTTCAATAAAATATATATTTATAAAGATCCTAAAGAACTAGTTTGAACCTTATCATCTTGATTTAATTCGAATCAATTTGGAGCGCTAAAACAAAAGTTAGAAAGAACAAAAAAAAAAGAATATTTTATAAAGAAAAAGAAGAAGAAGCGAGCGATCACCATTGGACATATCAAAACAAGTTATCAACCCCAAAGAGTCCACCGTAGTCTCTCTCTTTTTTTTCCATTCTCTTTATTTTTCTTTGACCGAACTCTGATCCATCTAGACCATCAGCCAACGGAACGACCAAGTCGATCTTCTTCTTCCTCATTCACGTACGTTACACATTCTATGGCTGTAGCTCTTCTCCTTCTCCTCTCATAAAATCTAAAGGATGTTTCCATTCACCATAAAAACGATAGTTATTCATAATTTAATGGTGATTTCATTCAGAGTATTAATTTCCCATTTCCACCTCTTAATCTCTCCAATATAATCTCGTGAACCGAACGCCATTAGCTAACATACCTCTCCAAGCGCCCTCCACAGGCCATACCAAAACGAACCGAGCACATCACATCATTCCCCTCAACCTCCTCCGTCATTCTCGTTCAGAAAGTTTCTCTAGAGGAGCCTTCTACTGCGCGTGTGGAGTGGATTTACATCAGCTCCAATTTCAAGTTCATGATGAAGGTGTATCGTATCCAGTGACTTTTAATTCGATTCCTTGTACCAGATTGCTATCCTAATCATAGCTGATCTTCAGGACATGGTGGTGTATCTTTCCATCACCGTTGTCCACGTCGTCGTTGAAGCCATGACATCCATGTCACCAAACGACGTCGTCGGAGTATGCCACGCATCTGCCGTCTTCCCCAACCTCGTCGTGACGACCGTTTCGTCCCCACGCACCTCTGCATCCACTCCATCGACCAGTCCCTAGTAGCCAGGATCATCAACATCATCTTCTTCGACTACGTCGAGTTGTGTCTCCTTATCTTCCTCGACACCAGCGATTTCATGGTTACTTGTGGTGAGCACCGACCCATGTTCCGCTCCTTTCTCCTTTCATTGTTCTAGTTTGTACCACCTAGTTTCTGTTTAAACGAACGAATGTTGACTTGTTCTAGACATCTAAATTCAGAAAGCAAAAGAATCCTGAAATCCTTAAACCAACCGCTAGATACTCCAATTTAATACTGCTTGCTTTCCGTGCATAGTTTCTTTTGGTTTCTTGATTTATGCTTTTAGAAAAAAAAGTGATTGAGCTAGTGTTCCAGTACGTACATCATGATAAGAAAATGAGAGCTGTAATCCTAAGATGCCATGAGATGATAGGGCGGTTCATCTAGGAAGATCGATTGGTTGTATATCTTCACGCACAACTACCGCGTCGGGACGTTCGAATGCAAAATAAAAATTCCATTCAATCGTTGTTGATATCCTTTTGTGTAAAATGTTTATGGCACCTCTTCACGAGACCTCATTCTTCCTTCTAGTTTTCTAGTTTTACCATTACGGCGATCTATGTTTGAGCTAGCTCTATGTATCCTAGACGTAGCACAATATATGGTGAAATTAGTCCGATTTACATGTAAATATATTGGCATTGCACGGAATATGAAATTAATCACGTTCAAGAAAAAAAAACACCAACGATTATTTAGCTTTACGGTTATTTATTAAGTGGAATTTAATCAAGTTTTGATAAGTATAAAATATTTAAGTTCAAACGTGAGATAAAGAGTATTTTAATCTTAGGCATCCCATGGAACCAATATGCACCATCTCACACGATTCAATTTATTTATAATTTAAGATAAATATTCCAAACCATATCTTTCAAAACTAACAATAGGACATAAATTACTTTTGAAGAGAAAATCAACCAAACATGAATTGATACAAATTTCCTTAAATGGTTTGCTTGTTGTTCATACATGACTTTGTCCTTCGCTTGTTATCTGGCTTTTACACTAGATGTTTATTGTGGTGTATTTCTTTATCATATAGAATTGTGCGGAGTGCAATGTGTGATATTGTGAGGAGTGTATGATCATCAACTACTAAAAAGGCAAGTTACACTATCATATAAAAGTCCTACTATTTTCATTATATTTAGTGGATTTTGAAAACATGCATGAAAATAATTTTATACTTATGCTATTCTAAATCCTAATAGGATTACCTATACATTCCTTAGTGAAAACAATGTAGTTGATACAAGCTTAGCCATGCTATATTTTGAAAAGAGATACATGTTGAGATTTTATGAAGTTGAGAAAAGGACTTGTGTTTTTATATAATAAAACAAGGACTCAATGAACCACCTGGGTGGCCAAGGATACTTTGAGTATTGGAGAAGGTGGCAACAAAAGGAACCATGACTATGGCAATCTCTTTGTGTTGTGCTCCAAAGGAAACCACCCAGGAAACTTAGAGATTCAACATGTTTCTCGTACAGTGGCTTCCGTGTACAGGCACATGCTAAATGGGCTCTAGCTTAGTCAACTACATAGTGGAAGTCCCATGCATTGGCATCTTCAGGTTAACTAGATTTGTGTAAGGGAGTAACCCTATATTTGTGCCTGGTAGACAAGCTAGCATTTTGTATTGGGAGGACTCCTATGGAAAGACTTTGTCACATTCTCGATCTGCCGGTACTCCATTTTGGTGAGTACTTATCCAGCGGCCACTGGTGGCGTCAAGACGAGATTGTGTCATGTGGGTAAAGTGTACAACTTCTGCAGAAGATCAAAATTCTAAGTACTTAGCCGTGTCCCCGGTTATGGACAATACTGAGCAACTAAGGCCTGAAGCTATGGAAGATCTCGACATTCTAATTTCTAAAAAGAAAACTAATAAAACTTGATGCACTTGGAGTTACCAAGGAGCTCAAGAGATTTTTGACAAGGACTTGAACACTTGTGTTTCTACCAAGGAGTTCAAGGAACTTGGAAAAGAAGATTTGACAAAGGACCAAAACCATTTTGAAAAGTTAGGATAAACTTTGCTTTATGCAAATGATCCTAAACTCTACTTAGCCAAATATGCATGTAATGATAGGATCCACTTATATCCCACATAATAGTGAAACTTGCCAATACAATTCAAATGTATTGACCCTTGTGGCTGTAACTTGTAATGTTGCAGGTTGATTGATTTTAGTGAAGATTGTTTGATTAGGATTACAAAGTCTACAACCAACATCTGCCTGTGGCACTTTGAAGATGAAGTACCCCATGACTATAGTTAATCCGCTGCAATGTAATGTAATAGCCAAATGAGTTATGTATGATGTAATGAAATTATGTTATTCCTAGTTATAAAGTTATATTATGACCTTTGTATCTTGATATTACATCTTAACTGTGGATGCTAGCTATTGATCCAGGGACTAGCATTGTAAACATAGGAGGAATCTACCTTATTAGGTTGAGACCTCTACAAAAGGAAATGCTGAAAGAGAATCTATAAAATATATTTGGCAGAAAAGAAAAGATTGGAAATATCCAATTTAGGTATATGGATGATTTACATGTTATGGTTATATTCTTTGCTTGTTAAATAATGTGGTTCTTGGGTATTGGATACCGAATTGGTTGGTATGAAATTTCATACAGAACGAAGCAATTCATGAACCACGATGGCCTAAGTAACTAGCAAGATAATATGTGATGATGTTCATCGAAAACAAACAAACCGTTGTTTGTATTTCTCGTTGACATCAAAGCTTGCCTTCAAGATTTGTTTTAATAATAGTTATTTAAATCAGGTATTATGAGAACAAAGATTGTTGAAATAATTACCGTATTCCATATAAGATGGATGATTTACAAATCTAGTTGGAGAAATCACATCCATAAAAACTAATGCTAAAATGTCGCAAGACAAATGATTGGAAGATCACTTACGAAGTGACATCGTTGTTTAAATTATATTGGAAAGAAAACATGAAGAATCTGCATTTTCATGGATTTTTGGAGTATTTGATTTGATCAAGTGACGCTTGTGAGACTTTTCTCGGGATAATTAAAACTTCGTTCAAAGGCCAAAGAAGAACGAATGAATAAAATATTGGAATTTATACATATCGATGTGTGTAGTCCATTATGTGTAGTCGTAAGCGATGGATTTCAATTTCATATGCTTTCTCCGGAAATTTGAGTGAATGTTCACTTAATGGGAAATAATTATGAAATATTTGAAAATGTTCAAAGACTTACAAAGATGAAGTGGAAAATCATTGTAACAAGAAAATAAATGATTTATGATTTTATCATAAGGGATTTTTTTGAGTTGCAAGTGTAACAAGAAAATAAATAATTTATGATTTTATCATAAAGGGATTTATTTGAGTTACAAGTTTAGCAAAAACACCTAGATTTGCATATCCCGAAACACCATTGTAATATGGAGTATTTGAGATTTGTAATGAAACCTTGTGTGACATGATTGGATCAAAGGTGTTATTTATCAAACTGCCATTATGTTTTAAAAGATTAAAGCTTTAGAGACTACTGCTTTTACACTGAAAGGAGCTCCATCTTGATCCGTTGAAATGACACCATATGAGTTATGGTTTGGGGTAAAACCTAAGTTGTCCTTTCTTAAATTTTGGTATGCTAAGCATAAGTAAGATGTTTACAACTAAAGTTGGATAAGCATGTCTTTGTAGGTTATTTCGAATAAAAAATGGTTATTCCTCCATAACACCGAGGACAAAAGAGTTTGTCGCTTGAAACGTGAAGTTTCTTGAAAAAGGAATTTTTCATAAAAGTTAATTGGGAGGAAAATAGAACTTTGATAAGGTTAACCAACCTTAACTAAATGTGCTAAGTTGTGCAGCACCGAAAATTGTTCCGGAGGCAACCATAATGCTCATAGCTTATGTGCCTCAAAGGTTGTGATCACGGAGATCTAAGTTCCTATTGAACCAAGTAGGTCAGATAAACAATAAAATGCTCAGATTTGAGAGTAAATCATTATTGTTTGACAATGATGAACCGACTACATGCAAAGAAGCGATGATGGCCCCTGACCCTGTTAAATGGCTTGAAGCCATAAAATCCGTGATAGTTCCATACACGAGAAATCAAGTTTTGAACTTGGAAGACCCTCCGGAAAGGTGTAAAAACCTATCGGTTGTATTTGGATCTATAAAGAAACAGACATGTATGTTTCACATCTATGAAATATTCGACATGTCGGTAAAGTATTTTACGACAATGTTCAAGGAGTTGACTATGACAAGATTTGATCTTTCATAGTGATATTTAGTCTGGACGAATTAAAGTAGAAACCACTACATATAATTTGGTATATGTAGATGAATAAACAAAACAAAGTTCTTCTAAAAGAATGGTTACCTAGGACGTGTGGATAACACGATCCAAAGGGTTTTGTTAATTCAAAGGATGCTAAAAAAGGGCATGCAAACTTCAATGGTTGAAGTAAGCATCGCGGAGTTGGAATCTTCACCTTGATGAAAAAGGAGTTTTCATCAGGAGACGATGAAGATGCTTGCATTTGCAAGAAATTAAGTGGGAGAGCTGAGAAATATTTCTAATACATTATGTGGAGGACATCTTGTTGATTGGAAATGATGTATCTTTTATTGACAAAGGTTAATAATTCATTTCGAATGAAAGACTTAGGCAAAACTCCAATATTTAGCATGAATGTCTACATGGACAGACTATGACGCTAATATAGTTATGCCAAACATACATATATGAGATATTGAAGGAGTTCAATATAGAAACGATGAGAAAAGGTTCTTGTCGCATGGAAAAGAATTGAATCAAAATTCAAGTGTATCGACACTTGATAAGAGAAACAAGATTCAAGTGCTTTGATACTTGATGAGTGAAATCACAAGAATGTTTTGATCAATCATACCATGATATGTACACATCCAGATATGTCCTATGCTCTAAGTGTTATGACCATATACCAGAATGAATCATAAAAAATGATCATTGGACGACACTTGATAAGAGAAACAAGATTCAAGTGCTTTGACACTTGATGAGTAAAATCACAAGAATGTTTTGATCAATCATACCATGATATGTACACATCCAGATATGTCCTATCTCTAAGTGTTATGACCATATACCAGAATGAATCATAAAAAATGATCATTGGACGATATTAAGGATATTCTTATGATCTTTTGGAAGAATTAAGAATATATTTGTGTAGAGGTGACAAAAAATTACAAATATTTTATTGTAAAGCGTTACATTGATACTAGTTTTTTCACAAGATACAAATTAAGTTTATCTCAATTTAAACTTTGGGTGGCACATTGAAATGGAAAGAAGTTTCCCTGACGGATTTGGATGAATTCCAAAGTTGAGACATTGTGACGGATACTACAACAAAAGGCTAAGTATATGACTGCTATAGTAGCAGCAAAGGAGGGCATTTGTATCAAGTAGATTGTTATCAAAATAAGGTTCGGTTCACAACGGGCTAACACTAAAGATATATTGTAAGACAATGGTATCGACATGATTTAACCCCAAGGAACTAAAGGTCTCACCAAAAGACCAAATTTATATAATGCCATCTCATTGGAGAATGAGTGATGCATGAAGACGCAAAGACATGCAAATACACACGGACCTGAAAGCGTCAGATCCGTAGATTATGTTAACCACTTGCAATTGGGTATATGGAACACCAGAAAGCCATAGGTGTTCAATACGCAAAGTTTTCAAACTAGATTATTGTATCTAGTGCAAGTGGGAGACTGGAGAGAATATGCCCGAGAGGCAATAATAAAGTGGTTATTATCATATTCCTTGTTCATCATAAATGTTTATTTTAGATGCTATACTTGTATTAATACGGAAACTAAAATGGCATGTATGCGCCCATGTGTGCTTTTGGTAGTTAATGACAATCTCTATGGACTAATGTGTAAATTGAGTTTCACTTGTAGGTTTTCCATTGGCCTCGCTTGGGCCATGTGTTGATCTCAAGGTTGGAAGATGAAGAAATGTCCAAGGGCTTTGTGCCCATTGGAATCATGAAGAAAGAAGGAGCTTGAAAGTTGATCAAGACATGTGCAAAGAGTTTCATCAAGATGGATCAACCTCAAGAAGGGATGATGAAGGGCGAGCTCAAGATGCACCATCTCTAGAAGATCTCATGATTGAAGCTTGCCATCCTCATGATCATGGGGTGATGAAGACAAGTTCCAAGAAGAGGTTTCCCCATGGAGTATGCTGGAGAAATTCGCAAGTCTTCATATTCATCAAGCAAGAGCTATCAAGAAAGGTGTTCCCACTATATAAGAAAAAGACGGTATACATCAAGTTCAAGTGGGTTGATCAAGGCAAAGGTATGTTCTTGATAGGTCTTCTATTTTGCCGGTCTCGTGTTGTTAGTTGGGAGACCAGGTTTAGGATAGATAGCCGTACTATCAAGAGGGGCTCTCAAGCGGGTGTCTCGTTTGCATCGTTCGGAGAGATCTCAAACCTTTGCATTCATAGCATTATCTTTCTTGGTTGTTATTTGGTTCTTGTCCATGAGAGGATCTAGAGCTTGTGGTCATCATCATAACAAGCTCTAGTTCATCAAATAAGGATTTCACTTGCATATCTTATTGCGGTTTTTGATCTTGCGAGTTTTCCGGCTCCACACCTTGGGGGATATTTCACATATATACTCATGGTATTTTTGTTAGATTCTATTCGTCGTTATCTTTCCAACAAAATTGGGTTCATCCCGTTTGGAGTTTGGATGCAAAAGTTATTGCATTTCTGGTTTTCTGGTTTCTGGAATTTCCCTGAACGGAAGTTCCGGCTTCTCATCGGAAGTTCCGCTAGGGCATTTTGCCGTCGGAAGTTCTAGTTCTTCTTCCTTTCACGACCAGTAACTTCTGTTTTGAAAGTGTTTATTTGACGGAACTTTAGTCGGAATTTCCACTGGTAGTTCCGCTCCCACCGGAAGTTCCGGCCAGGGACCAGAAGTTCCGCTCAGCCCTAGTTGCCGCCGAAAGTAACCTTCTGTTTTGGTTGTGACTATTTGACCGAACTTCTGTCAGAATTTCCACCGGAAGTTCCGCTTCCACCGGAAGTTCCGGTGGGCCGGCGGAAGTTCCGACCAGGACTCGCGTTTTTAGTTTCTCGCTTCGCAGTTTTTGACCGTTGGCTGTGTGCCACCAGAACTTCCGGCCTCCCACCGGAAGTTCCGGCCATGGTCGCGAATGCCCATAACAGGCAGATTTGGGAGCCCTTTAAAAGTGGCTCCTCTTCCCTTTCGTGTGTAACAGCTCTTTTCTTGGTTCTTGGCTTTCTCTCTCTCCTCCATTGTTGACCTTGAATAAGATTTTCCTCTCCCCTTTCCCTTACTATGATTCTTGCATCTTTTTGAGGGATTTGAGAGAGGAGATCTAGATCTACAATATCCCCAAGCTAAATCCCTTCTTTGTGAAGGAATCATTTGGATCTAGATCTTGGAGAGTTTTGCGTTCTCCTCTTGTGTTCTTCCTCCCTTATCCCCCAATAGCTTTTGTAGCTTTGTTGGAATTTGGGAGTGAAGAACTTGCCCTTGCATTTGTTGCATAGGTTTGAGTTCGCCTCGGAGATTCGGCGAGTTCAAGCTTGTGGGCTTGTTTCTCTTGGGTTCCTTGGAACCCTAGACGGTTGTGTGGTTGGATTGTTGACCTTTTGTGGTCTTGTAGACTTTTGTGGCTTTCTTGGCATTTTGTGGCATTGTAGACTTTTGTGGCTTTGTTGTTGGGAGCCTCCAATTGAGTTGTGGAGTTAGCCCCAATCTTGTACGGGTTTGGTGACCTCCCTCAAGCGTCCCATAGTGGAGCGAGTGGCCACCTTTTGTGGTGCGCACTCGGGAGAATAGGGTGAGCCTTTTGTGGTGTCGGTGAGTTGCGTGCTTCCACATCCAGGGTGAGGCCTTGTGTGTCATTGTGTGAGAATTGAGCCACCACACCTCGAGGTGAGCCATTTGTGGCGTTCGGATAGAATTGCACCATCGCACCTCTCCAACAGAGATGTAGCTTCATTGGAAGTGAACTTCGGGAAACAAATCTTCATCTCCGCGTCCATCGGTTATCTCTAAACCGAGCCCTTTACTTATGCACTTTACATTGTGATAGCCATCATGCTTGAAGTTCTTATATCTTGCTATCACCTTGTTGCTTGTTTTGCTTAGCATAGGTTGTTGGTGCACTTACGTGAACCTAGTGTCTAGGTTTTATGCTCAATAAATTAAACTTTAGTTTTATTTCGCATTTACTTGAGCCTCAACCGTACTTATTTTAAAAATCATATTCACCCCCCTCTAGGCTACGTCCATTGCACTTTCAGAAACGTTAATACATGTGTGTTTAATAAACAAACAGAAAGTTCCTAGTTATGCCTCTCTCATAAACTAGCTCGTTGATTAACAAGATGATCAAGGTTTCCTGATCATGGACATTGGATGTTGTTAATAACGAGGTCACAACATTAGTGTAATGGTGTGATAAACATTCATCTGAAGTATAGCATTACGATCAAAGTCATTGATTTTATATTGCTATAACAACTTACGAAGTAATCCTAATCCTTAGACCATGAGATCATGTCAATCACTAACACCGGAAGAGTTTCTTGATAACATCAAACGTCACACTGTAACAGGGTGATTATAAAGATGGGTTCAGAACTACTAAAGTGTTATGTTGAGGCCCATGGATCGAGAGTGGAATTTGTTCATCCTGGTGGCGGATAGATATGCTCTGGGCCCTCTCGGTGATATCACATTGATTATCTTGCAAGCAAGTGATTTGATCACTAGAATGTTATATCACGGGAACGAGAAAAGAGTGCATGTCAGTAACGAGATCAAACTAGGTATGGAGATACCGATGATCGAATATCGAACATGTAATATATCGTGAAACAACGAGATTAAGATACTAGCGTAAAAGGTTCTGACGATCACAAGAAAGTCATCGTTGAATGTGTGGGAGTCAGTACGGATCTCCTGGTCCTGCTTCTGATTATTGATCGGAGAGGGGTCTCGATCATGTCCTCATTATTCGCGAACTATAGGGTGACACACTTAAGAGACACCGAAATCCATTTGGAGCAAAAGTTTCATGCCGAAAAGAATAACAAGCGCATGAATTTATTTTACTAGATACCGAAACGGGTTTTCGGGTGAAATTGCAGAAAGTGTTTTTGCATGTGAAATGAAATACTAGTAAGGGGTTATATGAGAATGTTTGTCATTAAAGTAATTGACAAAATTCTGAATAAATAAAAGTAATTTTATTTAATGAGAGTTTGCATTAAATTTGGTGAAAATTTAATGGGAATTTGATTGGGTTTTTGAGTGGAGGGAATTGAAAGGCATTTGTGTGAGTGGAGTGTCCACCCACATGAATGAAAGGAGGGGAGGGGCAGCCCCATGGCTGGGCGCATAGCCCCTTGGGTGCCCCCCTCTCCCTATAAAAGGAGCCCCCCTCACTCTCTCTCTCACTCACACCTCCTCATGAAGGATCTCTGTCCCCCTCTAATATTTACCCCCATGGTCTCGGACTAGTGAGATACATGTTCCCGGTGGCTTTTCGGCAAGAAAGAGTTGTGCTTCCACTGCATCGCTGGAGCGAGGAGGCGGAGGTTGCTCGGTGCCTCTGACGTGTGTGCGAGCACGAATGCGCCGCTAAGTTGCGGTGCTAAGGACTTCCTCTCGATCTTGAGATCAGCAAGAGATCGTCTACATCAACCACGAGTTTGAAATCTTTAAGCACGGGGGTTGGGGCCGCCGCCACGGGAGAAAAACACCTTATCCAAATCGTCGAGGGTCACCCCAACGATGGTGGGGGCTTTTTTGGCCGCCTTTGCCGCAGATGCGCCTGCCACCACAGATGTAGAAGACGCAATTGCCTCCATGGCCGCCGCCATTGACGCTCGAGTTCTACATGTGCAGAAGGGTGTGGAAGCCCTAAGCTCCCTCGCGAAGGTGGCCTCGCCACCGGCGACAAGCTTCTCCAGTTGAGCGGCCACACACAGCCCATGGGCACTCACCTCGCCGATGTTGAGGGCGTGGAATGGAGGGGGGAGGACGAGGAGCGCTGACCATGGAGGGAGAATCGGGGTGAAGGATAGAGGAGTGAAGTGGGCGGTGAGCGGAGTGGACTAGGAGTTAATCCAAAAACGTCCCGTCTCCCACGCTTCCCCACTTGTGCAATCGGTCGATATGCGGCGCTCGCCAGGGCCTGGCTGGGTGGAAACACTCGATTTTGGTATTCCCAACAGTCCAACTTTTAGCCTGCTTTAAAACTCGTGCCATGTAGCAAACTCATGCGGGCCAAATAACCAAACATGCTTATTTTTTCTCGCCGGATGCGAGCAATGGAAATCCGGCCTACCATACATGCCCTTTGTGTATGTGGTGTTGCGGTAGGCCATGTGTAGCCGCATGTGTTCTAATGTGGAAGGGAGAAGCGCGGCGTAGGGCTGGTTTGTTGCTTCTTTGACCGCCAGACCGGTCTCTCTTGCTTGTCTTGATGTGGCTGCGGTTTTGTTTGGCTCTATTGTAACCTTCTACTTCTTCGCCAATTGAACTTCGTCGATGTGGGCTGGTTCTCGATGTGGCTGCTACGCCTATGCATGTTCTGTGGGGCTGCCCCCTCTTTGGTTCGTTTTCTCTGTTCATGCTCTGTGTGTTTCTTCAATGTTGTTGTAGCGGCTGGTTCCGGTGGCATGCGTCATGGGACGTGTTTGTTGATGCGCGTGTGTGATGTGAATATATATAGTAGTCTTTGTTACGGCAGCTGGTCTCTGGTCAAGACTGTTGGCGGGTTTGTTGTAGTTTTGCGGATTTTGGGGTGCATGGGGCACAATTCATGATCGATTGATATGGTGTTTCGTTTGATCTCGCCAACCTCAAATGTACTATGAACAGGCCTAAGCTGCACGAACGGAACCAAGCCACAACAAACGAACGAATACGAAACCATATATACTCCAGCAAAAGAACAGTCCTACCATAGAATTTAAACTCAGTTAGCAGAGGACGACGCGGCGAAGCATGTTGGGTCCATATAGTTGTCTACCAATTTTATATCAAGTTAGCATGTGATTACTGTGCAACCTCTCAAAACACTACATGACCGTAACTTCAAAGGCAAAATAAAAATCAAACAATAGATCTAGTTAGCTCTTGTCGAAAAGAGATATTTTGGTTTGAAAAAGTGCACATGTTGCATGATGGAATATTCCTCTCCAAAGGGCGAACATCCGCGATGGAGTAGTTAGAGCAGCTTTACTCGGATTTCATGAGGCTGTTCTCATAACGAAATTTTCATCCGGATGTTGAAAAATGGTCCAGTCGTGTTTCTAGGATGCCGATTTTATCTGGATTTGGCCCAACTTTCATCCGACGTTTTCAGGTCGATCCCAGGACTCTGAGAACTATCTAGGAACTCCAGACCCAGCGGAATTGGCGAAAAAAACAGCTCCGCTGGTGGCCTCGCCTGTCAGCGACTGGAACCCGAATCATCGTCATTCCTTCGCCTCGGCTCCCGCGACGGACCGCCGGGCAATGACTACCCGTCTCGTCGACAACGCGTTGCCTTAATGGCGTGTCACCTCCGGCCCGCTTTTCTGTCATGTCGCGTTTTCCTACCCACGCCGCTACACCCTCCCGCCTTTGCCACCCCTTTCGACTATAAAATCTGGCACCCTCTCTGGTTCATAACCCATACTCTCAAGCCTTCTCATTCCCCCCGCCACGAACTCCACCTTCGGCGAGAAGAAGCTCTCGGCGAAAGCAATGGTGGAGAGGTACCCAGGCGACCCCGCGGCAGCGAACGACTTTGACTGGCGTACCCTCCAGCTGTGGGAGGCCCGAATGCTGCATGAGCCGGCTACATGGCGCCGCTCGACTTTCGATGCCCGCCCAACTGGAAGCTCAACGTAGGGGGCATGCTGATGCCAGCGGTGCCTCAGGACGACGAGATGGTCGAGGAAATCCAGGCCGCCATCGCGGCGATGGAGGATATGGAGTTCGCCGAAGACCCCAGTAACCTGGTTTACTAGGAGCAGTTCTTCACCGAGCACCAGAACCGGAAGCTCGCCGCCCACGACGGCCCGCCCGGCACGCCACCGAAGCACAACAACGAGACGGCGTGCCATCGCTGGGGGAGTGCGCTGGGACGGACGCTCACTGCATTCTTGGAGCATATCGCTGCCAGCAACCACGTGAGGCTGGGCTTCCCGCCTCGCTCGCCACCGTCCACGGCGAGGCGTGGTGCAGCGGAAAAATGGCTACCCAAGTGGCTGGGCAGCCTCAGTTTCTCATCCTCCGCCGCCTCGGCGTCGCGCTCGTCTGGCTCTGCGCCGACATAGTCGCCGTGAGCCAGTGGCGAGGCACTGTAGCCCATGAAACGGGAGGCTGAGACGTCGATGAGCTCGCCGCCGAGGACGCTCTCACGCAGCCTCATCAATAACGAAGTACGCGTGCTATCTCCACTGACTGGCTGACTTCACCTACGCCGGTCGAAGCCAGAGCCGGCGGACTGGACGGTCCCCATCGACGAGGACTCCTTCGCTATCAAGATGGCGATGGAGTGCTCCATTAACAACGTGCCGCTGATGCCAGAGCCGGACGCCTGCACCTGGTCTAGGGCCAACTGAGAGCACGAGGAGGCCAACCATGTTCGACGCCACTAGGAGGAGGCCGAGCGCGAGACCGCCTGCAGGTCTTGATACGTCCAAAACATATCTACTTTCTCGAACACTTTGCTATTGTTTCTTCTCTAAACTTGTGTGATGTGGATACAACTAACACGGACCAACGCTGTTTTCAGCAGAATTACCTTGGTGTCTTGTTTTTGTGTAGAAAATGAACTATCAGGAAAAATCCCGGAAAATATGCCAAAAATTATATTTCACCAGAACATCCACGGATCCAGAAGAAGAGACAGAGGGGAGGCCTGGGGGGTCCAGACCCACCCCAGGCGCGGGTCCACCTAATCCCGCGCCTGGGTGGGGTGTGACCACCCCAGGAAGCTCCGCGGCCTCCCTCTACGCCTATAAGTTGCCTTTCGACCTAAAAACCGGGGGGGGGGGGGGCAATAGTTTTCCCAGAAAGAGTTCCGCTCCGCCGCCACCACCAGAAACCAAGTTTCAGATCCAGAAACTCCATTCTGGCACCCTGCCGGGACGGGGAATTTGGAGAGGATCATCGCCGTCGCCATCACCAACGCATCTCCATCAAGCACCGATGTTTCCCTCATCCATGAGTGAGTAATCCTCCGTTGTAGGCTTGGGGATGGTAGGGATTGGATGAGTTCTATCATGTAATTGAATAAGATTGTTAGGGCATAGTGCCTAGTTTCTCTTGTGCTATTTGACTTTGTTGCAACTTGTTGTGCTTAATGTTTGTCACTAGGGCCCGAGTGCCATGATCTCAGATCTGAACTTATTATTGAATCATTATGATAGTATTGTTTGTGATCTTACCTGCAAGTTGTGTACATATATCATTGTCCGGATCCAAAGGCTCCAAAGTGACAATAATTGGGACAACCAGAGGGGATGGCTGTGGTGTGAGGATCACATGTGTTCACAGAGTGTTAATGCTTTGCTCCAGTTCTCTATTAAAAGGATCACATTAATTATCAGTAGTTCCCTAGAGGCCCCGCTGCCACGGGCTGGCTGGACAGAAGATGTTGTGCAAGTTCTCATTGCGAGTACGTATGACTATATTTGGAGCACATGCCTAGGATTGTTTAGTAGTTGGATGCTTGTTCTTATTTATCTGCAATGCCCTAGATATTGAAGTTACATGTTTAGACTCGTCCATGCAACGCCCTTCCATCCATCCCTATGCCTACCGCACTCGAATCCCACTATTACTGTTACTGTTACTATTTCTACTATTTCACTGTTGTTGTTACTGTTGCTACTACCAAACTGTTGCTACTGATAAACTTCTATGAGCAAGAACTATTTCCAGGTGCAGCTGAACTGACGACTCAGTTGTTAAGGCTTGCGCAAGTATTCTTTGGCTCCCCTTGTGTCAAATCAATAAATTGGGTAATACTACCTGCGAAGACTGTTGCGATCCCTATACTTGTGGGTCATCAAGACTATTTTCTGGCGCCGTTGCTGGGGAGCATAGCTTTATTTGTAAGTTTACTTGGATCTATTATTGTTCACTGCTACCCCTTTCATCATGGGCAAGTCTCGTGATGGAAAGTTCTCTATTTTACCATCCACTACAAGAAGAGGTACACTACTAAACACCTATGCTGCTCTTGATTCACCGTCTGTTATAAGTAAGTTTGTCACACCACCACCACATACTCATGCTACACACACTACTACTACTGCTGAGTCTGAAACTGCTTTTGATACTCATGATGTTACTTGTACTGTTCTTGATGCGAGTGGTTCATTAGGTCCTTTTCCTAGATGCTACTATGGCTAGTCTAGGAAATACCGAAACTCCTAGTAAAGACACTGTTACACCCGTTAGCTCACCTGATCCTAGTGAGAGTTATGGTATTAATGATGGTTACATTGAGTTCACTGATGATTTTGTTGAAGAGTGCCGAAACACACATGGTACTAGTGCTATTAAGAGTATCCTTGCTATATGTACTATTATGCCTAAGATGTGCTCTGATCCTAAGTTTTCCACTTCTCCCATAGATATTAATATGAATATTATGATTTCTCTCTCGATTTATCTTATTTAGATATTGTTGAGAAAGATCCTTTTTGTGGGACTGAAAATGAGAGTGTTGTGGCTCATATGAATGAGATTTCTACTCTGAGTGCTTTGTTCTCTGATGATTTTAATATGGGCAAGTACTTTGTTACTAAGATATTCCCTTTTTCACTAAAGCGAGAAGCTAGGACTTGCTTTAATAGATTACCTCCTGGTTCCATTGATAGACCTGATTGCTTGATTGCTTCTTTCTTCCAGAAATATTTTCCTCCCAGTGCTAGACATGCTTCTTTGCAGAGACTTTTGATTTTAAACAGGGAGAAGAAGAGAAATTGCCTGAGTCATGGACAAGGTTATGTGCCTTGATTCATGCACATCCAGGATGTCCATTACCTAAGAATGTGTAAGATTCCTCCTTTGTAAAGGAAAGGATCCCTGTGATTGCAATGCTAGTCCCTGGATCAATAGCTAGCATCCACAGTTAAGATGTAATATCAAGAAACAAAGGTCATAGTACTACTTTATAACAAGCAATAACATAATTTATTACATCTTACATAGCTCATTTGGCTATCTCATAACAATGCAGCAGAATATAATAATAGCATAGGGTCCTTCATCCTCAAGGTGCCACATGCAAACATGTTGGTTGTAGACTTGTAATCCTAATCAACACATCTCACTAACATCATACAAACCTGCAACATAATAAGTTACAGCCACAAGGGTCGATACATTTGAATTGTATTGTGTAACTACCTCGGTGAATTACGCTCCTAGTTACAAGCCTGGATGAGCGGAAATGGTTGAAATAGTACGGTGGGGATCAAATGCCACTCACAGGTAGACCTTTCGGCCGTCCCAACCATTTCCAAACATCGGGACAAGAACAGGCGTAATCGGCGAAGGATCAACTACATACACAAATGAGTATGTATGCAAGCCACCATACAACAAAGACATCGAGCCATTCCATCTAAAAAGAAAGGAAATATAGCAATGCCATACGGCAAGATTCAAATGTCCTAGATAGATATAATAGTTTAGAATATCTCCTCATACATCAAACATCAGAGTATCAGGCGGAAGCGGCAAACAAGATCCGAGTACGGATAAGAAGCAAATCGGCATAAGATGCCCCATAAATAAACACATTCCGCCCACAGATCTCACGGATCCCCGTTCCCGGAATCTCTACACCGAATGATCGTTGCCCACATCGTCCGCCTCCTCCACCCAGTATCCCTCTTGTGAGTGTACCTGTCCATCTGAATCAAACAATTTATCGTGTGAGACCCTAGGGGTACTAAGCAAGTCTTTATGCCTCTAAAGGGGACACAACCTGGGGTGACGCAATTGCAGCAAAAGATAAACCCTAATAGTTCTATAGATACTCGCTAACCATCTGTCTAACCAAAGATAGACGGATGTCCGTGAATTAATGACAACAGTTGTAACAGTAATATCATAAGATCCATCCTCCTCCTCGCTTACCAACGAGGAAGCGGACGAACAACCCCCATCCGTTGGCAGTTTTATTAACCATTCCATGAGTGTTGCACTATTTACTAGTCAGTTACTTAGTCAAATTAAAGCGGTACTTTAGTTATGCTTGTCTATGATCGAGAAACTGTGCTCCAAGTCGTCCATAACCGCGGACACGGCTTTCAGAAAGTTTTACCCTGCAGGGGTGCACAAATAGCAACACACACTCGATCAACCTCGGAAAAACCAAATCAAAACCCAACGAGGCCTTCACGACAAAGCAATCACGGATTCAGAAATATTTGAGGGGCCACCCATTAAGTATACCATAGCGAAGTTAGTTGACTCGAGACGGACTCAAGGTTTGGGTGGACGGTGAAACGCATCGGGAACCCGAAGTGTGACTGGCTTGTCGATACCCAGCGTGTCCCGATCCTAAGCGATGCAGGTGCTCGCACAATCATAAATAAAGCATAAAGCATGGCATAAGTACAGGATAGTAAATAAAACCTCAAACTAGTTTGTGGCCCCAAGAAATATGATGAATCAAGCTCGCTCGGGGGTCCCATAAGCCTCCCAGATTGGATAGCGAATAATCAAGGAATCAAGTACTCGGGGTCCTACGGGACACAAGTGAGCATGAAAAACCAAATAGCAGATATTGCTCACCGGTGCCACTTTCATTAGTTATCCCATTACTACTCAGGTTAAGTTGTTTAGGTACCTCGTTATTCATCAGACACTCACATACCCTACACATGTTGTTTTACTACTCGCATGGCTCAAACAACTCCTGTAGTAATGGCTCATGGGATGGAGGAACAAGCTTCGGTGGGGTTTAAAAGTAAAGACAATGCAATACTTGGGATTCAATTTAATGCAATCGTGACTCAATGATGCAAGAATAAGATAGAGGCAATAGGTACTATATGTATGCAAGCATGTGGTAGTGCTTGCACGGCCTCGATTGAGCGAGAGAAGGATGGGTAGTGCTCACGGTCTCTTGGTATATCCCACCTTTCGGCGTCTATTCGAAGAAGAACCAAACAAACAAGGGCCAACATAAATACAGTGCACAAGCATATGAATAAAATGCGACAAGCAAACAATCATGCCATGATGAATGATGCACAATTTGCATGGCAATAAAGTAGCATGGCATGGGTGAGGTGTGGAATACAAGAATAAGCATTTTATTGAGTTTTGGCCACATTTTATACTCAAATAAGTTGATGTATACTTTATATTTATGTGATGCATGCTGCAATTCAGAACATGGAATGCATAAACAGAAAGGTCTCGTCGAGCTGATCATTTTAGACATATCATTTATTAAATTTGGAGTTATAAATCAAAAGTTATTAATTAATTAAGAAAGGGCATTTTATTGTAATTTTAATCAACTTGAAATTTAAAGTGTTCAAAATATATTTTGGATGGCATATTTGAATTCCTCACATTTTTCTGATTTGAAAACATATATTATTTGTATTATTTGGAATTATGAATTTAAATTTATTTTAAAGTCAAAATTATTCAACTGGGGTCAAAGTCAAAGGTTTGACTATTTGAAATCAATTCTGAAAATATTTGATTAAAGATTTGAATTGACATTCAAAAACAAAACATATTTCATATAAAGTTTGAATTCAAATTCCTAATCATTTGCAAGTTATGAATTAGTTTGTATTTAAACAGATTTGAAATTTGAATTTGAATTTGAATTTGAAATAATTTGAAAATGTTTGAATTTAAAACAGATAACAGCAAATACTTTTTGCACTCAGGCAATCCTAGCTACTGTCACTGACAAATGGGCCACGGTCTTGGACCGGGACACCTTGTGCAGAACGGGTTTGTCACCGCGGGCTCACCTAGCCGATCGCGCACAAGTGGGCGAGGCGAGGCCACGCCGCTGCCAGCGGTGGGCGACACGTGGGCGATCCAGGAGGTGAGGGGTTCAGATGCGGGGCCTTATCGCAAAACGTCACCGGCTGCCGGTGGGGCTCGGGGCGGGTTCAAAGGGAAATCTTGCAGGTGTTATCGCCAAAGCGGCGGCGGCTGCTGCTGCCGACAGACGGTCTTTGCGGCGGCGGCAGGCGACTTGGCGGCGATGGCGGCGGCTAGCGAGAATTAGGCTAATCCTAGAAACGAAAATTACAGGCACGAAGGTCTACAACTTTCGTGTTTGGGGTTTCTCGGGAGGCTACACCGCGGGGCACGGCGAAAGCGAGGGGCGACTTCTGCTGCAGCTCTTGATCGCCTGGCGGCGGCTAACGGCGACGCAGCGCCTGTTGCTCGACGACGGACGGCGGCGTTCTCTGGCGAGGGGAGTAGGGACCATGTCTAGGAGGACGAGGAGCTCACCAGGAACTCGTTGGTGTGGTCGGCGGAGCTCAGGGTGGTCGCGATCTGGCGCGGGGCTCGCTGGCCGGAGCTAGGGTTTCACGTCGGCGCGGCGCTGGTGCAGCTGGTACAGGCCTTCTCCTCCATTGGCGGAGTGCAGGCGGCAGAGGACCTCCTCGTCCTCCTTGATCACCCCCTCGACGAGCTTGACGGCCGGAACAGCGAGGACGACGAGGTGCTGGCGGCGGGCGGCGTCGGCCGTTGGTGGTCGGAGAGGAAGAAGGGGAAGGAGAGGGGAGGCTCAGGGAGATCTGGCGACGCCAGAGAAGCCGTGTGGGAGGGGGAAAGGAGGGAGAGGAAGAAGATTGGGACGGGAGAGGAGAGGTGCCGTGGGGAGTGGTTGGGGATAAAGGTGGCTTTGGCCACCTTTTCTCCTCCTCCTCGCTCACGTGCTCGAGCTGGGAGCCAGGGCAGGGCAGGGCTGCAGGTGGGGCAGGGTGAGGCCAGAGGAGGGTGGTTCGGTGGTGGGACACGCCAGGCAGAGAGAAAGAATGGAGAGAGGAGAGGGGAGGCGCTCGGGTTGGAGCTAGGGTTGGGCTAGGGTTTGTCTTTGGGTTGGGTAGAGAGAGAGGGGGTAGACAGGTGGGCCTGCTAGGTGAGAGAGGAGAGGCCGAGAGGGAGGGGTGGCATGGTAGCTAGGGTTTGTAGAGAGAGGGGGTTTTAGATTAGGTATAGATTAGGAGAGAGGTTTAGAGAGAGGTGAGATGTGGTGTAGAGGATTGGGTGATAGGTTTCTTTGGCAAGCTCAAGCAAGAGCAACAAAAACAAGATCAAACAAGAGCTCTACCAAAAAGAGGAAGAGGTAAAAGTGGTGATGGGTTTGAGCAAGATTAAACTAGATCAAGCCCAAAAGGAGGGAGGGAGAGAGAGATTAGAGAATGATCCACTCAAATAATTCCAAATAAAATCCAAATGACTTAGATGTGGTGGTTCTTGCATGGCCCATGCAGATAATAAATGCCTTGGTTAAATTCTTGTGAAAACAAAAATAATAGCATGGCATTATTCTTATGCATTCCCAAGAAGTGGAAATATGGCCAAGCAAAAGAATTTATAGATTTGGATCCATCCTATCTTCCATGAGCTAGATTAAATACCAAAAGAAAATATAATACAAGCTCATGGATAATGGGATGGTGGAATTATAAAGTGGTGAAAAGAAAGGGTGGTGAAGTCAATAAAAGATATGCCCCCAACTCAACTTGGGCATTTAAACAATATATCAAGAACCAACTACAATATCAAGAGGCAAATACAATTAACAATGCATATGAGGGAAGAACCAAACCAACAAGGGTTTTGGATGATGCTCAAATGCAAGGTGGCATGATGACATGAGCATGATATAATGATGATGCAACAATTATATATATGAAGTAGCCATTATATTACTAGACCAAGTAGCATTACAGTTGTTAGACAAATGGGATGCTACAACTCTCCCCCACTAAACAGGAATCTCGCCCCAAGATTCTAGGAAGAAGAAGAAGACTCAAAGAGGGTAGGATAGTTGGCACAGAGCTCCTCTTCACGCTCCCAAGTGGCTTCATCAACAGAATGGTGTGACCACTGCACCTTGCAGAACTTGATGGACTTGTTTCCAGTCCTTCTTTCTGCGGTCTCAAGGATTTTTGTGGGGTGTTCTTGATAAGACAGATCTTCTTGGAGATTGATTAGCTCATGATCCACGGTCCTGCCGGGATCCTTGAAGCACTTTTTGAGTTGAGATATGTGGAAAACATCATGGACCTTGAGTTTTTCCGGGAGCTCAAGAGCATAAGCAACTTCTCCTCTTCTTCCACGAATTTTGAAAGGACCGATGTATCTAGGAGCCAGCTTTCCTTTGATACCAAAACGGTGCGTGCCTTTCATGGGAGTGACACGAAGGTAAACGAGATCACCAGGGACATACACCATGTCCGTGTGCTTTCTGTCATAATTGCTCTTCTGGCGACTTTGAGAAATCTTCAGATTTTCAAGAATGATGTGCACCTTCTCCTCCGCTTGAGTTACAATGTTAGGGCCAAACCATATTCTTTCTCCTGCACCCGACCAACCAATCGGAGTTCTGCATTTGCGGCCATAGAGAGCCTCAAATGGTGCCATCTTCAGACTTTTCTGGAAGCTGTTGTTGTAAGAGAATTCAGCATAAGGAAGACATTCCTCCCACTTCATGCCAAAAGAGATGACGCAAACACGAAGCTTATCCTCTAGAATCTGATTGATCCTTTCAACTTGTCCTTGCGACTGAGGGTGGTAAGCTGTGCTGAAGTTCAACTTTGTTCCCAAAGCATTTTGGAAACTTTCCTAGAACTTGGAAGTGAAGATGCTTCCACGGTCTGAACTGATCTCAAGTGGAACCCCATACAGAGAGACAATTCTGTTGATATAGAGCTCGGCCAACTGAATTCCAGAAATTGTTTCCTTGACGGGGAAGAAGTGAGCCACTTTAGAAAGTCTGTCAATGACAACAAAGATTGCATTGTTGCCCTTCTGCGACCTTGGAAAACCAATGATGAAGTCCATCTCTACTTTCTCCCATTTCCACTCCGGGGGTTTCAATGGCTGAAGAAGACCGGAAGGTTTCTGATGGACAACTTTCACTCTGCGGCAGACATCACACTCCGAGACATACTTGGCACAATATCGTTTCAATCCTGGCCACCAATATTGTGTTTTCAAGTCCATGTACATCTTTGTGCTGCCGGGGTGGATAGAAAGAACAGAATCATGCGCCTCCTTGAGAACTTGCTCTGTCAAACCCGGGTAGTTCGGAACAAACATCCGGTGTTCAAAGAAAAGCGTGCCTTGATCATCGACGTGGAAGGACTCATACTTCGGAAGCTGAAGTTTTGAGATGATCTTTTTGGTGTGCGGATTACCGTACGAGAGCGAACCTTTTCTTCCAAGAGAGGAGTAGCGGAAGGTTCGGAGATACCCTTGTTCCACAATTTCAAGGTTGGTCGACGGAATTCCTCGCACAAGAGAGGCTGTTGTTCTTCCATCATGAGGTTATTGACATAAGCTTTATGGCCGAGAGCATCGGCCATGACATTAGCTTTGCCGGAGTGTAGTTGATGGTCAAATCAAAATCATTGATTGCTTCAATCCATCTCCTCACCGAAGGTTGAGATCGGTGAGTGAAGATATACTTGGACTCTTGTGATCGTAAAAGATTTCACAACGGTTGCCCAAGTAATGCCTCCATAGTTTCAAAGCAAAGACAAGCTGCTGAGCTCGAGGTCATGTGTAGGATAGTTGATCTCATGCGTCTTCAAGCGCCGAGGCATAAGCAACAACTTGTTTTTCTTGCATAAGGACCGCACCCAATCCTTGCAAAGAGGCGTCACGGAATATCTGGAAAGGCTTAGATGTGTCCGGAGGAACCAACACTGGTGTGGAAGTGAGCTTCTCTTTGAGTGTCTCAAAGCTTGCTTGACATGTAGGAGTCCAAAGGTATTTCTTGCCTTTCTTGAGGAGATCGGTAAGAGGCTTCGCTATCTTGAAAAGTTACGAGCAGGCGGCAATAACTAGCCAAACCAAGGAAACTCCGCACTTCTTTGACATTAACAGGAGGAAGCCATTCAACAATTGTCTTCACAGTTTCCGGGTTGACTGCAATACCCTTGGCAGAGATGACGTGACCAAGATAGGTTACTTGAGGCAGCCAAAACTCACACTTGGAGAACTTTGCATATAGGCGGTTCTCACGAAGCTTGTTTAGGACACACCGAAGGTGTTCTTCATG
This sequence comes from Avena longiglumis, assembly GCA_030063025.1. Classification (NCBI taxonomy): domain Eukaryota; kingdom Viridiplantae; phylum Streptophyta; class Magnoliopsida; order Poales; family Poaceae; genus Avena; species Avena longiglumis. The sequence goes on along the minus strand of CP125977.1, from coordinate 153,285,166 downwards.
CTCTTCCTTAGACTTAGAATAGACTAGGATGTCCTCCAGATAGACCACAACGAACTTATCAAGATACTCCATGAAAACCGAGTTCATGAGCCTCGAAAAGGTGGCAGGTGCATTGGTGAGACCGAAAGACATGACCGTGTACTCATACAGGCCATAGTGGGTGGTGAAAGCTGTTTTAGGCACATCTTCCTTTTGAATCTTGATTTGGTGATAACCACTTCTCAAGTCCAGCTTAGAGAATACCACAGCTCCAGCTAGCTGATCGAAGAGATCATTAATCCGCGGAAGGGGATATTTATTCTTGATGGTTTTAGCATTGAGAGCCCGATAGTCAACACAAAGTCTATCGATCTGTCTCGCTTTTCACAAAGATTGTTGGGCTACCCCAAGAAGAAATCTTGTGTTGAATGAAACCCAACTTCTCTTCTTCATCAAGTCGACGTTTGAGTTCAGCCAACTCAGAGGACCCATTTTATAAGGCCGCTTGGAGATAGGAGCCGTTCGTGTTCAAGCTCAATTACAAACTCAACCTCACGATCCGAGGCATACCCGACAACTCTTGGAAAGACATCGGGAACTCACGGACCACGGAACACTCGAATAGCTTCCATAGCATCATCATTCGAGCCGCCAAAGAGAAAAGCTGGATATCGAGTCGACTTGGAGAAAAGACTATATGGCCTTGAGAATCTTCAGAGAAACCGAAGCGTTCAGCACAATCAATCACAACTGCATTTCTGTCAACCAATCCATGCCTAAGATGACATCAATGTCGAATTTCCCGAACAATTAAGGGCCGAGCGAAGATCCACCAATCTCAATTTGATCGCCATGGCTGATATGAACAGCCCTCATGTTTGAACCAGAGATTGTACCACCGCAGACGTGATAAGGAACCATATCCAGATTATTCTCATGTGCAAACTTATGCGAAACAAAAGAATGCACGAGAATCAAACAAAACTCGTGCGAGGCTGAGTTAACGGAAGCATACCCATCACAACTCGGTGTATGCTCGGCTTGAGGCGTTGACACGGTTGGCACGAGCAACGATGAGACCCGGGCTTGGTGTTGATGTTGAGAGCCAGGTGGTGGTGCACGAACCAAAGGAGAGCTTGCCGCAGATCTTGGAGGTGGTGGAGGAAGAGCTTTGTTTTTCAACGGACAGTTCCAGTTTTGATGCCCAGAGTCTCCACACGTGAAACAAGCACCAGGTGGACGTGGAGCAACATAGCCAGGGACTCCGCCAGGCGCTCCAGGGTAGTGGTGGTTGTAGCCACAGGAGCAAAGTGAGGAAGTTTGGTGGCCTTGCCGCGTAGCTTGCAGGTCTTGGTGGAGCCGGGAGCGACGGTGGGGTATTAGGAACCCAGACACGACGCTTAGAAGGAGTTGACATAGCTAAAGAGCTTGCTGCCTCGCGGTTGTGTTTCTTTGACTCCTCAAACACTTGCCTACTTGCTTCTTCCTGCAGTTGTATGCTGAAGTTCGGAAAAGACGCCGCCTTGCATGTGTGATTGCATATTTAATCGATGCATTGAGCCCTTGCGAACCTCTTTTGCTTCTTCTTGTCATCCGAGATCTCATCGCCACCATAACGAGAAAGGTTCATGAATTTCTGATGTAGGTATTGACATTGTCATTTCCCTTGAGGTTGAGAAACACTTCCTTCATCCTCTCCATGACAATTTCTCGGACATCGCTCTTTGAATGCTCCAGTGAACTGTTCCCAAGTAGGCTGAAAACCAATGCAGTTTGCCTTCAGGTAATTCTCCCACCAGAGAGCTGCATCTCCCTTCAGAAGGTGAGTAGCACACTTTACCCATTCTTGCTCAGGAACATCAGCAGTCTCCAGTAGCCTTGACATCTCACGCAACCAATCATCAGCATCAAGTGGTTGATCAGAAACATCAAATTGGCGTGGGTTGAAGTTCAGGAAGCTTTTGATGTCTCCTCGCTTGGGAGGTGGAGGTAGCGGAGCAAACTCATTCCTCCGAACACTCTCTTCAAAACGCTGCTGGTTCTGCTGCATTGCTTCCAAGGCATTAGCGATGTTTGACAACGCGGACCCCAGTTCAGGTGGTATGTCCTCATCGGAACGGCGTGGTGGTGCCAAACTGTGATTGATATAAAACACAAGTCAGTACTATAATGGAGAATAATAATAATCCAAAATAGTACCAAGATGGAATTAACCAAGATTAAAGGATACAATTTACTAAGATGATATTAAAATATCAACAAAGTTCAAAGCACCTAGAAGATATTAAGCATATCGCACACGACTGAAAAGGAGCGTGGTACACAGATATATCAAAGAAAAATTTTCCGCAAATTTCGGCATTAAAATACCCGTAGATGCGCAAAATCACTTAACGAATCAAGATTAGTGACTCTACCAATTCAATATACAAAAGCGAATGATAAGAGTAATGGTATGGTCGCGACTCCATCCCGCACTCAAATCATTACTCCGCACATGAATAAGTAGAACACATATCCTAACCCCTTCTTCTCACGATGAACCTAAAGATTGGTAACTACGGAAACGAACACCCCAAACAAGATAACGTCGGATAACAAAGAGTAAGAAAGATCAAGCGGTATACAATGAATCGAGATAGATCGCGTCGGTTTGCAAAAGCACATCGGTATGGAATGTACCAACATTGATAACCAAAAGGCCGATTGTGATAACAACTTGGATGCAACAGATAGACAAGGAATTGCACACACACACACACAACCTATGGTACTACGAGCCGAAACACGTGAATCCTAGTTTGAACTTTTAAGAAGAGGATTGAAAGCGTTACACTTCCTTACGAGAAAAAGTGGGTGGGTGGGTAAGAAAAAAGTGGAAGCAGTCCTACTCTCGTTTTGTTTTTCCTTAGTATACATAACTACCAAAATATTTGCTAGACTGACAACGACCATTTGGCTGAGACCCTGAAGGGCGGGATGGCTCTGATACCAATTGTAACTACCTCGGTGAATTACGCTCCTAGTTACAAGCCTGGATGAGCGGAAATGGTTGAAATAGTACGGTGGGGCTCAAATGCCACTCACAGGTAGACCTTTCGGCCGTCCCAACCATTTCCAAACATCGGGACAAGAGCAGGCGTAATCGGCAAGCGAAGGGATCAACTACATACACAAATGAGTATGTATGCAAGCCACCATACAACAGTACATCAGAGCCATTCCATCTAAAAAGAAAGGAAATATAGCAACGCCATACGGCAAGATTCAAATGTCCTAGATAAATATAATAGTTTAGAATATCTCCTCATACATCAAACATCAGAGTATCAGGCGGAAGCGGCAAACAAGATCCGAGTACGGATAAGAAGCAAATCGGCATAAGATGCCCCATAAATAAACACATTCGGCCCACAGATCTCACGGATCCCTGTTCCCGGAATCTCTACACCGAATGATCGTTGCCCACATCGTCCGCCTCCTCCACCCAGTATCCCTCTTTGAGTGTACCTGTCCATCTGAATCAAACAATTTATCGTGTGAGACCCTAGGGGTACTCAGCAAGTCTTTATGCCTCTAAAGGGGACACAACCTGGGGTGACGCAATTGCAGCAAAAGATAAACCCTAACAGTTCCATAGATACTCGCTAACCATCCGCCTAACCAAAGATAGACGGATGTCCGTGAATTAATGACAACAGTTGTAACAGTAATATCATCAGATCCATCCTCCTCCTCGCTTACCAACGAGGAAGCGGACGAACAACCCCCATCCGTTGGCAGTTTTATTAACCATTCCATGAGTGTTGCACTATTTACTAGTCAGTTACTTAGTCAAATTAAAGCGGTACTTTAGTTATGCTTGTCTATGATCGAGAAACTGTGCTCCAAGTCGTCCATAACATGGACACGGCTTTGAAAGTTTTACCTGCGAGGTGCACAAATAGCAACACACTCGATCAACCTCGGAAAAACCAAATCAAAACCCAACGAGGCCTTCACGACAAAGCAATCACAGCATTCAGAAATATTTCAGGGGCCACCCATTAAGTATACCATAGAACGGTTAGTGACTCGAGACGGACTCAAGGTTTGGGTGGGGTCAGTAAATGACTGGAACCCGAAAGTGTGATCTGGGCTTGTCGATACAAAACGTGTCCCGATCCTAACAAGACAGCGCTCCTCGCATAATCGTAAATAAAGCAATAAAGCATGGCATAAGTACAGATAGTAAATAAAACCTCAAACTAGTTTGTGGCCCCAAGAAATAAGATGAATCAAGCTCGCTCGGGGGTCCCATAAGCCTCCCGGATGTGGATAGCGCGAATAATCAAGGAACAGGAATCAAGTACTCGGGGTCCTACAGGACACAAGTGAGCATGAAAAACCAAATAGCAGATATTGCTCACCGGTGCCACTTTCATTAGTTATCCCATTACTACTCAGGTTAAGTTGTTTAGGTACCTCGTTATTCATCAGACACTCACATACCCTACACATGCTGTTCTACGACTCGCATGGCTCAAACAACTCCTGTAGTAATGGCTCATGGGATGGAGGAACAAGCTTCGGTGGGGTTTAAAAGTAAAGGCTATGCAATACTTGGGATTCAATTTAATGCAATCGTGACTCAATGAAGCAAGAATAAGATAGAGGCAATAGGTATTATATGTATGCAAGCATGTGGTAGTGCTTGCCTGGCAGCTCAGTTGAAGCGAGAGAAGGATCTGGGTAGTTCTCCTGGGTCTCTTGGTATATCCCCTGCTCAGCGTCTATTCGAAGAAGAACCAAACAAACAAGGGCCAACATAAATACAGTGCACAAGCATATGAATAAAATGCGACAAGCAAACAATCATGCCATGATGAATGATGCACAATTTGCATGGAAATAAAGTAGCATGGCATGGGTGAGGTGTGGAATACAAGAATAAGCATTTTATTGAGTTTTGGCCACATTTTATACTCAAATAAGTTGTTGTATAATTTATATTTATGTGATGCATGCTGCAATTCAGAACATTGAATGCATAAACAGAAAGGTCTCGTCGAGCTGATCATTTTAGACATATCATTTATTAAATTTGGAGTTATAAATCAAAAGTTATTAATTAATTAAGAAAGGGCATTTTATTGTAATTTTAATCAACTTGAAATTTAAAGTGTTCAAAATATATTTTGGATGGCATATTTGAATTCCTCACATTTTTCTTATTTGAAAACATATATTATTTGTATTATTTGGAATTATGAATTTAAATTTATTTTAAAGTCAAAATTATTCAACTGGGGTCAAAGTCAAAGGTTTGACTATTTGAAATCAATTCTGAAAATATTTGATTAAAGATTTGAATTGACATTCAAAAACAAAACATATTTCATATAAAGTTTGAATTCAAATTCATAATCATTTGCAAGTTATGAATTAGTTTGTATTTAAACATATTTTAAATTTGAATTTGAATTTGAAATAATTTGAAAAGGTTTGAATTTAAAATAGATAACAACAAATACTTTTTGCACTCAGGCAATCCTAGCTACTGTCACTGAAAAATGGGCCACGGTGCTGACTGGGACACACGCGCGCAGAAACGGGTTTGTCACCGCGGGCTCACCTAGCCACAGTCGCAGACAAGTGGGCCAGGGGCAGAGCAGGGCCACGCACGCGCGCGGCCAGCCGGTGGGCGACACGTGGGCGATCCAGGGGAGTGCGGCTGAGGGGTTCAGATCTGCGGGGGCCTTACTGCAAAACGTCACCACGGCTGCCAGGTGGGGCTCCGGGGACGGCGGGTTCAAAGCGGAAATCTTGCAGGTGTTATCAAAAAGCAAGCGGCTAACTGCTGACAGACGCAGTCTTGCGGCGAAGCAGGCGACTTCCGGCGACGATGGCGACGCAGCTAGCGAGAATTAGGCTAAGCCCTAGAAACGAAAATTACAGGCACGACGAAGGGCTACAACTTTCGTGTTTGGGGTTTCTCAGGGGGAAGGCTACAGCACGCGGGGCACGGCGAGAAACAGAGGGGGACGACTCTGCTGCATCGACAAGATCGCCGTTGGCGGCGAAGGCGACGCTACTGTGAGCTGCTTTCGACGACGGACGGCGACGTTCTACGGCGAGAGGGGAGTAGGGACCATGTCTAGGAGGACGAGGAGCTCACCAGGAACTCGTCGGTGTGGTCGGCGGAGCTCGGGGTGGTCGCGATCTGGCGCGGGGCTCGCTGGCCGGAGCTAGGGTTTCACGTTGGCGCGGCACTGTTGCAGCTGGTACATGCCTTCTCCTCCTTGCTGGCGGGTACGGGGCGACGCAGAGGGACCTCCTCGTCCTCCTTGATCACCCCCTCGACGAGCTTGACGGCCGGAACAACGAGGACGACGAGGTGTCAAGGCGGCGTCGGCCGTTGGTGGTCGGAGAGGAAGAAGGGGAAGGAGAGGGGAGGCTCAGGGAGATCTGGCGACGCCAGAGAAGCCGTGTGGGAGGGGGAAAGGAGGGAGAGGAAGAAGATTGGGACGGGAGAGGAGAGGTGCCGTGGGGAGTGGTTGGGGATAAAGGTGGCTTCGGCCACCTTTTCTCCTCCTCCTCGCTCACGTGCTCGAGCTGGGAGCCAGGGCAGGGCAGGGCTGCAGGTGGGGCAGGGTGAGGCCAGAGGAGGGTGGTTCGGTGGTGGGACACGCCAAGCAGAGAGAAAGAAGGGAGAGAGGAGAGGGGAGGCGCTCGGGTTGGAGCTAGGGTTGGGCTAGGGTTTGTCTTTGGGTTGGGTAGAGAGAGAGGGGGGTAGACAGGTGGGCCTGCTAGGTGAGAGAGGAGAGGCCGAGAGGGAGGGGTGGCATGGTAGCTAGGGTTTGTAGAGAGAGGGGGGTTTTAGATTAGGTATAGATTAGGAGAGAGGTTTAGAGAGAGGTGAGATGTGGTGTAGAGGATTGGGTGATAGGTTTCTTTGGCAAGCTCAAGCAAGAGCAACAAAAACAAGATCAAACAAGAGATCTACCAAAAAGAGGAAGAGGTAAAAGTGGTGATGGGTTTGAGCAAGATCAACCTAGATCAAGCCCAAAAGGAGGGAGGGAGAGATTAGAGAATGATCCACTCAAATAATTCCAAATAAAATCCAAATGACTTAGATGTGGTGGTTCTTGCATGGCCCATGCAGATAATAAATGCCTTGGTTAAATTCTTGTGAAAACAAAAATAATAGCATGGCATTATTCTTATGCATTCCCAAGAAGTGGAAATATGGCCAAGCAAAGGAATTTATAGATTTGGATCCATCCTATCTTCCATGAGCTAGATTAAATACCAAAAGAAAATATAATACAAGCTCATGGATAATGGGATGGTGGAATTATAAAGTGGTGAAAAGAAAGGGTGGTGGAGTCAATAAAAGATATGCCCCCAACTCAACTTGGGAATTTAAACAATATATCAAGAACCAACTACAATATCAAGAGGCAAATACAATTAACAATGCATATGAGGGAAGAACAAAACCAACAAGGGTTTTGGATGATGCTCAAATGCAAGGTGGCATGATGACATGAGCATGATATAATGATGATGCAACAATTATATATATGAAGTAGCCATTATATTACTAGACCAAGTAGCATTACAGTTGTTAGACAAATGGGATGCTACATATTGGCAAGTGATACTATGGTAGTATAGTGGAGTCTATCATCTATATGCATTTGGCTAAGTGGAGCTTAGGCTTGCTTTGCTCAAAATAGATTTTCCTTATCATTTGAAAACACTAAGTTTTTGCTTGACAAAATCACCCAAGGCATCTCCCAATAGAAATTGGTGATCCTTCAACCCTTGTTCAACCACAAGTTTTTAACTTAGAAATTGGGATGAGGAGATTCTTGATAGCTTCCATGTCTTGATGCTCAAATTGTCCTTTGCCAGGGACATGGCTAAGTACTTAGATTTTTCACTTTGCAGAGGTGGTGCACTTTCCCCACAAGACTTGGTTTCCCAAGACAAGATCTTTCAGAAACCTTCCCTTAGACCAAATGGACATGTTCCAACCTATCATCCCACTACCACCAACTGTCCAAATGGCTAAGTTATTGCAACCTATGTGATCCAGGCAGAGCCCATATTGCCAAGTGGCTACACTAGAAGCTTCTTAACATTTGACATCTCAAATCTCTTTATTCCTGGGTGGCCATCCACAAGTGAGATACACAAGGTAAACCATAGAAATGGGCCTTGTGTAACCACTCAACACAAACCATTCCTTCCATTCCACCCAGGTGATTCATTCTCTTAGTTGTTTTATTAAACAAAACACAAGTCCTTGACTTAGAAATATTCCATAGAATGAATATATATTCCACCCTTGTTTTCTACTAGCTAAGCTAAGCATGATAGTAGTAGGAATCTTAACTTGGGAAAATTCTACTAAGTTTTCATCTACTAGGATTTCCCATGGCATAGTTTACACTTAGCAAAATACCATGCAATTCCTACTTTGGAAATATCACTAATGCATAGTGAAAATAATTGGACAAAAGTATGAAGCATCACTTGCCTTTTTGGTAGATAATATAAGTTCACTCCTTGATCTTTGCAATATTCACACTCTTAAAATCACTACAATTCAATCAAGCAAGCAATATTTCAATCTACCATTCAAGCAACATCACATAAAATAATAGCATCAAAACAATGCATGCAAGCATGCCAAACTTCGTTTTATTTACAGAAGTGGTTTATAATAGGTTATAAACATTCTAAAGCACTTATTGGTCATTATGGTAAAGTGGCAAAACTATTTGCAAAAGATTCTTCCTATAAACCATTTTTAAACCAAAGCATTATTTTATGTGGTGGAGAAATGCTTTTAATAAGACAGTAATCTATAGGGTTCACAAAATATGTTTTCAAATCATAAAACCTTGTGTTTAGGGTCAGAGAGTTTAAATCAAAACATTTCCCAAAGGTTTTCTTCAAAAAGCATTTTTAACAAATAAACAATATTTTCATTTGACTAGAAATGGTTTAAATCAAAGATTTATTCTTTTGCTTCACCAAGTACATTTTCAAATCCATGAGTTGGTTTCTAAGGTCAGTAGGTTCAAAACAAACCTTTTGCCAAAGGTTTTATCTCAAAAATCATTTTAGATCAAATTTTATATTCTAAATATGCTTACATAAGTTTCTGCAAAAACAATCAATTTAACAGAAACATTTTACTAAACAAAGTGCTTGGTCAGAAAGTACTTGTTTTTCTGAATCCATTGATATAAAATTTGCAAAATTTGGACGTGTAGTTTGAAAGTTATGAATTTTTCAAATTGGCACATCAAATAGAACATTTATGTTTTTATTCAAACAGACAGGGTCACGCGTCACGATTCTATTCGCCCATACCGTTTCGTTCAGATAAGCTTCTCTGATGCGTTGGATCTAAACAGATCGTGTGGCTCAGAAGCAAGCGTACCCCTTCGCTTAATCAATCTATCGTGGCCACGTGATCTAGATCGAACGGTGCACAGCGTGCTTACCATCGAGTGGCGGAGCTGGCTCTGGCTACGGCGTCGCGGCGACTATAGGAAGCAAGGGAGGGAGGGGAATGGCTCACCAGTTTCGCGTGGTCGTGGTGATGCTCAAGGTGCTCGCGAGAAGGCAAGGGGCGCACGGTGGTGACGGCAATCGCTCGCCAGAGTCGAGCTGCACCTCGGGCTCGTCTGCTCGTCGATGGGGGCGAAGATTTATGGCATGCTGAGACGAATGGAGGGCACTGTTAGGTTCGTATGAGAGTCACGAACATGTGAGCATCCAAGAGAGAGAAAGGGGCGGTCTATTCTTACCAGAAGGACTCGCCGGAGTTGGAGACAGACGGTGGCGCGGTGAGTCGAGGTGGTTGCCGACGATAGGGAGCATGCGCAAGCGAGCTGAGGCCACTGGGAGATGCGCATGGGAGAGGGGAGCATGCTCGCGTGGTCGAGGAGGCAAGGGGCGGCGAGGTACGGCCGGAATCGTCGCCGGAAGATGTCGGAGACAGCGGCAATGCGAAGCAAATTAGGGGCAGCCTGGTGGCTCTCTGGCAGCGGGGTTTGAGGGGAAAGAAAGAGGAGAGGGAGAGGATTTATCTAGCGTGATCGCGAGGATTAAACGTCGAGCCTTTATCGGGAATTTACTCCGAGGAGTTAACGACAGGAAACGGCCGGGAGGGCGCGGTCTTCGCGTGGTGGAGAAGATGGTGAGGTGGCAGTGGGGCCTGGTGTCAGCGAGTGAGAGAGAGAAGAGGTGGGTCCACGCAGTCATCCACTGTGTGGGTCGATTCGCAGGTGAAAAATGGTTCACTCTGAGGGGGGTGGAGAGATGGGCTGCTGGGCTTTAGTGGGCTAGCTGGGTTGGGCTGCTCCTTTTCATTTTTTTTGTTCTGGTTGTTTTTCCTTTTTCCATTTCTAATTTCTGTTTTGATTTTTGTTTAATTATTTCAACATCAATTTGATTTCAAACTTCATCCAAAATTTGTGTAGATTCATATACTGATTAATAACACATTCCACAGTCAAATTTAGAATACTATATTTATTCTTTTTAGGGTCTTTTAATTATTTAAAATAGGCTCTAGTATTAATTAAATAAGATTTAATAATATTTTTCAATCTCCATTTGAATTCAAATCACCACCAAACTTTTGGTGAATTTTAATTCTGTTTATCAACATATTTCAAAGTCCAAAATAAAATAATTCTTTTATTCTTTTAGGATCTATTAATAATTAAATAAAAAGTCCATAGTCTTTAATTCAAATAGGTTTTAATTTATTTTAAAACTCTTTTTAAAATCAAAATAATATCAAAATCTTTTAAGTAGGTTTCATTTGAAAAACTAAAACACTTGGAATTCTTATTTAAAATAAATTAACAAGTTTTAGTGTTTATTTAAAATGGAAAAGCCTTTACTTTAATAAAAATGGATATTAATAAATCCTCATTATTTTATTTAAATAAACCTTTACTCTTTTATCAAATAGAAATATTTTATTTCAAAAGCTTTGCCAAGATTTAATTTGGCTCTATAAAATAATCCTTATTTATATTCCTACCTTTGCTTTATAAAAACCATATCTTTTTATTTAAAGATCCAAAAATAGAGATTCCAACTATTATAACTTTATTTATTATTTGTTTATCTTTTTAAATCTCTTTAGGATTTTATTTGATCAAAATAGGTTTTGATGTTTCCAATTGGAATCAAAAAGTTTCTTCTCACCCTAAATTTCAACAATTATTTATTTTGTTTATTTATTTTTCACATTACAAGATTTGGAAAATCTTGGGATGTGACAGGCTGCCACCCTTAAAATAAATCTCGTCTCGAGATTTGGGAAGGCTAGGGTTACAAGTTGGCTCAAAGCAACTAGGATACTACCACCCTTAAAAATTTTCCAACTAAATTACATCTTAGCTTGCTTGGGATCTTGTTGAAACTTCTCTGGGCAAACATCTGCATAGTGTCCTTTGTTTCCACACTTGAAACATGTGAAAAGGCTGAGATCCTTCATAGGCTTTATCTTGTGCTTCATCTTTTCTGGCAATTGCTTGCATAATGTCCTTGGTTACCACAATTGTAACATGTGATAAGATTGAGTTCTTCACGTATCTTCTGTGGACAAGTTGACACATAATGGCCTAACTCCTTGCAGTTGTTGCACCATACTTGGCTAATCTCCTTATACTTTTTATTCTTCTCTTGACATTAATTGGCATAGTGTCCCATTTCTTTGCAATGACAACATTGCACTTGGCTTTTGTCCTTCTTATTCTTGAGTTTCTCCAAAGCTAGGAGTGCTTCTAGTTCATGCTCTTCATATCTTATCTCAAAGGTGGGAAAGTTTCCTGGTCTCCTTGACCTTTTCCTTGGATAATACATATGTCTCCTCTTTGGTCCTTTAAATTGAGTCATATTGCATGGAGGTGCAAGCTGAGATTTTCCTTTGTCTTCATCTTTCTTGGTAGAAGTTGTTCCCTTATGGTAGTCTGCAATCAGTTGTTGCACTCCACCTTGTTTCCTTTGTTGAACTATGGAATAGATGGGTCATTGGATAGGGACATGATTATTTCCTTCACATAGGAAGCAAGTAGCTTGAGGTGTGGGGCATTGATTTGTTGGATGTTTCTCTTCACAATTGGGGCATTGATCTTCATGCTCTTTGGAAGTGTGATCCTTGTCTCCACAAATATTGCAAGCTTGAGTTCCTTCTAAAATATCATCCTTGACATCATTGTTATCACAAACTCCTTGGGAAGAGTTGTCTCCCATGTTGATCATTTGATCTGTCACCTTATGCAACAATTGGGTTTGGGTTTCCAAAAACCTTTGCATGGTTGGATCTAACTCACTGGTGTTGGCTAAAAATTGAGCTGTCACTTGGTTCAACTGGGTTTGGGTTACTATGAGTTCTCTCATGTTGATCTCTTGGTTGTTGTTGTTGTCATCATATTTGATGTTAGAGTTTCTTGGAGTAGTCATCTGTTTGGGTTGGATTGGGATTAGAATAGGCAAAAGATTTCTAAGGAATCAATTCTAATCACACACATCACAATTCACTCAAGCAATGTGCAAGTAATCACAAACAAACATTCCACTCAAACAACAAGTTTCAAGCATATATTTAGGCAACCAAAAATATTTTTGTTACACCACATAAGTTGGTGTGTTTGATCTATACCTAATATGGTGGTCCATCTATATGGTTCACTTGAGATTTTTCCATCCTTCTTAGTTGATTCTTCTTGAATGAGATCATGGTTTCCTTGGGAAAATTCTTGGTCACAAAAACTTCAAATGTGATGATGATTCCCAAGTTGTGTTTCCTTAGTCTTCAAGTCTTGAGCAACATTTCTTGTCTCACTTGTAGTCCTTAGTGATATCCAAGGTTGAAGTCCTTGTTGAGAATAAGGTTGAAATCACCTGAAGATGTTGAAGTCATTAGAGTTGATGAAGTCCTTTGCACATGGTGAAGTCTTTGGCCATGGAAAGGCTTTGTCCATCAAGTTTGAAATAGAAGAGATGTAGAATCAAAACCAAAAATAGTTGAGGAAAGAGTTTACAAGATTGTTTGTAAATAAGTTTTGGAAAAAATACAACTCCTATTTTTTTCTAAGGGGTTTGTCCAATCTTAGGTTTACAAATCCTACAGGCAACACAATGCTCTGATACCATCTGTAAGATCCCTCCTTTGTAAAGGAAAGGATCCCTGTGATTGCAATGCTAGTCCCTGGATCAATAGCTAGCATCCACAGTTAAGATGTAATATCAAGAAACAAAGGTCATAGTACAACTTTATAACCAGGAATAACATAATTTATTACATCTTACATAGCTCATTTGGCTATCTCATAACAATGCAGCAGAATATAACAATAGCATAGGGTCCTTCATCTTCAAAGTGTCACAGACAAACATGTTGGTTGTAGACTTGTAATCCTAATCAACACATCTCACTAACATCATACAAACCTGCAACCTAATAAGTTACAGCCACAAGGGTCAATACATTTGAATTGTATTGGCAAGTTATACCATGGTAGTATAGTGGAGTCTATCATCTATATGCATATGGCTAAGTGGAGGTTAGGCTTGCTTTGCTCAAAAAAGATTTTCCTTATCATTTGAAAACACTAAGTTTTTGCTTGACAAAATCACCCAAGGCATCTCCCAATAGAAATTGGTGATCCTTCAACCCTTGTTTAACCACAAGTTTTTAACTTAGAAATTGGGATGAGGAGATTCTTGATAGCTTCCATGTCTTGATGCTCAAATTGTCCTTTGCCAGGGACATGGCTAAGTACTTAGATTTTTCACTCTGCAGAGGTGGTGCACTTTCCCCACAAGACATGGTTTCCCAAGACAAGATCTTTCAGAAGCCTTCCCTTAGACCAAATGGACGCGTTCCAACCTATCATCCCACTACCACCAACTGTCCAAATGGCTAAGTTATTGCAACCTATGTGATCCAGGCAGAGCCCATATTGCCAAGTGGCTGCACTAGAAGCTTCTTAACATTTGACATCTCAAATATCTTTGTTCCTGGGTGGCCATCCACAAGTGAGATACACAAGGTAAACCATAGAAATGGGCCTTGTGTAACCACTCAACACAAACCATTCCTTACATTCCACCCAGGTGATTCATTCTCTTAGTTGTTTTATTAAACAAAACACAAGTCCTTGACTTAGAAATATTCCATAGCATGAATATATATTCCACCCTTGTTTTCTACTAGCTAAGCTAAGCATGATAGTAGTAGGAATCTTAAGTTGGGAAAATTCTACTAAGGTTTCATCTACTAGGATTTCCCATGGCATAGTTTACACTTAGCAAAATACCATGCAAGTCCTACTTTGGAAATATCACTAATGCATAGTGAAAATAATGGGACAAAAGTATGAAGCATCACTTGCCTTTTTGGTAGAGAATATAAGTTCACTCCTTGATATTTGCAATATTCACACTCTTCAAATCACTACAATTCAATCAAGCAAGCAATATTTCAATCTACCATTCAAGCAACATCACATAAAATAATAGCATCAAAACAATGCATGCAAGCATGCCAAACTTTGTTTTATTTACAAAAGTGGTTTATAATAGGTCATAAACATTCTAAAGCACTTATTGGTCATTTTGGTAAAGTGGCAAAACTATTTGCAAAAGATTCTTCCTATAAACCATTTTTAAACCAAAGCATTATTTTATGTGGTGGAGAAATGCTTTTAATAAGGCAGTAATCTATAGGGTTCACAAAATATGTTTTCAAATCATAAAACCTTGTGTTTAGGGTCAGAGAGTTTAAATCAAAACATTTCCCAAAGGTTTTCTTCAAAAAGCATTTTTAACAAATAAACAATATTTTCATTTGACTAGAAATGGTTTAAATCAAAGATTTATTCTTTTGCTTCACCAATTACATTTTCAAATCCATGAGTTGGTTTCTAAGGTCAGTAGGTTCAAAAAAACCTTTGTCCAAAGGTTTTATCTCAAAAATCATTTTAGATCAAATTTTATATTCTAAATATGCTTACATAAGTTTCTACAAAAACAATCAATTTATCAGAAACATTTTACTAAACAGAGTGCATGGTCAGAAAGTACTTGTTTTTCTGAATCCATTGATATAAAATTTGCAAAATTTGGACGTGTGGTTTGAAAGTTATGAATTTTTCAAATTGGCACATCAAATAGAACATTTATGTTTTTATTCGAACAGACAGGGCCACGCGTCACGATTCTATTCGCCCATACCGTTTCGTTCGGATCAGCTTCTCTGATGCGTTGGATCTAAACAGATCGTGTGTCTCAGAAGCAAGCGTACCCCTTCGCTTAATCAATCTATCGTGGCCACGCGATCTAGATCGGACGGTGCACAGCGTGCTTGCCATCGAGTGGCGGCGCTGGCGGCGGCGACTGGCGGCGCTGGCTCTGGCTACGGCGTCGCGGCGACTACAGGAAGCAAGGGAGGGAGGGGAATGGCTCACCAGGTTCGCGTGGTCGTGGTGATGCTCAAGGTGCTCGCGAGAAGGCAAGGGGCGCACGGTGGTGACGGCAATCGCTCGCCGGAGTCGAGCTGCGCCTCGGGCTCGTCTGCTCGTCGATGGGGGCGAAGATTTATGGCATGCTGAGACGAATGGAGGGCACCGTTAGGTTCGTATGAGAGTCACGAACATGTGAGCATCCAAGAGAGAGAAAGGGGCGGTCTATTCTTACCAGAAGGACTCGCCGGAGTTGGAGACAGACGGTGGCGCGGTCAGTCGAGGTGGTTGCCGACAAAAGGGAGCATGCGCGAGCGAGCTGAGGCCACTGGGAGATGCGGATGGGAGAGGGGAGCAGGCTCGCGTGGTCGAGGAGGCAAGGGGTGGCGAGGTATGGCCGGAATCATCGTCGGAAGACGTCGGAGACAGCGGCAATGCGAAGCAAATTAGGGGCATCCTGGTTGCTCTCTGGCAGCGGGGTTTGTGGTGTGATCGCGAGGATTAAACGTCGAGCCTTTACCGGGAATTTACTCCAAGGAGTTAACGTTAGGAAACGGCCGGGAGGGCCCGGTCTTCGCGTGGGTGGAGAAGATGGTGAGGTGGCAGTGGGGCCTGGCGCAGCGAGTGAGAGAGAGAAGAGGTGGGTCCAGGCAGTCATCCACTGTGTGGATCGATTCGCAGGTGAAAAACGGGTCACTTTGAGGGGGGAGAGATGGGTTGCTGGGCTTTAGTGGGCTAGCTGGGTTGGGCTGCTCCTTTTCATTTTTTTTGTTCTGATTGTTTTTCCTTTTTCCATTTCTAATTTATGTTTTGATTTTTGTTTAATTATTTCAACATCAATTTGATTTCAAACTTCAACCAAAACTTTTGTAGATTCATATACTGATTAATAACACATTCCAAAGTCAAATTTAGAATACTATATTTATTCTTTTTAGGGTCTTTTAATTACTTAAAATAGGCTCTAGTATTAATTAAATAAGATTTAATAATATTTTTCAATCTCCATTTGAATTCAAATCACCACCAAACTTTTGGTGAATTTTAATTCTGTTTATCAACATATTTCAAAGTCCAAAATAAAATAATTCTTTTATTCTTTTAGGATCTATTAATAATTAAATAAAAAGTCCATAGTCTTTAATTCAAATAGGTTTTAATTTATTTTAAAACTCTTTTTTAAATCTAAATAATATCAAAATCTTTTAAGTAGGTTTCATTTGAAAAACTAAAACACTTGGAATTCTTATTTAAAATAAATTAACAAGTTTCAGTGTTTATTTAAAATGGAAAAGCCTTTACTTTAATAAAAATGGATATTAATAAATCCTCATTATTTTATTTAAATAAACCTTTACTCTTTTTATCAAATAGAAATATTTTATTTCAAAAGCTTGGCCAAGATTTAATTTGGCTCTTTAAAATAATCCTTATTTATATTCCTACCTTTGCTTTATAAAAACCATATCTTTTTATTTAAAGATCCAAAAATAGAGATTCCAACTATTGTAACTTTATTTATTATTTGTTTATCTTTTTAAATCTCTTTAGGATTTTATTTGATCAAAATAGGTTTTGATGTTTCCAATTGGAATCAAAAAGTTTCTTCTCACCCTAAATTTCAACAATTATTTATTTTGTTTATTTATTTTTCACATTACAAGATTTGGAAAATCTTGGGATGTGACAGAATGAGCTTCTTGATATTTATTATAATGTACTAACTGATGGTTCTAGGACCTACCTAGGTAGCTTTGTTGATTGTGTTTTTAGGACAAGGACTCCTACAGATGCTAAAGAATTAATGGCTAAAATAAGCAAGAATTATGATGATTGGACCTCAATTGAGCTGAATACACCTGAGCCTATTACTCCTGAACCAGTTATGCCTGAACCAGTTCCAACACCAACACCAAAGAAGAGGGGAGTTATTTCATTAAATGATGAAGTGATGAAGGAAGCTAAGAAATGTCTAAAGGAGAAAGGTATTAGAGCTGAAGAAGTGAAGAATCTACCTCCTATAGAAGAATTATGTACGCCAATTCCCTACTCATCCAATATTGAGGTACACTCTCTCCAACACTTTGATGAAGGTGATATTCCTTATGGTAAGCTTCCTGATCAATGTTTAAAGGAACTTGGCATTTTTATTGTTAAACAAGGTCATTTTAATAAACAAGTCCAGAATCATTTATTGGAAAACTCTAGAGCTATCCATGAGTTGAAAGATATTATGGAAAGAACTTCTAATGAGATTAAAATGCTTTGTAAACACTTTCAAATGGATCAAACTCAACTTGACCAACTTGCTAAGGTGCAAAAGGATATGCTAGTTAATGCTTCAAGAGATAAACATTCTTATGGAATTATAACTAGGAGTGGTATAGCTACTCTGGACCATTTATATATTGAAGGACACCCCAAAAGAATTGAGCAGGATTCTCAACAAGGTGAGAGTAGTGGTAGTCCTCGTAAGAGAAAGAAACACAAAATAGTTGAGGAACCACTTGAACCTCCTGTAGATCCTAATAGTATATCTGTCTCTGATGCTGAAACTGAGAGTGGTAATGATAAAATGATGCTCCTGATAAGGAGTATGTCGAGGAAGAACCTGAGAAGCACACTAAGAATACTAGGTACATTAAGGAAGATTTTATTGCTAATAAACATGGTAAAGAAAGAGAACCTTGGGTGCAGAAACCTATGCCTTTTCCAGGTAAGAAACACAAGTCAAAGGAGGAAGAACACTACAACAAGTTTTGTGAGAGGATGAAGCCTTTATTTTTGCAAATTCCTTTGGCCGATGCTATTAAGTTGCCTCCTTATTCAAAGTATATGAAGGATATTGTCTCTAATAAAAGGAAGATTCCTAATGAGGAGATCTCTACTTTGCTTGCTAATTATTCCTTCAATGGTAAGGTTCCAAAGAAACTTGGTGATCTAGGTATACCAACTATTCCTTGATCTATTAAGAATAATTATGTTAGGGCTGCTTTATGTGATTTGGGAGCTGGAGCTAGTGTTATGCCTTTTTCTCTGTACAAGAGACTCCAGCTAAAAAAGTTGATACCAACTGATATATCTTTGCAAATGGCTGATAAGTCAACTACTATTCCTGTTGGTATATGTAAGGATGTTCATGTGCAAGTGGCTCATAATTGCTTGGTTTTAACTGATATTGTTGTGAAGGTAACGTACGGATTCCAATGTACACTCACTCAGTTCGATCGATCATTCGACAGAATCTCAAAACACAATTGGTGCTTGAAATGCCTGAAGATCATAATATGTCTATTATTCTTGTGAGACCTTTTCTTAATACTGCAGGTGCTGTCATCAATTGTAATCAAGGAAAAGTAACTTTCAAAATTAATGACAAAGAGCATACTGTTTATTTCCCCAAGAAGGTTGCTAAGAGCTATTGCCTGAATTCCATTGAAAATATTGAGAGCATCAAGGTTGGAGAAATATATTGTCCCATTTCACAAGAAAATTTTGAAACTATTATGATTGGGACCATTGCTATCAAGTATGAGGTAACATAATCACCTTGTGGAATGCAAAGTTTTGTTTCATATAAGATTGTTTTCATAACAAGACTTGATCAACCTTGTTACCAAAAGGATTTTAATGAACAAAATAATGCTTTCACTGTGGTTATACTTGCTCACTTTTATTTTTCTCCTTTCCAATCTTTGCTCTTCATCGTGCCTAACTTAAAGGCGTTAAAGAAAAGTAATTGTTGGGAGATAACCCAAGAGTTTCCTTGAGTCTTGGAAGTTATTTCTTCAGTAATAACCTCTCCTTATCCTTTTTGTTTGATTTTTGTGCCAAGAATGACCTCTAATGAGAGGGAAGTAAGATTTGGGGAGTTGCTGTCCCGAAACAAATTTCCGTCCTCCACCATAAAAATTCATGAGGAGTCTCTGTAAGTCTGATTGAGCTGAAAACTTACGAATAAATCACCCAGTATGTTAGCTAACTTTCGTTAGTTCAGCACTTTTTTATTTGAGTAACATAATATTTTCGAAAAAATCGGTTTCTACCTGCTGGTCTGTTTTGACAGATTTTTGCCATTATTTGCATTTGCTTCTTATTGATTCCTTTTTGAGTTCTATTTTGGGGAATTGAGCTTTTTGAAGGATTTGCTACAGTATCTTGTGTTTTTAGTGAAAAGTTTTGCTGTTCCAAATCTAAACCCGAAGGTCTATTATCTTTTGAATACACTAATGTTGCTAATGAAGATTGTGTGAAGTTTTGTATGAAGGAAAAATTTCAGGTGTAGAGAGAGAATGATGTAATGAGATGAAGAATGGACAAAAGCTCAAGTTTGGGGGGGCCACCCCGTGTCACCCCAAAAAATATTTAAGAGGTACAAGCGTCAAAGCTTGGGGTGCCCAAGGCATCCCCTTCTTCATCAATAAAAATCTCAGATCTTTCTAGAAACTTCGTTTTTATTGTTTCATGCACAGTTGTGTTGTTCTTGGAGCGTCTTAGTTTTTGTTTTTGGTTTTATTTTGCTTCGTTTGGTTTTGCATTGTTTGCCTTCTAAAAAAATCGAAAACACCAAAAATATTTGTTCTTCTTCTTTGGTTTTGCGAGTTCTTTGCAGGGTTCAGCCGTCCTTAGTGGAGTTTGGTTTCATGTTATTATTCAAGTCACACAAGTGAAGGGCAATAATGAAGATTAAGACAACTCAAGGTGTGGTAAGAGGTTGGTAAAGAATTCTATTTGTTTTCATTTTTGTACATATACTCATAATTGTGAGCATGCTTAGCCTGTTTGTGTAAGGTGTATGTCATTATGGATGCTTAGTAGTTCTTGCTTGTCTATGATTATCTCCATCTTGCTAATAGTTTGTAGCATGTCATATGAATGTTTGCTTGCATTGTTTTATTCATATTTTGGTATGATATTGTGGTTGTTGGGCCACGTAGAGATAAAACAAAAACTTTTCCTCTAACGTGGTGATCCCAAGACCTAGCTGAGGTAGAAGGCCACGAGGTTTACCACTAGACGCGCGGTTGCGGATTACTGATGAAGCGCGTCAGTTGATGCAGTGCAGTCCTCACGATCCGATCGTCCTGGTGCTGATCGCACAGCACCTCTGCTGGTATCCACGCATTACAAGGAGGAGCGCCCGGTAACTGCTAGGTTCGTTACGGCGGCTGGACTGCTGTGGAG
The DNA here is from genome assembly GCA_030063025.1 of Avena longiglumis. Taxonomy (NCBI): domain Eukaryota; kingdom Viridiplantae; phylum Streptophyta; class Magnoliopsida; order Poales; family Poaceae; genus Avena; species Avena longiglumis. The sequence goes on along the minus strand of CP125977.1, from coordinate 153,264,518 downwards.
CTAGGGTTTCCAACACATGGAATGACCTAACCGAACAACGATTAACCTTTCTAGGTTACTGTGCTCCACTATATATAGGGAGTGAACGTGGGCTCTGCTCGCGCGACCCATTCACTAAAGCCCATATAAAACTAGTCACCGTGAGTCCAACTCACTAACTCAGTCCTAATCTGGTTTAGGTCCAACCCAACCAGATTATATGATTCGGATCCAATCCGAACCTGCTCCCGCTCTTAAGTGTGTGACCCCGCAGGCTCATGGTTACTTGGACACGATTTGAGTCCAACTCACAATCGATCAATCGGCATCGGCTCCTAGCGTAAGCGTCGATTCCCAAATACCAAAGAGTCATGACGACTTGCCTTTCCAATGCGACTTACGCGTCGAGTCCCTTTTGCCTCACGATATACCTTGTCGACTATAGGCGAATATATGTCATCCCTTAAATAGTCCGACTCTTCTCGATCCGAGATAAGTGATTCACCCGACTAACTCTTAGCGATCGCCTCGGTTAACACTTAACCGAGTCGTGCATGGCCATGCTTTCGAATCATATCTCACGAGAGGGCCCAGAATATCTCTCCGAGTGGAGGCAAAATCCCATCTTGGTTATTCACATCACGCAGCTTGATTCTCGATCGACCCGAACCCGCCTTTATAAGCGCTTGATTCGGATCAGCGTTTGGAGAACCTAAGTCGGTGATCCTCAACTCGGACTATGCAACAACCTCAGGTCTAAGGATTACATTGATTGAGATATACAAATGACTTAGTTCGTTGTACCTCAATATGGGTCAATCCGACTCACTAAACTCTTTAGCCTAGTCTGTAAGTTGGAATAGCATCTCCATGCCCATGACAAGTGGAACCGAGTCATCAAGCCAACTTTCACATTGGTCTAAGTTGTGTGTCCAAAGACAACCTCAATGACCAAGGATATTTAGTACAAACAACATGAATGCATAGTTCCACAACTGAATCACATATTCAATGATACACATCGATGTTTATACAAGGACTACTTAATAACTTTATGAATACTATGGAAATATCATCATACATGATTGCCTCTAGGGCATATTCCCAGTCTCCCACTTGCACTAGAGTCAATCTTCCGACATCACATGTCTAGGCATCTAATGCCCATTGTTATCAGTGCGCCTCATGCTTGGCTGGGGTAACTTTGTCAACGGATCCGCAATATTTGCATCCGTGTGTACCTTGCATAACTTGATATCACCACGATCCACTGGCGGATTAGGTGGTACCGCATGAGTATGTGCTTGTTCTTACGGTGTTGTCTAGGTTCCTTGGCTTGTGCAATAGCACCATTTTGTCACAATACACGTACAACGGATTGGACGAGCCTCGAACCACACCAAGATCCATGAGGAAATTCCTCATCCAAACAGCTTCCTTTGCGCCTCCGAGGCAATATACTCGACCTCTGTTGTGAAGCAGCATACGTCTCTTGCTTGGAACTTTTCCAGCTCACGGCACCTCCGTTTATAATAAACACGTATCCAGATTGCGAACGAGAATCATCAGAGTCGGTGAGATAACTCGCATCCGTGTAACCCTTTACACTCAGTTCATCTTCACCACCATAAACCAAGAACATATCCTTAGTCCTTCTCAATTACTTTAGGATATTTTTAGCCCTGTCCAGTGGATACCTCCAGGATCAGCCTGGTATCTGCTCACAACACTTAGAGCATAGGAAACATCCGGCCTAGTACAAATCATGGCATACATGATGGACCCAACTGCAGCAGCATATGGAATCGCACTCATCCTACTTCGCTCATCAGTTGTCGAAGGACACCGAGTCTTGCTAAGTTTTACACCATGGGACATCGGTAAGAACCCTTCTTAGACGATTCCATGTTGAACTTTTCAACACTTTGTCCAAATAAGTACTCGACTCAATCCAATGAGCCTCCTTGATCTATCTCTATAGATCCGGATTCCGAGGATGTATGTTGCCTCACCCAAGTCTTTCATTGAGAAACTCCTTTCCAATGATTCCTTGGTTTCTTGCAACATCTGGACATCATTTCCAATCAGTAATATGTCATCCACATATAAGATTAGAAAATTTACTTTGTTCCCACTAAACTTCTTGTATAAACAAGAATCATGATCACTCTTGATGAAGCCAAACGATTTGACTACCTCATCAAAGCGAATATTCCAACTCCGAGATGCTTGCTTCAACCCATAAATGGATTTCAGAAGTTTGCATACCTTGTCAGCATTAGCTGGATCGACAAAACCCTCGGGCTGTATCATATACACGTCCTCGGTTAAATTTCCGTTAAGGAAAGCCGTTTTGACATCCATCTGCCATATCTCATAGTCGAAATAGGCCGCTATAGCTAACATGATCCGAACTGATTTAAGCATCGCTACTTGCGAGAAAGTCTCGTAATCAACTCCTTGAACTTGTCGGAACCCCTTCGCGACAAGGCGTGCTTTATAGATTGAAATATTTCCATCCATATCAGTTTTCTTCTTAAAGACCCATTTGCACTCGACGGGTCTTGCACCGTCTGGCAGATCAACCAAGTTCCAAACTTGATTTTCATCCATGGACTTTATCTCGGATCTCATGGCTCCAAGCCATGACTCGGAATCAGATCCCACCATCGCTTAATAATTTGCGCTCATCACCGCCTAACAGTAACACATCACGAACACTTCGTAATCTTGCCGATCTTCGTAGTACAGGTGCTGCTATCGGCTCATCTGCCACGATCGGCTCATCCTCCAAGGTTTTTGCCGATTCGCTATAAGCCGATTCCTCTCGAATTTCTTCGAGTTGCACCGTGCTCCCACTTACTCCCCGACTGAGAAACTCTTTCTCAAGGAAGACACCGCCCGAGCGACAAACACTTTGCCCTCTTCTCGGTTGTAGAAGTAGTAACCCAAGGTTTCCCTCGGATACCCCACGAAAATACATTTATCCGACTTGGCGTAAGCTTGTCCGAAGTCGCTTGACAAAAGCTTCACAACCCCAAATCTTAAGAAAAGACAAACTCGGCTTTTTGCTGTCCACATCTCATGCGGTGTCTTCTCTACCGATTTTGATGGTACTTTGTTTAGTGTGAACGCCATTGTTTCTAGACAATAACCCCAAAATGATAAAGGCAGATCTGTCTGACTCATCATTGATCGTACCATGTCCAACAAGGTCCGATTCCCTTTCAAACACCATTCCTTTGTGGCGTTCCTGGCGGAGTAAGTTGAGGAACTATTCCACAACTTTTCAGATGGTCATCAAACTCATGGCTCATGTACTCGCCTCCTCGGTCCGACCGAAGAAACTTTATTTTCTTGCCGAGTTGATTCTGTGCTTCATTCTGGAATTCTTTGAATTTTTCAAAGGCTTCCGACTTATGTTTCATTAAGTAGATATATCCATACCTACTCAAATCATCAGTGAAGGTAATGAAGTACTCATAACCACCCCTGGCTGTCGTGCTCATTGGTCCACATACATCACTATGTACTAGTCCCAACAAGTCGGACGCCCTTTCGCAACTCTTTGCAAAAGGTGTCTTGGTCATTTTGCGAGTAGGCAAGATTCGCATGTCTCGAGCGACTCTAAGTCGAACGAAGTTAGGAGTCCATCATCATGGAGCTTCTTCATGCGTTTCCAACTTATATGACCAAGCGGTGCCAAAAGTAAGTCATATTCAGATCATTTGGTTTCAACCTTTTAACATTTATGTTATAAACCGACTCACCATCAAGATTCAAAATGAATAACCTGCTACGAGCGGGTGCAAAGCCGTGAAACATATCATTCAAATACAAAGAACAACCATTATTCTTGATATTCGACTCATAGCCTTGCCTCATCAAACATGAAGCGAAATAATGTTTCGATCGAGCCGGAACATAATAACAATTATTTAGTTCCATAATGAATCCGGAAGGTAAATGAAGTTGCATCGTGCCGACTTCCAACGCAACTCTTGCTTTGTTGCCGACTCGAATATCAACCTCGCCTCTTGCTACGCTCCTAGTTCTTACCGGTCCACTCGCGAGTTGCGATGTGAATAATCGATCCGGTATCATATACCCAAGAACTATTAGGTGCATCGAAGATATATGTCTATAACATTGCAAACAAGTGTACCTGAGTGAAGTCATACCTCCACTCTTGGCTTTGTCGCCAAGTACTTGCTGCAGTTCCTCTTCCAATGGCCATCCGCCTTGCGGTAGAAGCAAGTGGATCCGGTGAAGGAGATGGCTTAGTCCCCGAGGAAGCGCTTGGGACCGGGTCCCGAGCCCGCTTTGCTCTGACTTAGCCTTCTTCTTAGTCCAAGAACTCTTCTTGAACTTAGCCTTATTCTGCACCATCAACACTTGGTGGTACCCTTCTTGAGATCCGCCTCTGCTTGAGCATCCCATGTAATTCAGTGAGCTTCTTATCCATACCATGCATGTGGTAGTTCAAATGAACTGCCCATATGCACTAGGAAGAGAGTTGATTATATCCGTAGCGAACTCTTCGCTTATGGGGTAGCCAAGCCTCTCCAGAGACCGCGTAACCAACCATTTTGATCACATGCGGACTCGGTGGATCACCATCCTTAAGCTTGCAACTCAAAGCACGAGAGACTTGATACCTCTCAGTCTTCGCCTGAGCCTGGAACATACTTTTGAGGCTTTCGATCATATCGTAGGCCTCAACATGCTCGGACTGCTTTTGCAAGTCCGGTTCCATGTGAGCAAGCATAAGACAACTAATATCCGTGGACTCATCCTTAGCCCGACGGTAGGCATTGGTGGCTGCGACAGTCGCATTCTCATTCGTCTCATCCGAAGTGGGTTGTCTAGGACATGGTCCTTCTTTTCTTGTTTGAGAACAATTCTCGATTTCGATACCAGTTGGTAAAATTAGTGTTCAGTTTATCTTTCTCAAGAATGGTTCTCAATGCAAAACCGGATATCCGAGAGTAGCGCTACTTGGTGCCATGATCTACAACAGAAAATATGCAAAACACTTAAGACATGTATTCATAAAAGAGCAAGAATATTAAACATTTTAATATTTTATGCTCCCACTAGAACCAACACCCTCCGATGGTTACTTAGTGATTCAGATCCTAAATAAGCAAGTCGGCTAGTGAGCTTTAGCATCACCGCTAGCCGCCAAGTGATCTAGGTAGACAACTCCTTGTCAATCGCATCTCATGCGACTCTGTTGACGGGTGGCATCACATGCCCGGCTCCCATCCGACTTTTCCCGAGTCCCACAACGTTGTGATAGACCCGTCTAGCTTACCAAGTGTTTCTGCAGAGAGTCCGACTCGAACCCACCTAGTCGGAAAGAATTGGCAGCACCTCAATTTTATGAGCCCACTACCAAAAATGTCCGACTTGTGATGGTGCAAACACTGGCGGGAAAACCGACTAGACCTTCTTTGAGGGATTAAATTTTACCGACTATCTAATAGAGGTAAAACTGAGACATAACAATAACACAAAAATAAAGCAATTATAATGTGAAATGGTATGGCTCTCTTCATGGCGATCTCCATCTCCACAAAGCTTGTAATTCGACTCGTGCCAACTCTTGTCACTTGCCGTCTTACTCCATGTCGCCGACATGTACAACGCCTTGCATGCCTTCCGGGTTCTCAAACAGCTACACTAGCTTAGTAAAGTAAATTACATAGAGAATCCGACACGCAGGTCGTTATACAATAAAATGACAGCACCTAGGCTCCGGTAGGTGACAAAAACCGTGATTCGCAGATCACGTATGGATTACACATACATCACATGCACATGAACCATACCATTCACAACTTCCTGCAAAAACAAGTTATGCATAGATACAATATCTACGGCGTTGTGAAATTATACGACATCTAAGGCGCCTGACGAGGCGAAGCGGATAGCGGGCGGGGATCGAAGGCGGCGCCCATGGTGGCGGCGACGATTTTTCCGAAAACGTAGATCTCATCTACGATCCGAACATGGATTCCGACCATCGTTCTGATTCGATCAAACTTTTTGATCTTCGATCACCGCTTCTGGATTTACGTGTCACAGTCTACCCCGATGGCGGAAGCCGACCGGTAGGGGTATGTCGTTTCACGACCTCAGCAGTATGATCACGGAATTCAGATCTACCATTCCCCGAGTACATTTGATCCAATCAACTTCATACAAAACCGATCTATCTCATAGATCGACCACCAAAACAGCACATAGATCTCATCTATAGCCTACCGCATATCACATATGCGAGATCTCGAGCCTAAAACCAGAAGCTATTGCTCTGATACCACTGTTGGGCCACGTAGAGATAAAACAAAAACTTTTCCTCTAACGTGGTGATCCCAAGACCTAGCTGAGGTAGAAGGCCACGAGGTTTACCACTAGACGCGCGGTTGCGGATTCTGCGATGAAGCGCGTCGGTTGATGCGATCCTCACGATCCGATCGTCCCGGTGCCGATAAAACACCTCTGCTGGTATCCACACGTACAAGGAGGAGCGCCAGCGGCGAACTGCTAGGTTCGTTACGGCGGCTGGACTGCTGTGGAGCTAGGGTTTCCAACACATGGAATGACCTAACCGAACAACGATTAACCTTTCTGGGTTACTGTGCTCCACTATATATAGGGAGTGAACGTGGGCTCAGCTCGCGCGACCCATTCACTAAAGCCCATATAAAACTAGTCACCGTGAGTCCAACTCACTAACTCAGTCCTAATCTGGTTTAGGTCCAACCCAACCAGATTATATGATTCGGATCCAATCCGAACCTGCTCCCGCTCTTAAGTGTGTGACCCATGAGCTCATGGTTACTTGGACACGATTTGAGTCCAACTCACAATCGATCAATCGGCATCGGCTCCTAGCAGAACGTACCGACTCCCAAATACCAAAGAGTCATGACGACTTGCCTTTCCAATGCGACTTACGTCTGAGTCCCTTTTGCCTCACGATATACCTTGTCAGACTATAGGCCAATATATGTCATCCCTTAAATAGTCCGACTCTCTTCTCGATCCGAGATAAGTGATTCACCCGACTAACTCTTAGCCGATCGCCTCGGTTAACACTTAACCGAGTCGTGCATGGCCATGCTTTCCGAATCATATCTCACGAGAGGGCCAGAGAATCTCTCCGAGTGGAGGGCAAAATCCCATCTTGGTTATTCACATCACGCAGCTTGATTCTCGATCGACCGAACCACCTTTATAAGCGCCCGATTCTGGATCAGCGTTTGACAGAACCTAAGTCGGTGATCCTCAACTCGGACTATGCAACAACCTCAGGTCTAAGGATTACATTGATTGAGATATACAAATGACAGCTTAGTTCGTTGTACCTCAATATGGGTCAATCCGACTCACTAAACTCTTTAGCCTAGTCTGTGTAAGTTGGAATAGCATCTCCATGCCCATGACAAGTGGAACCGAGTCATCAAGCCAACTTTCACATTGGTCTAAGTTGTGTGTCCAGCACAACCTCAATGACCAAGGATATTTAGTACAAACAACATGAATGCATAGTTCCACAACTGAATCACATATTCAATGATACACATCAGATGTTTATACAAGGACTACTTAATAACTTTATGAATACTATGGGAAATATCATCATACATGATTGCCTCTAGGGCATATTCCCAACAGTGGTATCCTCCTCTGACTGTTCATGTGAATTGACTTGGCACATGCTCACGGATGCATATGACTAATCAATAGTCAGTAAGCCTCGATGATTTATTTTGCCTCAGAGTTCTTGTATCACTTTCATGCCATAGTTGGTCCTGTTTTGTTTCAAGCATGATTATGACAGCTATTGCTCTCTCGTTTGTTGCTCCCTCTCTATTGCCAGCCTTCAATTGCACTGAGTATGTGCTCTACCTGTGCTTCCAACTCCCCAAAACCAATAATGCCAGCTATGTCCACCATACCTACCTGTTAGCATCATTTGCTACTTCAGCGCATATTCTATATGTCGTGTTTTCTTCCAAAATAAAATGTTTGTCTGTTTTGAGAAAGTTAGTTAGTAAAGCTCTCACGAACTTGATGGCACACTTTATTCCTTGCGCTTAATAATCCTGAACCATTGTCACATGTCCATGAAATTTATATGCTTGTTAATTATATATTGGGAGTCAGCAGAACTGTGTTATCACGGGGAACGCTTTCAACACTTTTTGGATATCTCATCCAGTTGATTCCTTGCTCTTTTGTTTACGGATGTCGACGATGTGAAATAAAAGGGTAGGTTGTGAGTTCATGGAGTTTATACATTGTGTTAGAGAAACGCCTGGGCCGCTAGCCTAAGCCATGCCTAATCATGGTGAAAACTTGCAGCATCACTATAATGAGCATCTATGAAGCGTCCTCAATAAAAAGCTATACATATGGTAAATAAAAATATTGCTGAGATGCTCATTGTCTGCTTGCCTTGTCATTTTGGTTATGGGAAAGATCTTATACCATGTGCAAGGGGTACCGCGTTGGCGGTTCTCGATGATATGCATGTATTTTCAATGATAAGAACTTTTAGGTGACCAAAGTTGAGTAGCCTGCGGAGCGACCCTCGTACTCAAGGGACATGGGATTTCCAGTCTATGGTCTGTCAAGCATATGATTCAGAGTGGACCTCACTTTCACCTTAACCACATGAAGATGCCTATGATAGGGGCAATGAGAGCTCAAAGCTAATGAGTACCTTCCTTTCGGCATTGGGAAGCCTTTCAAACCTTTCAAAACCGTTTTCACAATATTGTTGAGTCACCACTTATTCTATGAGCACCTTCTTGAGAGCATAGTTGTCATTCTTGTGTTTGTTCCAAAACTTGGTTAACTATGTCATGACTTTGATGCTTGTATCTCTGGTATCTTTATCTCTAGTCTTCATGTGAACTTCAGAGGTGCCTTGGCATTTATATTGTGCTCTTCAAACAAAACAAAGCGATATACCACTCTATCATACCTTATTATGAGCATTGCAATGTTGCTTATGTTTATGTTTCATGCTACTTATTATTATTGAGTTGGTTTCTCTTCATAGTTTGCAATGACTATTGAGTACACTTAGTTGCATACTCCTTATTATGAATTGTATAAGCATCTACTCATGTGCTGAGAATATTTACATCACATGAAGCAAAGTGTTCGTGAAAGTTCTTTTATCGCACTCAGTTTTCAACTGAATTGCTTGAGGACAAGCAATAAGCTAAGCTTAGGGGGAGTTGATACGTCCAAAACATATCTACTTTCTCGAACACTTTAATATTGTTTCTTCTCTAAACTTGTGTGATTTGTATACAACTAACATGGACTGACGATGTTTTCAACAGAATTACCTTGGTGTCTTGTTTTTGTGCAGAAAATGAACTATCAGGAAAAATCCCGGAAAATATGCCAAAAATTATATTTCACCAGAAGATCCACGGAGCCAGAAGAAGAGACAGAGGGGAGGCCTGGGGGCCCCAGACCCACCCCAGGCGCGAGCCCACCTGACCCCGCGCGTGGGTGGGGTGTGGCCACCCCAGGAAGCTCCTTGGCCTCCCTCTGCGCCTATAAGTTGCCTTTCGACCTAAAAACCGGGTGTCGTGGTATTTCCGACGAGTACGCCATGGAGGGGTCCTTACAGTGCGTGTTTAGAGACGTGGGGGAAGGCGGACGGTTGACGGGTATGAGGTAACACATCTTACCCAGGTTCAGATCCCGCAACGTTGGCGGAATCCTACTCCTGCTATAAATCACTATAAGGGCAATACGCCGGGTTACAGTGATTGGTTCGCTGTGCGAGGTTGTATGAATCGATACTAGGTTGTCTGAAGTTGTGCCTTAAAGGATCCCATAGGCCTGACTTATATAGTCGCCAGGTCCTGGGGTTACAGGGAAAAGTCCTAGCCAGACAGGTTACAGAGTCCTACACCGTCTATTACTAGTCTTGTGTATCTTGCACTCCAAGGCTCCGGGTACGTTGGTGACTCCAACCGTAGCCTTCCTTTATCCAGCATGGGCCTCCCTTCTGGATCCATCTAACTGGGCCGACTAGCAGGCCATAGGCCATGCTACCAACTGTGGGCCACCCGGGTTATCCGGATAGGAGACATGCTATGAGGATACCCATATAGCATATCCCCAATAGTAGCCCCCGGAGAACTCCGAGATCTTGCGCCGTCTTGCCTCTTTGTGTGGAATGCTCCGTCTAGATGGATGTCGGCAAATCGTCAAGCAATATCTTGTAGTCCTCCCAAAGAACCCTGCAAGGCTTTCTCCGTCTTCAATATGTAAGTCGGAGAAATGCTGAATCTTCCATAGTACTCTTCCGTAGCCTGATTGGATCCGTCCATGCCGGAATCTTCCGATGTGACGGCTCATCTGCCTATGTCAGCTAGAATGACGTAGACTTAGGTCAGCGACGCCTCGTAACTCACACATGTAGAGAACGCAATCATGTCCGATTTTCCCGCGTGAGAGATACGAACCGTTGGCGGCGACAGTTAGAGACGTGGCGAAATTTCCATGCACATTCGCGAACACGTCGTCTACGCGGCAACCGTTCGATCAAGCTGCACGAATCTTGACGCTGGAGATGATAAATAGTAACCGTGGGGGAATTTCCACTTTTTACCTCATTCTCCTCGCATCGTCTTCTTCCTCCAGCGCGTGCCTCCTCGAGCTCTCCGCGAAAACTCTCGAAAAACCCTAGCCCTAATCCGCACCAGTGACCTCCATACTCACTCCATGGCCAGCAGCAGCACTTTCCCTTCCATGGCGGCGCCGAGCGAAGCCGCGGCGAAGCCGGCGAGCTTCGTCGTCGTGCCCCCAGAAGGTTTGGTCATCCCTGTCTCGGCGGTGGTCGAATCCACCGGCGGCAACCATAATCTGGCGGCGCTGGAACCGTTGGATTAGTTGGATTTGCACAAGGGCGACTGGCACGGCTCAGATATCACATACCGTAATATCCAAGAGCTGATCGCCGAGGGCTACATCCCTGCGACGGAGGGGCTCGCCTGGCGGGTGGCCCCGGCCGGCGAGGTGACACCTTCTCCCCAAGCCGGAGAAAAGGTGTACCTCAAAGCCCAACTGGTACGCGGCGTCTCCCTACCCATCTACAACTTCTTCCTCTCCGTCTTGAATCACTATAGAGTCCAGCCCCAGAATCTTTCTCCCAATAGCATCTTAGTGCTTAGCAACTACGCGACGCTCTACGAGGGATACTTAGGGATAAATCCTAGGCTAGACCTCTTCGTATACTTCTTCACCGTCAAACGTGAAGCCTGAGCTAGTAAGGAAGAACTTAGGAACTGCGGCACCAAAAGCTTCAAGATTCGACCTGGCCGGCGGTTCCCCGACATCGTCGGCCACGAGTCCTGCAAAAATTGGCAACGGATGTACTTCTACGGCCCAGACATTCCTCTGGCTGGCCGACAAGTAACGTACCCAGACTTCGTTGACGGAGCCGCCGCTGAAGCCTCGTCATGGAGATCCCAGGCCTCCCTTCCCTCCGACCTTGATGCTTCTCGCGCCATAAGGCGGATAGAATGGTTCGTAGAGTCGGGTTTGACCGACTTGGACCTAGCCATGTGCTGGTTCATCAGGCGAATCCAACCTCTGCAGCACCGCGCGAATCTCATGCACGAGTATACCAGCGATAGAAGGGATAGTCTCCGCATCTCCGTGGACAACTTCTCGAGCAACTCCGTCAATCTCCGCCTTAAGGACATCGTCAATGTGAAGGACAAGAAGCGTGGCTTCACCATCACCTACGACATGTTCGTAGACGGCAAGTGCCCAAAGGTAGGTATTTATTTTCCGTGTATGACATATACTCCATTTCTTCCGTCTTGCAAATGTCATCTCATCTAACATGGTGACTTCACTTAACAACTTAGCGATCTAGAGGAGGACAACCTGGCTGCCCAAATCTATGATCCAAAGATGAAGGAAGTCACGGTCGTGTCCGACGATGAGGCTCCGTTGGCGCGAAAGCGGAAGATCTCCACCTCTGACGCTGCCGACGGAGGCAAGAAGAAGACGGAGGGTGGAGCCTCCAAGAATACTACCGCCACCCTAGAGGCGGAAAAGATAAAAGTTACTGGGATCCCCTTTGCCAAAGCACCCCCACTTGTGTAAGCTTTTCTTCCTCCGACATTGTCTATTTATCTGTCTTGCTCCTGTACTTATGCATTTTGCACGTTTCAGGAAGAAATCCACGACCATCCTCAAGAAGACCTCCAAATTGGGGGCTCCTAGAACCATCAAGGACATGCTGCATCGCGACGCATCTCCCGCCATCGCCCCTACCACTCCCTCCGTCAAGCCTTTGTCTGCCCCGATAAGCTCACAAGCTAAGGAGGCATCTGGCCCTTCCGCCATGGAAGTGGACTCAGGTGCCTCTACCGAGAGATCTTTGTCGTCACGAGCGAGAGAGTGCCGCCCACCAAATGGCTGAAGCTCCGGCTAAGGATGCCATCGGTGGCGGTAAGGCGGTGGTGGAAGCACGTACCTCTGTCGTTGGCGGCGCCCCTGCACCCAAGAAAACCATAGCCTATCCAAAGATAGTCTATCCGGTACTTACACCGGGTAGCACTGCTTTGGTCCCTGGTGCGGCACCGACATCTCCGACGTGCGGTCTAGAGGAGCTCCGCCGGCAAGCAGAAATCTTGCAAGGAAATAGCGAATCCTTTGCCAAGCTGCTGGCCGAGAGTGCTACAAACCTCAAGATGATCGCACTTGTAAGTTTTATTTGCCTTTTGCATTTCATATGAGTATCCCACTGTAGCCCCCGAGGATGTAGACGGAAAAACCATAGGCTTTTGCATCTATATGCTCTAAGAGTGACTAAGTTAGAAAACCTCTCACTGTAGCCCCCAAGCATGTAGTTGGAATGAAATGTTCCGACTAGATGCTTTAAGAGTAGCATACGCAGTGTTTATAAATTTCTATACTGTAGCCCCCCAATCCTCTAGTTGTAATTGAATTAGTTCCGACTAGATGCTTAAAGAAAATCTAAGCATATATCCGAGTTAAAAACTTTATACCGTAGCCCCCAAGCCTCTAATCGAGAATCGAATTAGTTCTGACTAGATGCTTAAAGAAAAACTAAGCATATTACTAAGTCAAAAACTCTCGTTGTATCCCCCGAGCGTCTAGGTGGAAAATTTCCGGCTAGATGCTCCAAGCAGACCAAACAACATTTTACCTTTGACCTTTTTTCCACAGAACGAGAGTGCTCAGAGGGGCATGGCCAATGACAAGTACCAGAAGATGCGCGCAGACTTGGAAGCTAAAAAGGGTAAAACTGCCTTTTTGAAGGAACAGATCACCAAGAGCAAGCGTCTGTTTTATTTTTCGCATTCCGCCTTGGTATTGTGTCCATATTCTCCGAGTACTCACTGTGTACTTTGCTTTCTCTGACTTGCAGAAACCATCGCCAAGGCCAAGAATATTGTCGAGCAATCCAAGCACATTCAAGAGCTGGATAGCGAAAACAAAATTCTTAAGCAGGAGAGGAAGGACATGCTAAAAATGCATGAGGAGTCGATGAAGGTCCTGCAGGACTCCGCCACCGAGGAAATCAATCGCTTGAAGGAGGATATTGCGATCTTAAAAGATCAGACGCAAGGTGCCAATGAGCAAAATCAACGCCGTAGTGAGGCGTATAAGCTCCTCCAACAAGAGAAAGAATCATTGGCGGACACCCTCTGGCAAGCTGAGGCCAGAATCTTCAGTAGGTTTTCTCCGTCTTGGATTTCTATAGTCTGGGTACTTTGAATTGCTGAACCCATGCGCTACTTGTCGGAATTTGCAGCTCCTATGGGTTTAACCCGATCGCCTCCTAAAGCCAAGGAATGCATGGTTCTTGCCGGCAACTTTATCAACACCGCCATCACGCAAGCCAAGGAGATTGCCAAGCCCCTCCAGATAAATATCAAGGCATCGGACTCCGTGGCGAAGTACTCGAAGATTCTGCGCCGAGCCCCCTAGCGTATTGCAAGCTGGAAAGATTCATGTGCACGGGCTGGCGCAAGGATGGCACTGTCAATGGTGAAGGCACACTATGAAGATGTCGACATCGACACGGTGACCTCTGGCATTCCCGACGTAGACGACAATGGCAAAGAGATTAACCATGAATCCATCTTGTCGTCGCTCGCGGGCTATGACACCAGAGTTGCCGAGTTGGTAGACGTCAACGTCTTTGTGCCAATGAACACCATCGACAGCGGCAACCAAGATTCTCCTGAGTCCCACCACAGCGCCAACTTCGAGGGTGGTTCTCCGGCTGGTGATGATGCTGCTTCCAAGTCACCTGCCCCAAAGGAATGAAGAACAACTTTGTAATATCTGTTTCACCTTTGGTGCATATGCGGAAAAAACTTGTTTATGTAACTTAAGGCGGAAAATAATGGTTGTTATTTCCTACTGCTCAAGAACTAGTTTCCAGCATGTATATATGTTTAATCAAGTGTTGGCTTATCCATTACTTTGGTTCTTACGCTTGACCTTTCGTGATTCGGAAGACTCGTTGTCGGAACCGTGCGCTCAGGTGATGATGCCTAATGGCACCGTCAATAACCTAAGCACAAAATCGCCGATAATAAGTGCCAAAAGTCACTACTCCAGAATCCACATAAAAACAACAAAGAACGTGTAGACCAGAAAACTTAAGCTAACGCCCGTAGGCGGAATTTTCACAAGTGCAATCGCAAAGCTTATGCATAAAAGGTTTTACATGATCCAAAAATGAACACTAAAGGAGGTAAAAGACTCAAAAAATATGAGTGAACCAGAGAGCTTTATTTCATTGATCATATAAGAGGTACACAATTAGATAGAAAATGCTAAGTGTAAAAAGGACGTAGCTGTGCTATGTTCCATGGCCGATCAAGCTCTGGGTAGTCATCATCCGGGTTACGTCGCTTATGCTTATGATCCTCGTTGGGTCTATCCTTCAGTTCACGATTGCCAACAAGGTAGTAAGAACCATTGAGTAGCGCCTTGCTTATGATGAACGGTCCTTCCCATGGCGGGGATAATTTGTGTGACTTCTTCTGCTTAAGTCGGAGCACCAAATCCCCCTCTTTAAACGAGCGATGCCGAATGACGAGGTTTAATCTCATCAATGCCCATTGTTATGGACTTGGGTTTTGGAGAAGATGGGGATGCTGGAGATCGTGGCACGGTTAACAGACAAGCAACCAGGGGACACGAGATTTACCCAGGTTCAGGCCCCCAGGGGGAAAACCCTACTCCTGCTTGTCTGCTCTTGATTACGGCGGAACCGAAGGTTACAGGGTGCGCAGATTCGATCTGGCGTGGAGGTGCGTGCGAAAGTATGAGTCGAGAGGTCTAGGACGTGCCCTCCTGGCCTTTATATAGACTTAGGCAGGTCCCGGGCATAGTCCTAGTCGGTTACAAGTTCTAGGGTTTTACCCCTTTGAATTTCCTATCTATGCTAGTCTTGCTCTCCAAGGATCCGAAGGCGTCATGGGCCTTGGCCACCCAAAAATCTTCATGGGCCAGCGTATATCTGCTGTGGGCCTTCCTTGTGCTGGACCAGGTATGCTGAAGTTACGTACCCGTAGGGTATAACCATGTCAGTAGCCCCCGAGTGTTCAGTTGAATCGTAGATTCGGCTGAGGACTCTTCCATTTTTAGGGTGCAACTATGTATTAACAATATATGTGTGTAGGGATTGTTGACGCGTGTGTCTTACTCACCCGACGGATCAGGGTCAGTTAACTATCTTAGGACGAAACAACACGATCTTCTTCAAGTTCGAGTCCCTCAACTCGAACCTGGAACATATGCTCGGGCAATTCGACTCAGGCCGCGGAGGACTTACAGGAGTGGAATTCCAGTGATTTAATTAATGTACCCAACGCGTCCGTCGGGATTTTTCATCACGCCTGCTGACATGGATTTGTACTAGCAGAGCGTAGTCATGTACGTTGCCAAGCCGTTAGATGATATCTGCAGGTCTTATCTTTGTGTCGCAGCCACAGCATCCGAATGTTTGTCACCGCGGAGGTGTTTCGGGTGGCCAAGGAGATCGTTGCTCACTCAGCATTTTGTTGGGGCAGAGATGCCAAAAAGTTCTTGCGTGCTGATCCAAAAGATCACAGTCGAAGAATTCATAGGGTGCGCGACCAGCGCTCCCTATGGGAGTAGCCCCCGAGTGTCTGTTCGAGTCGTAGACTCGAGCAGAGACTTTAGTTCAAGCATTTGCTCGGTTGTTAGGTCTATAGGACTCAACATTTTTTGGATGATTAAATCCATCCTCCCTATGGGAGTAGCCCCCGAGTCCGTAGTGGAGTCGCAGACTCGACGTAGGACTCGAAGAAATACTTTGTCGTTATTCATCTTCCGGGTGCGTGGCCAGCGCTCCTGATAGGAGTAGCCCCCGAGTATTTAGTCGAATCTAAGATTCGAGTGAGTACTCTTAGCTCTTAGCTGTAGAGCCGAAGAATTGTAGTTGGTGATAGTATAGCTTTTGATGACATCAGTGCTGACGATCGATGACCTCAAGCGTCTGCTACGCCAGAGATGACTTGACTAGACGAACATGGGTCCCAATTGCTGACTTTGAATTGACCGGTCACGCGGGGCGTGGAGATAATTATGGCGTCTCCTCGATTTCCACGCGTAGTGGACGGCGTGGTAACGACGGTTCATTGTGATGTTGACACGTGTACGGCCAGATCTGCCGTTGGCGTTAGGTCTTCTGGATGAACGGCTGCCATGCGTCGTCTTTGCTGTTATAATCATTGAGGGGAACCGTGGTTTGTTTTCACCGCACTAGTTCTTGTGTTTCACTGCCTCCTTGCGCTTTAGCGATTCTTGCTTTGCGCTGGGATTTCCTTCCACATTTCCGTCGTCCTTTGTACGTTTTCACCGCCGGCGCGGCCGTAGCGTGATGGGGAAACCAAAGAAGTATTCATCTGCGGTTGGGACCAGCGCCGCCGGAGGAAAGAAAAGCGCCGCCGCTACTCGTGTCACAGACAGTGGCTGGCGGCGATCAGAGACGCGGGAGAGCGATCTTCGCAAGCTTCGCGAGCGGGGCCTGATCCCGCAAGATACGGCGGCCGTCAAACTCCCTGGCAATGAGGTAATCCCCTGTCCCCCATCTGGGTATCGGGTCATGTTTCTCGCCTTCGTTTTGCGTGGGTTTTCGTTTCCAGTCCATGACTTCCTTCGTGGACTTCTCTTCTTCTATGGGATTCAGCTTCATCATCTGTCTCCCAATTCTCTTCTCCACATTGCGTGTTTTATCACTTTCTGCGAGTGCTGGCTTGGCATTGAGCCGCACTTTGGCCTCTTCCGGAAGCTCTATTCCGTGAAAAGGCAGTCTGGTTCGGATGGTGTGTATCCCATTGGGGGTTGCATCATCTCCCTTAGTCCCAATCTTCTCTTCTTTTCTTTTTCCATGTCCGAATCTGTCCAGTACTGGCGGAGGCGATGGTTTTATATCCGCGACCAGAGTGCCCGGGCAAGATTTTGGTCTTGTTCCCTTTGACCCCTCCCAATTGATTGAGAAGAAAAGATCCTGGAAAAACCAAATCTTGGACGGTGAAGTGGCGGAGATAGAGGCCCTTTATCGTCGGGTGGAGGATCTCCAACTGATTCCGGAGAAGGAGGTGAACGGCGTGGACATCATCCGGACGTTTCTTGAGCGTCGGGTGCAGCCTCTCCAAGCGAGGGCGCACCCAATGTTTCTTTATTCTGGGCACCGTGATCCGACGAGGGTTTCGAGTGAGAAAATCTCCGAGGGGGATCTTGACAGGGCCCTTCGCGCGCTGCTGAAGTTCAAGGCCGGAGAAGAAATCCCGGGGAAGTCGCTGACCCCTCCCTTTTCTTCGACGTTGGCCGTACCACAGGTGCAGATTTGTGCACGTAGTGCTTTTTACCGGCTGTGTATTTATTTCCTTTGTTTGCTAACAAAGTTCCTTCTCATCTTGCAGAGCTTCAAAGTGCCGGGCATGGTACCACCGTTGCCTGAAAGGTATCCGAATGCCCCGGATAATGAAGTGGTTGATTCCGTGTCCGAGCTACCGTCAGCGCGGTCTCCAGCGGAGGATGCCAATGAGTCGAGTGAGGACCATACGCGAAAGCGGTCGCGGAGCTCCAGCGAGTCTTCGGATGCCTCGACTCCTCCGACTCCCAGAAACCCTCTGGGCCTTGAGCGTCATGATGATGGTCATGGAGGCTCTTCCTCTCCTATTCCTGCCATTCCTGTGTGGGCTGTAGCGCCGCACCCTCCAGCAAAGCGGAAGAAGGAAGAAAAGAAGGAGGATAAGAAGGAAGAGAAGAAAGAGGAGAAGAGGGCCCGAAGGGCTTCTCCTATCTTCGACCTGAGCACATTGGGCTCGTAAGTTTTATTGTTATACTGTTGTCCTTGTTCCGTCGTGATTTTTGCACTTGTGCTGATTGGTTTGTATGCAGGCAATCCTCCCATGATTCCTCCAGTGATGGTGAATGGGAGATGATGGGGGAGTCGAAAATTGCGTCTCCTCCACCTCAAACGGTGGCGACTTCGGGTGGCGTGGCTCCGGATCCTCCGTTGCAGGTGGTTGCGCCTCAGAATTTCGCAGGCGGTCCGTCGGGGTCGTCATCAGAGCATGTAAGTTTTTCCTGCCTCATGGGGGGAGCCCCCGCGTGTCTTCGTGCGCGGATCTTGGTTTTACTCCTGTGTGTTGGGCGTAGCCCCCAAGCCCTTTTCTTACTGCCATTTCTTTTTCTGCAGCCTTTTGTGCAAGAGGCCAAGCGGCTTGTGCAAGAGTGCCTGGTGCTGGAGGCGAACCTTCGGCAGCTTCAAGGTATCTATCTGACTTTTCTCTTATGTATCCTGGTTTAGTTCTTTCACATTTGTTTGTTTTGAATGCAGAGGAGCATAACAAGTCTCTCCGTGAGGTTGACGCTCTCAAGAGGAGCCTTGGTCAATCGGAGCAGAAGGCCGGAGCCGCCGTTGGTGCGAAAGAACGCCTTGAGCTAGAGCTGACTAAGGCAGCCGAAGCGAAAGAGCGTCTGCAGCAGGAAGCCGCAGATCGTGAGGAGCAGCTGGCCACGATTGCGGCTGCTCGTGAAAAAGAGGTGGCGGCGAAGCTCATGGCTGCTGCCAAGGCTATTTCGGGTGAGTACTAGTTTTGTACTTTTTCTTTTCCTTCGGGTCTTCTTTTATGCGGTTTTTCTTCATGTCTTTCTTCTTTTTACCTCAGATGCTGCAGGCATCGAGTTCGACCGCGGTGCTCTGGAGCACGGGAGTGCTCTAGATGATGCCACTGCGGCGGTCGAAGACCGCTGCAGCACCGTCGTCAACTCCCTTGCCAAGGCGAAAGAGGTCCTTGGTCGCTTCTACAAGGAGCTTGTCCCGAAGGGCGCAGCCCTTGACGATGTGGATGCTCCGCAGGCTCACCGAAGCGCCCGCGCGATAAACGCATAGCGAAGGCATCGGCGCATCCGTCGGCTGGCGATAGCCATGGCGGCCGGAGCGAGCTGGATTCGCCCAGATCACTTCTCGGATGCCGACGGCTGCGGATGGATCTGAGGTAGCCTTTGCTGCCTATTCTGCTCGCTGCAGGCGATATGGGCCCAAGCTCATTGATTTGCTGTCTGAGTATGCACTGCGGCAGCAGGGTGGGGCCAAAGCTAGGCAGTCTGGCTCCGAAGCGACTCAGGCTCCTGCATCTTAGGCGTAGTAAATGTAGGCTAGTTTGTTTTTGTTGTAAATATCTTGAAGAACACCATCCTTGTGCCACGCAGTGGCTTTATATATTCAATGAATTTCTTTGAGTTGTGCTCCATCCTTGGCTGAATGTTTGTGTTCCTTTGTTTTGCTGCCGCTCTAGGTTCCTTCGGGTGCTGACCCTGTTGACGTCCCATCCGCAACGCCGTTGCGCCCATCCTTGGATGATTCCTCGCAGCTTACTTTCCTTCGGGATCGTGTGCGCAGTCTGGAGAGGGAGTTGCTCGGGCTACGCGGTCATGCCGATGTTTGGAAGTCCAAGGCGGATCGTGGCGCAGCCAGAGAGGAGTAATTGATGGCGGAGTTGGTCCGTCTGTCCGAGCAGCTGCAATGTAAGTTGTTCTTTGGTTGAGCTGTAGCTCTGGTCTTCGGGTGAGCCTGCTGTCCTTACTCTTATTTTTTCTGATTGCTGCAGGTGCAAATCTTGCTCCGAGGGGAGAAAAAGAGCGTGTCGCTGTTCGGGTCAATTGCTTGACTCAACAGGACATGGAGGCCGGCAGCTTCTTCTGGATGGATCGTGATCGCGCCATAGCCCTGGTGACGGTGCAGGATCGTGTCCATCAAGTTTCGCGGGTACTCCGCCAAGTACAAACATCGCTTTCCTCGGTGCTGCACGTCATGTTCCCTTTGGATGCCACGCCAATAAACCTTGCGGGTCTTCTGTCGAAATTTCGGAACATAAGCAATGTCAAGGAGTTTGTGCGGCAGCAGCTTGTCGCAGGAGTGAAGGCTGCGTTGTCTCTTGTGAGGCTGCACCGGCCTGATGTGGATTTGGCTGCCGTGGCTGCTGGGCCACCTCTTCGCCCTGATGGTAGCGAGTGGGACATGCGTCCGCATTACGCGGCTGTGAGGCAGTATGCCGAACAGATTGTAGATTTGTTTGAGCAGCGTGCCCAGGTTATTCTTCAACATAGGTAGTACCTGTAAAAAGAGAGAGATGTAAAATTTGTATATTTCGGCTGGGCGTGTTGTGCCCTTTGTTGTGAAGGTTTGTTTGATTGTGAGCACGTAGTGCTTTAATTGGGTACGTGTCCTTTTCGTTTGCCTGACGTTGTCAGCTACTCAGGTGTACACGTGTGGTCCTCAGTCGATGAAATCGTGAGGCGGGGGGAGCCCCCGAGTGCGTTTGTAGCATGTAGTATAGTTGCAGAAAATAGTGAATCAAAGTTTATTGGGCGAGACACTTAGCTTTATTGATATCGTAATGGAGGAGGTACATTGTTCGGCTGATTAGCCTTGGCTGGAAGCCTTATTGAAAGTAAAAAGAAGGGGGTAGGTTGCTACGGATAGAACCGTCGCAGGTGCGAGATATTCCATGGGTTGGAGTACGCGACTCCAGACTCCACGTGCTTGAGGCGATAGGCGCCACCTGGGATGACTTCGGTGATGACGTAGGGTCCTTCCCATGACGACTCGAATTTATTCGGTCGCTTTTGCTTGAGTCGCAAGACGAGGTCTCCTTCGACGAAGGACCTTGGGCGCAGCCGGCGGCTGTGGTAGTTGCGGAGACTCTGCTGGTACACCGCTGATCGAGCTGCTGCTATATCCCGTGCTTCGTCGAGTGTATCGACAGCGTCTTCGAGGGCAGTCGTGGATTCAGCTTCACTGTAGGCGACGACCCGTGGGGCCTGGTGGCGTACTTCGGCTGGTAGCACGGCTTCGGCTCCGTGTACCATGAAGAATGGTGTGTAGCCGGTGGAGCTGTTTGGCGTAGTTCGTAGGCTCCACAGGACGGAGGGTAGCTCTTTCGTCCAATTTCCAGTTTTTTGTTCGAGTGAGCTCATGAGGCGCTTCTTGATGCCGGCGCCGATTAGGACATTGGCCTTTTCCACTTTCCCTTTCGTTTGCGGGTGTGCCACTGAGGCATATGTGATGTTGATCCCAAGGCCTTCGCAGAAGTCCTGGAATTCTTCGGAGATGAAGTTCGATCCGTTGTCGGTGATGATGCTGTGTGGTACGCCAAACCTGTAGACAATGGACTCGAAGAACTTGACGGCAGTTTTGCCTTTTTTGTTGGTGACCGGCATGGCCTCGATCCACTTGGTGAATTTGTCGACTGCAACCAGGAGGAAGACGTGTCCTCCTTTCGAGGATTTTGGCAATTTGCCGATCATGTCGAGGCCCCATTGAGTGAAAGGCCAATCTATAGGTATGGGCCTGCGCTCGGACCCGGGTGCGTGCGGTTTGTCCGCGAACCGTTGGCATACGTTGCATATTCGGACGATGTCCTTTGCGTCGCTCATGGCCATTGGCCAGTAGAATCCTGCTCGTAGAGCTTTGGCGACAAGGGAGCGGCTGCCTGCATGGTGGCCGCAGATGCCTTCGTGGATGTCTTGGAGTATGGCCTTGCCGTTGTCGATGGTGACGCACCGTTGAAGTACGCCCGTGATGCTCCGCTTGTACAGCTCGCCGTTGATGATGGTGAAGGCTTTTGACCGGCGAGATATGCGCCGGGCGTCTGTTGGGCTGTCGGGCAATTCTCCGGTTATCAAGAACTGGAGGTACGGTCGTGTCCAGGATTCTTCGACTGCCATGACCTGCATTAGGTTGACCATGGCTACCTCTGTGTCCAGTTTCTCGGGTCCTTCGTGTCCTTCGGGTAGCGTAGCTCCCGAGTGCTCTGATTCTTCGGGTGATCCCTTGGGGAATTTACGCTTGATGGATGGCACGCAGATTTGTTCGAGGAACACACCTGGTGGCACCTTTGCGTAGGTGGAGCCAATGTTGGCGAGTCTATCGGCTTCCTCGTTGCTCTCTCTTCCAACGTGCCGAAGTTTGCAACCGTCGAATTCTCCTTCGAGTGCGTTGTAGAGCGCGCGGTACGCGATCATGTTTTCGGCGTGTGCGTCACACTTATTCATCGTCTGCTGGACGACGAGGTTGGAGTCACCGTAGATGACCAGGCGCGTTGCGCCGCATATCTTTGCCATCCTCATGCCATGGATGAGGGCTTCGTATTCGGCTTCGTTGTTGGAGGCCCTGAATTTCATCCGAAGGACATACTTCATCTTGTCACCCTGTGGGGAGGTCAGTATGACCCCTGCCCCTGCTCCGGTTTCGCGCTTGGAGCCGTCGAAATGCATTGTCCAGGACTGCGACATGTCTGGGGTGTCTGGCAGCTGCAGCTCCATCCAGTGTACCAGGAAGTCCGGAAGGACTTGAGATTTGATTGCGTGTCGCTTCTCGTATACGATGTCCAAGGGTGATAGTTCGATGCCCCACAGGGCTACCCGTCCCGTGGCCTCTGGATTATTCAGTATGCTGTTTAGGGGTGCTTCGTTTACGACCATCACTTGGTGCTCCTGGAAGTAATGGCCCAGCCGTCGAGCCGTCATGAATACGCCGTAGGCTAGTTTCTGGTAGTGAGGGTACCTCTGCTTTGTTGGTGTCAGTACCTCGCTGAGGTAGTAAATTGGGCGCTGGACCCCGTGGGTATTGCCTTCTTCGGGTCGTTCGACCACGAGTATGGTGCTGACCACCTGATGTGTGGCTGCTATGCACAGCAGCAAGGGCTCGCGCTCCTTTGGCGTGACCAAAACAGGCGAGGTGGAGAGGAGCCGCTTGAGGCTTTCGAATGCGTCGTTGGCTTCTGGTGTCCACTCGAACTTGTCTGCTTTACGCAGCAGCTGGTAGAATGGTAGGGCCTTCTCGCCCATACGGCTGATGAACCTGCTTAGTGCCGCTACTCGTCCTGCGAGCTGCTGGACGCTCTTGAGGTTTTTCGGCTTCTCCATCGTCATGATGGCTTTGATTTTCTTCGGGTTCGCCTCGATCCCTCGTTGAGAGATGAAGTACCCGAGAAGCTGACCTGATGGGACGCCGAAGGCGCACTTTTCGGGATTGAGCTTGATCCTGTAGCGATCGAGGTTGTCGAACGTCTCGCGGAGATCGTCGATAAGTGTCCTTGCCTCTGGTTTTATTACTATGTCGTCGACATAAACTTGGACGTTGCGACCAATCTGGTCCTTGAGGCGGCCTGCATGCATCGCTGATGCGTGGCACCAGCGTTCTTTAGCCGAAGGGCATTGTGTTGTAACAGAATACTCGAGCGGTGTGATAAACACCGTTTCTCCTGATCTTTGACCTTGAGCCGAATGGTTATAGCACGAGTGCAGCGTCGAGGAAGGAGAGTTTCTCGCAACCTGCAGTCGAATCGATGATCTGGTCGATCCGTGGAAGAGGGAAGTGGTCCTTTGGGCAATGCTTATTTAGTGACGTGAAGTCCACACACATCCGCAGGATGTCCGTGTCCTTCTTCGGGACCATCACCGTGTTTGCAAGCCACTCGCTTTCTTTGATTTCCCTGATGAAGTCTGCAGCGAGCAGTCTATTGATTTCCTTGCCGATAGCTTCGGCTCGTGGCTCCGACAGTCTTCGGATGGACTGCTTGACTGGCTTGGTGTCTGGAAAGACATTGAGTGCGTGCTCGGCGAATTCCCTGGGAACTCCTGGCATGTCCGCAGGACACCAGGCGAAGATTTCCCAGCGCTCACGGAGGAATTCGACGAGCGCGCCTTCCTATGCGGTGCTGAGGTCATTGGCGATCAAGGCCGTCTTGGAGGCATCCGTCGGATGGACCTGCACTTTCTTGGTGTTGACGGTGGAGTCGAAGGACATGTCAGGTGCGTTCTGCCTTGTGACTGGGGGTAGCCCATTGTCCGTCACCTCGCGGAGCCTTACAAGCTCGTCTTGCATGCCGAAAGACTGGGAGATTTTGTTGAAATCCCTGTCGCATTGGTCCGATCGGGTGAAGCTCCCATGGACTATGATGACGCCCCTTGGTCCTGGCATCTTGAGTAGTAGGTATGCGTAGTGTGGGACGGCCAGGAACCTTGCGGATGCTACACGTCCCAGGATGGCGTGGTATTTTGACGGCCAGTCCACCACTTCGAATTCGAGTCGCTCCTGCCGAAAGTTGTCCGGCTTCCCGAAGATGACGTCGAGCCCTATTTTACCCAGGGGGAATATGCCCTTTCCTGGTACAATGCCGTGGAACGTTGTGTTTGATTGTTCCAGGCTGCATTGCGGGATTCGCATAGCTGCTAGGGTGCTTGCGAACATTAGGTTGATGCCGCTGCCACCGTCCATGAAGACGCGACTCATCTCGAAGCCTCCGATCTGCGCCTCGAGCACCAGGGCAGCATGACCTAGGCGGGGGATCTGGCAGGGGTGATCTGCGCGAGTGAACGTGATGCAGGACTCCGATCCGCTGAGGTACTCAGGTATTGCAGGAGGGGTTGCCACGACCAAGTTGATTTGTCGGGTGATTTTCTTCTGCACCCTGTTTGTTGGGCGTCCCTTCTGGATCATATTTAGTGCTCCCTTTGGTGGGGGATATACGACCCCGGCGTTGTTTTGCGCTGGTGCGACTGGTTGGTTTGGGCCTCAAATAGGTGGCGGTGGAGGAGCTTCGTGTGCTATTTCTCCTGGCGCGGGTGCGTTTCCGAACGCAGGGATTGGGGCTTGTTGCCTCATC
This sequence comes from Avena longiglumis, assembly GCA_030063025.1. Taxonomy (NCBI): domain Eukaryota; kingdom Viridiplantae; phylum Streptophyta; class Magnoliopsida; order Poales; family Poaceae; genus Avena; species Avena longiglumis. The sequence goes on along the minus strand of CP125977.1, from coordinate 153,239,292 downwards.
TGCGCCATGCTTTCGCTGAGTTTCTGGAACTCGCGGCAGTCCTTGAGCATGTGACTGGCTTTCTTTTTGCCATCTTGCTTGTTGATGTAGAAGTGGATGGTGCATGGACCCGAAAGTTTTTCGAATGCTGAGGGTCCGTTGTCACGATCGCGGCGTTGCCACGATTGTGATGATCGTCCGCTGTCTTGGAGATTTCCTCCGCGGTAACCTCCGCTATTGCGGCTGTTGTCGTTGCGGCGGTCGGCGTAGCCAGCCGCGACCATGTCGGGTCCGTCGCGGTCTTCGTAGACACGCGATCTCCTCTTGCTGCGGCGTTCTCGCCTTCGGCCGTAGTCGTCCTCTTCATCTGATTGCGCTCGCTGGATGCAATCTTCGCCGTCTGCCCAACTGTTGGCAATTTCCATGAGGTGGTCGAGTGTCTTGGGCTTGACACGCCCAAGTTCTTCCTTGAAATCTTGGCGCTTGACGCCGTCTCTGAAGGCGTCGATGGCCCTCTCCTCGGAGATATGCGCTGCGGAGTTCTTGGTGGTAGACCAGCGTAATATGTACGAGCGAATAGATTCCCCCGTTCTCTAAGTGCAGGCTCGCAACTCTTCGATTGAGGCGGGCCTCTTGCTGGTTCCCTTGAAATTTCGGATGAAGCTGTAAGCTAGCTCCTCCCAACTTCGGATGGATCCTGATGATAGGCTTGAGCGGACCAGCGCCCTTGTCATTGCGGTGGAGGTATTGCATGGCGGTTTGTTTGTTACCGCCGTGCAGCTTGACGGATGACAGATGATCGCTGAGCCAAGATTTTGGATCTTGCGTGCCATTGAACTTTGGAGTATCCGAAGGAAGCTTGAAATTGCGTGGCATCTTTGTTCGCCGAACAGATCTACTCAAGCATCGAGCTCCACAGAGTTCTCCTTCGTCTTCATCCATCTCGGACTCGGACGAGCATGCGCGTTTGGCTCGCGCTTTGTCGATTTTGCGCTGTGTAAGCGTGTCTCTGGCTTCGTAGTCGCGTTTATGGCGATGCGAGCTCTTCTTCCTTCGAGGAAGGTCATGCTCCTCTTCCTCTTCGGATGAAGGGGTGGGGCTACGGTCGCGCCTGACCGGAGCTTTCTTCTTCGCCTCCGCAGGAGCTTCTTCGTGGAGCGCAGCTCCGACGAGTACGAGTCCGATTCCGGTGAGTGCGGACTTATGCATGGCTCTTTTTGGGTCCCCCTCCGGAGGTTGGTGGGCCGCGAGATACGCGGTGGCTGCCAGGATCGCAGCTTGTGGTGTCTTCGGGATGATGTTGCCGTCGGCATCCATATCCATGAACGACGTGTGGAGAGTTCGGGTTACATCAAGATGTTCCTTGGGATCCATGTTCTCCACCCGCGAGCGATGCTTGTTTCCCTGATTTCCATTCGTGCTAGAGCCGGGTGCCATGGCGGAGAGCGCAGCTCGTCGCACATTGGACTCGGAGGCTGCTTGCTTGCGTTTATCGAGCATCTCCTGCATCTTGACTTGCTTCTTGTGCTCCTCGATGAGGAGGTAGTGGTACGCCATCAGTAGGTCGCGTGGTGAATCCACAGGCAGGACTATGTCGCCTGCGACGGCATGACGTGCCTGTACCCATCCTTCTTTGCTAAGTTGGATGACGTGCCGTTGTTCTCCCCTTCGGGTGGGGGGGATTGGCTTCTTCTGTTCCCGCCGTTTCCGTCCTGTGGGTTGGGGTTCGTGTTGGGCGGCGGGTTGGGCTTTTGTTGATCCTGGATGACCGCGGCGCATAGGTAGCGCTCGTAGATCGGTTCGCTGCTACCGCAGCTTTCAGATCCGGAACCGTAGGTCCCTTCATCCGAAGGTGGATCGCACAGATCGGAGTTGCAGCAGCTGCTGCTGTAGAACTCATCTGTCGATGGAGAGGTGCGTAGCACGGGGTGTGGAGCCCACGAGGCGGGCCTGATTGATGGCACGGGCACCCGCTCAGGAAGGCGGAGGGTGCCAGTTTGTCCCACCTGGAAGCAGAATCTCCCGAACAAAATCTCGAGTCCGTAGCCTACGGGCTCGAAATCTTTCATGGTTGCCGGCGAGTGGGCGGTGAAGTCGAAGGTCCCTAAGAGGAGGTGATTCTCCGTCGCCGCGGAGTTTTAGATCAATCGGGTTGGGACCGTCACGATCGCACAATCAGCAGCCCCGATTCCCACAGACGGCGCCAATTGAAGAGGTTTAATCTCATCAATGCCCATTGTTATGGACTTGGGTTTTGGAGAAGATGGGGATGCTGGATATCGTGGCACGGTTAACAGACAAGCAACCAGGGGACACGAGATTTACCTAGGTTCAGGCCCCCGGAGGGAAAACCCTACTCCTGCTTGTCTGATCTTGATTACGGCGGAACCGAAGGTTACAGGGTGCGCAGGTTCGATCTGGCGTGGAGGTGCGTGCGAAAGTATGAGTCGAGAGGTCTAGGACGTGTCCTCCTGGCCTTTATATAGACTTAGGCAGGTCCCGGGCATAGTCCTAGTCGGTTACAAGTTCTAGGGTTTTACCCCTTTGAATTTCCTATCTATGCTAGTCTTGATCTCCAAGGATCCGAAGGCGTCATGGGCCTTGGCCACCCGAAAATCTTCATGGGCTAGCGTATATCTGCTGTGGGCCTTCCTTGGGCTGGACCAGGTATGCTGAAGTTACGTACCCGTAGGGTATAACCATGTCACCGAACGCGGCGAATATGGTAGCTGTGTAGCTTCTGCTGGTAGATGGCGGATCTTTGGCATGCCAAAACATGCTCCTCCTCAAGAAGGTCCACATCTAGGCGTCTGGATTCTTCAGCGTCATCTTCGTCGTAGGCGGCAACTCTTGGTGCATCGTGGAGGATGTCGGAAGATAGGATGGCTTCTGCTCCATATACCATGAAGTAAGGGGTGTAGCTGGTGGATCTGTTGGGTGTAGTTCGTAAACTCCACAGCACAGATGGCAATTATTCCGCCCAGGCTCCAGCTGCTCTATGTAGCGGTGCCTCAAGACGTGGCTTGATTACCTACATAATTAATCCATTAGCTCGCTCAACATGACCATTAGACTGTGGGTGTGCCACAGATGCAAGGTCAAGTCGGATGCCTTTCTCCCAACAATAGGCCTCCACTTCTCCGAGTGACAAATTGCTGTCGTTGTCGGTGATAATGCTATGTGGGAGACCAAATCTCACCACTAGATCCCGAAAAAAACTGAGGGCAGTTGCCCCACCAAGCTTTCTAATGGGTTTAGCTTCTATCCATTTAGTGAATTTATCAACTGCTACAAGCAGATGCGTAAACCCACAAGGTGCCGTCTGTAACGGTCCCACCATGTATAGCCCCCAGACTACAAACGTCAAAGTTATTGGTATTGTTCGCAATTCTTCAGCAGGAACATGTGGTTGTCGGGCACAATACTGGCATCCCATGCATGTCTCGACCAACTTGTCGGCGTCCGCCTTCGCGGTTAGCCAGTAGAATCCTTGCCGGAAGGCTTTCGCGACCAACGATTGAGGAGCGGCGTGATGTCTGCAATCTCGGAGATGGATTTCGCGTAGTATGTCCATACCTTCTAGCTGGGAAACACACTTTAGGTATACACCAGTAGTGCTCCTTTTGTAGAGTTGCCCATTAATTATGGTATAACCCTTTGCTCGTCGTACTATTTGCTGTCTTTCGACCTCGTCGTTGGGCAAAGTTTCGTGTTCGAGATATTCCATGAACGGTTTTGTCCAAGCCGGAGGGACCTTGGTCACCATGTTGACGAAAGAGTTAGCTCTATCCGGGTTGTCGATGTCGTCTCCCTTCACAGACGGTCACTACAAGAAGATGGTCGTAAGGTATTCAGGAGGTTCAAAACCTTAGAAAATTACGACGATCTTGCTTAAAAACGTCATGGTTTTATTAGCTCAAATTGTCATAACCCAGTGAATGCATCTCGGGGGTATTGGTAGCTCACTATGACGATTTTAAATCGTCATATCGTGTAAATTAGAAAATGAGAGGTTGTCCACGTCAACAATTGTGCCTACATGTCATGTCTGCGTGTCACTTTTTGACTATGTATTATATTCATGTATTAATATCCGCCTAGGTGGCACTACCGAGACCAAAGAGACTTGACGTGCTTGCCTTGGAATTATTTCCAAAAAATAATCTAGCCAAAGATTCGAACTCGTGACCTCCCTCCATTCACGAGCGCACCTTACCACCAGACCACACATTCCTTTGTGGCATATTTCTACGACAACAGGTTATAAACACTCAATGTGTTATACAGCGAATTTAATAGGCAAAAAAGGAGTGCTCAGCACTCGAACCGCAGACCTCCCAACAGGTAGAAGGAACCTGACCACTGAACCAAGTTAACTTAGATATAATATATCTGCGCAGCTCCTATTTGAGTAGAACGCGCGATTGCAACTGGACCTGGTGGCCAAATTTCCCCTAATGGGCCTCGATGGGACTAGGTTTTTTCGTTTTTCTTTTTGTGTTTTTATATTTCTTTTGTATCTTTTTCATAAGAAGTCCAAAATAAGTTATTTTTATCTCTAAATATTTATGAATTTCATTAGATCATACTAGGATGTTAATTATAAATAGTATGATTTTTTTAAAATGTGGATCTACTAATCCCATATTAGTCCATACTAATGACAATATCATAATTCAAAATATGATTTTGAAACTAGGGTCTTGAATTCAAAAAATTTGGCATTAAGTATCACTAAACTTGCATTGTATATCTGAAGAAACAGCATATTTTGAGTCTAAAAATCATTTTTTTCAAAAAATAATGGGCATCGGATCATGTACCTATAGTTCAAATCGGACCCACTTCCTACTGATTCGGCAGGAATTTGTCTTTTTTGCCAGGGATGAATGGAAAGGTTTGAGATACCCCGGTTGGGACATTGTCTATGAAACGTGGTATAATATTTTTATAAAATGTGGGGGTACCATTCTAAAATTGTCATTTGGTGGTTGCTTCACAAAACGCCCCGTTTTTTGCGCTCGGAAAATGGAAAATGGATTTTCCGTGCGTTGGAAAGGAAAACTTTCTCCTGCAACATTGTTCGCCATCCCATGATACATATGTGTGCATAATACGGGCACATTATCACAAACTATGCCCTGATTCTAGCCATAACATTGGTCATTTGACCCGAAAGCCATGAAACCTCGAACATGATAGGTCATTTTGTGAAGGGTTTTTTGAGACATACTCAATTTACCAATCTTGGTATTTTTCCTTGCAAATATGTCACATAATAAGACACCACGCGAAGGATTTGCGATGATCGGACCGTTTTTTATTTTTTTATGCCGGTTTCAAACTATGGTCAAAACGGCGAGCACGAAGGTTGTTAGCTAGGGGTTCAGCCTCGCTAAACTTGCATTGGATCTCTGATGAAACATCATATTGTGAGTCTAAAAATGATTTTTTCCAAAAATCATGAGCATCGGATCATGTACCTGTAGTTCAAATCGGACCCACTTCCTACTGATTCGGCAGGAATTTGTCTTTTTCGCCAGCGATGAACGGAAAGGTTTGAGATACCCCGGTTGGGACATTGTCCATGTAAGGTGGTATAATATTTTTACAAAATGTGGGGGTATCATTCTAAAATTGTCATTTGGTGGTTGCTTCACAAAACGCCCCATTTTTTGCGCTCGGAAAATAGAAAATGGATTTTCCATACGTCGAAAAGGAAAACTTTCTCCTGCAACATTGTTCGCCATCCCATGATACATATGTGTGCATAATACGGGCACATTATCACAAACTATGCCCTGATTCTAGCCATAACATTGGTCATTTGACCCGAAAGCCATGAAACCTCGAACATGATAGGTCATTTTATGAAGGGTTTTTCGAGACATACTCAATTTACCAAGTTTGGTATTTTTCCTTGAAAATATGTCACATAATAAAACACCACGCGAATGATTTGCGTTGATCGGACCGTTTTTTATTTTTTTATGCCCGTTTCAAACTATGGTCAAAACGGCGAGCACGAAGGTTCTTAGCTAGGGGTTCAGCCTCACTAAACTTGCATTGGATCTATGATGAAACATCATATTGTGAGTCTAAAAATCATTTTTTCAAAAAATCATGAGCATCGGATCATGTACCTGTAGATCAAATCGGACCCACTTCCTACTAATTCAGTAGGAATTTGTCTTTTTCGCCAGGGATGAAGGAAAAGGTTTGAGATACCCCTGTTGGGACATTGTCTATTTAAGGTGGTATAATATTTTTAAAAAATGTGGGGGTACCATTCTAAAATTGTCATTTGGTGGTTGCTTCACAAAACGCCCCGTTTTTTGCGCTCGGAAAATGGAAAATGGATTTTCCGTGCGTCGAAAAGGAAAACTTTCTCCTGCAAAATTGTTCGCCATCCCATGATACATATGTGTGCATAATACAGGAACATTATCACAAACTATACCCTGATTCTAGCCATAACATTGGTCATTTGACACGAAAGCCATGAAACCTCGAACATGATAGGTCATTTTGTAAAGGGTTTTTCGAGACATACTCAATTTACCAAGTTTGGTATTTTTCCTTGCAAATATGTCACATAATAAGACACCACGCGACGGATTTGTGTTGATTGGACCGTTTTTGAATTTTTTATGCCGGTTTCAAACTATGATCAAAACGGTGGGCATGAAGGTTGTTAGCTCGAGGCTGAGCCTCGTAAAACTTGCATTGGATCTCTGATGAAACATCATATTGTGAGTCTAAAAATGATTTTTTCCAAAAATCATGAGCATCGGATCATGCACCTGTAGTTCAAACCGGACCCACTTCCTACCGATTCGGCAGGAATTTGTCTTTTTCGCCAGGGGTGTAAGGAAAGGTTTGAGATGCCCCGGTTATGACATTTGTCCATGTAAGGTGGTCTAATATTTTTACAAAATGTGGAGGTACCATTCTAAAACTGTCATTTGGTGGTTGCTTTACAAAACGCCCCGTTTTTTGCGCTCGGAAAATGGAAAATGGATTCTACGTGCGTCGAAAAGGAAAACTGTTGGGCCACGCAGAGATAAAACAAAATTTTCCTCTAACGTGGTGATCCCAAGATCTAGCTGAGGTAGAAGGCCACGAGGTTTACCACTAGACGCGCGGTTGCGGATTACTGATGAAGCGTCGATTGATGCGATCAGTCCTCACGATCCGATCGTCACGGTGCTGATCGCCACACCTCTTTGGTATCCACCGCATTACAAGGAGGGCGCGGCGGCGCTAGGTTAGATTCGGCGGTACGGACTGCTGTGGAGCTAGGGTTTCCAACACATGGAATAAACTAACCAAACAACGATTCACCCTTCTGGGTTACTGTGCTCCACTATATATAGGGAATGAACGTGGGCTCTGCTCACGCGACCCATTCATTAAAGCCCATATAACATTAGTCACCGTGAGTCCAACTCACTAACTCAGTCCTAATCTGGTTTAGGTCCAACCCAGCATTATATGTTCGAATCCAATCCGAACTTGCTCCCGCTCTTAAGTGTGTGACCCAGGGCTCATGGTTACTTGGACACGATTAGAGTCCGACTCTGTCGATCAATCGGCATCGGCTCCTAGCAGAACGTGCTGACTCCCAAGTACCAAAGATTCATGACGACTTGCCTTTCCAATGCGACTTACGTCTGAGTCCCTTTTGCCTCACGATATACCTTGTCAGACTATAGGCGAATATATGTCATCCCTTAAATAGTCCGACTCTTCTCGATCCGAGATAAGTGATTCACCCGACTAACTCTTAGTCGATCGCCTCGGTTAACACTTAACCGAGTCGCGCATGGCCATGCTTTCGAATCATATCTCACGAGAGGGCCGGAGAATATCTCTCCGGTGGAGGGCAAAATCCCATCTTGGTTATTCACATCACGCAGCTTGATTCTCGATCGACCGAACTACGCCTTTATAACTGACCAGTTACGGATCAGCGTTTGACAGAACCTAAGTCGGTGATCCTCAACTCGGACTATGCAACAACCTCAGGCCTAAGGATTACATTGATTGAGATATACAAATGACAGCTTAGTTCGTTGTACCTCAATATGGGTCAATCCGACTCGCTAAACTCTTTAGCCTAGTCTGTGTAAGTTGGAATAGCATCTCCATGCCCATGACAAGTGGAACCGAGTCATCAAGCCAACTTTCACATTGGTCTAAGTTGTGTGTCCAGCACAACCTCAATGACCAAGGATATTTAGTACAAACAACATGAATGCATAGTTCCACAACTGAATCACATATTCAATGATACACATCAGATGTTTATACAAGGACTACTTAATAACTTTATGAATACAATGGGAAATATCATCATACATGATTGCCTCTAGGGCATATTCCCAACAAAAACTTCCTCCTGCAACATTGTTCTCCATCACAATATGCACATGCATGCACAATACAGGCACATTATCACAAACTATGCCATGATTCTTGCCATAGCACTGGTGGTTTGGCCCGAAAGCCATGAAACCTCATACATGATAGGTCATTTGTGAGAAGGTTTTTTCGAGATATTCGCAATATTCAAAAATTTTAATATTTTTTTCTTAAAACTATGTCACATAACATGACACCACGCGAAATTTTTACATTGTTTGGACCATTTTGAAGGGATTATTCATTTTCCAAGTGCAAAAAAGAGGTGTTTTGTGAATCGACCAATCAGAACACTGCAAACCGTCTCCCACGGATCGTCCTCAGAGGCATGATCTAGACCGTCCAGTTTCAATCCAGCGCTTGTCAGTCACCCGAAGAAGCGCACCTACTCCCAAGTGTCCACCGCATCCCCACCCGCCCCTTTCCCTGTGCTGCCAAACTAACCCTAACTCATATCTCCTCGTCCCCCGCCGCCCGCCGCCACCCACCCTCCTCTCTCTGATCCAATCCTCCACTGCATCCCCACCATCCCACCCCCGAGCCACGGCGGCGCAGCTTAACCCTCTCCACTCGCCGCTGCCTGCCCTTTGTCTCCCAACGCCACACGATCTGACCCATCTCCACTCGCCGCTGCCTGCCCTTTGTCTCCCAACGCCACACAATCTGACCCATCTCCACCATCCCACCCCCGAGCCCCGATGCTCCTATCCCCTCGTCGATATTGTGACCCTCGTCGGCGGCGCTTCCCCCAACATCTGATCCTCCTCCTTCCCGGGCGCCACACCGGTGGCCACCCTAGACCTCCAGTGCCCTCCTCCCCCCGGCTCACCCGCGACCCATCTCCCCTCACGGGATTTCTCCCCTGCGCCCGAACCCATCTAGATCTAGGAGTGCTCACGCCATGCTTCCCTTACTCGCCGGTGACCAGGCTTCTACCATCTCCCTGGAATCCCCCTCCTCCCCCTCTCCATGCCACCTCATGAAACCCTAGCCCAGATCATTTCTGTCCGTTGAAGGAGCAGGACATGGGCATCGCTCTGTTGGAATTATGCCCTAGAGGCAATAATAAAGATGTTATTATTATAATTCTTGTTCATGATAATGTTTAAATTCCATGCTAGAATTGTATTAAGCGGAAACTTTAATACTTTTGTGGTTTGTGAACAACACCGTGTCCTAGTACGCCTCTGTGGCATCCCGCAAAACCACTACTAGAAAATCGCGTTGAATTTGTGCATTGCATCGTCATCATCATGCATTGTTTGCTTAAAACTATTTTCGCAAAGCCTGTTTTTGTTTTCTAAAACGCCCCGTCTTGTTTTCAAATTCAAACCCGGGACTCCGGATTAATTGTTTTGTCGGTTTCGGTTTGCAAGGGCTCTGCTTAAATAAATAAAACTTTTAATTGTTTTTAGTGGGGCAGTCGAACGGGCCGAATCGACCCGAACGACCACCCCAGAAATATAATCGGTCCAACCTAAATCCTAAAGCTACCAGATAACCTACCCAGCCCTCCCCTCCACCTCACCCCCTCCTATCACGAGTCGCCACCTCACCTGGCCCTATCCCCCCACCCAATCCCATGCTGCCACCTAGGCTAAGCCCACCCCCACTCCCTCTCAACACACACCACACCCACCCCACACGGCACACGCACGCAGCCCCCCCGGATCCCACCTCCCCCTGACCGCTCACTCCCTCCGTCTCACGTGTCCCCAGGAACCGCACCGCCCCGGGCCCACCCACGAGTTCCCCCACCACGCACGCGCGCCTCTCTCCTTCCCCGTCCTCATCCTCCCGCTCGCCCTCTCTGCTCATCCCCGACGCCGCGCTCGCCCTCCCCGCCGGTCGCCGCTCCTCTCTCCTTCCTCTAGCCCACCGGCCTCGCCCCCGTCGCCCCGCTCCACCACCCCCCACCTCCTCTCGCGCTCGCCGCCCCACCGCGTCCTCCCCGCCTCGCCGGCCTCTCGCCCCAGGCGTCCGCCGCCGCGACCCCCAGAGCTCCTCCTCTCCGGCCCTGCTGCTCGCCGCCGCCGGCCTCTCCGCCTCCGCTGCTCGCCCAGCGCCCGCCCGCCCATCTCCTCTCTCCCCTTGCAGCGCCCTTGCCCACCCTGCCAAGCTCCCTCCCGCTCGCTGTCCCTCCTCCCAGCGCAGCCGCCTCCGTCCATGAGCTCGCCCCGGCTCCATGACCTCCCTCGCCACGTCGTCCCCGGCGGCCGCCCCGTCCCAGCCCGCGAGGCCCCCTCCTCGCCGGTTCCCGCTCCGCCGCGCCTCCGCTACCCCTCGCCGTCGTCCCCGTCCTCCCAGGCACCGTGCCACCGGTCGTCAGCCGTCCCCACCCCAAGGCCGTGCCGACCCCACCTCCGGCCGGTCTCGCCTGCGCCCCCTCTGCTGCCTCTGGCCGCCGTCCCATGCGTCGCTCAAGCTCCGCCCTTCTCGGGTGACGTCCTCCTCCTGGGCGTGCTCTGCCGCCAGCCTCTGTCCGGGCCCGCACAAGCCGCCGCCACCTCCTGCCGTCTGTGGTCGCCCCTGCATCCACCTTGATGTTGTTTTGTTGTTGGACCTGCCTGCGCCAAGTGCTGCCGCGAGTTGCCTACATCCTGCCGGCAGTACCACGTCGACTCCTTCCGCTCAGGAAGTCGGAGATGGACATGAAGTGCCCGGTTCCTAAGAACCGGCGACACCAAGACCTACCGACGACGAGAACCGAGCCCAACACCGACAATCAAGCCCCGAAGCCCCAAGTTCCCCATCGACGACCAAGCCGGAACCTCAAGTGTGTCGATAGGGAGCCGAAGATACCCGGACACTGGACGTCAAGACCTCGGACCCGAAGACGTCGAGAACCCGAACGCCAAGATCGCCTACCCGGACCCAAGGCCGACAAGCTCGTCTTCCCGGAACCCGAAGGCCACCGACGCGGAACCACAAGAGCTTCTCCTAGATAACCGCCAAGGTCGTCATCGGAACCACAAGGCCGTTACAGTGAACTCGACAAGATCTACCACATGAAGACCGTACCGAACCGGTGACCCTCGACGAACCTCCGGCAAGAACTTCGACATGGCCAAGATCTACCGCAACCGAGTCCGGCACCGACAAGTGAAGTCAGAACCACCAAGCCCTTCCTACGGAACGCCAAGACCTACCTCTGTTATCCGAGAACATTTCCGTCGAACCCTGGACCCTGAGACCGACCCCGAACCCCGGAACCCAAGATCGGCTGAACCCTAATGTGTGAACCCCTTCCCGAAACCCTATTTTATAACATAATATAACTTGTCGCATAATAATTGTCTTGCATGCATACATTCATGTGGTTTGGGGGCCTTATGCCGATTCACCTAATAATTAAATATGGGGCCCATATGCAGGCAAATCTAGCCTTATATTGGCCTCATTTAAATTGGTGTAGCGAACCGGTAACTTCTCTTGCCTTGCTATTACAACATTTAAATTGCGGGTTAGCCAAACAACTGGAACCATCTAACTAATTGTCGGGACCCCGGTTCCGCTTAATATTGCCCCATTGCATCGCACCTTGCCATGCCATGCATCATACATGCATCATGCCCGATCTTTTGCCGCAGTATTAAATATTGCATCCGGTGTTTCTTCTAGTGTTTTGGTTCTTCGCGGATAAGGCCGTTGAGTTGATGCGAGTGCCGACCCGATCTTCGGTTGAACCCTTCGGCAATGTTTTCAGGCGAGCATCTCCCCCTTTCTACCTATCTTACTTATATAGTATTTATTTCCCTCCTGTTGATCTATTGCTATCTGTGTCGCGATGCTCTAGTTTCCGTACCTGTGATATACCGTGCAGCCCTATATTGCCTTGGACACATCCTATTACCTGTTGTTTGGTAGATAGTTGGACTTATGCGTAGTCGCGTGCTCAAGTGCTGTTGCGTGTCGTCCAGTGCCACAGTTGTTGATGTTTTGCCACATGTTGATGTTGGAGATGATCATAGTTTTACTTATCGTTCACTTTAATTCCTGTTTAACAACTAAAATTGAAGTAAGCAGAGGCATCGGTGGGTGATAGATAATATTTGGTTTCCGAACGCCCACTTGTGTCCCGTAGGACCCCGAGTACTTGATACCTGTTCCTTGATTTATCGCGCTATCCACATCCGGGAGGTATATGGGACCCCCCTGAGCCAGAGCTTGATTCAGTCTTATTTCTTGGGGCCACAAACTAGTTTGAGGTTTTATTTACTATCCTGTACTTATGCCATGCTACTTCTGTATTTACGTTTGTGCGAGGAGCACACTGTACTGTTTAGGATCGTGGCACGATTCCGCGGTGTCGACAAGCCCAGCCACACTTTCGGGTTCCCAGTCGTTCACAGCCGTCCCCACAACCTTAAGTCCGTCTCGGAGCCGGCCGGCTTCGTTGCGGGTTCTACTTTAAGGGGTGGCCCCCTGAAATATTTCTGAATCCTGTGATTGCTTAGTCGTGAAAGCCTCGTTGGGTTTTGATTTGGTTTTTCCGAGGTTGATCGAGCGTGTGTTGCTATTGGTGCACCCCGGCCGGGTAAAACTTTCTGAAAGCCGTGTCCGCGGTTATGGACGACTTGGAGCACAGTATCTCGACCATAGACAAGCATAACTAAAGTTTATTGCTATAAATTTGACTTTATAATGACTAGTAATCCGCTTCACTATAATGGAATGGCTAAATAATGCTGCCCACAATTGCTTGTTTGGATCGTCGCTTGCGACCTTTGTACCTGATTAGTAAGTATTGCAACCACAACGGAATGGCTAAATAAAAGTACCAACCACTGCTGGGTTTTTGGGTTACCTCATGCTATCTGTATCTGACTAGTAAGTGTTGTAACTATCACGGAATGGTTAACTAAAAGTGCCCACTGCTTACTTTATCAGGATGATTATCTAAACCTGACTAGTAATTGCTGCAACGATAACCGAATAAGTAAAAATGCCAACGGTGTGAGTTCCTCGGTTGACTTCCTCGATTGGTCTCGAGGGGGAAACACCAGGATGGGTTTGTTTGATGGTAGTATCAGGTTGGATCCGAATAGGTCTTTCTTACCCCTCTCTGTTCGCCGCTAGTTGTATCGAGTCTCTATAGGTTGTTTAGCGCACGCTGCCGCTGCAGTCCACCATACCTATGTAGGCGAGGACCGCCGAATTCTAGCCTCGCTGCAGTCTTGGCCTCGATCGACGCCTCTTTTTCCTTTGCCCTTTGTCGGCACCCCTTTTGTTTAAGCAGGTTTTGAGATCGACGCCGTTAGCAGGGTTACCCTTCCGTCTTGGCCTGGGCAGGGTTATGGACGCCATTGGTTATTCTTCAGGGCTCTTAGCCCCATTTGCATCTTGCCGTAGTCGGACGCTCTATCGTTTTCAAGGTGATTTGGATCTTTGTATATTATATCTGTATTCTTGACTCAAGGAGTCGCTGTTATATATATATATCTGTTCTGTGGGTCCCATCGAGGACTATTGTGTAATGTTATTACTTCGTTTTCCACCCGCACGAAAGGGCCTGGTGGGCACCTTTGAATCGTTTCTATGCGGGTTTAGCGGGTTTTCGCTAAAACTTGCATAGGTCCGATTCTGAGGGTGTTACAGAGTATCGAGCTCAGCGTGCGATATCCCACAAGTCCAGCCTGTAGGATAACCTAGCTAACGGCCGAAGTAGAGTGTCAAAACTATTTTTGCAAAAACGGTTGGATAGTTCTGATTAGGTCTGATTTTACTCCTTACCCCTCTGCTGTTCTCCTCTTACCTCTACGTGTTTTGAATCTGCTCTCTTCTCTCTCTTCGAGTCCAGGAATTCTCGTGGTTGGTTTTCCGTCGTACCTTCAGGGCTTCGCTTCCTCTTTTGGTAACGGTGTTGCTACATCTGGTCTTCATGCTATCCGAAGAATCCTTCGTCTGGTGGACCATCCTTTGTTCCTTGTTTGTGCCTTCCGGTGTTCTCCGACGCGACGACATCCTCTACGCATGATCCGATGCAGAGTCTGCATCCCTCCTTTGTTTCCGAACCTCGCTTGCCGAGATCTTCAGTCTAATTCCGAGAGCTGATTGCATAATCCGCCTATTCGTGTGCAGAGTAATGGTTTGAGTGCGGGATGGAGTAGCTACCATACCACTACTCTTATCATTCGCTCTCGTACATTGAATCGGTGAATTAATGTGATGTTACTCATTCCATGAAAGTTAGAGGTGGCCTTACCTTTAACGTCGTCCGTTGTTTATCCGGAGTGCTCTCTTGACGAACAGGATCAACGACCCTTTGTTGGTGGTGTCGCCGATTTCAAGACGGATGAAGATCCATTGTTAGTGGTGTCGCGAAGATCTACACTAAGCGGGAAGATGCAGATCACCGCCCTTCTTCCCGGTACCATGAGGCGGATCTCGAGGGCGAGATCCATTGTTAGTGGTGTCGAATTGTGGCATCCCGCAAAACCACTACTAGAAAATCGCGTTGAATTTGTGCATTGCATCGTCATCATCATGCATTGTTTGCTTAAATCTATTTTCGCAAAGCCTGTTTTTGTTTTCTAAAACGCCCCGTCTTGTTTTCAAATTCAAACCCGGGACTCCGGATTAATTGTTTTGTCGGTTTCGGTTTGCAAGGGCTCTGCTTAAATAAATAAAACTTTTAATTGTTTTTAGTGGGGCAGTCGAACGGGCCAAATCGACCCGAATGACCACCCCAGAAATATAATCGGTCCAACCTAAATCCTAAAGCTACCAGATAACCTACCCAGCCCTCCCCTCCACCTCACCCCCTCCTATCACGAGTCGCCACCTCACCTGGCCCTATCCCCCCACCCAATCCCATGCTGCCACCTAGGCTAAGCCCACCCCCACTCCCTCTCAACACACACCACACCCACCCCACACGGCACACGCACGCAGCCCCCCCGGATCCCACCTCCCCCTGACCGCTCACTCCCTCCGTCTCACGTGTCCCCAGGAACCGCACCGCCCCGGGCCCACCCACGAGTTCCCCCACCACGCACGCGCGCCTCTCTCCTCCCCCGTCCTCTTCCTCCCGCTCGCCCTCTCTGCTCATCCCCGACGCTGCGCTCGCCCTCCCCGCCGGTCGCCGCTCCTCTCTCCTTCCTCTAGCCCACCGGCCTCGCCCCGCTCCACCACCCCCACCTCCTCTCGCCCCCCCCCGGCCGCCCGGCCCAGGCGCCCGCCGCCCCCAGAGCTCCTCTTCTCGGCCCTGCTGCCCGCCTCTCCGCCTCCGTTGCTGCCCTTCCGCCCGCCCGCCTCCATCTCCTCTCCTCCCGGCTGCTCAGCCCGCTCCATGAAGCCAAGCTCCCCCTCCGCTGGCGTCGGCCGCCGCCTGCCCCGAGCCCGCGAGGCCCTCTCGCCGGTTCCCGCGCGCCGCTACCCCTCGCCGCCCCTCGTCCCGTCCTCCCGAGCACGCGCCACGGTCGTCACCGTCCCAGCCCAAGGCCGTGCCGACCCCACCTCCGACCGGTCCCGCCTGCGCCCCCTCTGCTGCCTCTGGTCGCCGTCCCATGCGTCGCTCAAGCTCCGCCCTTCTCGGGCGACGTTCTCCTCCTGGGCGTGCTCTGCCGCCGGCCTCTGTCCGGGCCCGCACAAGCCGCCGCCACCTCCTGCCGTTCGCGGTCGCCCCTGCATCCACCTTGATATTGTTTTGTTGTTGGACCTGCCTGCGCCAAGTGCTGCCGCGAGTTGCCTACATCCTGCCGGCAGTACCACGTCGACTCCTTCCGCTCAGGAAGTCAGAGATGGACATGAAGTGCCCGGTTCCTAAGAACCGGCGACACCAAGACCTACCGACGACGAGAACCGAGCCCAACACCGACAATCAAGCCCCGAAGCCCCAAGTTCCCCATCGACGACCAAGCCGGAACCTCAAGTGTGTCGATAGGGAGCCGAAGATACCCGGACACTGGACGTCAAGACCTCGGACCCGAAGACGTCGAGAACCCGAACGCCAAGATCGCCTACCCGGACCCAAGGCCGACAAGCTCGTCTTCCCGGAACCCGAAGGCCGCCGACGCGGAACCACAAGAGCTTCTCCTAGATAACCGCCAAGGTCGTCATCGGAACCACAAGGCCGTTACAGTGAACTCGACAAGATCTACCACATGAAGACCGTACCGAACCGGTGACCCTCGACGAACCTCCGGCAAGAACTTCGACATGGCCAAGATCTACCGCAACCGAGTCCGGCACCGACAAGTGAAGTCAGAACCACCAAGCCCTTCCTCCGGAATGCCAAGACCTACCTCTGTTATCCGAGAACGTTTCCGTCGAACCCTGGACCCTGAGACCGACCCCGAACCCCGGAACCCAAGATCAGCCGAACCCTAATGTGTGAACCCCTTCCCGAAACCCTATTTTATAACATAATATAACTTGTCGCATAATAATTGTCTTGCATGCATACATTCATGTGGTTTGGGGGCCTTATGCCGATTCACCTAATAATTAAATATGGGGCCCATATGCGGGCAAATCTAGCCTTATATTGGCCTCATTTAAATTGGTGTAGCGAACCGGTAACTTCTCTTGCCTTGCTATTACAACATTTAAATTGCGGGTTAGCCAAACAACTAGAACCATCTAACTAATTGTCGGGACCCCGGTTCCGCTTAATATTGCCCCATTGCATCGCACCTTGCCATGCCATGCATCATACATGCATCATGCCCGATCTTTTGCCGCAGTATTAAATATTGCATCCGGTGTTTCTTCTAGTGTTTTGGTTCTTCGCGGATAAGGCCGTTGAGTTGATGCGAGTGCCGACCCGATCTTCGGTTGAACCCTTCGGCAATGTTTTCAGGCGAGCATCTCCCCCTTTCTACCTATCTTACTTATATAGTATTTATTTCCCTCCTGTTGATCTATTGCTATCTGTGTCGCGATGCTCTAGTTTCCGTACCTGTGATATACCGTGCAGCCCTATATTGCCTTGGACACATCCTATTACCTGTTGTTTGGTAGATAGTTGGACTTGCGCGTCGTAGTCGCGTGCTCAAGTGCTGTTGCGTGTCGTCCAGTGCCACAGTTGTTGATGTTTTGCCACATGTTGATGTTGGAGATGATCATAGTTTTACTTATCGTTCACTTTAATTCCTTTTTAACAACTAAAATTGAAGTAAGCAGAGGCATCGGTGGGTGATAGATAATATTTGGTTTCCGAACGCCCACTTGTGTCCCGTAGGACCCCGAGTACTTGATACCTGTTCCTTGATTTATCGCGCTATCCACATCCGGGAGGTATATGGGACCCCCCTGAGCCAGAGCTTGATTCAGTCTTATTTCTTGGGGCCACAAACTAGTTTGAGGTTATATTTACTATCCTGTACTTATGCCATGCTACTACTGTATTTACGTTTGTGCGAGGAGCACCTTTATCGTTTAGGATCGTGGCACGATTTCATGTGTCGACAAGCCCAACCACACTTTCGGGTTCCCGATCGTTCACGTAGCCCCCACAACCTTAAGTCCGTCTCGAGCCGGCCGGCTTGCTATGGGGTTCTACTTTAAAGGGTGGCCCCCTGAAATATTTCTGAATCCTGTGATTGCTTAGTCGTGAAAGCCTCGTTGGGTTTTGATTTGGTTTTTCCGAGGTTGATCGAGCGTGTGTTGCTATTGGTGCACCCGCCGGGTAAAACTTTCGAAAGTGTGTCATGTTATGGACGACTTGGAGCACAGTATCTCGACCATAGACAAGCATAACTAAAGTTTATTGCTATAAATTTGACTTTATAATGACTAGTAATCCGCTTCTCTATAATGGAATGGCTAAATAATTCTGCCCACAATTGCTTGTTTGGATCGTCGCTTGCGACCTTTGTACCTGATTAGTAAGTATTGCAACCACAACGGAATGGCTAAATAAAAGTACCAACCACTGCTGGGTTTTTGGGTTACCTCATGCTATCTGTATCTGGCTAGTAAGTGTTGTAACTATCACGGAATGGTTAACTAAAAGTGCCCACTGCTTACTTTATCAGGATGATTATCTAAACCTGACTAGTAATTGCTTCAACGATAACCGAATAAGTAAAACTGCCAACGGTGTGAGTTCCTCGGTTGACTTCCTCGATTGGTCTCGAGGGGGAAACACCAGGATGGGTTTGTTTGATGGTAGTATCAGGTTGGATCCGAATAGGTCTTTCTTACCCCTCTCTGTTCGCCGCTAGTTGTATCGAGTCTCTATAGGTTGTTTAGCGCACGCTGCCGCTGCCGCTGCAGTCCACCATACCTATGTAGGCGAGGACCGCCGAATTCTAGTCTCGCTGCATCTTGGCCTCAAGATCTTGGCTCCTCATTTTCCTTTGCCCTTTGTCGGCACCCCTTTTGTTTAAGCAGGTTTTGAGATCGACGCCGTTAGCAGGGTTACCCTTCCGGCTTGGCCTGGGCAGGGTTATGGACGCCATTGGTTATTATTCAGGGCTCTTAGCCCCATTTGCATCTTGTCCGTAGTCGGACGCTCTATCGTTTTCAAGGTGATTTGGATCTTTGTATATTATATTTGTATTCTTGACTCAAGGAGTCGCTGTTATATATATCTGTTCTGTGGGTCCCATCGAGGACTGTTGTGTAATGTTATTACTTCGTTTTCCACCCGCACGAAAGGGCCTGGTGGGCACCTTTGAATCGTTTCTATGCGGGTTTAGCGGGTTTTCGCTAAAACTTGCATAGGTCCGATTCTGAGGGTGTTACAGCCTCTATGGACTAGCTCATTGATTAATGATGGTTAAGGTTTCCTAACCATCGACATGAGTTGTCGATTAATAATGAGATCATATCATTGGGAGAATGATATGATGGACAGACCCAAACTAAGCGAAGCAATTAGATCGTGTCATCGTGCTCATCTTTGCGAAGCTTTTCTTATGTCAAATATTGTATTCCTTAGACCATGAGATAATACAACTCCCTGGTATCGGAAGAAAGCTTTGAGGTCATCAAACGTCATCCTATGAGAGGGTGATCATAAAGGTGTCTCTCAGGTGATCGGAAAGTACCTGTTGGGTTGTATGTATCGAGATGGGATTTGTCCCTCCCAAGTCGGAGAGATATACTTCGGGCCCACTCGGTAATCGATATCAACACCGCTTGCAAGCATGTGGTTAAGGAGTTAATCACAAAGTGATATCGGATTACAAAACGAGTAAAGTACTTGCTGTGAACGAGATTGAACTAGGTATGACTGTACCAACGATCAAATCTCGGGCAAGTAAAATATCGCGAGACGAAGGGAATATATAAATGGGATTGATTGAATCCTGGCATCGTGGTTCATCCGATATGATCATCTATGAATGTGTGGGAGTCAATATGGGTTTCCAGACCCCGCTGTTGATTATTGATAGAAGATCATGTCTGCATATTCTCCAACCCGAAGGGTCACACACTTAACATGTCTCGACGCTAGGATAGATTGGATAATTGGTTTATGAGTTTTTGTTCAGAGTCTCGGATGGGATCCGAGACATCACGAGAGGTTCCGGAGTGGTCCGGAGAATAAGATTCATATAAGGCAGTGCAGTTTTTGGAGTTCGGAATTGTTCCGGGTTAATCGGTATTGTACCGGAAGCTTCTACAACCTTCCGGAAGGGGACCAACGTGGCCCCACCTTCCGGGAGAGGGCATGGGCCTATGAGGGAGTGCCCTGGCCGCATTGGGCTAGGGGCACAAGGCCCCATAGGTCCCAGCCGGCCAAACTAGTGATAAACCCTAGTTGGAGCTTCTAGAAGGGGGGGTTTCCTTGCCCCCCACTCCTCCCTCCTTGGCCGCCGGTTTTGGGCTTGGGGGAGGGGTTAGGGCAGGAGCCCACCCCTCTATATATAGAGGGCTGGAGCGCACCCCCCCCCCCCCCCACACCTCCTCCTCAAGCCTAGTCCCCCTGCTGCCCTCCTCTCTCTCTCCCTCCCGACTGCGTGTAGGCGAAGCCCTGCTGCAGAAACTCTCCACCAATTTCACTGCGTCGTCGCGTTGTAGATCCAACCCATCTCTCCACCATACTTGCTGGACCAAGGAAGGAGGAGACGTCGAGGTTCTGCACGTGTGCATCTTACGGAGGCATCGCCACTTGTGGTGCTAGATCGGATCGGATCACGAGGAGGAGAAGCGAGTACGACCACATCACCCACGTTAGGCGAGCGTTTACTTGCAGCGAATCTTCAAGGGTATGAAGATCTAATCCAATCTCTCTCGTTGTTTGCATCTCCTAGATTAGATCTTGGCTTCCCTTTGTTCGCATCTGTAGAAAATTTTGATTTACTATGTCGCGAAACCCTTCACGCTCGGCGTATGCGAAGGTACGAGGTAGGGAACATCGTTGCCGCCATCGTCCACGCCTTCGGGAGGCTGCTGCACCTCGTCTGCAAGAACGGCTGCTGCACCACGACAAAGAAGGGGAAGCCACAAGTACGACCTCAGCGAGGTGGTTCTGCTGCAAGAGCACACCGATTCAGCAGAGCGGTGCGTGACGGTGCTCGCCCGAGGGATTGCGGCGGCCAAGGAGGACGCAGTCGCGGCGCTCGTCCAGCTCAAGGCCACCATGGAGGCCAGGGTACGACCGCTTTCCCTTTCGAATCGTTTGCTTTGGTTTGCTTGCTCGTTGGTTGGATTGGATGAATTGTTGGGTCCGTGCTTCTGGTTTCTGTTCGCGAGATGGTGGTGGTGCAGAACTTAAAATCCCAACCCAAGTCTCTAATGCCCCTAGATGCAGCAAATTGTTAGCACTTATGTTTATATCCCTCTGTTTAGTGTTGCTCAACCAGGTTTATACATAGATGACAATAATCATAATTACAAGTGTTCTGTAACTATAATCCCGTCATCTATTGTTATCCTATAGAGCACTTGTAATCATAATCCTGGTTTATATCTCATCATCCATTGTTAGCCTACAGAACACTTGTAATCATAATCCCAACCAGGTTTATACAGTAACCATAGATGACAGTACATGAATGCAGTTTTACTGTATAAACCTGGTTTGACAATTACTGAGTGTTCTTCAAACTATATATTTGTAAAATAATTGCTCCTTGTGCTGATGAATACCACTCTTATGGTCTTACTACGTTGGTAACGGCATATGTTTGGTGATTATGATTATGAGAATGCATGGTTAAGTGATAAGTGCCACTGAAATTGGTCGTGGGACACTGAAATTGCCTATGACTTTCAATATAAGCAGATTAGGAAAGCTGGGGAATTTTTCAAGCTCATGTACCACACTCTAACTTAACCTGACGGGAATGCTTGCTTGGTTTCGATTTTTGCGCAGGTCCATCGGAGCTCCTGCCGGAGTCCTCGGGAATGATCTGGTGGTGCCCATAGGACCTGATGCATCACGGCGTCATCACCTTGGAAGGTCTAATCTTGATCCCTCCCTGGGCACATGCTTCCCTCTCCCCCTCTCTGCTCCCCTGCGGCTCGTTTAGTTTGCTTATGTTGCAGTGTGGTGCCTTATCGCTTGGATGAGAATGAAATCTCAAGGACTCAATAGGAGATATTTCTGTTTAGTTTTGATTCAGAGGCAGCTTTTTTCATTGTCATTACAGTTAAGGCCTTAATGGTTTGATTTGGATGCTGCTTGTACAACACTAATGGCAAGCTGTAGACTGTACTTTTTCTAGTGTAGATGATTTTGTCAGTCAGTGTGTACAACACTAATGGCACTCTATTAATATGTTGTTATATGTGAATTGTATCAGTCATGTGTCACATAGATAATTTATTAGCATGCAGTTTATGCCATATCCACTTGCCTGCTTTAAATATGCCATTGTATATTCATACTGATTTGTATTCATACTGCTTTAAAAAAGATTCAGAGGGCTGATTTCTTGGTGAGCACATAGGACCTGAAGAAATGACTACTCTGATACTCAACACTAGTATAAAGTGGTTGACTTGGGTGTTCTACTACTTGAAGAAATGACTACCATGATACTCAACACCAGTGTAAATACCTATTCACATGGAGCATCCTGGTAAGATTCCATGTTCCCTCCTTTTGTGGTTGCTTTATTGATCGAAACCAAGAATAATGTTAGGATATGCATCTGAATAATGTTATCATAAATGCTCCTTTTGTGGTTGCTTTATTGAGCTGAAACCAAGATTCCCCGTTCCCTCCTTTTGCTCATGCCTTAATGATTCATATTTGATATTAATCCAAGCCATGCATTTCTCAAATATGTACATGATCAGTAATACTCGTATCCAAACATGAAAGCATATAATATCATCTAGCTGCTTGTAGATTTTATGTTATTGTTAAAATATATTGATTGAATTCTGACTTGATAGTCATAACCATAATTTTTTTTATAGGAGCATCATTTTGGTAGGAGATAATCCTGGATGTGCACTTGGTGATCATGGAGCTAGTGGTGTCGAGAATGGTAGCACCATTTTGGTAGGAGATAATCCTGGAGCTTGGACGTGGTGTATTCCTTGTTTAACTTATTGTTGCCTAGCAGATGTTGCAATTGGTGCTATTTTCTAATAAATTAATGTAAATACTGAATTGTAATCTTGGATGTGCATTTGTGAGCCTGCTATTTGCTGATAAATTATCTGCATGTTGTGTATTTGCTTAAAATGGTGTATTTTCTTGATGTATTTGGAAACTATCGTGTATTTTCTCGATTTATTGCATGGCTGAAGCAATTCCAGAAATGAAAATGCAAATTCTAGTTAAAAATAGCAGAAATCTGGAGTGGCTGAAATGTATTTGGGCTCTAAAAAGGATGTGGCCCAAAATATATTATAACAAATCTGAAATAAATAAGTGGACCGTAAGAAGGCCAGGCCCAAAGGAGACAAACCTAAAAAGGCCAAGGCCTAGCAAATAAAATGCTAGAATTATTGGGCCAGCCCATCTAGATTACTAAAATGGACTGGGCTGATTTTGATTTAAGACGATTTCATTTCGTCACAATTTTGCCACGTAGGATCGGCCACGTAGGAATTGAGCTGGCCTGGCTAGATGGTCCATGACGATATTGGATCGTCATAGACATTATGACGATTCAATATCATCATGGACGGTTATGACGATTTTACAAAAAACGTCGTTATAGTTCATTTGCGACGCCCAGCTTTCGACGATCTCAAAATCGTCATAGAATCGTCATAAACGGACTACTATGACAATTTTGTTACGGAAATTGAGGGTCATATATAGCCATATTCCTTGTAGTGGGTGTGCACAGGTGCTCTAGGAAAACTCCTAGCGAAATTTGCTTGCGCCCTGACCCAAGCTTAGACAGCAGATCAGCCGCCTCATTTTGCTCCCTAGGCACATACTTGACTTTGTAGCCCAAGAAGCTCTTGGCTATCTCGTCCACTTCGTCACGATATGACTCCATCATAGGGTTCCGCGCATTCCAGGTGCCAGCCACCTGCTGGGCAACCAAGTAGGAATCTCCACAGCAAACTATGCGCTTGATGCCAATATCCTTGGCTACACGTAGTCCGTGAATGAGTGCTTCATACTCCGCCATGTTGTTTGTAGCCTCGAAGTGGATCTACAGAACGTAGTGTAGCTTGTCTCCTGTTGGTGATTGTAGCAATACACCAGCCCCCAAGCCGTTGAGCAGCTTTGATCCGTCAAAGTGCATCACCCAGTACTCTGGTTCCGGCAACGGAGTACCATCTGGCATCTCCGTCCAATCTGCAACAAAATCCACCAAGGCTCATGACTTGATAGCATCGCACCTCTTGTAAGTGATCTCGAAGGCGGCAAGTTCAATGCCCCACTTAGCGACCCTTCATATAGTGTCGCTGTTGTTGATTATCTCGGACAGTGGGGTCTTGCTCCCCACTGTGATTGGGTGCTCCCGAAAGTAATGCCTCAGCTTCCGAGAAGCAAGGAATACTCCATAAGCTATCTTCTGGTAGTGCGGGTAACGCTGCTTGGACTCCGTCAAGACCTCTCTCACATAGTAAACAGGTCGTTGAACTCTGTGCTCATATCCTGGTTCCTTCCGCTCTACCACGACGACGATGCTGATTACCTGGTTGGTTGCCTCCATGTAGATTAACAGGGGCTCACCAGGCTCGGGTGCTGCAAGGATAGGCGCTGAGGAAAGAATCTCCTTGAGCTGCTTCAATGCTGCATCTGCCTCGTCCGTCCACGTGAATTTGTCCGCCTTCTTCAGCAACTTGTACAGCGGCAGAGCCTTCTCACCAAGTCGGCTGGCGAACCGACTAACTGCTGCAACACAACATGTTAGTCGTTGGATGTCCTTTAGGCATGTCAGACGGTTTATGTTTAAGATGGCCTTGATTTTCTCCGGGTTGACCTCGATTCCGCGATGGGAAACGATGAAACCCAACAATTTGTCGGCTGGTACCCCGAAGACGCACTTCTTAGGGTTAAGCATCATGTTGTATTTCCGGAGATTATCAAAGGTTTCTTTTAAGTCATAGATTAAGTCATTTGAGTTTTTAGACATTAGCGCGATATCGTCCACATAGGCGTGAATGTTCCGACCAATTTGGTCGTGAAGGCAATGTTGCATTGTCCGCTGGTACGTACCACCTGCGTTTTTCATCCCAAAGGGCATCGTAACATAGCAAAACGTGTCGTATGGGGTAGTGAACGAAGTGGCCAATTGGTCCGACTTCCTCATCTTGATCTGGTGGTATCCTGAGTATGCATCGAGAAAACACGAAAGTTCCGAGCCAGCCATCGAGTCAATGACTTGGTCAATGCGAGGCAAAGCAAACGGATCTTTGGGACATGCTTTGTTCAAGCCGGTGTAATCAACACACATTCTTAATTCATTGGTTCCCTTTTTGGGGACAAGTACAGGATTGGCTACCCATTGGGTGTGAAGGACTTCTCGGATAAATCTAGCCTTAAGTAACCTAGCTATCTCTTTGCCAATGGCGCATCTCTTCTCATCTCCAAAGCGTCGTAGTGGTTGTTTCACTAGTTTGGATTTTGGATCAATGTTTAGGTTGTGCTCGGCAAGTTCCCTAGGTACACCTTTCATGTCGGCAGGTTGCCAGGCAAAGATGTCCCTATTCTCACGGAGGAACTTAATGAGCGTGCTTTCCTATTTGGGATCCAGGTCCGTCCCAATGGTGGTGACCTTGGAGGCATCGCCTACCACAAGTTCCACCGGCTTGTTCTCGATGGCGGCCTTGAATGCAGGAGCGGAGTCGAAGATCTTCTTCTTCGACACGGGCATCTCTGAGTCATCGACCTTGCTCTGGATCTCTTTGAATTCTTCGCTATAGAGGACAGCTTCTGCAACGGCTGCTTCATTGATCTCGCAGTCCCTTGCCTTGGTAAAGCTTCCGGATACGGTGATGACACCGTTTGGTCCAGGTATCTTGAGTTTGTTGTAGACGAAGCATGGCTTGGACATGAACGTGTGGAATATGTCGCAGCCGAATATGATGTGGTACATGCTCTTGAAGGGGACCACCTCAAAGGTCATGCGCTCTTGGCGGTAATTGTTAACATAGCCAAAGGCAACCTGAAGTGTAATGCACCCAAGGGACCGAGCCTCCCGACCAGGAACTACATTGTGGAAGATGGTGTTGGTCTGCCTTAGGTTTGCCTCCGTCAAGTTCATCTTCTGCAGTGTATCCAGCTACATGATGTTGATGCTGCTTCCACTATCCTCCATACACTTGGTGAACTCCACACCATTAATCAAGGGGTTGATGACCATGGCGTACTATTTCTCCGTAGGTATAAGGTCTGGGTGGTCCATCCTGTCCCAAGTGATTAGAAACTCCGACCAGCGCAGGTACTGGGGAACTGGGGGGAGAGTAGCCATCAGGATCCTTAGAGAGGTCTTCTGTTGTCGGACGGTGGGGGTGGCAAGGAAAGTGTGGTAGACTACAGCCTTCTTCACAAAGGGGTTCTTGCCCTTGTCGTCGTGCTTGGAGGCGTGCTTGGGATCAACGTCCTCGTCCATGTCACTTGAATCCTTGGACTCCTCCTTCTTCTTCTTCCCCTTGACCTTGCCATGCGGTCTGTTCTTATGACTTTGCTTGTAGCCAGACTCCGGGTCTTTCTTGAGGTCGTTGACGAACTTGCAGTGTCGATTGGTATGGGTGGCTTTGCCGTTGACGTCGAGGTGTACGAGGCACGGCATATCGCGGTACTCCTCGTAGGTTTGGGGAACACGGAGCAGCGCCGAGATAGTTTCACTTCCTCGCTGCTATCCACGACCAGCTCCCCTTCCTCGGCCACGTTGTCCGCCATCACCTCGTCCTGCAAAAGTCATAACGACCATGTAGGTAGATTGCTTTTCTTATGGAGCGGTTTTCCACTTTGTACTGCTGTTCCTCCGAGCTTGAGTTGGAACGGCCATTGCCGGCAAAGAGCCGCGAGCATCATCGTCGGCAGCTGTGAACTCACTGGCCAATTGGATCATCTGATTCAAGTCAAGCGGGTGATTGTCCTGCAAACGCTTCAGCTTATGTTAGAGCAACGTGCCCCTTTCTAACCCATTGATGAAGGCGGCCATGGCGGTCTGAGCATGCACTCCTGCACAGGAATTCTTCATGTCCAGCCAGCGGGAGAGGTAGGCGCGAGATGTCTCGTCTTTCTCTTGCACGCACCGCTGTAGATCGCCAATAGTGCAGGGACGTTTGTATGTACCCTCAAAGTTCTTGGTGAACGCTTCTTGCATGTCCAACCAGTTGTAGATAGATTTCTCCGGCAAGTCGTCGATCCATTGACGGGCTGTGCCCGCCAACATTAATGGGAGGTACTTGACAGCGACAATTGAGTTGCCTCCGGCAATATCCACCGTATTGCCGTAGTCCTGCAACCATGTGGCTTGCTTGGTGGTGCCGTCATAGGGCTTGATGGTTTTGTCAATCCGGAAACCTTTGGGGTAAGTTGCGGACCGTATTGCAGGTCCAAAGCAACGTGGTCCCAGGTATGGTCCTTCACGGGCCTCGTGGATCTTATCGATCCGCGAACGTGCATTGTACGACTCCGGGTTCTTCTTCTTATTGTCAACAGGGGATGGGCTGCGTGAACGACACGAGCCTCCTCCGCCATGGTGACTGCTAGGTGGTGACAGAGGCGGAGGTGGCGGTGGGTTAGCCTTCTTGCTGTTACTATCCTGCGATGCCTCACGCCTGTCACGATTGCGTTGTCGCGGATGACGATGCTGCACTGCTTTGGTGGGGGCATATCCATACGATGGTGAGCCTTGTAATCTTCGCGATGTCGGGGGGACCGGGGCGGTGGCGATGGGCGACGAGGTCGGGCCTTTTCTCCGTGGTCAGAGGATATGGGGATAGCATCCTTCTTGTTGCGCGCATCCCTCCGTCTTTGTTCTGATGAACCCGTCTGGGACCCGACATCAAGGGGAGATCTGTCCCTTGGCGGCTTATACTGGCTAGACTGGCAAAGCGCTGGGTCGGAATCAAGCCTCTGAGAGGTGGCCTTTTCCTGCTGCTTCACCGCCTTGGACACTAGGTCATAGACCTATTCCACTGCCTCGGGCGATCTATCCTGCTCTAGAAGGGTCTTGGCGATGGCGAGGTTAAGGAGTGGGGTGGGCATCACCTGCTTGCCTTCACTGTCAATGTATGGCTTGGCCTGTGCTGGCTTCGAGGGAGCCCATCCTAGGTTGCGCCGTACACCAGTATCGTTGATGACGCGAGCCGGAGCTTTCTTGGCCTTCTGCTGCTGCAGCAAAGTCTTTTACTCGGCCTCCATTGCTCTAGCTTTCTCTATGGACTTCTACGCGTTGACCAGATCTCGATCTAGCTTAGCGCCTTGCTCCGCGATGGCCTGCGCTTCCTCCAGCAGCTTCTGGCGCTTCTCGTCAAGCTAGGTCACGTTCCAAATATGATCAACGGTCAGTGGCTCGACGAGGATATTGCCGTACATTACTCTATCAGCTGGAGTAACTTGGGCTACCGCAGACATAGATGCTGGGGGCGGCAAGTTTGCGGTGTTGTTGTTGCTAGGGCCGGTGCCGAGTTCCTGCGTCTGCTGCACTGCGTTAGGCGGAGGAGGCATGACCTTTGCGTGATCATTGTCAACAGCAATAAGTGGCCCCTTCCCCTTTTCCAGCGCTGTAGGCGGAGCTCCTCTGGGCTGATCTTCATCCATCGCCGTCCCAATGGTGACGAACACCCCTCGAGACGTGACAGCATTGTTGGCTTGCTCGTCGCGCATGTACTCCTCCTCCATCTCCTGCATAGCGGAGTCTAGCTCTTCTGGACTAAAATCTATCTCCTCTGAATCTGCACTGAAGTCAGCATAAAGCGCGTCAATGACAGAGTCAGAGAGTGCCAGGACTTCCTCGATGACGGGCGGTGGAGGTGCAACAGCATCGACGATGACTAGAGGTGGCGGTGCAGCTGCGACGATGGCGGCCGGAGGCGGTGGTGGTGGTGGCTCAATCGGAGGTTCTCCGTCAATGAGCGCAAGCGCTTTCTGGCCTTCTACGTCAGCCTCTGCATAGTTGTTGACGGTGCTCACCATCTGTTCAAGGGTAAGGTGTCCTATTGCCTGCTTCCGTATTAAAGAATGTCGGAGAAACGTGCCACGGTCCAGTCCTTCCACGAAGTGATACAAAGCGTTATCATCGGGGTAGTGGGCCAGATCGGCTCGTATACGGAGCCACCTGGCCAGGTAATCGCGGGGGTTTTTGCCTTCTCTCTGAACGCAGCGCGCCAGATCGAAGATGGTAACCACTCCGATGAAATTGGATCTCTGCTGTCCAGATGCACGAGCGAATCCGGCGTATTTGCAGTGATCTTCCACCTTTATATCCTGCATAGGGGCGGTTTGGGTGGGCCTTGAATTTTTCTGATCTTTGCCGGCAAACCCCCGAAGAGAGATCCAACATTGATCCTTCCGCGAATGTGTCCTGCCCGTAGGCGGTCCGTGCGGGCCTTGATGCTCCTCCGACTCCTAGGGAACTAGTGCCCGAGTCGGTTTCACCGATGAAGAGGTGGATGTCTCTGATAGGAACGATCGAACACCGCGTAGGGTTCGTCTTCGCCGGGATCCAAAACTCGTCAGGAGGGACGATCGGAACGTTGCCAGAGAAGAGAACGCGGCCGATGGCTATGGTTTCGCCGATTCCCACGAAGATCTTGGTCCTCGCCCGCTGAAGAGCCTGAAGCGCCTCTTCCCCCACAGTGGGCGCCAACTGTCGTGGTATTGCCGACGAGTACGCCATGGAGGGGTCCTCAAAGTGCGTGTTTAGATACGTGGGGGAAGGCGAACGGTTGATGGGTACGAGGTAACACAACTTACCCAGGTTCAGATCCCACAACAGTGGCGGAATCCTACTCCTACTATAAATCACTATAAGGGCAATACGCCAGGTTACAGGGATTGGTTCGCTGTGCGAGGTTGTATGAATCGATACTAGGTTGTCTGAAGTTGTGCCTTAAAGGCTCCCATAGGCCCGACTTATATAGTCGCCAGGTCCTAGGGTCACAGGGAAAAGTCCTAGCCGGATAGGTTACAGAGTCCTACACCGTCTATTACTAGTCTTGTGTATCTTGCACTCCAAGTCTCTGGGTACGTCGGTGACTCCAACCGTAGCCTTCCTTTATCCGGCATGGGCCTCCCTTCTGGATCCATCTAACTGGGCCGCCCAGCAGGCCATAGGCCATGCTACCAACTGTGGGCCGTCGGGGTTATCCGGATAGGAGACATGCTATGAGGATACCCATATAGCATATCCCCAACACCGGGGGGTGGGTTCAATAGTTTTTCCAGAAAGAGTTCCGCTCTGCCGCCGCCACAAGAAACCAAGATTCGGATCCAGAAACTCCGTTCTGGCACCCTTCCGGGATAGGGGAATTTGGAGAGGATCATCGCCATCGTCATCACCACGCATCTCCATCAACCATCGATGTTTCCCTTATCCATGAGTAAGTAATCCCCCGCTGTAGGCTTGGGGATGGTAGGGATTGGATGAGTTCTATTATGTAATCGAATAAGATTGTTAGGGCATAATGCCTAGTTTCTCTTGTGCTATTTGACTTTGTTGCAACTTGTTGTGCTTAATGCTTTTCACTAGGGCCCGGGTGCCATGATATCAGATCTGAATTTATTATTGAATCATTATGATAGTATTGTTTGTGATCTTACCTGCAAGTTGTGTACACATATCATTGTCCAGATCCAAAGGCCCCAAAGTGACAATAATTGGGACAACCGAAGGGGATGGCTCTGGTGTGAGGATCACATGTGTTCACGGAGTGTTAATGCTTTGCTCCGGTGGTCTATTAAAAAGAGCACCTTAATTGCCAGTAGTTCCCTAGAGGCCCCGCTGCCACGGGCTGGCTGGACAGAATATGTTGTGCAAGTTCAAATTGCGAGCACGTATGACTATATTTGGAGCACATGCCTAGGATTGTTTAGTACTTGGATGCTTGTTATTATTTATCTTCAATGCCCTAGATATTGAAGTTACATGTTTAGACTCGTCCATGCAACGCCCGTCCATCCATCCCTTTGCCTACCGCACTTGAATCCCACTGTTACCGTTACAGTCACTATTGCTACTGTTTCACTGTTGATGTTGCTTTACTGTTGCTACTGATAAACTTCTGTGAGCAAGAACTATTTTCAGGTACAGCTGAACTGACAACTCAGTTGTTAAGGCTTGCAAGTATTCTTTGGCTCCACTTGTGTCAAATCAATAAATTGGGTAATACTACCCGCGAAGACTGTTGCGATCCCCTATACTTGTGGGTCATCGGGTCTCTCCACGAGCTTGTCTACCAGGGCACCCCGCTCATCGTCCTCGACGACGACGAGGGTCCCTCGTCCCAGCCGTGGCGGTACGGCATTGCCGGCCAAGACAGCTCGCGTCCCCGCAGCCGCCGAGCAACGACGATGGCAAGGCGTGCCCCGACTATACGGTCTTCTACCATAACTTCGGCATGTGAGCGGCGTCCGGCGGCATCGGCTATATCCAAAAGTATTTTTAAGTATTTTTTAGTTTTTTGTCTAATGAAATCAAAAATTCGTGTGTTTGTCCGAATTTGATGTAATATGTATGAACTCGTCCAATATTAAGAGGGAATTCCTTATTTGACACTGACTTAAAATCGGCTTCCCTATTTGACCCTGAAAACTTTTTTCTTCCCAACTTGACATCTAAACTTGATTTTGTTCCTAATATGACTCTCTAGTACATTTTGAGAACTAACGATGTTAAACAGGAAGAGGAAAAGACTCTTTTGCCCTTGATGAAATATGTACCAGAATTATATCTATGGGATAAAAGCAATCCAGTATTGTGGCATATCTGACCAAATGAGACATGTCTATGTGATCCTGGAACCAACTTTACGTAGGGGTTCGTAGCATGGAAAACAAAAAATTTCTACCGCATGCACACGAACAAGCCAAGATCTATCTACTAGATTGTAGCAACGAATTGATTAGAGTACTCACCCTCGAAGATTCCAAAGCGGTTAACGAGAGAAGATACTCGTGGGTGATGTAGTCGTACACTTGCCGATCTCAAGATCACGTAGACGATCATTTTGGCACTGTGTTCCGGCAGCGCTTCCGCAGTCGGTCACACGTACGGTACTCGATGAAGACCTTCCTCTCCCTTGTTCCAGCAGGCAGCGGAGGTTGTAGTTCTCTCCTCGCGATTCCGGCAGCACGACGATGTGCTATCAGAAGTAGAGGAAAGATCCTACAGGGCTTCGCCTAAGCCAGGGCAGGTTATGGTGGATCTAGGATTTTCGGCAATCTAGGTTTAGAAGGCTAGAAAAGAGGAGGTGGAGTCGGCGGCGGCTAGGGCGGCGGCGGCGTGACTTGGAGGTGGGGAGGGCTGGTTGTGTTGCTTTGGGGCAGCCCCTCCCCTCTATTTATGAGAGGGAGGGAAGCTTGGGAGAGGGGAGTTTGAATCCTTCCCCAAACCCAAGTTGGAGAGAAGTAAGGACTCTTTCCTTCTTCCACTATGAAACTATTGTTCCAGTTTGACTTTTCAAACCTCCCTTTTGACTTTCAATTTAGAGCTTTATTTCTCTCTCCCAAATGCCCAACCAAGTGACCTAGGACATGATCCAATCATTCCACTTAACCATGACACATTCATGAACCATTCCCCTTCCGGTCCGGTGAACCTTCTAGACCCTTCTAGAACCTCTCCGATGAAAACATCGAAATCATTTCCGAACTCCGAAATCGGACTTTCCTTATATGAATCTTATTCTCTGGACCATTCTGGATCTCCTCGTGATATCCGGGATCCCGTATGAGACTCCAAACAATATTAGGTCTCCCTACTTACATTCCATATCTACTAAACAACATCGAATCCTTAAGTGTGTATCCCTACGGTTCGTGAATTATGCAGACATGACCGAGACTCTTCTCTGATCAATAACCAATAGAGGAATTTTGAAATTCATATGGCTCCCACATATTTCTACGATTACTTTGTGATTGAATGAACCACTTACATACGAAACCAATTTCCCTTTGTCTCGCGATAGTTTACTTATCCGAGGTTTGATCGTCGGTATCTCTGCATACCTAGTTCAACCTCGTTACCGATAAGTACTCTTTTCTCGTTCCCGTGATATGTGATACCTTGCGAGCCAGTCACATGCTTGCAAGCTAATTGGATGACATTCCACCAAGAGGGCCCAGAGTATATCTATATATCATATGGATGGATAAATCCCACTCTTGATCCATGTGCCTCAACACATACTTTCCGAACACTCAATGCCACCTTTATAGCCACCCAGTTACGGTGTGGTGTTTGATGTCATCAAAGCATACATCCGGTGATGGTGATTAGCATGATCTCATGGTCGAAGGAATTAGGTTACTATGTATCAGAAATCTTATAGCAAACAAACTATTGAAATGACTTGATCTTTATGCTATGCTTATCTATAGGAGTATGTCCATCACATCATTCTTCAAATGATATGACCTTGTTGTTAATAACATATCAGTGTTCATGATCAGGAAACCATGATCATATATTAACCAATAATCTAGTTTAACAAGAGGATTTACTAGGGACTCCTTTATGTTTACAAATCACACAAGTATTAATGTTTCCGGTTAATACAATTATAGCATGGTATGTAAACTTTTGTCATAAGCATGAAGATATGATAATAACCTCTTTATTATTGCCTCTAGGGCATATCTCCTACAGTCTCCCACTTGCACTAGAGACAATAATCTAGTTTCAAATATTTGTGTATTCAACACCTATAGCTTTCCGGTGTTGCATTTACACGATTGCTAGTGGTCAACTGATCTTCGGATCCGACACTTACAGGTCCGTTTGTAATTGCATGTCTTTGCGTCTCTACGCATCACTCATTCTCTAATGAGATGGCTTTGTATAAATTTGGTCCTTTGGTGAGACCTTTAGTTCCTAGGGGTTAAAACATGTTTGACAATATTGTCGTACAATATATCTTCATAGTATTATCCCGCTGTGAACTACACCTAGTTTGGTAACAAACTACTTGACACAAATGCCCTATTTTGTTGCTATAATAGAAGTCATATACTTAGCCTTTTGTTGTAGAATCTATCACAATGTCTTAACTTTGGAACTCATCCAAATCCATTATGGAACTTACTTTCCATTATATTGTGCCACCCTTAGTTTAGATTGAGATAAACTTAATTTGTACTTTGTGACAAAACTAGTATCAATGTAGTACTTTTACAATGAACTAACCATCTATTTGTCACCTCTACAAAATAATATATTCTTAGTTCTTCCGAAAGATCATAAGAATATCCTTACTATCGTCCAATGATCATCTTATAAATCCTTATGGTATACGCTCATAACATTTAGAGCATAGGACATGTATGGATTTGTACATATCACGGTATGATTGATATAAATACTCTTTGTGATTTCATACATCAAGTATCAATCTATACTTGAATCTTTGTTTCACTTACCAAGTGTCAATACACCTGAATTTCGATTCAATCCTTTCTGTGCAACAAGAACCTTTCTTGTAGTTTTCATATTGAACTCATTCAATATCTCATCTATGTACATTTGGCACAACTATATTAGCGTCTTAATCTATCTATGTAGATATTGATGCCAAATATTCGGGTTTTACCTAAGTCTTTCATCGAGATGAAATTCTTAACATGTGTTAATAAAATATACATCATTTCCAATCAAAAATATGTCTTCCATATAATGTATTAGAAATATGTCTTAGCGCTCCCACTTAATTTCTTGCAAATGCAAGCATCTTCATCGTCTCTGATGAATTTAAACCCTTTTAGCAGTTTCATCGTGTTGAAGATTCCAACTCATCGATGCTTACTTCAACCATTGAGGTTTGCATATGCTTTTAGCATCACTTGAATTAACAAAAACCCTTTGGACCGTGTTTTGCACACGTCCTAGGTAACAATTCTATTAGAAGAACTTGTTTTTTATTCAACTACCACATAACAAAATTATATGTAGTGGTTGCTACATTAATTTGTCCAGACTAAATATCGCTATGAAAGATCAAATCTTGTCATAGTGTAACATCCCA
This sequence comes from Avena longiglumis, assembly GCA_030063025.1. Taxonomy (NCBI): domain Eukaryota; kingdom Viridiplantae; phylum Streptophyta; class Magnoliopsida; order Poales; family Poaceae; genus Avena; species Avena longiglumis. The sequence goes on along the minus strand of CP125977.1, from coordinate 153,204,375 downwards.
GCATTTAGGAACTAACGAAGGGTAGATTTAGGAATTTAATATGTTACATGCATTCATCTGTGAAAACGTGGGTAAATTTTTCGCCAAATAAAAACTTAGAGTGATCAAAGTTTCTTTCATGCTTTGAGCTTAGGTATAGTCTTGAAGGATGATTGCTTTAGAGTTTGATATGATCTTAGTGGATTAGAGTGTTTTGGGAAACAAAATTTGAATTTAAAATTTGAGTGTTGGAATTATAATTCAAAAGAATTTTGAATATTATTTGAGTATTTGATTTAATTAAGAATTAACCCTTAATAACTCAAACTTTAAATAAAAGAAGATAATCAATAAAATTAATATTCCAAAACTTCATTCAATAAATAAGTTACACAAATGTAACTTATGCACATAAGCAACAATCTTTACAATAGTAATAAATAGAAATATAATATTTCTTTATTGAATAATAGTACAATCTTTATTACAAAAGGATAAAAATAAAATTACAAAAGAATAAAAAAATATTACATATGACTATTCTACAAATAAATAAGAAAACCTAAACTAAAATCTTGAATTCCCAAGTCTGGTACCCGCAAAACAAACACGAACAAAAAGAAAGAAAGTTAAGTTTAAAATTATATTACTCTCAGAATTGATAGTGAAGTGCACTGTTCAAGATTCATCATTGAGTAATCTATTAAAAAGGGCAAGTTTCACCAATATGAAAGAATATATCTTTCATAAATTCAAGCCATAAGTCAAATAAACAGCAAGGAGGGGCAAGTTTCACCAGCCAGGTAAAAAGTAACCTGATAACATTAACTCTCAAATTCAGAACATATCCATAAGTTGTACATCAAGCACACAGGCAGCACACACACACCAAACTGCATGGTGTGTGCTGTCAGCACCATAGCAACAACCCAATCACACAAAACTGCTCAGCACAGCAGTGGGGAAGCACTAGTGCATCTCTTCACTTCTCACACCACACAAGAACAGCTAGCTTAGCCAGAGCCAAATAAACCAGCAACACCATCTCACACCAGATCAAGACACATATCACCTGATGGTGACATAAGGAGGGGAAGGATCGGGTGAATAGAAAGTCCAAGCTCACAGGAGCTAGGAGGAGCAGAGTTCCTCAAGGCCAAGCACAAGCATCAAGGGAACACAAGAACATCATCAAGAGGAGAAGGACTGGACCAGACCAGTAACACCACCAGCACATCAAGCCATCACAAGCATAGGTTTTGTGGTGAGCATCATAAACAACCATATGATCTATTTATCTTATCCAAGCAAAAAATATGTGCTGATGCATAAGACAACCTCTCAATAATCACCCAAGTGGGGTGAAGCTATCTTAGAGGTTTTAAATATAAAGATTAGGATCAAACTCTATTAAAAACACCAAATTCTCATACCAGCCTCACAGAATTAGTGATACCAAAGGCAACCTCCATATTCTATCATTTGTTCTTACAAAATCTGGGCACATCTCCAAGAAGGAGTAGCACCTCAGATTTTATAAGCCACAAACAAAACCATATATATTTAACCAACTAGGATCCAAGATCTAGTAAGCAGCTGATGTCTTAACCAATTTTGAAAATGAAAGCAACATAGGAACTTAGTTCCTAGAGCCTTAGACCGGCATCATTGGCTGGATCAAACAATAAGTTTCCCAACTTATCTATCAACATCCATCAAGTCCCAGAAATGACTATAAGTATAGTCAGTAACAAGATCTACTTATGTACCATATTAAGAAGGTTTCATAAGCACTGATCTTATCACAAAGACAATCAAATAGTCCAATCTACACAAATCATCTATCAAATCATCTCCCTGGAACTAGATACAGGGATCATATCCTAATTATTTATTCATGATCAAAGGATCATTAGATTCTATTGAATAAAATTCAGACCAAGCATAATCTGGCAAGCCAACAATAACTAGGTCAGTGAATCCTCACTGACTAGATCATTGTCAGTATCAAGATACTGACAATAGATAAGAAACATCAATTCACTAGAATACCAACCAGAGGCAATACTATGCAACTCTAGCATTTAATCCAACCTTAGTCACAAACCAACAACAGCACCACACAATCAAAGGGGGGTGACCACAAGCACTGAGGTGCAGAGCACCCAAATCCCCATTAAACATCATAACCAAATCATAGGAGCATCTTACAAGCACCAGAGATGAACCCTAGTAGCAATACAAGCACAAACTATAACTGGGCACTAGATACACACAAAGGAATCCAAGGTGATAAGCTGAACTAGGATCCATGAAGGCATAACTCACCAGGGCCCTTGCTGACGAATTGAAGAGGAAGCAGAATGGCCGCCGAGCTCGCGGCGGCACGGGGAGCACCCTAGAGGGAGCTGCAACCCGCACCAGCCACGGCAGCGGCCACAGTAGTACACGGGCACCACACCTCACCACGGGAGGGTCCGCGGCGGCGGTAGCAGCACCATCCCCAAACCCTAGGTTTCGGAAAGGGGCTAGCCTAACCATGGTAGGACCCCAGGATCAAATCTGTAACATCCCAGCGTTAGAGCTTAGAAATAAGCTGAACACAGATGAGTGCATTGCATTCATGCATAGAAAATCTGAATAATTTTCGCGCTTTTAAATAAAAACTTGTCAAAGTGATTGAAGCTTCTCTTAACTTGATGGAATTGAAGTAGATCATCAAGTTGACTGCGATAAGTTTCAATATGACCTTTTCTAAATCTTATTTTTGGGTAAACATGAATTGATCTAAGGGTAGATCAAATATAATAAAACTAAACCAAATACATTACTTAATGATTTATATCTGATCCCTAAGTAATTATATCTTAATATTCATTACAGACTCATGAATACCAAGTTATAAACATAACTTAAGTAATAGGAATGTAGCAATTAAATCTTGATCTAATTTAATCTCATCTACTTATACCATGAGTATCATGGTAATACCTATCCTTAACTCTTTAGTGAGATTGAGTAGGAAAGAAACCAAGTCAAGATCATTCACCATATATCTTTCTTTCCATATCAATCTTTATCATCTCTAATGAATCTTATCTAAATATCTGTTGTTAATCAATGTTGAGTAATCAACTATTGATTCACCAATTCTTCATCTATCAATTATTCTCCTTATTATATCATTCACTTAAGACCTATAAAGAAATAAGTAAGAAGGGGTAAATAGTAATGCTAGAATTGGATATCATCTATAGGATGGAAGATTTTGGAGAGAATGAAATCATTATGATAATTGATGGAGTTAACTCACTCCTAAATGGATAGAAGAGTTATCTGGAAGACATAATTATATGTGGTAACAAAGAAGATTATAAGGATGAATTTTGAAGATAGTTACCAAGGAGTAATCCTATTGGATCAAGTAGGTATAGTCAATGAGTAATATCTCATAGATAGATGGGGATACTAAGAAGATAACTATAATACAATTGTAATGTTGTATTGATGAGGCCTTGATTAACCAACTGGAAACCTAAGCCATAAATGATCAAAGGATTATAATGATCATGTTTAAGTCACCAAGATTGAATGCTTATATCATGTATAAGTGACATTGGTGGATAGAACATGATTGAACCCTAGTATAGATATGTTATCCTAGGTTAGCTATGACAAGTCACATTAATATAATGTGAAGTTGGAGTATGAGATACTAGAGTTAAGTAGAGACCAGATAGTGTGATCAAGATGATACCAGAGCAACATTGGATTTATAAATGGAATGAGAAGAATAAAAGGTGGATAAGAAGATTCTGTAAAGCAAAGCTCATCCTGTTAGCACATGATGATGGATATAGAGAAATAGTATATCTAGGAAAGGAATTCCTTAATTAGAAGTCCAGGATTGTGAATTATGGAAGGTAGGAATTCTTGGTAAACACTAGACCCTAAATCTTTACCAAAAATATTATCCATTTCATCTGATTGATCTATCATCTTATTTACACAAAGCTTCATAGAAATATTTTCCTATAGCAAATAACTTGAGCACATCTTTGTCATTTTCAATCATCATTATCATAGGTACTTAGGAACTATCTTTATCAATTATTTCTCATAAGTTAGCCTAGAAAACAATCCCACCATTTTATTCTAAATGGTGATATCATTCAAGATCTTTAACATAAAGATAATATATCTTAACCATTCACCCTTATTCACAATTATCAAGGGTTATAAAAATATTAAAACTCCCAGAATTCATGGTAGCCATTTATAATCTCAAATATTTAACTCTTAAGTTAGTAATAATAAAATATTTATATTGCTATTTCCTAAATTCATAGGAATAATATTAACCCCATTAGTACTTAGAACTTTATGTACCAAATACTTATGAAGGATCACTAAATATAAAAGTTTCCTTAACATTATGTATTAATGAGAATAAAATCTCATTAGTTAGTACTAATGTATTCTATAATAAGTTTATAAATTTTTGCCCAATTAAATTCATATTAAAGGCCCTCACAAATAATAATAGAAAAAGTATATATATATAAAGGAAATAAAGAAAATATCACAATATATAATAAAAGTTCACAAATTGATTCTTAATAACTTTATTATTGCTGGAAGTATGCAGAAAATAATATTCCATAAAAAAAGTTGAAACCAAATATAAAAATACAAACCTGAAAATAAAACAAAAAACAGGAAAGAATAAAAAAAGGACTCAGACTAGAAACTGGCCCACGGCCCACATCCTCGCTACCTTATCTTTCGCTCACACCCAACATCCTATAGCCCACTCCGGCCCAACAGCAGCCCGCGTACCCTTTAGATTTAATTTTCTTCTTCCTCGCGACAGAAGGACTCGCCGGCAAGCAGCTGCCTGGCTCGAGCTCCGCCGTCCACCATGGTCGCCATGATTCGTGATGAGGCTGCCGACACCTGGAGAGAATAATAAGTCCACGCCGACGCCTTGCTCGTCCTCATCCTCACTTCCCCTCTCAGAAACCTCTCTCTCTCTCTGAATCCTCCATACCGAGAACCTAGCCTCGCCGGAGCCGATCGTCTTCGACGTTTTCGAGCTCCCCTTGAACCGCTGAGGCTGCAGTTAGGATCCCCTTGATCATCTGGTTTGATTGCCCCACGAAGAACAAGACGAAGGAGCTCCAATCGCGTCAATCGACACCTCCATCTCCGACGGGTTCCTCCGTCGTCTACCTCGATTCCGGCCACCTCCGGTCACACTAAGCCCTCCACTGCAACGCCGGTGAGTTGCGGATACTCGGGCACCTCTCTAATCTCTCTATCGCTTCTGGAATCATCTCCACCGGGTTCATCTCTAACCGCCGCAGCCGTACCTAGTCGCCAGTCATCCTCCGACGACCATATCTGAGCGGCACCGCTGCTAGTAGGATCCCTGCAGTGCGCTCTTTCGAACCGTAGCAACCACGCATGCCAAAATCCACTAGATCGCCGTTTCTTGCCACGACCATCACCGTGAGATGACGCCACCGATGTCATGCTAAGGCCAGTCGATTCGTTTGACCGGTCTTTGCCCATGTGGCATGTGACGTGGTCCCTGGCCCACCTGTCATTGGCCATGGGTAGAAGTTGGGCCGGTCACAAGTGCATTCACCAATCTAAGGGGTGATGTGGCCGATGGCCCACTAGTCAGTGACTTAGTCTAGGTTAGCTTTGGTATTAAAGAAAACAATATTAATTCCAATATAATAAAATGATTAAATCTTGTTTTATTAATAACTTTTGTTTTATAATTCAAAAAATATGTTTAATATATGAAATTTTTTAGAAAAATAAAATCTACAACTTAAAATTATTATCAAATATTATTATGATGATTATTTAAATAAATATAGTTTAATAAAAGTTTTATAAGTAATAAAACTTTGATAAATCATATTTTAATATTAGTAAATATTAAAAATATAAATAAAATACCAAAAATCTTAGAAAAATAATAATTATAATTTAAAACTATAATGATGCATTATTACTCCACTTAATTAAATATTTGTTATTTAATAAGTCTTTATAAAGTAATAAGTATTATAAAAATCACATATTATTTTTTTAAATCACAAAAATAAGTGTAATATACCAAAATGATCACAAAAATAATACCTATGAGATAAAAATATAATATTCCACTTTTGAGTTAAATAAAAAGTTAAAAACTTTAATAACTTGAATTTAAACCTATTTCTTTAGTTAATAATTCATATAAGAGTAAATAAAAAATTCTAATATTTTAAAATTAGCTAATTGAGTCTATTAAATAGTACTAGTCTTCAATAATGATAATATGAAGTCAAAATGGTTCAACATAATTTAAATACAATTTTATTAAATTTTCCTTTAACCATAAATCTAGATTAGTTTATAAAAGGATCCTTATCCAATATAACATCTCCAAGTATAATTTAATGAGAAAAAACCATTCCTTCACTTATAAGGAGATAAACACCATAGTAAGTTCATAAGTAGTGAATAATATTGTTTACTTATTCATAAACCTTAACCACACCCTTATAAGGAGGTAAATCCCTTTATACAATTATAATGTAAAGAAACCATTACCAACTAAAAATAATGCCATTCTTAAGTAACTTTAAAGAAACATTATGAAGTGAACAAGATATAAGTATAACAAGCATTACACCTAAAGTCCGTCTATGTTTTAAAGTTAAATTTAGTCTATAATACTTTAAATAATGCTAAAGACTTTATTATATGCTTTACATTTAACTTTGGTCTGTTATAATTATTTATAAAAGTATCTTAATAAAAAAGTATCTTATTACCAAACCAACCAAGTTAAAAACCAAGATAGATAAGTCTCAAGTACTAATGCTGACATTATTCAAATGAAGTAATTCTTTCTTATTTAAAGATTATAACTAGAAAGAAAACCTCATAAGGTTAACTTAAAGGCTTAAATGCTTCTGCTTAGTTAAGTAAGATTTTCTTAAAATGTTATTATTTTCGCCACTTCAAACATCAAATGACAATTAATAATAATCACACTACATTAAGCTTTACTTATATACCTAGAATTGTTAACACTTAAGTTCATTATAAATGTCATCACTTGCAAGGTAAAACTTGAAGATAAGATAATTCTCATATAAGCAGTCCTTGAGTAGCACATCTCATTAGTATATCTTGTTGTTGTATGCCATTATGTTTACATGTTATTTCACACACATTCACAAGCCTTAATAAGAAGCACATGTGTGAACCTTAATCTAAAAGGGCAACACATTCCAAGGAAAACCTTTCCAGTATCCAAACCCTAGAACAACATTACCTTGGGATTCAAGTTTACGAAATTGCATTACACTACTTATGCATAATAGCATCTTGCTTCTTTAAACATTGGTCCTTGATGCTGATTTCAGATATTGGATCTTATATTGTTTCGAAGACCGTGAGTGCATAATATTGCAATCACAACAGGAAAGTTCACACTTGCTCATGTCCTTTGATTATTTTCTGTAAAGTATTTTACAAATCCAGTGTTGTCATCGCCTGCATTTGAAAAAGGTCAGAAAACACCATTTTCATAATAATGTGATTATATGTTATTTACCATGAGGTAATAACCTACTATAAGAGTTCCGGTGGTAAAGGAACATATTATCTAGGACTTAATAACCAATGTCACCCGTGATTCTTGCGCCGTATATTACACGTTGACCATGAGATTTGGAATGGGACGAAGAAGTCAGCTATATCTTTTCCCTCTCGCATGGAGCTGGATGTGCGGTTCATGGCTGTTATCACGCGTAGCATGCATATTATATGGTAATTCATAGAGGATATGTAGCATATGGGTGGGAGCCCTCAACGTCCCACGATAGTTCCGGCATCTGAACGGTCTGTACAAACCATTGCCGTAATTCAATAGGTGGGCATGGTGTACACCAAGTAGACATGCGGGGTCGCGGAAAAGGCAGTGATTGGCTTGGATCTTAGGTTGGGCCTCAAACAAAGGAAGTTTGAACAGGGACATACTCCCGGCCGTGCAACAAAACCTAAGGTCTCTCATGGGTCAAGTGACGCACCTCTGCAGAGTGTAAGAACTGTAACTTGTTACTCCCTGTTCCGGGAAGGAGCTGCGAACGGGGTGGGAAAGGAACTCCATGAAAGTTCTGGTAAACCCGTGAAGGCTGACGGACATAGCTTTTCAGAATAAAAGCAACCTTTGAAGAAATGTTTACGAAAACTTGCATTGCCTACGACCTATGGTCTGTGGATGTAGATATAGTGCATCAAACACTCATTTTCTAGTGAACTTGCTGAGTACGCTCGTACTCAAAGTATCTTCTTAACCCTTGCTAGTTTCTAAAGCCAGTACAGATGATGTCTATATCAAGATATGCTCCAGGAATCATCATCGAAGGCTAAAGCTCTTCAATGAAGTCAAGAAAGCCAACATATACATCAACCCAAGTGAAGACAAAGTTACTGATTTGATAGGAATATAATCTCTAGCCATAGAACCTATTTCTGTAGCGTATTGCAATAGCAGCAATGCCAGACCATTAGTTAAAATACTAGTCTTAATAGTATGATAGTTTTTGAGTTGTTTATCTCTAATTCTTCTTTGTAAGAAGTTTATTTATCTCTCTTTAACCTAGAGTGTTCTCTGGATCTTGTGTAAAGAGTTGAGTTGTAACCTATAGTCATGTCTTGGATCTGTTGTGTTTCTGTTGTATCACTCTGAGGGATGTAATACTAGTGAACGGTGTTTCATTGGTGTTATGTCAACGACTATAGTGTACTACATCATGCAATGGTATGCTGGGTCACCGCAAAATAAAACTAGACCATATGGATGAGTGTGGTCTACAACCTCGCCTCGCACCACGGCGGCGGCCAGGACGGTCCACGGAGGCGCGAATCGCCGGCAACAGCATCTCTGACATCGGGGTCGGGAGAGGAGAAGAAGAGATGTGAGATCGAGGGAGAGACAGAGAGGGAGTTGGGCTGGGTGGGCCGAAAACCCTTCGGGGTGTTGTTTTGACCTTGCCCTAATGGGCCACAAGGGCCCAATAAACCCAAACAGACAGCCCAAACCATTTAGAGCCTGTTTTTAATAAATAGGATAAGACCAAAATGCCCCTAAACTTAAATAAATTCTAGAAAATAAAATAAAAGTTCAAAAATTATAAATAAAATATTTTTGGATTCACAATAATCCAAACTATCCAAATCAATTAAGAAATAAAATTTTAAACATATAAATTTTATTAATTTCATTAAGAATTTTGTAATTTAAATATTCCTTATGGAATTTTACAAAATAATTGAAAGATGATTAAATTAAATAAAAATCACTTTCATTATATATTAATATTGTAGTATTTTAGAGAAATAATAAACAAATATTTAATCACAATTTTTGGTAATTAAATGATAATTCTTAAAGGAATTATCAAATCAATAAAATTCAAATAAAAGGGAAATAAAATAAAAGAATACAATATTCTACTATAAATATGAAAAAATAATATTTATAAATCCTTTATTATTAAAAAGAATTTTTATAATAATGGGGAGAATGCATATCAAGTTAAAGGATGCATTACATTACTTTGCATAATCATTTTGCTTTTTTAAATATTGTCCTTACCGGGCAATAATGATGTTTTTGTAGACATAGAAGCTCAAGGTCCAGTGCAAGCATCAGACTTCACTACCTTTCCATCACAAGGCAAGTTCATCACTTGCTCATATCCTTTGAAGATTCTTTATCAAAGTATTTGCAAATGGTGTGTTATCATATATACTCTAAAGAAAGAAAATGTTATTTTCACAAATAAATAAATCTTAGATATCATCCTAAGTGATGATATAATGGAGCAATAGAACTTAGGGTTCTAATTGCAATAATGATGGTCAATTAGGGACTTAATAACCCCTGACATCAGTGATTCTAGCGCTGTATATTACGCGTTAGCCATGAGATTTGGAATGGGACAGAGAAGTCAGTTGTATCTTCTTCCTCTTGCATGAAGCCGTATGTGCAGGTCGTGGCTGTTATCCTCGTAGCGTGCATATTAATTGGTAATTCGTAGAGGATATGCAGCATATGAGTGGGAACCCTCATCGTCCCACGGTAGTTCTGGCATCTAACGGTTTGTACAAACCATTGCCGTAATTCATTATGTGGGCATAGTGTACACCAAGGAGGCATGCGAGGTCGCGAAGGGGGCAATGATTGTCTTGGACCAACTACTGAGCCCCACATCATGGAATTGTGGACGGAAAAGTACGCCCGGTTGTGCAACAAGGAGTTGATCTCTCATGGGTAAAGTAACGCACCTCTGCAGAGTGTATGAATTGTAACTTTTTACTCCTTGTTCCGGGAAGGAGCTACGAACGCGGCAGGAAAGGAACTCCATGAAAGTTCTGGTCAACCTGTGAAGGCTTATGGTCATAGAATTTCTTAATAAAATAAATCTTTGAAAAAAGATTTACAAAAACCACATAGTGCCAAGGATTTATAATCCAAGGTGGTAGTTACAGCATCAAACTTCCCACCTTGCATATAATTAACTTGTTGGGTAACGCTGTTAATCATCCTTTCCTTTGATCCCTTGCTTAGACTCTAAGGATCCCGAAAACGTGCCAACGTATGCAGTTGAATGTCAAGAAGATGTGTTCTAGGAAGAGCCTGACCTGTCAGGAGGTGTTGAAGGAGTGGATTATGAAATCCGATATGGTGTCTATGATAACAAGTCCAACTAAGTATCCTAGTTAGTAGTAACCAACGGAGCTGAGCAGCATGAACCCTATAGAATAAGCTGCTGAGCTCAACTCCTGGTTGGAGTTGCTACTTTTAAATTCCGCTGAAACACTTTAAATTTTGGTTTGTAAGTTGAAACCTTTTGAAGTCTTGAACTTCTGGTATTGTAATAATAATAATGTGTTAATGTTTGTAATATGGACCCGCAATGTTTCTGTTGTACCACTCTAAGGGATGTGATATTTACAGAACGGTGTTTTGTGGATTTAATATCAACAACTATAGTGTACTACACATGAAGTGGTATGCTGGGTCACCGCACATAGTCAATCTTTGAAAATTTTTGTGAACTCTTTCCCAACATGTCGAATATTTCATAGATGTGAAACATCCATGCCTATTTCTTTGTAGATCCAAACACGACTGGAAGGTCGTATACCTTTCTAGAGGGTCTTTCAAGTTCAAATCTTGATTTCTCGTGTATGGAACTATCATGGACTTTATGGCTTCAAGCCATTTGACAGATTCAGGGCCCATCATTGCTTCTTTGCATATAGTCAGTTCACCATTGTCAAACAACAATGATCTACTTTCAAATCCTAGCATTTGATTGTTTACCCGACCTACTTGGTTCAATAAGAACTTTGACCTTCGTGACCAAAACCTTTGAGACACGTGAGCCATGAGCATTGTTGCTGCCTTTGGAACACTTTTCGGCGCTACGCAACTCAGCACATATAGCTAAGGTTATTTTAACCTTATCAAAGTTCTATTGTCCTCCCACTTAACTTTTCATGAAAAATTTCTTCTCAAGAAACTTGACGTTCTAAGAGACAAACACTTTTGTCTTTGGTGTTATGGAGGAGTACCAAACAATTATCCGAAATAACCTACAAAGACATGCTCATACCAATGTTCAAGAAAGGACAACTTGGGTTTTATCCCAAACCATAACTTTATATGGTGTCATTTCAATGAATCATGATGGAGCTCTTTTTAGTGGAAAAACGGTAGTCTCTAAAGCTTTCAATCTTTAAAATATAATGGCAGTTTTATAAATGACACCTTTGATCTTACCATGTCAAACAAGGTTTTATTACATATCTCGATCACTCCATACTCTTATGGTGTTTCAGGAAATGCAAATCCACGAAACGATTCGTCAAATCTTAGGTGTTATGCGAAACTTGTAACTCAAAAATCTTCCTTTATGATCCTATCATAAATTCTTTATTTTCTTGTTACATTGATTTTGCACTTCATCTTAAAAGTCTTTGAACATTTTCAAATGTTTCACATTTCATCCTCATTAAGTAAATATTCATATATTCACTCAAATTTTTAGAGAAAGCATATGAAGTTGAAATTCATCGCTCTTGACTACACATAATGGACTTCATACAACAATATGTACAAGTTTCAATAAGCTAGCCATCCATTCCCTTTGGCCTATGAACGGAGTTTTAATTATATCTAGGAAAGTTTCACAAGCATCATTTGATCAAAAATCAAAAGACTCCAAAATTCCATCCACATGGAGTTTCTTCATGTTTTCTTTCCAATATAATTTAAACGGCGATGTCACTTCCTAAGTGGTCTTTCAATCAATTGTATTTTGACTTTTTTAGCATTTGTTTTATGGATGTGATTTATCCAACGAGATTTGTAAATCATCCATATTTTATGGATTACGGCAATTATTTGAACAACCCTTTTGTTCTCATAATACCTGATAAAACAAATCTTGAAGGCAAGCTTTGATGTTAACGAGCAACACAACAACCCTTTATTTGTTCTCGATGAACATCATCACATATTCTTTTGCTAATTACTTAGGCCATTATAGTTCATGAATTGTGTTGTTTCGTATGACGATTCATACCAACAAAATCAGTATCCAATACTTAAGAACCACATTATTTAACAAGAAAATAATACATCCATAACTCGTATATCCTCTATATACCTAAGTTGAATAATTCTAGTATTTTATTTTATGCCATATATTTATGAGATTCTCTTTTAGTATTTCCTTTTCTGTTTGAAAGAATCTATCAACATCAATAGTGGAGCCATACACATGACACATAGTCCAAAGCGTGTATAGTTAAATACCAATGTCTTTGGACTTGCACTTTGAAGTAGATCACCATCATCAAATGTTTGGTGTTATTTCAAATTCCATCCTTTAGTAATCTTTTAGTGTAGCAAACATTTTAACTACAAAAAATATTCATCCTTATCATGGAACTATTCATGATCAAACTATTTTAGCTTGTTACGGTGAATCGCGATTATAATGTTGCTCTCCAATACCTTTTGGAGGATTAGGACAACTAATGTCTTCAACCTTTTGTCAATTCCCATCAAATATGAGAACATAAACTTTGCCATATTATACGCTATCATGTTTTAATGAAAAAATCGTTTCAGGTATCGTAATATATTCCACACATTATGGTTTCTAAAACAACTCTTTCAACTCCTAGATTACCTTGATATTAAAACGATCTTTTGAATATCAAGAATCATGGAGACAAACATGATACTTATATACTAACACTGGAATTGTTACTCTTGATTTAATACCAACTATTAAAATTCACGGAGTAATTGAAACTTACTGAAAGCTTGCAATGGGACTTTTAAACTTTAGATTAACACTTCAAAACAATATGATACCAGTTCATAAAGTAACTAACCAGAATTCTATAGTTCTATCATCTCAATTATAACTAAGCGCAAGGTGGTAAATGGATGCCAATGACTACAACAACTATGCAAATTCACTTTGATTTAATTTATGATAAATAGTGTTCAACTTTTAATCATATTGCTGTTGAACTCCCACTCAAAACAATATCCCTCACATTGTTTTAGTGATTATATGAAGCAAAGCAACTATACCAAGTCCGATCATCACGTGACATGATGTAGTTTCAAAGTCGAATAATCAACATGTTCATCATATCTACTATATGACTCATGCTTTACCTTTCGGTGATCCGTGTTCCGAGACCATGTATGTACATGCTAGGCTCGTCAAGATCAAACCTTAGCTTCCGCATGACCAAATCTGGTTTGCTCCCATTCTATACACTCGCAGAATCAAACACACCCGATCATCACGTGGTGGTTCGAAACAACGAGCTTTAGCAACGGTGCTTACTAAGGATGAACACTTTATAACTTGATATTTTGTGAGAGGGATCATATTATAATGCTACCGTTGCGAACTAAGAAATACAAGATGCATAAAAGGATTAACATCACATGCAATTCATAATATGTGATATGATATGGCCTTTCTTCTTGTGCTTCTGTTCTCCATCTTCAAGAACGAACATGATCTCCATCATCACCGGCATTGCGTCAAGGTCAATGACGCCGCTCCTTGGTTGTCATCCACCAGCATCAACTATTACAACTACTTTGAATAATAGACACGCGGGTCTTAACGAAATTAAAATACAACCATATGGGTCCTGCCGATTGCCGACTTACAATAAGGAACATTGCATACATCATACATAATCACAATCATGGCCATATCACATCACAGCACACCCCTGCAAAACAAAGTTAGACGCCTCTAATTTTCTTTGCATGTTTTACGTGGTTTGGGGCTTTCAATAAGTGTCGTTCTAACTTACGAACAAGAACCACAACGTTGATACTAGTATTGTCAATTACCCGTTGTAAATTGAATCTTCACTATGTTGGGAGAAACAGGCACCCGCAAAGCCACTTATGCAATACAAGTTGCATGTCAAGCGTGGAGCAAGTCTCATGAACGATGTCATGTAAGGTTAGCCCAGGCCGCTTCATCCCACCATCCCGCAAGATGCAAAGTACACAAGAAGCAATCGACAACAAAAGCATCAACACCCACAATGACCATTGTGTTCTAATCGTGCAACAGATCTACATACACTACAAGAAATCTGGCAATATATGACCCTCTATTTTCGTCACAGAATCATCATAATAGTCTTTTTATGACGATTTTGAGATCGTCGAAAGCTGAGCGTCGCAAACGAACTATAACGACGTTTTTGATAAAATCGTCATAACCTTCTATGACGATATTGGATCGTAATATCGTCACGGGCCATCTAACATGCCAAGTCAGATCCTACGTGGCTGATCCTACGTGGCAAAATTGTGACGAAATTAAATCGTCTTAAATCAAAATCAGCCCAGTCCATTTCTGGATTCCACATGGGCTTAGCCCAACTATTCTGGATTGATTTTCTCATCAAATCTGGTTAGCTACATGGGCCAAGCCCATCATTCAAGCATTTTTTTTGTTTCGTTGCATTGGCCTTTTCTTTGGACAGATTTTTACTTTGGGCCTTCTTATTTTGGGCCGGTCACACCTAGTGTTCCATAATTCATACGGTCCCGATTGCGGTATATATTTTCTCGATAATTAAAATCTAACAATTTAATCAAGACCAACAGAATATACAAAATCATTTTGATTCAAGCAGGCACATTATGATCGGCATTACAATCATACACAGTTCTACATAGTTCACATCAGTGGAGCTACCAAAATACAATAAAAAAATTACAGAAAGAATAAAATCCAAACTTCTTCACGCTTTCTCTTCCTGGAACTTCTTCATGCTTCCTCTTCCTGGAACTCTCTGAAGAGTACACTCTGAACAAAGCTTCGGAGTGGATATACACTCTCAAAGTCGAATCTGCTTCCCAAAACAATAGAAAGCAGTAAAAATACTAACACAGATAAGAATGGTTATGTACATTACTTAGCCATAGCATATAATTTGTGTATGAAGTCATAGAATATAAGCTATTCTTATCCATTACTTAGCCAATGTAGTTCTGTACACAGATTTTTTTAAGAAACAAGAAACTATTACCAAAGGAAGAATGGTTAGTTGGTTAGTTGCTCTCGAAATGAATAGTGTGTTGCCTTTGTTAAAGTTCATCATTGAGCTAAACTTTAGAAAGGGCAAGTTTCACCAAAAAAAGTAGCATCTGTTCATATCGATATTTTGCCTCAAGACAACATCATAAATTTGGAGGGGCAAGTTTCACCATGACTAAGGTAATAAGATAAAGATTCCACAAATATCAAGTTTTCACTTGATCTCATCCACACCAGTAGGTCCCACTTGCAAGAAGCTTGCGCATCAACATGCAAGTAGCTGCTGTCAACACCACAGCAGACCAGGAAACCAGATAATAAGGAACAGCCGTAGCTAACAATTACCTGGCCACACTCCACAGCACATCCACACAAAGTTACCATCAGAGTGTTATACCTCACCCTCAACCAACTCTGGTTGCTCCTTGGAGCCATCCAGGAGCTAGAAGTAGAGGGATTCACAGCAAAGGCAAGGTAGGATTCATAGCAAATTTACATAGAGATGCTATGTATGTTCCTCATAGAGAAATAAAAAGATACACCATAATCTCTGTTCTTATTTAGAGTTGGCCTCAGCCTTTGCATCCTAGGCAGGGGCTATAGCACACTTCTACTAATTATACCAAGGCCATAAAAGCATACAAATCATCTTTGCACAAACCAGCAAGCATGAGGGATTGCTGGGCACAAATCCAAAAGAATTGGAATTGCACCTCAGGCACAATCCCAAACTCACTCCCACCAAACTCTCAATCTAGTCTCTAAAACTAGAACATCAGCCCTTCAACAAGTTTGATAATAAATACTTTTCTTAGATATTCAAAAATATCTAAGAATCATTTTATATTTTAAAACAAAGGTAACTGAATCAAAGATTCAGTTACACACTGCTCATCTTCACAGTTCGATTCAAGGAAACTAGAACTCATATAGCTCCAGCAATTGAACAAAAATACAGGCCATAGGGGATTTGCAACATCACAAAACATGCTCTTTAAATGAAATCATCTTCATAGCCATTTGGCTAGGAATCATTTAGATTATTGTTGTCATATGGACAGAGTAATCATATTGATCATCCATTTACACTTACCAATATTACCCAAATAATCTTTATCATTTTCCTAGCAGTAATTCTAGAATCAAAGCTATACCTTATTTCACTGTCAGATCTGACAGAGAATAAAGCATTTTCATAGAAAGTGTTTCTGGGAATCATTTTAGTGAATATTCCATGGTCATATAAGTTCTGAATCCACTAGCTACTTGCATCCAACAATAATTTCAAGCCAATATGATTTCCAGATCATTTTCCTAACCAATTCAACTAGGAATCAGTGTCAATAGTTCTTAACTATCAACATGAACTAGCAAATGTTCAGACCAGCAAGTATCCCAAACAGATAAAATCCAAACCAATGGTTTGAATTTTCATTTCTACTATAATCATCCAGAAGGGTTTCTCAGATCATCTACCCAGATTAAGTGTAGCATAAACCTACCCTTACCATAGTACCTCATCATTTAATCATAGGGTACATAATTAAAATAGGGCCTTGAGACCATCACAAGTAAACCAAGCATGTCAATTGAGCATCAAACCAGAGCTAAGATATAACCACCAGACACAGTTATTCACCAGATGTGAACCCTAGGTTCAGATATGAAATCTAGACAGTGGGGA
Source organism: Avena longiglumis (assembly GCA_030063025.1). Taxonomy (NCBI): domain Eukaryota; kingdom Viridiplantae; phylum Streptophyta; class Magnoliopsida; order Poales; family Poaceae; genus Avena; species Avena longiglumis. The sequence goes on along the minus strand of CP125977.1, from coordinate 153,187,029 downwards.
ATCACAGAAAACACACTTGACATGGCAAGGTAGATAAAGCCTGGAGGGAAGCATAGAAGGAGCACCTACCTGGGGCGAGTTCTATCTCTCGGAGAGAGGCGAGAGTATCGGCGCAGCGGCAACACGAGAACACCACGGAAGGCTTCACCACACCACCACCTAGCCCAAAGATCAATCTCACCACCAAGGCGGCACGGGGAGCACGAGGGCCTGACAAGATCCTACACCGGCCTAGAATAACACAAATCAGTAACACCGTCAACCAAGGCATGCCAGGACAAACACAAGTGAATGATGGGGGATCAAGCAGGGAGGTTCGGGTGGTGGTTCTGGTGCTTGCAGGAAGAAGGGAAACGCGTATGCGGATGGAGAAGTGGCGGCATGAGAGGATGGGGGAGGATGTGGATGAAAGATGGTGTTGATTGGGGGTGGGGTGGGGGTGGCGGCGACGGCGTGGATTGGATCTTGGGAGGCAGAGGCGATACTCAGTGAAGGTGGGGATCTAGCTCTGGGTGGGAGGCGCGGGGTGGCTCGGGATCTGATGCGAGGGGAGAGAAGGAAGGAGGGAGGTGGTGGCGACAACAGGAATCTAGGGTTAGGCAGATGCGGGAGGCGACGCATAGCCATGGCGGCCCGGCCACCATCCACGACCACGCTTCTCCCAGATTGAGAGAGAGTGAGGAAAGAGTGGCGGCAGGGTCTGCGAATAGGAGTGGCGGGGTCTGCGACGGGGCCGTCGTCGCTGGATCCCCCTACACAGGGCCGCCATCGACGGCGTAGACGAGCAGCGGGACCTGGCCCACCTTGATGCCGTCGACGGCTGTGCCGGGGGGGCGGAGCTGAGCTCAGCGGGGGAGAGGGGAGGTAGACGGTGGATCGGCTGGAGGGGAGAGGGTGGTGGCCGTGTTGTGAATCGGGGAGTGGAGAGAATCGGCGACGCAGATATAGGGCAAGGAAAGGGGCGGCGCGAGGGTTGGTGAGGTTAGGGTTGGTGAGGCCGTGGGCATGGTGGGGTGGTGTGCTTCTTCGGGTGAGCTACCAACCATTGGATCGACTTTGAACGGTCCATATAACGCACATAAGGCTGATCCATGGGAGGCTTCCGTGTTTTGATTGGTTGGTTTAGAAAACACATATGGGTCCGCCATATTATGACGATTTCAACCAACAAAATTACGATTACGAGCCTATCGTCATAATTTTGAAGGGGTTTGGCCCTCCTGGAGTGGCTAGCGACGATCTGGTGCAAATCGTCACAAAATTTATGACGATTTTTGCCATCGTCAAAATGGGAACGTCATAAGTTGACACATTTCTTGTAGTGATATAGACATGGCTCTGATACCACTGTAGGGGTTCGTAGCATGGAAAACAAAAAAATTCTACCGCATGCACACAAACAAGCCAAGATCTATCTACTAGATTGTAGTAACGAGTCGATTAGAGTACTCACCCTCGAAGATTCCAAAGGGATTAACGAGAGCAGATTCTCGTGGGTGATGTAGTCGTACACTTGCCGATATCAAGATCGCATAGACTATCCTTCCGGCACTGCGTTCTGGCAGCGCTTCCGCAGTCGGTCACAGGTTCGGTACTCGATGAAGACCTTCCTCTCCCTTGTTCCAGCAGGCAGCGGAGGTTGTAGTTCTCTCCTCGTGATTCCGGGACGACGTGGTGTCAGAAGTAGAGGGAAGATCATGCAGGGCTTCGCCTAAGCTGGAACAGGTTATGGTGGATCTAGGGTTTCTGGCGATCTAGGTTTAGAAGGCCGGAGAGGAGGAGCTGGAGTCGGTGGCGGCTAGGGCAACGGCGACGGGTCGGCGGCGGCAAGCGACGGCGACGGCGTCGCTAGGGTGACGACGGCGGCGCGGCTTGGAGGTCAGGAGGGCTGGTTGTGTTGCTTTGGGGCAGCCCCTCCCCTCTATTTATGAGAGAGAGGGCAGCTTGGGAGAGGGGAGTTTGAATCATTCCCCAAACCCAAGTTGGAGAGAAGGAAGGACTCTTTGATTCTTCCACTAGGAAACTATTGTTCCAGTTTGACTTTTCAAACCTCCCTATTGACTTTCAATTTAGAGATTTATTTCTCTCTCGCAAATGCCCAACAAAGTGACCTAGGACATGATCCAATCATTCCACTTAACCATGACACATTCATGAACCATTCCCCTTCCGGTCCGGTGAACCTTTTAGACCCTTTTAGAACCTCTCCGATGAAAACATCGAAATCATTCCCGAACTCCGGAATCGGACTTTCCTTATATGAATCTTATTCTCCGTACCATTCCGGGTATCGTCGTGATATTCCGGATCCCGTCCGAGACTCCAAACAATATTCGGTCTCCCTACTTACATTCCATATCTACTAAACAACATCGAATCCTTAAGTGTGTCTCCCTATGGTTCGTGAATTATGCAGACATGACCAAGACTCTTCTCCGATCAATAACCAATAGAGGAATCTGGAAATTCATATGGCTCCCACATATTTCTACGATTACTTTGCGATCGAATGAACCACTTACATACGATACCAATTTCCCTTTGTCTCGTGATAGTTTACTTATCCGAGGTTTGATCGTCGGTATCTCTGCATACCTAGTTCAACCTCGTTACCGATAAGTACTCTTCTCTCGTTCCCGTGATATGTGATCCCTTGTGATCCAGTCACATGCTTGCAAGCTAATCGGATGACATTCCACCGAGAGGGCCCAGAGTATATCTATCTGTCACATGGATGGACAAATCCCACTCTTATTCCATGTGCTTCAACACATACTTTCCGAACAGTCAATGCCACCTTTATAGCCACCCAGTTACGGTGTGGTGTTTGATGTCATCAAAACATCCATCCGGTGATGGTGATTAGCATGATCTCATGGTCGAAGGAACTAGGTTACTATGTATAAAAAAGCTTATAGCAAACGAACTATTGAAATGACTTGATCTTTATGCTACGCTTATCTATAGGAGTATGTCAATCACATCATTCTTCTAATGATATGACCTTGTTGTTAATAACATCTCAATGTTCATGATCAGGAAACCTTGATCATATATTAACCAACAAGCTAGTTTAACAAGAGGCTTTACTAGGGACTCTTTTATGTTTACAAATCACACAAGTATTAATGTTACCGATTAATATAATTATAGCATGGTATGTAAACTTTTATCATAAGCATAAAGATATAATAATAACCTTTTTACTATTGCCTCTTGGGCATATCTCCTACAGTATTCAAACACTTCATCATCAGATTTTAATTTTAAAAATTAAAATTTCCACAGAACATTCCCTGTAAATTGATGCCATATATGTACACACAGTTCATACATAATACATCACATAGACTATAGACGTCCATGTCAGATTTTACTTCTGTCCAGTCTACATACATACATACATACATACATACATACATACATACATACATACATACATACATACATACATACATACATACATACATACATACATACATACATACATACATACATACATACATACATACATACATACATACATACATGACCATAGACATTAAATCTGCACGTACTTTGTCCAAATAACATGGCTGGTACTGCTCTACAATTGATTCAACCAGATCTTTGTAATTTGTCAAATCACTGTGAACAAACTTTTTGAAACAAAAATATCTGATATCTTTTCTAACCTTTTTCGGGTTGCTTGGAATAGAAATCTATGCATGAGCACATCTAATTTCAGCAAATAGGGAGGCTGCACGAGGAGAAGGTGCTCACACCGCTAGACGCAGCCATGCCCGCGTCGCCACCGCCCGCTGCCCCTATGCCCGCGCTGCCAGACGCAGCCGTGTCCGCGTCGCCGCCGCCCGTCGCCTCTGTGCTCGCGCCGCTAGACGCAGCCATTCCCGCGTCGCCGCCGCCTGCCGCCTCCGTGCCCATGCCGCTAGACATAGCCGTGTCCGCGTCGCCGTCGCCCGCCGCCTTCGTGCCCGCGCGGCCAGACACAGTGTTGGGAATATGCCCTAGAGGCAATCATGTATGATGAGATTTCCCATTGTATTCATAAAGTTATTAAGTAGTCCTTGTATAAACATCTGATGTGTATCATTGAATATGTGATTCAGTTGTGGAACTATGCATTCATGTTGTTTGTACTAAATATCCTTGGTCATTGAGGTTGTGCTGGACACACAACTTAGACCAATGTGAAAGTTGGCTTGATGACTCGGTTCCACTTGTCATGGGCATGGAGATGCTATTCCAACTTACACAGACTAGGCTAAAGAGTTTAGCGAGTCGGATTGACCCATATTGAGGTACAACGAACTAAGATGTCATTTGTATATCTCAATCAATGTAATCCTTAGACCTGAGGTTGTTGCATAGTCCGAGTTGAGGATCACCGACTTAGGTTACATCAAGCTGATCCGTGAATGGGCGCTTATAAAGCGAGTTCGGGTCGACTGAGAATCAATCTGCGTTATGTGAATAACCAAGATGGGATTTTGCCCCTCCACTCGGAGAGATATTCTCTGGGCCCTCTCGTGAGATATGATTCGGAAAGCATGGCCATGCGCGACTCGGTCAAGTGTTAACAGCCGATCGACTAAGAGTTAGTCGGGTGAATCACTTATCTCGGATCGAGAGAGTCGGACTATTTAAGGGATGACATATATTCGCCTATAGTCGACAAGGTATATCGTGAGGCAAAAGGGACTCGGACGTAAGTCGCATTGAAAAGGCAAGTCGTCATGACTCTTTGGTACTTGGGAATCGATGCGTTACGCTGGGAGCCGATGCCGATTGATCGATTGTGAGTTGGACTCTAATCGTGTCCAAGTAGCCATGAGCTCTTGAGGTCACACACTTAAGGCGGGAGCAAGTTCGGATTGGATCCGAATCATATAATCTGGTTGGGTTGGACCTAAACCAGATTAGGACTGAGATTAGTGAGTTGGACTCATGGTGACTAGTTTTATATGGGCTTTAGTGAATGGGTCGCAAGCGAGCCCACGTTCACTCCTATATATAGTGGAGCAGTAACCCGAAGGTTAATCGTTGTTCGGTTAGGTCATTCCATGTGTTGGAAACCCTAGCTCCACAGCAGTCCGCCATGCGAACCTAGCGATTCGCGCTCCTCCTTATGCGTGTGGATACGGCAGAGGTGCGTCGATCAGCACCGGGACGATCGGATCGTGAGGACTGCCTCGCATCAATCGACGCTTCATCGGTAATCCGCAACCGCGCGTCTAGTGGTAAACCTCGTGGCCTTCTACCTCGGCTAGGTCTTGGGATCACCACGTTAGAGGAAAAGTTTTGTTTTATCTCTGCGTGGCCCAACAGTGGTATCAGAGCGATAGCTTCTGGTTTTAGGCTCGAGATCTCGCATATGTGATATGCGGTAGGCTGTAGATGAGATCTATGTGCTGTTTGGTGGTCGGTCTATGAGATAGATCGGTTTTGTACGAGGTTGATTGGATCAACTGTACTCGGGGAATGGTAGATCAGATTTCCGTGATCATACTGCTGAGGTCGTGGAACGACATACCCCTACCGGTCGGCTTCCGCCATCGGGGTAGACTGTGACACGTAAATCCAGAAGCGGTAATCGAAGATCAAAAAGTTTGATCGAATCGGAACGATGGTCGGAATCCATGTTCGGATCGTAGATGAGATCTACGTTTTCGGAATCCATGTTCGGAATCCATGTTCGGAATCCATGTTCGGATCAAAAAGTTTGTCGTAGCGCCTTAGATGTCGTTGCGAGTTTCACAACGCCGGTAGATATTGTATCTATGCATAACTTGTTTTTGCAGGAAGTTGTGAATGGTATGGTTCATGTGCATGTGATGTATGTGTGTAATCCATACGTGATCTGCGAATCACGTTTTTGTCGACATTTGGAGCCTAGGTCTGTCATTTTATTGTATAACGACCTGCGTCGGATTCTCTATGTAATTTATTTTACTAAGCTAGTGTAGCTGTTTGAGAACCGGAAGGCATGCAAGGTGTTGTACATGTCGGCGACATGGAGTAAGGCGGCAAGTGACAAGAGTTGGCACGAGTCGGATTACGAGCTTTGTGGAGATGGAGATCGCCATGAAGAGCCATACCATTTCACATTATAATTGCTTTATTTTGTGTTATTGTTATGTCTCAGTTTTACCTCTATTAGATAGTCGGTAAAATTTAATCCCTCAAAGAAGGTCTAGTCGGTTTTCCTGATGTTTGCACCATCACAAGTCGGACATTTTTGGTAGTGGGCTCATAAAATTGAGGTGCTGCCAATTCTTTCCGACTAGGTGGGTTCAGTCGGACTCTTCTTGCAGAAACACTCGGTAAGCTAGGCGGGTCTATCACAGTTGTGGGACTCGGGAAAAGTCGGATGGGAGCCGGGCATGTGATGCCACCCGTCCAACAGAGTCGCATGAGATGCGATTGACAAGGAGTTGTCTACCTAGATCACTTGGCGGCTAGCGGTGATGCTAAAGCTCACTAGCCGACTTGCTTATTTAGGATCTGAATCACTAAGAAACCATCGGAGGGTGTTGGTTCTAGTGGGAGCATAAAATATTAAAATGTTTAATATGCTTGCTCTTTTATGAATACATGTCTTAAGTGTTTTGCATATTTTACATTGTAGATCATGGCACCAAGTAGCAGTCACTCTCGTTATCCGGTTTTGCGTTGAGAACCATTCTTGAGAAAGATAAACTGAGCGACACTAATTTTACCAACTGGTATCGAAATAGAATTGTTCTCAAACAAGAAAAGACGGACCATGTCCTAGACAACCCACTTCGGATGAGCCGAATGAGAATGCATCGTCGCACCACCAATGCCTACCGTCGGGCTAAAGATGAGTCCACGGATATTAGGCATCTTATGCTTGCTCACATGGAACCGGACTTGCAAAAGCAGTTCGAGCATGTTGAGGCCTACGATATGATCGAAAGCCTCAAAAATATGTTCGAGCTCGAGTAAGACCGAGAGGTATCAAGTCTCTCGGGCTTTCTTTGAGTTGCAAGCTTAAGGATGGTGATCCACCGAGTCCGCATGTGATCAAAATGGTTGGTTACGTGCGGTCTCTGGAAAGGCTTGGCTACCCCATAAGCGAAGAGTTCGCCATCGATATAATTCGAACTCTCTTCCTAGTGCATATGGTGGTTCATTTGAACTACCACATGCATGGTATGGATAAGAAGCTCCGAATTGCATGGGATGCTCAAGCGGCGGCGGATCTCAAGAAGGGCACCGGTCAAGTGTTGATGGTGCGAGAATAAGGCTAAGTTCAAGAAGAGTTCTTGGACTAAGAAGAAGGCTAAGTCGGGAGGAAGCAGGCTCGGGACCTGTCCCAAGCGCTTCCTCGGGGACTAAGCCATCTCCTTCACCGGATCCACTTGCTTCTCTGCAAGGCGGATGGCCTTTGGAAGAGGCTGCAGCAAGTACTTGGCCGACAAAGCCAAGAGTGGAGGTATGACTTCGACTCGGTACACTTGTTTGCAATGTTATAGACATATATCTTCTTGATGCACCTAATAGTTCTTGGGTATATGATCGGATCGATTATTCACATCGCAACTCGTTGCGGGAGGTAAGAACTAGGAGGCGTAGCAAGAGGCGAGGTTGATATTCGAGTCGGCAACAAAGCAAGAGTTGCTGCGTTGGAAGTCGACACGATGCAACTTCATTTACCTTGAGGATTCATTATGGAACTAAATAATTGTTATTATGTTCCGGTGCTCGATCGAAACATTATTTACGCTTCATGTTTGATGAGGCAAGGCTATGAGTCGAATATCAAGAATAATGGTTGTTCTTTGTATTTGAATGATATGTTTCACGGCTTTGCACCCGTCCGACGGGTTATTTATTTTGAATCTTGATGGTGAGTCGGTTTATAACATAAATGTTAAAAGGTTGAAACCAAATGATCTGAATATGACTTACTTTTGGCAATCGGCTTGGTCATATAAGTTGGAAAGCATGAAGAAGCTCCATGATGATGGACTCCTAACCCGTTCGACTTGGAGTCGTTCGAGACATGCGAATCTTGCCTACTCGGCAAAATGACCAAGACACCTTTTGCAAAGAGTTGCGAAAGGCGACCGACTTGTTGGGACTAGTACATAGTGATGTATGTGGACCAATGAGCACGACGACGAGGTGGTTATGAGTACTTCATTACCTTCAGCGATGATTTGAGTAGGTATGGATATATCTACTTAATGAAACATAAGTCGGAAGCCTTTGAAAAGTTCAAAGAATTCGAGAATGAAACGAGAATCAACTCGGCAAGAAAATAAAGTTTCTTGATTCGGACCGAGGAGGCGAGTACATGAGCCATGAGTTTGATGACCATCCGAAAAGTTGTGGAATAGTTCCTCAACTTACTCCGCTAAGGCATACAAAGGAATGGTGTTTGAAATGCGGAATCGGACCTTGTTGGACATGGTACGATCAATGATGAGTCAGACAGATCTGCCTTTATCATTTTGGGGTTATTGTCTAGAAACAATGGCGTTCACACTAAACAAAGTACCATCAAAATCGGTAGAAGACACCGCATGAGATGTGGACAGGCAAAAAGCGAGTTTGTCTTTTCTTAAGATTTGGGGTTGTGAAGCTTTTGTCAGCGACTTGATCGGACAAGCTTCTGCCAAGTCGGATAAATGTATTTTCGTAGGGTATCCGAGAAACCTTGGGTTACTACTTCTACAACCGAGAAGAGGGCAAAGTGTTTGTCGCTCGGGCGGTGTCTTCCTTGAGAAAGAGTTTCTCATCGGGAGTAAGTGGGAGCAGTGCAACTCGAAGAAATTCGAGAGGAATCGGCTAATAGCGAATCGGCAAAAGAGCCGATCGTGGCGGTGAGCCGAAGACCTGTACTACGAAGATCGGCAAGATTACAGTGTTCGTGATGTGTTCTTGTTAGGCGTGATGAGCCGGCAAATTATTCGAGCGATGGTGGGATCGATTCGAGTCATGGCTTGGAGCCATGAGATCCGAGATAAAGTCCATGGATGAAAATCAAGTTTGGAACTTGGTTGATCGCGACGGTGCAAGACCCGTCGAGTGCAAATGGGTCTTTAAAAGAAAAGCGATATGGATGGAAATGTTTCAATCTATAAAGCACGCCTTGTCGCGAAGGGGTTCCGACAAGTTCAAGGAGTTGATTACGACGAGACTTTCTCGACGGAGCGATGCTTAAATCAGTTCGGATCATGTTAGCTATAGCGGCCTATTTCGACTATGAGATATGGCAGATGGATGTCAAAACGGCTTTCCTTAACGGAAATTTAACCGAGGACGTGTATATGATACAGCCCGAGGGTTTTGTCGATCCGGCTAATGCTGACAAGGTATGCAAACTTCAGAAATCCATTTATGGGTTGAAGCAAGCATCTCGGAGTTGGAATATTCGTTTTGATGAGGTAGTCAAATCGTTTGGCTTCATCAAGAGTGATCATGATTCTTGTTTGTACAAGAAGTTTAGTGGGAACAAAGTAAATTTTCTAATCTTATATGTGGATGACATATTATTGATTGGAAATGATGTCCAGATGTTGCAAGAAACCAAGGAATCATTGGAAAGGAGTTTCTCAATGAAAGACTTGGGTGAGGCAACATACATCCTCGGAATCCGGATCTATAGAGATAGATCAAGGAGGCTCATTGGATTGAGTCGAGTACTTATTTGGACAAAGTGTTGAAAAGTTCAACATGGAATGCGTCGCCTAAGAAGGGTTCTTACCGATGTCCCATGGTGTAAAACTTAGCAAGACTCGGTGTCCTTCGACAACCGATGAGCGAAGTCGGATGAGTGCGATTCCGTATGCTTCGATCGGATCCATCATGTACGCCATGATTTGTACTAGGCGGATGTTTCCTATGCTCTAAGTGTTGTGGTGAGATACCAGGCTGATCTGGAGAGATCCTTTGGACGACGGCTAAAAATATCCTAAAGTACTTGAGAAGGACTAAGGATATGTTCTTGGTTTATGGTGGTGAAGATGAACTTAGTGTAAAGGGTTACACAGACGTGAGTTATCTTACCGACTCTGATGATTCTTGTTTGCAATCCGAATACGTGTTTATTATAAACGGAGGTCTGTGAGCTGGAAAAGTTCCAAGCAAGAGGCGTATGCTGCGTCTACAATGGTGAGTATATTGTCGCCTCGGAGGCAAAGGAAGCTGTTTGGATGAGGAATTTCCTCATGGATCTTGGTGTGGTTCAGGCTCGTACAATCCGTTGGGCGTGTATTGTGACAACAATGGTGCTATTGCACAAGCCAAGGAACCTAGACAACACCGGAAGAACAAGCACATACTCATGCGGTACCATCCGATTCGGTTCGTGGATCGGTGATATCAAGTTATACAAGGTACACACGGATGCAAATATTGCGGATCCGTTGACAAAACCGTTACCCCAGAAGCATGAGGCGCACTTTGAGAGCCATGGGCATTAGATGCCTAGACATGTGATGTCGGAAGATTGACTCTAGTGCAAGTGGGAGGCTGTTGGGAATATGCCTAGAGGCAATCATGTATGATGAGATTTCCCATTGTATTCATAAAGTTATTAAGTAGTCCTTGTATAAACATCGATGTGTATCATTGAATATGTGATTCAGTTGTGGAACTATGCATTCATGTTGTTTGTACTAAATATCCTTGGTCATTGAGGTTGTCTGGACACAACTTAGACCAATGTGAAAGTTGGCTTGATGACTGGTTCCACTTGTCATGGGCATGGAGATGCTATTCCAACTTACAGACTAGGCTAAAGAGTTTAGCGAGTCGGATTGACCCATATTGAGGTACAACGAACTAAGATGTCATTTGTATATCTCAATCAATGTAATCCTTAGACCTGAGGTTGTTGCATAGTCCGAGTTGAGGATCACCGACTTAGGTTACATCAAGCTGATCCGAATCGGGCGGTTAAAAGGCAGAGTTCGGGTCGACTGAGAATCAAGCTGCGTGATGTGAATAACCAAGATGGGATTTTGCCCCTCCACTCGGAGAGATATTCTCTGGGCCCTCTCGTGAGATATGATTCGGAAAGCATGGCCATGCACGACTCGGTTAAGTGTTAACAGAGCCGATCGACTAAGAGTTAGTCGGGTGAATCACTTATCTCGGATCGAGAAGAGAGTCGGACTATTTAAGGGATGACATATATTCGCCTATAGTCTGACAAGGTATATCGTGAGGCAAAAGGGACTCGGACGTAAGTCGCATTGAAAAGGCAAGTCGTCATGACTCTTTGGTACTTGGGAATCGGTACGTTCTGCTAGGAGCCGATGCCGATTGATCGATTGTGAGTTGGACTCTAATCGTGTCCAAGTAGCCATGAGCCTGCGGGGTCACACACTTAAGAGCGGGAGCAAGTTCGGATTGGATCCGAATCATATAATCTGGTTGGGTTGGACCTAAACCAGATTAGGACTGAGTTAGTGAGTTGGACTCACGGTGACTAGTTTTATATGGGCTTTAGTGAATGGGTCGCGCAAGCAGAGCCCACGTTCACTCCCTATATATAGTGGAGCACAGTAACCCAGAAAGGTTAATCGTTGTTCGGTTAGGTCATTCCATGTGTTGGAAACCCTAGCTCCACAAGAGTCCGGCCCGTAACGAACCTAGCGATTCGCATGGCGCTCCTCCTTGTACGTGTGGATACCAGCAGAGATGCTGTGCGATCAGCACCAGGACGATCGGATCGTGAGGACTGCACTGCATCAACTGACGCGCTTCATCAGTAATCCGCAACCGCGCGTCTAGTGGTAAACCTCGTGGCCTTCTACCTCAGCTAGGTCTTGGGATCACCACGTTAGAGGAAAAGTTTTTGTTTTATCTCTGCGTGGCCCAACACACAGCAGTGTCCGCGTCATCGCCGTCGCCTCCGCCACTGGGCCACCGCGCCGCCACTCCAAGCTGGGGTTGGTTTGGCTCGGGAAAGGAAAAGGGACGCGAGCGAGCTGATCGGTTCGATCGATCTGAAAATTGTTCCATCGGTTCGAGTTATAGGAGGGGTATTTTGGTACAACAGAAAAACAACTGACGGAACAAACTAACACCTCAAACAGCGGTGTCATTATGGAAAGAATGTAAATTTAGATGACAAATTGGTAAGAAAAAAGTTTTTAGGGTTAAATAGGGAAGCTGATTTTAAGCCAATGTCAAATAAGGAATTCTCTCCAATGTTAATGTAATCGTCTATATTCATTTAAATTTTACCGAGTTTGATTAAAATTTGGCTAAACCTGAAAACTCAGTCCGAGAACATAATAAAAAACTGACCTTTTTCAAATCAAAAGTTATATCCATTCAATGCTAAATAGTGCTGGATTTCGGTCTGGAACTCCTGTAGTATCCTCGCTCACTGACTTATCAACGGACCCATCGTGAGGCTAGTTCCGGTTGTGACGTTCGACACGATCGGCTAAAAAGTAAGAAACGTTACCCGAAGTGACACGATCACCCACTTTCCCCAGCTACGGGCGCCTCAACCTAACTAACCACGACAGCGTGCGTCCGTGCGCATGCATGCACCGCCGAGCACAGCATGTGCACGCCGATGGCTCCCCACAATTACTCTGAAATGAAGTACAGAGTTAAGGCCTCCGACGACTTGACTGACGCGCAAAGCAGAGGCATCTGCGACGCAAACTGTTGAAAATTTTTTTGCGCTTTCCTGGGGGGGTGGGGCAGCTGATCGACCAAGCTGTAAAGGGGAACCAAAACAAGTCGCACTAGCAAATAGCTTGGCGGCACAACCGAAACATTCAACAAATTTTCAAGTACAGAATCAGAAAAAGATGACATCACGGCGATTTTACTTTATCGTACTGTACGTGATTTGGCGTACTACCGTGCAACAGCGATGGTACGTGCCAGGGAGAGCTCCTGTGGCGTGAACTCCACAAAATGCAGTAATAAAGGTGAAAGAAGACCCATGTTCCGTTCTCTCGGTTAATTTTGCGATTTGCTGTAATGGACACCTGATGATATGATTCCAAACGTGGTTAATGGGTTCCAAAACACACGATCAAACGACCTCCCAACCTCTACCTCCACCCTCCTTAAATAACGACGTAACCCCCTCCTCCGCTCGCTCCCTTCTTAATAATTCGGCTCCATCCAGGCGGACAGAATTGCAGCTGATGCCAGCTCCGGCCGAATCGATCAATCCCGGACGGAAACCTCTCGCTCACCAATGCCATCACTCATCAACGGCCCGGCCTCGCTGCGCTCACTGCTCCGGCCGACCACCGATGACCGCCGGGCGAAGAACGGCGGGGTCGTGGGGCTGTTCAAGATGTTCAAGCTCGTGCCCATGCTCACCACCGGCTGCAAGATGGCCGCGCTGCTCGGCGGGCGGCACAACAGCAGCAGGCCCCTCCTCGCCGACCACGCGCCGGCGGTGACGCTCTTCGGGCACCGGAGGGGCCGGCTCAGCCTCGCCATCCACGAGGACACGCGCGCGCCACCGGCCTTCCTCATCGAGCTCCCCATGCTGGCGGCCGCGCTGCACAAGGAGATGGCCACGGGGACCGTCAAGCTGGCGCTGGAGAGCGACACGCGCAGCGCGCGGCGACGGCTGCTCGAGGAGTACGTGTGGGCCGTGTACTGCAACGGCCGCAAGGCCGGGTACGCAATCCGCCGGAAGGACGCCTCCGACGATGAGAGACACGTCCTGCGCCTGCTTCGAGGCGTCTCCATGGGCGCCGGCGTGCTGCCGCCGCCACCCGCCGAAAGGGAGGGCGCCACCCCGTCCAACGGCCCTGACGGAGAGCTCACCTACATGCGTGCCCGCGTCGAGCGCGTCGTCGGCTCCAAGGACTCCGAGGCCTTCTACATGATCAATCCGGACGACGGCAGCGACAACGCCGGACGGGGAGGCGATAGTACTGCCGCGGAGCTCAGCATTTTCATAGTCAGGAAAAAGTAAGTGGTACAGTACTATCACGTACTACTACTTATTACTACAAATAAATATAAATAATTAGTGTTCCTTTGTGAATAGATATTTTTGTGTGAACAGAGCCTAAATTATGTGCTACTGATTCAATTCAAATGTCAACTTGTGATACAGAAGTAAGAAATCAATGGTGTGTGTGTGTGTGTGTCACCCGAGTGATCGATCGACTTGTATTATAAATCGTGACGGGAAAAGTACGTGTTAGAGTATACATTGTATAGCGTATATCATGTATTGCAGTGTATCACCTGAATCACTTTGGATTGATTCGATGGTTGATTTTGTTAGATCTTCCTTGCTACTCGAGGCTTGTACTCTATATATTGCCAATGTGAGATCTCAGAGATGTGTGGAGCTTCACAAAACACTCTTGTTTACTTGGCATCACACACCGATCCGAACCTCGACCTCGATCTGATCTGCCCCTCAACATGGCATATAAATTGTGACAGGAAAAGTACATGTTAGCATATACAATGTACAACGTATATCCTGTATTGCAGCGTATCATCTAAATATCTTTAGATTGATTCGATGGTCGATTTTGTTAGAATCTTCCTTACTACTCAAGGCTTGTACTCTATAATTATCCATGTGAGATCTCGAGATGTGTGGCGCTTTCAAAACACTCTTGTTTACTTGGTATTACACACTGATCCGAACCTCGACCCCGACCTGATCTGCCTCTCGACATGGCCACCTCCCTAGCTCTCACCGATAGAACCTCTAGTGCCCTCTCCGCCGCCATGATGGGAGACAATCGAGGACTCCATCACTCATGCTCTTGTCAACCCACTCTCCCCACCTCCTCTCATGTATTCAATGTGAGCGCTCTCACACAGGTGGCAGATGCTACTGCGCGTTCTCCTTGGCAAGTATGACCCATTGCACCACGTCTGCACCGGCAATGCTACCGCACAACACAATCTTGCACCCCACTCCGTCGTGTGTGTCTTCTTAGGGTATCCTAGTCCTAATAATCAAAAGGGGTACAACTGCATTGCGCTCGACAATTGTCGTGTCATTGTATCACACCACAGTCATTTTTTTGTGAGACGGATTTTCCCTTCGTACATGCACGTGATCGGTCACACTACAATGTTGTGTCCCTCGACTTTCTCCTCGATCTCTCCTCCACACACAAGACCCTGATTCTCCGAAACCCGATATGCATGGGAACCTGCAACCCGGCACACCACCACCATCTCCTAGGAACGCCTCTTCACATGGGCCATCTCCTGAAAATGCCTCTCCATGTGGGCCATCTTCCGGGAATACCTCTCCATGTGGGTCGTCTACCCCGGGCTCTCTCGCCCCCCATGGGACATCTTCTGGACCATCTACTAGTCCACCATCACCTGCATGCATGTCATCTTCATTGTTGGACCCTACCTCTGTGATCGATCTTGATGCACCTTCCCCGCTAGTAGTGGTACACCATCCCGCCCCCTCTATCGCTCATCCAATGTTTACTCGAGCAAAATGAGGGATCTTTCAACCTATTGGTTGCCTAAACCTTTCGGCTACATACTCCTCCATCACTCCAATTCCTAAAACATACTGGGCCATGCTCCATGATCCCCGTTGGCGTCGTGCCATGCACATTGAATATGAGGCTTTGATGAGGAATAACACTTGGTCGATTGTTCCTCGACCTTCTCGTGCTATGTTGTTTCAAGAAAGTGGATATTCAAGAATAAGTTCCACTTAATCTCTCTCTCTCTCTCTCTCTCTCTCTCTCTCTCTCTCTCTCTCTCTCTCTATAAATCCTTGTAGGTGGTGCAAAATTTCTTGCAACAGCGAAGAATCGACTTCGACAAGACCTTTAGGCCCATTCTCAAGCCGGTCACAATTCGTGTCTTCCTTGCCATCCTCTTATCCTGGTTGTGGCCAATCCATCAGCTGGACGTCAAGAATGCTTTCCTCCATGGAAATCTCGAGGAGAAGGTCTACTGTCAGCATCTCCTGGCTGCGTCGATGCCTGTCACCCTGACTTTGTATGTCGCCTGCACAAGTTGATGTATAGGGTCAAATAGGCTCCGTGAGCCTGGTACCAACACTTTTCCCTCTACCACATCATCTTAGTTTTGTTGCGTCCAAGTTGGTTGTCTCGGTCTTCTTCTACCACCACGATAGGGATCTCACCTACGTACTACTTTATGTCGATGATATCTTCATCACCGCCTCTAGTGCTCATATTATTAGGTGTCTCACTCAGCTGTTGCACAATGAGTTCGCTGTGACGGATCTAGGCGACCTCTCCTTCCTCCTCGGGGTGTCTGTTACGTGGACAACCTCGGAAGAAATATACTCTTGAGCTTCTACAGCGGGCTGACATGGTTGACTGTAACACATGTGCCACACCCATCAACACCAAGTGTAAGCTCTCGGTGACCGAAGGAGCTCTTATCCAGTATCCTATGGAGTAAAAAAAAGCTATGCAAGCACCTTGAAGTATTTGACGCTCACATGTCCAGATATTACACAGTGGATCAGCAAGCATGTCTCTACATGCACACTCCATGAGAGCCTCGCCTGAACCCTATGAAACAGATTCTCCTCTGCGTCAAGGTTACTCTCGACCTTGAAATGCATCTCTCTAGCCCGTCCTCGGTTTCTCCCACTAATGCCAACGCTGATTGTGGTGCCCCGAGACACGGCGTTCGACGTCTGGCTATTGTTTCTACCTTATTAAGAACTTGATCTCATGGTTCTCCAAACGGTAGACCGTGGTCTCTCGAACAAGCGCCGATGTGGAGTACAAGGCCGTCGCGCATGTTGTTGCTAAATGCCACTGCATAAGACAACTTCTTGGTGAGCTTCATTAGCCCCCCTCTAATGCCACTGTGGTCTTCTATGACAATGTTATTACTGTTTACATGTCATCAAAACCAGTCCAACACCGTTGTACCGAGCATATCTAGATCGACATTCATCATGTTCCAGAAATGGTATCTTTGGTGAGGGCCACATTCTTCATGTGTCTTCCTCTAGCCATTTTGCAGACATTATGATGGAGATACCAACTCAGCTGTTCGACGATCTAGTTTGTACATTGTTTCATCTGACCCTCAAACTGAGGGGGTGTTAGAGTATAAAATGTATAGCGTATATCCTGTATTGTGGCGTATCACTAGATTTTTTTTTGAGGTTAAGGCATTCGATGTGCCATCCGGTTAGATAAATAAAATAACAGGTGTTATGTACAAGGCAGAAAACCGAAAAGGAAATTACAAAGGCAAAGTTATCCCACTACATCTCTTGGGTCTTGCGCTCATGCATATGCCCTTTAAGCACTCTCATCTCTTAGTAGTACTAGCTATCGCCCGAATATCTTTAGGTTGATTCGGTGGATGATTTTGTTAGGATCTTCCTTGCTACTCAATGCTTGTACTCTCTATATATAGTGACAATATGTGAGATCGCCCCATATGTGTGGCGCTTCCCCCAAACACTTGTTCACTGTACGTTCTGCGCGGAAACGATACTCATGATGTGACAATTGAACATGTTTTGACTGTTTGCAAATTAATTTGAAAGCAGATCTCATCGGAAGATAAATGGATAGATGAATGCAAAATGGAGCGCGCATATATAGGTTGAGCATGTGGAGTACTGTAGATATGCATAGTCATCTCGCTCGCCGTCGCGCGCGCGGGACCGAATGAATTAAGATCACGATGGAGTAAAGCTGGGCCAGAGCGAGGGTATGCGCACCAGCTTCTTGTTCCCTGGCCCCATGCATCCGTCAAATCGCAGACGCCAATGATGAGCAGGAGTCGTTGTTTAGCTAAGCTTGCTAGGCCATGCGAAAGGACATACGACCTCAAGAAGCAATGTGCATGCATTGATGAATACGTACCTAGCTAGCTCCCATGTGCGCCAGTAAAACACGACCAGGTCGTACGTGTAAGTCCATGTGTGTAGATTTTTTTACAAATATGACCCTCTGTAATTCGTCATCGCTAAAAATATTCTCCCGCGCTGCAAAAGCCAAAAATGCCCTGGCGGGAGGCTGAAAAGGCGACACGTGTCACCTCCCGCCACGGGGATGGTGGGAGGTTCCTCCCGCCACAGGGGGTGGCGGGATGTTCCTTCCGCCATGGGGAATGGCGGGATGAGGTGGGCCCCACGGCCAGGCCAACGGGGAGGTTCGACTTGGCGCTGGCGGGAGGTTCGACTTCGTGCTCGCACTGGTGGGCCCCACGGCGTTATTCCGTCACCGCCAAAGGCGGAAGGAACATCCCGCCACCCCCCGTGGCGGGAGGTGACACGTGTCGCCTTTTCAGCATCCCGCCAGGGCATTTTTGGCTTTTGCGGTGCGAGAAGGGTATTTTTGGCGATGGCGAACTGCAGAGGGTCATATTTGTAAAAAAATCGCAACACGCCACATCATCGTACTTGAATAAATTCGCTGCCCACAATAATCTAGTGTAATACTCTCTCCGTTCTAAAATATAAATGAAAGATATTTTAGTTTCTTGTATAACACGTGTATCTAGATGATTTTTCCATATACAGGTTCAGTTATTTTGGTTCGATATGTGTAATAAATACATGGGTTCCAAAAAAAAAATCTTATACTCTCCGTGTGGTAAAATAGATGTTCAAATGTTGTCTAAATATAGATGTATCTATATACTAAATAGTGGTTAGATACATCAAAATTTAGAAACTTCTTACATTTATTTTGAAATAGGAAGTATTTTAAAACGAGGGAATATTAGGCTATGTTTGTTGGGACTGTAACCGTGGGAAAGCAGCCGTGGAAAAATAGTTGTAGGAAGGTGCTGCTAAAGCACAGATTTGGTGTTTAGCAAGAGTGCTTTTGATGACTGTTGTTGCTGGTTTTAGGATTAAAATATCCAAAATCTCCCTAAGCATAGAAAATATTGTATAAATGTTGATTTGAAATGAATTAGCTCTTTCCGACCGTTTTTACATAAACATCGTACTTAAGAGCTAAATTTTCTCGATTTACTATTTTTTTCAAAAATAAACTTTCTACCGGCTGAATTGTAAACTTGCTTTATTTTTTTGGCTTTTGGCTTTATTTACCAGTTTGGTTCGCCTTTTTTTGCTAAATAATTGTCTACACCTTTTTATTAGGATAATTTTTTTGTTGATAAATGTGTGAATTCATGTCGAGAATATTACATGTAATTGGGTCTTATCTTCCCGTCAAAAATAAAAAAATGGGTCTTATCTTGATCTAGTTGAGATCAATTTCACTAGGAACTAGGCACGAACACCACCACGAGATTGAGCCCATGGAACGGGATGGGGAGGATGGGGAAACAACGGGAGGAAGGGGAAACGGCGAGGAGGAAGTAGGCGAGTCCGCCGGCGGCGGAGATTGTGGTAAATAGCTCCAGCGGCCATGGAATGGGACAAGGAGGATGGGGAAACGGCGGGGAACGACGGCATCGGAGGTAGGGAGCTCGCACGGTGGCGGTGGGGAACGGCTGCATCGATGGCAGTGAGCTCGCGGATGCCTGCATCCCACCCGCAAAGGAGCTCCCAGACTAGGACAGGGAGGCTCGCCGGACGCCGCCACTTCGCCGATGAAGGAGGTCCAGAACACAACGACTAAGGGTGAACGACAAGGCGTAGGAGAGCTTGGAAAGTAGGGACAACGACCGACGACAGGGAAGGCGACCAGCGGAGATCCAACCATGAATACGGGAGAGGAAGTGAAAGGGCAAATTTCCCTTATCTAGTATTTTGGTTAACTATGACATCGGAGCTAGAGGATGAACTAATGTTTCTATTAGCTCTCTACAGGTGAGAATCCGCAGGTTGTTGGTGATAGGTGATGGGTGCCCCCCCCCATTCGTTTCTTTATGAAGAGCCGGTGCCATTGTTTATTATTCTCTCTTATTTATTCTTGAGTCAAATAGGAAACAACACACTATTAAGAGGGGTGATCTCGATGTGCTCTTTGGGGATGTACTACACCATATAAGCCTCTCATCATCCACCCACACACACCCGTTCGAAGAAAGAGAGAAATCAGCCTTGAAAAATGAGTCTAAAGAGGTTACTGCGAAATCGACAAAAGCGTCGGCAGCGCCAATGCTGTCGCCGGTGCACACCGATATGGCTTACAGAATAGATTTTCGGTTGTTCATTGAATTCGGTCGCCGAAAATTCCGGCGTCTTGTCCGGTCGACTGAAATCGCCGGAAATTCATGAGCAACAACTCGGTCCGACCGGACTTATTGTCGGTTCTGTCGCAGGAACCCCCAAACGGCTCGTTTTCCCCTCACACTATATATACCCCTTTCTTATCCACTTTGAGGTCAGTAACTTAAGCTAAAATTTCATTTCTTGAAGCTCTCTCTCTCCCCCATTGTTGAAACACGGAAGCTTGAGGATCTCCCATTCTACCCAGCCAAATCCAAATCCCTTTGGTAGAAAGGAAGAGGAGGTCCCGGTCTATGTTTCCACCAAGCCAAAGTTCATTCCCCCTTGAGTTCATCGAGTTAGCTTGTTACTCTTGGGTTTGTGGGAAACCCTAGGCGACTAGGGTCGCCCGGAGGCATTCGGCTTGTGATTTGCTCCGTGGAAAGTTTGTGAGGGTTTGGAGACTACCTTAAAGTCTACCACAAGTAATTGAGCTATTACTTCTTGGGATAGGTTCGGAGAAGAAGGTGAGCCTTCGTGGCGCGTGAGGAATCCTTCGTGGAACCTCAAACCTCTCCAACGTGATGTAGCCCCCTTCCCAAAGGTGGTGAACACGGGAATACATCTTCGTCTCCGCGTGTTTCGATTATTCCTTAACCGATCTCTTACTTGTGTTGCTTACCTTGTGATAGCCTTCGAGCTTGAAGTATCTTGTACATCATCTAGGTTGCCTCACCTAGTTTGCATTTAGGCTCACTTATATTCCGCAAATCCTAAAACTTGCAAAAGATTATAAAGAATTTTGTAGAAACCTATTCACCCCCTCTAGGTTAACCATCTTACACTTTCAATTGGTATCAGAGCCAAGGGCTCTTTTAAGGGCTTTACAGCCTAAGAGAAAATATGGTTTTCTCTAATGATGAGGAGGAAAATACTTATTCGGTCAAGGAGCTTCGTGAAATCTTAGCCAAGGGTGCCCTTGAAAAGTCCAAGGCGGATTCCGATCTCCTTGTTCGAATGAGTTACCTAGAAGGACAACTTAAGGCCATTGGCGATGGGGCTTTTCTTGGTAATCCATTGGTAGTACCTCAAGGGAGACCAATGGACACTGAAAAGGATAAGGATGCCGAGTCCGCTCATGAGGGCGGCTCGTCAAAAACTTCCACGCCCCCTAATCAATTCCCTTATGTTTATCCTAAGCAAAAGAACATCATGCCTCATATTAATGGTTCGGGTCCTGCACCTCATTATGATGGAACTCATTTCTCTCATTGGAAAGCTTCTATGGAATCTCATCTTCGCAGCTACAGCGTTGAGCTTTGGGACATTGTATGCACCAGTTTCCACCCTCATGATCCCAACAACCTCACCCTGGGAGAGTACTACGACCGTCAACTAAATGCCATGGCTTGTGACAAGATAAGGAGTGCCATTCACCGCACTCTCCATGATCAGGTCAGCGACATCCCCACCGCAAAGGATCTTTGGTATAGGATTTACATTCTCCAATAGGGAACCTCTCTTATCCAAAAATCCAAGTATGAAGCTGCCAAGTCAGAGATGAACATGTTCATGAACCATGATGGTGAGACTATCGCTGAAGCATACAAGAGACTCGTTGCCCTCCGCGTGAAGATGGTGGCCTAGGGTGTGAGAAGTATGATGATGGATTCAATTTGAATGATGAACTTATCAAGTCCAAGATTGTCTCCATGATCACGGTCACCGACAAGAAGCTTGTCTTGAACTTACAACTCCTTGATAGAGCTAATCAATTCACTCCTGATGATCTAGTCTCTTATCTAGTTGCCACGGATAACTTGGCGGATGAAGGGCAAAATATCAAGGAGATCAACCGTGCTATCGGGTCTTCCCACTCACTAGCATTAAAGGCCAAGCAAGTGCAAGAAGATGTTGCTAGTGATGAAGATAGCGATGTTGATGGAGTTGATGCTATGCTCTCTCAACTTGCTCTCTTCACCAAGAACATGAAGTTCCGAAGAAGGCGAAGTTCAATGGGATCAAGTGAGAAGAAGAGGACATGCTACAATTGTAACCCATTTTGCTGACAAGTGTCCGTATGAGAAGAGGCTTGACAAGCCTAAGTATGAAGAAGGTGCCAAACCAAGATTGAAACCCAATCCCATCAATGAAAGATACAAGAGGAACAATAGGCGTGATGGTAAGGGATTCCTAGGCCAAGAATACATATCCGACAATGAGGAAGAGGATGAAGAGAAGGTGGTTGGAGTGGCCGGTTTGGCCTTTGCCAAACCCGAGTCTCTCTTCACCTATGACTACACCAAGGACTACACCGACGACTCTCCTAACCCCAAGGTCACTGCCACTTGCCTCATGGCAAGGAGCTCTAAGGACGAGTCCGACATGGAGTGTGGGGATAAGGAGAAAGTGGTGGGTGTGACCGGTTTGGCATATGTCGAACCCGGTTCACCTCTCACCTACGACTACTCCAAGGACTACATCGAGAGTTCTCCTATTCCCAAGATCACTGGTTCTTGTCTTATGGCAAGAAGCTCCAAGGTAATTGTCTCTCCTCCATCCCTATCTAGTGTCTTGGATGATCTTGAGAGTGATCATGATAGTGATAGTGATAATGATGAATTTGGTAAAGAATATATAAAAGAAATGTATGCTATCATGAAGTCTCTTCCTCCCATTGCTCGTGCTAGAGTCAAGCAATTAATGGAACTTGTTAGATCACGTGATGAGGCCATTGATAGCTTGGAATCTCATATTGATGATGAGAAACAAAGATTCAATCTTCTTGAGCAAGAGCTTTGTGAGGAAAAGAATACCAATTCTTTTCTTAAACTACAAATTGAAATATTTGAAATTGATAAAGCAAAAGACATGGACACTATTGATAGGGCTAACTCATTGTCCCAAGAGCTTGATGCCTCAAAGAAAGAACTTGAAGTTGCTCATGCTTCTCTTACCAAGGACCTTGAGCACCTTTATAAGGCTAGTTTGCTTGTCAAGCATGAGCTCATAAAACTTGGAGAGAACCATGATCAACTTCGGGTGTCCTATGAGAAGGCTCTTGGTACATTGAAGGATCCAATTATAGTTGAAAATGATTCTTATACCTCTAAATCTACCTTTGATCAAGCTCACCTCATTGAGGAAAATAAGAAGTTGAAAGAGCAACTTGAGAAAGAGCGTCGTGCACCTACCTCCAAGGGAAAGATCCTAGATGAAATTTTATCCCGTCAAAAGACGAGAATTTCCAAGGAAGGTGTCGGTTTTGATCCAAAGAACAACACGAGAAATGCCATTCTACCAAACAAGATAACCTTTGTGAAAGAAGGTGACAAGGTGGTTGGCCAGGTCAAAAGGAATGTGGTGAATGGGGGAGCCATGAGGGGCAATCCCAATCACAAGTATGCGGGAAAGTATAATCCTTCCTATGTGCTATGTAAGGGCACTCAAGGAGATGTATATGCCAAATATGTTGGCCCTCGAAATGGTTATGCTTATAGGTGGTACTCAATTTGGGTACCTAAGGATCTCGTTGCTAATGCTAGGGGACCCATTACTCAATGGGTTCCTAAATCAAAGAATTGGTTTTGTAGGGTTATGCCTCCGGTGGATCAAAATGGGTGTTTGATAGTGGATGCACCAATCACATGATCGGAGGTAGGAGTGGGCTTGACCAATTCATTCACGATGTCAACTCAACGTCAAGCATCACTTTTGGAGATAACTCTAAAGTAAAGGTACTAGGTTATGGTAAGTTGGTAATTTCCAAGGTTTTGACTCTTGATACCGTCCTACATGTTGAAAACCTTGGTTACAACTTGCTTTCTATTAAACATCTCGCGGATGCCGGCTATGACTCCTATTTCTCTAGAACTTTTGTGAAGGTCTTTAGGGGTGATGATATCAGCCTGGTTCTCATTGGACACGTGGAAGACGACCTTTATGTGGTCGACCTCTCGAAAAGAGAGCCAATCTCTTCCTACATGTCTAATGGCCAAGGCTCAAGGGATGGCTTTGGCATCGTCGCCTAGGCCATGTCAACATGAGAAATCTCAGTCTACTCCTAAAGGGTGAGCATATTATTGGACTAACCGGTATCTCCTTTGAGAAAGATCATGTGTGTAGTGCTTGCATTCCAGGAAAGCAAATTGGCAAGCATCATCCTTCCGTTACCAAGGTGACCACGTCAAGACCCTTGGAGCTGCTCCATTTGGATCTCTTCGGGCCTTCGACATATAACTCTCTTGGTGGAAGAAGATATGGTCTTGTCATTGTTGATGATTAATCAAGGTATACTTGGGTATTTCTTCTCAATACGAAGGATGAGACCTTCAAGGAATTCATTATCTTCACCAAGCAAGCTCAACGTACTCATGGTGTGGAGATCAAGACTATTAGAACCGACAACGGCACCGAGTTCAAGAACTACACCATGCAAGAATTTGTTGAAGATGAGGGGATCAAGCATGAATTCTCAGCTCCTTATACCCCTCAACAAAATGGTGTTGTTGAAAGGAAGAACCGTACAATCATTGAGATGGCAAGAACAATGTTGAGTGAATTCAAGTCCCCTCACAGTTTTTGGGGAGAAGCTATTGCTACCGTGGTCCACTACACGAACCGGCTCTTCCTCCGTGCTCCCTTTGACATGACTCCATATGAGATTCTCACAAATAAGAAGCCCAATGTCAACTACTTCCGTGTCTTTGGTTGCAAGTGCCTCGTCAAGAACAAAAAGGAAAAGCTCGGTAAATTCGAATTTAGAACTATAGAGGGTATTTTTGTTGGTTATGCGGAAAACTCTCCGGCCTATAGATACTACAACAAGACCAATGGTAGTGTTAAAGTATCTTGTGACGTGGAGTTTTTGGAGAATAATGGCCCCCATGAGGGGCAAGTTTCTTCTCATGATGTAGGAGATGGTGATTCTTCACAAGTCATCAAGTTGATGGGTATTGGGCACATCTTGCCCACCGAGTCTCACATTCATGTTCAACAAGATGATGGGGGAGAATCAAGCTCAACTCAAGAAGAGTCGAGCTCTACCCAAGTTGAGCCATCAAATGCATCACAAGATCAACATCTGTCTCATGATGCCATGCAAACCGAAGAACAAGAACCAAGCCCTCAAACCCTTGAGCAAGACCAAGTAGAAGATCAACCTCCATCTCAAGGCCAAGCTCAAGATGGTGTCAATGATCAATTCCCCTCAAAAGATGAATTTGTTGATCATGAAGGCACAATTAGGAAGATTAAGGCCGCCTCCATTGCAAGTGGACTTCAAGTCAACAATATCCTTGGAAGCATATCAAGAGGGATCGAGACCCGTGCCAGGAAGAAGAACCTCACAACCTTCTGTGGGCATCATGCTTTTGTGTCCAACTTTGAGCCCCTTAAGGTTCATGAGGCTTTGGAGGATCCGGATTGGGTCATTGCCATGCAAGAAGAACTCGAGTGTTTCACCCGCAATGAAGTATGGTCTCTAGTGGAGAGGCCTAAAGATCATCGCATCAATGTCATTGGGACCAAGTGGGTGTTCAAAAACATGCAAGATGAGAATGGGGTCGTCACATGAAACAAAGCAAGGTTAGTGGCGCAAGGGTATGCCCAAATAGAAGGTATTGACTATGAGGACACCTTTGCGCCCGTTGATCGTCTTGAAACTATTCGTATCTTGCTTGCTTATGCATCTTTCCATAACTTCAAGCTTTATCGAATGGATGTGAAAAGTGCATTTCTTAATGGTCCCTTGAAAGAGGTTGCATATGTAGATCAACCCCCGGGTTTCGAAAACACACGCTATCCCAACCATGTGTATTTACTCCATAAGTCTCTCTATGGACTAAAGCAAGCTCCTTGTGCTTGGTATGAGAACCTTAGGGATTTTCTACTCATGGATGGGTTTAGCGTGGGTAAGGTCGATTCCACCCTTTTCACCAAACGGGTTAAAGGGGGTGGCTTATTTATTGTTCAAATATATGTTAATGATATTATCTTTGGTGGAACTAACGAATCTCATAACAAAGATTTTGCCGAGTTGATGACTATGAAATTTAGGATGTCCATGATGGGGGAGTTGAAGTTCTTTCTAGGCTTCATCATAAAGCAACTTCCTCATGGCACTTTCATCTCTCAAGAGAAGTACATTAAGGATATGCTCAATAAGTTCGAGATGGCCAAGGCTAATCCCATGAAGACACCCATGCCACTAAATGGACAACTTGGCCTTGGAGTAGGTGAGAAGGACGTGGATCAAAAGGTATATCGTTCTATGATTGGTTCCTTGCTCTATCTTTGTGCTTCTAGGCCGGATATCATGTTAAGTGTTGGAATGTGTGCTCGTTTTCAATCCACTCCCAAGGAGTGCCACTTGATGGCGGTCAAACGGATTTTTAGGTACCTTGTTCTCACTCCTACTCTCGGGCTTTGGTATCCAAAGGGGTCAACCTTTGAGATTGTTGGCTATTCGGATGCCGATTGGGCAGGTGATAAGGTTGACCGGAAATCAACCTCCGGGGCTTGCCAATTTATTGGCCGGTCGTTGGTGAGTTGGTCTTCCAAGAAACAAAACTTCACAGCCCTATCCACTGCCGAAGCCGAATACATATCCGCGGCATCTTGTTGTGCTCAATTATTATGGATGAGGCAAACCTTGAAAGACTATGGTGTGTCTCTTGGTACGGTGCCTCTTCTATGTGATAATGAAAGCGCAATAAAGATCGCCAAAAACCCCGTCCAACATTGTCTCACCAAACATATTGATATTCGCCACCACTTCCTACGTGACCATGTCGCAAATGGTGATATCAATCTCACTCATGTGGGTACAATGTCCCAATTGGCCGATATCTTCACGAAGCCTTTGTATGAAGCCCGGTTTGTCATGTTGAGGCAAGAACTCGGTATCCTAGATCCCCAAAACTTTGATTGATTTGCTTCTTGCACTATATTCTTGCTCTTAACATGCTATGTAGCTTAGTTGTGCAGCACATGTAGGGATGGTCATCTTACCATATCTTGGTTTGATGTTTACCTATGTGTGCAACATAAATTGATCTCGTGTCATGATATGGGTCCAAGCATCTATCTTTGAGGAGCCATGACATGTGTGCTTAAACATAGGGGGAGAAATCCTCCGCCAAATGGTCGGTTGTGTGTATTGGGTGCTTTGTTGCTTCAAGCTAAATCCATTGTCCATGGTCGCTCTTCGCTTTTTGCTTTTTGCTTTTTCATGACCTTGACTTATGGACGTTGCTCTCTCTCTGGTCTTCACTTCGATCTTGTGTATATGCTCATATGATTCCTCACAATTTTTTCATCAACAATCTTGTCTCGTTGTCTTCAGAAACTTTTCTGCGAAAATTCCGGTTCGACTCGCCTGACGACCGAAAATTCCGGCGAGGGCCGAAAATTCCGGCAGCAGACCGAAAACCCTTTCAGAACATGTTTTCGATTCTCTGCCGAAATTTTAGGTCGTCACCGGAATTTCCGGTCAGCAGGTTGGTTCGCCGATGCTCTCGCCGGAATTTCTGGCGTGGGCACCGGTCCGACCGGACTTATTGCTGAATTTTTTTAAGAGGGTATTTATAGCGCGCGCGTGGGGCAGTTCCTTCCTCTTCCTTTCTTTCTTCCCCACATCCTCCCCTCCTCCATGGACGCCGCCCCAAGCTTTCCCACCCCCATAGGCCCTTCCCTCCACCCAACACCCTTCCCACTCCACCAAGTTGTAGATCGGGCCTCTACAAGTCTTTTCACCGAAGGTTTTGCTCTCTCCTTGCATGCATTGGGAGATCGGGGAGTGCTTCCCAACTTTCTCGTGTGGTGCTTTCTTCGTGCCTATCCTTGGAAAGGGAGGGGGCATGGCTTCGTCTTCGCCATCCGAGGGTATTTTTGCTCTTTCCTCTCTTCTTTCCCGTGTTTTTTGTTTATGGTGAAACCCTAGCCTTCATGTCTTGTGCTCCCTTAGTTCTCTATATTACCCTAGTAGAGTAACTAGGCTAACATCACCCTAGTTTCACCCTCTATTCTCCCTCGTGTTGTTGTTTGTGCAAGTACTAAGTCATGGATAGTTTCACGGTCGACTGCTCAAAATTTTTGGTCCTAGGCCCGGTCGCGCCGAACCCGCCGCCAGAATTTCCGGTCACCGCTCCGGTCGACCGACTTGCTCGCCAGAATTTCTGATCGAGCTTTCAGTTTGCCAGACCAGTCGCCGATCATTCCGGCGACAGGGTTGGTTCCGCCGGACCTGGCGCCGAAATTTTTCTTTCGCCTTTTTTTGTTTCCTGTCCATGCGCTTGCCCAACCTTCATTACGTGTTCTTGTGAGCTCCTCTATGGAATATACACTCATTTGTTCTTCTTTGCCTTGCGTTCTTGTGTGCTACTTGTGCAGAGTCCGAACATAGCGACTTTTCCCGACACCGGCAAAAAGAGGAAGCTCACTATTCAATGGCCTCCTCCTCCTCCTCGCCTCACTCAGCGTTAGCTAGAGAAAGCTGCTCTCATAGGGGGTTCGGGATCCACTAGTGGCCAGAAGAAGAAAGCCTCTGCTGGAAGGTCCGCTATGAAAGGCAAGTCCAATCTTGGTCCTACTGAAGAAGAAGTTCCTCCCAACTATAATACTGTCTCGGATATTACTGTGAATCAATGGCGGGACTTGAGGAGGCAGAATCCGTACCGCTTTACCAACCGCACTTATCAAGGGGCTGACAAGATGTTCTGGACTGACACCCAGAAGTGCTTTTGGGATGACTTTTATAATGAGCCATCTCGTATGCGGCAGGGTTTCTTTGTTCCTCCCAGGTATCTCAATGAGGACCACTATGCTCATTACCTCTCCTCCTATTTCGAGCATGTGGATGTGGCCCTAAAGTAGATGGATGTCTTTGTTATTGCTACAATCAAGGTCAAGCTAATGCCCGATATCATTCGCCAGTTCTTCTGCACAGCTTACTTTCACACTGATGATGCTCACACTGTCACTTGGATGATCGGAACCAAGCCATACCCGGCTTCTTTTGAAGCTTCCTGCCATTCCCTGGGTTACCCTCCTGACAGTGTCTCTGGCTTCTTCATTCATTTTGAGAAGGCATTCAGTGACAACCAGCTTCTTTTCTGCTATCCCAGTGATCCCAGCCATCAGCCTCCCAGCTTGTCAGGGATGTACTACTACTACATGGTGCTTGCTCGGTTCTTCCGCTACAATCTTGTGAGCAAGGTGGTGGTGTTGTTGATGTCCGCGGTCACCACAAGAATGTGCTATACTATTGTGAGCCTCGCCGTCTCCGGAAGATCAATGTGTGTGACTTCATCTACAATGAGATTCAGCGGTCCATTGAGAAGCGCATGACTCCCAATTTCTGTCAGTATGTTCAGCGCCTGATTAAGAACATCGTTCCTGCAGCTGCTCTCCCCAGGGGTCCGCGTGAAGATATGGAGGATTTCACCTTACATCGTCGGGGCTCTCATGTGGAGCTCCCCCAGATGTTGCCATCTGAGCGCCGGACCAAGCATGCTCATGATCCTCTGTCTGCTAGTGGCTCGCGCTCTCGTAGGGACCTTTCCCGTGCTCTTCCTCGCAAGAAGGGTATTGCCCAGTTCTTCAAAGCTTATGGGATATGTGTCGCTCCTCCTATGATGTTGTCCACCGTAGTTTGGAGCTCAGTCAGGAGAACAGGAGGCAGCCCAATACTTTCTTGGCAGAGCGTGGTCAACCGGTGCCAGATTTGGGCAATGCTCTAGCTCCTGTACCTTATGTCAACTTTGAGAAGCCCCCGCTGGATGAGGACATGTTTAGGGGTTTTGATCCATCTATGTTCCCCGGGTTTGCCACTTCCAGCTCCTCTCAGCGCCGTGCTACAACTACAGGGGATGACGATGATGGTGAGGGCGAGGACAAAGAGGAGGGTGACAATGAAGAAGAAGAGGAGGAAAAAGCCTATGATGATGACGATGAGGACAACTTCGGTGGCTAGATCGGTCTCTCCGCTCGTTTCTTCCCTTTTGGTCTCAATGCCAAAGGGGGAGAAAGAGTAGAGTCGCTTCTTTCCTGATTTGCCTCTTGCACAAGCCCTACTTTACTCGTTTGTCTCTCATGGGCTTGTGCTTTTATTTGCTCTTTCGAACCATTTGTGTGTGTGTTTGGAAAACCTTGTAGTTCTCTTATTGTACCTGAATTTCCTATCACTATGTGCTTGCTATTATGTGCTAGATCTAATCGTATCATAATATCTCTTTTTTACTCTAGCTCGGTTTGTCATCGTTAACCAAAAAGGGGGAGATTGAAAGGGCAAATAGCCGTTATCTAGTATTTTGGTTAACTATGACATCGGAGCTAGAGGATGGACTAATGTTTCTATTAGCTCTCTACATGTGAGAATCCGCAGGTTGTTGGTGATTGGTGATGGGTGACCCCCCCATTCGTTTCTTTATGAAGAGCCGATGTCATTGTTTATTATTCTCTCTTATTTACTCTTGAGTCAAATAGGAAACACTGCACTATTAAGAGGGGTGATCTCGATGTGCTCTTTGGGGATGTTCTACACCACATAAGCCTCTCATCATCCACCCACACACACACGTTCAAAGAAAGAGAGAAATCAGCCTTGAAAAATGAGTCGAAATCGGCAAAAGCGTCGGCGGCACCAGTGCTATTGTCAGAATTTCCGGTCGTCACCAGAAATTCCCGATGCACACCGATATGGCTTACAGAATAGCTTTTCGGTTGCTCGCCGGGAATTCCGGCCGAAAAAATTCGGTAGTCCGGTCGATCGAGCTATCGCCGAAATTCAACAGCAACTCGGTCTGACCGGACTTATTGTCGGTTCTATCGCAGGAACCCCCAAACGGCTATTTTTCCCCTCACTCTATATATACCCCTTTCTTCTCCACTGTGAGGTCAGAGACTTGAGCTAACATTTCATTTCTTGAAGCTCTCTCTCTCCCCCATTGTTGAAACACAAAAGCTTGAGGATCTCCCATTTTACCCAGCCAAATCCAAATCCCTTTGGTAGAAAGGGAGAGGAGGTCCCGATCTACGTTTCCACCAATCCAAAGTTCATTCCCCCTTGAGTTCATCGAGTTAGCTTGTTACTCTTGGGTTTTTGGGGAACCCTAGGCGGCTAGGGTCGCCCGGAGGCATTCGGCTTATGATTTGCTCCGTGGAAAGTTTGTGAGGATTTGGAGACTACCTTAAAGTCTACCACGAGTAATTGAGCTATTCCTTCATGGGATAGGCTCGGAGAAGAAGGCGAGCCTTCGTGGCGCGTGAGGAATCCTTCATGGAACCTCACACCTCTCCAACGTGACGTATCCCCCTTCCCAAAGGTGGTGAACACAGGAATACATCTTCGTCTCCGCGTGCTTCGGTTATTCCTTAACCGATCTCTTACTTGTGTTGCTTACCTTGTGATAGCCTTCGAGCTTGAAGTATCTTGTACATCATCTAGGTTGCCTCACCTAGTTTGCATTTAGGCTCACTTATATTCCGTAAAGCCTAAAACTTGCAAAAGATTATAAAGAATTTTGTAGAAACCTATTCACCCCCCTCTAGGTTAACCATCTTACACTTTCAGGAGGGTCGAGGGCAAAGGGGGCATGGTCGGTCTAGGCTCGGGACCCGTTTTGGTCTCGGTGGAAGGTAGCTCGTAATTATTCTAAATTCTAGAGAACAATTTCGTCTGATGCAACTCAGGAAGCAGATGAGAAGCTGAGGAAGCACCCCTCGCCCCGCTTTCAGCTGACCGCGCTCGCTAGTGCATTTCTTGCCCTGATTATCTACATCGCGGTTGAGAAGTTAGGTGTTTGTTTCACCTACGAATTCTAGACCCCCAAATCCCCAAAAGCTAAAGCTAAAGAAGGAAACAAACATACCCTAAGTTTGCCAACATGCTCTAGGAAAATTACATATGCGAAATTAAATACTCTCTCAGATCCATAATAAATTTCGTTCATTTTATACTAAGCTAGCACTACGAGAATAAATCAGGATGTCGATGGCCAAAAGCTATGCCGACAGGTATATGTTGGGGTTGTGGCGTAGGTCCCAAGGCGGGCAGCCGAGCAAACCGGCCGTCAGCTAGGATAGGATAAGCCGACAGCACCCGTCGTCTTAGACCGGGCCGTCGACATAGTGAATTGGCCGTAACGACGGCGTTAAGGCTACGTCGATGACTAATCTGTCGGCATAGGTTTCACACCTACATTGGTGGCAAATTTGTTGGCATAGCTATTTTCTCTTTTTGCCACATTAATACTAGGAAAATCATAACTAAATCATTCTAAATTAGAAAAATACATATAATATATTATTATTTTTTAAAAAGATATATCTAAGTAAACTCAAATATTACATATTTTTTGAATAAAATATAAAAACATTACATAAGTCATTTTCCATTTTCCGAGTGCCAAAATAGGGTGTTTTATGAAGCAACTACCAAAGACATAATTTAAAATTCCACCATCCCATTTTTCAAAAATACTAGACCACCATCTCAAACCTTTATGTCCACCCCTGGTGAAAAAGTCAAATGTCTGTCGAATCAGTAGGAAGTGGGTCTGGTTTAAACTACAGGTACATGATCATGATTTTTTGCAAAAATCATTTTTAGACTCAAAATATGATGTTTTTTTAGATATCCAATGCAAATTTAGATATGCTCATCCCCTAGGTAAGAATCTTCATACCCGCCATTTTTACCATAGTTTGAAACAGGCATAAAAAATTCAAAAATGGTCCAAACAATCTAAACCATTCACGTGGTGTCATACTATGTGACATAGTTGCAAAAAAAATACCAAATTTGGTATATTGATTGCATCTCAAAAAAACCTTCTCAAAATGAGTTATCATGTTTGAGATTTCATGGCTTTTGGGCCAGATGACCAATCCTATGGCTAGAATCGTGGAATAGTTTGCGATATTGTGTCCATATTGTGCATGCATATGCATCATAAGATGATGAACAATGTTGCAAGAGAAAGTTTTCCTTTTTGTCACATAGAAAAGCCATTTTCCATTTTTTTGAGTGCTAAAAACATGGCGTTTTGTGAAGGAACCATCAAAGGCATAATTCAAAATGCTACCACCCCATTTTTAAAACATACTAGACCACCTTATATGGATAATGTCCCAACCATGAGAACTCAAACCTTTCCATCCATCCCTGGTAAAAAGGACAAATGTCTGCCGAATCTGTAGAAAGTGGGTCCGGTTTCAACTACAGGTACATGATCTATTGATGGTGATTTTTTTTAAAAATCATTTTTAGGTTCACAATATGCTATTTTATCAGAGATCCACTGTAAATTTAGCGAGGTTCGGCCCCGAGCTAAGGATTTTTTAGAATCCTCAAATTCAAAAGGGAAATTTTGATATGATTTTTTAAAGATTGAACACTATTAAATAAATTTTAATTTAAAAGACATGATGCATCATTCAAAATATGATAGGGATGTCATGTTTGGATTCTTCTCATTTCTCTGATCGGTTTAGACATATTATTTGTCGGATTCCGATTTATGGATTTAAAGATATGAATTACTTCCATATTAAATAAAAAAAGGCAAAAAATATATTTATTTTATTGTCATTTGAATTCAAGATTTTTATTACTGATTTTATTTTTGTTTACTTAAATAATTGTTTGAAATTTAAAAAAAAAAGCGTGTGACACCGTGGTCCAAGGGTTAATGGGATTGATTTGGTAGTATTATCAACAAGGTTTAATTTTTTTATCAGAAGCTCATCCAGAAGAAACAGAGAAGTTGAGCGTGTTGGGGTAGTAGTAGCGCGAGGATGGATGACTAATCAGAAAGTTTGACCATTAGTGCAATTTAACCAGAGATTAGGCATACTTATAGAGTTAAAAAATTCGCTTGTGGGATTAACAAGTCAAATAATTCAAAAAAATTGGAAAAAAAGTTGAAATAAAAATTTGAAAAAAGTAATAAAAAAATAAAAAATCTGAAAAATAACTAGGTCGACGACTAAACCGTCGATGTATCCAAACAACCATTAGCCGTCAGTGGGGCCCATCTAATCTATGCCGACGGCAAATAAATTTATACCAACGTTGTGCTACACCGACGACTGTCATGTTACGCCTACGGTAATCTGGATTATACCGACGGCTTCCAACCGTCGGTCATAGTGACGCGTTCATGTAGTGTAGTACAAACTTTATATTAGATAAAGGACACTTATTATTGATCAGGTAGAAGTTTAATTTGAACGGGTAACTTTTTTTAGGAGAACTGCGGACAAAACTGGAGATCATTTCATAAAGCAGGAGGTACCGCCGAACACACTTCAACTTTTGCATGCTACGATAGGGTGGGCGGCTTGGGACCTTGATGTACCACGCATAGGTCCGGTAGCTCACCTCGTAGCTGATCGTGCATGCATGTGCCGACGTAAAATAACGTGATTGCTTAACATTAACATAGCGCGTACTTCGATTGGCTAGCCCAGCAACGTTACATGCTACAAGTGCATAATATAGCTACGCATTAGCACGCGTGTGCTTACGTTACGAACTGGCGATCGAGATCGCTAACTACATGGTACTGTCAGCATCAAAGGAGAATCCAGCAATGTGGCGGATACAGCTCACTTGGGCCGGATTAGGTACTGCAGGAAGATCAATCAACCCAACCCCTGGTGGGGTTGCTCCATCCATCTCCCGATTTATCATCGACATACATATGGTCCTTGCATGTAGGGCCACACCAATCGGCCATATGCATGAACAATCATAGACCCGAGTGAAAAGATTAGTCTACAGTTCTTCTCCTAAAACCCAAACAGTATCTACTATTACTACCGTATATCTTAACTCTGGACGATATAGATTAAGGATCAAGGAAATAATTAGCAAACGATGCTTCTAACTTTTTTTTTTGAACGGAGGTCCAAAAGGACCAAGTTTTATTCAAGCGGTCGGTTACAATTACACAAAGGACCCCCAAAACAAAAAGAAATACAATCCCGTCCTCACATTTTACAAGAAGGATCTTGCAAGAAATTGTAAAACGCGGTCGAGGCCTTGTTCGCCGTCGTCGGTCTGCTTAGCTGCAACGGCATCAATCCCACCGCCAGGGACGAACCACTTGGGATGGATTTGACGATGAACGTCATGCATGAGCCAAAGATCCTTCACTTAGGAGGCCATCGAAGTCCCAGAACTCCGAGGTGCGGAGTGACCCCCTTGGTCAATGGTAGTGGCAGCGCATCTGACGAGGTTTAATCTCGTCAATGCTCATTGTTATGGACTTGGGTTTTGGAGAAGATGGGGATGATGGAGATCGCGGAACGGTTAGCAAACAAGCAACACGGGGACACGAGGTTTACCCAGGTTCAGGCCCCTGGAGGGAAAACCCTACTCCTGCTTGTCTGCTCTTGATTACGGCGGAACCAAAAGTTACAGGGGTACGCAGATGCAATCTGGCGTGGAGGTGTGTATGCGGTGCTATGCGAGAGAGCCTCCTCGTCGTGACATCCTACGCCGAAGGCGTCCTTGGGGTGATATCGTAGTTCCTACAGGGTGGAGACAATAGACATCCCTATTTTCCCCCGGGGGTCTTAATTACCACTGCTTAGCTTTCAATTTGCCTCTGGATTTGCCTTTATATAGAGATAGGCAGGTCTCAGGCACAGATCAAGTCGGTTACAGGTTTTAGGGTTTGCCCCTTTGAATATTCTATCTACTCTAGTCTTGTTCTCCAAGGATCCGAAGGCGTCATGGGCCCTGGCCACCCGAAAGTCTTCATGGGATGGCGCATGTTCTCGTGGGCCTTCCTTGGGCTGGACTAGGTATGCTAAGGTCGTGTATCCGTAGGGTATAACCATGTCAGTAGCCCCTGAGTGTTCAGTCGAATCGTAGATTCGGCTGAGGACTCTTCATTCTTTCGGGTGCGGCTATCTCTGTTTGCTAGAGAATGATTTTAGCGTGTAGGGATTGTTGATGCGTGTGCCTGACTCTCTCGACGGATCAGGGTCAGTTAACCGTCTTAGGACAAAACAACACGATCTTCTTCAGATTCTAATCCCTCGACTCGAACCCGGAACAAATGCTGGCGTAATTCAACTCAGGCCGTTGAGGACTTACAAGAGTGGAATTCCAGTGAATTTTAAATGATGTACCCAATGCGTTTGTCGGGATTTTTCATCGCGCCTGCTGGCACGGATTCTCACTAGCAGAGCATAGTCGTGTGCATTGCCAGGCCATCAGATGATATCTGTAGGTCTTATCTTTGCGTCGCAGACACAATATCCGAAATTTTATCACCGCGGAGGTGTTTCGGGTGGCCAAGGATGATGTATACTCACTTAGCGTCGATTGGGCAGAGTTGCCGAAAAGTTTTTGCATGCTGATCCGTAGGATCGCAGTCGAAGATTCATAGGGTGCGCGGCCAGCGCTCCCTATGGGAGTAGCCCCCGAGTGTCTGTTCAAGTCGTAGACTCGAGCAGAGACTTTTACTCGACCGTTGTTTTGCTTTTTGTCCGTAGGACACAATTTTTCGGATGCTTGAATCCATCCTCCCTATGGGAGTAGCCACCGAGTCCGTAGTAGAGTCGTAGACTCGACGTAGGACTCGAAGTGGAGTGTTTTAGTTGTTTTTTGGATACGCGGCCAGCGCTCCTAATAGGAGTAGCCCCCGAGTAGTTAGTCGAATCGTAGATTCGAGTGAGTACTTCTAGATGTGTAGCCGAAGAATTGTAACCGTTGCTAGTATAGCTTTGATGACGTTAGTGCCAAAAGAATATTTTATAATCCCTAGTGTTTTGTGTGTTAGATAACAATATCAAGGATTATTTAATGTGTGTTGAAGTGTTGCAGCCACCTATGAGAAAAAGGGAAAGGATTCTGTTTTTGGGGGGCGGATAATCCGCCCCTCCCTCTTCCCAAGCTGGCGCAAGCCCCAGAAGGGGGCGGAATTTTGGCCGGATTTTCCGGCCCCGCCGGATAATCCGCCCCTCAGGGGGGCCGGATAATCCGCCCCCCTGCTCATCGCCAAGGCGCAAGCCCCAGAGAGGGGGCGGAGTATTGGCCGGACTTTCCGGCCTGGCCGGATAATCCGCCCCTCAGGGGGGCCGGATTATCCGCCCCCAAGATCTTCACCAAGCTTCACCATGGCGCAAGCCCCAGAGAGGGGGCGGAGTTTTCCCGGATAATCCGCCCTTGGGGCGGAGTTTTCCCAGGGGCGGATAATCCGCCCCCAAAGTTGTGCAACAGCCAGATCTGGGGAGGGGTATTTAAGCCAGCCTTCCCCCTCCTGCCAGAACTCTTGATTCATCTTGAAAAAGACCAGATCAGATCTGAAAGCTTCATCCAAGAGTGCTCCACCTATATCCACTCAAAGGCCCCATCCCTTGGGGAATCAAAGGAGGAGAACTCGATCTTCATCATCAGCAATCAAGTGCTTCATCTCCTCTCCATTCATTTGGAGAACCCCCGATCTAGTATTTCTTGCAAATACCTAGATCCTTGTTTTTGTTTATATTGATAAACCTTGTTCTTGTGGCAGCTTGTTGTCATCTCGGGAGCCCCCAATTCAGTTGTGGGTGTGTGCCCCGATAGTGTTGTAAAAGGCACCGGTTCCCGCCTCGAAGGGATCCAATAGTGGAGAAGGTGGATCAGGCCTCTCGTGGCGAGATCCATCGGAGAATAGGGTGAGGCCTATTGTGGCGTGGTGGTCTTAGAACCGCCCACCCCTCCAACGCAGATGTACTTCCCTTAACAAGGAAGGAACTGCGGTTAAACAAATCCCTGTGTCTCCGCGTGCTCCACTACGGTTTCCTCGCTCCTCTTTTACGTGCTTAGTAGTTAGGGTTACTGTCAACACCCGGATTTTTCAATCCTAGATGCCTGTTATGCCGTACATCGCAATCCCAGGATTACCATTTTTGCGAGACATAACAGAATTGGATACCATAGTAGTTCATCCATTACAAACGATACATAAGTTCTTACACAAATAGGGATCTCATGATCCAGTTCTTAATACAACATCAAGCAGCGAAATACGTAATAATAGCAGTGGCGTGGTAAGCTCCATCTTCGGGGTCACAGGCAATGTTGACGATGGGAGATTATCCTAGTTGTCATAACCTTCCTGGGGTCCATCTTCCAGGTACTCCTCTTCATAGTCTGGCCATGGGAATAGCCAGGGACAAAGCCATAAGTACTCTCATCTGAAAGTTTTCATAACCATTTTTCCACCAAGTATTCCCATCTGAAAGTTGATCAAATTTTATGCTTAGCACTAGCATCTATAGGTGGGGGTAGTACTAATGAGGGGTGGTAACTAGTGGAGTTTCACTAAGTCCAACCTTATATCTTAGGCTGATATCAAGGTTTCTAGCTTAGGCCAAATTTTATGTTCTTTATGCAACCTTCAGCACAACTGTCTAGTATCTACCCAACTCTTAGGTAGACTCTAAGTAAGCTTTGATAAAGAAATAAAGTAAGAAGCTTGCACATAAAAGTAGGATTGGTTTATCAAAGGGGTATGATCACATATGCTTAAGGCATAGTAACAAGTAGGGGTTTGTTGCATCAGTAGGGTATCTTGCAAGTGTTAGCTTGCATCAATGTCAAATATAAGCTTGCTAAATTGCAAGTGTTAGCTTGCAAGGTTACTAGCTTGCCTTGTGCAGAGCAGTGGTTGAAGTTCTCCTCGGCTTCCTCTTCGTAGTATCCTCCTTCGTCCTCGTATCCTTGGTCGGTACTAGCGTCTATGAAAAAATACGAGGTACACAATCACCAAACAATACTTAATTACTTGCAATCATCACACACAAGGGTCCTATAGATGATCTAGCATCATCTCTAACATTACAAGGTTAAGGCTTGGTTTAAATCTTTTTTATTTTTAGAAAAGTAATTTCTACTCATTGAAAAATTTCTTAAGATTTAATATTCTCCAAACTAAACATGGGATCATGTTGACACATGTCATCACCACATATTGTAGTCCATGGGAATGCGATTTAAAGTGGTTTCACAATTTAATAAGGTTTTACCCTTTTATTTTAATTAATTAAAGTGGCTAGAAATGCTTATGAAGCATTCTTTTATTACTTGAATAATATTTATGCAAGTAAACCTATATATTTTATATATTCTGAAAGGTATGGTTAAATGTGATTTTTGAGAGTTGGAATCAACTCAAAATATAATATGGTTTAAATTTGAAAAATGTTTGAATGTAGAAAAGCTTCTGCCTTGTTATTTTTACTATGGGTGATCTACAGATCCAAATGACTTGAATCCAACGGGCTTGGATTAAGCATTCACAGACCTTTCCAAGAAAATTGGTTTCATTCAAATTGGTGCGCTGAATCGATCTGGGTTGATTTTTGAAGTTAGGTACAGAAGTGTGTTTGAATTTAAAAAGAAAAATGTTTAATTTGAATCGCTGGGCTGCGCGGGAAATTCTAACGGGCCGGCCTGCTAAGCGCGGTGCTCCCATGGGCTGCTTAAGTGGGTGTCCCCACTCATCAGTGACACGGGGCTGGGCGAAGCGGTATGGGGCAACATAGATTGTTCGATCTAGTTCTAATCCAACGGCTAGGGGTCATCGTCAACGCGAGACAACTCCGGCGAGAACGCAACCTAGTGCGGCCAGTGAGGGGTGCTGGGGGCTCACCGGGGTACGGGCGAGGGTCGGCGAGGCGGGCGAATGACGAAGTCGACGACGGCGAACCTCCTGGTACCGGTGGCTTCTCCTGGGGCGGCTCCAATCGCTGGCTCCCTTCTTCTCCAGAGGTGGCGGGCTCCGGTGAAATTCCGGCGAGGTGGTGCTCGCCTTGCTCTGAGAACGGTGTGGCATGGTCAGTGGGGAGAGGGGAGTGAGATGGTGTGAAGAAATCGTGCGGGGGTGGCCTCTATTTATAGTCGAGCGAGGGGACCGTCGGAGCGCACGGTGAGCTCGTCGGGGGCGACGTTACAGGCGGCTAATGGCATGGGCAAGGGTAGGGGACGGTGCTGTGTCTCCTGGCGATGCTCAACGACATGGTCGCGAGGCATGGGGCGGTGTGGTTTGGTCTGGAACGGCCGGTGCTCTGCGCGGCAGAGGCGGTGTCTTCGACGGCGGGCGGTGGCTGTATGGCACGAGGCAGCAAACGGGGATATCTGGCTGTCTCCTGGGTCGGTGGTGATCGTGTGTGCACGCGGTGAGGACGGCGCGCGGTCTGTGGGCGCTGGTTGAGGGTGGCGCTCTGGCGCACGCTCGGCATGGTCTGGGCGCGGCTTGTGCGCGTGGTCCAGGGCTTGGCAATGCTCGCGGCTGGGACAGGGAGTGGCGGTGGACGGTGGGCTGCCTCCCAGACAAGGTTGGCACGGATAGTTCTTCCTCTATCCTGCTATCCACAATGGGGTGACATTGGGGTGCTCGGCTGTTCACCATTAATGGCAATGGAAAGCTCACAGGGTGCTAGTGTTGGGCTAATCTTTCTAGATGATCTATTGGTTTGTGTGTGAGCTAACTAGGGAACAAGTTAGGCAAGAATCACTGCACACTATAGTGTTTGATGTTTTGTTTGATTTGTGTCTGCAACCTGTTTGTTGAAATGGCCGCATGAAATCAAGTTTTGAATTTTGAAATGAATTTTGGTGGGTTTGATAGATTGGTGCTGGTGAGTCTGCAGATGCTTGGGTTTTGAAAGTTGAGCTTGTTTGAGTGGGTTTTGGAAAAGTGGGATCTTCCCATATGATAAAGATTCAATTTTGAATTGTCATTTAAACTATGCATTTGAAAGTTTCTGGATGATCACAAAGTGGGCCTTGATACCTTGTTATGAGTACATTCAAGGGGTGCAAAGATCCGTAAAAGTTTACATTAGGTTTTGAAAGTTTGATACAGCCAAAGTAGGCATGGGAGTTAAATTGGTCAAAATGACCATTCACTTAATATATTTGTTTTGATTTACTTGTCTTTAGGAAATGTGTGGGAAATGTTTTAGATGATGTTCATTTCACCTAAGAAACATTTTACAAGCAATGGATCACACAAACAAGGTGGTTTTTAAAGAAATTCAAAATCCATGCATACACATATACATGCATTCATGAGTTTATTTAGAAAAGTTTTTGTTAACCCTAATCTTGATGATTAGTGTTTGATGATCTAAGTTTGGTATTTTTGGGATGTTACAAACCTTCCCCCCTTAAACAAAATCTCGTCCCGAGATTTGAAAAAAGGACGAAAGGATTACCTAGGATTTGAAGAGATCTGGAAACTCCGTCCTGATGTGATCTTCGCGCTCCCAGGTAGCTTCCTCTTCTGTGTGGTTGCTCCACTAAATCTTGAGAAACTTGATGCTTCGGGTTCTGGTAGATCGAAAGGCTTCTTCCAATATACGGATGGGTACTTCGGGATAGGTTAGGTCATCGTTTATCTCTATGGTCCGGTGATCGATATTCTTGAACACTTCGGTCTTCTCGGGGACTTCGAGACACTTGCGAAGTAACGAGATATGGAACACATTGTGCACAACTGACATCTCTTCTGGTAGTTCCAATTGATACGATACTTCTCCTCGACGGTTCAGAATTTTAAAAGGTCCGATATATCTGGGGGATAACTTTCCCTTGAGTTGGAAAAGCTGCATTCCATTCAATGGCGACACTTTCAGATAAACAAAATCTCCTATGTTGAAGGCGAGGTCTCGACGTCTCTTGTCGGCGTAACTCTTCTGTCGGGATTGGGCTGTCTTGAGGTGCTCACGAATCTTGTGAACCTTCTCTTACGCTTCTCGAGGATGTCGGGTCCAAGATCGACTCTCCTACTTCCGACCAGTTCAAAGGGTGCGACACTTTCTTCCGTACATAAATTCAAATGGGTCCATTTGCAAACCGCTTGGTAACTATTGTTGTATGAAAATTCTAAACGCAAGCAGGTCTTCCCACTTGGATCCATATTCTAACACACATGCTCTAAGCATATCTTCGAGTATTTGATTTACTCGCTCCGTTTGTCCATCGGTCTGAGGGTGATACGCGGTACTGAAATCTAGGCGGGTTCCTAAACCTTCTTGGACTTTCTTCCAGAATCTCGAGGTAAAATGAGTTCCTCGATTCGATACTATGTTCTTAGGGACTCCGTGCAAACTAACTATTCTAGCGATGTACAACTCTACTAGCTTCGAACTCTGATAGGTTGTTTTAATGGGAAAGAAATGGGTGACTTTGGACAATCTGTCCACTATGACCCAAATAGAGTCATTTCCCCTACTAGAAGTAGGCATTCCAGTGATAAAGTCCATTCCTACAGAATCCCATTTCCATTCCGGAATTTGCAAAGGTTGCAACAATCCAGCGGGTCTTTGATGTCCGGCCTTGACTCGCTGACATATATCACACTTGGCGATATAGCTTCCGATTTTTCTCTTCATCTTATGCCACCAAAATTGCTCTTTCAAATCTTGATACATCTTAGTTCCTCCGGGATGGATAGAATAAAGAGTATCATGAGCCTCCTTCAAGATAACTTCTTTCAACTCTGAATCTGCTGGTACACAAAGGCGTCCTTTGTACCACAGAACTCCTTCTTCGTCCTCGGTGAATCCGGGTACTTTGCCTGTACCGATACGACGCTTGATTCCGTCGATACTGGCATTTCCTTTCTGCGCCTCTTTAATCTGACTGATCAAAGTGGGCTAAAGTTCTATGCTAGCCAAAAATCCTTCACTTACTAATTCTATTCGAAAATCTTCCATATCTTTGTGCAGACTTGGTTGCTCCTCTAAAATCATGGAGTTCAAGCGGCACGGCAATCTGCTAAGGGCATCAGCTACCACGTTGGCTTTACCAGGGTGATAGTGAATGTCCAGGTCGTAATCCTTGATTAGCTCAATCCATCTTCTCTGCCTCATATTTAGCTCCTTCTGAGTGAATATATACTTTAGGCTCTTGTGATCCGAATAAATCTCACAACGGTTTCCCATCAGGTAATGTCTCCATGTCTTCAGGGCTAGAACTACGGCTGCGAGTTCGAGGTCATGGGTTGGGTAGTTTTGCTCGTGTTGCTTCAATTGTCGAGATAGATAAGATATAACTTTGCCTTCTTGCATTAGCACACATTCGAGACCAATCTTGGATGCGTCACAATACACATCGAAGGGCTTCGTGATATCCGGCATGATCAAGATTGGGGCTGAAATCAATCTCCTTTTGAGTTCTTGAAAACTCGCTTCACATTTGTCGGTCCATTCAAACTTCTTGTCCTTCTTCAGCAATTGGGTCTGGCGATACTAGAGAATCCTTCTATAAATTTGCGGTAATATCCCGCCAATCCGAGAAAAGCACGAACTTGGGTTTGAGTGGTTGGGGCTTGCCAATCTTCTACATCTTTCACTTTGGCAGGGTCAACGGCAATTCTCCGGCTGATACAATGTGACCGAGGAATCCTACTTCCTGTAACCAGAATTCACATTTGCTAAATTTTGCATACAGCTGATGCTCTCTAAGGGTTCCAAGAATGGTCCTTAGGTGTATCTCATGCTCTTCTTATGATTTGGAATAAATCAGAATGTCATCGATGAAAACAACGACAAACTTATCCAGGAAGTCCATAAAAATCTTATTCATGAGGTTCATGAAATAAGCGGGGGCATTGGTTAATCCAAAAGGCATGACTGTATACTCATACAATCCATATCTGGTGGTAAAGGCAGTCTTTGGAATATCCTCTGCACAAATTTTGAGTTGATGATAGCCAGTCCTAAGATCAATCTTAGAAAACACTTTGGCACCGGTCAACTGATCAAACAAATATTCTATCTTAGGAAAGGGGTACTTGTTCTTGATGGTGACATCATTCAACTTTCGATAATCCGTACACAAACGGTTACCTCCATCCTTCTTGTCGACAAACAAGACAGGTGATCTCCATGGGGACGCACTTGGTTGAATCAATATGATTTCCAACATGGAATCCAGTTGCTTCTTTAGTTCTTCTAGTTCTGAAGGGTTCATACTATAGGGTCTTTGGGCTATAGGTCCTGTTCCGGGGATTAGTTCAATGATAAACTCGATATCCCGATCTGGGGGCATACCGGGCAAAACATCTAGAAATACATCGGGGTATTCGCAGACTATCCGGACTTGGTCAATGGTAGGTTGGGCTATACTCTTGTTACACTTGAATTGGCGAGGTAAGGTTTCAGATATAGGCTCGACTGATATTCCGGTGGTACTGGTCATGGTGATGGCTTTCTTGGCACAGTCAATCAATCATTTATGTTTGGACATCCAATCCATTCCTAGTACTACTTCCAAACCTTTAGTTCCGAGTACTATTAGGTTAGCATAAAAATCTATGCCATGGATTCGGATAGGGACGGCCTTGCAAATTTGCCTAGCCTTGGTGGTTGATCCGGGAATTTGTACAATCATCACATACTTCAATTTGGTTGGTTGAATTTTACTAGTGCAGGCAAATTCTTCGGTGACAAATGAATGCGATGCACCAGAATCAAACAACACTCTTGCAAGTACTGAATTAACAGAAAACATACCCAACACGACGTATGGCGCTTCCTGAGCTTCTTCAGCATGCATGAGAAAAAGACGGCCATTGCGGTTGAGTGAATTTCCTAGGGAAAATCTTCTCCCTGGCTGGACACGACGCTTCTGCTGAGCTGGGACATTGGCATTGGGGGCTATAGCATTCTTCTTGTTGGGGCACTCGTTGGAATAGTGGCCTTTATTTCCACAGTCATAACAGGTCACTTGTGACTTGTCCTTGGCTGCGACAGGCACAACATTGCTTCCAGTCCTCGGGGCAGTGTTGGGGTTGGCGGTATTGTTGGTGTTGAACTTGGGTGGGG
Source organism: Avena longiglumis (assembly GCA_030063025.1). Classification (NCBI taxonomy): domain Eukaryota; kingdom Viridiplantae; phylum Streptophyta; class Magnoliopsida; order Poales; family Poaceae; genus Avena; species Avena longiglumis. Next base: position 153,142,100 of record CP125977.1, on the reverse strand, counting down.
CACGGGTGAAATTGCTAGAGTTGCCGGGGTTGTTGTGATTTCCTCCGGGTCTAGGGTTTCCACGGTTGGGATAGGTTGGACGGGTCATAGGGTGTCGGTTGGTTCTTGGGGCAAATCCTGGAGATGGGTTGGGGCGATACTTTGGGGTCTGATGGGTTCCTGGTTGATGCATCATGCGACGCTTGCGGTTCTCATTGGCCTGGTTGATCTTTCCTTCCATCTGGATAGCAGAGTCGACAAGGGCTTCAATATCAACAAAGGGGATATTGACTAACACTGTCTGCATCTCGTCATGCAGACCATTCAGGAATCTTTCTTTCTTCTTGGCTTCGGTGTCTATCTCGTCTGGGGCATACCTAGCTAATGACAAAAATTTGTCACGGTATTCCACTACAGTCATCCTCCCTTGCTTCAGATCTCTGAACTCGTCTCTCATTCTCTTGATTAAACCTGGTGGCACATGGGTTCTGCTAAACTTGACCTTGAATTCCTCCCAGGTCATCATCTGGCCTCCGGTCATTGCACGAACACTGTTCCACCATGCCCTGGCATCTCCGGCTAGATAATGGGTGGCAAATAGAACTTTCTCGTTGGCTTCCACTCCGGCGACTTCTAAGTTGTTTTCCATGGTTTGCAGCCAATCATCAGCATCTAGGGGTTCTTCTGACTTGGTGAAAACGGGTGGGTTGGTATTCTGGAAATTCTTGAGCTTAGATCCGTGGTTGTCCTGATTTCCGTGGCCTTGGTTGTTGTGGGCTAGCTGGGCTATCTGTTACAGAGTGGATAGGTTGGCTTGACGTTCCGCTCTTTCAGCTTCGCGGTCAGAAGTAAACATTTGCAGGATCTGCAACATCGGGTCCGGGGCTGAACCACTTCCTCCACGTGGCATCTGAAGATTGATATAGATCATGAGAAAAGAGGGAAATTTCTAAGGTTTTGGGTTTTTGAAAAGTTTTTAGAGTTTGGCTCAGGTTTTTCTAGCAACTTGCTTTTTTATTCATTCACTCACTCGATACAATGCACACCACAACAAGGAAAAATAGATGGTTTTAAGAACCATTCTGGGAACTACGATACAGTGGGACCGACTACTACTCACTACGCTAGTGCTCAGTGCTACTAATCCTTGGAGTCTGTGGCTTCATCATCTTCAGCATCATCGATGAAGGCGAAATCATCCTCATCGGTGAAGAAGTCCATGGCCTGATCCCCCAGAAAATCATCGTCATCGCTGAGGTAGGAGTAAGGGTCTCCACGAAGATCCTCTCCGGCATTCTCCCTTTCCTCTAACTGCATGTCTCTCTCGTGGATGGTCTCTTCCAGAGATGAGATGCGATGGCGAAGACGGGCAATAATGCGCTCCTTCTTGTCGAGCTGACGGCGGCGAGACTTGCGATCCTTTGATAGCATGGCGATGGTCTGGTCCTTCGTCTTGATGATGGCAGACTTGTGGTTGCAATAGTCACGACAGTTGTCCAATTCCTGCTGACGATCACACATCATGAAGCTAAGGTGGTCCAATTGAGTCTTCAGCTCGGGGTGGTATGGGGCTTCCAGTGGTTGTCCATTTGCATCACGTCTTGGGCAAAACTCAAAGCGAGTACCCTTGATCTGATTGATGCTCTGCCCACACAGACGGGAAAGAGCTTCCTGCATTGCTCTGGCAAGTCCATCGAGCCAGTTGTTTTCCCTCAAGGTAAACTGAATTCCCTTCGTAGTGGGAGGTTCAATCTTTCCTCGGAGACTTGCAACAATTAGCCAATGCAGATCTTCTCCTCCTTGATAATTGAGCTGAGCTCCGAAGAACTCGGGATGCGGACGCTCCAGAAATTCCGAAAGCTGATCCAGATCCCTCTCAAAGATAAGGTCTCCTCCATTCCCAAGTTGGTAAAACTTGCTGTACTTCACGTCCATCTATAAAAATAGAGGATGAGTAGATTAGCAGAGTGATCAAGTGTGTCAAAATTTTATCTATTTTGCAAGAGTTTTTGAGGAACATGAAGTTTTATTAAAGAATTAAAGAGGTAAGAATGAGAATAAGTTTTCGTAAATATTTTTGTTCTTTGGTTTTGAAACTAAGTTTTTGGTTCAACGTCCAATCTAACTAGGGTCTCCGATGGTCAGGATGGCTCTGACACCAACTTGTCAACACCCAGATTTTTCAATCCTAGATGCCTGTTATGCCATACATCGCAATCCCAGGATTACCATTTTTGCGAGACATAACAGAATTGGATACCATAGTACTTCATCCATTACAAATGATACATAAGTTCTTACACAAATAGGGATCTCATGATCCAGTTCTTAATACAACATCAAGCAATGAATACGTAATAATAACGGTAGTAGGCGAAGCTCCATCTTCGGGTCACAGCAATGCCGACGATGGGAGATGATCCTAGTCGTAACCTTCCGGGTCCATCTTCCAGGTACTCCTCTTCATAGTCTGGCCATGGGAATAGCCAGGGACAAAGCCATGAGTACTCTTTAAGTACTCGCAAACTAATACTAACAAGTAAAGGGGGTTTTTGGATAATAGGACACTAGGCTCTAGGGTTGTTTTGCAAAAAGCCAGGTTTATCTCTACTAAGTTCCAAAGCTAGTCACAATTTTATAACTCCTAAGTGGAATCTTGTAATTTAGGTCACAACTCTGTTGTGGTCAAGTCAAAGTCTCAATTCATTTCACAGGTCATTTTGAAAAGTCTGACGGGGGAACAGTATGGCCACTCCAACTGTCCATAACAGCTATTCGAATAGTTTGACACTCTGCAGAGATTATACACTTTCACCACAACATTCGATACATCCGTCAGGAACAAATCCTGAATTCACCATACTCAGTATGCGGATAATCAATCCTAACCTTTCAATTACACGCCTTAGTATAAGCACCTCTCCTGTGAGTTTGGCCTCCCAACCATGACCAGCTATCATCTTGGGTACTGCACAGGTGGACAATCTTCATAAGGTAGCCTCAGCTCAGACCTTGGCCGGGAGGGAACTAATACTAAGTTATATAAATTTCCAGTCAAGCCCTACCCAATATTCGGGTATTGTGGTTGTACGCTAAAATTGGAATAGTATCGCATCCAGACAACCATCAGTTTTATAAAGGGCTAAGGCTCATGCCTCAACATTTTCATCACCCAAAATCATCAAGTGTTTGGAAACACATGTCCAAAACATTTCAATAGAATGATCCATCATTCCAAGGTTTTCATAACCGTTTTTCCACCAAGTATTCCCATCTGAAAGTTGATCAAGTTTTATGCTTAGCACTAGCATCTACAGGTGGGGGTAGTACTAATGAGGGGTGGTAACTAGTGGAGTTTCACTAAGTCCAACCTTATATCTTAGGCTGATATCAAGGTTTCTAGCTTAGGCCAAATTTTATGCTCTTTATGCAACCTTCAGCAAAACTGTCTAGTATCTACCCAACTCTTAGGTAGACTCTAAGTAAGCTTTGATAAAGAAATAAAGTAAGAAGCTTGCACATAAAAGTAGGATTGGTTTATCAAAGGGGTATGATCACATATGCTTAAGGCATAGTAACAAGTAGGGGTTTGTTGAATCAGTAGGGTATCTTGCAAGTGTTAGCTTGCATCAATGTCAAATATAAGCTTGCTAAATTGCAAGTGTTAGATTGCAAGGTTACTAGCTTGCCTTGTGCAGAGCAGTGGTTGAAGTTCTCCTCGGCTTCCTCTTCGTAGTATCCTCCTTCCTCCTCGTATCCTTGGTCGGTAGTAGCGTCTATGAAAAAATATGAGGTACACAATCACCAAACAATACTTAACTACTTGAAATCATCACACACAAGTGTCCTATAGATGATCTAGAATCATCTCTAACATTACAAGGTTAATGCTTGGTTTAAATCTTAATATATTTGTTTTGATTTACTTGTCTTTAGGAAATGTGTGGGAAATGTTTTAGATGATGTTCATTTCACCTAAGAAACATTTTACAAGCAATGGATCACACAAACAAGGTGGTTTTTAAAGAAATTCAAAATCCATGCATACACATATACATGCATTCATGAGTTTATTTAGAAAAGTTTTTGTTAACCCTAATCTTGATGATTAGTGTTTGATGATCTAAGTTTGGTAGTTTTGGGATGTTACAGTTACATATAGGGAAATTCTCGTAGTTGCATATCTAGAGAATTTACTTTGTGTCAAGCCTAAAATTGAAAAAGTATGAAAAATTGGTTAGCACCTATTCACCCCCCTCTAGGTGACCATACGATCCATTTCAATTGGTATCAGAGCCTCGGCTCTTATTTCGGGCTTAACCGCCTAAGATAAGTATGGGTTCCAAGGTAGATGGGAGTGATGCTCCGGAGGTAGTCACCATGAACGATCTCAAGACGTTGGAAACAACCTTGGTGAGTTCAATGGAGGCTAAGATGGAAGAGATGCGTCAATTGATAATGCGTCTCTCCACATCCGCAACATCACCTCCATCTAACTCTGAGGATACCACTCCGCAATCCAAGGAAACGGGTAAAACTGTTTCCAAAGATAACGAAGTGGTTGGTGATGATACTAGCAAGAGCTCCTCCTCGAAAAAGGATAGCGGTAAGGATGGATACAATGAGGTTTCTCATGTGTATTCCTCGGATCCACCTATCCCTCACCCACATATACATAATAGGGGTGATCCACCCAAACTTTCTTCATCTACTTTCTCTCAATGGCAATTTTTGATGAAATCTCATGTGTGCAGTTCCTCCATAGAGTTATGGAAGATCATCGAAAATGATCTTCATGTTGGAAACCCCAACAATCTCACAAGAAGAGAAGTGGTCGATAGCCAACTCAACGCTACAGCTCTACACATGATACAACTTGGTGTGGGTGACAAAGACATGCCACACATTCAGCATCTTAGCACAGCAAAAGAAGCTTGGGATGCCCTCACCGAGCTCTTCATCGGAAATGAAAGTATGAGAAGGAATAGATATGATGCCTTGAGCAATGAAGCTGAAGGATTCTATATGCTGGATGGAGAAGACCACGAGGACATGTATAGGAGGCTCAAGGCAATAGCCACAACCTTCAGAAACCATGGTGCAGCTCATGTTGATGATGCTTGGATCAAGCGCAAGTATGTCAGTGCTCTTATGCCATTTGAGCCCACAGATTTGAAAAGTCTCCAAGGTAGGCATAACTATCACCTCATGTCATCCAATGAGGTAATGCAAGAAATGGCCGCTTTCAAAGTGCCTGCCAAGAATGCCGAAGATGCTCGTGCTCGAGCTATGGGGATGCAAAAGGGGGTCAACATGGCCTTGAAGACTAGTGTGATTGATCATGATGAATATGCGGTAGAAGGTCTGGACTGTCCCGAGGATATAAAAATTATCCACGGACAATACTTGGCTCTTTATGCAAGAAACTTTTGGAAAGATCCAGCCAAGGCTAAAGCTGAACTAGATCGCAAGAGTGGAGCCTACGGAAGAAAACAAAATGGTCCCAAGCTGAGAACATGCTTCAATTGTGGTGACCGGCTGCACTTCGTAGCTGAGTGTCCTTATCAAAGTAGAGAGGATAATGGAGGAAGACTCATTTTCAAGGACAAATCAAAAGTTCCACGTAAGAAATAGTTTGTAAAGAAGAATGCTCCTTTCGAGAAGCAACCAAAGATTGTTCTAGTGGCTCAACAAGAATATTCATCGGGGAGTGAAGATGAGGATGAGGACGATAGCTCTCAATAGGTGGCTGCTATAGCCACCACATCTACATCAACATCTCTCTTCGGCTCCCTGAACGAAAACATCACCAACAAGAATGCTACTTGCCTCATGGCAAGAAGCTCCGAGGTAACTTCTTCTAACTCTTCTTTTCCCAAGGCTATGATAGACATGGATGATCCTACTAGTCTTAAGGTTAAAGAAGAGATTATTTCTTTGGATTATTTCTACACTAACTTGAAAGGTGAGCAAAAAGTTCGTTTTGAAGCTCTTATGGATCAGCTGGCCCAAAACGAAGCACTCCTCGAAGAAAAGGGCAGAATTGAAAGGGAGGATGCAATGGAAATTTCATCCCTAAAAAATGCTCTTGAAGAAGAAGAAGAAGCTCGGGTCTCTCTTGAAGAGAGGCTCGAGTCTATGGAAGAGTCACATGAAGAAATTGTGACTAAACTTGTTAAGGAACGTGACAATGCTGTCACCAAAGCAAAGAAGTTAAAGAAGGAAAGGATTGACTTTGGGGCTGCTCATGATAGACTCTCCGAGGAATTGGAGAAACTTGACAACGCTCACAAGGCGTTGAAAAACGAGTTCTCTATTCTCAATGAGTCACATGATCAGCTTCAAAGTCAATTGGCCAAATATGATACTCCTAGCTCATCCAACTCCACATATAGTAACAAGAAAAATGCTAGTGTGGAAAAAGATGTGATCAAGGACATCACTACCAAGGACAAAGGTGTGCTTGATGAAGTCCTTGGCAAGCAAAGGTCAAATCATGGTAAAGAGGGACTTGGTTATGTCACCAAGTCCAAGAAGAAGAAAACCAAGAAGAACAAGACCAAGAATGTGCAATTAAAGACAAGCACCGCTGAGAAGAATGTCACAAAAGACAAGACTAATAATATTGGTTCTGCAGGGTCTCACAATCCTAATTAACTCTTTCGTGATGACTATGGCGATGTTTATGCTTATTATATTGGTCCTTTTGATGAATATATTGCTTGGTCTATTTGGGTCCCAAAGACCCTTGTTACTAACATGAAAGGACCCATTGAAAAATGGGTACCTAAAACCAGGAAGTAATTTTCTTGCAGGGCTATGCTTCCGGTGGGTCAAAATGGGTGCTGGATAGTGGCTGCACTAGTCATATGACCGGAAGCAAGGAGATCGTCACGGAGATGCGTCCAAATCATGATAATATCACAGTCTCCTATGGTGATAAGTCTAAATCTCAGGTATTGGGTCTTGGCAAGGTTGTGGTTGCCCACGATATCTCTCTCATGGACGTCATGCTTGTTGACACCCTCGGTTACAACCTTCTTTCTATACGTGCCCTTGGCAAGATGGGTTTTGCTGTTTTTATCGATGATGATTTGGTGGTACTCTTGTGGAGCAAGTCTCTAAAGGTCACTTTCGTTGGATACATCGAAAATGATCTGTATGTGGTGGACTTCTCGGGGAAAACCACTTTGGGTCCGATGTGTCTATTTGGAAAGGCCGACGTGGGCTGGCTATGGCATCGCCGTTTAGCCCATGTCAACATGAGAACTTTGCAAAGTCTCCAGAAGGGTGGCCACATCCTTGGACTAAAAGACAATGTCTCTTTTGCCAAAGATCGTGTTTGCAGGGCTTGTGTAGAAGGAAAAATGCATGACTCTCCCCACAAGAGGAAGAGTATTGTGTCATCAAAGAGGATCTTGGAATTACTTCATGTGGACTTATTTGGTCCTCCTTCTCATGCAAGTCTTGGTGGGAAGAAATATTGCTTGGTCATTGTCGATGATTACTCAAGATATACATGGGTCTATTTCTTCAAGCTAAAAAGTGAGACTCAACGAACTGTCATCGAATTTGCCAATGAAGTTCAACGTCAACACAATGTTCCTATCTTGGAAATTAGAAGTGAAAACGGCTCCGAATTCAAGAACTACACTTTAAATGAGTTTCTTAGCGAAGAGGGGATTAGACATCAATATTCCGCTGCGTACACCCCTCAACAGAATGGTGTAGCCGAGAGGAAGAACCGAACTTTGATGGATATGGCAAGATCTATGCTAGCTGAATTCAAGTCTCCTTATAATTTTTGGGCTGAAGCCATATCCACTGCTTGTCACTCATCAAACCGGCTCTAACTTCAAAAGATTTTGGACAAGACTCCATATAAAATACTTAACGGTAACAAGCCCAACATCTCATACTTCAGGGTATTCGGGTGTAAGTGTTTCTTTCTTATTAAAGGTGTCCGTTTGTCAAAATTTGAGTCCAAGGACTTAGAAGGTATTTTTGTTGGTTACGGTGCCGAATCCCACACTTATAGAGTCTACAACAAGCTCACTGGGATTGTTGTAGAATCTTGTAGTGTGGAGTTCGATGAAAATAACGGCTCCTTTGTAGGGCAAGTTGATGTTTGTGATGCAGATGTTGAAATACCCCAAGATGCCATAAGAAGAATGGGCGTGGGATTTTTCCGCCCCATTAAGGAACCCCTTGTGGCGGATCGGGAAGGACAATGCTCCACACATGTGGAGCCCTCATCTACACAAGATCAACAAGCTCCTACTATTGGAGAAAATCCTGCACCAACACCACAATCTGCTGAAGATCATCTTTCCCCTGGACAAGTTGGTAGTCCCAGGCCGGACTATCCGCCCCCTCCAAGGGGCGGACAATCCTCCCCTGGCACTCCAACTCGTTCCAGAGGATCCAAAGGAGAAGTCAACAACTCTGAAGCTCCCAGGCCGGATTCTCCGGCCCCCGAGGGCGGATTATCCGGCCCTGGGTCTCCAACTCCTGTCAGGCATTCTCAGGAAGATGGTTATGGTACTTCACCTCCCAGGCCGGATAGTCCGGCCCCTCCAAGGGGCGGATTATCCGGGCCTGAAGAAAATGTTCAGCAACAATCTTCTGGCGTTAACGGAAACCAAGATCATGGGCAGGGCAGTAATCAAGACAAGGATTCAACTATTGAATCAACTCCTCCTAGAAACAAAAAGGACATTGAGGCTCCTCGCAAGGCTCGTGCTGATCGGAACCTTGAACTAAGAGGTCACACTCTTGACAAGGTTGTTGGTGATCTACGACGAAGGGTATCCACTAGAAGAGAACTTGCAAGCTTCTGTGATCATCAAGCTCACATTTCCATGGTTGAACCGAAGAAGGTTTTTGATGCTCTTGAAGACCCCAATTGGGTTGTTGCAATGCATGAAGAATTAAATAACTTTGAACGCAACAAAGTTTGGAAGCTCGTAGAAAAACCAAAGGATTGCAATGTTATCGGCACCAAGTGGATCTTCAAGAACAAACAGGATGAAAATGGCATTGTTGTGAGGAATAAAGCACGACTCGTGGCTCATGGATTCTCTCAAGTGGAAGGAATTGATTTTGGAGAGACCTACGCTCCTGTGGCTCGTCTTGAGTCCATCCGTATCCTTCTTGCATATGCATCCCATCATAATTTTAAATTACAACAAATGGATGTTAAGAGCGCTTTCCTTAATGGTCCTCTACATGAGTTAGTATACGTCAAGCAGCCCCCGGGGTTTGAGGACCCCAAATTCCCGAACCATGTCTACAAACTCGATAAGGCGCTCTATGGCCTTAAAAAAGCCCCACGTGCATGGTATGAGCACCTTAAAGAGATTTTGCTAGACCGTGGTTTCGAAGTTGGGCAAATCGATCCCACTCTTTTTACTAAGAAGGTTAATGGGGAGATTTTTGTATGCCAACTTTATGTAGATGACATTATTTTTTGCTCTACTAACCAAGATTTTAACGATGAATTTTCAAAGCTTATGACTGACAGGTTTGAGATGTCCATGATGGGTGAGCTGAGATTCTTTCTTGGATTTGAGATCAAACAACTTAGAGAGGGAACCTTTATTAGTCAAGCTAAGTACATCCAAGACATGCTCAAAAGGTTGAAGATGACGAATCTCAATGGCGTTGCTACCCCAATGCGAACAAAGTGTCATCTTGAGCTCAATCCCAAGGGTAAAGACGTGGATCAAAAGGTATACCGATCCATGATCGGCTCTCTCCTTTACCTTTGCGCATCTAGGCCCGATATCGTGTTAAGTGTAGGAGTGTGTGCAAGGTACCAAGCTGCTCCTAAAGAAATCCACTTAGTGGCAGTCAAGCGAATCTTCCGATATTTGGTTCATTCCCCAAATTCTGGGTTATGGTATCCCAAGGGTTCAAGTTTCTCTCTATGTGGTTACACTGATTCAGATTGGTCTGGTGACAAAGATGATAGGAAATCAACCTCTGGTGCATGCCAATTCTTGGGCAGGTCTCTAGTGTGTTGGTCATCAAAGAAACATAATTGTATTTCACTCTCAACCGCCGAAGCTGAATATGTTGCTGCTGCAAGTTCTTGTACTCAATTGTTATGGATGAGTCAAACTTTAAAGGAATATGGTGTCAATTGTGACAAAGTGCCTCTATTATGCGACAATGAAAGTGCTATCAAAATTTCTTATAATCCCGTGCAGCATACAAGAGCAAAACATATAGAGATTCACAACCACTTTATTCAGGATCATGTTGCTCGTGGAGATATTGCTCTATCCTTTGTGAGCACGAAGAATCAACTTGCTGATATTTTCATGAAGCCTCTTGATGAAGCAAGATTTTGTTATTTGAGGAATGAACTAAATATCATAGATTTAAGGAGCTTGGCTTGACTACCCTTGCACACTCACTTGCTCTTATTCATGTATTTGGTTTAGATGCGGGCATAGACATAGGGGGAGTGTGGTCCTAATTGATTGGGCCAACCCTACCCCCATAATGCCGAAAGCAAGTAAAATCATTTCCCTTAATATCATTTTGTGATATGTGGGTCGTCGATGAGCATTGGTTTTGAACTCACGATACATCTTCGCGGTGTCATGCCATGCGCTCCAACATGGTGGCTTCGGCCACCGCCCTATTCCTTGAGAAGAGTTGGTTTTTCATGGGTCTCGTTGGATTTTCTTGCATATCTCTTGTTCTTATGGAAAACACACTCAAATTTGGCTTTTGATTGATTTTATTCTCGCAAATTTGGGTGTGTAGTACCATCTCAGTCCAGGGGCGTTATCATCGCTCTTCTTCCTTTTTGGCATTTCGATGCCAAAGGGGGAGAGGTAGTTCTATTAGGTCTCGTGGATTTGCAAGGGTCGGGCACAAGCTTTTCTCTTTTAGTCGGTTTTATTTGCTTGCTTGTGCCTTTTCTAGCGTGAACTCATTTGCTATTTGTGTTTGTTTATGTAAGACTATGTCGTACTCCACTGTTGGGTACTATGTTTGGTATTCATGGAATTCTGGATTTATCTACTATGGACCCCATGGAATTCTGGAATTATGGGGCATATTTGATGGCATATGGATTCATGGGATTATCTATGTATGCTTTGGCTATAATCTCATCCTGGTGGTATGACATTGTTTCCCAAACCACCTCGTTTCAATTATCTTGGTTATGGAAGTAGTGTTCTCCCTAGTGTGTGTATTTGTATTCAAATGCAAATCTTAAATATGCACACATCTAGGGGGAGCGTCTTTCATTATTTAAGGTGGCTTTTGCCGGTTTTATTGCAAATCCTAATATTGTCATCTAACACCAAAAAGGGGGAGATTGAAAGAACATTTTATAATCCCTGGTGTTTTGTGTGTTAGATAACAATATCAAGGATTATTTAATGTGTGTTGAAGTGTTGCAGCCACCTATGAGAAAAAGGGAAAGGATTCTGTTTTTGGGGGGCGAATAATCCGCCCCCGCCAGGGGCGGATAATCCGTCCCTCCCTCTTCCCAAGTTGGCGCAAGCCCCAGAAGGGGGCGGAATTTTGGCCGGATTTTCCGGCTCCGCCGGATAATCCGCCCCTTAGGGGGGCCGGATAATCCGCCCCCCTGCTCATCGCCAAGGCGCAAGCCCCAGAGAGGGGGCGGAGTATTGGCCAAACTTTCTGGCCTGGCTAGATAATCCGCCCCTCAGGGGGGCCGGATTATCCGCCCCCCAAGATCTTCACCAAGGTTCACCATGGCACAAGCCCCAAAGAGGGGGCGGAGTTTTCCCCGGATAATCCGCCCTTGGGGCGGAGTTTTCCCAGGGGCGGATAATCTGCCCCCAAAGTTGTGCAACAGCCAGATCTGGGGAGGGGGTATTTAAGCCTGCCTTCCCCCTCCTGCCAGAACTCTTGATTCATCTCGAAAAAGACCAGATCAGATCTGAAAGCTTCATCCAAGAGTGCTCCACCTAGATCCACCCAAAGGCCCCATCCCTTGGGGAATCGAAGGAGGAGAAGTCGATCTTCATCATCAGCAATCAAGCGCTTCATCTCCTCTCCATTCATTTGGAGAACCCCCGATCTAGTATTTCTTGCAAATACCTAGATCCTTGTTTTTGTTTATATTGATAAACCTTGTTCTTGTGGCAGCTTGTTGTCATCTCGGGAGCCCCCAATTCGGTTGTGGGTGTGTGCCCCAATAGTGTTGTAAAAGGCACCGGTTCCCGCCTCGAAGGGATCTAATAGTGGAGAAGGTGGATCAGGCCTCTCATGGCGAGATCCATCGGAGAATAGGATGAGGCCTATTGTGGCGTGGTGGTCTTAGAATCGCCCACCCCTCCAACGCAGATGCACTTCCCTTAACAAGGAAGGAACTGCGGTAAAACAAATCCCTGTGTCTCCGCGTGCTCCACTACGGTTTCCTCGCTCCTCTTTTACGTGCTTAGTAGTTAGGGTTACATATAGGGAAATTCTCGTAGTTGCATATCTAGAGAATTTACTTTGTGTCAATCCTAAAATTGAAAAAGTATTAAAAATTGGTTAGCACCTATTCACCCCCCTCTAGGTGCCCATACGATCCATTTCAAGTGCTGACAATCGATGACCTCAAGCGTTTGCGGCGCTAGAGATGACATGATTGGACGAACATGGGTCCCACATTCTGACTTTGAGTTGAGTGGTCACCCGCGGCGTGGAGATAATTACGGCTTCGCCTCGATTTCCGTGCATAGTGGACGGCGTGTGAGCGACGGTTCGCTGCTGTGCTGACATGTGGACGGTCAGATCTGAATGTTGGCGGTCGTCGTGCATCGTCTTCATCCTTATAATCATTAGGGAAAAGTTATTTTGTTTTCATCGCAGCCATTCTTGTTTCACTTCTCCCATCTTCCTTGAGATTTCTCACTGCGTGCTGGAATTTCCCAAAGCTTTTCCTTCATTGATTATGCGTGCTCCTCGCCGTCGCCGTCGCCGCCGCACTGCGATGGGGAAGCCCAAGAAGTCCCCCACTGCAGTTGGTACCAGTGCTGCCGCCGGCGGCAAAAAGGGTTCTACCGCCGCTCGCGTCACCGATGGTGGCTGGCGGCGATCGGAGACGTGCGAGGGTGACCTTCGCAAACTCCATGAGCGGGGGCTTATCCCGCAAGATAGGGAGGTCGTCAGAGTACCCCGACGACGAGGTAATTCCCCGTCCTCCCGCTGGGTTTCGGGTCATGTTCATCGCGTTTGTCCTTCGGTTCCTTCTCAATCCATGATTTTCTCCATGGATTGCTTTTTATTTATGGTATCCAGCTTCATCATCTTTCCCCAAACTCTCTTATTCATGTCTCTTGCTTCATCACATTCTGCGAGTGCTGGCTCGGTATCGAGCCACACTTCGGCCTCTTCCGGAAGCTCTATACCGCGAAGAGGCAATCTGGCTCCGATGGTGTTTATCCCATTGGGGGGATCATTTCCCATAAATCCAACTTGCTTTTCTTCTCCTTTTCTATGTACGAGTCTGTCCAGTACTGGCGGAGGCGGTGGTTTTACATCCGCGACTCCATAGTGTCCGGACAGAAATTTGGTCTTGCTCCTTTCGACCCCTCCCAGAAAATCGAGACGAAGAGGTCCTGGAAGAACCAGATCTTAGATGGCGAGGTGGCGGAGATAGAGGGGATCTATCGTCGAGTGGAGGATCTCCAGTTGATTCCGGATAAAGAGGTGAACGGTGTGGATAGCACCCGCATCTTCCTTAAACGTCGAGTGCAGCCGCTCCAGGCTAGGGCGCACCCGATGTTCCTTTATTCTGGTCGTCGTGATCCGACTAGGGTTTCAGCTGAGGAGTTCTCCAAGGGGCATATTGACGGGATTCTTCGTCCGCTGCTGAAGTACAAGGCTGGAGAGGATATTCCGGGGAAGTCGCTGACTCCTCCATTCGCTGCTTCTCGTCTGGTTCCGCAGGTGTAGATCTGGGACGTGCGCGTAGCGCTTATTTCGACTGCGTTTTCCTTGTATATGCTTGTGTGCATATAAATTTGTGTTTCCTTTTGCGTAGGAGTTCAAAGTACCGGGCATGTCGCCGCCACTACCCGAACTGTTTCCGGATGCACCGGACAATGAGGTAGTGGACTCCATGTCTCAGCTTCCTTCGGCACGGTCGCCGACTGAGGAGGTTTTTGAGTCTAGCGAGGAGCAGACTCGAAAGCGGATGCGGAGCTCGAGCGAGACGTCGGATGCTTCGACTCCACCGACTCATAGGAATCCGACGTGCCTTGAGCGTCATAGTGGGGGTCACGATGGCTCTTCCTCTCCTATTCCTGCCGTTCCCGTGCGGGCTGTAGCGCCGCAGCCGCCGGCGAAGCGGAAGAAGGAAGAGAAGAAAGAAGAGAATAAGGAAGAGAAGAAGGGAAGGAGGACCCCGCCTGTCTTCGACTTGAGCGATCTCGACTCGTAAGTTTTCTTCAGTTGCTTTTTATTTCTCTCGTCTTATGCTTGTACTTGGCTAACTTTTCTTTTGTAGCCACTCTTCCGACGACTCCTTCAGCGATGGCGCTCGGGAGATGGTGGGGGAGTCGAAGGTTGCTCCTCCTCTTCCTCAGACGGTGGCCACCTCTGAGGGCGCTGCTCCGAACCCTTCTTCGCAGGAGTCCCGGGTGGTTGTTCCTTAGAAGACTGCAGGCGAACCTTCGGAGTTGCCGTCTAACCACGTAAGTGATTTTGTTTTCCGCCACAGGGGGAGCCCTCGAGCCTTTTCGGATGATCCACTGATCATTGTTTCTTTGTGCCTCGGGGGAGCCCCCGAGCATCTTTCGGGTGATCTGCTGATCGTGCCTTTTTTTCCTTTTTGTTTATACTTGCCTCGGGGGGAGCCCCCGAGCGTTCTTTTTGTGTGTGTATTCTGTCTTGCTCGTTCTTTGGGCGTAGCCCCCGAGCCTTTCTTTTGACGAGTAGTGTCTTTTTTGCAGCCTTTTGTGCGAGGCGCCAACCAACTTGTGCAGCAACACCTAGCGTTAGAGGCCAACTTCAAACAGCTTCAGGGTACGTTCATGGGTTGGTATTTTTACGTCTTCTTCTATTTCCTTTTCTTCGATCTGATAAGTGTTATGCTGTTTGCAGAGGACAGCAATACCACCCTCCGCGAGCTTGATGCTCTCAAAAAGATCCTTGGGCGAGCGGAGAAGAAGGCCGAGGACGCCGTTGGTGCGAAGGAGCGCCTCGAACAGGAGCTAGCCAACGTAGCCGCGACCAAGGAGCGCCTACAGCAGGAGGCTACGGACCGCGAGGAGCAGCTCGCCACTGTTGCGTTCGCGCGGGAGAAGGAGGTATCCGGCAAGCTGATGGCGGCTGCCAAGGCTATTTCGGGTGAGTGGTCTCGTCTTTTCCTTTTCTTCTTCCTTGTCGTTTCTTGCTTTGATTTTTATTCACGTCTCCTCTTCCGTTTGTTTAGATGCCGCAGGCATCGAGTTTGACCGCGGTGCTCTGGAGCACGGGAGTGCTTTGGATGATGCCACTGCGGCTGTCGAAGACCGCTGCAGTACCATGGTCGGCTCGCTCGCCAAGGCCAAGGAGGCTCTTGGGAACTTCTATAAGGAGCTTGTCCCCAAGGGCGTCGCCCTCGAGGATGTCGGCTCGTTGGCGGATGCGCTGTCAGCCGAAGTGCCTGCGGCGTACAAGCGCAAGCAGAAAGACATCGATGCATATGTGGGGCTGGAGATGGCCCTGGCGTCTGGTGCGGAGCTGGATCTTCATCAGGTCACCTCCCAGACATCGACGGCTGCTGACGGATCTGAGGTAGCTTTTTCCCTCTACGCTGCCTGTTGTAAACGTTATGGGCTGAAATTGATTGACCTGCTGGCGGAGTACGCGGCAAGGCAGCAGTGGGAGGCTAAGAGCAGGCAGTCTGGCTCCGAGGCTACTCAGGATGCAGCTTCTTAGGCTCTGTATTTGTAGGATAGCTTTTGTTTCTTTTGGTCTGATGTAGCTATGAACACTCCTTGTGCCACGCAGTGGCTTTTGATGTATATAATGAATCTGCAATCAGTTTTCGTGCTCGTGCCCTTATTCATATTCTTGCCCCCTTTTCCTCTAGGAACCTTCGGGTGATGGTCCCGTTAGCACTTCGCCTGCGCCACAGCTACGGCCATCTTTGGATGGTGCGTCGCAGCTTTTGTTTCTTCGTGACCGCATCCGTAGTCTTCAGAAATAATTGCTTGGAGTGTGCGTCCACGCTGACGTTTGGAAGTCGAAGGCGGATCGGGGTGCTGCCAGAGAGGAGTATTTGATAGGGGAGTTGCGTCGTCTGGACGAACAGCTTCAGTGTAGGTTTTTCGAGCTGTTGCTCCTTGTTTCGGATGCTGCTGCTGGCCTGTCATCTTACTTTAACATTGTTGCAGGTGCCAACCTTGTTCCTAAGGAGGAAAAGGAGCGTGTTGCTGTTCAGATCAACTGCTTGACTCAGCAAGACATGGAGGTCGGCGGTTTTTTCTGGATGGACCGCGATCGTGCCATGGTCCTTGCGACTGTGCAGGATCGTGTTCACCAGGTGTCATGGGTGTTGCGCCAAGCGAAGGCTTCGTTGGCGTCGGTTCTTCACGTGATGTTTCCCCTGGATGAGGCACCGTCGACTCTATGGGGCCTGCTGGCAAAATTTTGAGATGTGCATCATGTTAGCGAGCTGGTGCGGCATCAGCTAGTTGCAGGGGTAAAGGCTGTGCTTTCTCTCATGCGGCTACATCGTCTTGATGTGGACCTTGCTGCTGTGGCAGCTGGGCCGCCTCTTTGGCCGGATGGCGGTGTGTGGGATATGCGTCCACATTATGCGGCTGTAAGGCAGTATGCCGAACAAATTGTAGATCTCTTTGAGCAGCGTGCACAGGTGATTCTTCAGAATAGGTAGGACCTGTAAAAAGATAGATGTAAATTTTGTATTTATTCGACTGGGCGTGTTATGCCCTTTGCTATAAAGGTTTGTTGTTGTTAGCACGTTGTGCTTTGTTTGTGTGTGGTCCTTTTCGTTAGCCTGGCGTGGTCAGCTACTCAGGTGTACACGCGTTTTACTCAGTCGACGAAGTCGTGAGGTGAGGGGAGCCCCCGAGTGTGTTGTAACATGGATACAAATGCGAGTAATAGAGGAAATTTTTTGGGGCGAGACACTTAGCTTGATTCATATCGTAAGGAAGAGGTACATTGTTTGGATGAGTAGCCTTGGCTGAATAGCCTTATTGAAAGTAAAAGAGGGAGGTAGCTAGGGGTAGAAGCGTCACAATTGTGCGATGTTCCATGGGTTGGAGTATGCGATTCCAGACTCCACGTGTTTTAGGCGATAGGCGCCACCTGGGATGACTTCAATGACGATGTAGAGTCCTTCCCATGGTGACTCGAATTTCTTCGTTCGCTCTTGATTGAGTCGCAAGACTAGGTCTCCTTCGACGAAGGACCTTGGACGTAGCCGTTGGCTGTGGTAGTTGCGGAGGCTCTGTTGATACAACGCTGACCGAGCTGCTGCTATGTCACGTGCTTCGTCGAGTGTGTCGACGGCGTCTTCGAGTGTGACCGTTGATTCGGCTTCGCTATAGGCGACGACCCGTGGGGCCTTATGGCGTACCTCTGCTGGTAGCACGGCTGCGGCTCCGTGCACCATGAAGAAGGGCGTGTAGCCAGTTGAGCTGTTCGGTGTCGTGCGCAAGCTCTAGAGGACCGAGAGTAGCTCCTGTGTCCAGGCTCCTGCAAGTCACTCAAGTGGGCTCATTAGGCGCTTCTTGATGCCAGCACCGACGAGGCCGTTTGCCTTTTCAACCTGCGCATTTGTTTGCGGGTGCGCCACAGAGGCATATGTGATGTTGATTCCGAGGTCTTCGCAGAAGTCCTGGAATTCTTTTGAGATGAAGTTCGACCCATTGTCGGTGATGATGCTATGTGGCACGTCGAACCTGTAGACAATGGATTCGAAGTACTTGACGGCAGTTTTGTCCTTTTGGTTAGTGACGGGCATGGCCTCGATCCACTTGGTGAATTTGTGGACTACGACCAGGAGGTAGACGTGACCTCCTTTCGAGGACCTTGGCAGTTTGCCGATCATATCGAGCCTCCATTGGGCGAAAGGCCAGGCCAGAGGTATGGTCCTAAGCTCTGATCCGGGTGCGTGCGGTTTGTCGGCGAACCTCTAGCACCTGTTGCATCTTCGGACGATGTCCTTGGCGACGATGTCCTTGGCCAGTAAAATCCGGCTCGTAGAGCTTTGGCGACAAGGGCGCGGCTGCCTACATGATGGCCGCATATGCCCTCATGGATGTCTTGGAGGATGGTTTTGCCGTCACCGATGGTGACGCACCTTTGGAGTACACCTGAAATGCTACGCTTGTACAACTCGCCATTGATGATGGTGAAGGCCTGGGACCTGCGAGATATGCGCCGGGCATCTGTTGGGCTATCAGGCGCTTCTCCGTCTATCAGGTACCTGAGGTATGGCCGTGTCCAAGTTTCTTGGACTGCCATGACCTACATTAGGTTGACCATTGCGACCTCTGTGTCAAGTTTTTCGGGTCCTTCCTGACTGTCGGGTAGCACAGCCCACGAGTGCTCTGCTTCTTCGGGTGATCCCTTTGGGAATTTCTGTTTGATGGATGGCACGTAGATCTGTTCGAGGAACACACCTGGTGGCACCTGTGTGCAGGTGGAGCCGATGTTGGCGAGTCTATCGTCCTCTTCATTGCTTTCTCCCAACGTGCCGAAGCTCGCAGCCGTCAAAGTCTCCTTCGAGTGCGTTGTAGAGTGCGCGGTACGCAATCATGTTGGCGGCGTGTGCGTCGCACTCGTTCATCGTCTGCTGGACGACGAGGTTCGAGTCTCCGTAGATGACCAGGCGCGTCGCGCCGCAGATCTTGGCCATTCTCATGCCGTGGATGAGGGCTTCGTATTTGGCCTCGTTGTTGGAAGCTCAGAATTTCATCCGGAGGGCGTACTTCATCTTGTCGCCCTGTGGGGAGGTTAGTATGACTCCGGCTCCTCCTTCGGCTTCGCGCTTGGAACCGTCAAAGTGCATCGTCCATGACTGTGTCATGTCCGGCGCGCCTGGTAGCTGCAGTTCCATCCAGTGGATGAGGAAGTCTAGGAGGACCTGCGACTTGATCGCGTGGCGCTTCTCGTAGACGATGTCTAGAGGTGACAGCTCGATGCCCCACAGGGCCACATGTCCTGTGGCCTCCGGTTTGTTCAGGAAGATGTTCAGGGGTGCCTCGTTGACGACCATCACCTGATGTTCCTGGAAGTAGTGGATCAGCCGACGAGCCGTCATGAACACGCCGTAGGCGAGTTTCTGGTAGTGAGGGTACCTCTGCTTTGTCGGCGTCAATACCTCGCTGAGGTAGTAGATTGGGCGTTGGACCCCATGGGTCTTGCCTTCTTCGGGTCGCTCGACCACCAGTACGGTGCTTACCACCTGGTGTGTGGCTGCTATGTACAGCAGTAAAGGCTCGCGCTCCTTTGGCGTGACCAAGACGGGCGAGGTAGAGAGCAGCCGCTTTAGATCTTCGAATGCGTCGTCCGCCTCGGGCGTCCACTCGAATTTGTCTGCCTTGCGTAGCAGCTGATAGAACGGCAGAGCTTTTTCGCCCATGCGGCTGATGAACCTGATCAATGCCGCGATTCGCCCGGCAAGCTGCTGGACGCCTTTGCGGTTCTTCGGCTTCTCCATGGCATTATGGCCAGGATTTTCTTCGGGTTCGCCTCGATCCCTCGCTGGGAGATAAAGTAGCCTAGCAGTTGACTAGATGGGATGCCGAAGGCGCACTTTTCTGGGTTTAGCTTGATCTTGTACCGATCAAGGTTATCGAACGTCTCTCGGAGATCGTCAATGAGCGTCTTGGCCTTCCTTGTTTTGATGACTATGTCATCGACATAGACTTGGATGTTGCGGCCGATCTGGTCGTTCAGGCATGCCTGCATGCACCGTTGGTACGCGGTGCCTGCGTTCTTCAGCCCGAAGGGCATTGTGTTGTAGCAAAACACTCCGAACGGCGTGATGAATGCCGTTTTCTCCTGATCTTCGACCTTTAGTCAGATCTGGTTGTAGCCTGAGTAGGCATCAAGGAAGGAGAGTTTCTCGCATCCTGCAGTAGAATCGATGATCTGATCGATCCGAGGGAGAGAGAAGTGATCCTTCGGGCAGTGCTTATTCAGCGACGTGAAGTCCACGCACATCCGTAGGATGTCCTTGTCCTTTTTGGGGACCATCACGATGTTGGCGAGCCACTCGCTCTCCTTGATCTCCCTGATGAAGTTTGCGTCGAGTAGTCTGTTGACTTCGACTCCGATTGCTTCGGTCCGTGGTTCGGACAGTCTTCAGATGGACTATTTGACGGGCTTGGCGTCTGGAAATACGTTGAGTGCATGCTCGGCGAATTCCCTGGGAACTCCTGGCATGTCCGCGGGACATTAGGCAAAGATTTCCCAGCGCTCACGGAGGAATTCGACGAGCGCTCTTTCCTATGCGGAGCTGAGGTCGTTGGCGATCAGCGCCGTCTTGGAGGCATCCGTTGGATGGACTTGCACCTTCTTTGTGTTGACGGTGGAGTCGAAGGACATGTCTGGTGCGTTCTATCTTGCGACTGGGGGTTCCCCGTTGTCCGTCGCCTCACGGAGCCTTATGAGATCCTCCTGCATGCCGAATGACTAGGAGATTCTGTTGAAGTCCCTGTCGTAGTGGTTCGATCGGGTGAAGCCCCCGTGGACCATGATGACGCCCGTGGGTCCTGGCATCTTGAGTAGCAGTGTAAGGTTCCCAACCTTTAATAAGGTAGAGATCCCTGTGTTTACAATGATAGTCCCTGGATCAATAGCTAGCATCCACAGTTAAGATGTAATATCAAGAAACAAAGGTCATAATACATCTTTATAACCAGGAATAAATTAATTAATTACATCTTACGTAGCCCATTTGGCTATCTCATTACAATGCAACAGAAATAACATTAGCATGGGGTCCTTCATCTTCAAAGTGCCACAGGCAATCATGTTGGTTGTAGACTTGCAATCCTATTCAACACACTTCACTAACATCAAACAAACCTGCAACATAATAATTTGCATCCACAAGGGTCAATACATTTGAATTGTATTGGCAAGTTTCACTACTATGTAGAAATAAGTGGATCCTATCCTTTACATGCATATTTGGCTAAGTAGGGTTTAGGCTAATTTGCAGAAAGCAATATAGTTTTGTCCTATCTTTTCAAAATAGTTTTGATCTTTGTCAAATCTTTCTGAATCCCTTGGAAAACTCCAAGTGCTTCTAATATCTTGTTGTCACCATCAAGTTTTACTTTGAGAAATTGGAATGTCGAGATCTTCCATAGCTTCAGGCCTTAGTTGCTCAGAGTTGTCCATAACCGGGGACACGGCTAAGTACTTAGAATTTGATCTTCTGCAGAAGTTGTACACTTTACCCACATGACACAATCTTGTCTTGTTGCCACCAGTGGCCGCTGGATAAGTACTCACCAAGATGGAGTACTGGCAGATCGAGAATGTGACAAAGTCTTTCCATAGGAGTCCTCCCAATACACAATGCTAGCTTGTCAACCAGGCACCAATGTAGGGTTAAATTTCCCTTACACAATTCTAGTTAACCTGAAGATGGCAATGCATAGGTCTGCCACTATGTAGTTGACTAAGCCAGAGCCCATTTAGCATGTGGCTGCACACGGAAGCCACTGTACGAGAAACATGTTCAATCTCTAAGTCCCTGGGTGGTTTTCTTCTAGTGCACATACAAAAAGAGACAACCATATAAACATGGTTCCTTTTGTTGCCACCTTGTCCAATCTTGAGTATCCTTGTCCACCCAGGTGGTTCATTGAATACTTGTTTTATTATATAAAACTTATATCTTTTCAACTCTTCATATAATCATAACATGTATCCCATCCCAAATATATAGCAGGGCTAAGCATACTACAACTATAATGTTTTCACTAAGGAATATATAAGGGTATCCTATTAGGATTTAGCATAGCATAAAATATAGTAATCCTTATCATGCATGTTACAAAAATCCACTAAGTGTAATGAAAATAGTAGGACTTGGATGATAGTGTCACTTGCCTTTTAGTAGATAATGGTTGGTTCACTTCTTGATCTTGCAAATATCACACTCTTATAATTCCACTACAATTCAATCAAGCAAACACAAATTCAACTAGCATTCAAACCATTTCTCACACATAAAATAACAAAAACAAGGTCATGCATGCAAGCATGCAAAAGATAGTTTTATTTAAAAAAGTGGTTTCTACTAGGCTCTAAACATTATAAATTTCAAAGTGGTCATTTACAAAAGTGGTAAAACCATTTGCAAAAGGTTTTATCTATAAACCATTTTTAAATCAAATCAATATTTTATGTGGTTGAAAATGCTTTTAGCAAAGCAATATTCTTTAAAGGGTTCACCAAATATATTTTAATTCTCAAAACTTGGTGTTTAGGGTCAGAAGGTTTGAATCAAATCTTTTCCCCAAAGGTTTTACTCAAAATTTATTTCTAAACCAAAAACAATATTTTTATTTGACTAGAAATGTGCTAATTCAAATATTTACTCCTTAACTTCAGAAAATACATTTTTAAATTCATAAGTTGGCTCCTATGGTCAGTAGGTTCACAACAATCCATTTTGCAAAGATTTCACCTTAAAATTATATCTATAACAATTTTTATATTCAAAATATGCCTACACATGTTTCTGCAATTTCAACCAATTTTCCAGAAGCAAAACATTAAACAAAATGCATGGTTGCAAAGTACTTGTTCTGATGAATCCATTGATATAAAATTTGCAAAATTTGGACGTGTAGAATTAAAGTTATGAATTTTACAAGTTTGCATATCAAATAGATTCTAATTTCTGTTTTAAACAAAACCTTGTCCACGTGGCGTGTTTCTATTGGACGGTACCGCTTCGTGCGGATCAGCCTCTGCGAACCATCGGATTTCACTTAAATCGCACGGTACAGAGCACATGATACCCCTTCGCTTAAATCTAATACTAGCCATTGGATCGATATCTAACGGACGTAGTTGCTTGGTCAAAGAATGGCGGCGCTGCGCGGCGGCAAGCGGCGGAGCACGCTCTGGAGGTGAGCTTGCCGACGATGCAGGAAGCGAGGGAGAGGGAGGAGAGGCTCACCAGATTCGCAACGTCATGGTGGTGCTCGTGGTGTGGTCGACTCGTCAAGGGGCGCTCTGGAACGGAGGGGATTTCTCGCCGGAGTCAGTAGCGACGCCAGTTGCTTCGGTTCGTCGTCGGGGACGGAGCTGCAAGTCACGCCGAGGCAAGTGGGAGGGGGCGTTAGATGCGTACGAGCATGGGGAGTACGGGAGTATCATTGAGAGGGCTCGGGGCGGTCTGGGCTTACCAGGGGGACTCGCCGGAGAAATGGCCGAAGACGGTGGCGCTCTGATGTGGTCGTTGCCGATGATTTGGAGCGCACGCGAGCGAGTGGAGCACACGGGCAGATGCGCAACGGACTGGAGAGCAAGCTCGTATGCTCTGGGAGTGGATAGGTGGTCGAAGTCATCGGAATTTCGCCAGAGAAGATCGTCGGAGACAGTGGGTTCGAGCTCGAAATTAGAGCAGCCCTGTGGCAGAGAGTGGCTGGAGTTTGGGGGGAAGAGAGAGGGGAGCGTGGCGTTTATGTGTGCGTGTTTACTGGCATGAATTGATCACTTCAATCGGAATTAAACCTCGAATCAAGACGCAGAAAACGGTCGCGAGGTGAGGGCGAGGTCGTCGCGGGTGGAAACGATGAACAACCCTGTGGGGCCGTGCTGACAGTGAGAGAGAGAGGGCACGGGGTCCACTGCTCAGTGTCTGGGTGGGTGCGAAGTTGAGTGAAAGAAAACGATTCGGCAGAGGGGTGTAGGTGGGCTGCTAGTTGGGCTTGCTGGGCCTGTTTGTTTCATTTTTTTATTCTAAAAGCTTTTTCTTTTTCCAATATGAATTTCTGTTTTGATTTTCAAACAATAATTCAAACAACAAATCAATTCAAACTTTCACCAAACTTTGTATTGATTTTAGTTCTGTTTAACAACATAATCCAAAGTCAAAATAAAATAATACTTTTATTCTTTTAAGATCTATTAATAATAAAATAAATAGACCTTAGTCTTTAATTCAAATAGGATTTAATTTATTTTTTTAAAACTCTATTTGAAAACTAAATAATATCAAAACCTTTTCAGTAGGTTTCATTTGAAAATATAAAACACTTGGAATTTTATTTAAAATACTTTAACAAGTTTTAGTGTTTATTTAAAAAAAATAAACCTTTACTTTAATAAAATTGGATATTAATAAATACTCATTATTTTATTTAAATAAACCTTTACTCTTTTTATAAAATAGAAATATTTTATTTCAAATGTTTGGCCAAGATTTAATTTGGCTCTATAAAATAATCCTTATTTATAATTCTACCTTTGCTTTTGAAAATCAAATCTTTTTATTAAAAGATCTAAAAATAGTGATTCCAACTATTTTAACTTTATTGTTTATTTATCTTTTTAAATCCTTTTAGGATTTTATTTGATCAAAATAGGTTTTGATATTTCCAATTGGAATCAAAAAGTTTCTTCTCACCCTAAATTTCAACAAAATTTTATTTTGTTTATTTATTTTTCACATTTCAAAATTTGGAAAATTTTGGGATGTGACAAGTAGGTACGCATAGTGCGGTACTGCCAGGAATCGTGCGAATGCTACACGCCCGAGGATGGCGTGGTATTGTGATGGCCAGTCCACCACTTTGAACTCGAGTTGCTCGCACCGAAAGTTGTCGGGCTTGTCGAAGATGACGTCGAGCCATATCTTTCCCAGGGGAAATATGCCCTTCCCTGGGACGATGCCGTGGAACGTTGTATCGGATTGTTACAGGATGCACAGCGGGATCCGCATTGCTGCTAAGGTACTGGCGAACATCAGATTGATTCCACTGCCACCGTCCATGAAGACGTGGCTCATGTCGAACCCTCTGATCTGCGCCTCGAGCACCAAGGCAGCATGACCTAGGCGAGGGACCTGGCAAGGGTGATCCGATCGGCTGAACGTGATGCAGGACTCCGATCTGCTGAGGTACTCAGGGATGGCGGGCGGAGCGGTCACGGCCAGATTAATTTGGCGGGTGATTTTCTTCTGCACCATATTCGTTGGGCGCCCTTTTTGGATCATCAACGATCTTTTCGGCGCGGGATACCCGTGCCCACCGTTATTCTACGCGCGGTGCGATTGGGTTGTTCGAAGGTCCCGCGGGTGGTGGTGGAGGAGCTCCATGTGCGTTGTCACCTGGTGCAGGTGCGTTCCCGTATCCGGGGTTCGGGGGTTTCTGCCTCATCTGAGCGATGCTCTCGCTGAGTTTCTGGAACTCGCGGTAGTCTTTGAGCATGTGGCTTGACTTCTTCTTACCATCCTGCTTGTCGATGTAGAAGTGGATGGTGCATGGACCCGACAGTTTGTCGTATGTTGGCGGTCCGTCGTCACGGCCTCGACGTTGCCAAGACTGTGTTGGGCGTCCTCCGTCGCGAAAGTTGCTTCCGGGGTACCCGCCGCTGCTGCGGTTGCCGTCATTGCGTCGTTCGGCGTAGCCAGTCGCGACCATGTCGGGTCCATCGCGATCGTCGTAAACACGCGATCTTATCTTGCTACGGCGCTCATGTCGCCGGCCGTAGTCATCTTCCTCCTCCGAGTGTGCTCGGTGTACGGAGTCCTCGCCATCGGCCCACCTGTTGGCAATGTACATGAGGTGGTCGAGTGTATTGGGATTGACGCGCCCAAGTTCTTCCTTGAAGTCCTGGCGTTTGACGCCGTCCTTGAAGGCATCGATAGCTCTCTCCTCAGAGATGTGAGCCGTGGAGTTTTTGGTGTTGGACCAGCGCAGTATGTACGAGTGAATGGATTCGCCCGTTCGTTGGGTGCAGGCCCACAGCTCCTCGATCGAGATTGGCCTCTTGCTGGTGCCCTTGAAGTTTCGGACGAAACTGTACGCTAGTTCCTCCCAGCTTCGGATGGATCCCGAGGATAGGCTGCTGAGCCAGATCCGAGCTGCGCCTGTCAGCTGCAGCTAAAGGCATTGCATGGCGGTTTCCTTGTTTCCGCCGTGTAGCTTGATGGACGACAGGTGGTCGCTGAGACACGCCTTGGGGTCCTGTGTGCCGTCGAACTTCGGAGTGTCCGAAGGAAGCTTGAAGTTCCGCGGCATCCGCGTCCGCCGAACAGATCTACTGAAGCATCGGGCTCCGCAGAGTTCTCCTTCGTCATCGTCCTCTTCAGATTCGGACGAGCATACGCGGTTGGCGCGTGCCTTGTTGATCTTGCGCTGGGTTATCTCGTTTCGAGCGTCGTAATCGCGGCTACGACGGCACGAGCTCTTGTGCCTTCGAGGAAGGTCGTGTTCTTCATCCTCGGATGAGGGCGAGGGGCTGCGGTTGAACCTGACCGCAGCCTTCTTCTTTGGCTCCGCAGGAGCTTCTCCGTGGAGCGTAGCTCCAACAAATCCGAGTCCGGTAAGCGCGAATTTATGTATGGCCCTTTTTGGTTCCCCCTTCGGAGGTGGGTGGGACGCGAGGTACGCGGTGGCTGCCATGATCGCAGCTTGCGGCGTCTTCGGGATGACGTTTCCGTCAGCATCCATCTCCATGAAGGAAGCGTTGAGGGCCCGAGTCACCTCGCGGCGTGCCTTGGGGTCCATGTTCTCCGTGCGAGAACGGTGCTTGTTTCCATGGTTGCCGTGCAAGCTGGAGCCAATGCCCATGGCAGAGAGCGCAGCTCGCCGCACGCTCGACTCCGAGGCTGCTTGATTGCGTTTGTCAAGCACCTCTTGCATCTTCACCTGCTTCTTGTGCTCCTCGATTAGGAGCATGTGGTATGCCATCAACAGGTCCCGTGTGGCACCCACGGGCAGGATCTTATTGCCTTCCACGGCTTCGCGTGCTTGATCCCATCCTTCCTCGCTGAGGTGGATGACCCGATCGGTGTCGTCCCCATTGGGCGGGGGGACTGGCTTCTTCTGTTCTCGCCGTTTCTACCCTGCGGGTTAGGTGGCGGGTTAGGCGCGTGGTGTTCCGCGTCACTCTGGATGACTACGACGCATTGGTAGCGCTCATAGATTGGATCGCTGCTGCCGCAGCTTTCGGATTCGGAACCGTAGGTTCCTTCATCCGATGGCGGATCACATAGATCTGAGTTGCAGCTGCTGCTGTCATAGGACTCATCTGTCGATGGTGATGTGCGTAGCACGGGGTGTGGAGCCCACGAAGCAGGCCTGATCGATGGCAGGGGAACCCGCTCTGGGAGGCGGAGAGTGCCGGTCTGCCCCACCTGGAAGCAGAAGCTCCCGAACAGGATCTCGAGTCCGTCACCAACGGGCTCGAAGTCCTTCATGGTGGCTGGCGAGTGGGCAGTGAAGTCGAAAGCGCCAAAGAGGAGATGACTCTCCGTCACCGCGGAGTTGTAGATCGCTTTGATTGGGACCGTCACGATCGCACAATCAGCGCCCCCAGTTCCCACAGACGGCGCCAATTGACGAGGTTTAATCTCGTCAATGCCCATTGTTATGGACTTGGGTTTTGGAGAAGATGGGGATGCTGGAGATCGCGGAATGGTTAGCAAACAAGCAACACGGGGACACGAGGTTTACCCAGGTTCAGACCCCCGGAGGGAAAACCCTACTCCTGCTTGTCTGCTCTTGATTACGGCGGAACCGAAAGTTATAGGGGTGCGCAGATGCAATCTGGCGTGGAGGTGTGTATGCGGTGCTATGCGAGAGAGCCTCCTCGTCGTGCCCTCCTAGACTTTATATAGAGATAGGCAGGTCTCGGACACAGATCGAGTCGGTTACAGGTTTTAGGGTTTATCCCTTTGAATATTCTATCTACTCTAGTCTTGTTCTCCAAGGATCTGAAGGCGTCATCGGCCCTGGCCACCTGAAAGTCTTTATGGACTGGCGCATGTTCTCGTGGGCCTTCCTTGGGCTGGACTAGGTATGCTAAGGTCGTGTACCCGTAGGGTATAACCATGTCAGCATCTCGCCGATGCTTGGGAACTTTTGTCATGGAAACTCCGCCTTCTTCTCCGCCACGATCAGATCCTGCCGCCCTTCGCCTCTGGCCATCACCATGACACCCAGAAGTGAAGGGAACAATATCATCTTGCCTCGACCCAGACCTAAACTTGCACCTTCGTGATGGATGTGACTAGTCGCTGCTTTTCTTCTCCCCCTGGTCGCCACGCACAAAAAATTAATAGTTATATCACCACATTAATATCATGTAGAGATAGTCTCAGGCGGACCTAAACTAGCACCTTTGAGATGGATGGGATAGCAACTCACATACAAAAAGTAACCCTAAACAAAAGAATACAACCAACACCTTCATCCCAAAATTCTAACCAAAATTATAGCTGATTTTTCATTGTTGCACCTTCATAGCTCCCTTTACAATTGACAACATCATGAAATTGAATAGTTGTAATACCTGCTAAGACTTATGTAGACAACTAGATTGACAATCACTCCAAGCACATATTATATTGGCAAGAGCGCTTCCCCGCGCTAACATTGGTAAACCAGGACTCGATCTCAAAAGAGAAGGTTGCTAAAGAATTTTTGGTCCGCGTTGAGTCTACACCAACATGATAGAGCAGATATATGTACACAATTGAACATTATGGATGAAGCTCTTACTGATAACTATCTTGGTCTTCCTACAATGGAGGGTATGGATAGAATTGAAAATTTCATATATCTTCTAGAAAGAGTGATTGCTTTGTTGAAAGGGTAGAAGGAGAAACAACTATCTATGGGAGCTAAGGAGATATTACTTAAGGCTGTGATCCAATCCATCCTGGTGTTTGCAATGGTTGTTTTTAAAATACCTAAGAGTATATTTAAGGCGATTACAAATACTATGGCCGCTTTTTGGTGGGGACACACGGAGGATCAGAAGCGGATGCACTGGAGTGCATGGTGGGGATATGTATTCCGAAGAGAGATGGGGGTATGGGATTTAGAGATCTTCACACTTTCGACTTGGCAATGCTAGTAAAACAAACATGGAGACTCATAAACCATCCTAATTCTTTACGTGCATCGGTTCTTCGTGCAAAGTATTACCCTGATGGGAGAATTCTTTGTGCTGGACCAAATAAAGGTTCTTCATTCACGTGGCAGAGCATTATTGTGGGTCTCTAGAGTTTTAAAAGGGGACACATATGAAGAGTAGGTAATGGAAGGAGTATTGTCATCTGGAAGGATCATTGGGGTTCCTGGAAGAATTACAAGGAAAATTGATTTGGTGAGGGGCCAAGTTCTTTTGAGAACTATAGATAAGCCGATTGATCCGAGTACTGGTCAATGGGACGAAGCAACTCTGCGATATTTGTTTAAACTTTTGGAAGTTCAGCATTTCTTGCATATTCCAATTAGCCCCAACCTTGAGGAGGGACTTCATTGTTTGGCATAAAACAAAGAGCTTTACCTTCTCGGTACAATCTGCCTATTATACCAAATGGATACACTAGTATGGAGGGAGGGCTAGACTAGTTATAGTGGGGGTAATTTCACTAGTAACTAAGAGTCCAAGTTAGCATTTTTGTTTATGTGACCGTGATTTAATAAAGAAATAGATAGATAGAGTAACTAGCTATGTTACTATAACATCACACATATCAAGGCAAAATGAGTCTACAATCTAATTAATATGACATTGCATGTTATCACACATAAGTTATTTTTCACTATGAAAGTAGTAACATACACTAGTAACATATGCATGTTACTACTTTATGTTACTCTGCACTATGACCAGCCTTAGAAGACCTGATAGTATTGGATCATCTAACTGTAACCCCGTGTGGGAAATTGTTTGGAAATTGAAGGTGTCGTCGAAAACATTTTTTCTTGTATGGCGTTCGCTTGATGGCTTGGTTCGTGGGAGGGGAATTCTAGACACTTGATTTTTAAATGCAAGCGAGCAAAGGAGATATGGCTAGCATTGTGTCTGGATGATTTTATCAATCGGTTTTCATCTTCTCAAAAGATCTGGTAGTGTTATTTTTGAAGAAATATTACGAGACACAAAAAATAATACACGGATTCTTGGCCAACTGGATTTAAAAGAAACAGTATCAACTGCAGCTTGGTACATTTGGTGGCAACCAAGAGAGGCAGTCAAATGAGAAAAAGTAGCTCCTGCAAAGCGCTAGCAATGAATTATTCATTGGCTTCAACAACTGCTATTCCAACACTAGTGCAGGGCCCCCCCTTTAACTCCGGTTGGGAGGGCCCTCTAACAGCGGTTCCCCAACCGCTGTTGAGCGTTCCCTGTTAGAGGGAGGGCCCCTTTAACACCGGTTCTTATACGAACCGGTGTTAAAGGGTGGCTTCTGCCGCGGCAGGAAAACGGCCTAAATCTCTGTCGCGGCAGACTTCTGCCTCTGCCCCGTTCTGGGCGTATTTCTGCGGGAGGGGGGGAGCGAGGGGGAATCGATCGGGAGCGGTATACACATAAATCGTCATCGGTACATACGAGTACATGAATAATTAAGCAACTATTATTATACACAAACATCGTCATCGGCACATACATCGTCATCGGCACATACATCGTCATCGTTCATTTTGGTGGATATCTAAAGAGTTCTCCGCCAGGCGTGACGACCTCATCAAGTATGAACCCCGCCAATTCCTCTTGAATGGCTCGTATGCGTTCAAATGGTAGGAGTTGGTCCCGCATCCGTTCGATCTGAATATATATATGAAGAATGGGCCGTCAATATATATATAAGAATAAAAATCAACACAATTGATGGTAATAAAATAATGTTGTGGACTTTGTTTACTTACTCTAAGTTGTTCTAGTGCGGCTTGGCCCGTTGCACATATCGTGTTGTGAATGAACTCGCAAACATAGTACCCATATAAGTTATTGCCGTGTCCCTGATGCACGCACTTTACGAGAATAGAAAGTTCAATCAAAATAATAATCAATAAAGCATGATATAATGGAATTGGAAGCTAGCTAGTATTACTTACATTTTGGTCTACAAATTTTAGTTCTTCTGACCATTCACCCACGGCCCTGCCCGTGAACCTTTTCCAAACCCTGTCCTGCAAAGAAAATGGATAAAGGATAATTAATTACTTATTGTCACGAAAGTTGCCGATCTAGTGCGATAATATGATTGAAATTACCTCTGGAGCATCTCTCTAAAGTTTGCCCATATCTCTTTTTCTTTTCGTAACGAGTCCATGACAAGGACTTTTCCTGAGTCGGCTTGAATGACTAGCAGAATAAAGTGGAACCTACGCACGCATAACTCATCATCAGTTATACTTAACATCGAGTAAGCTGAAATAGAATGTGTACAAGAGAGAGGGTAGCCATACTCACGAGATGTTGTAAGGCAATAGTATTTCCCTTTTGGTTTGTTGTCTCAGTAAAGACGTTAGCAAGTAATCTTCTGTTTGCCCGGGTTTGGTTTCTACCACTCCTTCATGAACTCTATTTGGGTCAACGAACCCAATGTCAAAAGGGCCTCCTTTCCTGCATTCCATAACCTTTTTCCTGCATAATAGTATATACATATATGGTGAGCATATATATATATACATGCAATTAATAAAGTGAATGAGATGAGATATAAATTATAGAAATAGTACTTACACACAATAAAGGTTGATGGCAGCTTTGTCGAGTTCATTCTGATGGAATAGAAAATGCAAGTCTTGAATGTTGAAGTCGATCGCGTCATCTCCGCAGAAGAAAATATCATCTCTTATATGCGCCGTGATCCATTCTACCTTTCTCGTCTTGCAGAAATGAAGGTACCACTTGTGCAATTTTCGCATCTTTGTTGGTAGAGTCTTGAGCTCCTCTTTCTTGACGAGATTCTTCCCATACTTCCATGGCTGTATGGGGTTGGCATCGCATTTGGGCTAGTTGTCTCCCATGACGTTCAAGTATGCAATGTAAATCATCCCCATCTCATTGGCCTTTCTTTGTAGCTCTGCCTCGTAATCATTTACGGGAGGAGCGTCCCATGTGTCGAACATTTGGAGCGGGACACATGATTGGTTTTCCTGCTCTCCGAGCATGGGAACTGTTTTCTGGGGTGCCTCACGACTGCTACTTTCAGTCTCCCTACGGTGCCTTGCATCCGCCTTCAAAATCTGGCGCTCGTAGTCCGGCACAAGTGGGGTTTCAGGTTTCGAAAATTTTTTGTAAAACTTCTCCACCACCGCCGGATCTATTTTCTCCTTTGGCTCGGCCCGTCTAGGTGCAAAGAATTTCTTGACCTGTTCATCGGAGATCCTATTGGTCTCCTCGTCGCTGCGATTCCACGGTAAAACCGGCAATGGCTTGGCGGAAGGCTGCGGGACGTAGTTTTTTGAACTCTTTGGTGTACGGTTTCCTGCGGATTTCTTTGTGGCGATCTCTTGATGCTCGTGGCGGTGCTCTTCCGCTTCCGAGGAGATGGCTGAAGCACGGAGATGGTGACGGGCGGAGATGGCTGCAGCAGGAGATGGCTGCAGCCAGAGATAGTCAAAGCGGCTCGGGGCTACGACAGCATGGAGGCAGCGGGGTGCAGTGACCTCCAATTTGGAAGCACAATGTGTTCCTTCTTCCAAAGAATGGTTGTTTTCACTGCAAATTTGAGTTGAGTTTCCCCTTCACCGTAGCATGGTCAAGCTGTGCTTCCTCATATTCCTTCACAACCTCATCCACCCGACAATAGCATAGCCATCTGGAATCGGTCGGCGGTGGTAAGTTCCACCAGCTATGTGGAGGTAAGGCATAGCCGACAACCACCTTAATGGATAAGCCCATTAATCTCACATGCATCTCAGCGTGTTCGTTCTCCGTGATCTCATCCACGGGTATCGAGACCCGCCATTTCAAGCGTGGGCACGTTCTGTGGAAGCCACGCTTCCGCCAGCAGTCTAGGCCCGGCAGCTTCCAATGCAGGCTCTTCGTGCGCTGAGATGGGCCGTAGCTTGATGGTTTCATGTGCATTCACTTGCGCTGCGCCGCAAGTGCATGTTCTATCTGTGTCATCCGCTCTGACGCTCTTTTCTTTTCGCCATGCCATCTGTAAGAGTCGCTCCAGGCAAACCCATCCTTCCACGCCATACCCTGTGCCTCGTGCATGTCCAGCGTGTTCTTTTACCGATGGCGTGTGAGCTGGTCATTCTCTCTGTCGGGATGGAAGGTCCCGGCTGTTTCTCGTAGATGTGTGATGAGTTCGGACGGTTTGGCAAGGAGTGTTGGGAAGATACACAATCCTGTTTATGGGTCCAACCTTGCCCGATTCCGTAGAACCAAGTCTTTGCACGTAGGTCCCACCCATCCGTCTGGGTGTGATCCTCTCTCTTGAGGCCTTCTCAGCTTCCTCCCACTTAGGCCTCTCGAGATATGTAGCCACCGACCCGCCCCTCCGTGATAATCCTTCTTCAGGGCATTAAGTGTATTGGTTTCTGACCTCTTTTTAGCTATAGCACTTTTTTTATATGTCTCAAATTCGGGCCAGTGAGGTCTTATCTTCGCATAATATGCGTCTTCGAAATTTGGAGTCTTGCCAGATTTGACAAATTTGTTCAATTTTGTCTTCCAGTTGCGGAAAGTGTCACCCATCTTCTTTAGAGTCCACTCTTTGACCTTTTCCTTTATAACCGGGTTGTTTTCATCCTCCTCTGGCGGAAGGGTGAAATTTACCAACAACGAATTCCAAAGCGTTTCTTTGGATCTGTCATCGACAAAGGTACCGTCGCCCTTCTTTGGCTTATTCAAATTTTCAATTATGATTGGGATTTGGTCCCTAACAAGAACTCCAGCCTGACGTACAAATTTGTCTGCGGCCTTTTTGGGCTCCATCGGCCTGCCATCAACAAGGACTACTTCGATCGTGAACTTGACACGATCTTTCAACCGCTGGCTCGCGCCTCGCTTGCTCTTTTTCGTAGAAGAAGATGGTTGTTGGCTGGTCGATCTAGAGGGCTAAAAGAAGAAAGAAGCGTTAATTAATACATGTAGAAGAAGATTGTTGGTGGAAGTCAGCAGAGGCTTAATCAATGCATATACCTCGCCGGACTTTGTAACCATTAAATTGCGTTCACCGGAGTCTTCATCTTCTCCATGACTAGTACTTGAGCTGTCGCCATCATGTCCCTCCAAGTTCAGATATTATGAGATGTCCACATCAATAATGTTCTCCATTATTTATTCTTCTTCAAGGTTTCTACTAAGTGGATCCATAGTTTCTAAAACAATAATATTATCTAGAGTAAGAGTGTAAACATTCAAGTGGACTTGGATTCATACACAAATATACATATTATTCATACAAAAATACACAAATAAATACACAAATGAGTCAGAGGTCCAATTTGTATACAAGTTTTAATCTATGCATGTAGTACAATTTATCGAGCAAACAAGTTTTAATCAGGATGAGTCAGCAATCACACACATGGCAGACACGTGGCGCTCACCGATGGGGTGACGTTGGTCTCTGGGCGGGCGGTGCTCGCTTGACGGATGCGGCGTCTCGTCGGCGGCGGTGCTAGCGGGCTCGTCGGGCGGCGTCGGCGTTGAGGCGTGGCCTACGAGCTCCGAAGCGGCGGCGGCAAGACGCTCCTGCACGGGGAAGAGAGCGAGGTGGTCAGGGCTCCTCGAAATAGGCTTGCGCTCTGCTATATTAATACAGCAATCACAAGATACAACGGCAATGTTGGAGCAACAGAAAAGTAACAGCACAATCTAACCCAAAAGAAAATAAAGATAAAAATAAAAGAAACAAATGCCGACATCGAGCAAATCGATGAACGAAAACGACCCGTGACAGCTGCGCCCTCCGGAGTTTCCCCCGATACCCCGACATCGATGGCATACTATACCGCCATGGCCACCACCGGAGCTCGCACCACCTAGGCCGCCCCTGCAGCCGAGAGGGGAGGTCGTCCCCGTACACTAAACTACACTAAATAACCCTAAACTAATAGTAATTAATTAACTAAATAAAATACTAACTAATACTACTAATAATTAACACTAAACTAACCCAAAAAAGATACTAAACTAATACTAACTAATTAACTACTAATAATTAACTACTAAAAAAGATACTAACTAATACACTAAACTGCTAATAATTAACTAATACTAACTAATTAACACTAAACTAACACAAAAACTAACAAAATAAAATACTAATAAACTAGCTAGTACTAATTACCTCTGGCCGGGCGGTGGCAGGCAGTGGCAGGGTGGGCCTTGTGGCGGGCAGTGGCAACATGGGTGGCGGGGTGGCCACGGGTGGTGGGGCAGTGGAGAGGCTGCGGAGGTGGCGGGGTTGGGCGGCCGGCGGGTTTGGGCGCGGCAGGCGCGAAGCCGGGAAGGGCTGAGCGGCGGGCGCGGGTGGTGGCGCGGCCTGGTGAAGGGCAGGCGCGGCAGGGGGAAGCGGACGGCGGCGGGCATGAGCGACGGCGGGGCGGCGAGACGGACGCGGCGATGACAGGGCGGGCGGACACAGCAGGCGACGAGGCTATATACAAGCTCCTATGCTTCAACCGGTCAGAGGGAAGAGAGAGAAGGAGAAGGCGGGACATTTACCCCCTTTAACACCGGTTCCACCACGAACCGGTGTTAAAGGGGGATTCTGCTTCACAGATTTATTATAACCCCCTTTAACACCGGTTCCAGCCACGAACCGGTGTTAAAGAGGGGGTGGTTCGCGCGGGAAACGAAATAAATGCCCCCCTTTAACACCGGTTCCTGTCTGGAACCGGTGTTAAAGGGGGCATTTATTTCCTGCATTAAAGGGGCATTTTTAATTCAAAAAATATGATATGAATTTAGAAAATTCATATCTTTTTCATTTCAACTCAAAAAATATGAATAATATATCATAATTTTCAGAAAAATAATATCTATCCATTCATGTAAATCATTTTATATTTACTTTACATGAATTTTTTCAAAATAATTAAAACACTTACATATAAATTTTGATTATTCAATTCAAACAAAAATAAATTGTTAAATCCTAAAACTTTGAACATAAGAAAAGCATTAAAAAAGATTTTTATTAGATCAAATCATATTTTAATGCCGCATCTTTTGTATTAACATTTTTGAATTGATTGGATATTTAAATGTCGCATCTTTTGTATACACTTGAATCTCACCAAGCCTCGCTCAACTTGAATTTTTTTTTGATAAAATAGCATATTGTGAACCTAAAAATGATTTTTGTAAAAAATCATGAGCATCGTATCATGTACTTGTAGTTCATATCTGACCCACTTCCTACCGATTCGGTAGGAATTTGTCTTTTTCACCAGAGGTGGACGGAAAGGTTTCAGATCCCCCTGTTGATACATTGTGCATATAAGGTGGTCTAGTATTTTTGTAAAATGTGTTGGTGGTTTTTTGAATTAGCCATTTGGTGGTTGCTTCACAAAACCGTCCGTTTTTTCTGCTCGGAAAATGGAAAATGCCTTTTTGGTGCGATAAAAAGGAAAACTTCCTCTTGCAACATTGTTTGCCATGCCATGATGCACATGTATGCACAATATGGCCATATTATCACAAACTATGCCTTGATTCTAGCCATAACATTAGTCATTTGACCCGAAAGCCAAGAAACCTCGAATGAGATAGGTCATTTTGTGATGGTTTTGTCGAGACATAATCAATATACCAGATAAAGCCGAACTAATAGCCAACTAATAGTAAGTTACATAAAGCCGAACTGGAACTGAAAATTAAGATACATAAAAGAACTAAAAATTAAGATACATGGCCAGATTAAGTAACAATCAGCCGAACTTGTTTCGGAATGTTGGAGTGATTTAGTCATGCTACTGCCTACACCTGTAATACTCGCCACTGTAGTCATCGTACTCGCCGCCGCCGTCATCGCTATCGTCGTCGGGGTCGCCGTAATTGAACCTCTGGAGAGTACGCGTGGGCTGGATTTGAGGGTAGCGCGTGGGCTAGACTTGAGGGTAGCGCAGACGGGGGTTAGAGTCAGCGGCAGTGTCATAGGCCATGACGCTCTGGAGAGTCCGACCGCGCCACCATAGCCGACGGCCGGCCTCGTTGAAGTTAGGAGGAGGTGGGCCATCCTCCTCGTGCCTGGCGAGCGCCCTCTCACGCCGATCCACGAAGAAGGCTTCCCAAGTAGGGAAATAGTCGGGATGCCATCTGGGATTCCTCCGTTGCTCCGGCGTGAGCTCGAAGTAGTAGTGGTTCGTGATGGCCATCCGGTGCGCCACACCTAGAGGAACAGGAGGAACCGGCACGCCTCCGACGCTCAGCATCTAGCCGACGGGACACAAGAGTTCAGGGGGTAGTTCGAGGCGCAAAGCGCCTCCGCCTCCCTGGGGGTTAGTGCTACGGTGGAAGCCATGGGAAAGAGAGTGATGAGGTTGCAGATATGAGTCTAGAGATGTGCAATGACAATGGAGGCCAACCCTACATATATATAGTGAACTAGCGGAAAGAACTGGAGGGAAGAACTGGCGGGAAGAAAAATGGCGGGAAGAAGAACTGGCGGGAAGAAAAATGGCGGGATGAACCTTTAGTCCCGGTCAGAGACACCAACCGGGACTAAAGATGACACCAACCGGGACAAAAAACACGAGTCAGCACTAATAATAGGGGTGAGTGTCGACATTATGTCGTGCGGCGTGTACCTTGTCCCGGATGGTGTCACCAACCGGGACTAAAGATGAACCTTTAGTCCCGGTTGGAGACACCAACCGGGACTAAAGATGAGTGTCGACATTATTTTGTAAGTGTCGACACTATGTCGAGCTGCTTGTACTATAAATAGGCATCCTTGTGAGTCCAGTCCTCCAGCCAGTTTGAGGCTATGCCTTACCTCCTTTCGAGAGCAGGGACACCACTACGGCCGCCAGTGGAGATGCCGACGAGCCTGGTCCTCCCAAGCATCTCCGAGAAACTGGTCATAGAGGCACTCCCTAATATGTGAAATTAGTTAGCTCCCAGGTGTATTGATCTAGTTAGAGAAGTTACAAAGCTGCAAGATGGTTTTCGAGAGCAGGGACACCACTTCGGCCAGTTTCAGGGAGATGCCGACGGAGCCTAGTCCTCCGGCATCTCCGAGAAACTGGTCATAGAGGCACTCCCTAATATGTGACCGCGAATCGGGACAACTTCTTCTCATAGTCCCGGTCCATCCACAAAACATGACTAACACTCAAGACATGTATTAATATTAAAAACATGAACTAGAGTTACATAATATGAGCATGAACTTCTTGGCATATGTCCTTCCTTATGATCGCTTCAGACGTAACCATGGAGCATCTTCTTTACTTAACGAAATGCTTGGGTCAGTTTTCACTGTGAACGGCGGAATTTCATCAAACTTATTATAATCTTCTGACATGTCTATCTTGTCCTCGATTCCCACGATGTTTCTTTTCCCTGAAAGAACTATGTGACGCTTTGGCTCATCATATGATGTATTCGTTTGCATATTTTTTCTTTTTTTTGGTCTGGAGGACATGTCCTTCACATAGAAAACCTGAGCCACATCATTGGCTAGGACGAATGGTTCATCTAAGTTCTTCATAAGATTGTTGAGATCCACCGTTGTCATTCCGTACTTCTTGTCTACCTCAACCCCTTCTCCTGTTATCTTGACGCATTTGCATCGAAACAAGGGGAACTTAAAATTAGGTCCATAGTCAAGTTCCCATATCTCCTCTATGAACCCATAATACGTGGTCTTTTGCCCATTTTCTTCTGCTGCATCGAAGCGGACACCATTGTTTTGGTTGGTGCTCTTTTTATCTTGGCCTATCGTGTAAAATGTATTCCCATTTATCTCGTACCCTTGGAAAGTACATACAGTCGAAGAAGGTGTCCTGGCCAACAAGTATAGCTGATCCCCAACAGTGGTGTTATTCGTGAGAAGTCTTTGCAGCCAGCCGCCAAAACTCGCCATGTGTTCACTTATAATCCATTCATCATCGCTTGCCGGTGTTTGAGGCGTATTAAATTCTTGTGTTCATTGATATACGGGGCAACCAAGATAGATCTTTGTAAAACCGTGTAGTGTGCTTGATTGAGAGAATGCCCGTCCCTACATATCATTGCTTTACATCCTAGGGTGCCTTTTCCACGCAGTCTTCCCTCATGTCGTGATTCTGGAACACCAATCGCCTTAAGGTCAGGAATAAAATCAACACAGAACTCAATGACCTCCTCTGTTACATAGACCTTGGAGATGCTTCCTTCTGGCCTAGCACGGTTATGAACATATTTCTTTAAGACTCCCATGTACCTCTCAAAGGGGAACATATTGTGTAGAAATACAGGACCGAGAATGTCAATCTCTTCTACTAGGTGAACCAGGAGATGTGTCATAATATTGAAGAAGGATGGTGGGAACACCAACTCAAAGCTGACAAGATATTGGGCCACATCTGTTTGTAACCCTGGTAGGCTTTCTGGATCGATTACCTTCTGAGATATTGCATTGAGGAATGCACATAGCTTCACAATGGGTACTCGAACATTTTCAGGTAGAAGCCCCCTCAATGCAATCGGAAGAAATTAGGTCATAATCACGTGGCAGTCATGAGACTTCAGGTTTTGGAATTTTTTCTCTGCCATATTTATTATTCCCTTTATATTCGACGAGAAGCCAGACGAGACCTTGATACTGCTCAGACATTCAAAAAAGATTTCCTTCTCTGCTTTGGTAAGAGCGTAGCTGGCAGGAGTTAAGTGGCATCGTTTACCCTTCTCGTTCTCGGGATGCATAGGCTCTTGAGGGCCTTCAGACGCTTGGTCCCGCCATGCTTCCGTATCTTTTGTCTTCCCATACACTCCTAGAAAGCCTAGCAGTTCACGCAAACATTCTTCGTCACGTGCATCATGTCGATTGAAGAGCGGACCTCTAAGACTTTCCAATAGGGTAGGTCCCAAAATATAGATTGCTTCTTCCACATGGGCGTGTCCGCATCGTCATTCGAACAGTAGACTGCCAGACCTTTTCCAAAGATTACTTCTAGGTCCTTGACCATACCAAATACCTCCTCACCGACGGAGGACAGGCTTCCTCCGGGTTCGCCAGACGTTTGAAATGCTTGCCTTTCTTTCTTCGGATGCAGTTCTAAGAAATCGGATACCCTAGGTACACAACCTTCTTACATTTATCCAAATATACACTTTCAAGATCATCTAAACAGTGTGTGCATGTATTGTATCCCTTGTTTGTCCGCCTGAAATGTTACTAAGAGCAGGCCAATCATTGATGGTTACGAAAAGCAATGCTCGAGGTCAAATGGCTCCCTTTGTGCTCATCCCACATACGTACACCGGTTTGGCCACAGGTAACAGCTTCTTCAACTAATGGCCTTAGGTACACATCAATGTCGCCGGGTTGCCTCGGCCTTGGATGAGCACTGCATCATAATGAACTTCCTCTTCATACACAACCAAGGAGGAAGGTTATAGATACATAGGGTCACTGTGCCAGGTGTGACTGCAGCTACTCACCAAAAGGATTCATGCCGTCGTACTTAGACCAAACCTTAAGTTCCTTGCGCCACGCGAAGTCCGGTACTCTCGCCGACTTTTCTCCACCGTGACCCATCAGCGGGTGTCTCAACATCGCGTCTTTCTTACGGTCTTCCATGTGCCATCGCAACAACTTGGCATGCTCTTTATTTCAAGAGACGTTTTAACCGTGGTATTATAGGAGCATACCACATAACCTTGGGAACCTTCTTCCTAGGGGCCTCGCCTCAACATCGCCAGGATCGTCTCGTCGATCTTATACAGCAAAGTGCATACCGGCATGCATCCAAATTCTCGTATTTCACCGTGGTAGAGGATGCGATTATCTGAGCATGTATCTTACGACGCCTAATCCTAGAGGGCGCATAACCTTCTTTGCTTGGTATGTACCGTCGGGCATCTCATTATTTCTTGGAAGAAGATTCTTTATTTTTACCAACAACTTTGAAAATGCGATGTCCCACACCATTCTCTCGCCTTCAATTGCAGCAAATCCAAGGTGGCACCTAGCTTTTTGTGGCCATCTTCGCAAGTTGGATACAATAATGTTTTGTGATCCTTTAACATCTGCTCCACTTCTCCTTCTCCTTTTCGGTTTCACATTCTTCCTTTGCATCGGTAATGGGCGACCAAGATCGTCATCCGGGCCCATCCGCCCCTCTTGATCTGCATTATCTACCTCCGTTGCATTATCATCATATTCAGGATACATATTATGATAGTTGTCATCATCCTCTTCTTCTTCGTTGTCTTCCATCACAACCCCTTTTTCTCCGTGCTTGGTCCAACAATTATAGATGGGCATGAAACCGGATCGAAGCAGGTGGGCGTGAATGGTTCTGGTATTTGAGTAGTCTTTCTTGTTCTGACAGTGAACACACAGACAGCACATAAAACCATTGTGACCACGGTTTGCATTAGCCACAACAATGAAATTTTGGAGGCCCGTAATGTACTCGGAAGTGCGTCTGTCACCGTACATCCATTGCCGGTTCATCTGCATTATATATTACTATATCAAAAATTAATAGGGAGATGACCACTTATATATATAGTACATCAATGACACATGAAACTATAGTTGCCGACCTCGACCGAGACGGAAAGAGCAACAAGAAAGCTTATTTTGAGCTCTCGGGCATTTCACCGAACACCTCTAGTGCATATGAAAAAAACACAAACTAGCACTCTTCACACCCTCTTGCTAGGCTCCAAAAATGTGAAAGAATGGAAGAGTGGGGTGTGTGTGGGCTGGGGAGGTGTCTTATATATAGCCCCCCCCCCCTTAACACCGGTTAAAGCCCTTTTTCAAAATCAACAAAAGACCTCGTTTCCACTAGTGCAAAGGAAGTTTCCTGGAGGAAGCCTCCTCCCTGGCAATACAAACTAAACGTTGATGCTCCTTATTTTCCTAGTGGGCAGGGAGCAGTAGCTGCAGTTATACGTAACGATCATGGAGAGGCTATATCAGGTGGAGCTCAGCCAATTTTAAATATTCTTCATGCCTCAACTGCGGAAGCTTTGGCGCTGAGACATGGGTTAATTTTGCTTGAGGAAACTGGATGCTCTCTTACAATTGTCGAGTCTGATAATCTGGAGCTTATAAATGCCTGCAACGGTTTAATCAAGATTTTTAGCCCGTATATACTGCAATACTGGCAGACTGCTTCCAAATTGAATTGCTCAAAGAATTGGTCGTATTTCCTTTCAACATTGTCCAAGAGATGGCAACAAAGTGGCCCACAATTTAGCTAGATTGAGTTTTGATTCAAATAGTTCTTTCTTGTGGGATGGTGATCCACCGCCCTCAATTTTGATTGATGTACTAAACGATGTATCTATGTTTGAAGTTTAAATAAAGTGTGTCCTTTGTTTCAAAAAATATATACACCAACTGGTTTTTTTAGGGTTATAAATACACCAACTGGTGGGCTAGCACAAATATTTCACGCACTATGGGCTAGGCCCAATTTATTCTTCCATGGGCGGATGGGCCTTTCGGCTTAGGGTAAAAGTCATAAAACAGAGAGCTAATAACATCTATAGTCTTATAACTTGTTCAACGGGTGCAAATTAGTCCTATAAGTTGTAAAGTGTAATTATAAACTTGTCCTTCGTGAGCAAACTATACACCAACTGGTGGGCTAGCACAAATATTTCACTCACTATGGGCTAGGCCCAATTTATTCTTCCATGGGCGGATGGGCCTTTCGGCTTAGGGTAAAAGTCATAAAACAGAGAGCTAATAACATCTATAGTCTTACAACTTGTTCAACGGGTGCAAATTAGTCCTATAAGTTGTAAAGTGTAATTATAAACTTGTCCTTCGTGAGCAAACTAGTCCAAATTTATTCAAAAGGTGACACATGGCATTGTAATTGCTGACAAAACCCTGGTGCTGTCTTACTGATTGGTCCCACTAGTTAGTCAGCGAACGAATAATTAAAACTATAAAACTAAATGAGAAGAAGGGGAATTGAACTCACCACCTACTGTACACAATAGGACGTGTTGCCAATTATGCATGAAATATTTGTTGGTTAAATTTAGTTTGTTACTTTATTATACAATATACTTGCACATATACGTAGTTACCAAACACCTCGCCAGTCCAGTCTCTTGTCTAGCAGGTGAAGAATTTATGCGCTAGCCAATTATTTTAAAAGACCGATCTGATGAAAAGGAGATTATGTCTAGGCTATTTTAGTTCTTAGCGTGGGATAGGAGTAGGCTACAAAATCATTTTTTTTTCTTTTTTTTAATTCTACGTGAGCAGGGTCTTGAACTCAAGACCTCTTGGCTCTGGTACCATGAAGAATTTATGCACTAGCCTATTA
Source organism: Avena longiglumis (assembly GCA_030063025.1). Classification (NCBI taxonomy): domain Eukaryota; kingdom Viridiplantae; phylum Streptophyta; class Magnoliopsida; order Poales; family Poaceae; genus Avena; species Avena longiglumis. The sequence continues at coordinate 153,098,715 of CP125977.1, read as the reverse complement.
TTCTAAAAGACCGATCTGATGGAAAGAGGATAGACAGTATATTTATATTCAACAGCAGGGACACGGAGGCTGGCCTCCGACGAGCTCCCGGTCATCCTCATCGCCGTTTCCGACATGTGTCTAACCGATAAGACGTCGTTGCGCCGACACTCGTTCCGCCTACTCGCGCTCGTCGCTGCGACTCCGTGCCGCTTGTGCCCAAGCTCGTCGATGGCACTGCTACTCGAGGTTTCGACTACCTCGGTCTAGCAGGCACACACGCCATGGAAGAGGCCGCCGCGGACTTTGCCGGTTTTGTGAACCCCGTTGTGTACATTGTTTAGCACATCATGCCAGACCTCGCCGCGAAGACCGTCGCCCATGTTGTCACGCACACCATGCTAGACTTCGCCGCACAGCAAGTCGTAGACGTTGTGCTGGACCTTACCATGCAGGGCTTGGAGGGTAGAAACATAAACATCGTATGCAGCTCGAAGACAGCGACACATTCCATCGTATGCATCTCGACAGCGCTCGATTTTTCCGTGATCGTAGAAGCTGGCCGATGTAATGGTCCCACAACTTCGAGCGCGTCGTGTCGGTGGTTCCGCCACGGTGTGCTGCTTGACCGTGCTTCTTTACAGGCTGCAGCGTAACCTATATTTTTGCGGGCAGTGTAGAGAAAAAGAGGCATCATCCAGCAAACTCTAGTGATAGGATAACGAGTTCAGACTGACGCGGCTGGAGTCGCTGGAACACGGCGAGCTCGTTGTTGCCACAACTTGCTTTTCCTGCATGCGTCCCTTGAAAAAAGTATAAAGAAAGTGTGGCCTAGCTTAACATATTGATCTACGAAGGTTGTAGTGGTGTTGGCGTGTTACTAAGAGCACTACGTTTTTATTCGAACTCCCACATCTTTTTAATTCTTTCTTTGCTGACTGATATGTGGGACCCACTCGTGAGGCAAAACAAGGTTACTTGTATAGGAGAAAAATATACAGTGGTGTTACGACATATGTCAGCCTGTGGATGAATTTGGACTAGTTTGTTCACTCATGACAAGTTTATGTACTACGAGATCATACTTTGCAACTTATAGGACTAATTTGCACGTGGTCAGCAAGCTGTGGGACTAAGGATGTTATTAGCTCTAAAACAGACAACAAAATATCCTAATGCACGCGGTGCACGCCGCTTTGTTCGAACCTGCTGTATGCTTGCTAACGTACAGGTAAAATTTTGTCTTTATGTAAAACTATATGAAGTGGGCGAGCACTTGCATCAAGAAAGCTACCTGTATAGTATTGATTCGAAACATTAATGATGCCAGGGAGATTCAAATACTACAAGGACAGCTAGGAGTATATTGCAATGCAACCACGTTGCTGTGCGCACAACCGAAATTCAATGTTTATATACAAATGAATAGATATATACAACAAGTATGGTTAAAATGAATGAGTACCTACACAAATGAACAGATCTCTACATAGATGATATATAAGCGTCAGTCATTATGGTAGGTACAGCATTCAGAGGCACTTTAAAGTGTCTGCAATAGTCAAATTAGTGCCACAAATGAGTTTTGAGGTACTTAAAAAAACGTCGGGACGGTTGTGTAGGTAAAAGTTATTTGAGACAGTTTTAAAAAGTGCCTCTAAATCATAGTCATTTGAGGCACTATGACTAATGCCTCTAATTCCTAGCCATTTGAGGCACTATGACTAGTGTCTCAAAAACCAACTTAAGGCACAATTAGAGTGCCTCTAAATCCTAGTCATTTGAGGCAGTATTACTAGTGCCTTTTAGAGGCACTATGACTACTGCCTCTAAAAACCAACTTTTTGAGGCACTATGACTAGTGCCTCTAAAAACCAATCATTCGAGGCACTATGACTAGTGCCTCTAAAAACCAACCATTTGAGGCACTATGACTAGTGCCTCTAAATCCTAGCCAAAAGCCAACCATATGAAGGGAATATGTCCTGAGAGACAATAATAAAGTGTTTATTCTGTGTATTCCAAGTATATGATAGATGTTTATTTTGCATGCTATAATTATATTAATACGAAAACGTTAATACATGTGTGTTTAATAAACAAAAAGAAAGTTCCTAGTTATGCCTCTCTCATAAACTAGCTCGTTGATTAACAAGATGATCAAGGTTTCCTGATCATGGACATTGGATGTTGTTAATAACGGGATCACAACATTAGTGTAATGGTGTGATAAACATTCATCCGAAGTATAGCATTACGATCAAAGTCATTGAGTTTATATTGCTATAACAACTTACAAAGTAATCCTAATCCTTAGACCATGAGATCATGTCAATCACTAACACCGGAAGAGTTTCTTGATAACATCAAACGTCACATCATAACAGGGTGATTATAAAGATGGGTTCAGAACTAATAAAGTTCTATGTTGAGGCCCATGGATCGAGAGTGGAATTTGTTCATCCCGATGACGGATAGATATACTCTGGGCCCTCTCGGTGATATCACATTGGTTAGCTTGCAAGCAAGTGATTTGATCACTAGAATGTTATATCACGGGAACGAGAAAAGAATGCATGTCAGTAACGAGATCAAACTAGGTATGGAGATACCGATGATCGAATCTCGGTCATGTAATATATCGCGAAACAAAGGGATTAAGATACTAGCATAAAAGGTTCCGACGATCACAAGAAAGTCATCGTTGAATGTGTGGGAGTCAGTATGGGTCTCCAGATCCCGCTTCTGATTATTGATCCGAGAGGGGTCTCGGTCATGTCCACATTATTCACGAACCGTAGGGTGACACACTTAAGAGACACCGACATCCAATTGGAGCCAAAGTTTCATGCTAGAAAGAATAACAAGCGCAGGAATTTATTTCACTAGATACCGAATCAGGTTTTCGGGTGAAATTGCATAAAGTGGTTATGCATGTGAAATAGAATTCTAGGAAGGAGTTATATGTGAATGTTTGTCATTAAAGTAATTGACAAAATTCTGAATAAATAAAAGAGTTTTATTTAATGAGAATTTGCATTAAATTTAGTGGAAATTTAATGGCAAGTTTGAGTGGGATTTTGAGTGGAGGGAATTTAATGGAATTTTGTAAGTGGAGTGTCCACCCACATGAAGAGGGGAGGGCAAGGGCGCAGCCCCCGTGCGCCGGCCGCCACCTTGGGGTCCCCCTCTCCTATAAAAGGCACCCCTCTCCTCACACTACTAGGAAAACGGCCTTTAGTGGCGCACCTGAAACCATCATCTGTGGCGCACCTGTAGTGCGCCACGGGCCTTGCGCTACGACTATCTCTCAGCCGTGGCGCACTGCCTAGTGCGCCACGGTTGTGTAGAGATAGGCGTAGCGCACCTCCAGCGCCTGAAGTTTGGCATGGTGCGCTACCCTTGGATCTTCTGGCGCACTACCTAGTGCGCCACTAAACATCCATGGTGCGCTTTAGGTGTAGTGCGCCAGAAGGTAGACCATGTGCGCCACAGATGTATTTTTGTTTTTTTAATTTCCAAGCCAGATTATATGCAACAGATTATATACAATATTACAGCAGATATACACACAGATACAAGATATACAATTATATATATAAATACTCAATATGAAAAACAAGATTGAAACAAATACATATAGATAAGTCTCATACATGAATACATAGTCTAAGTTACATTGTTTTGATCATGTTACAAAGTAGTAGTTGGTGACATGCGAATACATGTGTTGATCGAACAAGTTAGAGCTAAGCTCGCCTAGACATCTAAACTAGCTAGCTAGACACAAACGCGGATAAATAACCAAAGAAGATAAGCATGATCACCGCCATGAAGGTGTAGGTCTTCATCCGTTCCTTGTCCTAACTACCGCTAGATAGCGCGTGTATCTAGCTTCCGCCTCCGCCATAGTGTTGTACCCTTTGTAGCTATTGCATTGAAACGGTGCACTGTCTCCGCAGTCTTCCCAATCATCAGACTCAGGAACCCGTCCCTTGTACACGACGTACCGCCATCTACAAGTTGACAATAATAACTAACCGTGATTGAAAAAACATGTATAATTAAAGTCGCATATGAAGATACACTTATAGAAAGTACTCTTAAATCAAAAGAGCAAACTCAAAAAGCATGCCTAATATATAACTAGGTTGTTGGACACGGGAATATGCTTATGACGGGATCATAGCCAAGTAGGATGCACAATTCACGGACTTGTGCATATCACAAGGCTAACAATCCCGTCATAGCATATTCACATATATATTGTGCCACGACATTTCAATCATCGGCATATTCTCGAAAAAGACAAAAATAACTCAAAAGCATGCCTCATATATAACTAGGTTGTTGAACACAGAATATGCTTATGACGGACTGTTAGCCAAGTAGGATGCACAATTCTGGACTTGTGCATATCACAAGGCTAACAATCCCGTCATAGCACATTCACATATATATTGTGCCACGACATTTCAATCATCGGCATATTCTCGAAAAAGACAAAAATAACTCAAAAGAATGCCTCATATATAACTAGCTAGGTCGTTGGACACAGAATATGCTATGACGGATCATAGCCAAGTAGGATGCACAATTCCCGGACTTGTGCATATCACAAGGCTAACAATCCCGTCATAGCACATTCACATATATATTGTGCCATGAAATTTCAATCATCGGCATATTCTCAAAAAGACAAAAATAACTCAAAAGAATGCCTCATATATAACTAGCTAGGTCGTTGGACACAGGATTATGATATGACGGGACTGTTAGCCAAGTAGGATGCACAATTCCTCGACTTGTGCATATCACAAGGCTAACAATCCCGTCATAGCACATTCACATATATATTGTGCCACGACATTTCAATCATCGGCATATTCTAAAAAAGACAAAATAACTCACACTTGTCGTCCGAGAACCAAAGAGTAAGCAAAAAACCAAAGAGTAAGCAAAAAACCAAGCGTTGATTGATATATAATAATAATAAGCAAAATAAGTAAGCGGTGATTCATAAACCTAATAAGATAAGTACACTTGTCGTCCACACACACACACAAAGGTCATCTATAGTTTGCAACTACAACTAGGCCAACATCAAGCCTTATGGCTCGGCTTAGGGAACGGAGGACGCCTGTCTGCCATGAACTTCCTATAGTCATCCTGCATCTCTAGGCGATCTTCTATGTCACGGTTATTCGGGATATTTCCTCCGTAGAAGATCCCCAAGTCATGACATCACGAAGATGATTGCCCCAAATCGCGCCTGGATGCGATACATCTCTTGTCTAATATCCGAATCATTGATCTTGGCCTTTGCTTCGCCCACTGCTTGAGATGATCCGCAACAGAATTCTGCTGGTCAAGTAGGAACGTCCTCATGTGATGGAGTGCGTAGTAGGCTTCCTTCTTCGTTTTCCGCCGCTTCACGCAGGGGAACTCATTACGTGGTTGAAGACGTGCCGAACTTGACCTTCTTACATACGCAAGGCTGGTGCCTTCCGTCGAGGCAAAGCCGGTGAGAGCATCATCGAACTTCCTTGATCTTGTCGTAGTTTTTCTTCTTTTCTAGACTCCCGAGTCAAAATACGTGGCGGGAATGCTTGGCGATAAGGAGATGAGCGTGCGATGTTCATCTGCGCAAAAATTCAAATGGAATGTGTTGAAAAAGAATGATGATGATCTAATAAAGCCAATCGACGGTGGCGATGAATAACGACTTACTCGGGAAAGTAAGGCACGAGAATGTATTCCTTTGTCTTGTTCGCCACGAGGATTCTTTTTTACGAGGCCACGATATGTCGTTGGGGGGAACCCAAGGAACCGTCACGCATGTAGTAGGGGTCCACTATAGCGATGCCGGTGTGTTCTCTCTAATGATCTGCGTGGCGGTCCGAGAGAAAAGAGACGACCATGGTATAGTGCAGCGGGTATAGGTGGAACATATTGAAGATGTCCTCGAACCGTAGGAAGAACAGATCCAGGGCGTGGTCGACGAAGCCCAAGCTCGGTGGCACCTTAACCACGAATACCGTGCGAGGGATCTTTCTCCGATAGAAGGCGTCTCTCTATCGTCAAGACGCCATGCACACTCTGCAGTTCCGAATGGCGAGCTTCGCAAATTCTTAGGTAGCATGGGCTCACCCGCCACATGAATCCTCCACATAATACCCTCGGTCTTGGTGGCCCGTCCGAAACCTGATCGGATTCGCAGTTGTTGACGCCACCTGGCTCGAGCTGCTAGATTTTCTTTTCTGCCTTTTTCCTTTTGGAGAGCGGCAGCACCGCAATCTGAGCACCGGCCGCCCTATGTAGTGTGTCGGGCTTAGAATAAAGGGGTTTGTTGTATCACCGGCTCAGAAGGCGCAAGCCGGAGGCGTCTCGAGAACCAAGCAGACGCTTGGTGATAGTGGCTTTCTCTGGGGCCACCAGCTAGGTCTTCTTCGTTGCAACCGAGTCTTTGAAGAAGTGATCATTCCGGTCTTAAATGTCCTCGGCGGATCTGCGCCATGTGCATATCATCAACATGATCATCCGACCCACCGCGTGGAGGTGACGAGGCGGTAAGGGGCCTTGCCACCGCTTGTCGGCATGACGGCGGTGCTATTGTGCGTGGCGTGATGGCCCCGCCGTCCCCAAACGGATCATGCTCTTTGGCCATAGCAAGAACAAGCGAAGCAACCGAGGACGACGACTCTTCTTCATCCGCTCACAGGGGTTGAATGGGAGGTTCCAGTCGCAGCCCTTAGCACCGACTAATTTTAACCACATGCACGCTTCGGCATCGGTTTTGAGTGGAACGTGCGCTGCAAGGGTTGAACGATGGTACCCTTGGCAACATCCCTCAGCTCGTTGTTCACGTAGCATAAGAGAGTGCAAGGAACATCCGTCTGCAGAAAACATGTACGGCGTCGTCAGAGCGAGATGCCACAAGAGTAATATATAGATGGCATGAAAGGCGGTAATTAAAGCAATTTGTTTACCGTGATGGCGTCGATATCGGCTAATGTCGACGCACCGCATACGGCGACGGGAGTGCAAGAGACGGAAGGGATGCTTGATGGCGCGGTGCTGCCGCCGATGTATTCTCCCTACCGACGGGTGCTTGGAGCTCCGGTGCCTCCGCGACGATGGCAGGGGGGCACCAACATGTACTCCGGCGCCGCGGTGATGGCAGGGGGAGTCACCAACACTTGTGGCGCCGCGGTGCTAGCGGGCGGAGTCACGAACACGTAGTTCGCCTGATTCGTCGGCGCCGCGTTGTTCGAGTGGCTGCTGACCATGCTTGGAATCGGGCACGGCCCTACTCGACCACCCGCACTCCAGTTCGCTATTGACTCCACCAAGGTAGGCGGGGAAGGATGTAAGGGTGATTGCCAGTTGTCTTGGGCGATCTGCGGGATCCGCGCCACTTGTGCCTTAAGTTCTTGAACCTCTCTGTTTTCCTCCTCGCTCCTTCCCGGCGCCACATCGTCCTCGGCGGTGGACCAAAATGATCCACCCAATTCTTACCCCGAGGTCAGACGGCCCGACGGCAACTTCTTCGTAACGGCTCTATTTTCTTGGCGGTTCATCGCCTGTTAAAGGGTTATCCCACGGGTGGCCGCCGTCGACCCACAGGATGAGGAACCACAGGATCCATGACTAGCAACAATTTCCTCCTCCTGCGGAAGAAGTAAGTGAATCATTTAGATCATCGATTAGATTGCAATCGTGTTGATCCGGTAATTAGATTATACTTACCACAATTTCCTCGAATTCCTTCACCGCGGATCCACGGTGAGTTGTTTGCTTTTGGGTCCACATGGTAGCAGGGCCGATGAAGTTTCGAACCTGGGTTCGAATTTAGCAAAGGGTTTTCTATCCCTTGGATCTATACTCGTCCTCCTTATTCCATTTGGCCTCATGTTCTGTATCCACCAGATCCGAGATGGTGATGACCTATATTCATCGCCTGCAGCACCTTTCCCCGATTACTATTGGCCAGGGCTCTTTCGGATTCACACCTCTCCTTGAACTCCCGGAACTGATCTTCGGTGATCTGCGGGTCAATCTTCCGGATCTCCTCGATACTTTTGCCTTCTTTATAGATCTTCTTCTTTATTCGGGTTCTCCGGTGGCGGTGCTCATCTTTGTGAGGCGGATTTGTTTACTTCGTTCCCATGATAATTTGTGCTCGATACTTAGCGGGAACTTGTATCGTGCAGCTTCTCGAAGAGGTGTGCGCAAGTGGCCATTATCTTTATGCGGAGATTCTCGGTGTTGATCGAGATGGTTGTCCGGGTGATCGCCGCCACTTGCCCACCGTACCTTTTGACAAGGCGGGCTCCAAAGGAACCCTGATGGGCTCACTTGGTAATTTCCTCCCGACCGTGCGGCCGTGTTGGGCGCCGGTCCTTCGGCTTCTTCTTCTTCTTAGGAGGGTTGCTACCACTCCCTATGCCCTCGCCGCCATCAGTGGTTTCATCATCCGCCGTTCCTTCGGCTTCTTCCTCCGCGTCTTCCATCTCATCATCCTCGCTCTCCTAAGGATGGTATTCTTCATCGTCTTCTAGACGCTGGGCCGCCTCCCAGAATGTCAATTGTTTATTCGAGGTGAGTTCTCCTTCAGCCGATGCGCTTAGAACATCCAGCCTCGTTTTTCACACATCTTTGCACTAATAAAAACAAATAATTGGTTAAATGCGGAAAAATCCGGCATGACCTTTGCTAATTTTCTTAAACTAGAGTGCCCGATTTACGCCAAAGCGGAAGTTAATCAACATTCGCAAAAATCGGGACTCATTTCATACAAGAACCGCATACACACATAATAAAGTGCTTCATATACAAGCACAAGCACAATTTCAAGGTGCTATTGTCCCAAAACAGATAGTAGCAAAACCAACACTACTCTATTTTTCCTTCCAAACCATTTCACAACCACATCCATCCGGTCCCAAGACGATTGCCACAACCATATAAACTTTTGTTATCAATTTAAGCATAGCCATATGAAGCTATCTCTTTAAGCAACAATGACAACCCAATTAAAATAAATCTTGTGAATAAGTAAAGGTAAAATGAGAATGATCTTACATAAGCATGCCACTTATTGTATGATTCCAATGAAGCAATGTCATTGTTCTAACCACAATGGATGCCCACAATCGTGCTACAATAACTTTTGTGCATCAACACAATCAACCAAAATCTCAAACCTATGATAATATGCATCTCATTCGGACTTGAAGTGTTTTGTTCTTTGGTTGTTTATCTTAATTCCTTGATGCATGCGGGAAGGCTTTAAGAAGCTTCATTGGAATTATTGAGGGGAAACAACACATATGAGCATAGCCTTGACATCTCTGTGGTGCATATGAATGTACAACTGAGGTGAAGTAAGTCTACACAGCTTTGCCTAGTCACGGCGGTTGCCCAAGACCATAGCTAAAAATATAAGCCCAATATTAATCAAAATATACGAACATCCCCAGATGTATAACAAAGCACAAGAACCTACCCTTTGTCATCAAGTTCCACAGTCTTCAATTCAATAAAGAAAAGCAGGCCATAGACATGCCTAAACCCATGATATATGCTGATACATCAAGGATCAGGATATTTCACTTCCATAATATCAACTGAATCAGTTACCACACCATTGAATGGCTTGGAACTCTGAAAGTGGATTTGTGCATTGGTGTGAGTGCGCAAACTCAACTAGATGGCCTGAAACTTTGAAAGTGGATTGAACTATGCAGCCTCTAACTCACGCATTGACTTCACTTTGCATTGTCCTCTTATAGTTGCTACCCTGAAGGTGTGGGAATCCACCTCTGACGCCCTAGGTAGCGTAAATAGAACCAAAGCCCCTAAGATCCCTTCTTGGACTAGCACACTTAATAATCCTCTACACACAAACCTTGTGTAATTACGTCTCTTGTTTCATGCCTATTTGCAACTAACCATGTCGGTATGATTACCAACTACCATCTACTACTTGACTAGCTAACACAATGAACCAATTATACAAAATATACTTGATGTAAATCCTGTGGCGAGTAAATAGTTTCAAACATGCATCTTCTACTTCACCCTAACTGTCCTAGTTCATTTTTTAGATGAAAGCACAGGAAGTTTCAATTCATAGTAACAGAAGGATCTTGCTATCATGTGAAGGATCTTGCTCTGCTGGGGACCATGAACAACAAGAGATGAGGGAGAGATTTCTAGCGAGTGCTACGCAAAGAAAAGGTAATTTGGCTATTTGCTGCGAATACAGTACTATGTGCTTGATCCACTAGAATTCTGTTGGAAGATAGGGAGAGAAGTGGAGAGGGATCTTGCTTGATCCACTTATTAGAATTTGTGCTATCAGTAATATACTCTGAACCCTAACCCGTGGAGATAGGGAGAGAAGTGGAGAGGGGAGAGAGGGAGAGAGGGAGAGAGGGGAGAAGGCTCACCTCTAAGACGAGGACGATGACGAGCGCGCGGGCGAGGCGGCGGCGGAGGGGATCGATCGGCGGCGGCCTCCTCCTCCTCGAGAAGCGGTGACCTCCACGAATCGGCAGACGCGGGCCTCCTCCTCCTCGAGCGGCACGGGCTTCCTCCTCCACGAGCGGCGTGGGCCTCCTCCTCCACGGATCGGCAGCGGCGCGGGCGTCTCCTCCACGGATCGGCTGGAGGCGGCGGCGGAGGGGATCGATCGGGCTGGGGATGGGGATGAGCGAGTGTGACGGAGATGGGGATGAGCGAGTGTGAGAGAGATCGATGACGTGGATAAAACCCAGATAGGCGTAGCGCACTATGCTAGAGTGCACTACGGATGTCTGTAGCGCACTCGGGCTAGTGCGCTATGCCTATCTGGGATCTAACCACTCTATAACAAGAGTCCAACGCTCCTTCTAGCAAGAACTCTTCTCTATCCCACTGGTTCTGCCCACTACTCTATTCTAAACTATGAGCACCCAGGTTTGAATCCTGGTGCCCCACTTTTTTATTTTTATTTTAAAAATACTTTTAAATGTTCCAAAAAAATGCCAAAAGTGGTGATATATGCCATACAAGTTTTGTTTTGTTTTTAAAATACTTTTAAATATTCCAAAAATGCCCAAAAGTGATAATATATGTCATAAAAGTGTTACAAATATGATTCAAAGTATAACTAAATTTCATAATAATTTGTCCATGAATATTACAATCTTTTTCGACCACGCGTTTTACAATATTTTTTGAGCTAGCATTTTACAATCTTTTTTCCCTTCTTTGTCGCGGTTGAATAATTTAGCCCCGGCACTTTAATGTTTCTTCTTTCGAACGGGCTACCTTTTTTGGGTAGGGTTGTCCTTTTTCTTCTTGTGATGTATGTTGTCTTTGCATCGTAGTCGCCGTCATCTTCAATCGTTGGATCGCCGTCTTGGTGAAGTCTTGCTCGTTGGCGACTCCATCCATTCCGATGATGTTTCTTTTCCTCTCCTCACGACAACACGGCTAGGCTTTGTCGGGTTGGTAATGAAAAACATTGGTCCACTTTGGTAGCCGGTACCCACGGTTCATTTTTCGCGCCACGTTTGCCGTGACCTTGGATTTGGCCGGGTATAACCATGGTTGTGAAATACCGGTCTTCTCTTCGGCGCTCTTTGCCCATCGACATGGAACATCGGCACCTTTTATCCACGATGAGTCGAGCTCCCGGATCTCCTCGATTCTTCGTAGAATCTTTCCTTCACATTGTCATCGGTGTAGAATTACGGCGTTACGCTGAGTTCGATAATCACACTTGTTGTCCTTTTCCTCCGTGTAGAATGTGTAGCCGTTGATATCATCGCTGATAGGTCACCAGGTTTTGCATCGGTCTCTGCGACAAGGTGAATATGATCTTTTCCGTGTCAGAAGAATGCGAGCGCGAGGGATTATCAAGGAGCGTCTGCCTAAACCAACGCGTGAAATCTGAGTTGTGCTCTTTGATTATTTCTCCTGCGTCCTCATGCCCGGTCCTTTGCACTTCTTCTCGATTAACCTTTTGTGCTACAGCCCAAGTATCGACCAGTTCTAAATCTGTAGTGCGGCGAGGTTTGCTCGATCAAAGTCTGCGCGTCGAAAATCGAAGTCTGCATGCGATGTCACGACCCTCTCGGTGACCAGATCCGTCGAGCTTGCCAAGGTGTACATTGGACGGAAGACCGGCGGGTTCTCGATGTCTAGATAATTCGTGCGAGAAAGATGCACTCTTCGCCGAAAGCCCTTGGCTATGCTTCCATCGGGACGGGACCTATGTAACGTATCCTTTGATGTGTCCGTTCATCCTTTGACGCCATCATGCTGCGGAGGAACATCGGCCGAGTTGTCGATGTCCTCCACGACATGGACCAACAGATGCACCATAATGTCGAAGAATGCGGGTGGGAAGTAGACCTCAAGCTCACATAGTATCACCACGATCTCCTCCTGTAGCCTTCGAGCTGATTCAAGCCAATCGACTTCCTAGAGATGACATCGAAAAACTTGCATAGGCCAAATAACGTTTCCGGACGTGCTCGTCCATTATCCCTCTTAGTGCGACCGGAAGTACTGCGTTAGCACGGCATAGTCGTGAGACTTCATGCCATTGAACCTCTGCCGCCTCGTCTAGGTATCGCTTATCTTGCCAGCGTGGCGTAAGGAAATTTGACTCCTAGAAGGCACTTGAAAAACTGTTTGATCTCATCACGGCTTAGAGTGAAGCAAGAAGGAGGGCGTAATATTCGTTCTTCTTGAACTTTTTACCCTTCCGACGACCTTGTGTCGTCTCGACTCATGATCATCGTCATCTTTCTCGATCATCGAGTAGTCGTCCTCCGTGAAGCTCCTTCCGGATACCTAAGCATATCGGTCGTGCCTTGCTTTGACCATCTTCGTCCTATCGGCATGTTGATTATGGTGGCGACCAGACTCGCACATGTTTTTCGTGATATGCATGATGTCGAGGATATGAGGCATGCGGAGAAACTTCGATATGGCAACTCGAAATGCAGACCTTGTTTTCCATACCTTCATCGTGCTTGTCTTGTTGCTGCCTCTTTCGCTTCTTTCCGTGCTTAGGACAAGCTTTCCGGTTTTGAAACTCTTCCACTTCTTCGCTGCTCCTCACGCCCGGATTCCTCGGTCTCGATTTGCCATCGAACAGGTATCCACGTTTTCTCCATGGATCATTCTTGCGAGCCACCTCCGTGCGCCCACGAACACGGTTTCGATGACCCGGATCTTTCTCTAGTTGGAGATAGCTTGTGTTATCCATGCACCTAACGCATGCGTGAATCCTTGGATAACCTGCCCGAGATATACCCGCAACCTGGATAGTCTTGCACCGTAGTGACCAACGCGGCTCTCATAGTGAAATAATCTTGTGCGACGGCGTCGTAAGTATTGGCTCGATTCCCATAACGTGGCTAGCTCCTCTTTCAACAGCCGAGATATGATTGATGTCGGTATCAGGTTGTTTCGCCCTTGAATTAGCATACTCATTTGTATGTACTTCTTCTTCATGCACAACCATGGAGGAGGTTGTACATCCATACAAACACGGGCAAGTGTTGTGCGTGCTTCACGGCTACCGAGCGGATTGAGTCCATCGGTGCTCGCACCAAGCTGATGTTCCTCGAATCTCCACCGCAGGAATTCGAGGTCCAATGCTTTCCAGCAGCTAGCATCCGAAGGGTGCGTCGTGATTCATCCTTTCGGGGTCATCATCATCTCCGCCTTCTTCCTTTCCGCATGCCATCGCATGAGCTTCCTTAGGGTCCGCGAAATAGCGCTGCAGACGAGGAGTGATAGGAAAGTACCATACCACTTTTCGAGGTGCTTTCTTCCCTTTCTTGTATCGACTCACGCGCACACGGACATGTGATTTTCTCCGTGTCCTCGCCCGATAAATGATGCAATCGTTGATGCATACGTGATATCTAATGTGCGGTAGATCGAGAGGACGATTTTCTTGGCATCCTCGATACTAGTTGGACATGTGTTCTCCGGAGACGATCGTGCGAATGCCATCATATCGTCGAAGCTTGCGTCGCTCAATTTGTGCTTTGCCTTTATCTCCATAGCCTTGAGCGTTACATTCAACCGGGTATCATCGGGCCTGCATCCTTCATACAATGGAGTAACAGCGTCTTTCTCAAGTTGCGCAAGCTTGGCTTTCTCTCTAGCGGCAGCTGGCGTTACTAAATGCGCTTGAGAAGCAGCTCTTGCACATAAGGGTCCCGCACCCAGCCTGACGTTGTTCCATCGTCGTCTGCTCCTCCGGCATCTAGATCATCATCATCCCGGTCTGCTTCCGCACCTTCACCATCTCCAGGAGACTCTTCATCATCTCACCCGTTCTCGTCGTGATGATGATCATCGTCATGTTGGCCACCTTCTTCACCGTCTCCATCATCTACGCCATCGCTTATCCAACGAGTGTATCCATCCATGAAACCATGGCGGAGCAGGTGCGCCTGCAGATTCCCGGAATCTGGGTCGATCACCCAGTTGAGTTTGCATCTTCTGCACGGACATCTTATATCTGTCTTGTTATTTCGTATCATGTCGGCCGTCGCACATTTCAAAAATCTAGCCACAATGCCTTCGCTCATTATGCGGACCATTTTTTCCTGCACGATGTACACGGTACAATTTTGAAGTCTATTAGAACCACATAATGAATGCATGCATGCAATGGTCGATAGAAAATTTCGGCATGACCTATCCTAAAATTAGGACCTTTGCGAAATGCCAAAGTCTTGCCAAAATGGAAATGAATCAACATTTTGGCAAAACAAATGGCAACTTGTTCACATACAAACACAAGAGAGAGAGACCGATCCATACACACATGAACATATCATTATCCTCTCCATACACACATGCATGAGCATCATCGATACTCTCCATATACACACACATATGACCATCGATCCTCTCCACACATACACACATCATGAGCATCGATCATCTACATACATATGAGCACATCATCCATATACACATGAACACATCCTTACATGGACAACTTACCGAGATGAGAGACCGATCGATCGCGAGAAAGATGGAAAGGAGAGGTGCGCGCGTCGACCGGAGACGGATAGATGAGAGACCGGAGACCTCCTCTATTACTTATGTAACATCCAAAGCAAGTTTTACATGCTAAAAATGGTGAATGTGTGGATAAATTGAGGTGGAAAGGAGAAGATCCCGACTAGATCTAAGGAGGAAGAAGAAGGGGAAAGTGAAGTGTGGGGTGGTGGATGTGTGGGCACACATGTGCACATAAAGTGCTGTCCTAAAAGAATCGACACATCCGTGGCGCACGGCCTAGTGCTCCACGGGAGTACAAACATCTGTGGCGCACTATGCCACGTCGCCACAGATGTTTTACTCCCGTGGCGCACTAGGCGAGTGCGCCACAGAAATGTGGCCGTTTGCAGCGAGAGGGCATGCGCTTAGGCGTGGCGCACCAGCACACGTCGCCACAGATGACCCTAACAAGCGTGGGCGCACATGACCGCTTCTGAGATGTTTGGCGTGTGGCCAACAGGGCCCACACACATCTGTGGCGCACTATAGTCATGTGCGCCACGGTTGTTCTAGTTACTAGTAGGGCACTGCCCACAGGTGAGCCACGCCTGTTTTAGCCGTGGGGCACTTCAACCATGTGAGCCATGGATGTGCTGATTACCTATAGCTGTTTTCCTAGTAGTGTCACTTCTCACTCACACCTCCTCGTGAAGGATGTACGGGTTCGTAGCATGGAAAACAAAAAATTTCTATCGCATGGAAACACATAAGCCAAGAACTATCTACTAGATTACAGCAACGAGTTGATAGAGTACTAACCCTTGAATATCCAAAGCGGTTAACGAGAACAGATTCTCGTGGATGATGTAGTCGTACACTTCCGATCTCAAGATCGCGTAGACGATCCTTCCGGCGCTGCGTTCCGGCAGCGCTTCCGCAGTTGACACACGTACGGTACTTGATGAATACCTTCCTCTCCCTTGTTCCAGCAGGCAGCGGAGGTTGTAGCACTCTCCTCGTGAATCTGGCAGCGCGACGGCGTGGTGTCGGAAGTAGAGGGGAGATCTCGCAGGGCTTCGCCTTAAGCTAGAGCGAGTATGGTGGAGTATGAGAGAGGGCCTTGGCGATCTAGGGTTTGGAGGCACCAAGGGGTGGGCTTGGCCAGCGGCTAGGGAAATCTAGGGTTTGCCCCAAGTCGGCTAGAAGAGGAGAGCTAGGCGGCGGCAACACTTGGAGGTGGTGGCGCCAAGGGCTAGGGTTTAGGTGTAAGGGGAGGGGGGCGCCCTACCCCTCCTTATATAGGTGGGAGGGAGGTGGTTGGGAGGAGGGAGTCCTCCTCCTCCTTGGCTGGCGGGTGGAGGGAGTAGGACTTCCTCCCTAAGTAGGTCTCCTACTCTCCCTCCACCAAGCAAACTTCAGATTTGACTTTTCAAATTGGCGTTTGACTTTCAAACTTGGATTTGATTTCTCTCATCATATTGCCCAGCCAAGTGACTTAGTACATGATGCAACCATTCCACATTGTCATGACACATCCATGTACCCTTCCCCCTCCGGAGTGCCAGACTGCCAGACCTTCCAGACCCTTCTAGAACATTCCTGGTGAAATCACCGGAATCATTTTCGAACTCTGAAACAGGACTTTCCTTATATGAATCTTATTCTCCGGACCATTCCGGATCTCCTCGTGATATCCCGGATCCCATTTGAGACTCTGAACAACATTCGGTCTCTTACTCATCATTCCATAACTACACACCAACATTGAATCCTTAAGTGTATCTCCCTACGGTTCGTGAATTATGCGGACATGACCGAGACACTTCTCCGATCAATAACCAATAGAGGAATCTGGAAATTCATATGGCTCC
The DNA here is from genome assembly GCA_030063025.1 of Avena longiglumis. Taxonomy (NCBI): domain Eukaryota; kingdom Viridiplantae; phylum Streptophyta; class Magnoliopsida; order Poales; family Poaceae; genus Avena; species Avena longiglumis. The sequence goes on along the minus strand of CP125977.1, from coordinate 153,081,838 downwards.
CACATATTTCTATGATTACTTTGCGATCGAATGAACCACTTACATATGATACCAATTTTCCTTTGTCTCACGATAGTTTACTTATCCGAGGTTTTGAGCGTCGGTATCTCTGCATACCTAGTAAAACCTCATTACCGATAAGTACTCTTTTATTGTTCCCGTGATATGTGATCCCTTGTGAGCCAGTCACATGCTTGCAAGCTAATTGGATGAAATTCCATCGAGAGGGTGCAGAGTATATCTATCCGTCATATGGATGGACAAATCCCACTCTTGATCCATGTGCCTCAACACATACTTTCCGAACACTCAATGCCACCTTTATAGCCACCCATTTATGGTGTGGTGTTTGATGTCATCAAAGCATCCTTCCGGTGATGGCGATTAGCATGATCTCATGGTCGAAGGAATTAGGTTACTATGTATCATAAAGCATATAGCAAATGAACTATATTAAATGACTTGATCTTTATGCTACGCTTAACTATAGGAGTATGTCCATCATATCATTCTCCTAATGATATGACCCTATTGTTAATAACATCTCTATGCTCATGATCAGGAAACCATGATCATATATTAACCAACAAGCTAGTTTAACAAGAGGCTTTACTAGGGACTCTTTTATGTTTACAAATCACACAAGTATTAATGTTTTTGGTTAATACAATTATAGCATGGTATGTAAACATTTATCATAAGCATGAAGATATGATAATAACCACTTTATTATTGCCTCTTGGGCATATCTCCAATAGTCTCCCACTTGCACTAGAGTCAATAATCTAGTTTCAAACCTTTGTGTATTCAACACCTATGGCTTTCTGGTCTTGTATGTACATGATTGCTAGTGGTCAACTGATCTCCGGATCTGACACTTACAGGTCCTTGTGTAATTGCATGTCTTTGCGCCTCTGCGCATCACTCATTCTCTAATGAGATGGCTTTGTATAAATTTGGTCCTTTGGTGAGACCTTTTGTTCTTTGGGGTTAAAACATGTTGATAATATTGTTGTACAATATATCTTCATAGTATTATCCCGCTGTGAATTACACCTAGTTTGATAACAAACTACTTGACACAAATGCCCTCTCAAGCTGCTATAATAGCAGTCATATACTTAGCCTTTTGTTGTAGTATCTGTCACAATGTCTTAACTTTGGAACTCATCCAAATCCATTATGGAACTTACTTTCCATTATATTGTGCCACCCTTAGTTTAGATTGAGATAAACTTAATTTGTATTTTGTGACAAAACTAGTATCAATGTAGTACTTTTACAATGAACTAACCATCTATTTGCCACTTCTACAAAATAATATACTCTTAGTTCTTCCAAAAGATCATAAGAATATCCTTATTATCGTCCAATGATCATCTTATGAATCATTCTGGTATATGCTCATAACATTTAGAGCATAGGACATATCTGGATTTGTACATATCACAGTATGATTGATATAAATACTCTTTGTGATTTCATACATCAAGTATCAATCTATACTTGAATCTTTGTTTCACTTACCAAGTGTCAATACACTTGAATATATCATCAATATTGAACTCATTCAATCCTTTCTGTGCGACAAGAACCTTTCTTGTAGTTTCTATATTGAACTCATTCAATACATCATCTATGTACTTTTGGCACAACCATATTAGCGTATATTGATGCAAAATATTTGGGTTTTGCCTAAGTCTTTCATCGGGATGAAATTCTTAATATGTGTTAATAAAACATACATCATTTCCAATCAACAATATGTCTTCCACATAATGTATTAGAAACATGTCTTAGCGCTCCCACTTAATTTCTTGCAAATGCAAGCATCTTTATTGTCTCCGATGAAATTAAACTCTTTTAACAGTTTCATCATAGTGAAGATTCCAACTCCGCGATGCTCACTTAAACCATTGAAGTTTGCATATGGTTTTAGCATCCTTTGAAATAACAAAACCCTTTGGACTGTGTTATGCACACGTCCTATGTAACAATTCTATTATAAGAACTTGTTTTGTTTATTCAACTACCACATAACAAAATTATATGTAGTGGTTGCTACATTAATCCGTCTAGACTAAATATCGCTATGAAAGATCAAATCTTGTCATAATCAACCTTTGAACATTGTTGTGAACTCTTTCCCAACATGTCGACTATTTCATAGATGTGAAAACATCCATGTCTATTTCTTCATAGATCCAAAAACGACTATAAGGTCGCACACCTTACCAGAGGGTCTTTCAAGTTCGAAGCTTGATTTCTCGTGTATGGAACTATCACGGATTTTATGGCTTCAAGCCATTTTACGGAGTCAGGGCCCATCATCGCTTCTTTGCATGTAGTCCGTTCATTATTCTCAAATAATGATTCAACCCTCAAATCTTGGTATTTGATTGTTTACTCGACCTACTTGGTTCAATAGAAAATTTGACCTCCGTAACCACAACCTTTGAGGCACGTGATCCATGAACATTGTTGCTGCCTCCGGAAAACTTTTCGGCGCTGCGCAACTTTGCACACATAGCTAAGGTTCTTTTAACCTTATCAAAGTTCTATTGTCCTCTCACTTATCTTTTCACGAACAATTTCTTCTCAAAGAAACTTGACGTTCTAAGTGACAAACACTTTTGTCTCTGATGTTATGGAGGAATACTTAATAGTTATTCGAAATAGCATACAAAGACAGGTTCATCCGACCTTGGTTGCAAACATCTTTCTTATGCATAGCATACCAATGTTTAAGAAAGGATAACTTGGGTTTTATCCCAAAACATAACTTTATATGGTGTCATTTCAACGGATTATTATGGAGCTCTTTTCAGTGGAAAACGGTAGTCTCTAAAGCTTTTAATCTTTAAAATATAATGGTAGTTTTATGAATTACACCTTTGATCTTACCATGTCAAACAAGGTTTAATTACATATCTCAAACGCTCCATACTCTTACGGTGTTTCGGGAAATGCAAATCCCCGGAACGATTCCTTAAATCTTAGGTATTATGCTAAACTCGTAACTCAAATATCTTCCTTTATGATCTTATCATAAACTATTTATATTCTTGTTACAATGATTTTGCACTTCATCTTGAAAGTCTTGAACTCTTCAAATGTTTCATACTTCATCCTTATTAAGTAAATATTCATATATTCACTCAAATTTTCGGAGAAAGCAGATGAAGTTGAAATCCATCGCTCTTGACTACACATAGTGGACTTCATACAACAATATGTACAAGTTCCAATAAGCTAGTCATTCGTTCCCTTTTGTCCTATGAACGAAGTTTTAATTATCTCTAGGAAAGTTTCACAAGCGTCATTTGATCAAAAATCAAAAGACTCCAAAATTCCATCCACATGGAGTTTCTTCATGTTTTCTTTCCAATATAATTTAAATGGTGATGTCACTTCCTAAGTGATCTTTTAATAAATTTCTCTTTCGACATTTTTAGCACTAGTTTTATGGATGTGATTTCTTCAGCGAGATTTGTAAATCATCCATCTTTTATGGATTACGGCAATTATTTGAACAACCCTTTTGTTCTCATAATACCTGATAAAACAAATCTTGAAGGCAAGCTTTGATGTTTAACGAGCAACACAATAACCCTTTATTTGTTCTTGATGAACATCATCACATATTCTATTGCTAGTTACTTAGGACATTGTAGTTCATGAATTCTGTTGTTTCGTATGAAGATTCATACCAACAAATTCAGTATCCAATACTTAAGAACCACATTATTTAACAAGCAAAGAATACAGCCATAACGCGTATATCCTCTATATACCTAAGCTGAACAATTCTAGTCTTTTCTTTTCTGCCATATATTTATGAGATTCTCTTTCAGTATTTCTTTTTCTGTTTGAAGGAATCTATCAACATAAATAGTGGAACCATGAGCATGACACATAGTCCAAAGCATGTATAGTTAAATACCAATGTCTTTGGACTTGCACTTTGAAGTAGATCACCATCATCAAATGTTTGGTGTTCTTTCAAATTCCTTTATTTAGTAATCTCTTGGTGTAGTAAACATTTTACCTACATCTAATGTTCACCCTTCTCATGTAATTATTCATGATCAAGCTACTTTAGCTTATAACGGTGAATCACGAGTACAATGTTGCTCTCCAAAACCTTTTGGAGGATTAGGACAACTAGTGTCTCCAACCTTTTGTAAATTCTCATCAAATATGAGAACATAAACTTTGCCATATTATACTCTATCATGTTGTAATCAAAACATCATTTCAGATATCGCAATATCTTCCATACATGATGTTTTCTGAAACAACTCTTTCAACTCCTAGATTACCTTCATATTGAAACTATCTTTCGAATATCAAGAATCATGGAGATAAACATGATACTTATATACTAACACTGGAATTGTTACTCTTGATTTAATACCAACTATTAAACTTCACGGAGTAATCGAAACTTACTGAAAGTTTGCAATGGGACTTTTAAACTTTAGATTAACACTTCAAAACAATATGATACCAGTTCGTAAAGTAACTAACCAGAATTCTATAGTTCTATCATCTCAATTATAACTAAGCGCAAGATGGTAAACGGATGCCAATGACTACAACAACTATGCAAATTCACTTTGATTTAATTTATGATAAATAGTGTTCAACTTTTAATCATATTGCTGTTGAACTCCCACTCAAAACAATATCCCTCAAATTGTTTTAGTGATCACACGAACCAAATCCACCACATCAAAACCGATCATCACGAGAGTTGATGTAGCTTCAATGGCAAACAATCAACATGTTCATCATATCTACTATATGACTCATGCTTTACCTTTCGGTGATCCGTGTTCCGAGACCATGTCTGTACATGCTAGGCTCGTCAAGATCAAACCTTAGCTTCCGCATGAGCAAATCTGGATTTCTCACGTTGTATACACTCGCGAATCTAACACAGCCGATCATCACGTGATGCTTCGAAACAACGAGCTTTAGCAACGATGCTTACTAAGGATGAACACTTTAAAACTTGAAATTGTGTTCTTGATGGATCATCTTATAATGATATCATCGTGAACTAAGAAATACAAGATGCATAAAATGATTAACATCACATGCAATTCAATATGATATGGCCTTTCTTCTTGTGCTTCCGATCTCCATCTTCAAGCACGAACATGATCTCCATCATCACCGGTGTGGCGTCAAGGTCAATGACGCCGCTTCATGGTTGTCTTCCACCAGCATCAACTATTAAAACTATCTTGAATAATAGTCACGCAGGACTTAACGGATTTAAAAGACAACCATATGGCTCCTGCCGGTTGCCGACTTACAATAAGGAACATTGCATACATCATATATAATCACAATCATGGCCATATCACATCACAACACACCCCTGCAAAACAAAGTTAGACGCCTCTAATTTTCTTTGCATGTTTTACGTGGTTTGGGGCTTTCAATAAGTGTCGTTCTAACTTACGAACAAGAACCACAACATTGATACTAGTATTGTCAATCACCCGTTGCAAATTGAATCTTAACTATGTTGGGAGAAACATGCACCCGCAAAGCCACTTATGCAATACAAGTTGCATGTCAAGCATGGAGCAAGTCTCATGAACGATGTCATATAAGGTTAGCCTGGGCCGCTTCATCCCACCATCCCGCAAGATACAAAGTACACAAGAAACAATCGACAACAAAAGCATCAACGGCCATAATGACCATTGTGTTCTACTTGTGCAACAGATCTACATATAGACACGGCTCTGATACCACTGTAGGGGTTCGTAGCATGGAAAACAAAAAAATTCTATCGCATGAACATACATAAGCCAAGAACTATCTACTAGATTGCAGCAATGAGTCGATAGAGTACTAACCCTCGAATATCCAAAGCGGTTAACGAGAGCAGATTCTTGTGGATGATGTAGTCGTACACTTCCGATCTCAAGATCGCGTAGACGACCCTTCCAGCGTTGCATTCCAGCAGCGCTTCCGCAGTCAGTCACACGTACGGTACTCGATGAAGACCTTCCTCTCCCTTGTTCTAGCAGGCAGCGGAGGTTGTAGCACTCTCCTCGTGAATCCGGCAGCATGATGGCATGGTGTCGTAAGTAGAGGGGAGATCTCGCAGGGCTTCGCCTTAAGCCGGAGCGAGTATGGTGGAGTATGAGAGAGGGCCTTGGCGATCTAGGGTTTAGAGGCACCAAGGGGTGGGCTTGGCCGGCGGCTAGGGAAATCTAGGGTTTGCCCCAAGTCGGCTAGAAGAGGAGACCTAGGCGGCGGCAACACTTGGAGGTGGTGCCGCCAAGGGCTAGGGTTTAGGTGTAAGGGGAGGGGGCACCCTACCCCTCGTTATATAGGTGGGATGGAGGCGGTTGGGAGGAGGTAGTCCTCCTCCTCCTTGGCCGGCGGGTGGAGGGAGTAGGACTTCCTCCCTAAGTAGGTTTCCTACTCTCCCTCCACCAAGCAAACTTCAGATTTGACTTTTCAAATTGGCGTTTGACTTTCAAACTTGGATTTGATTTCTCTCATCATATTGCCCAGCCAAGTGACCTAGTACATGATGCAACCATTCCACATTGTCATGACACATCCATGTACCCTTCCCCCTCCGGAGTGCCGGACCTTCCAGACCCTTCTAGAACATTCCTGGTGAAATCACCAGAATTATTTCCGAACTCCGAAACAGGACTTTTCTTATATGAATCTTTTTCTCCGGACCATTCTAGATCTCCTCGTGATATACCGGATCCCATCCGAGACTCCAAACAACATTCGGTCTCTTACTCATCATTCCATAACTACACAACAACATCGAATCCTTAAGTGTGTCTCCCTGCGGTTCGTGAATTATGCGGACATGACCGAGACACTTCTCCGATCAATAACCAATAGAGGAATCTGGAAATTACTATGGCTCCCACATATTTCTGCGATTACTTTGCGATTGAATGAACCACTTACATACGGTACCAATTTCCCTTTGTCTCACAATAGTTTACTTATCCGAGGTTTTGATCGTCGGTATCTCTGCATACCTAGTTCAACCTCGTTACCGATAAGTACTATTTTCTCATTCCCATGATATGTGATCCCTTGTGATCCAGTAACATGCTTGCAAGCTGATTGGATGACATTCCACCGAGAGGGCGCAGAGTATATCTATCTGTCATATGGATGGATAAATCCCACTCTTGATCCATGTGCCTCAACACATATTTTCCGAACACTCAATGCCACCTTTATAGCCACCTAGTTACGGTCTGGTGTTTGATGTCATCAAAGCATCCTTCCGGTGATGGCGATTAGCATGATCTCATGGTCAAAGGAATTAGGTTACTATGTATCAGAAAGCACATAGCAAATAAACTATATCAAATGACTTGATCTTTATGCTACGCTTAACTTAGTAGTATGTCCATCATATCATTCTCCTAATGATATGACCCTGTTGTTAATAACATCTCTATGTTCATCATTAGAAAACCATGATCATATATTAACCAACAAGCTAGTTTAACAAGAGGCTTTACTAGGGACTCTTTTATGTTTACAAATCATACAAGTATTAATGTTTCCGGTTAATACAATTATAGCATGGTATGTAAACATTTATCATAAGTATGAAGATATGATAATAACCACTTTATTATTGCCTCTTGGGCATATCTCCAACAAAGGATCTCTCGCCCCCTCTAGAATTTATCCCCCATGGTCTAGGACTAGCGAGATACATGTTCCCGGTGGCTATTCGGCAAGAAAGAGTTGTGCTTCCGCTGCATTGCTGGAGCGAGGAGGCGGAGGTTGCTCGGTGCCTCGGACGTGTGTGCGAGAACGGATGCGCTGCTGATTTGCGGCGCTAGGACTTCCTCTCGATCTTGAGATCCGCAAGAGATCGTCTACATCAACCACGAGTTTAACTCGTTAAGCTTTATCGGTCTTCAAGGGTATGTTCTCTACGGATATACATCCTCCCGTTGTTTGTATCTAGTAGATAGATGTTGGTACATAGTTGTTCCCATCGTAGGAAATTTTTTGTTTTCTATGTTGCGAACCCTACAGTGGTATCAGAGCCGGATCTCTGCGTAGATGCTTTACACAGGTAGTACACATATGAGTATGTGGGTGATGATGATCATGTTGTTGCTCCTTAGTTGTAATTTTGGATATTGGTGGCATAGTGGGACGAAGAGGCCCGGACAAACTTTACATGTCGTTGCACATGAGACCTGTTCCACGCTTGACATGCAACTAGTTTGCATAAGTGGTTAGCGGGTGTGTGTCTCTCCTACTATAGTCAATATATATTTTGCAATGAGTTGTCAACAATTTGATTATCCTCATTGTGGTTCATGTTCGTAGGTATGAACGGTTCTATCTTCGAAAGTCCTAAGCCACGTAAAATTTGCAATGGATAAATTAGAGGTGTCTAGTTTAGATTGTTGTTGGGCTAGTGTTATGATATGGTGATGTTGTAAGTAGAACTATGAGATGATACTCTTACAACACACATAACGTGTAAGTTCCATAGACCTTGGCCTTACACATATAGGTATGATAGTGATCATACCACGGTGCACATGATAGAGATCATATGCGGGAACCATATCATTCCACTAATAAACATGTGATGTTTGATAGCATCTTATATTGCTTGTTTGGCGTTTTATTAGCTTAATAAGATGATCCCTCATTTAAATATCAAGATAAGAATGCGTTCTTCCTTTAGTATGCACCGATTATGTTTTCGTCGCTCCAAGACATCACGTGATGATCGGGTGTTCTTGGATCCACGACCATATTTCGGGTGTAAGATGCGATTACACGCGAATACTAAGGTTCTTACTTGGCGAGCCTAGCATGTACAGACATGGCCTCGGAACACGGACCGAAAGGTTAAGCATGAGTCATATAGTAGATATGATGCTCATTTGTTGCTTGCCTTTGAAGCTACACCGACTCACGTGATGATCAGACTTGGTGTAGTGGGTTTGGTTCATGTAATCACCAAAAAGACACGAGGGATGTCATTTTTGAGTGGGAGTTCATTCGTAATGTGGATTAGTTGAACTCAATCTATCATAAACTTAGTCTAAACTTTACAAATTTTGTTATAGATGGCACCACCTGCTTTTAATTTCAATGTGTTCACGGAGAAGAGAAACTTGCAACGAACGGTAGCAACTTTACCGAATGGGCCATGAATTTGAGGATTCTCCTCTCTGCTGCACAAAAGCAATATGTGCTAGAAGCTCCGCTAGGCCCCCCACCTTTTGAGGATGCCCCTGACGAGGAGAAGAATGTTTATCAGACTCGTTAGGAGGACCACAACTTAGTTCATTGCGACATATTGTATGGGCTAGAGCCAGAACTTCGAAAGCATTTCGAAAACGGCAATGCATTTGATACAATGAGAGAGTTGAAAATGATTTTTGACACACATGATGTTGTAGAGAGGTACAATGCTTCAGAAAAGTTCTTTAGCTGCATGATGGAAGAGCACAACTCAGTTAGTGAGCATGTACTCAAGATTTCGGGTTACGCCGATAAACTTGTGTCCTTGGGAATATCGATTCCCGGTGACTTAGGCATCCATCGTGTTCTGCAGTCTCTGCCACCTAGCTATAAGAGCTTTGTGATGAACTATAATATGCAAGGCATGAAGAAGTCTCTCCCCGAGCATCTGTCAATGCTTAAAACTGCAGAAGTGGAGATAAAAAAGGAACATCAAGTGTTGATGATCAATAGGAACACTGGTTTCAAGAAAGACAAGAAGTGAAAACGGAAGGGAAGTAAGGGCGGCAAGCCAGTTGCTGTGCCTGAAAAGAAACCCCGAGTTGGACCTAAGTCTGATACGAGTGCTACTATTGTAAGGGAACTGGCGACTGGAAGCGCAACTGCCCCAAGTATTTGGCAAACAAGAAGGTCAGCAAGGCAAACAAAGGTATTTATGATATACATGTTATTGATGTGTACTTGACTAGTGCTCGCAGTAGCACCAGGTATTTGATACCGGTTCAGTTGCTAATATTTGTAACTCGAATCAGGGGCTGCGGAACAAGCAACCGCTAGCAAGGGGTGAGGTCAAGATGCGTGTAGGCAATGGATCAAGCGTTGATGTGATCGCCGTCGGAACGCTACCTCTCCATTTGCCATCGGGATTAGTTATAAACTTAAATAATTTTTATCTGGTGCCTGCACTAAGCATGAACATTGTATCTGGATCGTGTTTGATGCGAAGTGGTTATTCATTTAAATACGAGAATAATGGTTGTTCTATTTATATGAATGAAATCTTGTATGGTCATGCACCGATGATGAATGGTTTATTTCTATTAGATCACGATAATAATGTTACACATATTCATAATGTTGATGCTAAAAGGATTAAACTTAATGATGATATATCCGCATATATGTGGCACTGCCGTCTAGGTCATATTGGCGTTAAACGCATGAAGAAGCTCCATTCGGATGGACTTTTGGAATCACTTGATTTTGAATCATTTGATACATGTGAGCCATGCCTTATGGGCAAGATGACTAGAACGCCGTTTTCCGGTTCAATGGAATAGGCGACAGATTTATTGGAAATCATACATTCTGATGTATGTGGTCCAATGAGTGTGTCGGCGCGAGGTGGATATCGTTATTTTGTTACTTTCACGGATGATTTGAATAGATACGGTTATATACTTGATGAAACACAAGTCTGAAACCATTGAAAAGTTCAAGGAATTTCAGAATGAAGTGGAAAATCATCGTAATAGAAAGATCAAATTTCTGTGGTCCGACCGTGGAGGTGAGTATCTAAGTTACGAGTTTAGCACTCACATGAAAGAGTGTGGAATTGTTTCACAACTCACACCTGCCGGAACACCACAGCGAAATGGTGTGTCGAAACGTCGTAATCGTACTTTATTGGATATGGTTCGATCTATGATGTCTCTGACGGACTTGCGGTTGTCATTTTGGGGTTATGGACTAGAAACTGTTGCATTCACTTTAAATCGGGCACCATCTAAATCCGTTGAAAAGACACCGTATGAATTGTGGTTTGGAAACAAACCTAAGCTGTCATTTCTTAAAGTTTGGGGTTGTGATGTTTATGTGAAGAAACTTCAACCGGATAAACTCGAACCCAAAGCGGAAAAATGCGTCTTCATAGGATACCCTAAGGAAACTATTGGGTATTCCTTCTATCACAGATCCGAGGGAAAGTTTTTTTGTTGCCAAGAATGGATCCTTTCTAGAGAAAGAGTTTCTCGCTAAAGGTGTGAGTAGTCGGAATGTAGAACTCGAAGATGTTATTGAACCTTCTCTTCAAAGTATGGCGAGTAGCAAGTCGTTCCGGAGTTGGCTTCACTTGTTGAAGAGGGAACTAATGATAATGATCATGAAACTCTGAAAGAGAGTACTACCGAACCTCACAGGTCTAGCAGGACGCGTGCAGCTCCCGAGCTGTACGGAAACCCTATTATGAATTTCATGGTTGATGAAATTGATGACCCTGCGACGTATGAAAGCGATGATGAGCCCAGATTCCAACAAATGGTTAGAAGCCATGAAACCCAAGATGGAATCCATGTATGAAAATCAAGTTTGGAACTTGGTGGAATTACCTCATGACCGAAAGGCCGTGGAGAACAAATGGATTTTCAAATGGAAAACTGATGCTGATGATAACGTGACCGTCTATAAAGCTCGACTTGTCGCAAAGGGGTTTTAACAAATTCAAGGAGTTGACTACGATGAGACCTTCTCTCCCGTAGCGATGCTAAAGTCAGTTAAGATTATGTTAGCAATTGCTGCATATTTCGATTATGAGATATGGCAGATGGATGTCAAAACCGCGTTTCTCAATGGTAATATTGAAGAAGAGTTGTATATGATACAACCAAAGGGTTTTGTTGATCCTAAGGATGCTAACAAGGTGTGCAAGCTTCAGAGATCCATCTATGGATTGAAGCAAGCATCACGAAGTTGGAATCTCCGCTTTGATGAGGTGATCAAAGAGTTTGGATTTTTTCAAACTTATGGAGAAGCTTGTATTTACAAGAAAGTGAGTGGGAGCAATGTGGCATTTCTGATATTATATGTGGATGACATATTATTTATCGGAAATGATATAGATCTTTTAAACAGTGTTAAAAGTTATCTAAATAGCAAATTTTCAATGAAGGACCTAGGTGAAGCGTCATATATATTAGGCAGAAAGATCTATAGAGATAGATCTAGGCGCCTAATAGGGTTATCGCAAAGTACATACCTTGATAAATTTTTAAAGAAGTTTAAAATGGATGGAAGTAATAAGGGGTTCTTACCTATGTTACAAGGCAAGACATTGAGTAAGACTCAAAGTCCGACTACGGCGGAAGAAAGAGATAATGGGCAAGGTCCCCTATGCTTCAGCCATAGGCTCTATAATGTACGCCATGCTATGTACAAGACCGGATGTGGCACATGCTATTAGTTTGACTAGTAGGTACCAATCGGATCCAGGTTCGGAACACTGGATAGCAGTCAAGAATATCCTTAAGTACTTATGAAGAACTAAGGATATGTTTCTTGTATACGGAGGTGAAGAAGAGCTCGTCGATAAGTGTTATGTCGACGCAAGCTTTGGCACCGACCCGGATGACTCTAAGTCTCAATACGGATACGTATTTCTCATGAATGGCGGATCGGTTAGTTGGAGGAGTTCCAAACAACCTGTGGTGGCGGGATCAACAACGGAGGCCGAATATGTTGCTGCTTCAGAAGCGGCTCAGGAAGCAGTTTGGATGAAGGATTTCATATCCGAACTAGGTGTGGTTGCAAGCGTGTTGGAACCAATGGTGATCTGTTGTGAAAACAATGGTTCCATTGCCAATGCCAAAGAACCAAGGTCTCACAAGAATTCCAAGCATATTAAGCGCCGGTTTCACTCCATCCGCGAGCATGTCAAGGATGGAGATATAAAGATTTGTAAAGTACACACGGATCTCAATGTAGCAGATCCGTTGACTAAAACTCTCCCTAGAGCAAAACATGATCAACACCAGAACTCCATGGGTGTTAGATTCATCACTATGTAACTAGATTATTGTCTCTAGTGCAAGTGGGAGACTGAAGGGAATATGCCCTGAGAGGCAATAATAAAGTGTTTATTATGTGTATTCCAAGTATATGATAGATGTTTATTTTGCATGCTATAATTGAATTAATACGGAAACGTTAATACATGTGTGTTTAATAAACAAACAGAAAGTTCCTAGTTATGCCTCTCTCATAAACTAGCTCGTTGATTAACAATATGATCAAGGTTTCCTGATCATGGACATTGGATGTTGTTAATAACGGGATCACAACATTAGTGTAATGGTGTGATGAACATTCAACCGAAGTATAGCATTACGATCAAAGTAATTGAGTTTATATTGCTATAACAACTTATGAAGTAATCTTAATCCTTAGACCATGAGATCATGTCAATCACTAACACCGGAAGAGTTTCTTGATAACATCAAACGTCACACCGTAATAGGGTGATTATAAAGATGGGTTCAGAACTAATAAAGTGTTATGTTGAGGCCCATGGATCGAGAGTGGAATTTGTTCATCCCGATGATAGATAGATATACTCTGGGCCCTCTCGGTGATATCACATTGGTTAGCTTGCAAGCAAGTGATTTGATCACTAGAATGTTATATCACGGGAACGAGAAAAGAGTGCATGTCAGTAACGAGATCAAACTAGGTATGGAGATACCTATGATCGAATCTCGGACATGTAATATATCGCGAAACAAAGGGATCAAGATACTAGCGTAAAAGGTTCCGACGATCACAAGAAAGTCATCGTTGAATGTGTGGGAGTCTATATGGGTCTCCAGATCCCGCTTCTGATTATTGATCCGAGAGGGGTCTCGATCATGTCCGCATTATTCACGAACCATAGGGTGACACACTTAAGAGACACCGACATCCAATTGGAGCAAAAGTTTCATGCTGGAAAGAATAACAAGCGCAGGAATTTATTTCACTAGATACCAAAACAGGTTTTCGTGTGAAATTGCATAAAGTGGTTATGCATGTGAAATAGAATTATAGCAAGGGGTTATATGTGAATGTTTTTCATTAAAGTAATTGACAAAATTCTGAATAAATAAAAGAGTTTTATTTAATGAGAGTTTGCATTAAATTTAGTGGAAATTTAATGGCAAGTTTGAGTGGGATTTTGAGTGGAGGGAATTTAAAGGAATTTTGTGAGTGGAGTGTCCACCCACATGAAGAGGGGAGGGCAAGGGGAAGCCCCCATGCGCTGGCCACCCCCGTGGGGTTCCCTCCTCTCCTATAAAAGGCACCCCTCTCCTCACTTCTCACTCACACCTCCTCATGAAGGAACTCTCTCCCCCTCTAGAATTTATCCCCCATGGTCTCGGACTAGAGAGATACATTTTCCCGGTGGCTATTCGACAAGAAAGAGTTGTGCTTCCGCTGCATCGCTGGAGCGAGGAGGCGGAGGTTGCTCAGTGCCTCGGACGTGTGTGCGAGCATTGATGCGCTACTGATTTGCGGCGCTAGGACTTCCTCTCGATCTTGAAATCGGCAAGAGATCGTCTACGTCAACCACGAGTTTAACTCGTTAAGCTTTGTCGGTCTTCAAGGGTATATTCTCTACGGATATACATCCGTCCGTTGTTTGTATCTAGTAGATAGATCTTGGTACATAGTTGTTCCCATCGTAGGAAATTTTTTATTTTCCATGCTGCGAACCCTACACCATAGAGGTCTAATAAAGAAGCAATTGTGTACTACAGTGACAATATTACAAAATGGCTGACAGCAATCGAATTATATTAGGTGATGCACTCAAATCAAATCAAATCAATACACTACAACAGGACAGAGCTTTGGTAACACAGTCTTGTGTTACTACAGGTCCATAACAGTGTTACTAGGCCATGCAGTAACAGATATTGTAATGTGTTCCATTAGGCCGTGTTACTAAGTGGTATTGTCAGTCACACATTGTAATTGTTACCATATGTCTAAAATTGTGTTACATCGTATGTTGTAGTAACGACATATTAGGTGTTACTAAACATGTTGGTAACACGTTTGTAACTATAGTAACACCAGTAGTAACATATTTTCGTAGAGTAGAACATTGGTGGTAACATATTTTTACAACTATAGTAACATGATTAGTAACACCTTTTTTAACTCCAAGGCACAATTGGTAACATAATATCCAAAGATTGTAACACTACAGTTTGTAGATGCTAACTACCATAGTAACACATCTCATAAACATAGTAACACCATCAATAACAATACTATATTATTATTACATCATCATTAATGTATTATTTTTATTATTAAACACAAATTTAGATAAGCAATTTATGGAATATATATTTAATTAATAAAATCACTCCATATGCTCAATTAATTACTCCCTCTGATCCATACAAATTAATTGCCTCATTCATTATGATGTTGGGCAACATTAAAAAGAAAGAGAAACAAAAGCACACCACATCCACAAATTGATGAACATATCAATATATGGCATACACAAGTGTATAATATATGCATTACATTACAAAAATACCAATATTATTGGTGTCACAACATAATATCGGTAAATTTCACTATAGAAAGCATAATTATCAAGAAGATTACACATAGCATTTGTATCAATCCACCAAAGAATAAGAAAATATGAATGCTACTACATTTTCAATATAAACTACAATGATTGCTAAGGAAAATCTTCAATTTTATTTGCTTCTTGATCCAGTCGGAGAATTGCAACTCAATAATCTTGCTTTCATGTCTGTAAGAGAAAATGAGAACTTCTATATGATTAATGTACCCATATGATTCTAGAATTTGAAAAAAAAAATTAACTTACTGACTGAAGGCCAAGCAATTAATAATCCTTCAACAAAAGCATCACAAATTGTCTCGCGATCGCATTCGCATACTTCCCTTACCAACTCCTCATTCTCCGGAATAGGTTCATCTATGCACACAAGTACAAATTCGGCACCTAACTCGATACCACTGGCCTTGGTTGCAGGATCAGTACTTTGGATAGTAGTGTACACAACATTCCGCTTGTTTGGATAGGTGGAAGACTTTAGAACTACTTTGGACCCAACCTGCACTATGATCAATATTATCATTCTACGAGAAGGATGACATCATTTTCATGAACAATATGCCAACAAATACACATACATACACTGGATTTTTTAAGAGAAAATGCCAACAATGCATACTCCACCAATGTCGACGAATACATATACACAATTAATATGCAACATCACTATATGATGTTAAACTCTTGCAAGTATACTATTTTTTTAATAGTACATATGTCTCACTGGAACTACTTGTTGATGTCAATGTGCAAGTCAAAAATCCAGACTAACAATCTAACGATCAGGATTTAGGTACCTTAATGTGATCACAACACGTTCTAGCTGCATGCGCAATCTAGGATATCCACTAGACTAATGCACCTTCTAAGTTATTAGGTAAGACATATTTAAGTATGGCATATATGCAGGTTTGTTTCATTTATATTCTGAATAGTACGAGAATACAACTTGCTAATTTACCAAATCTGAGAGGAAGTATTACCAATAACCTAAATCAGTTTGTATCTTGAATTGTAAAGACAAATAAGAAAGATTAAGTACATCCTTATAAGATTATTGACCAACTACCAGGTCAGTATACACCATTCCTTTTTAACACAGCAGTACATATTAGTAACTAAATTTCCCCTCCACAAATCCTCGGAGCAGCGAGCAAACGAAAAATTAAAATATCTAACTTTTACAAAATTGACATTTTCCATGGTTCTCGACGGTCATAGAACACATGATACTTGCTCTGATACTAGGAGTTATCATATCTCCCTACCAATTATGCATTCCAATAAACTTAGACCAATGACGATGAGCTCTATTTTAATGCAAATCTAAAACTAAGTACATTGTAGCGGTTATTTACCTCAAGTAAATAAGTACGCCTTCTTTCTGAGGGAGCTGAGTTTGAGGGAGCTGAGTGTGGACGTTTACTTCTAGTCACTTGCTGGTCCAATCTTGCAGAAGATACATCCGACGGATCTCTCGTTTCCCTCACCTATAGACAATAATAGTACATTGAATGATATTCATATCCTCAAGATAGAGAAAGTTGTAGCTTCAAAATTCAAAACCACACAATATTACCTCTGGCACATAATCCATAACAGGGTCACGTGGAGATGATGAATTCTGTTGAATCAGTAATTGAATAACATTATCATTCTCCCCATCCTGGTTCGGTGACAAAGCAATGTTAAGCGAGTAACCATTCTATATTCTATCTTTGTGACATGATTAAGAGCATTCAGAATCTTTTCACGAGAAAGCAATAAATTATTATCCTCGGACATGTTATGTTGAATAGACGAGCGTGCTTCAACAAGTCCATCGCATTGGACTCTCTGCAAAATAAAATATTAATACAACGGTTTCAAGTGACAAGCAATGATATAGATGCGCCATGTATTGACATTACCTTTGTTTTACCATGTACTATTGGTAAACGGGAAACAACTGTTATGACCGGTTTGCACTATTAACCGGAAGAGGCCCACTAGTGGGCCGGTTTAGGGCCTAGATCAACTTATATACGGTTTCGAGTAGTTGGACTATTATATAAACTCATGTAATCTCTTCGTATCAATTAAGCAATAAACATATTTGTTGTCGACTCCCTCAGGAGCCGGAGTTTCTAAACCCTAGCCGCCTCCCTGCGCCACCGCCGCCTCCTCCCACGGCCATGGCGCCTGGTCGCGTAAGCTCCTCGCCACCCTCCCTTCCACCCCTACAACCTGCACCCTAGGCCTGGTAGGACCGTAGCTCCTATCAATTTGGTATCAGACCACTGGCGCGCCAGCTGCCACCACGGGGGCGCCGCCGATCACCTCGGGACCGGCCGCCTCCATCACCTCGGCGCCGGCACTCGACCCTACTTGTGCCGCTTTGTGCTTGTTTTCTTTGATGACATTCTTATCTATAGTTCATCTTGGGCAGAGCACCGCAAAGACGTGGTCATCATCTTCAACGAGCTTCGAGCGCATCACCTCCACCTCAACCGCTCGAAGTTCTCGTTTGGCACGACCTCCGTCGCGTACCTGGGGCACGTCATCTCGGCGGAGGGAGTCGCGATGGATGCGGACAAAGTCGCCACCGTCGCTGTATGGCCGACCTCGCAGTCGCGGCGGGCGCTACGCAGCTTCTTGGGCCTCACGGGCTACTACCGAAAGTACATCCAAAACTTCGGCCTCATCGTCGCGCCACTGACGCATCTGCTGCGCCGTGACGCTTTCTCCTGGGACGCGGAGGCGACTGAGGCATTCCAGGCTCTCCAGCGGGCACTCACGACGGGGCCCGTACTTCAGATGCCAGACTTCGACAACCCGTTCGTGATGGACTGCGACGCCTCCGGCATCGGCTTCGGCGCCGTTCTCCACCAGGGCGAGGGGCCGCTAGCCTTCTTCAGCCGCCCCTTCGCCGCTCGCCATCACAAGCTCGCGGCGTATGAGCGCGAGCTTATCGGGCTGGTCTACGCCGTGCGTCCCTGGCGGCAATATCTTTGTGGGCGGCCGTTCCGAGGCGCGCCGACGTCTTCACCAAGCACAACAGCTTGCCAAGAAGTACTATGATGCCAAGCATTATGTGAATTCTTCACAAGGGAACGACTAATTACATTCTTCTCGGTCAGGGCCTGTTATGATGCAATTATACCATAAGTGTGACTTTTAAGATCAGAACAAGACCTCAAATTTAAGTGTCAAAACATGAAAGTACGGTAACTCGTTCATTACCTTTCCTTTCTTCAAATTCCTTCACCATCCTACATATAGTCTAGTTTATTCTAACGATCTCCCAACTCTATTATCTTAGTACAGGTTTGATGCATATCTGGATATTTAATGTTATTCATATGTTGTTTGCAAGCAGTCGGAACAAAGAAAGAGTTGATCTGATCCATAATTTTTTAGAGAAGTTAGAAGGCAGTTGCAAATTTTCTTGTCAGTATCAGTTAGCTGAACGGTTGCACCTTATATTTAAGTTTTAGGAAGTTAAAGAAAATGGACCCAAAGGAATAGCTCCAGGAGCCTTATAATAAAGTCGGTGCCTTCAACAACTTGGTTTTAGTTCTATTTTAGTCTCCAAATTATATAGCTTATAGCTTACCAATTTAACCTAAGTAACACTATTATTGGTTTCAGTACGGGAAGCCTAGAATGTTTGTTCAGCTGTGCCAAACAGTGCAACGTAGTAAATCTAGAACCTTTTTTTTGAATTATAAATCTGAAACTTAATTAGCTATACTTTTTTTGTTTCAGTATGGGAAGGAACTCACTAAGTAAATCTGAAACTTAATTAGTTATACTTTTTTGTTTTGGTATGGGAAAGAACTCACCAAGTAAATCTGAAACATAATTAGCTATACTTTTTGTTTCAGTATGGGAAGAAACCGACCAAGTAAATCTGAAACTTAAAATGCCTAGAATGTTTGGTTTCAGACTTTCAGTACGGGAAGGAACTGACCAAAGTAAATCTGAAACTTAAAAAGCCTAGAATGTTTGATTTCAGTACGGGAAGGAACCGACCAAGTAAATCTGAAACTTAAAAGGCTAGAATTTTTTGTGGATGACCTGAAACAACTTCAAATGAAGTAAGTAGTACAAGTAATCTGGGACAACTATAAATAACAATATAGCGACAATTCAGTCTCTGATAGGGAAATCAAGCAGAACAAGGTGTGGACATCCCCTCCGCAATTTGGGTCACAGAACAGAGTAATCTTATCAATGAAAACATATGAATGCACGCAATTACCAAAGATTCCAAATTAACTTCAAGAATCAACGAGAGGAAGCACTCATGGCCGGTTAATTACCTCAAGGTGCAGAGACATGAACAATAGCCTGTACTTCAGGTGAGCAGCGAGGGGATCGTGCTAGGGTGGCGGGGCCTTGGCAGGAGACACGACGGTGAGCAGCTGGCGGGATGGCTGGGCCTCGACGAGAGGACGGGAGGGGAGCAGCTGGTGGGGTGGCCGGCGCGACGGGGAACAGCAGGACAGAGCGGCCGGCGCGACGGGGAAAAATAGGACGGAGCGGTTGGCGCGACGGGGAGCAACGCACGGTGGTGGTAGGGGGCGGCGGGGGAGCACCGTGGTGGGGGGCGGCCCGGTGGGCGGTGGGGGACAGTGGTGGCGGCGACCGGTAGTTTGCAGATGAGATAATTACGGGGAATTGCTTTGTCGCTGATTAATAAAATTCGGAAATAAAGTTTCCCCTCTGCTGGTTTTTCTTCTACGTCAAAATAACCAGTTTAGCGCGGCAAAAGAATTTTATTTTTTAAAGAAAATATCTCAAATCTATTTATCAAACTTGCGGAATAGCTACCGAAAAATCAAATACGCATCCAGGTCCCTAGCTGACCGTCTTCGTCGTCCGGATGGAACGCAATCTATTTTAAGACGAAACACATGGTCTTTATCGATTTTATCTTATTTTGCTAGTACAAATAGATTTTTAGTGTAGAAAAGTAGTTTCAAAATTTTGGTTCCGTTTTCTCTGTCACAGCCAAATCATGTGTTAACGTTTTGGCATGCAAGTCGACTTTGAAACAAAAAATTTAATCCTTTGGCAACCAATTTGTACATCAGATACGACCTGTGGCGATAGTTTGGTCGAAAGTGACCCGATTTGGCTCCGACAAACCCGTTGTCAACCATTCTCCACAAAAAAAGCAATTGTGGTACCCGGATTTAGAGTCAAGATGGCAATTTTACCCATAAGAACGGGTACCTATGGGTAAATACCCGCTAAGAAGCGGGGACGGGGGAAATCTCCTCCATGGGGATGGCAAGGCGGGTACCCGATAGGCTGGCGGGGCGGGATGGGGGCCAAATTCCCTCCATGGGGACTCTATGGATACCCGAGACCCACATGTCACTTATATAAATTCAAATCCCTGAGCCCAGTAGCCCACCAGCACGACCACTTCCTTCTTTTGCAAGTCGGGAGTCGAACTTAAGAAAGGCTCTGCCTTTTGCAAGTCTAAACCAACTGAGCTAGGAATAATTATTTACTGTAAGACACCGTGTTATTTAAAATCAGCGAATTGCTTCTCCCGTGTCTTCATTTTTTTTTGTTTGCATCTTGACCCTTCCTTTTCCGTCTAAGTCCCCTAATCTCATTCTCGTATGTCGTATCTATCCACGGACGCCGTCATTAACCCCAACTAGATGAGCCGCCGCCGCCGCATCGATGCACGAGGAAGAAGAGGATATTGGCTGCTCGTCCCCATCGACCCTTGTTTGCCCGCTGTCTAGCGTCGACCCTAAGTTGCTTTCCGTCACATGTCGAACTGACGCAGCTCTCGGCGACCGCATCTACGGCTGGTCGTAACTCGTAAGTCTATTTCATGCATCTTCGTTCCTCTGGATTTGCTAGATGTGCGTCATACTCGCTCTACCTACCTGCTAGATGGTGAGTAATTTGGTGCTGAGTTTAGTTGTTCTGTTTTGGCCCGCCGCTGTAATTTGTTTACGATCTATGGCCTATGGGGATTGTAGTGGGAGAATCAAGGGAAAGGGTTGTGCCGAATTTATCTGAAAATTTGGCTGACCGTGGTAATAAAATCAAAGGAATTTCCCATGGCTGCTGGACCATTGTTGCATTCCAAATTATAGCCAGATGCAATGCGAATTTGCCTAATACTACCTCCGTTCCAAGGCTTAAGGCATATAACTTTTTTTAAGGCCTAAAATTTGACCATGTTTTTAGAGAAAATATTAATATTTACAATACGTAATTTATACCCCTTCATACATCATAAAGCATATTTTTACATGATATCTATATAATATAATAGTTTTTGATAGTTTTTTCTGTTTGGTCAAATTTTACACGGCTTGACTTTTCAAAAAAATTATTTGCCTTAAGCCTTGGGATGGAGTACATCATTGTACCAAAGTCAAATTAGTTAATTTACCCTCTAAACTCAGCTGAAAAACATAGTTAACGATGTAATTTTGTTGAACTGATGCTGTAGAGGGTAGGTGAATCGATTAAGTTAGTTGATGATTTTATTTAGCTGAATTTTTGTCGTTCTATTAAATTAGTTTGGGTTCTGATCTTTAAGTTTGTTGAATACACACTATAGTTTTCAGTACCCGTGTAAGTTTCCTAGTATTACAATGAGTGCAGTAATTATATATGTATTATGTTACATAGTGAGTCGATGGATATGAAATCTATAAAAGAGTTACTTCTTTTTCCTAGAAAACTATAAAAGATTTGCGTCTTTTTTCGAGACCAAGTGACGAGTACTTGGCTGGCGTAGATGGTTTTCTTAACTTTGCATACATGGGAAAAAGTTCTGATGCCAAGATCCGTTGCCTATGTGTTAAATGTGTCAATGCCTTGGTATTGAAGTGCCATGTCATGTATGGTCACTTAGTTTGTCATGGAATTTCAGATGGATATTCAGTTTGGGGTTGCCATGGTGAAAGAGCAACATACATCTCTGCTAATAAACATGGTAAAACTGCACCATACATCAAACCTAAGAAACGATCACGGTCATGGTATGAAGGAACAAAATCTAAAATGTGCCAGCTTGTTGCAAATGTTTACAGAGAACCTCCAATGGTTGAACATGAAACCCAAAATCCTTTTGAACTAGGACCAGATCCTAAACCCCAAGATTACTATGACTTGGTGAGAGATCTTGTAAAAATCACTTAGATTTGCAATGTCTTGTTTGGAATTACCTAATATTTGTGTTGCATTAGGTGCCTCTGTATGACCATGCTACTAGTACAGTACTACCCTATGGAATAATTACGAAGTGCAAATTTAGGTCTTGCATGTATGTCATTTATAATTTTGTAAAAGGTAGAGCTACTTTGATGTTTGCTCTCTTTCATGTACCTACTTCAGTTTAGCTTCAGTATCAACTTCACTATTTTTCCAGATCTTGAGCTTGCACATTCTTGTACTCATGGGAACATGTAGCTTCTCAAGAAAACAAAGGAAATATACTTCTTGTGGTGCTACATAGCCATTTAACTTTGGAGTATCTTTTGCAGGCGATTCACTAGAAGGGAAATAAGATGGAATGAGTGTTGAAGAGAGTTCCCTGCTGCATATATTCCATAAAGATTTTTTTGGTTTTTCTAGTTTAGAATGGATTTAAAGATCTGAAGCTCATGCTCAAAATTTGTAAGATGTAAGAGAGAAATTTAAGAACGTTTGTGCATGAACCAATACATTTGGCTTGTAAATTTTATCTTCTATGTTGCAGTGAAGATTTGGGATAGTTTTTCCATCTGTTATTTTCCTTTTCAAGTTAATATTAGTGTATAAACAAATTTATACTTGCTTCTTGTTTTTTAGGGGAATACCTGCTTCTTGTTTGCTTGTTGCTGCTGCAGCGGCTGTTTTTTTTGCTTCTGCCGGTGGAGCCATGATTGGATGACGCCAATAGCTGTTTCAAAATATTCTTTACAAGCCAATTGTTGTTTTAAATATTTTTTTCCTATATAGACATGTACTGTAGCAAATAAATGACTGGAATGCTGTCACGAGTATTGTTAATCTCCGTATGTAGAACAGGATTACATGAGCAAGCCCTTCACGTGTCGTATGGCGGATTCATCTTTACTACCACATTCACCAGACTGTAGGGGGATGCATTGTAGTGGGTTTGAGCAGTAGTTGAGTGCATGTGAGGCCTTAATTGTCAAATAATGAATGGGCTTAACTTTCTACACCTGGGATAAATTCAAGTCTTATTATGTATAGGCATGTAATGATTTTTAGGCTGGCCATGGCCCATATATGTTTCCCATGGCTCTGCCCGTCCATGGATGATGTACTAGTGTGATTATGGGGCTGTCATCCGGATAAAAATATTAATAGCACATCAACATTGTCTAAAAAAACGCACACCAAAAACATTTTTCTTTGTTTCATGCTAGTACAACACTTATGTATTGGACTAAGGATTATTGGTTTGATTGATGCTTGTAGTCGTACTATTGTATAATTCAAAGTTATGGTCCGGTGCTTACCAGTGTGCTTCTTATCTTCTGCTCCCTCATGGGTATTGATACGTCAATTACTTAATTATATTTTCATTTTAAAGTGTGTATATTTCACATGTATGGGACGTCAAGTCATCCAAAAATTCATGCAAAATATGATATCTACCGTAATCGTGCCAAAATAGTTCACTATTTACCAAAACCGAATTGGTGTTGTTTTACACTGGATTTGCCAAAATAATCTATTTATAATTTATTTTTAAATCATGTTGACAAGTGGGCCATGTGTGTAAGGTAGTGATATAGACATGATTTGATTCTAGTTTTTCTTCCCTCCCTCTTATATAGAGCCTGTAACACTATGGACAAAAACATGATTATGTGTTACTCTTCTAAAAGTATGTAACACTTTCCTAGCATCACATATTTATATGCTACTATGTCATTATACTTGTAACATATCCCCTGGAATACATATTTATATGTTACTTGTTGATAATCTTGTAACACAATTTCGAGTCTTGTATAGTTTGTGTTACTGACCGTCATTGGTAAAAAAATGTTGTGTTGCTGTAATTTAACTTGTAACATATTTTAGTATGTGTTACATGATTGTGTTACCAAAGCTCTGTCCTGTTGTAGTGATACAAACCACATTACAGTGACATATATTACAGTGACATGCATTACAGTGACATATATTACAGTGACATGCATTACAGTGACATATATTACAGTGACAGTACAATTTGTCCACAACCATCGCAGAGGTTCAAATTTAACTAAATTTATTACAGTGACATATATTACATATGTTCACAGCCATATTTTTATTTAGACGACAATATTTTTGCAATACAAACTTTAAATAAGCTGAGACCATGCAATATTATCAGTAGCTGGGAAATCCCTTGTTGCAACATTGGACTGAGTCTCAGTTTCATGCTGAGTCTGAGTTTGAGACTGAGACCATGCAACATTGGACTGGCTTACTATTGAAGTCTGCATTGTTAATATTGATATCTCAGTGTGACAGACTACCATCTTATTCAAAAGTTCAACTAGTTTAAGAGTTTACAAGTGAAACTTGCCTTGTCTGGTACTTGTAAATCAGCTGTAGCAGTAGCAGTAGCAGGAGCAGCAGATTGCTTCTGTACTCTTGATCTTGGTTTCTTCTCTCTAACTTTGGCCTGGCTCATAACTGGTTCCTCCACAATCTGCACATTTTTCCCCTGCATTTTTAGTTTAAACTATAGTCAGTGTAATATTATGAGCATTTGTAATAGTTTACAAGTGAAACTTGCCTTGTCTAGTACTTGTGAATCAGTTGTAGCAGTAGCAGTAGCAGGACCAGCAGATTGCTTTTGTACTCTTAATCTTGGTTTCTTCTCTCTAACTTTGGTCTGGCTCATGACTGGTTCCTCCACAATCTGCACATTTTTTCCATGCATTTTTTACTTTAAATTGTAGTCAGTGTAATATTCTGAGCATTTGTAATAGTTTATAAGTGAAACTTGCCTTGTCTGGTACTTGTGAATCTGCTTTAGCAGTAGTAGTAGGAGCAGCAGATTTCTTCTAGTTTCTTGAACTTGGTTTCTTCACTCTAACTTTGGCCTGGATCATGACTGGTTCATCCATAATTACCTTGCTCTGGATCATGACTGGTTCATCCGCAAGCTTCACATTATCTCATGTATTAGTACATGAAACAATTCAGATATTGCTGGAGTTCAAAAATGTATCATACTTTTTCATGCATTTGATAATCTGTGTTAGCAGTAGTAGCAGCAGCAGTAGAAGCAGAAGCAGCACCATTTGCTTCAAGGTTGGATCTTATTAAGACAGATTTTTGCACCAGATCTAGAGTTGATCCTTTTGTAGTTGTACCCTGCATCATTATTCCATATGTTAGTTCATGGTTCAAATTTTCAGTTATTTACAAAGTTCAATAACATAGCAACACGCATGTTCAGTAGGAGCAGTTTTCTTATTAGCTCCTGGATTTCCTGACATGCAAACCCTGACTGAGTTTTGTCTATCAATTTTGTGTTGCATATTTTTTTCATACAAATCTCTTAATGTAACCTGCATATATTAGTTCATATTTAGAATGCACTGTTCATCATTGACTGTTCATCATTTATATTTAAAAAGTGTAAGAAATACTAACATTATTCTTGGGCCATGGAATGCATTTAGCTTGAGCATTTCCCATCTTTGTCATTCTCCCAAGTGGTCTAGGCAGTATGGTTATATCACGGTAGACAATGTTAACCATTACCTCCACATAATCATTAGTGGATCTCCATCTAAACCAACTGCATTTATATCTGCAGTTTGAATTGTTCCAAGTGCTACAAGGTTAGATGAATTTGGTGAAGTCAAGACAACTTCCATTCCTCTACTTATTCTGTGCTTTGAGATGGTGCTGCAAATGTTTGGCTTCTTCATCTCTTCATCTTTCTCTAGTTTTATTTTCTTTATCATAGCAACCTGCATTTAGTTAAATTCCTAATCAGCAAGGTACAACGTACAAGAAACACATGTACAAGAATTTCTTATTGACATTCAACTTATTTTACCTCAGCAGTTTCATTCTTCGCAACATTAACTTCATTTCCAATATTTTCTTCTACCCTTTGCCTTTTCCTTTTCTTGTCTTCTACTGCTTTCTTCTCCTCCTGACCACTATTCTTCATCTTGTCAGATCCTTCTGATTCTTCTAGAAGATGTTCTTCAATATGTTCTTTCATTCTCTTATGTGATGTTTGAAATAGCTCCATCATCTGACAATACTTCTCTTCAAGCTTGTCACTTCTGGCAACCAAACTCGGCTGAGTTTCTACTAGTTTCTCTACAACACCCCTGAGATTTTTGTTTTCCTCTGTAACATCATGTAAAGCAGATAGAGATAGAGACAGCTTCTCACTGTTCTTTCCACCAACAGTGAGCCCTAATCCATGATTACTTGACTTCTTAGCCTTTGGGAACAATGTTGAATACAAATCTTCCTCATTTGCTTCCTCATCTATCAAGTTAGGGTTGTCCACAAACTTCACATTTATCTCATCATGTTTAATGCATAAATAGTTTATTGAGTTTTCAATATATAATTTGTATGTGGACATGACAATTATACTACATTATTACTTACAATATTTTTCTTGCAAAATTCATCTACTGGGTTCCCATCCTTATTTGTATGGGTAATTAAGTAAAGCTGAGCTCTGGATATTTTGTTCCCTTCTTTTATTTCCTGAAATTCATGGAAAACTATCATACTCTGATCTTTGAAAATTTCAATATTCAAGTATGAAACAAATCCACAATTAACTTACTTCTTGTTCATGTACTACTGCAAAACTTCTAGTACCAGCTGTATGAACTGCATTTGCTTGAGCATTTCTTGTATTTTTGTTCTCCATACTTAATGCCTACATTATAACAAGAAATTATACCTTAATGCCTATAGTAGGAATTAGCACAAGCAGGTTGAAAAAATAGTATATCTAGCATCGCTTCTTTAGTATACCTTAGACTTTGGTGTTCTCCATAATTTACAAAGCCAAACCCACTGAGCAGGAGGTATCCTGGATTTACATCCATTAGCAATATTGGTTTTGAGTGAAAACTCATCCTTGTAAAATTTTCTCTTCAAATAGCACTTGTAATCTTTCCACTTCTCTAGCAGATATCAACACCCAGCACTTGTAACAATATGGTATTTCAAAGAAATACTGCAAAAGTGTTTACATTTTAGCAACATTAATAATTTGCAGGCAAATACATAGTTCAAAACTACAATCTAGTTTATTTAAGAGATTTTACCTTAACTGTCTTCCATAGCTTCTCTTTTTCATATTCAGGAACTCTGCTCCAATTGGTAGCTGCCAAAGAAGTTTCTTTTCCCTTAACTAAAGAAGCAATGAAATTTGTCAGCCTGAAAGTTTTGAACCCACAAGGTTGGCCTTTGCTGTTAAATTCCAAACTGATCTTGTTTCTTGGATTATACTCTTTCTAGAATCTTTTCAACTTAGTGGGCCCTCTCATAGACTTATCTGTTGTTATCATGTAACAAGTATTTAAATTAACCAGTGTGTCATCCATTTCACAATATTGAAATAAACTGCCTAAATTAACAAGAGGAGAAGGCAACCTAAAACTAACCTTCCAGTAAATGTTGATTAATATCACCTTGTTCATTTTCATCTTGCGTAGTAGCATCACTTTCGTACAGATGTTCACTATCATCATCATCCTCATACTCATTTTCTACCACATCTATTTCTTCATATATCATGTTGTTCTAAATTAACACAGGAACATAAATCACATATTATAATGGCATAAATTATGTTCGTATGCTTTCACATAAATCACATATTAGAATGGCATAAATTAGATTCTTACTTCTGCTGGTTCTTTGTATATTCCCTTTATCCTGGCTTCCTCAAGAAATCTTGAAAAAATTTCTCCACTCTTAATTTCTATCTGTGTTGGTGGTACACCAAGTTTCATCAGTTGCATGTTAACCTCATTTAGCCTACTTCTCTCACTGTCCAAGTTAGCAGTCCCTCCAAAAGAAACAATAGTACTTTATTATCATGTTCAACATAATCAAACCAGCAAACCATTGTGTTGGATATCAAATTACCTAGACACAACAACAAACCATTCATTATCAAGTGGATCTTGCAAATAGTAGACTTGTTTTGCCTGACTATCTAGTATAAATGGCATAGATGAAAGAATTTCCCCTTTGTCTACATGATTGAAGTTGACTTCAGTTATTCCAAATTCATCTACTCTAATTCCAGTATCTTTAACCCATTCACACTTGAATAATACTACATTAGCTGTGTTTTAATAATTCATTTCAACTATTTCATGGATCCTGCCATAAATTTGACCATATCCTACTGTGTGATCTACTGAATAACTTAATGTCTTTGCAGTAGTTGAAACTCCATCACACTGGGAAGATTTTCCAGCAGAATGGCTTCTTGTGTGGAATGTACATCCATTAATCTTGTAGCTGTTGTATTTCTTCACCATCATGAAAGGCTTTTGTTCTAGTAGAACAACTTCTTGTGGTAGTTCAAATCCTTTATCCATTAAAGAACGCACATGATAAATAAACCATTTCAGGAATTGTTGGTGGTGAGAAACTTCAACTTATCTTCTACTTTTCCTTCTAACTGCTTGTAGTATTGTGATATGCTCATTTGCAAACCTAGTAATTTCTGGATAACTAAGAGAGACATGCCTTTGAGCTTGTGTCCATGAAATGTGATCTAGCTCATCTACTTGAAATGCAGAGAGCTGTCTTCCAATTATTATTAAATATATATTAGTGTCTGGACTGCGAGTTGTGCTATCATCAGTATGCATTGACTCTTTGTTGTAATTTTCCAGATATCTTACACAAAAATCCAAGCTCTCATCAAATATATATCCCTCGGCTATTCATGCTTCAGGATGTCTTCTAGTATGTACCATCCCTTTACACTTCCCAACAAACATCTCTGTAGACCACATGTTTCTGAATTGCACTGGTCCACCTATCAACACTTCACTTGCAAGACGGATGACAAGATGTTCCATTATATCAAAGAATGATGGTGGAAAAATCTGCTCTAGCTGACACATTGTTTCAGCAATTTTTCTTCCAACTTTTGCATCTCAGTAGGATCTATGACTTTGGAGCAAACTTTATTGAAGTACTTGCTAAGAATAATTAGTGGAAGAGCAACAGGGGCAAGCATGGTTCTACTTATAGATAAAGGAAATACATCTCCAAAAATTATGTGGGTGTCATGAGTTTTCAACCCAACTATTTTTTTCTCATCTAACCTGACCTTCCCATCCATGTTTGCAGCATAGTCTACTGGAAACCTGGCATTTTTCACAACTGAGCAAAATACCTTCTTATTATCTGAATTCATGTAGTGCATTGCTTCAGGCAAGTCTGGTTTCTCTTGAGTTTCATCAACATGGAGATGTGTTCTAATTTTAAATATTTTCATATTCAGTCTTGCTTTCACATTATCTTTGGACCTGTTGTCCACTTGTAAAATTGTGTGAACAATATTATCAAACACATTCTTCTCTATATGCATTGAGTCCAAATTATGTCTAACCAGCAAATGTTCCCAATATTCAAACTGGAAAACGATGCTTCTCTTCTTGAATGTTGATTCTACAGTGTGCACATCCTCCGTTACAGTATCTTCCCCCCTTCATCTCTTTGTCTTTTTTTATTCTTAGACTTTTGTTGTTTCTGTGTTTTCCCATAGATGGTGTGAATGCCTTTTGTCATTTCTGAAATCTCATGACCTGTTGGCCAAATTGGAGGTTCCCTGTCTTCAGTTGTGCCATCAAATGAGTCTTTATCCTTCCTAAATGGGTGGTCTACAGGTAGAAACATCCTAGTACCCTGGTAGCATGCTTTGTGTCCATGTTTTAAACGTTTGGAACGTGTACCCAGCAGGCAGTGGGAGCAAACAACAATACTCTCTCCACTAAGAATTCCCCGGCCTAGCCAGTCACTAATTGTCCATAGCAGTGCAGCATACACCCTGAATTTCCTTCCTACATGAGCATCAAAAGTCCAAAGACCATCCTCCCATAACACTTTCAGTTCATCAACTACTAGATGCAGGTAAATGTCTATGTCTTTCCCCGGTGCCTTCCTACCAGGAATAATAACTGACAAAATGAAGTTGCTTTCTTTCATGCAACTCTCTGCTGGAAGATTGTATGGAATCGGTACAATTGGCCAGATGCTGTAAGACAGGTTCATAGTTCTAAATGGATTGAAACCATCAGTTGCCAGTCCAAACCTAATATTTCTAGATTCTTTACTGAACCACTCATATTTTGCATCAAAATGCTTCCAAGCTGGTGCATCAGCAGGATGCCTCATAAGACCATCCTTGATCCTACCATCAACATGCCAACTCATAAGTGGGGTTGTGTTGCTTGACATGAATAATCTTATAATTCTCCTTTTCAATGGGAAATGCATGACCACCTTTTGAGCCACCTTGCTAAATCTTTTGCCACCACCAATTTCTTTCACAATCTTCCATCTGGATGCATTACATACTAGACAGACAGTTGCATTGATATTGTCTCCTCTATATATAATGCAGTCATTAATGCAAGCATCATATGTGTCATTCCCCAGCCCTACAGATTTGATGTACTGTTTGGAGTCATGAAAATTCATAGGGAGAGTTGTATCCTCTGGTAGGACATCCCTAAATAGCTGCAGTACATCTTCAAATGTAGATCTGTTAATCCCCTGGTGTTCTTTATGTTCATCATCTTCACAAGAAATTGCACTTTTGTAAAAAATTTACATCCTGCATATAATTCTTGTCTGCCATCATTAACTAACTTTTTGAATGCCTCAGCTTCTTCATCAGCTTCATCTATTTCTTCAAAATCATCATCAGTATCATCACTATCAACTTGTGTATCTGATCCTAAAGAGCTATTTGTTGTACATATCATGAGAACCCAACATTATATCATCCAGCTCGTCACTTCCTAGTGGCAATTCTACTGATTCATTGCGTTGTATAGTAGGAATAGCATTTACTGATTCCCCATGGTATACCCATGTTGTATACCTAGGCATGAATCTTACAGATATTATATGGTCTTCAACATCTTATAAACTTTGCCTAGAGATGTTACAACAAAGTTTGCATGGGCAGACAATCTTTTGGCTATAACCAGAATTTGTAGCTGCAAACTGAATGAAACCCCTAACCCCATCTGCAAACTGGGTATTGGATCTAGCAGCACTCATCCAAGTTTTATCCATTGTACAACTAGATGAATAAACATAGCAACTTGTTCTTGTGTAACCAATAGTAAGATACTAGTTACTAGACCAAAAATCCAACAAACAAACTAGGTAACATCAGAGCACATCAGAGGAGAGCACAAACTAGGTAACAAGTAATAACTGAGCAGAGCAGGAATAGAACAGGTAGAGCAGAGCACATCAGAGCAGACAAAAACTAGGTAACAACAGAACACATCAGGAACAGAACAGGTAGAGCATAGCATATCAGAGTAGAGCAGAGCAGGAATAGGAACATGAACAGGAGCAGAAAAGGAGCGGATCAGAGTAGAGCATAGCATAGTAGAACAGGAACATGAGCCTAACAGGAACATGAGCAGATCATGTACAGAAACATTGGTGAATTCCTAACCTGAAGTGCTAGCCTCGGCATCATTGCAAGTTAATTGTCGATGAAGAATAGATCGACGTGGATCGTCAATCCGAGTGCCCATTGGAGAGCGTCGACATGGATCTCTATGGAGCGGTGGTGGACGAGCTCGAGGCGGCGGCGGATCTCGACATGGCCGAGGATCTAGACGGAGCGGTGGCGAACAAGCTCGAGGCAGTGGCAGATCTCGACGGAGCGGTGGCGGAAGAGCTCGAGGCGGCGACAGATCTCTACGGAGCGGTGGTGGAATAGCTCCAGGCGGCGGAGGATCTCGATGGTGGATGCGTTGGAGGACGCGAACGCTCGACTAGGAAACTACCAAAAGAGAAATACTAGGGGGCCAGTTATATGACTTGAAAAATTTAAGGTCTAAAATGAAAAAATAACACTATTTATTGCTATAGGCCTCCATTGCAAAGGGTCAAATTGCAAAATGTTGTATATTTCTGACACTTACTTGTTAGAGCATGTATAATGGGAGCATGCATGTATAATGGGAGCATGTATAACTTACTAAACATTGTATTCTAGTTGCCCATGTTCTGAATATTTATGAACTTAGAACAATGAAGGCCTTCTAGACATAATTACAGAAAATGATCAACACTTGACATTGCTCAACTTACGAACCAAAATTACAGAAAATGATCAACACTTGATAACAGAACATGTATTACAGGACATTACAAACATTGTTCAACTTACAAACCAACATTACAAAACATTGTTCAACTTACAAACCAACATTACAGTAGATGCATTATTCAGAACACTAGTCCACTAGAACACAATGTAAAATACATTACAACTTAAAATGAAACACAATTTGTAATTTCTTTCAACATGTTCTTCAAGGGTCTTCAATATCCACAAAATCAAGGCAAATGTGACCATGTCTTGGGTCTGCAACAATGAGCAACAGTGATCCCTCCACTATATTTGCCTCCTCCCTAAATTGCTGCCATCCTATTGTGAATGCAATTCTATCATCTTCATCCTCCATGTGGTACCATCCTTCCAAAGGCACATCAAATTCCCTAGCCAACAGATTTGTATGTCCTTGCCATGGGCATCCAACTTCTCTGAATGGTTTTGCAGAAAGGTACTGGCATAGTAACATCTTGTGTAAGAACTAAGTCTGAAACATTGCATAAAATAAGTGAGAAATTAAGTAGTAGATAGTTACCAAGGCATCTAGTTCAACATTTTCCTGATCATACTTGTGCAACATAAACGGCATATCATTGAAACTTTCATAGAACTCTTCCTCAACTAGTTCTTGCCCTGGTTTTAGAGCCAAAACATTGTAGATACCATAATTAATGGTTGCCATGTTCTCCTCACTAATTTCTCCGATGTTTGAGAAAATGGTCTTCTGAAGTATAGCTCTAATATCATGCATCACACAGTAAAGACCTGCTCAAAGTTGTAAACAATGGGAAATAGATAAAATGGCAAACAGTTAACATGGCAATATTGATCTGACATAAATATACCTGAATAAATTCATCAAACATACCTCCATCTGCAACAATAGGCTTCTCAACCTTCATATTGTCCACAAATTCAGACACTATGATATCAAACATGTTGGCCTGTTCCACATACCCGAAAGAGACAACCTCACCTTGTTGGATATCATATTTCCTAACAAGGGAACACCAGTATGGTCCACAAATGGTAGTTCTTGACACTTCTTTCTCCAGGTAGAAGTCATACAGATGCCTATTCCTGCATGTAGCCAACATCCAGTTCTTTGATATTGCAAATTTTTCAAGTTGTTCCTTGAATTTGCAAGGTACCGCCTGAAATTTAATCATAATACATTATTCACCTCCTTGCCAGATAAAAACAAGAGATCCATTGTGTGCAAAGAAACTTCTGATGTTATAACTTACCACTCCATTTTCAAATCCCTATATCATAATCAGATCAAAAGAAACTACACGCCTGTCAGAATGGAGACCGCAGTTTTGCACTGGTTGCTGGCACAAAACACAACTCATCTCATCCATTCCTATGACAAAAATGGAAGTATTAAGATATGGAACACAATTTCATTCATGAACGATAGTAAAATAGACAAGGGTATGAATCACCTATAGGATAACTGAAGAACTCTGAAGAACTGAAGCACACTGCTATTCCAGAAATGCTCTAGTTGTACAAATAGAGATCTGCATCACAAATGTAACATTCAGATCAGCAACAATATTTAGGTAAGTACACAAACATTCAGATGTAAGTACACAAACATATTCTAGTTGTCCATATTCTAGTTGCACATATTCAAACATCAATATGATAAAACTTCATACTGCTATTATGGAACTAATGTAGTCTAGATGCCCATATTCTGAATACTTATGAACTCAGAACAATGAAGGCCTTCTAGACATAAAATACAGTAGTATGAAACAAGTAATAAAACAAGCACAACCATAGAATTGCAGGCACAATACAAGTGATACAAACACTAGTAGTTAGCTTACATAATATAAAACAAGCACAAGTACCCAAACACTAATAGGTTCCTTACATAATAACTAAAACTTAAAAAACATTGTTGACATTGTTCCTTAAACAACATCAGCACAACCTAAACAAGCATATGTTAACAGATCACAATCCCAGATCACTAGCATTGTTGACATTGTTCCTTAGTGAACTACAGAACAATGTCAACAAAGTTCATCCCAAGGTGATCACTCATATGTTCTATCTTGATCACAAGAATTGAAGCCCATCCAACATTAGCAGCAAATGTGAAGTCAGTCCACCCTGTGGTGAAAATGACTTCTCCATGTTCCTTGCTAATGGAGTAGGCACATGCAATGAAGTTCTGTTCTTCTCCATCTAGGTCTTTCCCTTCCCTGGAAAGATGTGCTATGCCCTGTCTTGGGTACCTATAGCCTTGTACGGCCTCGATAGACATGAACTACAATAATCATGTATTTTCACAGTTAGTATTTTTTTACACATTAGGCATGCATAAAATGAAACAACAGAATAGTGATTTAGCTCTAAGCCTTACCAGTGCATTCCATGCTTGGTTTTCCACATTCATCTTGTGTATCCAGAAATTCTTCTCATCATTACTTTCAATGATCTCATGTTCTGTCACATGAACATCTTTGTAGATGGCAAATAAGATGGTGGCCATGTCCAGTTCAGTGATTGAGTGAATGTCTGAGAAGATTGTCCTGTACAAAATGCTTCTTATTCCAGAAGGGACATCTCCAATCACTAAGCAAATTGAAGAAATAAAATAATTAGTTGTAGAGGTCCCAACCTTTAATAAGGTAGAGATCCCCGTGTTTACAATGCTAGTCCCTGGATCAATAGCTAGCATCCACAGTTAAGATGTAATATCAAGAAACAAAGGTCATAATACAGCTTCATAACTAGGAATAAAATAATTCATTACAGCTTACATAGCTCATTTGGCTATCACATTACATTGCAGCAGAATATCTATAAGCATGGGGTCCTTCATCTTCAAAGTGCCACAGGCAAACATGTTGGTTGTAGACTTGTAATCCTAATCAATAAACTTCACTAACACCAAACCAACCTGCAACATTACAAGTTACAGCCACAAGGGTCAATACATTTGAATTGTATTGGCAAGTTTCACTTAAGTGGATCCTAAAATTACATGCATATTTGGCTAAGTAGGGTTTTAGGCTCATTTGCAGAAAGCAGTATAATTTATCCTATCTTTTCAAAATGGTTTTGATCTTTTGTCAAATCTTTCTGAACTCCTTGGAAACCTCCAAGTGCTTCAAGTCTCTTGTTGTCACTTTCAAGTTTTACTTTTAGAAATTGGAATGTCGAGATCTCCCATAGGTTCAGGCCTTAGTTGCTCAGTATTGTCCATACTGGGGACACGGCTAAGTACTTAGATTTTTATCTTCTGTAGAAGTTGTACGCTTTACCCACATGACGCATTCTCATCTTGATGCCACCAGTGGCCGCTGGATAAGTACTCACCAAGATGGAGTACTGGCAAATTGAGAATGTGACGAAGTCTTTCCATAGGAGTACTCCCAATACACAATGCTAGCTTATCTATCAGGCACCAATGTAGGGTTTCAAGTTCCCTCATTCTAGTAACCTGAAGAGGCCAATGCATGGGTTTTCCACTATGTAGTTGACTAAGCCAGTGCCCATTTAGCATGTGGCTGTACACGGAAGCCACTGTACGAGAAACATGTTCAATCTCTAAGTCCCTGGGTGGTTTTCTTCTAGTGAACAACAAAAAGAGATTGCCATATAAACCTGGTTCCTCTTGTTGCCACCTTGTCCAAAACTTGAGTATCCTTGTCCACCCAGGTGGTTCATTGAGTACTTGTTTTATTTTATAAAACACAAGTCTTTTCAATACTTCTCATAATCTCAACATGTATCCCTTCTCAATATATAAAGCAGGGCTAAGCATAATACAACTACATTGTTTTCACTAAGGAATATTTAGGGGTATCCTATTAGGATTTAGCATAGCAAAATATAGTAGACCTCATCATGCATGTTTCAAAATCCACTAAGTGTAATGAAAATAGTAGGACTTAGATGATAGTGTCACTTGCCTTTTTGGTAGAGGATGTTGGTTCACTTCTTGATCTTGATAATATCACACTCTTCTAACTTCACTACAAATCAATCAAGCAAACATAGATTCAACTAGCATTCCAACCATTATTTAAACAACTCATCACACATAAAATAATAGAAACTAAGTCATGCATGCAAGCATGCAAAAGATAGTTTTATTTGCAAAGGTGGTTTCTACTAGGCTCTATACATTGTAAGGTTCAAAGTGGTCATTTTCTAAAGTGTCAAACCCATTTGCAAAAGGGTTTTATCTATAAACCATTTTTAAATCAAATCATTATTTCATGTGGTGGAAAATGTTTTTAGCAAAGCAACAATTTTATATTGTTCAACAAATAAGTTGTTAATACACAAAACTTGGTGTTTAGGGTCAGTAGGTTTGAATCATAACATTTTCCAAAGGTTTTTCTCAAAAATCATTTCCATATCAAAATCAATATTTTTATTTGACTAGAAATGAGCTAATTCAATTATTCAATCCTAATCTTCACATAATACATTTTTAAATCCATAAGTTGGTTCCTAGGGTCAGTAGGTTCACAGCTAACCATTTTGCAAAGATTTCATCTCCAAATAAAAACTAGAACAATTTTCTTATTCATAACAAGCCTACACAAGTTTCTGCAAAAACAATCATTTTACCAGAAGCTTTTTACTAAACAAAGTGCATGGTTGGCTAGGGCTTGTTTTTCTGAATCCATTGATATAAAGTTTGAAAATTTTGGACGTGTGGTTTGAAAGTTATGGATTATTCAAATTTGAACATCTAATAGATCTATTCTGTTCTAAATCAAACGAGCTGAGCCATGTGTCATGTTTTCATTCGCTGGTACCGTTTCGGTTGGATCAGGCTCTGGGAGGTGTTGGATCTAATTTGGATCGTGTGGCGCAGAGGCACCCGTACCTCTTCATTTAATGAATCTATCTAAGCCGCCAGATGGAGATCTAATGGTGCGAAACGACCTGACCAAATACGAGCGGCGTCGATGGTGGCTGGCGGTGGCGCACGGTCAGACGGCATGCTAGTCGATGAACCAGGAAGCAAGGAAGACTTAGTTGGGTCTCACCGTGCTCGCGAGGTCGAGGTGAAGGTCAAGGTGGTCGCGAGGCGGCAAGGGGCGCACAGGGGCGGGAGTAATCGCTCGTCGGAGTTGCTGCGGGCGGCGGTGCTCTCGGGTCATCGTCGCTGGCATCGTTTGGGACCACGCTAAGCTAGAGGAGAGGCACAGTTAGATGTGCACAAGGGTCGCGTGTAAGGGAGCATCACTGAGAGGTGCTAGGGAGGTCGAGACTTACCAGGGGAGGTCGCCGAAAAAGAAACAGACGCGGAGGCGCTCAGTTGATGACGAAGCCGAGCTTCCAGAGCGCGCGGGAGCTATCTGAGGCTATGGGCAGACGCGCAAGGTGCTGGAGAGCATGCTCGCGTGCAGACTGAGGCGAGGGGCGGCGGGGTGTGGCCGGAATTTCTCTGGAACGCTCATCGGAGCAGTGGCGAAGCAGGAAGAAATCGGGGCAGCCTAGGGGAAGAGAGGAAGAGGCGAGCGAGGGGAAATGTCAAGTAGACACAGGCGGTTAAATGGGCATAGTCACTGGAGGAATCAAGGCCGCCATCAACGCGTAATCAACGCCGGAGTTACTCGGCTGCAACGGCAGGAGCGCGGTTTGGGGTTGAAGACAACGGTGAGGTGGCGGTGGGACCTGTCTGTCAGCGTGAGGAAGAGAGGGGAAGTGGAGCACACTGTCGGGATGCGGGTGCGTGTGTGGGTGAAAACGCTTCGCGCGTGGGGGGGAAAGTTGGGCTGTGACTGGGCTGCTGGGCCAGATGGGTTGGGTTGAGTTTGATTCTTTTTTTGTTATGAATGTCTTTTTCTTTTTCTATTTGGTTTTCTGTTTTGAAATTCATTCCAACAATTCAAACAACAAATGGATCCAAACTTTTGCCAAGCTTTGTATTGTTTTTAGTTCTGTTAACTAACACAAACCAAAGGTCCAAAATAAAAATAATATTTTTATTATTTCTAAGATATATTTACTAATTAAATTAAATAGTCCTTAGTTATTAATTCAAATAGGTTTTGATTTATAAAAATCTCCATTTGAAATCTAAACATTATCAAAACCAAATCAGTAGGTTTTATTTGAAAATATAAAATACTTGGAAAACTTGTTTAAAATAATTTAACAAGTTTAAATGTTTAATTAAAATGGCAAAGCCTTTACTTTAATAAGATTGGGTATTAATAAACCCTCATTATTTTATTTAAATAAACCTTTACTCCTTTAATCAAAACAAAATATTTTATTTCAAAATTTTGGCCAAGGTTTAATTTGGCTCTATAAAAATAGTCCTTATTTATATTTCTACCTTTTCATTTGAAAACCAAATCTTTTTATTAAAAGATTCAAAAATAGTAATTTCACTTATTTAAAATTTTCTTTAATTATTGTTATCTTTTCAAATCCCTTTAGGATTTGTTTGATCAAAAAATAGGTTTGAAGGTTTCCAATTGGAATCAAAAGTTTGTTCTCACCCTAAAATCAACAAAGTTTTATTTTATTCATTTATTTTTCACATAACAAGATTTGGAAAATCTTGGGATGTGACAGGCTACCACCCTTAAAATAAATCTCGTCCCGAGATTTGGGAAGGCTCGGGTTACAGGTAGGCTCAAAGCATCTAGGGTACTACCACCCTTAAAATTTTTCCAACTAAATTACATTTTGGCCTGCTTGGGATCTTGGGGAAACTTCTCTGGACAAACATCTGCATAGTGTCCCTTGTTTCCACATTTGAAACATGTGACAAGGCTGAGATCCTTCATAGGATTGTTTATCTTGTGCTTCATCTTTTCTAGACAGTTGCTTGCATAATGCCCTTGGTTACCACAATTGTAACACGTGATAAGATTGAGTTCTTCGCGTATCTCTTGTGGACAGGTTGCTACATAATGGCCTAGCTCTTTGCAATTGTTGCACCATACTTGGCCAATCTCCTTATACTTATTCTTCTCTAGACATTCACTGGCATAGTGTCCCATTTCTTTACAATGATTACATTGCACATGGCTTTTGTCCTTCTTTTTCTTGGGTTTCTCCAAAGCTAGGAGTGCTTCTAGTTCATGTTCTTCATATGTTATCTCATAGGTAGGAATGTCTACTGGTTTCTTTGACCTTCTATTGCTCCTTGGATAATTCATATGCTTCTTCTTTGGTCCTTTAAATTGGGTCGTATTGCATGGAGGTACAAGTGGAGATTTTCCTTTGTCCTCATCCTTTTTGGTAGACTTAGCTCCCTCTTGATAGTCTGCAATCAGTTGTTGCACTCCACCTTGTTTCCTTTGTTCAACTATGGAATAGATGGGGCATTGGATAGGGACATGATTATTTCCTTCACATAGGTAACAAGTAACTTGAGATGTGGGGCATTGGTCAGCTGGGTGTTTCTCTTCAAAGTTGGGGCATTGATCCCCATGTTCCTTGGAAGTGTGATCCTTGTCTCCACAAATATTGCAATCTTGGGTTCCTTCTAGAATAAGATCTTTGTCATCCTTGTTGTCACAAACTCCTTTGGAAGAGTTGCTTTCCATGTTGATCATTTGATCTATCACCTTATGTAACAATTGGGCTTGGGTTTCAAAAAAACTTTGCATGGTTGGATCTTCTCCACTGGTGTTGGCTATGAATTGAGCTGTCACTTGGTTCAACTGGTTTTGGGTGGCTATAAGTTCTCTCATGTTGTCCTCTTGGCTGTTGTTATTGTCATCAACCTTGATGTTGGAGTCTCTTGGAGTAGTCATCTGTTTGGGTTGAATTGAGATTAGAATAGGCAAAATATCTCTAAGGAATTAATTCTAATCACACACTTCACAATTCACACAAACAATGTGCAAGCAATCACAAACAAACACTCCTTTCAAACATAAGTTTCCAAGCATATTCTTAGGCAACCAAAAATATTTTTGTTACACCACATAAGTTGGTGGGTTTGGCTTAAACTAAATATGGTGGTCCATCTATATGGTTCACTTGTGATCTTTCCATCCTTCTTGGTTGATTATTCTTGCTTGAGATCATGGTTTCCTTGGGAAATATCTTGGTCACAAAACTTCAAAGGTGATGATGGCTCCTTCTAATTTGTGTTTCCTTAGTCTCCAAATCTTGAGCAAGATTTCTTGTCTCACTTGTCCTTAGTGATATCCAAGGTTGAAGTCCTTGGTGAAAATGTTGAAGATGTTGAAGTCATTAGAGTTGAAGATGTTGAAGTCATTAGAGTTGATGAAGTCCTTAGCTCATGGTGAAATCTTTAGCCATGGGGTAGGCTTTGTCCATGAATTTTGAAATAGATGAGATGTAGAATCAAATCCAAAATGGTTGAGGGAAAGAGTTTACAAGATTGTTTGTATATAAGTTTTGGAACAAATACAACTCCTATTTTCCTAAGGGGTTTTGTCCAATCCTAGGGTTACAAATCCTACAGGCAACACAATGCACTGATACCATCTGTAGAGGTCCCAACCTTTAATAAGGTAGAGATCCCTGTGTTTACAATGCTAGTCCCTGGATCAATAGCTAGCATCCACAGTTAAGATGTAATATCAAGAAACAAAGGTCATAATACAGCTTCATAACTAGGAATAAAATAATTCATTACAGCTTACATAGCTCATTTGGCTATCACATTACATTGCAGCAGAATATCTATAAGCATGGGGTCCTTCATCTTCAAAGTGCCACAGGCAAACATGTTGGTTGTAGACTTGTAATCCTAATCAATAAACTTCACTAACACCAAACCAACCTGCAACATTACAAGTTACAGCCACAAGGGTCAATACATTTGAATTGTATTGGCAAGTTTCACTTAAGTGGATCCTAAAATTACATGCATATTTGGCTAAGTAGGGTTTTAGGCTCATTTGCAGAAAGCAGTATAATTTATCCTATCTTTTCAAAATGGTTTTGATCTTTTGTCAAATCTTTCTGAACTCCTTGGAAACCTCCAAGTGCTTCAAGTCTCTTGTTGTCACTTTCAAGTTTTACTTTTAGAAATTGGAATGTCGAGATCTCCCATAGCTTCAGGCCTTAGTTGCTCAGTATTGTCCATACTGGGGACACGACTAAGTACTTAGATTTTTATCTTCTGCAGAAGTTGTACACTTTACCCACATGACGCATTCTCATCTTG
This sequence comes from Avena longiglumis, assembly GCA_030063025.1. NCBI lineage: Eukaryota > Viridiplantae > Streptophyta > Magnoliopsida > Poales > Poaceae > Avena > Avena longiglumis. The sequence continues at coordinate 153,039,676 of CP125977.1, read as the reverse complement.
ATGCCACTAGTGGCCGCTGGATAGGTACTCACCAAGATGGAGTACTGGCAGATTGAGAATGTGACGAAGTCTTTCCATAGGAGTCCTCCCAATACACAATGCTAGCTTATCTATCAGGCACCAATGTAGGGTTTCAAGTTCCCTCATTCTAGTAACCTGAAGAGGCCAATGCATGGGTCTTCCACTATGTAGTTGACTAAGCCAGTGCCCATTTAGCATGTGGCTGTACACGGAAGCCACTGTACGAGAAACATGTTCAATCTCTAAGTCCCTGGGTGGTTTTCTTCTAGTGCACAACAAAAAGAGATTGCCATATAAACCTGGTTCCTCTTGTTGCCACCTTGTCCAAAACTTGAGTATCCTTGTCCACCCAGGTGGTTCATTGAGTACTTGTTTTATTATATAAAACACAAGTCTTTTCAATACTTCTCATAATCTCAACATGTATCCCTTCTCAATATATAAAGCAGGGCTAAGCATAATACAACTACATTGTTTTCACTAAGGAATATATAGGGGTATCCTATTAGGATTTAGCATAGCAAAATATAGTAGACCTCATCATGCATGTTTCAAAATCCACTAAGTGTAATGAAAATAGTAGGACTTGGATGATAGTGTCACTTGCCTTTTTGGTAGAGGATGTTGGTTCACTTCTTGATCTTGCTAATATCACACTCTTCTAACTTCACTACAAATCAATCAAGCAAACATAGATTCAACTAGCATTCCAACCATTATTCAAACAACTCATCACACATAAAATAATAGAAACTATGTCATGCATGCAAGCATGCAAAAGATAGTTTTATTTGCAAAGGTGGTTTCTACTAGGCTCTATACATTGTAAGGTTCAAAGTGGTCATTTTCTAAAGTGTCAAACCCATTTGCAAAAGGGTTTTATCTATAAACCATTTTTAAATCAAATCATTATTTCATGTGGTGGAAAATGTTTTTAGCAAAGAAACAATTTTATATTGTTCAACAAATAAGTTGTTAATTCACAAAACTTGGTGTTTAGGGTCAGTAGTTTTGAATCATAACATTTTCCAAAGGTTTTTCTCAAAAATCATTTCCATATCAAAATCAATATTTTTATTTGACTAGAAATGAGCTAATTCAATTATTCAATCCTAATCTTCACAAAATACATTTTTAAATCCATAAGTTGGTTCCTAGGGTCAGTAGGTTCACAGCCAACCATTTTGCAAAGATTTCATCTCCAAATAAAAACTAGAACAATTTTCTTATTTATAACAAGCCTACACAAGTTTCTGCAAAAACAATCATTTTACCAGAAGCTTTTTACTAAACAAAGTGTATGGTTGGCTAGGGCTTGTTTTTCTGAATCCATTGATATAAAGTTTGAAAATTTTGGACGTGTGGTTTGAAAGTTATGGATTATTCAAATTTGAACATCTAATAGATCTATTCTGTTCTAAATCAAACGAGCTGATCCACGTGTCATGTTTTCATTCGCTGGTACCATTTCGGTTGGATCAGGCTCTGGGAGGCGTTGGATCTAAGTTGGATCGTGTGGCGCAGAGGCACCCGTACCTCTTCGTTTAATGAATCTATCTAAGCCGCCAGATGGAGATCTAACGGTGTGAAACGACCTGACCAAATACGAGAGGCGCCGACGGTGGCTGGCGGCGGCGCACGGTCAGACGGCGTGCTAGTCGATGAACCAGGAAGCAAGGGAGACAGAGGAGGGTCTCACCATGCTCGCGAGGTTGAGGTGAAGCTCAAGGTGGTCGCGAGGCGGCAAGGGGCGCACGGGGGCGGGAGTAATCGCTCGTCGGAGTTGCTGCGGGCGGCGGTGCTCTCGGGTCATCGTCGCTGGCGTCGTTTGGGACCACGCTAAGCCAGAGGAGAGGCACGGTTAGATGCTATAGGGGTTCATAGCATGGAAAACAAAAATTTTCTATCGCATACAAACAAACAAGCCAAGATCTATCTACTAGATTGTAGCAACGAGTCGATGGAATAACTTACCCTCGAAGATTCCAAAGTCGTACTCTTTCCGATCTCAAGATCGTGTAGACGATCCTTCCGGCGTTGCTCGCAGCGCTTCATCGATCACGTTCGGTTTTCGACGAAGACCTTCCTCTCCTTGTTCCAAAGACGGAGGTTGTAGCACTCTCTCGCGATTCCGAAGACAACTGGCGTGGTACCGGAAGTAGAGGGGAGATCCCGCAGGGCTTCGCCTTAAGCCAGAGCGAGTATGGTGGAGTATGAGAGAGAGCTATTAGTGGTCTAGAGATAGACACACCAATTAGAAGTCTCTAAACCGCAGGCTAGAGTAATTAGAAGCTCTAAACCAAAACGGCTCTAAACCGGAGATTAGAGGATAGGAACTTGTGTGTCTAGAGGAGGAGGCCCTGCCCCTCCTTTTATAGGTGGGAGGAGCGGCCAAGGGGAGGGGAGTCCCTCTCCAAGTCGTCCTTGGTTGGCGCGCCGGCTTGGAGGGACTCCTCCCCCAAGTCGGTTCCAACCACCTCTTGCTTGTTTCCCACAGTTTCCTGTTTCCCACAGTTTCCTGTTTTAGCCGTTTGACTTTCAAACTGGCAATTTGACTTTTCAGTTTTTGGAACAGCAAGAACACTTAGTACATGATGCAATCATTCAATATGTAATGACACATTCATGTACCTCCCTCCCGAGTCTTGGACAATCCGAACCTTCTAGAACATTCCGATGAAAACACGGAATCATTCCCGAACTCAAAGCGGACTTTCCTTATATGAATCTTATTCTCGGACCATTCCGGATCACCTCGTGATATCCGGATCCCATCCGAGACTCAACAACATTCGGTATCTTTCTCATAATACCATAACTATTCAAACAACGTCGAATCCTTAAGTGTGTCTCCCTACGGTTCGTGAATTATGCGGACATGATCGAGACACTTCTCCGAACAATAACCAATAGAGGAATCTGGAAATTCATATGGCTCCCACATATTTCTACGATTACTTTGCGATCGAATGAACCACTTACATACGATACCAATTTCCCTTTGTCTCACGATAGTTTACTTATCCGAGGTTATGATCGTCGGTATCTATGCATACCTAGTTCAACCTCGTTACCGATAAGTACTGTTTTCTTGTTCCCGTGATATGTGATCCCTTGTGAGCTCCACATGCTTGCAAGCTAATTGGATGACATTTCACCAAGAGGGCCTGAGTATATCTATCCGTCATATGGATGGACAAATCCCACTCTTGATCCATGTGTTTCAACCAATACTTTCCGAACACTCAATGCCACCTTTATAGCCACCCAGTTATGGTGTGGTGTTTGATGTCATCAAAGCATCCATCCGGTAAAGCTGATATGCATGATCTCATGGTCGAAGGAATTAGGTTACTATGTATCAGAAAGCATATAGAAATTGAACTATTGAAATGACTTGATCTTTATGCTACGCTTATCTATAGGAGTATGTCCACCATATCATTCTCCTAACGATATGATCTTGTTGTTGATAACATCTCAATGTTCATGATAGGGAAACCACAATCATTAATCAACCAACAAGCTAGTGAAGTATAGAGGCTATACTAGGGACTTCAAATTAAGTTTACAAATCACACAAGTATTAATGTTTCCTTGTTAATACTATTATAGCATGAATGTAAACATTTATCATAAACACAAAGATATAATAATAACTACATTTATTATTGCCTCTAGGGCATATCTCCAATCTCCCACTTGCACTAGAGTCATCTAATCTAGATTACATGGTAATATACCGAACACCCATGGCAGTTTGGTGTTGGTCATGTTTTGCCCTCGGGAGAGGTTTAGTCAACGGATCCGCCACATTCAGATCTGTGTGTACTTTGCAAATCTTTATATCCCCATCCTGGATATGTTCTCGAATAGCGTGAAAACGCAGCTTGATATGCTTCAGCTTCTTGTGTGACCTTGGTTCTTGCGCATTGGCTATGGCTCCCATGTTATCACAGTAGATAGACATTGGGTCCAGCGCACTAGGAACCACACCCAGCTCTATAATGAACTCTTTCATCCATATCGCTTCTTGTGAAGCCTCCGAAGCAGCCATGTATTCCGATTCAGTTGAAGATCTCGCCACAACGCTTTGCTTTGCACTCCTCCAGCTAACTGTTGCACCATTCAAAATAAATACGTATCCAGATTGTGATTTAGAATCATCCGGATCGGTGTTCCAACTAGCATCGGTGTAACCATTAACAACGAGTTGTTCATCACCTCCATAAGAAAGAACCATATCCTTAGTTCTTCTCAAGTACTTAAGGATGTTTTTGACCGCTGTCCAATGATCCACTCCTGGATCACTTTGATATCTGCTAGTTAAACTAACAGCATATGCAATGTCGGGTCTAGTACATAGCATGGCATACATTAGAGATCCAATGGCTGAGGCATAGGGAGTCTTACTCATCCTTTATCTATCTTCTGCCGATGTCGGACTTTGAGTTTTACTCAAGGTTGTATTGGGCAACATGGGCAAGAACCCTTTCTTGCTTTCTTCCATTCCAAACCTCTTTAGAACTTTGTCCAAATATGTACTCTGTGACAATGATATTTGGCGTTTAGATCTATCTCTATAAATCTTTATGCCTAATATGTAAGCTGCTTCGCCAAGATCCTTCATTGAAAAACTATTATTCAAATATTCCTTGACACTATTAAGAAGGTCTACATCATTCCCAATCAACAATATGTCATCCACATATAGTCACCCAGTTACGGTGTGGTGTTTGATGTCATCAAAGCATCCATACGGTAAAGGTGATATGCATGATCTCATGGTCGAAGGAATTAGGTTACTATGTATCAGAAAGCATATAGCAATTGAACTATTGAAATGACTTGATCTTTATGCTACGCTTATCTATAGGAGTATGTCCACCATATCATTCTCCTAACGATATGATCTTGTTGTTGATAACATCTCAATGTTCATGATAGGGAAACCACAATCATTAATCAACCAACAAGCTAGTGAAGTATGGAGGCTATACTAGGGACTTCAAATTAAGTTTACAAATCACACAAGTATTAATGTTTCCTTGTTAATACTATTATAGCATGAATGTAAACATTTATCATAAACACAAAGATATAATAATAACTACATTTATTCTTGCCTCTAGGGCATATCTCCAACAGATGCGCACAAGGGTCGCGTGTAAGGGAGCATCACTGAGAGATGCTGGGGAGGTCGAGACTTACCAGGGGAGGTCGCCGGAAAAAGAAACAGACGCGGCGGCGCTCAGTTGATGACGAAGCCGAGCTTCCAGAGAGCGCGGGAGCTAGCTGAGGCTATGGGCAGACGCGCAAGGTGCTGGAGAGAATGCTCGCGTGCAGAGTGAGGCGAGGGGCAGCGGGGTGTGGCCGGAATTTCTCTGGAACGCTCGTCGCAGCAGTGGCAGATCAGGAAGAAATCGGGGCAGCCTAGGGGCAGAGAGGAAGAGGCGAGCGAGGGGAAATGGTGAGTAGACACAGGCGGTTAAATGGGCGTAGTCACTAGAGGAATCAAGGCTGCCATCAACGCGTAATCAACGCCAGAGTTACTCGGCTGCAATGGCAGGGGCGCGGTTTGGGGTTGAAGACGACGGTGAGGTGGCGGTGGGACCTGTCTGTCAGCGTGAGGAAGAGAGGGGAAGTGGGGCCTGCCTGTCTGGGACTGCGCGGGTGCGTGTGTGGGTGAAAACGCTTCGCGCGTGGGGGGGAGTTGGGCTGTGACTGGGCTGCTGGGCCAGATGGGTTGGGTTGAGTTTGATTCTTTTTTTTGTTCTGAATGTCTTTTTCTTTTTCTATTTGGTTTTCTGTTTTGAAATTCATTCCAACAATTCAAACAACAAATGGATCCAAACTTTTGCCAAGCTTTGTATTGGTTTTAGTTCTGTTAACTAACACAAACCAAAGGTCCAAAATAAAAATAATATTTTTATTCTTTTTAAGATCTATTTAATAATTAAATTAAATAGTCCTTAGTTATTAATTCAAATAGGTTTTGATTTATAAAAATCTCCATTTGAAATCTAAACATTATCAAAACCAAATCAGTAGGTTTTATTTGAAAATATAAAATACTTGGAAAACTTGTTTAAAATAATTTAACAAGTTTTAATGTTTAATTAAAATGGCAAAGCCTTTACTTTAATAAGATTGGGTATTAATAAACCCTCATTATTTTATTTAAATAAACCTTTACTCCTTTAATCAAAACAAAATATTTTATTTCAAAATTTTGGCCAAGGTTTAATTTGGCTCTATAAAAATAGTCCTTATTTATATTTCTACCTTTTCATTTGAAAACCAAATCTTTTTATTAAAAGATTCAAAAATAGTAATTTCACTTATTTAAAATTTTCTTTATTAATTGTTTATCTTTTCAAATCCCTTTAGGATTTGTTTGAGTAAAAATAGGTTTGAAGGTTTCCAATTGGAATCAAAAATTTCTTCTCACCCTAAAATCAACAAAGTTTTATTTTATTCATTTATTTTTCACATAACAAGATTTGGAAAATCTTGGGATGTGACATTAGTATTAGTACATGTAAAACTTCATGGATGAAATTAGTAGTAGTTGTTAGCAAGGACTTACAGTTAACTTCATGGATGTATTTTTCAACACCATTTGAGGAAATAGTCACATGGAATAAATTGTCCAAACCCTCAATTGGATCTGCATCATATTCAAATCCCAGAACATCACCAAGACCAATGTCATAGACTCTCCACAAGGACGTTCAGTAAGGACCACAAATTACTGTATTTTCATCATTCTTCTTCAAGTACAAATCATAGCTTCTGATTGCACTGCTGTTGGCAACCATCCAATTCTTAGGAGTGAAATCATTTAGTCTGTCCCTAAATGAACATGGAACAACCTATAGGATGAATATAACATAATGTAGTTAACTTACCACACCATATAATGAGTAATTCAATAATGTAAACTAATGTTGTCTGGATGTGAAAACTTACCACACCATCTATGGGAAACTCATTAACAATGAAAATCTGAAAGCTGGTTGCCCTCCTATGTGTCCTACCACAGTTGTGAGAAGGTTGTCCACACACACCATAGTCCATTGCTAAAAATTAAGCAAGTAATTAGTAACAGACCATGGAATTAGCATTATAGTACTGAAGAACAATATACACATTTCAGCCACAATACTGTACAATATTACAAGAACCCTAATCAGGAATAGGTGTAGCATATTTCATTCACAGTCACCCACAATCTGAAGAACAATCTTGCACATATTAAAAACCCTAATCGTGAATAGGTGTAGCACATTCCATGAAAACCCTAATCAGGACCATAATAAGGACATAATACCCTAATTTGGAACCCTAATCAAGCAGAGGATGACCAGTTATAAGAAAGAGGGATTTACCGGAGAACAGTGGTTCTTCTTCCTTGGGTATCTTGCGGTCACTGTAATATTAGAAGAAGAAAGAGGAATTAGGACAGAACCACAAAATAAATAATAAATCAAGAGAGGATAAGATGGTTGGAAGAATCAATCAACAGAAGTGAAGATGGTTGGAAGAATCAATCAACAGAAGTGAAGAAGGTTGGAAGAATCAAGCAACAGAACTCACCGATGATTAGCAGATGGATTTTAGAGTCTGCAGAGAAAGTACTCACCGTACGAACCGCCGAGTCTGCAGATGGATGGAAAGAAAAAGAAAGATTAGAGAGAGAACTGAAGAAATCTAAAGAACTGCAGAGGAAGTACTCACCGTACGAACTACCGAGTCTGCAGATGGATGGAAAGAAAAAGAAAGATTAGAGAGAGAACTGAAGAAATCTGAAGAACTCTGAAGAACTACAGACGAACTGAAGAACTCTCCGTACGAACTGCCGAGTGGGAGAGAGGGGTGGTTGTCCCTTCGGTTTCCCTCCTTATAATATTCCAATGCTCCCACGCGCTCTCTCACGACTGTCTCTTCGGTTCTAGATATTTTGGCCCATGTTTCCAACGAATGCCGGGTGGGCCTTTGCCTATTGTTTTCTCCAACAGTTGGGCCAACGGTGGCATTTGCCTCTTTCTCTAACAGTTGGGCCTTTGCCTTTTGATAAGTTTTTTGAATCTGTTTTTTAAAACAAAAGTTACAATTAGAAAAAAATTCAATTTGTTGCAACAACTTATCCTTGCTTTTGTGAAAAATTAACACAATAGCAGTATGGATTTGTTGCATTAATATTTTCTTTTTACACTGTAAGAAGTATACAGAGAAGTTTATTTTTGAATCTATTTTTTAAAACAACAGTGACAAGTATAAGAAAATTCAATTTGTTGCAACAAATTATCCTTGCTCTTGTGAAAAATTAACACAATAGAAGTATGGATTTGTTGCATCAATATTTTAAAAAAAGCCCAAAAGCAAACACATCTGGATCAGAAATAACAACTTGATACATAATATAAGACATGTACACAACCACAACTGGATACATACACACTGGATACATGAACACTGGATACATGGTTCAATACAAAAGCCATTAAACATCACAAAGCTAAGTAATGCTACAACACAAATTCATGGGCTCTAATTAGATGATCTCTAGTAGATGATCCATAGTTGATGATCTCAACAAAGTTAAGACCAATAAACTCTTGCATGTGCTCTACTTTCATCAAAAGAAGTGCTTCATTGCCAATGTTAGCAACATTGGTGAAATCAGTCCATCCATTTTAAAAACACACATGCCCCATGTCCCAGACAATAGAGTAAGTGCAGTCAATGAACTCTAATTCTTCTTCGTCTTCTCCTAACAGCTGTCCATCCTTCGAAAGATGAGAAGTGCCAAAACCTGGGTACTTGTACCCATCTATAGCCTCATTAGGCATGTACTGCAATAAAGAAAGATCCACACTTGATTTAGTTGCATGCAATTAAAATAATTTCAGTTTCAAACATATGAACTGTGGGAAATTACCAGTGCATTTAAGTTAACATTCCAATGATCCATCTTGTGCACCCAGAAATGTTTCTGATCCTTTGGTTCATAAAATTCCTTCTCCACAAAAACATCTTTGTAAATGCCAAACAAGATTGCAGCCATGTCCTGTTCACTAATGGAGTGGATATCTAAGAAGATTGTCCTATATAGGATACTTCTTATTGGGATAGGAAAATCTCCTACAACTAATCATAGAGGATGTTTTAGCCTTTATTATTTTGAAAATGTATTGTGAAAAAAAGATGAGTTATTGTTCTGATACCAGTTTCTTCAACTGTATCCTTCTCAACATAGTTGGAATGAACAGTTATGTCAAATGAGTTCTCTAAAGGTTCAAAGGGATCATAGGTACATTGGAAATGTACATCACCCAGACCAATATCATAAACTCTAACTAAAGATCTGTAGTAAGGGCCACAGATTAGTGTAGTTGTCTCATCCTTTTGTAAGAACAAATCAAATCTTCTGAATCTTGGACTCTTGGCAACTAACCATTTCCCATGAACTAAATTGTCCAACCTCTATTTGAATGAGCAGGGAATGTACTGCAGTTTAACAACACAATTTTGCAAGTAAATATTGTGCAACATAATTGCCCAAACAGATCAGTACTCCCATTGCCAAAAAAGAATAGAGCAAAGAAGAACTATCAGAAAAACTTAACACACCACGTCTAAAACCATGGCCAATGACAATGTCAAATCCATTAGCTCCCCTGCTAGATCTGCCACAATTGTCAATAGGTTGATCACAGATAGCACACGTCATGTCATCCACCACCTACAAAATAACATCCAGGTTAATTAACCTACAAAATAACATCCAGGTTAATTAACCTACAAAAATTCACCCATGTTGATCACAGACAGCAGGTTGAACTCACCCAGAAATTCGAAGGAGGAAATTCAGAACATGAGAGCCGAAAATGTAGTAAAAGAATTAGATTGCATCAGATTAAATGAAACAAAAGAATAAGATCTGTGTACAGAATTGAAGACAATAACTAACCTTAGAAGAAAATATCTGCGAACAAGAAATGAACTGCATCAGGATTCTCCTCCTATTTAAAGGGATAGGGGATATAAAACTGCTCCACTACCCAACGTCCACCACTTACCTCATGATGTGGCCCATTTAATCAGACCATTTAATCAGACACTATCCACTTGTACACCCCCAAAAACCAGACTCATTAATCTAGGCCCATTAACTACATATGCAGCACTAATCTACATCTCCATCTTTATTATCACCAACTGGAGCCATGCAGCTGGATCCCTAATTTTGACTGGAATAATCCTAGTGTCCCTGAAACTGAACAAACAGACATCTACCTCTTTCAAACTGAATGATTTGACAACATCTTTCCATCCAAAACAGATAACTGCTTGTCCACATTCAGTTAGCATAATTCTACAGTACCGAGTCTTGGAAACTGTTGGCTTGTTCATAGCAAGAAGAATAACTTCAGATCCTTTAGGAACCCCATGCATGGGAGATCTTGAGCATAATACAGACCTTAGAAACTTCAAAAGATAAGTATTTGTGATTTCTTGTGAAAAAACCTGGAAAACAAAATTTCAATTATGATGAAATTTCAATTATGCAGAATACATAGTTCCATATTTTTTACAGTAAACTATGCTTCACTACTAGAAGAATGATCAAACAAAGAAATATTTTAACACACATTAATAGCCATTTCTCCCTCTCCAGGTCTCCAGTGAACATGATCAAAGGAAGCTATGATGTTGTCTTCTATCAATTTCCACACATACTCCTTAATATCAGGTCTTGGTAACTCCTCAACATAGCTTCTTAGTTGGATAACTTGATTGAATGCAAAATCAACCTTGTTTGCAAAAATGCATTCATTATCAAAGGATTCTTCACCAGCAAAACCAGGTCCTACATGAAAAATAAAGCATTATTAATCACCCAAAACACTCTAGTAAAACAAGTATAACAGTAAGCATCTGCAGGTGAAAATCACACCTCTAGTAGTAATCAGACTCCTTTCATCAATCTCAGTGGGGCTGTACCTACAGAGATGTGCATAAATATGTTATAAGAGATACTCAGATACATTTGCAGGATCAAATGGTAAGAATGGGTTTAATAAGACAGGGTAGTATTCTTCAATTTTAAGAATCTCAATATTAAGGTAGAACCACTGATGTCTGAGTCTTGGTGGTAGTTTTCTTTCATCTGTGAAACTGAACATGCAAAAATCCCCTCCCTTCAGATTAAATGCCTCTACCACCTTTGCCCATCCAGGAGGGATGATCTGGGCTTTGCCATCAGCCTGAAGATTCATCCTACAGTACTTGATTGGAGATCCTAACTTGAGCTTCACACCTACACTAACCAATTGAGATCTGGCTTGAATACAATGCCTCATGAGGTGTTCATCCATGAGGAACTGCATCAGGAACTTTCTTGTAAACTCTTGACTAAATTCCTGAAATTTGTTAGATAAAAATGAGAAAAATTGATACGTTGGAAATGTATCTATAATTTGTTATGCTCCATGCTTGTTTAGTATCTACTTTCCTTTACTTGTCCACACTTTGAGGTGTTTTTTACATGTTTTCTGGTACTAACCTACTAAGAAGTTGCAACAGTGCTAGATGCATGTTTTCTGATGTTTTTGGTTTCAAAAAGTTAGTAAAGAAATATTCTCGGAATTGGACGGGACAAACGTCAAAGTAAATACTTTCCGTGGTGAACAAGAAGTCCAGAGGGGAGCTGGAGGGGCGAGCCAGAGGGGCCACACCCCCCAGGCGCGGCCATAGGTGGGCCCACGCCTGGCTAGGGTTTGGCGCCCCTGGCCACCACCTCGGTCTCCCCCTTCTCCTATAAGAAGCCTCCGATGTAGAAACCCTAAGCACCAGATCAAATCTTCACGAAACCGTTTGTAGCCGCCGCCACCATCATCCCTAGATCGGGGGATCTAAAGTTCTTCCCGGCACCCTGCCGGAGGGGAGATCATCCCGGAGGCCTTATCTCCGGTATGATGCGTGAGTAGTTCCACCTTGGACTATGGGTCCATGTAGTAGCTAGATGGTTATATCTCCTCCTTTGTGCTTTCATGTATAGATCTTGTGAGCTTCGTTCATGATCAAGATCTAATCTATTTGTAATCATGCATGTTGTGTTTGTGGGGATCCGATGGATATTGAGATTATTATGTTGGTTTGATTAATGTTTTTGTCTTTATGATTCTATCATGTCTATGTTGTTTGCCATCTTGCATGCTCTCCGTTGTTAGTAGCTATCTTTGCCAAGTAGTTGCTAGTGACTCCAAGAGGGGTATTTATGCTCGATAGTGGGTTCATGCCTCTAGTTTCCAAGGGAAGTGACAGAAATATCTTCGGTTGTAGATGTGTTGTTGCCACTAGGGAGAAAACAACGGTCTCTTGTTCATGGAACATGTGAACTATTTACCCTACACACTTTACTTAAAGCAGTTGTCTGTTGCTTGCAACTTAATACTGGAGGGGGTTCGGATGATAACCTGAAGGTGGACTTATAGTCATAGATGCAGTTGGATGGCGGTGTATGTATCTTGTTGTATTTCCCAATCGAATCTCATAGGATCTTTCTGACTAGTAATTGCATTGTTATGCCTTGATCAGTTCCTGTCAATTGCCCTGCTATAATTTGTTTACCCTTCATGCCATGTTGTTTATCTAAGGAGAGCAACTCTAGTGAACTGTGGACCCCGGTCCAATCTTTACCATTGATACATCTTCCATTGTTACTTGTTTGCTGCAAACCATTACCTTCCACACCATACGTCTAATCCTTTGTTACAACAAACCGGTGAGCTTGACAACCTCACTGATTCGTTGGGGCAAAGTCTTGAGTTTGTGTTGTGCAGGTCTCCGTGTTGCTTGCAACACCTGTGTGACGTTTCCTTCCTCCTACTGGTTCGATAACCTCGGTTTCTTACTGAGGGAAAACTTGCTGCTGTGCTGCTTCACACCTTGCTCTTGGGGTTTCCCGACGAAGCGCTCCCACTTGGACTAGCGCTGCATCAAGCTTTTTCTAGCGTCGTTGCCATGGAGGCTAAGGACGTCTTCACAAGGGGAGTCCTTCACTTCCTTTCTCTTTACTTTGTTTTTAGTTTGCTTTGTTTCTTTTGCTTGGTTTTGTTTGCCTCTTTCCAAAAATCCCAAAAAAATTAGTCTAGTTTGATTTGCTTGATTTATTCAAAAACACAAAAAAATTAGTTCCTACTCTGGTTGCTGGTATGTTATTGCCTTGCTTGGTCATGCTTTCTATCAATGGATGGTTTCTTTGAAACTAGTGCTTATTGGCAAGGTAGGTTCAAGGAAGAACAAAAGTATTATTATAAGGAACACCGTTTTTCACAAAAAGGGAAACACTTATCGGAACAAACTGATAAGTTGAATACTATTGATAGAGACGTGTGCTCTACTTATAGTGTTACTTATTGCTTTGATAAAGCTTGTTGCTGCAGGAAGTATAAACACCTACCCTTTCAATGTGAGTATAATGATAATGTTACCATATCTTCTTATGTTAAAGAAAATTATGACTTTTATGATGTGGAATAAATTGAAGAATTTATTGCTTTCAAGGGTGCATTTGAACTTGCTAGTTTGCTTGAAAATACTAATGATGCACCTTATGAATGCGAGGTTTATGAGATACTTAAATTTTGCTTTGATAATTACAAGGAATCAAATGGCTATATTCTTGAATATTTTAATAGATGCTTTCCACAAATGGAAGAGGCTAATGCCTTGCAGGAGTCTATGGAAGAAGAAATTGTTGAAATTGGAAGCTCATTAGATGAAAAATAGGAGAGTGATGAACAAAAGGAGGAAGAATTGATCTATCCATGCATACCTTCTAATGAGAGTAACTATTTACCTCCTACATTATTTTATTGTCCCCCATGATTAACAAAGGAGGATGAATGTTATGTTCCTGTGGATCCTTTTGAAATATCTACTTTGGGTAAAACCTGTGAAGGTTTTAATCCCACTATTTTTGACCTTGATAGAAATTATGTGTTTGTAGCTCATGAAAAGTCTTCTTTATGTGATATTTATATTTTTGAGTTTATTCATGACGCTACTAAAAATTTATTATGAGAGAGGAAAATATGGTTGTAGAAGTTTTCATGGTACTAAAACACCTCTCTTTGTGCTGAAAGTTTTGAAGTTACTCTTGTTTTATCTTCCTATGCATGTCACTTTGTTCTTTGTGAACTTATTTGAGTACAATATTCCGATGCATAGGAAGAGGATTAGAATTAAATTTGTTTTGAATTTGCTTCTTGATTCTGTCTTTTACTTCAATTCATATTTCTTATGTGAGCATCTACTCAAGCTATCAAGCCTAACTTAAAGGCGTTAAAGAAAAGTACTTGTTGGGAGATAACCCAAGAGTTTCCTTGAGTCTTGGAAGTTATTACTTCAGTAATGACCTCTCCTTATCCTTTTTGTTTTCTTTTTGTGCCAAGAATGACCTCTAATGAGAGGGAAGTAAGATTTGGGGAGTTGTCCCGAAACAGATTTATATCCTCCACCAAAACAATTCGTGAGGAGGCTCTGTAACTTGGATTGAGCTCAAAATTTACGAATAAATTCCCCAGTATGTTATCTAACTTTCTTTAGTTTAACACTTTTTGATTTGAGCAACATAAGATGTTCAAAAAAAATCAGTTTCTACCTGGTGGCCTGTTTTGACAGATTTTTGCCATTATTTGTATTTGCTTCTTATTGATTCCTTTTTGAGTTCTCTTTAGGTGAATTGAGATTTTTGAAGGAGTTACTACAATATCTTGTGTTTTTATTGAAAATCCTTGTTGTTCCAAAGCTTTGCCAGGGGTCTAATATCTTTTGAATACACTAATGTTGCTAATGAAGATTGTGTGAAGTTTTGTATGAAGGAAAAATTTCAGGTGTAGAGAGAGGATGATGCAATGATATGAAGAATAGACAAAATCTAAAGCTTGGGGATGCCACCGTGGTGTCACCTCAATAAATAACCAAGAGGTACAAGCGTCAAAGCTTGGGGATGCCCAAGGCAACCCCTTCTTCATCAATAAAATGCTAAGTTTTGTCTAGACACTTCGTTTTTATTGTTTCATGCACAGTTGTGTTGTTCTTGGAGCGTCTTAGTTTTCATTTGATTTGCTTAGGTTGTTTAGTTTGTTTAAATAAAGTATTTTTGACCCCCGTTCTCGCTGTGTTGTTTTGCAAATAAGTTTGCCTGGTGTTTGGAAAGGAGTAGTAATTTCTTGCTTGAAGTGCAAGAGGAGCTTGCATTGACCGTGACTTAGACTTTAGCATGACATGCTAGGTGTTGTTTTAGCATTATGCTTAGTGATTATTGTTGTAGCATGTATTGTTCAAACAATTGGGATTGCTTAGTGTGCCTTGAAGAAATTATGCGTTGTTTTAGCATGCAAAAGCATAGTATTGTGGTTTTCTCCTTTGATGTTTTTCTTGGGTTGACTTGGCACATGCTCACACCATGTTATGACTGTGACAAGTCACCATTAGCCTCTATGATAATTTAGTCCTTGACTTGTAGTACCACTCTTTGCTTTGATTAGTATGCTTTGTTGCACTACATGATTATGGCCATTATTGCTCTCTTAGTTGGTTGCTCCTAGTCTTTTGCTAGCCTCCACTTGTATGAGTAAGTTCTACTCATGCCTCCAACTCCCAAGAAACCAAGTTATTCCAAAGTGTCCACTATAAACTCCTATGCATGGTGTGTTACACCATTCCAAGTATATTCTTGTTTTCATCTATCTTCCAATTAAAAACTATTTTGTTATGTGAAAACTTAGTGATTAAAGCCCTCACAAACTTGATGGCACACTTTATTATTTGCCCCTAAGAAACTTGAACCATTGTGACAACTTTGTTGTATATGCTTGCACTTATAAGTTGGAATTAGCAGAACTGTGCTATCACGGGGAACGTTTTCAACATTGCACTTGTACTCTGTACTCAGTTGATATCATGTTCTTTTGTCTATGGATGTTAGCGGTGTGAAATAAAGAGGGAACTTGTAAGTCCATGGAGTTTGTATCCTGTGTTAGAGAAACGCTTGGGCCGCTAGCCTAAGCCATGCCTAATCATGGTGGAAACTTACAACATCACCATAATGAGCTATCTATGATGCATCCTCAATAAAAAGCTATGCATATGGTAAATAAAAAGATTGCTAAGATGCTCATTGTCTGCTTGCCTTGTCATTTTGGTTATGGGAAAGCTCCTGGCCTAAGCCATGCCTAATCATGGTGGAAACTTACAGCATCAACATAATGAGCTATCTATGATGCATCCTCAATAAAAAGTGCATATGGTAAATAAAAAGATTGCTGAGATGCTCATTGTCTAATTGCCTTGTCATTTTGGTTATGGGAAAGCTCCTGTACCATGTGCAAGGGGTACCCCATTGGCGGTTCTCAATGATATGCAAATACTTACAATGACAAGAACTTACCTGGACCCAAAGTTGAGTATGCATGAGGTGTGGCCCTCGTATTCAAGGGACTTGAGATTGCCAACTTATACTTTGTCAAGCATATACTCATCTTTGCCACTTTAACCTTAACCACTTCAAGATGCTTATGATAGGGGCAATGAGGGCTGAAAGCTAACAAGTACCATAATTTTTGGAAGCTCTTTTGAAACTTTTAATCCCTTCTTCCTTTATAAAAAGGCCTTTCTTCCACCACTATTGAGTCTCCACATTCTACCTTTAGGCACCATTAAGAGAGCATAGTTGTCATTCTGTGTGCAGTGTTCCAAAGCTTATTAATTGATGCATATTGTGTTATTACTTGTTCTTGTGCTACTTGTTTCTAGTCACCCTTGTGAACTTTGCAGGTGTCCTATGCATCTATTTGCTACTTTATGAGGGATAAACTGATTTCCACTATGCTATGTTTTCTGCATGTGAAACAAACAAACGTTTTTCAATGCATGTTATTCATGATCTTTGTTTGTAGCTTGTCATGTTGCATGCATAGTTACTATGTACTATTGTTAGAACTCCATCTTTCATGCACATGTTTAGAGTTCTTTGATCCCATCTTTCAATGATTGCAGATGGTTGGATCTTTATTGTGAGGGTGCATGTCACCTCAAAAATTATTCTGTTTATCGCTTACCTACTCGAGGACGAGCAGGAATTAAGTTTGGGGATGTTGATACATTCGAAACATATCTATAATTTTTGATGCTCCATGCTTGTTTAGTATCTAATTTTCTTTACTTTTCCACACTTTGAGGTGCTTTTTACATGTTTTCTGGTACTAACCTACTAACAAGTTGCAACAGTGCCAGATGCCTATTTTCTGCTATTTTTGGTTTCAGAAAAGTTAGTAAAGAAATATTCTCGGAATTGGACGGGACAAACATCAAAGTAAATTACTTTCCGTGGGAACAAGAAGTCCAAAGGGGAGTCGGAGGGGCGAGTGTGGCATCCCGCAAAACCACTACTAAAAAATCGCGTTGAATTTGTGCATTGCATCGTCATCATCATGCATTGTTTGCCCAAAACTATTTTCGCAACGCCCGTTGTTTTCTAAAACGCCCCAACTTTTATTCAATTGCCAACCCCCGGATGTTCCGGATATTTTGTTTGTCTAAAACTAGTTACAAAGATATTTGAAAATAAAATAAATATTAAATTGTTTTAGTGGGGCAGTCGAACGGGCCGAAGCGACCCGAACGACCACCCCAGTTCTTCTAATCGGTCCACCCCAACCTGCCCCTCTAATTCCTAAGCCTACCCAGTTCTCTACCCTCTCTTCCCTGGCCACCTCACTCCGGCCTATCCCGCTGCGCCACCTCACCCTCCCCAAAACCCACCACCACTCCCTAGCTGCCACATGGCCTACCCCTCCCTCCACTCAACCTCTCCCTCACCAAACCCACCCCAAAGATCTGCACACACGCCCACAGGCGAGCCAGCCCCCGGCACACGCACGTTACACGCCACCTCAACCGGACCCGCCCCTGCCCCTCTCCCTGCGCCCCGGGCCCCACCCGCGCGGGCCCCAACCGCCAGCTCCCTCCCCTGCCCCACGCGTTCCCTGCGCGCCTGCCCCGCTCGTCCCCTACCTCTCGCCCCGCGCGCCTCTCCTCTCCCCTTCTTCTTCCTGGCCACCCAACCTCGCCCCTCCGTCCTTCTTCTCCCTCTCCGGCTCTCCCCCTCCTCCGGCCGCTGCGGCTCCTCGCGCCGCCTGGCTCCGCCGCGAGCTCCTCCCTCTCCCCCCGTCCGGCTATACCGCCGCCCGCCGCTGCTTCTCACCGCCCCAGCCACGCTCCTCCACCGCGACCCCCGCCTCCCGGAGCCCCATAGCGGCCTCCGCCCGACGCTGCCCTGTTCTCGCACGCCGCCAGACCGCCCAGCCGCGCCGCCGCCAGCCCCTCCCCGCCGCCGACGGACCACGCCGCCCGCTGCCGCCTCTGCAGCCGCCGCACTTCCCGTCCGCCGCGCCGCGCTCCGCCACGAGCCCGAGACCGCCGGGCGCGCCGCCCCTCCGGAGCCTCGCGCGCTGCCTCCTCCACTGCCTGCTCGCTTTCCAGCCGCCTCGCTGAAGCCCGCGCTGGCCTCGCATCTTCCTCCTCCGGCCGCTCTCCCGGCGTCCCTCTCCGGCCAGCGCGCTTGTCATGAGCAACCGCTCCGCTGCGTCGACCTCCGCCCGCCCTCCCGGCTCCCGCGACCGCTGCAACCTTCCGTCGCCGCGGGCGGCGGTCCTCCACCGTCGAGCCTGCCCGCACCTGCCCGCTCGCCCGCTACAGCTCCAGGCTCGCTGCCCCGCCGCCAAGCGCCCGCCACAGCAGCCCCGCCTCCGAGACCGCGTCCCCGAGCCCGTCGCCGACCTCGCCGTCATGGCCTCCGGCGGGCCCTGCCTCGCCGGCCCCTGCTGCCTACCTCCCGCAGGCGCCGCCCAGTGACCCCTGTCCCCTCTCCGGTGCGAGCATCTCCCCGGGGCAAGCTGCAAGTGTGTTCAGTGGCTGCGCGAGCTGCTGCCTCGAGTGTGCTGCTGCTTGTGCGGATGTGGGAATGGTGTGGAGACGACAAAGCCGCAAACCCCCGTGGACCGGCATCGCGAACCGAGCCCGACACCAACAGTCAAGCCCCGAAGCCCATCCGAAGGCCGAACCCGCCGAACGACAAGATCTCCATCGCGGTCAATCGACAACAAGATCGGCCACATGGTACACCGCCATGACCGTCGGCATGACCCCAAGTTCCGCACCCGGGCACCAAGTCCTCCCCCAGAACCGTCAAGACCACCGTCACGGCCGACAAGATCTCCATCAAGGATAAGATGCCAGACCCCGAAGACCGCAACCGGGCCGACAAGTTCTTCCGCTCGGATCCGAGGACACCGAGACGCTGGACCCTCAAGTTCGCCTTCATGGAACGTCGAGACCCCCGAACCCGGAGACCGCCAAGTACTTCTTCCCGGAACACAAGTTCTGCCCCGGACACCGAGACCCCGATGCGACAAGATCTGCCCCGTGACCGAGAACGCTTCCACCGAACCCCCGAACCCCAGATCCGTCGAACCCTGGACCCCGACCCCGGAACCCCGGAACCCCAAGATCTTCGAGAACCCTAAAGTGTGACCCTTATCCGAGAACCCTATTTTATAACATAATAACAACTTGTTGCATAGTAAACTGCCATACTTGCATGCATGCTTGTCATGTGGTTTGGGGGCCTTATGCCGATTCACCTAATAATTAAATATGGGGCCCATATGCGAGCAAATCTAGTCTCATATCGGCCTCATTTAAACTTGTGTAGCGAACCCGGTACTATCCCTTTGCCATGTTAAAACAACATTTAAATTGCGGGGGTTCTAAATAACTTGAACCATCTAATTAATTGTCGGGACCCCGGTTCCCTTAATATGACCTAATTGCATCGCACCTTTGCCTTGTCATCCATCATGCATGCATCATGCCGATCTTCTGCCGTTGTATTAAATATTGCATCCGGTGTTTCTTCTAGTGTTTTGCTTCTTCGCGGATAAGGCCGTTGAGTTGATGTGAGCTTCGCCCCGATCTTCGGATGAACCTTTCGACAATGTTTTCAGGCGAGCATCTCCCCCTTTCTACCTATCTTACTTTTATAGTAATTTATTCCCTCCTGTTGATCTATTGCTATCTGTGTTGCGATGCTCTAGTTTTCGTACCCTTTGATATCCCCTGCAGCCGTATATTGCCTTGGACACATCCTATTACCTGTTGTTTGGTAGCTAGTTGGACTTGCGTGTCGTAGTCGCTTGCTCAAGTGTTGTCGCGTGTTGTCAATGCCACAGTTGTTGATGTATTGCCGCATGTTGATGTTGGAGATGATTCTAGTTTTACTTATCGTCACTTTAATTTCTGTTTAACAACTAAAATTGAATAAGCAGAGGCATCGGTGGGTGATAGATAATATTTGGTTTCCGAACGCCCACTTGTGTCCCGTAAGACCCCGAGTACTTGATACTTGTTCCTTGATTTATCGCGCTATCCACATCCGGGAGGTATATGGGACCCCCCTCAGCCAGAGCTTGATTCCGTCTTATTTCTTGGGGCCACAAACTAGTTTGAGGTTTTATTGCTATCCTGTACTTATGCCATGTTTTACTGCTTTATTTACGATTGTGCGAGGTACTGCACACTGTACTGTTTAGGAAGCGGAGTGATTACGCGGTGTCGACAAGCCCCGTTTGGGGTTCCCAGTCGCTCACAGCCATTGACGCAGACCTTGAGGCCGTCTCGGAGCTTGCCTACTCCGTTGCGGGTTCTACTCAAAGGGGTGGCCCCCTGAAATATTTCTGAATCTTGTGATTGCTGTGTCGTGAAGGCCTCGTTGGGTTTTGATTTGGTTTTTCCGAGGTTGATCGAGTGTGTGTTGCTATTGGTGCACCCCGGCCGGGTAAAACTTTCTGAAAGCCGTGTCCGCGGATATGGACGACTTGGAGCACAGTTTCTTGATCATAGACAAGCATAACTAAAGTTTACTGCTATAAATTTGACTTATAATGACTAGTAATCAGCTTCACTATAATGGAATGGCTAATTAATACTGCCCACAATTGCTTGTTGGAGTGTCGCTTGCGACGATTGTACATGACTAGTAACTATTGCAACTACAACGAATTGGCTGAATAAAAGTACCAACAACTGCTGGGTTTTGGGTTATCTCATGCTATCTGTACCTGATTAGTAATTGGTGCAACTATCACGAAATGGTTAACTAAAAGTGCCCACTGTTTACTTTATCAGGACGATTATCTAAACCTGACTAGTAATTGATGCAACGATAACTGAATAAATAAAACTGCCAACGGTGTGAGTTCCTCGGTTGACCTCCTCGTTTGGTCTCGAGGGGGAAACACCAGGATGGGTTTGTTTGGTGTTAGCTTCAGGTTGGATCCGGTTAGGTCACTCTTATCCCTCTCTGATATCCGCCAGTTGTACCGAGTCTCTATAGGTTGTTTAGTGCAAGCTGCCGCTGCCGCTTCAGTCCACCATACCTATGTAGGCGAGGACCGCCGAATTCTAGCCTCGCCGTGTACTGGCCTCAGTACTGACGCTCCTTCTTTGTTTTCTGCTTTGCCTTTGTCGGCACCCCTTTGGTTAACAGGTTTTGAGATCGACGCCGTTAGCAGGGTTACCCTTCCGGCTTGGCCTGGGCAGGGTTATGGACGCCATTGGTTATTCTTCAGGGCTCTTAGCCCCATTTGCATCTTGTCCGTAGCTGGACGCTATAACGCTTTCAAGGTGATTTGGGTCTTTGTATATTATATCTGTATTCTTGGCTCCTTGAGCCGCTGCTATATATATCTGTCTGTGGGTCCCATCGAGGACTGTTGTGTAATGTTATTACTTCGTTTTCCACCCGCATGAAAGTGCCTGGTGGGCACCTTTGAATCGTTTCTATGCGGGTTTGGTGAATTTCGCCCAAACTTGCATAGGTCCGATTCTGAGGGTGTTACAGGAAGGGACTCATCGACAGAAAGGGGCCCATAAGGAGGAAGAGAAGGCTACTCCGGCAGTGCGAGGCCTTGTACATGGTGGCGGCCGTGAGGATATGGTCCAGAGAAGCTTTTGGAGGAGGCGTCAGTCTCCTTGCAATCTGAGTTCAGGCCACGTCGCCGCAGTCCCATGCTCCAGGGATACTGACCTGCATAAGAATTGGCCGCTCCGGCCGGAGGCGCACAGAGATAGAAGAAAATCAATCTATCTATGGGCATGCATGGCTATCAGACCAGCTCGAGAATCCCCTCCAGATCGTATGGGCCGGTCTGCGAATCAATCTCTGTGCCAGGCATGTACGTCGACGAATTTTGGCTAGCTCGTGTGAATCAATCTCTGTGCGAGGCATGTACGCCGGCAAATTCTGGCTAGCTCGTGCGATCGATTTGGTATAAGTTTTTTCTAGGGTTTCCTCTGAATCAGATGTAGAGAAGATAGGCACTATATATGGGTTGATTTTCTGGTTCAGATCAGATGTAGAGAAGAGAGTTAGAGAGCCACTATATATGGGCTGATTTTCTGGTTCTATAGGTTACCGACGACCAGTGGGGAGCCTGGGAGGAGTCGTGTGGGTGTCGGTTTGTTGGCCCTTCGCCCTTGGCCCATGCGTACGTCGTGAGGGCGGTCGGTTCCATGAAGCGACCGGGAAGGAGAGGTAGCAGCAATCTTACGAACCATCACTTAGGCGGTGGCAACGATTGTAATTATGTTTAGAAACAGAGCCAAAACTGTCTAGAAAAAGGTAATACTTACTGAAAATAATACTATATATAAACAAACTGGTATTTCGCTTATAGATGGCATTGGTGGGTAATTTGATATCTGGTGTGAGAATAAAACGGTCTAAAAAAGAATTGGACAGCAATAAAAACTTCATGCTTTATTATTAGATACTAGCTGAATGTTCACTATAGTCTAATAAATTTACACCCGATAGCATATATGCCCATGCATTGCAACGGGAATATAAGCGAGTGGTGTTAAATTTACACCCGATAGCACATATGCCCATACAATGCAATGGGAATAAAAGCGAGTGGTGTTTCAAACATATCGGGAGTTTGACCCCAGCTGCTTATGCTACCATTAAGAATGATAGGTTTTCTTAGTAGTTATCGTCTCACCCTCTGGCACATGATTCCTTTTGCAAACAATTTATTCTTTCTAATATAACGAGCCACACTACACTGTG
Organism: Avena longiglumis; assembly: GCA_030063025.1. NCBI lineage: Eukaryota > Viridiplantae > Streptophyta > Magnoliopsida > Poales > Poaceae > Avena > Avena longiglumis. Next base: position 153,016,449 of record CP125977.1, on the reverse strand, counting down.
CATCCAAAAAAATAAATGTAATCCAAGGCAAACTTAAGCACACTTGTAATGTGGTGCAAACTGTAGCAATGATCAACCTTTATATTCTTCTATTGCATTCCTTTTCTCCTTATAATATAATGGGTAGCTCTAATTGTTCTGTATGCGTGTATTTAAACAAAAAATTAAAAAATGTCTAAACGACACACACGGTTGCAATGGACAAATTTCTCATTTGTCCATGTGACCAGGAATATAATGATGTAGAGCTCTTGTCTTGTAGCATCAACATATGTCTGAATAATTTAACCTACCGAGTTGCATCAGTGACATCCTTCCATATGCACCCTCGATGTAGGCATCCTCACTGGTCTTAGGGACCAGTCACATGGAGATCTATAAAAGCCAAATGCAAACTAAATGGAACAAAAGAAAACAGATCATAGTTTAGCTGCCGCAGTGCATGCACGGGACCGACCCGCACGGTTCTAGACGCATCCTGTAGCATCCCAGTTGTCTAACCACTGTAATGCTACTAAGTTTAATAATAAAATGGGCCACTTCCAACATATAATTGTTGCATCATCATCATATCATGCTCATGTCATCATGTCCCCTTGCATTTGAGCATCATATAAAACCTTTTCTTGTTTGCTTCTTATCTCATGTGCATGATTAATTGTAGTTGCTTCTTGATATTGTATTTGGTTCTTACTAAATTGTTAAATGCCCAAGTTGAGTTGGGGGCATCTCTCTTTTGCCTCCACCACCTTTCCTCACCACCTTATAATTCCACCATCCAATAATATGGGCTTGGCCTTTTGTTGAGTTATCTCTAGCCCATGTTGTTGGTTGGATCCAACCATATATCTTTGCTTGGCCTTGTCCACACTATGGAATGCATATGGATAATGCCAGAATTATAACCTTGTTTTCACAAGAGTAACCTGGCATTAATTAATCTGCATGGGCCATGCAAGTACCATACACCCTAGCTTTGGCTTTTGTTTGGATTTCTAAATGGAGCCTTCTTCTTTGCTTGATCATGTTTGGATAGTATAAAATCCTAGCTACCCCCCCCCCTCTCTATCTTTGGATCTTGCTTGTTCCTTTGTGGATCATGCATGGTCCATTAGAACCACATCATCACCTTGACCATCTATCCTCCCTCTTCTTCTTTTCTTGTCTGATCTTGCTAGAGCTTGCTTGAAGCTTGCATAACCAAGATTAGTACCCTCCACCTTCTTACCCTTGCAAGCAAAAGACTCTAATTAAATCTATCCTAAAAACCAAAACCTAAACCCTATTTTATATCTATCCTAAATCCAAAACCCTATTTTACTATTAACCTAAACTAAACCTTAAACTACTTTTTCCTCTAACAAAACCCAAACATTCTCTCTCTCTCTTCTTTTCTATCCTAAACTAAATCCACTTTGCATACATCCTAACATAACCCCTACATCTAATTCTACCTCTAAACCAAACTAAAACTACACCCTAATCTACCCCCTCTTACCTAGCAAAACCCCCATGCCCCTAACCTACCTAGCCCGGCCATCCTCCCTTACATGCTGCCCACCCATTCGCATCTCTCCCTCTCTTCCACAGCCACACGTGACCACCCTCACCCTATGCCCTAGCCGACCATCCCCTCTCCCCTTCCCCTTTTTCTTCCTCTCAGCTAGTACCTGCCCAGCGCCCCGGCCCACCTGCCAGCGACCCTGCCCAGCGCCCCGGCCCACCTGCCAGCCACCCTAGCGGCCTCGCCACCCTGCCGTGCCCTCCTAGCCGTGCCGATCACGTGATCAGAGGAGGAGGCGCCAGAGACGACCTACCCCTCCCCCACGCTACCACCTGCCCCCCTGGCGTCCTTATCTTCCCACCTCTCTCTCACCCAAAGACCCCCAGATCCACCCGCATGCCCCTGCCTCTCCCTTCCTTCCTCATCGCCACTGCCTCACCACCCTTGTGCAGACGGTGAAGGGAGGCTGCAGGTGTCGAGGGCGTTCGAGCTACTTCTTGACGCCGGAGCAGACGCGAGGAGGGAAGGAGAACCGCCGGAGCGGCGGCCCGTCGCCAAACCCTAGATCGTCGGAGCGCCAGCCTCGCCGTTGATCGCCTCTACCCCTGGCCGTTTCGAGCACACCGTCACGTTCGCGGTGAGTTCCTGAACCTCCCTGACAAACTCCCATCCTCGCTCGCTTCCTGGTTGCGCCGTTTGTTTCGTCGAACGCCCTGCGTGCGCCATCGCCTCGCCACCTGCCGCCAGCACCGCACGCCGCATCACCTTACCTAGCCCGCGAGTGACCCCAGCGGCCGCGGCCGCAGCGAGGCACCGCGTCATGCGAGCCCGAGATCGAGTTCGAGCCTGCCCTCGCCACGCCAGCGCGCCCTGCGTCGAACGCCGCGAGAAGAGAAACAGTGCCACGGCCGTCCTTTTGCGGAAAACCCCTTCCAGTTCCTGTTTTGCCAGCCCGCAAGTCCTCGAGGCCCCACACGCCAGCGTCTGTGGGGATCTTGCAAAAAGGCTCCCCGGAGAAACGTGTTTTAACCCGCAGTCCTCCCGATCAGCGTGTGTGTTTCGAAATTGCCCCTGTCCTTTTGTTCATCCACCATGGTCCAGCGTGGCCCATTGTCGATCTCTCTGGCGTTTATAAATAGGTCCCTAGATTACATTTATTCAACCCGAGGTCCAGGTTGCTCTCGAGCCTGCCCGTGGGCAGATGCCCCGCCCACATGTCTGACTCGAGGCTAGCTGAGGCTGGGTGAAAAACGCGTTTGAGCTGTTTTTAAAATTCAAATCTGTTAAATAAATCCAAATTTTCAAATTATTTTCAGATTTATATAACTTTTGCATGCTTTATCCAAAATAGACAAATGATATATGTTTTGGATTCATAAAAATGAGAAGAATTCAAATATGCCATCTGTTTAGGGTTTTGCACCAGTAAATTTCCAAGTTTGTTTAATTACTTCAATTGCCACTAGAATTTCTTAATTAAATAACTTTTGTTTGGAAAATCCAAATTAAGCATATGAGTAGTCTAAATTGATCAGCTCGACGAGACCTTTCCGTTTATGATATCCATGATTTCAATTGCAGCATGCATCATATAACTATATAATGAACAACAACTGTTATGACAACAAAATCTGACTAAAACCCAAATCAAATGTTATTTCCTTGTTCTTCACACCTCACCATGCCATGCTACCTTTCTTGCCATGTAAATTGTGCATCATTCATCATGGCATAATTGTTTGCTTGACGCATCTTATTCATATGCTTGTGCTCTATATTTATGTTGGCCTTGTTTGTTTGGTTTTCTCGGATAGAACCGGCGGGGTTGTATCAAGAGAACAGGAGCACTACCAGAACCGTCCTTTGCTTCAACAGAGACACCAGGCAAGCACTACCACATGCTTGCATACATCTGATACCTTTTGCCTCTATCTTATTCTTGCATCATTGAGTCGCGATTGCATTAAATTGAATCCCAAGTATGCATAGCCTTTACTTTTAAACCCCACCAAGCTTGTATCCTCCATCCCATGAGCCACTACTATAGGAGTTGTTTGAGCCATGCGAGTCGTAGAAACGACATGTGTAGGGTTTGTGAGTCGATGAATAACGAGGTACTTAAACAACTTAACTTTGAGTAGTTACGGGATAACTAAAGAAAGTGGCACCGGTGGGCAATATCGCTATTTGGTTTTCCTGCTCACTTGTGTCCTGTAAGACCCCGAGTACTTGATTCCTGTTCCTTGATTTATCGCGCTGTCCACATCCGGGAGGTATATGGGACCCCCCTGAGCCAGAGCTTGATTCATTCTTATTTCTTGGGGCCACAAACTAGTTTGAGGTTTTATTTACGATCCTGTACTTATGCCATGCTTCTTTGCTTTAATTACGATTGTGCGACGGATAGCACCTTTGTCTTGTTAGGATCGGGACACGATTCAGCGGTGTCGACAAGCCCGTTTGGGGTTCCCGATCGTTCTGACCGTCCACCGACACCTTGAGGCCGTCTCGAGCTTGTCTACTCCGTTCGGATTCTACTTAAGGGTGGCCCCTGAAATATTCTGAATCTGTGATTGCTTTGTCGTGAAGGCCTCGTTGGGTTTTGATTTGGTTTTCGAGGTCGATCAGTGTGTGTTGCTATTGGTGCACCCGGCGGGTAAAACTTTTCTGAAAGCCGTGTCATGTTATGGACGACTTGGAGCACAGTTTCTTGATCATAGACAAGCATAACTAAAGTACCGCCTTAATTTGACTAAGTAACTTGACTAGTAAATAGTGCAATACTCACGGAATGGTTAATAAAATTGCCAACGGAAGGGGGGTTGTTCGTCCACTTCCTTGTTGGTAAGCAGGGAGGAGGATGGATCGGATGAGATTACCATTATAACTGTTGTACTTAATTCACGGACATCCGTCTATCATTGGTTAGGCGGATGGTTAGCGCTTATCTGTAGAATTGCTAGGATTTATCTTTTGCTGCAATTGCGTCACCCCAGGTTGTGTCCCCTTTAGAGGCATTAAGTCTTGCTGAGTACCCTTAGGGTCTCACACGATAAATTCTTGATTCAGATGAACAGGTACCTTCTCAGGACGGATACTGGGTGGAAGAAGCCGATGATGGGGGCAACGATCGTATGGTGTAGAGATTCCGGGCACGGGGATCCGTGAGACCTGTAGTTGGGATGTGCTTATTTTCTCTGGCATCTTATGCCTATTTGCTTCTTATCCGTACTCGGATCTTGTTTGCCTTCGCATGATACTACGATGTGTCTTTGTATGAGGAGCTATCCTAAATTATAGATGTATCCAGGTCATTTGAATCTTCTTAGTATGGCGTTGGTATATTCCTTTCTTTCTAGATGGTGTGGCTCGATGTACTTTTGTATGGTGGCTTGCGTACATACCCACTTGTGTCGTAGTTGATCCCTTCGCTTCGCCGCCTACGTCTGAGTCCCGTTGAGAGGTTAGCGGTTGGGACGTCTGAAAGGACTACCGTGAGTGGCTTTTGGGGCCCCGTACTATTTCAACCGCTATCTCTCATCCAGGCTTGTATCTAGGGCGTAGTTCACCGAGGTAGTTACAATTGGTATCGAGCCATCCCGACCTTGAGGTTTCAGCCAAGCAGTCGTTGTCGATCTAGCAAATATTTTGAGTAGTTATGTATATTAGGGAAAAACAAAAGCGAGAGTAGGACTGCTTCCACTTTTCTTCTTACCCTCCCACCCACCCTTTTACGGTAAGGAAGTGTAGCGTTTTCAATCCTCTTCTCAAGTTCAAACTAGGATTCACGTGTTCGGGTTTACGTAGTACCATAGGATGTGTGTGTGTGTGTGTAGTCCCTTGTCTATCTGTTGCATCCAAGTTGTTATCTTATCGCCTTTGGTTATCAAGCTGTTGGTACATTCCGTACCAACAGGCTTTTGTAAACCGCGCATAATCTATCTTCCTTTTGTATCAAGCGCTAGCTTGTTTGGGGTGTTCGTTTACGTAGTACCAATCTTTAGGTTTCGCCGTGGAAAGAAGGGGTTAGGATATGTGTTCCACTTGTTCATGTCTTGAGTAATGATTTGAGTGCGGGATGGAGTCGCGACCATACCACTACTTGTATCATTTGCTTTTGTATATTGGATCGGTAGAGTCACTAATCTTGATTCGTTAAGTAATTTTGCGCATCTATTGGTATTTTAATGCCGAAATTTGTGGAAATTTTTTCTTTGATATGTTTGTGTACCACACTCCTTTTCAGTCGTGTGCGATATGCTTAATATCTTTGAGGTGATATGAACTTTGTTGATATTTTCATATCATCTCAGTAAATTGTATCCTTTAATCTTGGTTAATTCCATCTTGGTACTATTTTGGATTATTATCATCTTCCATTATAATCTTGACTTGAGTTTTACATCAATGACGGATGGCTCCCCACCGGGATGAGGAGGACATTCCTCCAGGCTGGGCTCGTTGTCAAGCATTGCAAATGCTCTGGCATGCAAGAGAACCATTGCGCTTGAGGAGGCGTCAGAAGGCGAGTTCACTCCACTTCCTCCACCTCCCAAGCGTGGTGACATCAAGAACTTCCTCAAGTTCAGCCAGCCCGATTCGATGTGTCCCGACCTCTTGATGCGATGATTGGTCTGCGAGATCTCAAGGCTGCTAGAGGCTGGCGATGTGCGAGCAGGAATGGGTAAAGTGTGCTACTCACTGCTCAAGGGAGACGCAGCTCTATGGTGGGAAAACTATTTGAAGGCTAGCTGCCTTGGGCTGACCTACTTGGGAGAGGTTCTTTGGAGCTTTCAAGGCAGTTTCTCTCGGAGATTGTGATGGAGCGGATGAAGGATGCTTTCCTCAACTTGAAGCGGGGCAATGATAACGTCAACACCTACATCGGGAACTTCATGAACTTGTCTCGCTATGGTGGTGATGAGGTATCGATGACAAGAAAAGCGAGAAGAGATTCGGGCAAGGGCTCAATCGTCGATCAAGTATGCACTCACGCATGCATGCAAGACGGCAACCTTCACGGGCTGCAGCATATGGCACTACAAGAGGAGGCTAGTAGGCAGATGTTCGAGGAGTCCAAGAAACATAGCAGGGATGCATCAAGCTCGGCAGCAATGGCAACTCCTTCTAAGCGGCGTGTCTGGGTTCCTAACACCCCACCGTCGCTCCCGGCTCCACCAAGACCTGCGAGCTTCACGCCAAGGCCACCAAACTTCACCACTGCGGCTCCCAGGGGCTACAACAACCCTTACCCTGGAGCGCCTGGCGGAGTCCCTGGCTTCTCTGCTCCACGTCCAGCTGGTGCCTGCTTCACATGTGGAGGTCCTGGACATTCCCACTGGAACTGTCCAATGAAGAACAAAGCTCTCCCTCAACCCCCGCCAAGATCTGCAACAAGCTCTCCCTCGGTTCGTGCACCACCGCCTCGGGCTCTCAACATCAACACTAAGCCCGGGTCTGCGGTTGTTCGAGCTAACTGCGTCAACGCCTCTCAAGCTGAGCTCGCACCTGGAGTTGTCATGGGTATGCTCTCAGTTAACTCAGTCCCTGCACGAGTTCTCTTTGATTCTGGTGCATCGCATTCTTTTGTGTCTCACAAGTTTGCAAATGAGAACGAGTTAGTCATGGTCCCTCTCCAAAAGCGGTTAATGGTTCTTTCTCCTGGGGCAAACATGAGGGCTGCTCATATCAGTCATGGAAATCAGATCGAGATTGGTGGCTCTTCATTCTTGGCTTCTTTGATTGTTCTGGGCAACTCTGACATTGATGTCATCCTGGGCATGGATTGGTTGACAGCAAATGCAGCTGTGATTGATTGTCTTTGAGCTTTCGGTGGCTTTGAAGATCCCTGAAGGCCATCTAGTCTTTTCTCCAAGTCTGACTCCTGATGTCCAGCTCTATTCCTTGGCTGCTCTGAATGATGATGCCATGGAAGCTATTCAGAAGGTACCAGTGGTCTGTGAGTTCCCGGATGTTTTTCCTGAAGAGTTGCCAGGTATGCCTCCGGATCGCGAGGTTGAATTCGTGATCGAGCTTGAACTGGGCGGCTCCTATCTCCAAGAGGCCATATAAAATGGGTCCTTCTGAGCTAGCTGAACTCAAACGACAACTTGATGAACAAGAGAAGTTGGGTTTCATTCAGCATAGCACTTCTTCTTGGGGTAGTCCAACAATCTTCGTGAAGAAGCGTGACAGAACCGATAGGCTCTGTGTTGACTACCGGGCTCTAAATGCTAAAACCATCAAGAACAAATATCCTCTCCCTCGGATAAATGATCTATTTGATCGGTGGCGAGGCTGTGGTGTTCTCTAAGCTTGATTTGAGAAGTGGTTATCACCAAATCAAAATCCGCAAAGAGGATGTGCCCAAAACAGCTTTCACCACTCGCTATGGCCTGTGAGTACACGGTCATGTCTTCGGTCTCACTGCACCTTTGCTACCTTCTCGAGGCTGATGAACTCCGTTTTCATGGAGTACCTGGACAAGTTTGTGGTGGTATATCTGGATGATATTCTCGTCTATTCCAAGTCCAAGGAGGAGCATGAAGAGCACCTGAGGTGTGTCCTGAACAAGCTTCGTGAGAACCGCTTGTATGCTAAGTTCTCAAAGTGTGAGTTCTGGTTGCCTGAAGTAACCTATCTGGGCCATGTCATCTCTGCCAAGGGCATTGCAGTTAACCCGGAGACCGTGAAGACAATAGTTGAATGGCTTCCTCCTGCTAATGTCAAGGAAGTGCGGAGTTTTCTCGGCTTGGCTAGCTATTGCCGTCGCTTTGTGCAGAACTTCTCGAAGATAGCAAAGCCTCTTACCGATCTCCTCAAGAAAGGCAAGAAGTATCTGTGGACACCTGCTTGCCAAGAGAGCTTTGAGACACTCAAAGCGAAGCTCACTTCCACACCAGTCTTGGTTCCTCCGGATACATCCAAGCCTTTCCAGATCTTCTGCGATGCCTCTTTGCACGGATTGGGTGCGGTCCTTATGCAAGAGAGACAGGTGGTTGCGTATGCCTCTCGTCAGTTGAAGACGCATGAGGTCAACTATCCCACATGACACAGAGCTAGCGGTGGTCTTTGCTTTGAAGCTATGGAGGCACTACTTGCTTGGGAACCGTTGTGAGATCTTCTCGGACCACAAGAGTTTGAAGTATATCTTCACCCAACGGATCTCAATCTTGACAAAGGAGATGGATTGAAGCCATCAATGACTTTGATGTGACCATCAACTATACCCTGCAAAGCAAATGTCATGGCGGATGCGCTTAGCGAAAAGCTTATGTCAACAACCTCATGGTGGAAGAGCGGACCCTCTCTTGTGCGAGAATTCCGTCGGTGAACACAGAATTGTGGAACAAGGGCATCTCTGAACCTTCGCTACTCCTCTCTTGGAAGAACAGATTCGGTCTCGTCGGTGGTGATCCGCACACCAAGAAGCTCATCGCTAAGCTTGGCACTCCAGTATGAATCCTTCCATGTTGATGATCGAACGCGCTCTTCTTTGATCACGGATGTTTGTTCCAAACTACCGGTGCGAGAGATCAATTGCTCAAGGAGGCACATGATTCGGTCCTTTCTATCCATCTGGCAGCACAAAGATGTACATGGACTTGAAAACACAATCTTTGGTGGCACAGGTTGAAAAGGTATTGTGCCAAGTACGTCTCGGAATGTGATGTCTGCCGCAGAGTCAAGGCTGTTCATCAGAAACCATTTGGTCTTCTACAGCCACTGCAACCTCCAGAGTGGAAGTGGGAGAAAGTTGAGATGGACTTCATCACGGGCTTTCCCAGGTCGCAGAAGGGCAACAATGCAATTTTTGTTGTCATCGACAGGCTTTCGAAAGTGGCACACTTCTTCCCAGTCAAAGAAACAATTTCTGGACTTCAGTTGGCTGAGCTCTATATCAACAGGATTGTCTCTTTGTATGGGGTTCCACTGGAAATCAGTTCAGACCGTGGGAGCATCTTCACCTCAAAGTTCTGGGAGAGTTTCCAAAAAGCTTTGGGAACGAAGTTGAACTTCAGCACTGCTTACCACCCTCAGTCGCAAGGACAAGTGGAGAGGATCAATCAGATTCTCGAGGACATGCTTAGAGCTTGCGTCATCTCGTTTGGCATGAAGTGGGAGGAATGCCTTCCATATGCTGAATTCTCCTACAACAGCTTCGGAAGAGTCGAAGATGGCACCATTCGAGGCACTCTATGGTCAAGTGCGAACTCCCATTGGTTGGTCGGTCAGGAGAAAGAATCTGGTTTGGTCGACATTGTGACTCAAGCGAGGAGAAGGTGCATATCATTCGGAGAACACGAAGATTGCTCGAGTCGTCGGAAGAGCAACTATGACAGAAGCACAGATATGGTATATGCCTGGTGATCTCGTCTACCTTCGTGTCACTCCCATGAGAGGAACACACCGCCTTGTATCAAAGGAAAGTTGGCTCCTAGATACATCGGTCCTTTCAAGATACGTGATAGAAGAGGAGAAGTTGCTTATGCACTTGAGCTTAGGAAAAACTCAAAGTCCATGATGTTTTCCACATCTCTCAGCTCAAGAAGTGCTTCAAAGACCCGGCAAGACCGTGGACCATGAGCTAATCGACCTCCAAGAAGATCTCTCTTATCAAGAGCACCCACCAAAATTCTTGAGACCATGAGCGAAGGACTGCAACAAGTCCATCAAATTACGCAAGGTGCGTGGTCACACCATTACATTGATGAAGCAACTTGGGAGCGTGAAGATCAACTCCGTGTCAACCATCCTTCTCTCTTTGTGTCTTCTTCTTCTTCTTCCTAGAATCTCGGTGAGATTCCTGTTTAGTGGGGGAGAGTTGTAGCATCCCAGTTGTCTAACCCCTGTAATGCTACTAAGTTTAATAATAAAATGGGCCACTTCCAACATATAATTGTTGCATCATCATCATATCATGCTCATGTCATCATGTCCCCTTGCATTTGAGCATCATATAAAACCTTTTCTTGTTTGCTTCTTATCTCATGTGCATGATTAATTGTAGTTGCTTCTTGATATTGTATTTGGTTCTTACTAAATTGTTAAATGCCCAAGTTGAGTTGGGGGCATCTCTCTTTTGCCTCCACCACCTTTCCCTCACCACCTTATAATTCCACCATCCAATAATATGGGCTTGGCCTTTTGTTGAGTTATCTCTAGCCCATGTTGTTGGTTGGATCCAACCATATATCTTTGCTTGGCCTTGTCCACACTATGGAATGCATATGGATAATGCCAGAATTATAACCTTGTTTTCACAAGAGTAACCTGGCATTAATTAATCTGCATGGGCCATGCAAGTACCATACACCCTAGCTTGTGCTTTTGTTTGGATTTCTAAATGGAGCCTTCTTCTTTGCTTGATCATGTTTGGATAGTATAAAATCCTAGCTACCCCCCCCCCCTCTCTATCTTTGGATCTTGCTTGTTCCTTTGTGGATCATGCATGGTCCATTAGAACCACATCATCACCTTGACCATCTATCCTCCCTCTTCTTCTTTTCTTGTCTGATCTTGCTAGAGCTTGCTTGAAGCTTGCATAACCAAGATTAGTACCCTCCACCTTCTTACCCTTGCAAGCAAAAGACTCTAATTAAATCTATCCTAAAAACCAAAACCTAAACCCTATTTTATATCTATCCTAAATCCAAAACCCTATTTTACTATTAACCTAAACTAAACCTTAAACTACTTTTTCCTCTAACAAAACCCAAACATTCTCTCTCTCTCTTCTTTTCTATCCTAAACTAAATCCACTTTGCATACATCCTAACATAACCCCTACATCTAATTCTACCTCTAAACCAAACTAAAACTACACCCTAATCTACCCCCTCTTACCTAGCAAAACCCCCATGCCCCTAACCTACCTAGCCCGGCCATCCTCCCTTACATGCTGCCCCACCCCAGCTCGCATCTCTCCCTCTCTCTTCCTGGCCACACGTGACCAGTACCACCCCCCTCACCCTATGCCCTAGCCGACCATCCCCTCTCCCCTTCCCCTTTTTCTTCCTCTCAGCTAGTACACCTTGCCGGCCCACACCTGCCCACCTTGCCCACCTGCCAGCCACCCTAGCGGCCTCGCCACCCTGCCGTGCCCTCCTAGCCGTGCCGATCACGTGATCAGAGGAGGAGGCGCCAGAGACGACCTACCCCTCCCCCACGCTACCACCTGCCCCCCTGGCGTCCTTATCTTCCCCACCTCCCTCTCTGTCTCACCCAGCACCCCCCAGATCCACCCCGCATGCCCCCTGCCTCTCCCCTTCCTTCCTCGCCATGCCACCGTCTACCACCTTGCTGTGCAGGCCGGTGAAGGGAGGCTGCAAGGTGTCGAGGGCGTTCTGGAGCTACTTCTGACGCCGGAGCAGACGAGAGGAAGGGCAGAACCCGGGCAGCCGTCGCCAAACCCTAGATCGTCGGGCGCCGCCCTCGCGTTGATCGCCTCTACCCCTGGCCGTTTCGAGCACACCGTCACGTTCGCGGTGAGTTCCTGAACCTCCCTGACAAACTCCCATCCTCGCTCGCTTCCTGGTTGCGCCGTTTGTTTCGTCGAACGCCCTGCGTGCGCCATCGCCTCGCCACCACTGACCGCGCGCGCATCACCTTACCTAGCATGAGTGACCCCAGGCGGCGGCCGCGTAGCGGGCACAGCGTCATGCGCCCCAGATCGAGTTGAGCCACCCTCGCCACGCGCGCGCGCGCGTCGACGCCTGAAGAGAAACAGTGCCACGGCCGTCCTTTTGCGGAAAACCCCTTCCAGTTCCTGTTTTGCCAGCCCGCAAGTCCTCGAGGCCCCACACGCCAGCGTCTGTGGGGATCTTGCAAAAAGGCTCCCCGGAGAAACGTGTTTTAACCCGCAGTCCTCCCCAGTGCCGCGTGTGTGTTTCGCAAATTGCCCCCTGTCCTTTTTGTTCATCCACCCGCGGTCCAGCGTGGCCATTGTCGATCTCTCTGGCGTTTATAAATAGGTCCCTGATTACATTTATTCAACCCGAGGTCGAGTTGCTCTCGAGCCTTGCCCGTGGGCAGATGCCCCTGGCCCACATGCGTGACTCAGGCTAGCTGAGGCTGGGTGAAAAACGTTTGAGCTGTTTTAAAATTCAAATCATTAAATAAATCCCAATTTTCAAATTATTTTCAGATTTATATAACTTTTGCATGCTTTATCCAAAATAGACAAATGATATATGTTTTGGATTCATAAAAATGAGAAGAATTCAAATATGCCATCTGTTTAGGGTTTTGCACCAGTAAATTTCCAAGTTTGTTTAATTACTTCAATTGCCACTAGAATTTCTTAATTAAATAACTTTTGTTTGGAAAATCCAAATTAAGCATATGAGTAGTCTAAATTGATCAGCTCGACGAGACCTTTCCGTTTATGATATCCATGATTTCAATTGCAGCATGCATCATATAACTATATAATGAACAACAACTGTTATGACAACAAAATCTGACTAAAACCCAAATCAAATGTTATTTCCTTGTTCTTCACACCTCACCATGCCATGCTACCTTTCTTGCCATGTAAATTGTGCATCATTCATCATGGCATAATTGTTTGCTTGACGCATCTTATTCATATGCTTGTGCTCTATATTTATGTTGGCCTTGTTTGTTTGGTTTTTCTCGGATAGAACCTTTGGCGGGGGTTGTATCAAGAGAACCGAGCACTACCGAACCGTCCTTTGCTTCAACAGAGACACCAGGCAAGCACTACCACATGCTTGCATACATCTGATACCTTTTGCCTCTATCTTATTCTTGCATCATTGAGTCGCGATTGCATTAAATTGAATCCCAAGTATGCATAGCCTTTACTTTTAAACCCACCAAGCTTGTATCCTCCATCCCATGAGCCACTACTATAGGAGTTGTTTGAGCCATGCGAGTCATAGAACAACATGTGTAGGGTTTGTGAGAGTCGATGAATAACGAGGTACTTAAACAACTTAACTTTGAGTAGTTACGGGATAACTAAAGAAAGTGGCACGGTGGGCAATATCTGCTATTTGGTTTTCCTGCTCACTTGTGTCCGTAAGACCCGAGTACTTGATTCTGTTCCTTGATTTATCGCTATCCACATCCGGGAGGTATATGGGACCCCCACTGAGAGCTTGATTCATTCTTATTTCTTGGGGCCACAAACTAGTTTGAGGTTTTATTTACGATCTGTACTTATGCCATGCTTTTGCTTTAATTACGATTGTGCGACGGATAGCACCTGTCTTTATTTAGGATCGGGACACGATTCCGCGGTGTCGACAAGCCCGTTTGGGGTTCCCGATCGTTCCACCGTCCACCCACCTTGAGGCCGTCTGAGCTTGTCTACTCCGTTGGATTCTACTTAAGGGTGGCCCCAAAATATTCTGAATCTGTGATTGCTTTGTCGTGAAGGCCTCGTTGGGTTTTGATTTGGTTTTCCGAGGTCGATCAGTGTGTGTTGCTATTGGTGCACCCGGCGGGTAAAACTTTCTGAAAGCCGTGTCCGCGGTTATGGACGACTTGGAGCACAGTTTCTTGATCATAGACAAGCATAACTAAAGTACCGCCTTAATTTGACTAAGTAACTTGACTAGTAAATAGTGCAATACTCACGGAATGGTTAATAAAATTGCCAACGGAAGGGGGGTTGTTCGTCCACTTCCTTGTTGGTAAGCAGGGAGGAGGATGGATCGGATGAGATTACCATTATAACTGTTGTACTTAATTCACGGACATCCGTCTATCATTGGTTAGGCGGATGGTTAGCGCTTATCTGTAGAATTGCTAGGATTTATCTTTTGCTGCAATTGCGTCACCCCAGGTTGTGTCCCCTTTAGAGGCATTAAGTCTTCTTGAGTACCCTTAGGGTCTCACACGATAAATTCTTGATTCGGATGAGCAGTACCTTCTCGGGCGGATCTTTGGGTGGAAGAAGCCGATGATGGGGAGCGATCGTATGGTGTAGAGATTAGAGACACGGGATCCGTGAGACCTGTAGTTGGGATGTGCTTATTTTCTCGGCATCTTATGCCTATTTGCTTCTTATCCGTACTCGGATCTTGTTTGCCGCTTCGCATGATACTACGATGTGTCTTTGTATGAGGAGCTATCCTAAATTATAGATGTATCCAGGTCATTTGAATCTTGCCGTATGGCGTTGGTATATTCCTTTCTTTCTAGATGGTGTGGCTCGATGTACTTTTGTATGGTGGCTTGCGTACATACCCACTTGTGTCGTAGTTGATCCCTTCGCTGCCGACTCGCCGCCCGTCTGAGTCCCGTTGAGAGGTTAGCGGTTGGGACGTCTGAAAGGACTACCAGTGAGTGGCTTTTGGGGCCCCGCCGTACTATTTCAACCGCTATCTCTCATCCAGGCTTGTATCTAGGAGCGTAGTTCACCGAGGTAGTTACACATCCCTTCGTTGAGAGTCGCCCACCCGTCCACGACTCCTCTCCCCTTCTCCCCGGCGGCCTCGCCGGCCGATGGGGAGGGGGGAGGGGAGGTCGTGCCCTCCTCTGTAGTTGTAGGTATCCTTGTAGTGGCCTTGTGCCGGTAGTTGGCCTCGTTCCTGTAGTTTGGAGCTGGGGTAAAGATCCATGCGACTGGATCTGGATCCAGGTAGGGTTCACCCTCCTCCTCTTGCTGTGCTCTCCGGCCGGCCTTGGTGGTGAGAGGAGATCAGAGCAGTTGGAGGTGTCGTGGACTATGATACGTCCAATTTGCATCACCATTCTATATCATAATTTGCCTCTATTCATTGATATATTTCATATTAAGAGGTGTTACTTATATCTTTTCATTTGTTTTTTGCATATTGGATGATTCTTGGAGGATGAACTGCCGGAGTTAGGATTCTGATGGAAAAAGCGGTGTTTTGATGCAATTTCGCGAAGGTCAGAAAAATACCAGAAAAACTACGGGAAATCCTATTTTCCCAGAAGACGAAGGATGTTAGAAGGGGAGGCGGAGTTGGGCCACAGGGGCCCACACACCCCTAGGCGCGGGCCTCACTAGTCCACGCCTACAGGGGGTGTGGCCACCCTGGCCCACCTCTGGCTCCACCCTCTCGCCTATATATGCTCCTCGAAACCCTAATACATGGGGAGCGACCATAGAAAGATTCTGCTGCCTCTACGGGGCGGAAAACACCGAGAGAGAAAGAGCTCTCCGGCAGACAAATTTCTGTCGGGGAAATTCCTTCCCGGAGAGGGGATATCGTCGCCATCAACACCATCATCAAGCTAGACTTCATCGGGATCATCATCATCATCCACACCATCATCTCCACCAACACCATCATCACCACTCCATCCCGCAGTAACAATTGTGTTGAATCTTGCATAGTTCTTAGGGCAAACTTTCCCGGTGTTGATTACTATTGTAGTTGATGCCTGTGAGTGGAACCATTGAATTATTGTTTATGTTCAGATTGTTATCCATTACCATATCATCTCTGATCTTGATCCATATGATGTCTCGTGAGTAGTTCGTTTAGTTCTTGAGGACATGGGAAAAGTCATGTTGTTAGTAGTGGAATTGTGTTGAGGTATTATTCAATGGTTTAATATTTAAGTTGTGGTGATATTCTTCTAGTGGTGTCATGTGAACGTCGACTACATGATACTTCACCTATTATTCAATGTAGTCGACGTTCACATGACACCACTAGAAGAATAGCACCACAACTTAAATACTAAACCATTGAATAATATCTCAACACAAATCCACTACTAACAACATGACTTCTCCTATGTAAGTCTGAACTCTCTCGGTGTTTTTCAAATGAAAGCGGAATCTTTCCTTGTGTTTACGGTTTGAGGAGAAGATATAGCGAGAGAGAAGATTTGAGGCCACGGTGGGCCACACCGCTGTAGGCGACCCGAGGGTGTCACGCCTTTGGGGTGTGGGTCCCTTGTGGCCCATCTCCGCCTCCCCTTCTGGCTTCCTTCGTCTTCTCAGAAAATATGATTTCCATAATTTTTCTGGTATTTCTCCGATCTTCGCGAAATTGCATCAAAACACCTCTTTTTCCATCAGAATCCTGAGTCCGGCAGTTCATCCTCCAAGAATCATCCAACATACAAAAACGGATGAAAATACATAAGTAACACCTCTTAATAAGAAATATATCAATGAATAGAGGAAAATTATGATATAGAATGGTGATGCAAATTGGACGTATCAACTCCTCCCAAGCTTAGACCTTCGCTTGTCCCCAAGCGAAAACTGAGCTCAGTAAACATGTCCACAGGTTTATGGAGTGACGTGTTGGTAGGGGTGACCCCTTGGGGTGGCCCGATCTTTCACGAATACCGTGGAAATCGAGGGTAAGCGAGTGGAAATAGGAGGGGGATGAAATCCATGAACACACACACGAAGAACTCGATGAACACACACATGCAAAAACACGATACAAGCCGAGAGCTCACGCCGATGGCAACCGGTCCAACACAATCCCTAGGATCGGCGTTGGGCAAGACACTCTCCCACGGACAACAACGGGGGTGAGAGGCTTGATGAGATCTTGACTACTTGGGGACGAGACACCGGTATCCCAAGGACTTGTACAACTTGAACGCACGAGGCAAAATCCAAGAGGTTGTGGATAATTTGGTGCTCCTTGTCAAGGAGCATGAGACAAATAGTTGATAGATCCTCAAAGGGGTGTCTTCAACTACAATTATCCAAGTCTAGGGTTTACAATAGAGGGGTGGGGCTATTTATAGGCCAGCCACTTAAACATGGGTAGTTTCGGGATAAAACTAGAAGTTGGGGCAAAACTGGGGGTTACATGGGCCAGGCCCAAAAGGCCTTGACATGCCTGGCGTCGAGCAGTCCGGAGACTGCGGTGTCGGGTCCGGAGACTCCGGTCTGGGCCGGAGACTCCGATCAATCTCTGGACCCGTCTCCGGAGGGGCCTTCTAACTGTCCCTGGCTTGGTTCCTGGGGCTGGACCGGAGGATGGTCCGGAGATTCCGGTGTATAGAACCGGAGACTCCGGTGTACAGGGCTCCAGCAGCGTCTTCTCCTGGTCCTTCTTCCTTGGGGGCTTGGTGCAGCACGGTTGCTTCATAGCTGAGGATACATAACGTAGTTGCATGAAGTAGCAAGCCGTCCAAAGATATATCAAAGTCACATGAGGAAATGAGCGAGTTAACCTTAGCTTGCAGGAGCTTGGCTCGAGCGCGAGTCATTGGTCCACTTGGGGAACTAGGTGGTGTAGATGGAGGTGCGTCCGTAGGACGGGCTGCATCAGCTCCCCTCCCTTGGGAAAGAGTCGTCCTCGACTCTTCATGGTTTACATCTTGATTCTCTCCATGGTACGGTGATAGGTCCTTGACGTTGAACGTATTGCTCACTAGGTACTTGGAGGTTGGTATGTCGATGACGTATGCATTGTTGTTGATTCTTTTGAGGACCTTGAAGGGGCCATCTCCTTGGTTTGAGCTTGGAGTCGCGATCATTGGGAAAGTGGTCTTTGCTCAATTGTATCAACACAAGATCGCCTTCTTCTAAGATTAGCTCCTTGTTCTTGTTTAGCCTTGATGCTTGGCGAAGAACTTGTTGCTCGATCGTAGCTCTTGTGTCTTCATGGAGTTTCTTCATTGTTTGGGCACGCTTATCAACGTCCATATTGGTGCGGTCATGAAGAGGAAGGGGGAGGATATCGGGCGCAGTGAGAGGCTCGAATCCATAGACGATCATGAACGGGCTCCTCATGGTGGTGGAGTGTTTGGCGCGGTTGTAGGAGAACTCGGCGTGTGGAATACATTCCTCCCAATCTTTAAGGTTCTTCATTATCAACACACGTAGAAGTGTTCCAAGGCTTCGATTGACGACCTCGATTTGTCCATCGGTTTGAGGATGCGAGGCGGACGGGAATAGGATCTTGATGCCGAGCTTGGACATGAGTGTCTTCCAAAAGTAGCTCATGAATTTGACGTCGCGGTCAAAGACGATTGTTCTTGGTACACCGTGTAGCCGAATTATTTCCCTGAAAAACAAATTTGCTACATGTGAAGCATCATCGGTCTTGTGGCACGGAATGAAGTGTGCCATTTTGGAAAAAAGATCCACTACCACAAATATAGAATCATGACCATGTTTAGATCTAGGAAATCCTAACACAAAGTCCATGCTAATGTCCGACCAAGGTGCATGAGGAATAGGCAATGGCATATAAAGACCAAAGGGGTTAGACTTAGACTTAGCTTGGACACAAGTAGTGCATCGTTGGACGTGGCGCTCCACGTCGCGCTTCATCTTGGGCCAATAGTAGTGAGTGGAGAGCATGTCATATGTCTTATCACGGCCAAAGTGACCCATAAGGCCTCCACCATGGGACTCTTGAAGAAGCAAAATTTGGAGAGACGACTTCGGAATGCAAAGCTTGTTTTGTTTGAAAAGAAAACCCTTATGAAAATAGAAATCATCAACCCCTTTTTCTATTGAACACTTTGCAAAAATTGATCCAAAGAATGGTTCGGACGCGTACAAAGATTTGATGTCATCAATACCCAAGACATTTACTTCGAGTCGCGTAAAAAGGTTTGTGTTTCTGCGAGACAAAACGTCCGCTACTATATTTTCTTTGCCCTTCTTGTACTTGACAATGTAAGAAAAAGATTCCATGAACTCAACCCATTTGGCGTGCCTTTTACTCAAATTAGCTTGGCCCTTAAGATATTTCAATGACTCATGGTCGGAATGGATGATAAATTCTTTGGGCCAAAGGTAGTGTTGCCACACCTGAAGGACACGAATCAAGGCAAAAAGCTCTTTGTCATAAATTGGATAGTTAAGGCGTGCGTCGTCAAGTTTCTCACTATGGTATGCAATAGGATGCCTATTTTGCAATAGGACGCCTCCAATGCCAATAGCACTAGCGTCACACTTGATCTCAAAAGTTTTTGTGAAATCCGGTAAAGCGAGGAGTGATGCTTCTGTGAGCCTCTTTTTGAGCTCATCAAACGCTTTTTGTTGCTCTTTGCCCCAAACGAATGTGACATTTTTCTTGGTCAACTCGTTGAGAGGGCAAGCAATGGTAGAAAAGTCTTTCACAAAGCGACAGTAGAAACCGGCCAACCCATGAAAACTACGGAGTTCACTAACATTGGTAGGTATGGGCCAATCTCGTATGTCCTTAACTTTTGAGACATCAACTTCAATGCCATTAGAAGACACAACAAAACCAAGGAAAATCAGTTTGTCTTTTGCAAAAGTGCACTTTGGGAGATTAGCATAGAGCTTTTCATGAGGAAGGATTTGGAGAACCTCCCTAACATGAGTAACATGCTCCTTTAGTGACTTGCTATAGACAAGGATGTCATCAAAGTAAACAATGACACTCTTCCCAATGAGAGATCTCAAAATATGGTTTATGAGGCGCATGAAGGTGGATGGGGCATTAGATAAGCCAAAAGGCATAACCAACTATTCATAGAGGCCAAGTTTGGTCTTGAAGGCGGTTTTCCACTCATCACCCTCGGCCATGCGTATTTGATGGTAACCACTACGAAGATCAATTTTCGAAAATATAGTGGCTCCACACAACTCATCAAGCATGTCATCAAGATGTGGTATAGGATGTCGATAACGCACGGTGATAGCATTGATTGGACGACAGTCAATGCATAACCGAAATGTATCATCCGTCTTTGGGACTAGAATCACGGGTAACGCGCTTGGGCTAGTGCTTACTTGGATCAAACCTTTGGAGACGAGGTGGTTGATTTGTTGTTCTATCTCCTCTGTCTCTTCCGGGTTCGTGTGATATGCGGTGTAGTTTGGGAGGGGTGCGCCGGGTATGAGGTCGATGCGATGCTCAATTCCACGAAGAGGGGGTAGTCCATGGGGAAGCTCTTCGGGAAACACATCTTGGAATTCCTTCAAAATAGTACATCAAAGAAGGAGGAACATTTGTCAAGTCATTAGTTTCTTGCGCTAGTCCCTTGCATATAAGGACATAGTGCAAGATGGATGAGTTGTTCCTCACTTCTCTCATCTCACTTTTGGTGGCAAGAAGAACACTCTTAGTTTTTCCACTTGAGTTTGGCTTGTGGCTCTCACTCACTATAGTGTGGTTCTCTCGCTCACCGCTCTTCGCACAAGGTGGTGTTGTGCTTTGCGCCCTCGCTAAAGCCTTTGCATTGTCCGCAATTATTTGGCTAGGAGTCATTGGTTGCAAAACACAAGTCTTTTCAAGCCACTTGAAGGTATAAGTGTTTGTGTGACCATCATGCAAAGCACGCTTGTCATATTGCCACGGTCTTCCTAGCAACATATGGCAAACCATCATGGGGACCACATCACATTCCACCGTGTCTTTGTATGGTCCAATTGAGAAAGTTACCGAGACGGTGTACTTGATCTTGACGGACCCTTGGTCACTTAGCCATTGTATATGGTAGGGATGCTTGTGTGGATGGAGGTTGAGGTTGAGCTTCTCACACAATTCCGTGCTTGCAAGATTGTGGCAACTCCCTCCATTGATGACAACTTTGATGGACTTCCCATTGATACCGACATGAGTTTGGAAGATGTTTGATCTTTGGTCTTGATTCTCATTGACTTGAGTAGTTAAGACCCTTGTGACCACAAGCGATGGACTTGCGTCATGCTCACACACAAGTAGTTCTTGGTCGTCTTCCGTATGTTGCCTAGCCAATGCTGAAGGGAATATGCCCTGAGAGGCAATAATAAAGTGTTTATTATGTATATTCCAAGTATATGATAGATGTTTATTTTGCATGCTATAATTGTATTAATACGGAAACGTTAATACATGTGTGTTTAATAAACAAACAGAAAGTTCCTAGTTATGCCTCTCTCATAAACTAGCTTGTTGATTAACAAGATGATCAAGGTTTCCTAATCATGGACATTGGATGTTGTTAATAACGGGATCACAACATTAGTGTAATGGTGTGATGAACATTCATCCGAAGTATAGCATTACGATCAAAGTCATTGAGTTTATATTGCTATAACAACTTACGAAGTGATCCTAATCCTTAGACCATGAGATCATGTCAATCACTAACACCGGAAGAGTTTCTTGATAACATCAAACGTCACACCGTAACAGGGTGATCATAAAGATGGATTCAGAACTAATAAAGTGTTATGTTGAGGCTCATGGATCGAGAGTGGAATTTGTTCATCCCGATGATGGATAGATATACTCTGGGCCCTCTCGGTGATATCACATTGATTATCTTGCAAGCAAGTGATTTGATCACTAGAATGTTATATCACAGGAACGAGAAAAGAGTGCATGTCGGTAACGAGATCAAACTAGGTATGGATATACCGATGATCGAATCTCGGAAATGTAATATATCGTGAAACAAAGGGATTAAGATACTAGCGTAAAAGGTTCCGACGATCACAAGAAAGTCATCGTTGAATGTGTGGGAGTCAGTATGGGTCTCCAGATCTCGCTTCTGATTATTGATCCGAGAGGAGTCTCGATCATGTATGCATTATTCACGAACCGTAGGGTGACACACTTAAGAGACACCGACATCCAATTGGAGCAAATGTTTCATGCCGAAAGAATGAACAAGCACAGGAATTTATTTCACTAGATACCAAAACAGGTTTTCGGGTGAAATTGCATAAAGTGGTTATGCATGTGAAATAGAATTCTAGCAAGGGGTTATTTGTGAATGTTTGTCATTAAAGTAATTGACAAAATTCTGAATAAAATAAAAGAGTTTTATTTAATGAGAGTTTGCATTAAATTTGGTGGAAATTTAATGGGAATTTGAGTGGACTTTTGAGTGGAGAGAATTTAAAGGAGATTTGTGAGTGGAGTGTCCACCCACATGAAGAGGGGAGGGCAAGGGGCAGCCCCATGCGTCGGCCACCCCCTTGGGGTTCCCCCCTCCTCCTATAAAAGGATCCCCTTCTCACTTGTCTCTCACACACCTCCTCGTGAAGGATCTCTCTCCCTCTAGAATTTATCCCCATGGTCTCGGACTAGCGAGATACATGTTCCGGTGGCTATTCGGCAAGAAAGAGTTGTGCTTCCACGCATCGCTGGAGTGAGGAGGCGGAGGTTGCTCGGTGCCTCGAGCGTGTGTGCGAAACGGATGCGCTGGCTGATTTGACGCTAGGACTTCCTCTCGATCTTGAGATCGGCAAGAGATCGTCTACATCAACCACGAGTTGAACTCGTTAAGCTTTGTCGGTCTTCAAGGGTATGTTCTCTACGGATATACATCCGCCCGTTGTTTGTATCTAGTAGATAGATCTTGGTATATAGTTCACATCATAGGAAATTTTTTGTTTTCTATGCTGCGAACCCTTCAGTGGTATCAGAGCCGGATCTATGCGTAGATACTTTACACGGGTAGTACACATATGAGTATGTGGGCGATGATGATCATGTTGTTGCTCCTTTGTTGTAATTTTGGATATTGGTGGCATAGTGGGATGAAGCAGCCCGGACAAACTTTACATGTCCTCGCACATGAGACCTATTCCACGCTTGACATGCAACTAGTTTGCATAAGTGGCTAGCGGGTGTCTGTCTCTCCTACTATAGTCAATATCTATTTTGCAAGCGATTTGTCAACAATTTGATTATCCTCGTTGTGGTTCATGTTCGTAGGTAAGAACGGTTCTATCTCGAAAGCCCTAAGCCACGTAAAACTTGCAATGGATAAATTAGAGGCGTCTAGTTTAGATTGTTCTTTGGGCTAGTGTTATGATATGGTAGTGTTGTAAGTAGAAGTATGAGATGATACTCTTACAACACACATAGCGTGTAAAATCCATAGACCTTGGATTTACACATATAGGTATGATAGTGATCATACCACGATGCACATGATAGAGATCATCTGCGGGAACCATATCATTTCACTAATAAACATATGATGTTTGATAGCATCTTATATTGCTTGTTTAGCGCTTTGTTAGCATAATAAGATGATCCCTCATTTAAATATCAAGATAAGAATGTGTTCTTCCTTTAGTATGCACCGATTATGTTTTCGCTCCAAGACATCACGTGATGATCGGGTGTTCTTGGATCCACGACCATATTTGGTGTAAAACAGATTACACGCGAATACTAAGGTTCTAACTTGGCGAGCCTAGCATGTACAGACATGGCCTCGGAACACGGACCGAAAGGTTAAGCATGAGTCATATAGTTGATATGATGCCCATTTGATGCTCGCCTTTGAAGCTATACCGACTCACGTGATGATCGGACTTGGTGTAGTGGATTTGGTTCATGTAATCACTAAAAGGCACGAGGGATGTCGTTTTGAGTGGGAGTTCATTCGTAATATAGATTAGTTGAACTCAATCTATCATACACTTAGTCTAAACTTTACAAATTCTGTTGTAGATGGCACCACACCTTTTAATTTCAATGTGTTCATGGAGAAAGAGAAACTAGCGAGCGGTAGCAGTTTACCGAATGGGCCATGAATTTGAGGATTCTCCTCTACGCTACACAAAGCTATATGTGCTAGAAGCGCCGTTAGGCCCCCACCTTTAGATGATGCCCGACGAGGAGAAGAATGTCTATCGACTCGTCAGGAGGACCACAACTTAGTTCATTGCGGCATATTGTATGGGCTAGAGTGGAACTTGAAAGCATTTCAAACGGCAATGCATTTGATACAATGGGTGAGTTGAAAATGATTTTGACACACATGCTGCTGTGAGAGCTACAACGCTTGGAAAAGTTCTTTAGCTGCATGATGGAAGAGCATGACTCAGTTAGTGAGCATGTACTCAAGATGTCGGGTTACGCCGATAAGCTTGTGTCCTTGGGAATATCGATTCCCATTGACTTAGGCATCCATCGTGTTCTGCGGTCTACGCCACCTAGCTATAAGAGCGTGATGAACTATAATATGCAAGGCATGAATAAGTCTCTCCCGAGCTTACATTGCTTAAAACTACAGTGGAGATCAAAAGGAACATCAAGTGTTGATGATCAATAGGAACACTGGTTTCAAGAAAGACAAGAAGGAAAAGCGGAAGGAAGTAAGGCGGCAAGCTTTGTTGCAGCGCTGAAAAGAAACCCGAGTTGGACCTAAGTCGATTCCGAGTGCTACTATTGTAAGGGCCGCCATTGGGCATAAGCGCCCCAAGTATCTGGCGGACAAGAAGGCGGCAAGGCAAACAAAGGTATATATGATATACATGTTATTGATGTGTACTTGACTAGTGCTCATGATAGAGCACTTTGGGTATTTGATACCGGTTCGTTGCTAATATTTGTAACTCGAATCGGGGCTCGGAACAAGCGACCACTAGCAAGGGTGAGGTCAAGATGCGTGTCGGCAATGGATCAAGCGTTGATGTGATCGCCGTCGAACACCGCCTCTCCACTTTCCGTCGGGATTAGTTATAAACTTGAATAAATGTTATCGGTGCCTGCCGAGCATGAACATTGTATCTGGATCGTGTTTGATGCGAAGTGGTTATTCATTAAATCGAGAACAATGGTTGTTCCATTTATATGAATGAAATCTTTTATGGTCATGCACCGATGATGAATGGTTTATTTCTATTAGATATCGATGATAATGTTACACATATTCATAATGTTGATGCTAAAAGGATTAAACTTAATGATGATATATCCGCATATATGTGGCACTGCCGTCTAGGTCATATTGGCGTTAAACGCATGAAGAAGCTCCATTCGGTTGGACTTTTGGAATCACTTGATTATGAATCATTTGATACATGCGAGCCATGCCTTATGGGCAAGATGACTAGAACGCCGTTTTCCGGTTCAATGGAACGGGCGACAGATTTATTGGAAATCATACATTCTGATGTATGTGGTCCAATGAGTGTGTCGGCGCGAGGTGGATATCGTTATTTTGTTACTTTCACGGATGATTTGAGTAGATACAGTTATATCTACTTGATGAAACACAAGTCTGAAACCTTTGAAAAGTTCAAGGAATTTCAGAATGAAGTGGAAAATCATCGTAATAGAAAGATCAAATTTCTACGGTCCAACCGTGGAGGTGAGTATCTAAGTTACGAGTTTAGCACTCACATGAAAGAGTGGGGAATTGTTTCACAACTCACACCTGCCGGAACACCATAGCAAAATGGTGTGTCGGAATGTCGTAATCGTACTTTATTAGATATGGTTCGATCTATGATGTCTCTAACGGACTTGCCGTTGTCATTTTGGGGTTATGCACTAGAAACTGCTGCATTCACTTTAAATCGGGCACCATCTAAATCCGTTGAAAAGACACCGTATGAATTGTGGTTTGGAAACAAACCTAAGCTGTCATTTCTTAAAGTTTGGGGATGCGATGTTTATGTGAAGAAACTTCAACCGGATAAACTCGAACCCAAAGCAGAAAAATGCGTCTTCATAGGATACCCTAAAGAAACTATTGGGTATTCCTTCTATCACAGATCCGAGGGCAAGGTTTTTGTTGCCAAGAATGGATCCTTTCTAGAGAAAGAGTTTCTCGCGAAAGGTGTGAGTAGTCGAAAGGTAGAACTCGAAGAGGTTGTGGAACCTTCTGTTCAAAGTATGGCGAGTAGCGCAGCGCCGGAAGTTGTTATGTTGTTGGCTCCACCTGTTGAAGAGGGAACTAATGATAATGATCATGAAACTCCGAAAGAGAGTAATACCGAACCTCGCAGTCAAGCAGACGTGCAGCTCTCGAGCTGTCACGGAAATCTGTCATGAATTTCATGGTTGATGAAAATGATGACCTGCTGACGTATGAAGAAGCGATGACGAGCCAGTTCCAACAAATGGTTAGAAGCCATGAAATCCGAGATGGAATCCATGTATGAAAATCAAGTTTGGAACTTGGTGGAATTACCTCACGACGAAAGGCCGTGGAGAACAAATGGATTTTCAAAGGAAAACTCATCTTTGATGGTAATGTGACCGTCTATAAAGCTCGACTTGTCGCAAAGGGGTTTCGACAAATTCAAGGAGTTGACTACGATGAGACTTTCTCTCCCGTAGCGATGCTAAAGTCAATTAGGATTATGTTAGCAATTGCTGCATATTTTGATTATGAGATATGGCAGATGGATGTCAAAACCGCGTTTCTCAATGGTAATATTGAAGAAGAGTTGTATATGATACAACCAAAGGGTTTTGTCGATCCTAAGGATGCTAACAAGGTGTGTAAGCTTCAGCGATCCATCTATGGATTGAAGCAAGCATCCGCACGGTTGGAATCTCCACTTTGATGAGGTGATCAAAGAGTTTGGATTTGTCCAAACTTATGGAGAAGCTTGTATTTACAAGAAAGTGAGTGGGAGTAATGTGGCATTTCTGATATTATATGTGGATGACATATTATTGATCGGAAATGATATAGATCTTTAACGATGTTAAAAGTTATCTAAACGACAAATTTTCAATGAAGGACCTAGGTGAGCGTCATACATATTAGGCATAAAGATCTATAGAGATAGATCTAGGCGCCTAATAGGGCTATCAAAGTACATACCTTGATAAGATTTTAAAGAAGTTTAAAATGGGGAAGTAAGAAGGGTTCTTACCTATGTTGCAAGGCAAGACATTGAGTAAGACTCAAAGTCCGGCTTCGGAAGAAAGAGAGATAATGGACAAAGTCCCTATGCTTCGACCATAGGCTCTATAATGTACGCCATGCTATGTACAAGACCGGATGTGGCACATGCTATTAGTTTGACTAGTAGGTACCAATCGGATCCGAGTTGAACCTTTGGATAGCGGTCAAGAATATCCTTAAGTACTTACGAAGAACTAAGGATATGTTTCTTGTATACGGAGGTGAAGAAGAACTCGTCGCTAAGTGTTATGTCGACGCTAGCTTTGACACCGATCCGGATGACTCTAAGTCTCAATCTGGATACGTATTTCTCATGAATGGCGGAGCGGTTAGTTGGAGGAGCTCCAAACAACCTGTGGTAGCGAGATCAACAACGGAGGCTGAATATGTTGCTGCTTCAGAAGCGGCTCAGGAAGCAGTTTGGATGAAGGAGTTCATATCCGAACTAGGAGTGGTGGCAAACGCGTTGGACCCAATGGTGATCTATTGTGACAACAATGGTGCCATTGCCAATGCCAAAGAGCCAAGGTCTCACAAGCATTCCAAGCATATTAAGCGTCGGTTTCACTCCATCCGTGAGCATGTCAAGGATGGAGATATAAAGATTTGTAAAGTACATACGGATCTCAATGTAGCAGATCCGTTGACTAAAACTCTCCCTAGAGCAAAACATGATCAACACCAGAACTCAATGGGTGTTAGATTTATCACTATGTAACTAGATTATTGTCTCTAGTGCAAGTGGGAGACGAAGGGAATATGCCATGAGAGGCAATAATAAAGTGTTTATTATGTATATTCCAAGTATATGATAGATGTTTATTTTGCATGCTATAATTGTATTAATGCGGAAACGTTAATACATGTGTGTTTAATAAACAAGCGAAAGTTCCTAGTTATGCCTCTCTCATAAACTAGCTCGTTGATTAACAAGATGATCAAGGTTTCCGATCATGGACATTGGATGTTGTTAATAACGGGATCACAACATTAGTGTAATGGTGTGATGAACATTCATCCAAAGTATAGCATTACGATCAAAGTCATTGAGTTTATATTGCTATAACAACTTACGAAGTGATCCTCATCCTTAGACCATGAGATCATGTCAATCACTAACAGGAAGAGTTTCTTGATAACATCAAGCGTCACACCGTATGTGGGTGATTATAAAGATGGATTCAGAACTAATAAAGTGTTATGTTGAGGCTCATGGATCGAGAGTGGAATTTGTTCATCCTGATGACGGATAGATATACTCTGGGCCCTCTCGGTGATATCACATTGATTAGCTTGCAAGCAAATGATTTGATCACTAGAATGTTATATCACAGGAACGAGAAAAGAGTGCATGTCGGTAACGAGATCAAACTAGGTATGGAGATACCGATGATCGAATCTCGGACATGTAATATATCATGAAACAAAGGGATTAGGAAACTAGCGTAAAAGGTTCCGACGATCACAAGAAAGTCATCGTTGAATGTGTGGGAGTCAGTATGGGTCTCCAGATCCCGCTTCTGATTATTGATCCGAGAGGAGTCTCGATCATGTCCGCATTATTCATGAACCGTAGGGTGACACACTTAAGAGACACCGACATCCAATTGGAGCAAATGTTTCATGCCGAAAGAATGAACAAGCGCATGAATTTATTTCACTAGATACCGAAACAGGTTTTCGGGTGGAAATTGCATAAAGTGGTTATGCATGTGAAATAGAATTCTAACAAGGGGTTATTTGTGAATGTTTGTCATTAAAGTAATTGACAAAATTCTGAATAAAATAAAATAGTTTTATTTAATGAGAGTTTGCATTAAATTTGGTGGAAATTTAATGGGAATTTGAGTGGACTTTTGAGTGGAGGGAATTTAAAGGAGATTTGTGAGTGGAGTGTCCACCCACATGAAGAGGGGAGGGCAAGGGGCAGCCCCATGCGCCACCCTTGGGGTTCCCCTCCTCCTATAAAAGGAGCCCCCCTCCTCACTTGTCTCTCACACCTCCTCGTGAAGGATCTCTCTCCCCCTCTAGAATTTATCCCCCATGGTCTCGGACTAGCGAGATACATGTTCCCGGTGGCTATTCGGCAAGAAAGGGTTGTGCTTCCGCTGCATCGCTGGAGCGAGGAGGCGGAGGTTGCTCGGTGCCTCGAACGTGTGTGCGAGCACGGATGCGCTGCTGATTTGCGGCGCTAGGACTTCCTCTCGATCTTGAGATCGGCAAGAGATCGTCTACATCAACCACGAGTTGAACTCGTTAAGCTTTGTCGGTCTTCAAGGGTATGTTCTCTACGGATATACATCCGCCCGTTGTTTGTATCTATTAGATAGATCTTGGTATATAGTTCACATCGTAGGAAATTTTTTGTTTTCTATGTTGCGAACCCAACAAATGCTTCCTTGACCCTTGCATCAAACTCATCTTCACTCAAGTATTCTTCATCGCCATTGTCGTGGATGAACAAAACTTTCTTGTTTCCACATGCGACCGACTTGTGTCCTTTGCCTCCACACTTGTAGCACTCACCATTGAATGGTTGATCATCCTTTGTGTATTTGCTACTTGGGGGCGGTTTTCCTTGAGGAAGTGTTGGCTTGAAGGGAAGCTTGGTGGTATTTGATGAGCTTCCACTTGGTGTTGTTGATGTAGTTGTTGGCGCTTGCTTGTAGGTGAAGTACATCTTTGGCTTGTTGTACTTGATGTCCTCTTGCACTTGACGTTCGGCTTTTGTTGCTATGTGCACAAGCTCAACCATGTTGTTGTACTTTTGGAACTCGGTGATGCGCTTGATTTGGTGGTTCAAACCATTGAGGAAACGTGCCATTATTTGTTCATCACGCTCTTCAATGTTGGCACGAATCATGTTGAGCTCCATTTGCTTGAAGTACTCTTCCACGGTCTTTGTCCCTTGACTAAGCGTTTGAAGCTTGTTAAAGAGGCCACGCGTGTAGTGCGAAGGAACAAAGTGGGATCTCATATGAGCCTTCATATCTTGCCAAGTTGTGATTGGAGACTCTTCTTTTGCTTCACAAGCGAGTTGGACTTGTTCCCACCAAAGGTTGGCATAATCATAGAACTCGAGGGATGCCATGGCCATCATCTTCTCATTGCTATAGTTGTGCATGCGGAAGATCTTGTCAACCTTGAGTTCCCACGAGAGATATTCTTCGGGTTCATTAGAACTGGTTAACTTGGGCATGGTGAATTTGAGCTTGCCGAAAGTTTCTTCTTCATCGCGGTTCCGATATCGGCGGTTGCCATGATTTTGGCGGCCATCTTCATCATCTGAGCTCTCATGTCTTGATTGGTGATGGTTGCGTTGCCCTTGCGGTTGTTGAGGTGCCGCGTTTGGTGGTGGAACTTGATTTTGACGACGAGCTTGGGGAGCTTGCTCGTGTTGTTGGCATGGTTGAGGACGAGGAGGATGTTGTTGGTCCTCACGACGAGCTTGGGGAGCTTGCTCTTGTTCTTGTCATGGTTGATGACGATGAGCATTGTCTTGCGCCATGTGGCAAGGAGAACGACGAACCACATGCTCAGTGGGCTGCTCCCTTTCTTCTTGATGTGGAGGAGGCTCGTCATGATGATCATGTTGTCGATGTTGACGTTCATGTCGATGATGATGCCTTGGTGGGTCTTTGAGTGCTTCACGGCGACGGCGATCTTGTTCTTCCACTTCGGATGCTTCACTTGTTGTTGAAGGGACATGTCATTGGCGATGGGCTTGGTGGTACACGTGAGGTTTCTCTTGTTGAATCACGAGTGCCCTTGGTTGTCGACGGTTCGCTTCACGTCTTGGAGGTCTTGCGGAGAGGTCACCATCATAGCTTGACGTCGCGGCGTGTCGTGGAGATGGTACCGCTTGCGAAGAGCTCATGGAGTGAAGGACGGGTCCATCTTGGTGCCTTGAAGCGTGATGGCGTGGAGTGCTTGATTCACTTGAGGAGTGCCGTGACGAGATTAAGTCGCGAGATCACGACCTTGCTAACCCATAAATGAGGCGTTGAAGCTTCTCATCCGTTCCGGCGAGGGCGCGACCGAGAGCTTCATTTTGATGGCCGAGGTTATATTGCATAGCATGCATTTGTCCTCGGACCTCCTCGAAGCGGTTGTCGATGCTCTTGAACTCCACTCAGGTTTCTCTAAATTGTTCATCTTGGCGCCGCTCAAGGGCATCACAACGATAATTGAATTCTCCACGGATCTTCCAATGATCCCACCTTGTCATGTATTGTGCGTCTTCCTCTTGAGGTGGCGTTGGTTGGGACGACTCGCCATTCATGTCCATGATGCAAAGCCACAAGGATTGTATATGTAGGAGAAACATGGAGAGTTAGCCTTTTACCTCACCTTGGAGATTTTATCAAACCAATTGCCACACAAGAGAGCTAAGAGCGTGCAAAGTGAAATCGCAAAGAGACTCACACACAAGGAACTACACTCTCAAAAGCTTTTGGTGGAAAGGTGTGGCATCCCGCAAAACCACTACTAGAAAATCGCGTTGAATTTGTGCATTGCATCGTCATCATCATGTGTTGTTTGCATAAAACCATGTTCGCAAGCCCGTTTTGTTTTTCTAAAACGCCCCATCTTTTTCAAACACCGAAGACCAGGTCCCCGGAATATTTTGTTTTGCCCGAAATCGGTTTGCAAAAGCCTTGTTTGTAATAAATAAAAATTATAATTATTTTTTTAGCGGGGCAGTCGAACGGGCCGATTGACCCGAACGACCGCCCCAGGTTTTAAATCGGGCCACCTTTATCTAATCCTAAACCCACCTGAAACTTTACCCAACCAGCTGGCCACATCACTCTGGCCAATCAAACCTCGCCACCTCATCTCTCCCATCTCCCTCAACCAATTACCCTCTGCCACATCACCCAACCCCCACTCCCTCACCCCATCCCTCTTTCCCTCTCTCTCTCTACCTGCCTACACGCACACACTGCCACGCCTGCCCCCACTCTCCTCTGCTAACCGACCCCCCCCGGTCCCACGCGGGACCCGCCTCCCAGGCCCCACTCAGCTGCCCCGCACCCGACCGTCTCCTACCTCGCTTCCTCCTTCCTCTCTCCCCTCCCTCTCTGCAAGCGCTCCCGCCTCCTGTGCACCACCGCATCCCGTCCGCCGCCGCCGCCCGCCCAGCCCCGCCTCGGCCAGCGTCGCCGCTGAGCCGCCGCCGCCTCCCGCCTCCTGGGCCGCCCCGAGCCGCCCAGCTGGCGCCTCGGAGCCGCGACCTCCAGCGCTGCCCAAGGCTCCGCCCCGTCGTACCCACCCGCACCGCCGCCGGAGGCACCCCGCTGCTCCGCGCCTCCGCTGCGACCCCACCCTCTCCGGGCCTTCCCGCCCCTCGCCGCTCGCTCGCCGCGACCGCCACGACCGCCGCCGCTTGCTCCCCGCTCCGCCTCTCACGCTGCGCCCTGCGCGCCCGCCAGCAGCGCCGCCGCCCGCCAGCTCCTCACCTCGCCGTCCCGCAGCGACCGGCCACCCGCCTTCTCCCCGGCCGACCGCCGCTCTCTGCTAGCGACGCCTTCGCTGGAGTCGCCGGCAGCGCAGACCGCGCCCTTCACCGGCCCCCTCCGCCTCTGCCCCAACCTACGCCTTCGCCGGTCCATCTGCAAGCCGCGCGGCCGAGCTGCCGCCACCGTGACGCGGGTCCTCGTCGACCGTTCCCCGTTCAGCTCCTGCCGCTGGCGTGAGCCCTGTGTTGATGTGTTGGTGATGCTCAGTGACGTGAGATGAGAAGGTGATGGGTGTGGTACGATGCTAAGAAGATGGGGTCACAAGTCAACCGGGCTTCGAACTGAACATTCCGGTGGACGAGAACGAAAGGTTGGACAAGGTCGTTGGCGGTGTCGACAAGATCTTCGAGGACCACCGGATTGGATTCAAGTTCTTCCTCGCCGACAAGATCTCCATCCTGGACCCCAGGGACTCCCTCGCGGACATCAAGCACCAAGATCTGCTTCCGGAAACCTCGACCGAAGACCGATCCCGGAGCCCAATCCGAAGACCCCGGCGCGACAAGAACTCCGACAAGGACCATCCGATGCCAAGGTCTTCTTCCCGGACCCCGAGAACATCCCCCCTGAACGCCATGACCGGCAACGTGACCCGAAGACCGTCAAGATCGCCACCGAACGCGAAGTCCTTCTCCCCGGAACTCAAGATCTACCCCGCTACCGAGAACGTTCCCGCCGAGACCAATCCGTCGAACCCTGGACCCTGAGACCGACCCCGAACCCCGGAACCCCAAGATCGTCGAGCCCTCTAATGTGTGACCCTTTTCCTCGAACCCTATTTTATAACATATCAATTAGTTGCGCATTAAATTGTCATACTCGCATGCATATCTGTGGTTTGGGGGCCTTATGCCGATTCACCTTATAACTAAATATGGGGCCCATATGCGGGCAAATCTAGCCTTATATTGGCCTCATTTAAATTTGTGTAGCGAACCAGTACTATCGTTTGCCATGCTAAACAACATTTAATATGCGGGGGTTTAAACAACTTGAACCATATATTAATTGTCGGGACCCCGGTTCCGCTTAATTTGACCTAATTGCATCGCACTTTGCCATGCCATGCATCATACATGCATCGTGCCGATCTTCTGCCGTTGTCTTAAATATTGCATCCGGTGTTTCTTCTAGTGATTTGGTTCTTCGCGGATAAGGCCGTTGAGTTGATGTGAGCTTCGCCCCGATCTTCGGGGAAAATCTTCGACAATGTTTTCAGGCGAGCATCTCCCCCTTTCTACCTATCTTACTTTATAGTAATTTACTCCTTCCTGTTGATCTATTGCTATCTGTGTTGCGATGCTCTAGTTTTCGTACCCGTGAAATCCCTTGCAGCCCTATATTGCCTTGGACACATCCTATTACCTGTTGTTTGGTAGATAGTTGGACTTGCGCGTCGTAGTTGCTTGCTCAAGTGCTGATGTGTGTCGTCATATGCCACAGTTGCTGATGTATTGCTGCATGTTGAGGTTGGAGATGATTCTAGTTTTACTTACTGTTCATTTAAATTCCTGTTTAATAACTAAAATTGAAATAAGCAGAGGCATCGGTGGGTGATAGATAATATTTGGTTTCCGAACGCCCACTTGTGTCCCGTAAGACCCCGAGTACTTGATACCTGTTCCTTGATTTATCGCGCTATCCACATCCGGGAGGTATATGGGACCCCCCTGAGCCAGAGCTTGATTCAGTCTTATTTCTTGGGGCCACAAACTAGTTTGAGGTGTTTTTACTATCCTGTACTTATGCCATGCTACTTTCTGTATTTAAATTGTGCGAGGAGCACACTGTACTGTTTAGGTAAGCGGGATGTTTTCGCGGTATCGACAGTCCCCGATTGGGGACCTCATTTGCGTACTGACCATCGACGCAAACCTTGAGTCCGTCTCAAGCTTGCTTACCGCTATGGTGTACTCAATGGGGTGGCCCCCTGAAATATTTCTGAATCCTGTGATTGTTCAGTCGTGAAAGCCTCGTTGGGTTTTGTTTTGGTTTTTCCGAGGTTGATCGAGCGTGTGTTGCTATTGGTGCACCCCGTCCGGGTAAAACTTTCTGAAAGCCGTGTCCGCGGATATGGACGACTTGGAGCACAGTATCTCGATCATAGACAAGCATAACTAAAGTTTACTGCTATAAATTTGACTTATAATGACTAGTAATCAGCTTCACTATAATGGAATGGCTAATTAATACTGCCCACAATTGCTTGTTTGGTTGTCGCTTGCGACAATTGTACCTGACTAGTAAATCTTGCAACTACAATGGAATGGCTGAATAAAAGTACCAACAACTGCTGGGTTTCGGGTTTATCTCATGCTATCTGTATCGGATTAGTAATTGTTGCAACTACAACGGAATGATTAACTAAAAGTGCCCACTGCTTACTTTATCAGGACGATTATCTAAACCTGACTAGTAAAGTGCCACAACTATAACTGTATAAGTAAAACTGCCAACTGGGTGAGTTTTCCGAGGTTGACTTCCTCGTTTGGTCTCGAGGGGGAAACACCAGGATGGGTTTGTTTGGTGCTAGCTTCAGGTTGGATCCGGATAGGTCTATCTCACCCCTCTCTGATTACCGCCAGTTGTATCGAGTCTCTATAGGTTGTTTGGTGCATGCTGCCGCTGCCGCTCAGTCCACCATACCTATGTAGGCGAGGACCGCCGAATTCTAGCCTCGCTGCATCGGCCTCAAGATCGACGCTCCTTCTTTTTCCTTTGCCCTTTTGTCGGCACCCCTTTTGTTTAAGCAGGTTTTGAGATCGACGTCGTTAGCAGGGTTACCCTTCCGGCTTGGCCTGGGCAGGGTTATGGACGCCATTGGTTATTCTTCAGGGCTCTTAGCCCCATTTGCATCTTGTCCGTAGTCGGACGCCCCATCGTTTTCAAGGTGATTTGGATCTCTGTATCTTATATCTGCATTCTTGACTCTTTGAGTCCCTGTTGTATATATCTGTTCTGTGGGTCCCATCGAGGACTGTTGTGTAATGTTATTACTTCGTATTCCACCCGCACGAAAGTGCCTGGTGGGCACCTTTGAATCGTTTCTATGCGGGTTGAGCGAATTTTGCTCAAACTTGCATAGGTCCGATTCTGAGGGTGTTACAGAGTGGTATCAGAGCTCAGCAGTTGCGATACCCCACAAGTCCAGCCTGTAGGATAACCTAGCTAACGGCCGAAGTAGTGTGTCAAAACTATTTTTGCAAAATCGGTTGGATAGTTCTAACTAGGTCTGATTTTACTCCTTACCCCTCTACTGTTCTCCTCTTACCTCTACGTGTTTTGAATCCGCTCTCATCCCTTTCTTCGAGTCCAGGAATTCTCGTGATTGGGTTTCCGTCGTACCTTTAGGGTTTCGCCTCCTTCTTCGATAACGGTGTTGCTACATCTGGTCTCCATGATATCTGAGGAAAACCTTCGTCTATGTTACCATTCTTTGTTCCTTGTTTGTGCCTTCCGGTGTTTTCCGACGCGACGACATCCTCTACGCCAGATCCGATGCAGAGTCTGCATCACTCCGTTGTTCCGAACCTCGCTTGTCGAGATCTTCAGTCTAATTCCGAGAGTTGGTTGCATAATCCGCCTATTCGTGTGCGGAGTAATGGTTTGGGTGCGCGATGGACTGATCACCATCCGACTACTCTTATCATTCGCTCTTGTACATCGAATCAGTGGATCCAGCAGTTTTACTCCATCCATCGGAAGCTAGAGGTGGCTTTATTTGTTGATGCCTCTACCTTCGATCTCTTGTTCCGGAGAGTCCTCTCGACGATCACGGACAACGACCTCTTGTTAGTGGTGTCGCGAGGATCTACACGAAGCGAGAAGACGCAGATCGCCGACCCTTCCTTCCGGTACCATGAGGCGGATCTCGAGGGCGAGATCCATTGTTAGTGGTGTCGAATTGTGGCATCCCGCAAAACCACTACTAGAAAATCGCGTTGAATTTGTGCATTGCATAGTCATCATCATGTGTTGTTTGCATAAAACCATGTTCGCAAGCCCGTTTTGTTTTTCTAAAACGCCCCATCTTTTTCAAACACCGAAGACCGGGTCCCCGGAATATTTTGTTTTGCCCGAAATCGGTTTGCAAAAGCCTTGTTTGTAATAAATAAAAATTATAATTATTTTTTTAGCGGGGCAGTCGAACGGGCCGATTGACCCGAACGACCGCCCCAGGTTTTAAATCGGGCCACCTTTATCTAATCCTAAACCCACCTGAAACTTTACCCAACCAGCTGGCCACATCACTCTGGCCAATCAAACCTCGCCACCTCATCTCTCCCATCTCCCTCAACCAATTACCCTCTGCCACATCACCCAACCCCCCCTCCCTCACCCCATCCCTCTTTCCCTCTCTCTCTCTACCTGCCTACACGCACACACTGCCACGCCTGCCCCCACTCTCCTCTGCTAACCGACCCCCCCCGGTCCCACGCGGGACCCGCCTCCCAGGCCCCACTCAGCTGCTCCCAGGCACCACCGCATCCGTCGCCTCGCTCCGCCTCCTCCGGCCCCCTCGGCTGACCAGCGTCGCCCGCCAGGCCGCCTCCTCCCGCCTCCAGCCGCCCGCCGCCCAGCAGCCTGGCGCCTCGCCCGCCCGCGACCTCCAGCGCCCGCCAGCGCTCCGCCCCGCCGTACCCACCCGCACCGCCCGGAGGCTTCCAGCTCTCTGCGCCTCAGCTGCGACCCCACCTCTCCGGCCTTCCGTCCCTCGCTCGCCTCGCCCAGCGGACCGCCTCGCCACCGACCCACGCCGCCCGTTCCCCGCTCCGCCCTCGCGCGCTTCCTGCAGCGCCCCGCCCGGCAGCCAGCGCCGCCCGCCCGCGCTCCTCACCTCGCCGTCCCGCAGCGACCGGCCACCCGCCTTCTCCCCGGCCGACCGCCGCTCTCTGCTAGCGACGCCTTCGCTGGAGTCGCCGGCAGCGCAGACCGCGCCCTTCACCGGCCCCCTCTGCCTCTGCCCCAACCTACGCCTTCGCCGGTCCATCTGCAAGTCGCGCGGCCGAGCTGCCGCCACCGTGACGCGGGTCCTCGTCGACCGTTCCCGTTCAGCTCTGCCCGCTGGCGTGAGCCCTGTGTTGATGTGTTGGTGATGCTCAGTGACGTGAGATGATAAGGTGATGGGTGTGGTACGATGCTAAGAAGATGGGGTCACAAGTCAACCGGGCTTCGAACTGAACATTCCGGTGGACGAGAACGAAAGGTTGGACAAGGTCGTTGGCGGTGTCGACAAGATCTTCGAGGACCACCGGATTGGATTCAAGTTCTTCCTCGCCGACAAGATCTCCATCCTGGACCACAGGGACTCCCTCGCGGACATCAAGCACCAAGATCTGCTTCCGGAAACCTCGACCGAAGACCGATCCCGGAGCCCGATCCGAAGACCCCGGCGCGACAAGAACTCCGACAAGGACCATCCGATGCCAAGGTCTTCTTCCCGGACCCCGAGAACATCCCCCCTGAACGCCATGACCGGCAACGTGACCCAAAGACCGTCAAGATCGCCACCGAACGCGAAGTCCTTCTCCCCGGAACTCAAGATCTACCCCGCTACCGAGAACGTTCCCGCCGAGACCAATCCGTCGAACCCTGGACCCTGAGACCGACCCCGAACCCCGGAACACCAAGATCATCGAGCCCCTCTAATGTGTGACCCCTTTTCCACGAACCCTATTTTATAACATATCAATTTGTTGCACATTGAATTGTCATACCCGCATGCATATCTGTGGTTTGGGGGCCTTATGCCGACTCACCTAATAACTAAATATGGGGCCCGTATGCGGGCAAATCTAGCCTTATATTGGCCTCATTTAAACGTGTGTAGCAAACCAGTACTATCGTTTGCCATGCTAAACAACATTTAATATGCGGGGGTTTAAACAACTTGAACCATATATTAATTGTCGGGACCCCGGTTCCGCTTAATTTGACCTAATTGCATCGCACTTTGCCATGCCATGCATCATACATGCATCGTGCCGATCTTCTGCCGTTGTCTTAAATATTGCATCCGGTGTTTCTTCTAGTGATTTGGTTCTTCGCGGATAAGGCCGTTGAGTTGATGTGAGCTTCGCCCCGATCTTCGGGGAAAATCTTCGACAATGTTTTCAGGCGAGCATCTCCCCCTTTCTACCTATCTTACTTTATAGTAATTTACTCCTTCCTTTTGATCTATTGCTATCTGTGTTGCGATGCTCTAGTTTTCGTACCCGTGAAATCCCTTGCAGCCCTATATTGCCTTGGACACATCCTATTACCTGTTGTTTGGTAGATAGTTGGACTTGCGCGTCGTAGTTGCTTGCTCAAGTGCTGATGTTGTCGTCATATGCCACAGTTGTTGATGTATTGATGCATGTTGAGGTTGGAGATGATTCTAGTTTTACTTACTGTTCATTTAAATTCCTGTTTAATAACTAAAATTGAAATAAGCAGAGGCATCGGTGGGTGATAGATAATATTTGGTTTCGAGCCCACTTGTGTCCGTAAGACCCCGAGTACTTGATACTGTTCCTTGATTTATCGCGCTATCCACATCCGGGAGGTATATGGGACCCCGAGCGAGCTTGATTGATCTTATTTCTTGGGGCCACAAACTAGTTTGAGGTGTTTTTACTATCTGTACTTATGCCATGCTACTTTACGTATTTAAATTGTGCGAGGAGCACTTTGTCTTTAGGTAAAGCGGGATGTTTTCGCGGTATCGGATCCCGATTGGGGACCTTGTCGTTCTGACCATCGACGCAAACCTTGAGTCCGTCTCGAAGCTTGCTTACTTCGTTGCGGGTGTACTCAATGGGGTGGCCCCCTGAAATATTTCTGAATCCTGTGATTGTTCAGTCGTGAAAGCCTCGTTGGGTTTTGTTTTGGTTTTTCCGAGGTTGATCGAGCGTGTGTTGCTATTGGTGCACCCCGTCCGGGTAAAACTTTCTGAAAGCCGTGTCCGCGGATATGGACGACTTGGAGCACAGTATCTCGATCATAGACAAGCATAACTAAAGTTTACTGCTATAAATTTGACTTATAATGACTAGTAATCAGCTTCACTATAATGGAATGGCTAATTAATACTGCCCACAATTGCTTGTTTGGTTGTCGCTTGCGACAATTGTACTGAGTAAATCTTGCAACTACAATGGAATGGCTGAATAAAAGTACCAACAAGCTGGGGTTTGGGTTTATCTCATGCTATCTCGTATCGGATTAGTAATTGTTGCAACTTCAACGGAATGATTAACTAAAAGTGCCCATTGCTTACTTTATCGTGACGATTATCTAAACTCGACTAGTAAAGTGCCACAACTATAACGTATAAGTAAACTGCCAAGCTGGTGAGTTTTCCGAGGTTGACTTCCTCGTTTGGTCTCGAGAAACACCGGGATGGGTTTGTTTGGTGCTAGCTTGAGTTGGATCCGGATAGGTCTATCTCACCCCTCTCGATTACCGCGGTTGTATCGAGTCTCTATAGGTTGTTTGGTGCATGCACTGCGCGATCCACCATACCTATGTAGGCGAGGACCGAATTCTAGCCTCGCCGTGTCTTGGCCTCGATCTTGGCGCTCCTTCTTTTCCTTTGCCCTTTGTCGGCACCCTTATGTTTAAGCAGGTTTTGAGATCGACGTCGTTAGCAGGGTTACCCTTCCGGCTTGGCCTGGGCAGGGTTATGGACGCCATTGGTTATTCTTCAGGGCTCTTAGCCCCATTTGCATCTTGTCCGTAGTCGGACGCCCCATCGTTTTCAAGGTGATTTGGATCTCTGTATCTTATATCTGCATTCTTGACTCTTTGAGTCCACATTGTATATCTTACCTTGGGTCCCATCGAGGACTGTTGTGTAATGTTATTACTTCGTATTCCACCCGCACGAAAGTGCCTGGTGGGCACCTTTGAATCGTTTCTATGCGGGTTGAGCGAATTTTGCTCAAACTTGCATAGGTCCGATTCTGAGGGTGTTACAAAAGGAGGGTGGAAAGCCAAATAACCAACCAAACAAAAAGGATAGTCAAAAGTGGATAAGATCCAACAAAACTCAAGTCAAAAGGTGATGGTCAACTCGAAAAGTGACGAGAACCTACGACTACACACACGTGTGGAGAAAAATGGGGTTAGCACGACTATGTAAGTGAGCACAAAAGGTCCTAACGAAGAATACGCTCGGTTGTTGTTCCAACTCAAGGAGAGACCACAACTCGTTTGCCAAAAGAGGGTAAGCAACGGATTTGTGCACTTGCCTTGGCGCGCTTTTCCTCTCTCTTTTGCTTACAAGCTTGATACTCTCTTTTTATTGGGATACTATGTATCTTTCTATTTTTCTTTTTCTTATTTTTTTATTCCTTTTCTCCCTTTCTATACTACTATGTTAACTTTTGTATTTGCCCTCACACTCTCACTTTCCAATGGCAAGTGCACAATGCTTAGACAAACACAAAATGAGTTGCTCTCATAGGATAGGTACACACATAGGAAGATATGGCTACAAGGGTTGACACAAGTTATACCTTAGTTGTTGATGATGATCTTGTGTCGATGGAGCGGGAAATAGTTTGGGGTCCGTGGTGTCGAAGAGCGTGGGCGATGTTGCGGAAGCTATCTGTTAGTTGGTGACACGCACACGGAACACAAACAACAAGCGGACAGATTAGCCAATGCAGAACAAGAGGAGAATTCAAAACTGGCGTCCAGGGTCGGAGACTCCGGTGTAGGCCGGAGACTCCGGTGTAGGCCGGAGACTCCGGTTCACAGGGCCGGAGACTCCGGTGTGCAAAATCAGCTCGTGTTCTTGAGCGGAAATTCACGCCTAGAGTCCTCAAATCCGCGAAAATATGGCCAAAATTGGGCTGGGAAAGGCAGGCAAAAGTTGGGCCAACACCTTAGGCAAGATTTGGTCAGATCAAAACCAAAAATAACGCTCCAAAATGATAGATCGATCCAAAGGCAAATTGGGGCTATTTTTGGGGAAATTTTCGAATTTATGGTGGATAGAAGAAAAATTGAGGGGAAATTCGTGATCAACCTTTCTCTTGATACCAATATGTTAGGGGTGACCCCTTGGGGTGGTCCGATCTTTCATGAATCTCGTGTAAATCGAGGATAAGCGAGTGGAAAGAGGAGGGGGATGAAATCCACGAACACACACGCGAAGAACTCGATGAACACACACACGCGAAAACACGATACAAGACGATAGCTCACGCCGGTGGCAACCAGTCCAACACAATCCCTAGGATCGGCGTTGGGCAAGACACTCTCCCACGGCCAACAACGGGGGCGAGAGGCTTGATGAGATCTTGACTACTTGGGGACGAGACACCGAGATCCCAAGGACTTGTACAACTTGAACGCACGAGGCAAAATCCAAGAGGTTGTGGATAATTTGGTGCTCCTTGTCAAGGAGCATGAGACAAATAGTTGATAGATCCTCAAAGGGGTGTCTTCAAATACAATTATCCAAGTCTAGGGTTTACAACAGAGGGGTGGGGCTATTTATAGGCCAGCCACTTAAACAGGGGTAGTTTCGGGATAAAACTGGAAGTTGGGGCGAAACTGGGGGTTACATGGGCCAGGCCCAAAAGTCCTTGACATGCCTGGCGTCGAGCAGTCCGGAGACTCCGGTGTCGGGTCCGGAGACTCCGGTCTGGGCCGGAGACTCCGATCAATCTCTGGACCCGTCTCGGAGGGCCTTCCCATCCTGGCTTGGTTCCTGGGGCTGGACCGGAGGATGGTCCAGAGATTCCGGTGTATAGAACCGGAGACTCCGGTGTACAGGGCTCCAGCAGCGTCTTCTCCTGGTCCTTCTTCCTTGGGGGCTTGGTGCAGCACGGTTTCTTCATAGCTGAGGATACATAACGTAGTTGCATGAAGTAGCAAGCCATCCAAAGGTAGATCAAAGTCACATGAGGAAAGGAGCGAGTTAACCTTAGCTTGCAGGAGCTTGGCTCGAGCGCGAGTCACTGGTACACTTGGGGAACTAGGTGGTGTAGATGGAGGTGCGTCCGTAGGACGGGCTGCATCAAGTGTCGATAAAAGAATACGGACAAGAAGCATCGCACTTACCATTACACAACTCATAGAAGAAAACAACTCACCATTATATAACTTAGCTTGCAACAAGTACATGAGTCACAATAGAGATGCATAAACATAGATCATAATTGGAATTGGCAAACTTTGTTCTTGGTCAGGGAACAACTGTCAAACAGTTTCACAAAAAGCTTTTGTAGAAGTTTCACAACAAGAGTACTCTTTGCTCAAACATAAAAGGTTTTTTCACAATGATGGCTATCAAAGTAATACTCAATAGATAAGAGTCTTGTGCAAACAAGGAAGATAAAGAACATGGTTGAATAAATCATCATATGAATGCTTGAAACACAACTCAAATGCTTGCTAGAGATAGAGAGGAAAAAGGTTTACTAACTCAACTTAGAA
The DNA here is from genome assembly GCA_030063025.1 of Avena longiglumis. Classification (NCBI taxonomy): domain Eukaryota; kingdom Viridiplantae; phylum Streptophyta; class Magnoliopsida; order Poales; family Poaceae; genus Avena; species Avena longiglumis. The sequence continues at coordinate 152,973,438 of CP125977.1, read as the reverse complement.
ATAGAAGAAAGTCCCTTCATAGAGGGAAGCAGGTATTTCAAGTCATAAAGAGCTTCCAAAAGATTATGGTACTTACTTGCTTTGAGCCCTCATTGCCCCTATCATAAGCATCTTGAGGTGATTAAGGTTAAAGTGAACAAAGATGGAGTATATGCTTGATGAAATATAAGTTGGCAATCTCATGTCCCTTGAGTACGAGGGCCGCTCCTCATGCTACTCAACTTTAGTTACCGATAAGTTCTTGTCATTCTAAGTACATGTGTATGATAAAGAACCGCCAACGATGTACCCCTTGCACATGATACAGGAGCTATCCCATAATCAAAATGACAAGGCAAGCAGACAGTGAGCATCTCAGCAATATTTTTAGTTGCTATTTCCATAGGTTTTATTGATGATGCTTCAGAGATTGCTCACTATGGTTATGCTGCAAGTTTCCACCATGATTAGGCATGGCTTAGGCTAGCGGCCCAGGCGTTCCTCTAACACACATACATAACTCCATGGACTTACAAGCTCCTCTTTTATTTCACACCGACGACATCCGCAAACAAAAGAGCATGATATCAACTGGATAAGAATCCATAGGTGTTGAAAGTGTTCCCCGTGACAACACGGTTCTGCTAATCCAATGTATAGATGCAAGCATATACAACTTCGATGACACAATGGTTCAAGTTTATTAGGGGCAAGAAAATAAGGTGTGCCATCAAGTTCGTGAGAGCTTTACTAACTAGTTTTCACATAACAAAATAATGTTTAATTCGAAAGATAGATGAAGCTTGAGAATTTGCTTGGAATAGCAATAATCCTAATAGGTAGATATGGTGGACACAAATGGCACAACTTTGGTTCAAAGGTGTTGGATGCATGAGAAGTATGCCTTCTCAAAACAGGTTTTTGGCTAGCAAGGCTGGGTAGCAAGCAAAAGAGTTGAAGGAAACAAGCAAACCTACAAGTGATAAAGCCAAACATGCATTCTTCCTTTAAGACACAAAATATATTAAATAAATAATACTAAGCTTATGATCCAATCAAGAAAAAAAATGATACAAAATACATGTAAGCTTTTTCTCTATTCCTTTCAAATCTCAAAAAGTGTTGCTACTGACCAGAGCTCGGTTTGCCAAAAACAATTTAGATCTACTTGATGCTCCCAAAGTGATACCAATACTGATCAACAAGATCAATCATATAATAGAGATTGCAAACTAAAATAAGAAGTGCAAAAAGTAAAATATGAAACTTCTCATTAATATTCCATAAAGGCACTCACACCAAGGGATACATAGATAATCGACTAAAAGAGAGTTACTTCCACAATGCAAACCAACCTATAAGATAACTCCTCTACCAAAGATATGAATCCACTTAAAAGGTAAAAGATAAAGGATAATGATGTGATACCGCGGCACTCCCCCAAGCTTGGAACAAGCCAAGGGGATGCCAAACCTAATGAAGAATTACTCCCTCGATGGTGGTGGTGTTCCCTTGATAAGCTCCTCAATCAGTCTCCTCAAATCCTCAATCTCGAAGGTTAGAGTATGAATCAACTCTGAATTTTGCTCAATGCGGTTCATGATCATATCGGCCCGAGAGTCCTAGTCCTTGCTATTGTTTCCCCACTCTTCCTTCTTAGTGTGTTCCTTCCCTGCATGGTTAGAACGAGGCAGATCCCAGACCGAGGGCAAGTTCCCTTTGGGCACTTATTGGTATTGTTTCTCGTGTATAAGAGTATGGAAGGGATTTTTGGTATGTGGAGGAGGTGACCGTGGAACGAAGACAAGACGTGGAGGTTTCCCTCCTGTAGACATCCATGTTGTCCTCCTAAGCTTGGTAGGATTTGCCACCACTCCAATGTTTGTGACGGTATCGCGGGTGTCCGGATGCTCGTCCTCCTCCATGTCTTCTTCATCCCCTACCAAAATCTCCTCCTCCTTGGGGTTTTGAGGATCATCTTCCTCGGGCTTCTTGCCTTTGTCATTGACGGAGACCATGGTGCTCTTAACTTTGAGAAGATTTCCTAACAGAAACAGATCGAAACAAAAACGCGACGAGAACACGATGCACGAACCTCGGGGGATCTGGGGGTTATATATTACTAAGTTTCAAATCATAAGGAAGGTACTGATACGAAAACGAGGTGGAGATGGAGCTCAGGGGGCTCACACCCCCTCCAGGCGCTGCCAGCTGGGGCCCACGCCTAGGGTGGGTGTGGCCACCCCGGCCTCCGTTTCCTCCTCTATTTCGTCTCGTACCCTTCCATATGTAATAAAAACATCAAAAATAAAAAAAATATTAGGCTTTCGCGAACCTTCTGTTTTCACCACTTTTACCTATTCAAAGATGAACTCTGCAGATTCCTTTTCTCCTTCTCCTAGAAATTCCTTTTCTCACAAGGCAATACACAAACTTCAAGGGCAACATTAGTGTAAGCAAAAACAATAAACCTTTAGGTACACACTTCAACCGAAAACCATCAAAACAAAAGCTACTGTAGCAACTCCTTTCCAAAAACCCAAAATAATCTGGAAATGAATCAATATACGAGGCAAATGCAAATGTTGGCAGAAATCTGTCAAAACAAACCAGCAGGTAAAGATTGATTTTTCGAAAACCTTCTGTTGCTCAAATCAAAAAGTGCAAAACTAATGAAAGTTGGGTAACAACTTGGAGAAAAACTACAGAAAAATACAGTTCCATTCGAAGTACTGAGCTCTTTCACGAATTTTTACAATGCATCACAAAAATCTGCCCTAGGACAACCACTTTTCACAACTCCTCTACTTCTCAAAAGTAGTTGAAATTGACACAAAAACCATAGCAAAAAGTATAAGGAGCGGTTATTACTGAGGTAATAACTTCCAAGACTCAACAAAACTATTGGGTTATCTCCCAAGAAATACTTTTCTTTAATGCCTTTAAGTTAGGTTTGAAAGTTTCAAAGACGCTCACATAGGAGATATATATTTGAAGTGAAAGAGAGCATCAAGAAGCAAATATCCAACACATTTGAGTCTAACCCATTTCCTATGCATGGGGGTTTCATGAGAAAACAAATTTTTGAAACAAAAAGCCACTATCATAGGAAGACAAAACAAATGCAACTTCAAAGCTTTCAACATAAAACAGGGAAACTTAACATTATTGATGTAACATCCCTAAAATCATGATTTCAAAGGTTGCATATCATTCATTCATGCATATAGTTTTGAGATCAATTTCAAACCAAATTCAAGAAAACAGAAGCACATAGTGCTCTCATTTTATGTGAGCAAACTTAAATCAAATGACCATCCTCATTTGAGAGCTTAGTGTTTTAAAACCAAGTTTTTTTGCTTCCTTATTGATTGGATTGACTGTGGAATTTTGAACAAAATTTTACAAAATAGAAATGGTTTCAAAAACCATTTTCAAACATTTCCAAACCAAGTGCAATGTCCCTGTTATTTTGTTTTTCCAAAAATGACCAAGCCAACTCAAGGTGACCACATGGTTTTATGCCAAGTTTTGTGACTGTTGCACACTGCAAAAATCCAGAAAAAGATTTGAATTCAAAAAGAGTTGGAATTCATTTGAAACTCAATCCAGAAAATCAAAATAGAAAAAGAAAAGGAATAAAGAAATGGAAAAGGGCCGGCGCTACTAATCTGGCCCATCAACAGAAGCAGCCCAACTAGCCCACCCGGGTCCCCTCTCACTCTCTCTCGCACGCGCGGACACACCCAACGAGTCGCTGACGCTCGGACCCCACTCCCTGTCTGCTTATTTCGCTGACAAGCGGGCCCTCTCCATGTCACTCCTTCTTCCCCAAATCTCGCGCGCAAACGCAATCGCCGCTGGCCGTTGCTGCGTTGATTTCTCGGCGTAATTGCCATTGATTCGCTGAGCGTTTCTTGTCGAGCCTCCGCCTACTTAAGCACCTCCCCACTCCGCTCCATTCCCCTCACTCAATTTCATCTCCATGCCCCCAGGCTGCTCGCCTTCGAACACCGCAGCTCCGGCGACCTCCGGCAAATTCGGTGAGTCTCGACCGCCCCTATGGCTCGATTCAAGCGAATGTGCCCAGCGTGATCTCGTGCATCTTCGATACTCTTCGCTTGCTCGTGACCGGGGACGTCCCGTTCGTGCCCGCAACCGACCGAGCCGCCGCTCAACTCCGGCGACCAATTACGGTAAGCAGAGCGCGCCCCTTGCTCCCTCTTGCATACGAGGATGTTCGCCACTATCTTGCGCGTCTCCTAATCCAGCTGGTTCGTGCTAGGACGACGCGAAACCTCGGCAACAACTTCGACAGCAACCACCCGACGCCGTGCACGACTCCGACGAGCTCCAGCAGCCCCTACCGTGCACCCCTTGCCAAGCCACCTCCACGTTGAGCTTCGCCTCGACCCTGCGGTTCTGGTAAGCACCCTCTCCCCTCCCCGGATGACCTAGAACGCCAGCGCCGCCGCTAATAGACGCGCCGCCGCTAGCGCCGCTAGTCTATGGTCGAGGCAACAGCAGCCGTTAGATGTAGATCTGGCGGTTTAGATTAGATTCGAGCGAAACGTTTTCTTTGAATCTGGCGCGTTGGATCTGACTTGATCCGACAGTGCGGAAGGGTGATCCTGAGCGAAGCGGTATCGACCAATAGGATAGCGCCGCGTGGCTAGAGTTTAGTTTAAAAATAGAATTTGAATCAGATTTATATCCAAATTTGATTTGCTTGTAACTTTTGATTTCCACGTTAGATTTTAGCAAATTTTATACCGTTGGAATCAGGAAGACAAGCCCTTTCTGTTTATGAAATGTGTTTAGTGTTTAGGGTCTGTTAAAATGACTTTATTTGCAGAAACTTATTTAGGACTATTTTGAGTATAGGAATTGTTTAGGAAATTGTTTTAGTGTCAAATAAACTTGGTTTAGCAAGTTTTTAACTTGATTATGATTCAGTACTATACACTTGCTTGGTTGAGTTTTAAAAATCATCACTTAGCATTTTTGCATGCATGCATATGTATTTTTGTTTGTTTGTATATGTTGTGTGTAATTTGTTGCTACCATTCTTTGTGTAGACTTTGGTGCTAGTGATTATGATTGTGAAGAGTGCTACTCTCCCAACTACCAAGGCAAGTGGTACTTCATGAATATTACTATCCCTATATTTTCATACAAGCATTAGAAATATTTTGCTAAGTCTTGCATGTTACTATTTTGCCAAATGCCATGTTGGGAAATCCTAAGTAGTTGTAGAATTGCTAGGGAATTTCTAAGTTAAGTTACTATATATGCCATGCTTAGCCTAGCTAGTAGCAAACAAGGGTTGGTAAAATAATCACATGCTATGATGAAAATATTTCTAAGTCTATGGACTTATGTTTTTCTTAATAAAACAACTAAGTCAATGAATCACCTGGGTGGAATGGGACTTGATTGGTGGTTTTTGGTTGAGTGGTTACACAAGGCCCATGGATATGGTTTACCTTGTGTATCTCACTTGTGGAAAGCCACCCAGGAACAAAGGGATTTTAGAGGCCAAGTGTTGAGAAGCTTCTAGTGCAGCCACTTGGCAATATGGGCTCTGCCTGGATCACATAGGTTGCTAGAACTTAGTCATTTGGACAGATGGTGGTAGTGGGATGATAGGTTGGAGCAACGTCCATTTGGCTAAGGGAAGGCTTCGAAGGTCTGTCTTGGTGAAACCAAGTGCGGTGGGAAAGTGCACAACCTCTGCAGATGGAAAAATCTAAGTACTTAGCCAAGTCCATGGCAATGGACAACTTGAGCATCAAGACATGGAAGCTATCAAGAATATCATCATTCCAACTTCTAAGTAAAACTTGTGGGTGAACAAGGGTGAAGGACCTCAATGTCTATTGATGGTTTCTTGGGAAAAGTTTTGACAAAGAAAAACTTAGTGATTTCAACTAATAGGAAAAACAAATTTTGAGCAAAGCAAGCCAAGCTACACTTAGCAAAATTGCATATAGTATTATAGTCCACCTAAAATTTACTAAGGTATCACTTGACAATACTATTCCAAAGTATTGACCCACTATGGCTGTAACTTGTGATGTTGCAGGTTACTCTGATGAGGATTAGGTGTCATGAGTCTACACTCAACATGTTTGCCTGTGGCACATGAAGATGAAAACTTATATTTAATTACTTATTCAAACTCTTGTATTAGTCCTGTGGCCTTGAGTTGTAAACACTATGTTATCTCTGGAATGGATGTAATAAATGACCTTTGTATCTGTGTACTTCATCTTAAACTGTGGATGCTAGCAATGATCCAGGGACTAGCATTGCAATCATAGGGATCCTTTTCCTTTACAAAGGAGGGATCTTACAGATGGTATCAGAGCACTGTGTTGCCTGTAGGATTATGACCCTAGGATTGGAAACCACTAAGGAAAAATTTTCAACTACTTCTACACTTGTCTATTCTTCTCGTAAACTTTTCTAATCTTCTCTCTCTCATCTCTATTTGTAGATGAACTCCATCAACGAAGCCGTAAGGAAAGGACCACTCATGACAATGACTTTGGAGTGTGAGACAGAATTCCCCAAGGCTCTCAAGGACCTCATGGTTGCATTATAGATATAGGGTGCAACTGTGTACAAGGGTTTTCCAGTGATGGATGAAGGAGTGGAATACTGGTGGGTGCAACTTCACTTGTATAAAAACAAGGAAGACAACCATCAGGAAAAAGGATTCTGCATGTACACCAACACTATAGTGCACACCACATTCTTTGAGTCAGCAAGAGATGCAGCTTGGAGGACTATCAAAGAACTTAGTGCTAGAGTTAAGTGCAGAATGCTCAACCTCCAAAAAGACTTAAAGAAAGAGAAGGAACATACCCAAGAGTTGGAGGCTACCAACCAAACCTTAAGAGGAGACATTATAGACTTAGTGATGGAGTCATATGAGCAAGATAGGCTGATTGCCTCTAGAAACATTGTGTTAGCCAACAGATCCAGTGAGATAGGATTGTAAACGTACTTCATTAGTTGGACCACCACCTATCGCCTTATTTTCCAAAATGTTGCTTAAAATAAGTTTAAACCTTGGTTGTTGTAATGGTTTCATGTATGCATGACTTGTGTGTTTTGCTTCCTAAGGATATGTATGTGATGTTTTGTCTTTTGTTTTATCTTGAATTGTGTTGTTTTAACTTTTCTATCTTATAAATAGATGCCTATTACCATTAGCACTGTTGAGGAGTTCCAGTTTACCCTCTTTGGTCCTCGTATCGTTGAGCTTACTACTTTGCTCAATCTCCCTCTTCCCACCATCATGGTGCATCCCCTCACCAAGTTCGAGAGGAAGGACCTCTGGGGCTTTAAGGTGAACCAGCCCGGACGCCAGACAAAGCCTACTACGGAGGCCATCGTCTTCAAGATTATGCACGATGACAGGGAGAGAGGTGATGCAGCCCGTCCTACGACCGCTACTACATCTACTCCCACGAGCTACCCAAGCGGACCCATGACTCGCGCCTGAGCCAAACTCCTTCAAACTAAGGTGAACTCGCTCCTCTCCTTGTGTGACTTCGACACACCCTTGGATGGCTTGCTACTTCACACGCAAACTCTGTGCATCATCAGGTACGAAGAAGCCACCAGTCGCTGCCAGACGCAAGAGGTACTACCGGTTGGGACGACCGGTACTACCGCTCCAAGCGGTCCCGCCTCCCCTACCGCCGCCAGGGGCGCTCACTCCACGCCTCGGAAGCCAGTACTACGGTCCTACAACCGGTACTCTGGGTGGCAGTACTCGCGCCCTCCTGCTCGCCACTTGGCGCCTCGACGGAAGCCCGGGCCCTCAAGCGGTACTACCGCTCTGAAGCGGTACTACCGTGACCACCGGTACTACCGGTTGCCGGGTTACCGGCCTACCTCAGACCCCTGATCGCTTGATCGGCCCTGTGCCTTGTAACCTAACTTATAATTTATCTTTTCATTCGAAACTACCCCATTATGTGGCTGGACTATATAGCCCCCACCCTCTATTGTAAGCACTTAGACTTGGATAATAATAGATATTAAAAACCCTTTGAGGACTTATATCTATTGGTCTCATGCTCCTGCCAAGGAGCACCGGATTATCCACCCCCCTCTTGAATCTTGCCTAGTGCGTTCAAGTTGTACAAGGCCTTGGGTTCTCGGTTTCTCGCCCCCAAGTCGTCAAGGTCTCACCAAGCACCTCATCCCCCGTTGTTGGCGTGGAGAGCGAGCTTCGCCCAACACCGATCCTAGGGATTATGTTGGACCGGTTGCCACCGGCGTGAGGAGTAGGCGTGTATCGTGTTTTGGTGTGTGTGTGTTCGTGGTTTTCATCGCCTTCCCCGATTTCATACCCGACCACCTCGCTTCCCCTCGTTCCTCGTGGAATTCGTGAAAGATCGGGCCAACCCCAGGGTTACCCCATAACATATTGGTATCAAGAGCACGGTTGATCACGAATTTCCTCCAATTTTTTCTTTTCTCCGCCTTAAAAACGAAAATCCTACCAAAAAGAGCCCAATTTGCCTTCGGATCGATCTCTGGATTTGGTGAGTTTTTCGTGGTTTTGGTCCATAGATCTGTTGCTTGGGAGTCGATCTATAGCCCTCTTGTTTCTAGCTCAGCCTTTCGGTCAGTTTTTCAACGAATTTGAGGTTTTTGGCAAGTTCACCCCGTTCTAGGCCTGCCATGATGCCGGTGCAAGCGGTACTATCATTAGCAGTACTACCGGTGTTGACCGGTACTACCGCCCATTACCAGCGGTACTACCGCTCGCCACTGCCCGTGCCTCCTGCCCTTTGACGCCTCGTTTTCGTTCGCTGACCTGTTCCACCTCGCTTGTTCGTGTTTCGCGTGTTTGTCGCCATTTTCACAACAGCTTCCGCATCAACGTCATCCCGCGCTCAACGACACCGCGACACTCGAACATCTTTCCCCACCAACGGTTGCAAGTCGTCAACGATACCAAAGGTATAACTTGCACCACCTTGACAGCCCCATATGTTCCTTTGTGTGTATCTATCCTATGAGAGCAACTCATTTTGTGTTTGTCTAAGCATTGTGCACTTGCCTTCGGAAAGTGAGAGTATGACGCCAAATACAAAAGCTAACATAGTAGCATAGCAAGGGAGAAAAAGGACAAAGAATCAAAAAAAAGAAAAAGATACATAGTCCCCAATACAAAGAGAATACCAAGCTTGTAAGCCAAGAGAGAGAAGAAAAGCTCATGCAAGTGCACAAATCTATTGCTTACCCTCTTTTGGCAAACGAGTTGTGGTCTCTCCTTGTGTTGGCACGACAGCCGAGCGTAGTCTTCGTTAGGACCTTTTGTGCTCATTTTCATAGTCGTGCTAACCCCGTTTTCTCCACGTGTGTGTTTTCCGTGTTTTTGGTAGCTCGTATCCTTTTTGCTTTTGATCTTTGGTTCTTTACCACGTAGGATAATAACCTTTTGCTTGAATCATTTCGTTTGGTTTTCCACAACCCTTACCTTCCACCAAAAGCCTTTGAGAGTTTCTTGCCATTTCACTTTGCACGCTTTTCACTCATTTGTGTGGCAATTGGTTTGATATAATCTCTAAGGTGAGGTAAAAGGCTAACTCTCCACACCCTTTCTCTCCATATACAACCATTGTTGGCTTTGCATCATGGACAGGCATGGAGAGCCATCCCAACCACCACCACCTCCAGAGGATGATAACCAATTCATGACAAGATGGGACCATTGGAAGATCCGAGGAGAATTCAACTATCGTTGTGAAGCTCTCGAGCGGCGCCAAGATGAACAATTTAGCGAGGCCCGCGTGGAATTCAAGAACATCGACAACCGCCTCGAAGAAGTCCGTGGCCAAATGCATGCCATGCAACACAACCTCGGGCATCAAAATGAAGCTCTTGGCCGTGCACTCGCCTCAACGGATGAGAAGCTCCAACACATCATCGATGGACTCGCAAGGACACGCGAATCAAGCTCATCTCGGCACTCATCAAGTGAACCAAGTGCACCTCGCCGTCACGCTTCAAGGCACCGGGATGGACCCGTTCTTCAATCCATGAGCTCTTCACAAGCGGTACCATCTCCACGTCACTCCGCGACATCAAGCTATGATGGTGACCTCTCCGCAAGACCTCCAAGATGTGAAGCAAACCGACCACAACCAAGGGCACTGGTGATTCAACAAGAGCAACCTCGCATAGACCACCACGGACATCGACGTCGACACGCTCCTTCAACAACAAGTGAAACTTCCGAAGAGGACGAACAAGCTCATCGTCGACGTGAAGCACTCGAAGATCCTCCAAGGCGTCATCATCGACATGAGCGTCCTCGTCGCCAACATAATGGTCATGACGAGCCTCCCCTACACCAAGAAGAAGAGCAGCCCATGGTGCATCCGGCTCGCCGTCCTCCTCGCCACATGGCGCAAGCTAATGCTCCTCGCCATCAACCACGACAAGAGCAAGAGCAAGCTCCCCAAGCGCGTCGTGAGGACCATCAACCTCCTCCTTGTCTGCATCCGCGACAAGAAAACGAGCACGCTCCCCAAGCTCGTCGTCAACAACAAGTTCCTCCACCAAACGAGGCACCTCAACAACCACGCGAGCATCGCAACAATCACCAAGCAAGACATGAGAGCTCGGATGATGATGATGACCGTCAAAATAATGGCAACCGACGCAACCGGAACCGCAATGGAGAAGAAACTTTCGGCAAGCTCAAATTCACCATGCCCAAGTTCACCGGTTCCAATGAGCCCGAGGAATATCTCTCTTGGGAACTCAAGGTCGACAAAATCTTCCGCATGCACAATTATAGCAATGAGAAGATGATGGCCATGGCATCCCTCGAGTTTGATGAGTATGCCAACCTTTGGTGGGAACAAGTCCAACTCGTCATGAGAAAAAGAAGAGCCTCAAATCGCCACTTGGCAAGATATGAAGGCTCATATGAGATCCCGCTTTGTTCCTTCACACTACACGCGTGACCTCTTCAACAAGCTTCAAACGCTTAGTCAAGGGACAAAGACCGTGGAAGAGTACTTCAAGCAAATGGAGCTCAACATGATACGTGCCAACATTGAAGAGCGATATGAGCAAACAATGGCACGCTTCCTCAATGGCTTGAACCATCCCATCAAACGCATCACCGAGTTCCAAAAGTACAACAACATGGTTGAGCTTGTGCACATCGCATCCAAGGCCGAGCGCCAAGTGCAAGAGGACATCAAGTACAACAAGCCAAAGACGTACTTCACCTACAAGCAAGCGCCAACCACTAATCCAACAACACCAAGTGGAAGCTCCCAAGTACAACCAAGCTTCCTTCAAGCCAACTATTCCCCAAGGAAAACAGCCCCAAGTGGCAAACAAACACGGATGATCAACCATTCAATGGTGAATGCTACAAGTGTGGAGGCAAAGGGCACAAGTCCAATGCATGTGGAAACAAAAAAGTTTTGTTCATCCATGACAACGGCGATGAAGAATACTTGAGTGAAGAAGAGTTTGATGCAAGAGTCAAGGAAGCCATGGCAAGGCAACACTTGGAAGAGGACCAAGAACTTCTTGTGTGTGAGCATGACGCAAGTCCATCGCTTGGTCACAAGGGTCTTGACTACCCAAGCCAATGAAAATGAAGACCAACGTCGAACATCTTCCAAACTCGTGCCGGCATCAATGGGAAGTCCATCAAAGTTGTCATCGATGGAGGAAGTTGCCACAACCTCGCAAGCACGGAATTGTGTGAGAAACTCAACCTCACCCTTCACCCACATAGACACCCCTACCATATCCAATGGCTAAGTGACCAAGGATCCGTCAAGATCAAGCACACCGTCTCGGTGACGTTCTCCATTGGACACTACAAGGACACGGTGGAATGTGACGTGGTTCCAATGACGGTTTGTCACATGTTGCTCGGAAGGCCGTGGCAATATGACAAGTGTGCTTTGCATAATGGTCACTCAAACACCTACACTTTCAAATGGCTTGATAAAACTTGTGTATTGCAACCAATGACTCCTAGCCAAATAATTGCGGACAATGCAAAGACTTTAGCGAGGCGCAATACAAAAACACCTTGTGAGAAGAGTGGTGGCGAGAGAACCACACCATAGTGAGTGAGAGCTACAAGCCAAACTCGGCGGAAAAACTAAGAGTGTTCTTCTTGCCACCAAAAGTGAGATGAGAGAAGTGAGGAACAACCCATCCATCTTGCACTACGTCCTCGTATGCAAGGGACTAGCGCAAGGAACTAATGACTTGACAAATATTCCTCCTTCTTTGATGGCTGTTTTGCAGGAATTCCAAGATGTATTTCCCGAAGAGCTTCCTCATGGCCTTCCTCCTCTTCGTGGAATCGAGCACCGATCGACCTCATACCGCAAGACCACTACCAAACCTGGCCATGTATCGCACAAACCGGAAGAGACAAAGGAGATCGGCGTCAAATCAACCAACTCGTCTCCAAAGGTTTGATCCAAGTAAGCACTAGCCCAAGCGGTTCCCGTGATCCTAGTCCCGAAAACGGATGATACGTTGCGGTTATGCATGGACTGCCGTCCAATCAATGCTATCACCGTGCGTTATCGACATCCTATCCCGCGTCTTGATGACATGCTTGATGAGTTATGTGGAGCCACTATATTTTCGAAAATTGATCTTCGTAGTGGCTACCATCAAATTCGCATGGCGGAAGGTGATGAGTGGAAAACCGCCTTCAAGACCAAGCTTGGTCTCTATGAATGGTTGGTTATGCCTTTTGGCTTATCCAATGCCCCATCTACCTTCATGCGCCTCATGAACCATATTTTGCGAACCCTCATTGGAAAGAGTGTAGTTGTTTATTTTGATGACATTCTTGTCTATAGCAAGTCACTAGAGGAGCATGTTACTCATGTTAAGGAGGTCTTACAAATCCTTCGTCATGAAAAGCTTTATGCTAACCTCCCCAAGTGCACTTTTGCAAGAGACAAGCTGATTTTCCTTGGTTTTGTTGTGTCTTCCAATGGCATTGAAGTTGATGTCTCAAAAGTCAAGGACATACGAGATTGGCCCACCCCTACAAATGTTAGTGAACTTCGTAGTTTTCATGGGTTGGCTGGCTTTTACCGTCGCTTTGTGAAAGATTTTTCCACAATTGCTTGCCCCCTCAACGAATTGACCAAGAAGAATGTCACGTTCGTTTGGGGAAAAGCACAACAAAAGGCTTTTGATGAGCTCAAAAAGAGGCTCACCGAAGCACCACTTCTTGCTTTACCGGATTTTACAAAAACCTTTGAGATTGAATGCGACGCTAGTGGTATTGGCATTGGTGGCGTCCTTATGCAAAGTGGGCGTCCTATTGCTTACCATAGTGAGAAACTTGATGGCGCACGCCTCAATTATCCAATTTATGACAAAGAACTTTTTGCCTTGGTTCGTGTTCTTCAAGTGTGGCAACACTATCTTTGGCCCAAAGAATTTATCATCCATTCCGACCATGAGTCGTTGAAGTATCTTAAGGGCCAAGCCAACTTGAGTAAAAGGCACGCAAAGTGGGTTGAGTTTATGGAGTCTTTTCCTTACATTGTCAAATACAAGAAGGGCAAAGAAAATGTGGTAGCGGACGCCTTGTCTCGCAAAAACACAAGCCTTCTTACACGACTCGAAGTCAATGTCTTGGGTCTTGAGGACATCAAATCTTTGTACGCGTCTGATTCTTTCTTTGGACCAATCTTTGCACAATGTTCAATAGACAAAGGGATTGATGATTTCTATTTGCACAAGGGTTTTCTTTTCAAACAAAACAAGCTTTGCATTCCGAAATCGTCTCTCCAACTTTTGCTTCTTCAAGAGTCCCATGGTGGAGGCCTTATGGGTCACTTTGGCCGTGACAAGACATATGACATGCTCTCCACTCACTACTTTTGGCCAAAGATGAAGCCTTGACGTGAGCGCCACGTTCAACGATGCACTACATGTATCCAAGCTAAGTCCAAGTCCAACCCCTTTGGTATTTATATGCCATTGCATATTCCTCATGCACCTTGGTCGGACATTAGCATGGACTTTGTGTTAGGCTTGCCTAGATCGAAACATGGTCATGATTCCATATTTGTAGTGGTGGATCGCTTTTCGAAAATGGCACATTTCATTCCGTGCCATAAGACCGATGATGCTTCACATGTGGCAAAATTGTTTTTCAGGGAAATAATTCGCTACACGGTGCGTTAAGAACAATGCCTCCGATCCATGACGTAAAATTCATGAGCTACTCGAAGACCCTCATGGCCAAGCTCGGCATCAAGCTCTTCTCGCCCTCGCATCCTCAAACCGATGGACAAACCGAGGTCGTCAATCGAAGTCTTGGCACACTTCTCCGGGTGTTGATAAAGAAGAACCTTAAAGACTGGGAGGAATGCATTCCACACGCCGAGTTCGCCTACAACCGCGCCAAGCACTCCACCACCATGAGGAGCCCGTTCATGATCGTCTATGGCTTCGAGCCTCTCACCGCGCTCGATATCCTTCCACTTCCACTTCATGAACGTACCAATATGGATGTTGCCAAGCGTGCCCAAGCAATGATGAAACTCCATGACGACACACGAGCTACTATCGAGCAACAAGTCCTTCGCCAAGCATCAAGGCTAAACAAGACCAAGAAAGAGATGATCTTTGATGAGGGCGACCTTGTATGGATACACTTGAGTAAAGAGCGCTTCCCCAAGGAACGCGACTCCAAACTAAAGTCACGAGGCGATGGACCATTCAAGGTGCTAAAGAGGATCAACAACAACGCCTATGTGATCGATATACCAACATCGAAGTATCTTGTGAGCTCGACATTTAATGTCAAGGACCTCTCACCCTACCATGGCGAAGAGGACGTTCTGACGATTGAAGAGTCGAGGACGACTCTTTCCCAAGGGGGGGGAGCTGATGCAGCCTGGCCCCACGACCGCTACTACATCTACTCCCACGAGCTACCCAAGCGGACCCATGACTCGCGCCCGAGCCAAACTCCTTCAAACTAAGGTGAACTCGCCTCTCCTTGTGTGACTTGACACACCCTTGGATGGCTTGCTACTTCACACGCAAACTCGTGCATCATCAGTCAGAAGAAGCCACCGCCGCTGCAGACGCAGCGGTACTACCGGTTGGGACGACCGTACTACCGCCCAAGCGGTCCTACCGCCTCCCCTACCGCTTCGCCACGGACGCCCACTCCACGCCTCGAAGCGGTACTACCGTCCTACAACCGGTACTACCGTGGCCAGTACTACCGCCTCCTACCGCCGCCATCGACGCCCGACGGAAGCCCCAGGCCCAAGCGGTACTACCGCTCGAAGCGGTACTATCGGTGACCACCGGTACTACGGTTGCGGCCGGACTACCGCCCTGCCAGACTCTGATCGCTTGGGCCGCCTGTGCCTTGTAACCTAACTTATAATTTATCTTTTCATTCGAAACTACCCACATTATGTGGCTGGACTATATATAGCCCCCACCCTCTATTGTAAGCACTTAGACTTGGATAATAATAGATATTAAGAAAACCCCTTTGAGGACTTATATCTATTGGTCTCATGCTCCTGCCAAGGAGCACCGGATTATCCACCCCCCTCTTGAATCTTGCCTAGTGCGTTCAAGTTGTACAAGGCCTTGGGTTCTCGGTTTCTCGCCCCCAAGTCGTCAAGGTCTCACCAAGCACCTCATCCCCCGTTGTTGGCGTGGAGAGCGAGCTTCGCCCAACACCGATCCTAGGGATTATGTTGGACCGGTTGCCACCGGCGTGAAGAGTAGGCGTGTATCGTGTTTTGGTGTGTGTGTGTTCGTGGTTTTCATCGCCTTCCCCGATTTCATACCCGACCACCTCGCTTTCCCTCGTTCCTCATGGAATTCGTGAAAGATCGGGCCAACCCCAGGGTTACCCCATAACAAGAGGCCTTGAGGTAGTGATGCAGGATCTGATAGGACATCTGCTAGGGCGACACTCCCGACAGGTTAGAGGCACCCACTTTCACGTCTTCGGAAGGCGTGATGAGGATGGAGAGTCCATCGACTTCGAGGACGATTCGAGGGACGCAGCAGAGCCGATACGCCTGTACCTCCAGGACTTATAGTCTCTCATTAGGCACGTGGACACGGACGGGACCAATGTCATGCTCAGCAATGATGAGCTCCAGGTGCAGCTTCACGAGAAGGACAAGCTCTTCGCGCAGCAGGACGAGATAGTCAAGGAAATGGAGGCGAAGTTCGAGACCCAGGACAGGAAGTTCAAGAGTCAGGAGAAGCGTGTCCAGGATAGGAACAAGAAGATCCGGGACATGACTGAAGAACTGCATTCCAAGGACTTCGAGCTAGAGCAGCAGCAGTCGGTGATTGAGAGGCTTCGTTCCCAGAAGAGGGCTCTCAAGGCCAAGATAGAGTCTTTGACCACTAGCATTGTGGAGAACAAGACCGCGATGGAGAACGCAGGTCTTACCTTTGTCGAGGAGGAGATTGATGCCGATGAGTAGATTTGACTACTCGTTTATCTTTTATTATCATACTTGTTATTTGAGAACTTGTTATTGGACCATCCGACATGTGGATGGCTTGCTACTTGTGTGTTTTACCTTATGAACTTGCTATCTTGTTGTTGAACTTTTATCTTGTGTTGCATGCTTGTGTTTGCTTATGTGATGTAATGTGCATGAAAGCATCTATGGGTATCTCATTCTTATCTCTATTTGAACAAACCACAGATGCCTCCCCGTCATGCAAACCCCAACCCCAACAACAACAACAACATCACTCCAGAAATGCAGCAAATGATGACTGCTCAAACACAACTGATGCAGATGATGACAACGTTCATCCAGAACCAAAACAATAACAACAACAACAACAATAACAACAACAACAATAATGGCAACAACAACAACCCTCCGGGCTTTGATATGCTTACCATATTCCTGAGATTGAGGCCAGCAAAGTTTTCAGGGACGACTGATCCCATGGTGGCCAATGATTGGCTACGTTCTGTAAACAAGGACTTAGTAACCGTAATGTACGGATCTTTGAAAAGTCGATTTAAAGACATCATCTTGGAAGGGCCAGCCGCCACTTGGTGGGACAACTTCCATATCACCACTCCCATAGATGAAGTGACATGGGCTATCTTTGAGGATGGCTTTCGCACTGCTCATATCTCATCAGGAGTGATGCGTCTGAAAAAGAAAGAGTTCCACAATCTGAAGCAGCGCCACCGCAGCGTGGCTGAATACATTGAGGAGTTCAACAATCTGGCGCGTTATGTACCGGATGAAGTTGACACTGATGCCAAGAGAAAGGAAAAATTTCTTGAAGGCTTGAATGATGAGCTGAATCTGCAATTGGTTGTGGCCTATGATCCCACTTATCAGTCGCTCTGTGACAAGGCTGCTATTTTGGAGAACAAAATGAAGCAAGTTGAGAGTAGAAGGAGGAAGCACTCCGACAAGCACAGCTCGGGATCGTCTCACAAACGATCTCATTATGATGACAGTGGAAGCTCAGGATCCCACAAGCATGGGAAATTCAACAAGAACCACAACCACAACCGTCATGACAACAAGCATCACCGTAGTCATGACAATGACAAGTACAAGAACCACAAGAGTGGACATAAGAGCCACCACAGTGGTAATGGAAGTGGAAGTCAGCCTGTTAAGAGAGACATTAGTCAGGTTGAATGCTTCAAATGCAAGAAGATGGGGCATTTGTAGGGATTCGTAGCATGGAAAACAAAAATTTTCTATCCCATACAAACAAAGAAGCCAAGATCTATCTACTAGATTGTAGCAACGAGTCGATGGAATAACTCACCCTCGAAGATTCCAGAGTGTTTAACGAGAGCGGATTCTCGTGGGTGATATAGTCGTACTCTTCCCGATCTCAAGATCGCGTAGACGATCCATCCCAAGACGCTGCGCTCCCGCAGTCGGTCACACGTTCGATACTCGACGAAGACCTTCCTCTCCCTTCTTCGAGCAGGCAGCGGAGGTTGTAGCACTCTCCTCGCGATTCCGGCAGCACAACAGCGTGGTACCGGAAGTAGAGGGAGATCTCGCAGGGCTTCGCTTTAAGCCGGAGCGAGTATGGTGGAGTATGAGAGAGTCCCTCGATGATCTAGGGTTTAGACACGCCGAGGAGGGGGCTAGGCCGGCGGTTAGGGTTTCACCTAGGCGGCGGCGGCGGCGAGTGCCCTAGGGCCGACGGCGGCTATGGAGGCGGCGGCGGCTTGGGGCTAGGGTTTAGAGGTGTAGGAACTTGTGTCTAGGAGGTGAGCCCTGCCCCTCCTTTTATAGGTGGAGAGGGCCGGCCAAGGGGAGGGGAGTCCCTCCCCAACTCGGCTTGGTGGTGCGCCGGCGGTGGGAGGAGGAACTCCTCCCCAAAGTCGGTTTCCACCTCCCTCTCCACTTCCCAAAAATAGCCGTTTGACTTTCAAACTTGGTGTTTGACTTTTCAAACTAGGATTTGAATAAACCCTCTATTTTGTTCAGCGATGACACCGAGTACATAATGCAATCATACCAACTTGATTTAACACATTCATGTACCCTTCCCCTCCGGAGTGTCGGACATTCCGGAACCTTCTAGAACATTCCCTATGAAAACACCGGAACCATTCTTCAACTCCGAAACGGGACTTTCCTTATATGAATCTTATTCTCCGGACCATTTCGGATCTCCTCGTGATATCCCGAATCCCATTCGAGACTCCGAACAACATTCGTACTCTTTCTCATCATTCCATAACTACTCAAACAACGTCGAATCCTTAAGTGTGTCTCCCTACGGTTCGGGAATTATGCGGACATGATCGAGACACTTCTCCGAACAATAACCAATAGAGGAATCTGGAAATTCATATGGCTCCCACATATTTCTATGATTACTTTGCGATCGAATGAACCACTTACATACGATACCAATTTCCCTTTTACTTATCCGAGGTTATGATCGTCGGTATCTCTGCATACCTAGTTCAACCTCGTTACCGATAAGTACTCTTTTCTCGTTCCCGTGATATGTGATCCCTTGTGAGCTACCACATGCTTGCAAGCTAATTGGATGACATTCCACCGAGAGGGCCCAGAGTATATCTATCCGTCATATGGATGGACAAATCCCACTCTTGATCCATGTGTCTCAACCAATACTTTTCGAACACTCAATGCCACCTTTATAGCCACACAGTTACGGTGGTGTTTGATGTCATCAAAGCATCCATCCAAAAAGGTGATATGCATGATCTCATGGTCAAGGAATTAGGTTACTATGTATCAGAAAGCATATAGCAATTGAACTATTAAAATGACTTGATCTTTATGCTACGCTTATCTATAGGAGTATGTCCAGCATATCATTCTCCTAACGATATGATCTTGTTGTTAATAACATCTCAATGTTCATGATAGGGAAACCACAATCATCTATTAACCAACAAGCTAGTATTATAAAGAGGCTTTACTAGGGACTCTTATTTTAGTTTACAAATCACACAAGTATTAATGTTTCCTTGTTAATACTATTATAGCATGAATGTAAACATTTATCATAAACACAAATATATAATAATAACTACATTTATTATTGCCTCTAGGGCATATCTCCAACAGTCTCCCACTTGCACTAGAGTCATCTAATCTAGATTACATGGTAATATACCGAACACCCATGGCAGTTTGGTGTTGGTCATGTTTTGCCCTCGGGAGAGGTTTAGTCAACGGATCCTCCACATTCAGATCTGTGTGTACTTTGCAAATCTTTATATCCCCATCTTGGACATGTTCTCGAATAGCGTGAAAACGTAGCTTGATGTGCTTCAGCTTCTTGTGTGACCTTGGTTCTTGCGCATTGGCTATGGCGCCCATGTTATCACAGTAGATAGACATTGGGTCCAGCGCACTAGGAACCACACCCAGCTCTGTAATGAACTCTTTCATCCATATCGCTTCTTGTGAAGCCTCCAAAGCAGCCATGTATTCCGATTCAGTTGAAGATCTCACCACAACACTTTGCTTTGCACTCCTCCAGCTAACTGCTGCACCATTCAAAATAAATACGTATCCAGATTGTGATTTAGAATCATCCGGATCGGTGTTCCAACTAGCATCGGTGTAACCATTTACAACGAGCTGTTCATCACCTCCATAAGAAAGAACCATATCCTTAGTTCTTCTTAAGTACTTAAGGATGTTTTTGATCATTGTCCAATGATCCACTCGGATCACTTTGATATCTGCTAGTTAAACTAACAAAGATATGCAATGTCGGGTCTAGTACATAGCATGGCATACATTAGAGATCCTATGGTGAGGCATAGGAGTCTTACTCATCCTTTCTCTATCTTCGCCGATGTCGGACTTTGAGTTTTACTCAAGGTCGATATAGCAACATGGGCAAGAACCCTTTCTTGCTATCTTCCATTCCAAACCTCTTTAGAACTTTGTCCAAATATGTACTTTGTGACAATGATATTTGGCGTCTCGATCTATCTCTATAAATCTTTATGCCTAATATGTAAGCTGCTTCGCCAAGATCTTTCATTGAAAAACTATTATTCAAGT
Source organism: Avena longiglumis (assembly GCA_030063025.1). Classification (NCBI taxonomy): domain Eukaryota; kingdom Viridiplantae; phylum Streptophyta; class Magnoliopsida; order Poales; family Poaceae; genus Avena; species Avena longiglumis. The sequence continues at coordinate 152,952,865 of CP125977.1, read as the reverse complement.
ATTCCTTGACACTATTAAGAAGGTCTACATCATTCCCAATCAACAATATGTCATCTACATATAGTATTAAGAATGCTACAGAGCTCCCACTCACTTTCTTGTAAATACAAGCTTCTCCATAAGTTTGTACAAAACCAAAACTTTTGATCACCTTATCAAAACGTTGATTCCAACTTCGGGATGCTTGCTTCAATCCATAAATGGACCGTTGAAGTTTGCATACCTTGTTAGCATCTTTAGGATCGACAAAACCTTTGGGTTGCATCATATACAAATCTTCATCAATGTCTCCATTGAGGAATGCTGTTTTGACATCCATCTGTCATATCTTATAATCATAATATGCAGCGATTGCTAACATAATCCTCACAGACTTTAGCTTCGCTACTGGTGAGAAAGTCTCATCGTAGTCAACTCCTTGAATTTGTCGAAACCCCTTTGCGACAAGTCGAGCTTTATAGGCAGTAACATTATCATCAGCATCTGTTTTCTTCTTGAAAATCCATTTGTTCTCGATAGCCTTCCGACCATCCGGTAAGTCCACCAAAGTCCATACTTGGTTTTCGTACATGGATCCAATCTCGGATTTCATGGCTTCTTGCCATTTATTGAAATCTGGGCTCATCATTGCTTCCTCATATGTCTCAGGGTCATCGGTGTTGTCCACCAACATGACACTCATAACGGGATCATACCAATCTGGAGTGGTACTATAACACCCTCAGAATCGACCCTATGCAAGTTTTAGTGAAACCCGCCAAACCCGCATAGAAACGATTCAAAGGTGCCCACCAGGCACTTTCGTGCGGGTGGAAAACGAAGTAATAACATTACACAACAGTCCTCGATGGGACCCACAGAACAGATATATATATACAACACGACTCCATGAGTCAAGAATACCGATATAATATACAAAGATCCAAATCACCTTGAAAACGATAGAGCGTCCAGCTACGGACAAGATGCAAATGGGGCTAAGAGCCCTAAAGAATAACCAATGGCGTCCATAACCCTGCCCAGGCCAAGCCGGAAGGGTAACCCTGCTAACGGCGTCGATCTCAAAACCTGCTTAAACAAAGGTGTGCCGACAAAGGGCAAAGGAAAAAGAGGAGCGTCAGTACTGAGGCTAGTACACGGCGAGTCTAGAATTCGGCGGTCCTCGCCTACATAGGTATGGTGGATCGAGCGACGTGGCAAAGATGCACTAAACAACCTATAGAGACTCGATACAGCTAGCGGATATCAGAGAGGGGTAAGAAAGATCTATACGGAACCAACCCGATACTATCATCAAACAAACCCATCCTGGCGTTTCCCCCTCGAGACCACACGAGGAAGTCAACTGAGGAACTCACACAGTTGGCAGTTTTATTTATTCAGTTATCGTTGCAGCAATTACTAGTCAGGTTTAGATAATCATCCTGATAAAGTAAGAAGTGGGCACCTTTATTTAACCATTCCATTGTAGTTGCAACACTTACTAGTCAGATACAAATAACATGAGATAACCCCAAAACCCAGCAGTTGTTGGTACTTTTATTCAGCCATTCCGTTGTAGTTGCGATAATTACTAGTCAGGTACAATCGCAAGTTTACACTCCAAACAAGCAATTGTGGGCGTATTATTTAGCCATTCCATTATAGTGAAGCTGATTACTAGTCATTATAAAGTCAAATTTATAGCAATAAACTTTGGTTATTCTTGTCTATGGTCGAGATCGTGCTCCAAGTCGTCCATAACCGCGACACGGCTTTGAAAAGTTTTACCCGCCGGGTGCACCAATAGCAACACACGCCGATCAACCTCGAAAACCAAATCAAAACCCAACGAGGCTTTCACGACAAAGCAATCACAGGATTCAGAAATATTTGGGGGCCACCCTTGAGTCTTACCCAACGGTAAGCTAGCTCGAGACGGACTCAAGGTTTGGGTGGACGGTCATGAGCATCGGGAACCCAAAACTGGGCTTGTCGACACCGCAGAACGTGTCCCGATCCTAAACAGTACAGTATCCGTCGCACAATTTAAATAAAGCAGAAAGCATGGCATAAGTACAGATCGTAAATAAAACCTCAAACTAGTTTGTGGCCCCAAGAAATAAGATGAATCAAGCTCGCTCGTGGGGTCCCATATACCTCCCGGATGTGGATAGCGATAATTCAAGGAATGTATCAAGTACTCGGGTCCTACGGACACAAGTGGCGTGAAACCAAATATTATCTATCACCCACCGATGCCTCTGCTTACTTCACTTTTAGTTGTTAAACAGGAATTAAAGTGAACGATAAGTAAAACTATGATCATCTCCAACATCAACATGCGGCAAGGCTCCAACAACTGTGGCATTTGACGACACGCAACAGCACTTGAGCAAGCGACTAAGACGCGCAGGTCCAACTATCTACCAAACAACAGGTAATAGGGGGTGTCCAAGGCAATATAGGGCTGCAAGGGATATCACGGGTACGAAAACTAGAGCAACGCAACACAGATAGCAATAGATCAACAGGAGGGAATAAATACTATAAAAGTAAGATAGGTAGAAAGGGGGAGATGCTCGCCTAAAAAACATTGTCGAAGGTTTATCCGAAGAACGGGGCGAAGCTCACGTCAACTCAACGGCCTTATCCGCGAAGAAGCAAAACACTAGAATAAACACCGGATGCAATATTTAATACTACGGCAAAAGATCGGGCATGATGCATGTATGATGTATGACATGGCAAAGGTGCGATGCAACTAGGTCATATTAAGCGGAACCGGAGTCCCGACATTTAATTAGATGGTTCAAGTTGTTTAAATCCCCCACAATTCAAATGTTGTTTAACAAGGCAGAATATATATCACCGGTTCGCTACACACATTTAAATGAGGCCAATATGAGACTAGATTTGCCCGCATATGGGCCCCATATTTAATTATTAGGTGAATCGGCATAAGGCCCCCAAACCACATGAATGTATGCATGCAAGACAATTATTATGCAACAATTTGTATTATGTTATAAAATAGGGTTTTCGGGAAGGGGGGTTCACACATTAGGGTTCGACGATCTTGGTTCCGGGGTTCGGGGTCGGTCTCAGGGTCCAGGGTTCGACGGAAACGTTCTCGGATAACAGAGGTAGGTATTGGCGTTCCGTGAGGAAGGGCTTGGTGGTTCTGACTTCACTTGTCGGTGCCGGACTCGGTTGCGGTAGATCTTGGCCATGTCGAAGTTCTTGCCGGAGGTTCGTCGAGGGCCACCGGTTCGGTACGGTCTTCATGTGGTAGATCTTGTCGAGTTCACTGCAACGGCCTTGTGGTTCCGATGACGATCTTGGCGGTTATCTAGTGGCACCATGTACACCCCTCGAGCCCATCGGCATTGAGCCGGTCTTGTCGTTGAGCATCCCTGTACGAAGGTCTGGGTGTTCCGGTTCCATTGACGATGGAGATCTTGATGTTCCGGGTAGGCGATCTTCGGGTGCGTCGAATCCATGCGGAAGGTCTTGTCGCACGGTGTCCGGGTAGGCGAACTTGTAGGTTCCGGTTCCGATTGTCGGTGATGATCTGGGAACGCACCGACGGTCTTGCTGTCCTAGTGAGGTACTCGTCAGACTTGTTCGATGGAGGTCGCTGAAGTTAGATAAATCGCCACTGATCCATCTTCACACGGTCGCCATCGCAATCATCTACACATCCCATATGCTCATGACCATTCCAAAACAAAACGCCTGAAGCCACCTCTCTGGTACTAGAGGAACCCTCAAAGAGGCAGGAACCCCAGATGGTAGCAGGCACAGAATGAGGACAAGGCTAGCAGGGAAGGCGGCATGCACGGACAAGCTTGGCGGCCGAGTTACGGGGCGGCGAGGCGAGGACGACGCGGCCAGGCCCGAGCAGAGGGCGGCACACGGCGACGAGGGCGGTCAGGGAAGGGTGATGGCGACGGCTGGCTCCTCGGCAGCCACGGGCGCGAGGCCAGAGACGGGGGCACGGGGCGCCGCCGGAGAAGCGAGGCGACGCAGAGGCACGGACACAGCCGGGGTTGTCGCCGAGGAGGCGAACGGCGGCGGTCTGCTGCCGGTGGCGGGCCGAGCGCGCAGGGAGGAAGGGGCCGACGAGCGGGCCGGAAGGGCGAGCAGGGGGGAAGGCGGATCAAGCGGAGGTGGCGGTCGCGACGACGGAGATGAGGCGGTCGGCGAGGGAGGCGTGAAGCGGGCCGAGGCGGAGCGGTGGCCGGCGGAAGGCGGAGGCGCGTGTGGGGGTGGTGCCGAAGGAGGCGGCGGCGAAGCGGGTCCCAGAGCGGCGGCGGGGACGGGCGCGGCTCGGGCCGGCGAGGGGGAACGGAGGCGGAGGAGGAGGCGGCGAGGCAACCGCGGCCCTGGTGGCGGAGGGTGAGGTCCTGGCGGCGGAGGGGGAGCTCCGGCAAGGAGGGAGGAAGGGCGGGGCCGGGGACGAGGAGAGCGCGGCGGCTGGCGGCGGAGAGGGAGGCGGGTAGGCGATGGTGGTGGGGCGGCAAGGCCGGGAGAGGAAGGGAGCGGCTGGGGGGAAGGAGTCAGCTGCTGGGTGGGCGAAGGTGAGGCGAGCGCGTGGGGAGGAAGAAGGGTTGGTGGGGAGAGGGCGAGAGGGGGGCCGATAGGGGAGGGGCCGCGGGGTCGGGTGGACCGGGGCAGGTGGGTGGGGCTGCTGGTGGGACCAGTGGTGGCGGGCCACTGGTGGGGAAGTGGGGCTGGCTGCAAGGCGTGTGGTGCGTGTTGGGTGGTTGGGGTGGCCAGGGTGTGTGGGGTGGTTAGAGGGAGAGAGAGAGATGGGGTGAGGTGGCAGCATATGAGTGGTGGGGAGGGGGAAGAGAGGTGAGGTGGCAGCGTGGGACTGGTCCGGGTGAGGTGGCCGGTGGGTGTGGGTAGATAGGTTGGTAGCTTTAGGATTTAGAGGGGGCTGATTAGGTGGACCGTTTTTGGTTCTGGGGGTGGTCGTTCGGGTCGGCCGGCCTGCCTGACCCACTAAAAATAATTAAACATTTTATTTGTTTTAAACGGGCCGTTTGCAAACCGATAGCAGCCAAAACAAAATAATCTGGAGACCCGGGTTTGGCGTTTGAATAAAAGACGGGGCGTTAAGAAAACAAAACCAGGCTTTTCAAAAATAGTTTTATGCAAGCAAATGCAAGATGATGACGATGCTCAAATGCAATGTGGCATGATGACATGAGCATGCGGTCATGATGATGCAATGCACAAAAACAACGCGATTTTCTAGTAGTGGTTTTTGCGGGATGCCACAGGTACGAGTTCTCGTTGACCTGCGAGGCTCTGTAGCAACTTCAACCGAAGTTTCATGATCATCATCATTAGCTTCCTCTCTAACTGGTGCAGGCACCATAGGAACTTCTTCCGGTGCTGCACTACTCACAATTTTGAGAGAAGGTTCGACAACCTCGTCGAGTTCTACTTTCCTTCCAGTCACTTCTTTCGAGAGAAATTCCTTCTCTAGAAAGGATCCATTCTTGGCAACGAAGATTTTGCCTTCGGATCTATGATAGAAGGTGTACCCAATAGTTTCCTTCGGATATCCTATGAAGACGCATTTTTCTGCTTTGGGTTCAAGCTTGTCCGGCTGTAACTTCTTTACATAGGCTTCGCAACCCCAAACTTTAAGGAACGACAATCTAGGTTTCTTCCCAAACCATAATTCATACGGTGTCGTTTCAAAGGATTTAGATGGTGCCCTATTTAAAGTGAATGCGGCTGTTTCTAATGCATAACCCCAAAATGATAGCGGTAAATCTGTAAGTGACATCATAGAACGAACCATATCTAAGAGAGTTCGATTACGACGTTCGGACACACCATTACGCTGTGGTGTTCCCGACGGTGTCAATTGTGAAAGTATTCCGCATTTCTTCAAATGCTCGCCAAACTCGTAACTTAGATATTCACCTCCACGATCAGAACGTAGCAATTTAATCTTCTTGTTACGTTGATTCTCTACCTCACTTTGAAATTCCTTAAACTTCTTGAAAGTTTCGGACTTATGTTTCATGAAATAGATATACCCATATCTACTCAAATCATCCGTGAAGGTAAGAACATAACGATAACCACCGCGCGATGCTATACTCATTGGACCACACACATCGGTATGTATGATTTCCAATAAGTCCGTAGCTCGCTCCATCATACCAGAGAATGGAGTCTTAGTCATTTTACCCATCAGACATGCTTCGCATCTTTCAAGTGATTCGAAATCAAGTGATTCAAGAAGTCCATCGGAATGGAGTTTCTTCATACGCTTCACTCCAATGTGACCAAGACGACAGTGCCACATATAGGTCGATTTATCGCTCGATTTCGAACGTTTAGCCTCAATGTTATTAATATGTGTATTTCCACTATCGAGATTCAATAAGAATAGACCATCTATCAAAGGTGCATGTGCATAAAACATATTACTCATATAAATCGAACAACCATTATTCTCGGACTTAAACAAGTAACCATCTCGCAATAAACAAGATCCCGATATAATGTTCATGCTTAACGCAGGCACCAAATAACAATTATTTAAGTATAAAACTAATCCCGATGGTAGATGAAGGGGTCACGTGCCGACCGCGATCACATCAACCTTTGATCCGTTTCCCACGCGCATCGTCACCTCGTTCTTCGCTAGCTTCCGTTTATTCGCAAAGACCGCTTCGAAGTTACAAATATGAGCAACCGAACCAAGATCAAATACCTGTGCACTACTACGAGTACTAGTGAGATACACATCAATAACATGTATATCGATATACCTTTCTTCTTGATGTTGTCGTTCTTCAAATCCGCCAAGTACTTTGGGCAATTCCTCTTCCAAAGGACCTTCTCCCTTGCAAGAAAAGCACTCAAGATCGTGCTTAGGTCCAGCCTTGGTCTTCTTCGTCGTGGTAACTTTCTTACCACCCTTCTTGAAGTGTCCCTTCGCTTAGACTTGCCTTTCTTGAATTTGGTGGTCTTATTGACCAACAACACTTGGTGCTCTTTCTTGATCTCCACTTCGCAGATTTCAACATGGCAAAGAGTTCGCAACGCCTTGTTCATGTTTTGCATGTTGTAGTTCATCACAAAGTTCTTGTAACTTGGTGGTAGTGATTGGAGGATGCGTAAATCCTCAAAGCATTAGAAATCACTACACCCAAGCTTTGAAGTTTGTTTATGCGTCTGCACATCTTAAGCACATGCTCACCGATGAGCTGCCTCTTCCATCTTGCGCTTAAAGAACTTTTCAGAAGCCTCATAGCTTTCAATTGTCGCATGAGTCTCAAAGATCAATTTGAGATCCTCGACAATATCATATGGGTCTGAATTCTCAAACCTTTTCTGAAGCTCCGATTCTAAACCATACAAGATAGCACAGTGAACCGTGGAGTACTGAATCTTCCGAGTGAGGTAAACATTCTTTACTTCATCGGCAAGATCAATCGCAGTGGGTCACCCAGTGGTGCATCCAAAGACATAGGTCAAATTACCAGCTGTGAGGACAATCCTCAAATTGCGGAACCAATCCGCGAAGTTGCTTCCATTGTTTTTCAACTTTTCTTTCTCTAGGAACGCATTAAAATTGATGGTAGGGGCTGCCATTGATCTACAACATATTTGCAATAGTTTAGACTAAGTTTATGACAAATTGAGTTCAAATTAATAATAAAATTAATCTAGGTGAACTCCCACTCAAAACAATATCCCTCACATTGTTTTAGTGATCACACGAAACAAATCTACTACATCAACACCGATCATCACGAGAGTTGATATAGTTTCAATGGCGAACAATCGACATGTTCATCATATCTACTATATGATTCATGCTTTACCTTTCGGTGATCCGTGTTCCGAGACCATGTCTGTACATGCTAGGCTCGTCAAGATCAAACCTTAGTTTCCGCATGAGCAAATCTGGCTTGCTCACGTTGTATACACTTGCGGAATCTAACACACCCGATCATCACGTGGTGCTTCGAAACAACAAGCTTTAGCAACGGTTCTAACTAAGGGTGAACACTTTATGACTTGAAATTCATGTGCATGAGGGATCATCTTATAATGCTACCGTCGTCTACTAAGCAATACAAGATGCATAAAGGATTAACATCACATGCAATTCATAATATGTGATATGATATGGCATTTCTTCTTTGTGCTTCCGATCTCCATCTTCAAGCACGAACATGATCTCCATCATCACCGACATTGCATCAAGGTCAATGACGCTTCTCCATGGTTGTCGTCCACCGGCTTCAACTATTACAACTACTTTGAATAGACATGCGGGTCTTAACATAAATTAAAGACAACCATATGGCTCCTGCCGGTTGCCAACTTACAATAAGGAACATTGCATACATCAAATATAATCACAATCATGGCCATATCACATCACATCACACCCCTGCAAAACAAAGTTAGACGCCTCTACTTTCTTTGCATATTTTACGTGGTTTGGGGCTTTCAATAAGTGTCGTTCTAACTTACGAACAAGAACAACAACATTGATACTAGCATTGTTAATCACCCGTTGTAAATTGAATCTTAACTATGCTAGGAGAAACTGGCACCCGCAAAGCCACTTATGCAATACAAGTTGCATGTCAAGCATGGAGCAAGTCTCATGAACGATGTCATGTAAGGTTAGCCCGGGCCACTTCATCCCAACATCCCGCAAGATGCAAAGTACACAAGAAGCGATCGAAAATAAAAGCATCAACGCCCACAATGACCATTGTGTTCTACTCGTGCAACAGATCTACATGTAGACACGGCTCTGATACCACTGTAGGGATTCGTAGCATGAAAAACAAAAAATTTCTATCGCATACAAACAAACAAGCCAAGATCTATCTACTAGATTGTAGCAACGAGTCAATGGAATAACTCACCCTTGAAGATTCCAAAGTGTTTAACGAGAGCGGATTCTCGTGGGTGATGTAGTCGTACTCTTCCCGATCTCAAGATCGCGTAGATGATCCTTCCGCCAAGGCTGGCAGCTCCCGCAATCGGTCACACGTCGTACTGACGAAGACCTTCCTCTCCTTGTTCCAAAGAAAGTGGAGGTTGTAGCACTCTCCTCGCGATTCCGGCAGCACAACGGCGTGGTACCGGAAGTAGAGGGGAGATCTCGCAGGGCTTCGCCTTAAGCCGGAGCGAGTATGGTGGAGTATGAGAGAGTCCCTCGACGATCTAGGGTTTAGACACGCCGAGGAGGGGGCTAGGCCGGCGGCTAGGGTTTCACCTAGGCGGCGGCGGCGAGTGCCCTAGGGCCGGCGGCGGCTATGGAGGCGGCGGCGGCTTGGGGCTAGGGTTTAGAGGTGTAGGAACTTGTGTCTAGGAGGGGAGCCCTGCCCCTCCTTTTATAGGTGGAGGGGGCCGGCCAAGGGGAGGGGAGTCCTGTAACACCCTCAGAATCGGCCCTATGCAAGTTTCAGCGATTCCCGCCAAACCCGCATAGAAACGATTCGAAGGTGCCCACCAGGCACTTTCGTGCGGGTGGAAAACGAAGTAATACCATTACACAATAGTCCACGATGGGACCCACAGAACAGATATATACAACAGCGACTCAAAGAGTCAGGAATATGGATATACAATACAAAGATCCAAATCACCTTTAAAACGATATAGCGTCCGAGTACGGACAAGATGCAAATTGAGCTAAGAGCCCTGAAGAATAACCAATGGCGTCCATAACCCTGCCCAGGCCAAGCCGGAAGGGTAACCCTGCTAACGACGTCGATCTCAAAACCTGCTTAAACAAAAGGGGTGCCGACAAAGGGCAAAGGAAAAAGAGAGAGCGGTCAGTACTGAGGCCAGTACACGGCGAGGCTAGAATTCGGCGGTCCTCGCCTACATAGGTATGATGGACTGAAGCGGCAGCGCGGCATGCAATAAACAACCTATAGAGACTCGAGATAACTGTCGGCTATCAGAGAGGGGTAAGAAAGACCTATTCGGAACCAACCTGTTACTACCACCACACAGACCCATCCTGGTGTTTCCCCCTCGAGACCAAACGAGGAAGTCAACCGAGGAACTCACACAGTTGGCAGTTTTATTTATTCAGTTATCGTTGCAGCAGTTACTAGTCAAGTATAGATAGTCATCCTGATAAAATAAGCAGTGGGCACTTTTAGTTAACCATTCCGTTGTAGTTGCAACACTTACTAGTCAGATACATTTAGCATGAGATATCCCAAACCCAGCAGTTGTTGGTACTTTTATTTAGCCATTCCGTTATAGTTGCAATACTTACTAGTCAGATACAATGGTAGCAAGCGACAACCCAAACAGGCAATTGTTGGCAGTTTTATTTAGCCATTCCATTATAGTGAAGCTGATTACTAGTCATTATAAAGTAAAATTTATAGCACTACTTTAGTTATAGTTGTCTATGATCGAGATACTGTGCTCCAAGTCGTCCATAACCGTGGACACGGCCTTCAGAAAGTTTTACCCTGCAGGGGTGCACAAATAGCAACATACACTCGATCAACCTCGGAAAAACCAAATCAAAACCCAACAAGGCAGTCACGACAAAGCAATCACAAGTTTCAGAAATATTTCAGGGGGTCACCCCATTAAGCTACCCGCAACGAAATTGGCCGGCTCCGAGGCGGACTCAAGGTTTGCGCCAATGGCTGTAAACGACTGGGAACCCAAAAATGTTACTGGGCTTGTCGATACCGCGAAAACACTCCGCTTCCCTAACAAGACAGTGCATTACTGCACAATTTAAATAAAGCAAAGCATGGCATAAGTACAGATAGTAAATAAAACCTCAAACTAGTTTGTGGCCCCAAGAAATAAGAATGAATCAAGCTCGGCTCGGGGTCCCATAATCCTCCCGGATGTGGATAGCGCGAATATTCAAGGAACAGGTATCAAGTACTCGGGGTCCTACGGGACACAAGTGGACGGTTAAAAACCAAATAACATCTATTTCCCACCTGTGCCTCTGCATTTACCTACTTCAATTTTAGTTATTAAACAATAATTAAAGTTATGATCATCTCCAACATTGAACATGCGGCAATACTCCAACAACTGTGGTACTGGACGACACGCAACAGCACTTGAGCAAACAACTACGACGCGCAAGTCCAACTATCTACCAAACAACAGGTAATAGGATGTGTCCAAGGAAATATAAGGCTACAAGGGATATCACGGGTACGAAAACTAGAGCATCGCAGCAAAGATAGCAATAGATCAACAGGAGGGAATAAATACTATAAAAGTAAGATAGGTAGAAAGGGGGGAGATGCTCGCCTGAAAACATTGTCGAAGGTTCAACCGAAGATCGGGTCGACACTCGCATCAACTCAACGGCCTAATCCGTGAAGAAGCAAAGCACTAGAAGAAATACCGGATGCACTATTTAATACAACGGCAGAAGATCGGGCATGATGCATGTATGATGTATGACATGGCAAAGGTGCGATGCAATTAGGCCATATTAAGCGGAACCGGGGTTCCGAAAATTATTCAGATGGTTCAAGTTATTTAACTACCCCGCAATTTAATTGTTGTCTTAACAGGACAAAACATGGCATCGGTTCGCTACACCAATTTAAATGGAGCCAATATTAGGCTAGATAATCCCGCATATGGCCCCATATTTAATTATAAGGTGAATCGGCATAATGCCCCCAAACCACAGACAAGTATGCATGCATGAATGATTTAATATGCAACAAGTTTATATCATATATTAAAAAAATACGGGGCATCACACATTAGAGGGTCCCGACGATCTTGGGGTTCCGAGGTTTTGCGGGATCGGTCTTCGGTTCCATGTGGCCGATCTTGGCGTAGTGTCGAGTCTGGTTCAGTCTTCGAGGATCGGTGTCGATCTTGTTATAGGCGTCGGAGATCGTGGTAGCAAAAAGGGTCTCGGGAAGATCAAACATCTCGTTCTTTCGCCGGGAGGTTCTGGTAGACAATATCATATCACTCCCATCGCCCCTTGTACCACTGGTATTGTGTCTCGAAAACGAATTTGTTGGATTGATCCTGTAAGGCTGGTCTTAGCCAAATACTAGGAATAGCCCCGATGTGTAGAACCAAAAGCACTGGCACAAGCTCCAGTGTCCACACAACAGATGAGCACACGCACACAAAGACGTATGATAGTGCTGGATGAAGAACAAGCAACCACCCGAGTGACAGAGACAAGCGGAGGGGCTCGAGGCAGCATTGCCCCTTGTGGCTTCGAGGATACACGCGGAAGGAGCAGGACCACAGCCCGGCCAAGCCGATGGAGGGGATGCAGGGGGTCGTGGAGGGGACCCATGCAGACGAGGAGGCGCGCGGCTGCGTTCCGCAGGGCCGGGATGGAGAGGGCTTCGGCTTGCCGCGGGGAGGCAATGGCGGCGGCCAGATGCAGGGCAGCGTCGAGCTTGGCACGGAGGGGAGACGACGGGGAGTGGCAGCGCTTGAGGGAGGAGGGCACTGCGCTACTGCAGAGCTTGGCAGCGATGCGCGGCCGCTGGCGGCTGGAAGCAGAGGAGGCATGCCAGAGAGGAGGCACCGGAATCGGCGATGCTCGGGAGGCGGGGCGACGACGGAGGCAACGCAGCCGGGGCGAGCTTGGTCGCTGCGGGTGGAAGCAGAGGAAGAAGACGGGGAGGGCACCGGAGAGAGGCGCTGGCGGCGGCGGGGAAGACGAGGGCGTCGCCGGGACGGCAGGGAAGCCGCAGGGAGATGAGGGCATCCCTGGCGACGAGGACACGCTGCGCACGCGGATCGACGCAGGAGGCAGAGGCGGGGGGGTTGAGGAGAAGGCGATGAGGCCCGACGTCGGGCTCCTGGTCTGGCAGTGACGGCTCGGGGCCTGGAGGAGGAGGTGGCCACGGCGGTCATGGCGGCCCAGAGGTGGGTGGCGGCGCATGTGTAGGAGGCTCGGGGCAAGGCGGCGCTCCCAGGGAGGAAGGACTCATGACGGCGGTTCTTGGGATCGAGGAGGAGCGGGTCATGGGAGAGAGGAGAAGGGGGATGGTGGGGCCGGGTCCAGGGGGAGTGGGGTGAGGGAGGTGGGGCCGGGAACGGGACCAGGGTCCAGGGGGAGTGGAGGTGAGGGAGGTGGTGTGTGTGTGTGGTGGCGTTGGGGATTTGGGGTGGGGTTGGTGAGGTGGCGGCATAGGATAGGATAGGGGGAAGAGAGTGGCGAGGTGGCGGCAGGCTATTGGGTGGGGTGAGGTGGAGGCAGAGTGGGAAGAATAGGATTGGGTAGGAAAAGGATTTAGGTAGGCTGGGTTTTGTACTGGGGGTGGCCGACTGGATCGGATCGGTCCGGTACGGCTGCCCCCTAAAATAATTAAACAATTTATTTATTTTAAACGGGCCTTTTGCAAACCGTGGTTAGTCAAAACAAAATATTCCGGAGACCCGGGTTTTAATTTGAAATCAAGACGGGGCGTTTAGAAAACAAAATCAGGCTTTTCGAAATAGTTTTATGCAAACAAATGCAAGATGACATGACGATGCTCAAATGCAATGTGGCATGATGACATGATCATGCGGTCATGATGATGCAATGCACAAAAATAACGCGATTTTCTAGTAGTGGTTTTTGCGGGGTGCCACAAGTCCCTCCCCAACTCGGCTTGGTGGTGCGCCAGCGATGGGAGGAGGAACTCCTCCCCAAAGTCGGTTTCCACCTCCCTCTCCACTTCCCAAAAATAGCCGTTTGACTTTCAAACTTGGTGTTTGACTTTTCAAACTAGGATTTGAATAAACCCTCTATTTTGTTCAGCGATGACACCAACTACATAATGCAATCATACCAACTTAATATAACACATTCATGTACCCTTCCCCTCCGGAGTGCCGGACATTCCAGAACCTTCTAAAACATTCCCGATGAAAACACCGGAACCATTCTTCAACTCTGAAACGGGACTTTCCTTATATGAATCTTATTCTCCAGACCATTCCGGATCTCCTCATGATATCCCGAATCCCATTCGAGACTCCGAACAACATTCGGACTCTTTCTCATCATTCCATAACTACTCAAACAACGCCGAATCCTTAAGTGTGTCTCCCTACGGTTCGTGAATTATGCGGACATGATCGAGACACTTCTCCGAACAATAACCAATAGAGGAATCTGGAAATTCATATGGCTCCCACATATTTCTATGATTACTTTGCGATCGAATGAACCACTTACATACGATACCAATTTCCCTTTGTCTCACGATAGTTTACTTATCCGAGGTTATGATCGTCGGTATCTCTGCATACCTAGTTCAACCTCGTTACCGATAAGTACTCTTTTCTCATTCCCGTGATATGTGATCCCTTGTGAGCCAGTCACATGCTTGCAAGCTAATTGGATGACATTCCACCGAGAGGGCCCAGAGTATATCTATCCGTCGTATGGATGGACAAATCCCACTCTTGATCCATGTGTCTCAACCAATACTTTCCGAACACTCAATGCCACCTTTATAGCCACCCAGTTATGGTGTGGTGTTTGATGTCATCAAAGCATCCATCCAGTAAAGGTGATATGCATGATCTCATGGTCGAAGGAATTAGGTTACTATGTATCAGAAAGCATATAGCAATTGAACTATTAAAATGACTTGATCTTTATGCTACGCTTATCTATAGGAGTATGTCCACCATATCATTCTCCTAACGATATGATCTTGTTGTTAATAACATCTCAATGTTCATGATAGGGAAACCACAATCATCTATTAACCAACATGCTAGTATTATAAAGAGGCTTTACAAGGGACTCTTATTTTAGTTTACAAATCACACAAGTATTAATGTTTCCTTGTTAATACTATTATAGCATGAATGTAAACATTTATCATAAACATAAAGATATAATAATAACTACATTTATTATTGCCTCTAGGGCATATCTCCAACAGCATCATGCAAATGAGTGCCCTGAAAAGAAAGTTGAAGGACCTATCAAGCCCAATACTTTCCAGAAAGGACAGGTGAACCACATCAATGTGGAGGAGGTCTATGAGGAGCCTGATGCTGTTGCTGGTAAGTTCAGACTCAATTTTATTCCAGCATTTGTTCTTTTTGATACTGGAGCATCGCATTCATTCATATCAAAAGCATTTGTTGATAGAAATGGGTTTCCAACTGAAAACATTGGGTGTCCAATAAAAGTTAGTTCTCCGGGTGGAGATATGATAGTAAGTCTTGGATGCCGGGATCTAGTAATAGAGTTTGGAAAACATAAATTTCCAGTGAGTCTGATAATCCTAGATTCCCAAGGACTGGACGTAATATTGGGAATGGATTGGATGGCTAAGTATGAAGGAGTACTAGATTGTGCCAATCGTACTGTTGCACTCACAACCCCGGAAAAAAAAGAATTAAGTTCAAGTCCAACTTTGAATCCAAAGGAAGTAAGCTAAATTCTCTTAAGGGGGTTAGCATGGACAGTGTGCCAATTGTGAGTGAGTATCCGGATGTGTTTCCGGAAGAATTACCGGGAATGCCACCAGATAGAGATGTGGAATTTCTTATAGATTTAGTACCAGGGTCTGGACCTATAGCAAAGAGACCTTATAAAATGTCAGTTGATGAACTGAAAGAACTCAAAAAACAACTAGGAGAACAGTTCCAGAAAGGATTTATTCAACCAAGTTCTTCATCTTGGGGAGCCCCAGTTTTGTTCGTGGAGAAGAAATATAGAAGTCAAAGGTTATGCATAGATTACCGCTCACTCAACGAGGTAACTATCAAGAACAAGTATCCTTTGCCTAGAATCAATGACTTATTTGATCAGCTAGAAGGAGCATGTGTGTTCTCAAAGATTGATCTCCGGTTAAGCTATTTTCAACTCAAGATAAGAGAACAAGACATACCTAAAACAGCGTTCACCACAAGGTATGGATTGTATGAGTATACCGTAATGCCTTTTGGCTTGACCAATGCTCCAGCATACTTCATGAATATGATGAACAAGGTGTTCATGGAATTCCTTGACAAGTTTGTTGTCGTTTTCATCGATGACATCTTAGTCTACTCCAAGAGCAAAGAAGAACATGAAAGACATTTGCGTTTAATACTTGAGAAATTAAGAGAGCATAAGCTTTATGCCAAATTCAGCAAGTGTGAGTTCTGGTTGGAGGAAGTTCAACTAGAAAGTGATCTCACTTATGAAGAGAAACCTATCAAGATTCTTGAAACTGCAGAAAGAGTCACAAGGACTAAGACTATCAAGTTTTGTAAAGTGCAGTGGAATCATCATTCCGAAGAGGAAGCAACATGGGAAAGAGAAGATGATCTTCGGAAAGACCACCCTCACCTATTTGCTAGCCAATCCGAATCTCGAGGGCCAGATTCACCTTAAGGGGGTTAGATTTGTAACATCCCTAAAATCATGATTTCAAAGGTTGCATATCATTCATGCATATAGTTTTGAGATCAATTTCAAACCAAATTCAAGAAAACAGAAGCACATAGTGCTATCATTTTATGTGAGCAAACTTAAATCAAATGACCATCCTCATTTGAGAGCTTAGTGTTTTAAAACCAAGTTTGTTTGATTCCTTATTGATTGGATTGAGTGTGGAATTTGAACAAAATTTTAAAAAATAGAAATGGTTTCAAAAACCATTTTCAAACATTTGCAAACCAAGTGCAATGTCCATGTTATTTTGTTTTTCCAAAAATGACCAAGCCAACTCAAAGTGACCACATGGTTTTATGCCAAGTTTTGTGACTGTTGCACACTGCAAAAATCTAGAAAAAGATTTGAATTCAAAAAGAGTTGGAGTTCATTTAAAACTAAATCCAGAAAATCAAAACATAAAAAGAAAAGGAATAAAGAAATGGAAAAGGGTCGGCGCTACTAATCTGGCCCATCAACAGAAGCAGCCCAACTAGCCCACCCGGGTCCCCTCTCTCTCTCTCTCGCACGCGCGGACACACCCAATGAGTCGCTGACGCTCGGACCCCACTCCCTCTCTGCTTATTTCGCTGACAAGCGGGCCCTCTCCACGTCACTCCTTCTTCCCCAAATCTCGCGCGCAGACGCCGTCGCCGCTAGCCGTTGCTGCGTTGATTTCTCGGCGTAATTGCCATTGATTCGCTGAGCGTTTCTTGTCGGGCCTCCTCCTACTTAGGCACCTCCCCACTCCGCTCCATTCCCCTCACTCAATTTCATCTCCATGCCCCCAGGCTGCTCGCAACTCGCCAAACACCGCCACAGCTCCGACGACCTCCGGCAGCAAATTCCGGTGAGTCCCGACCACCCCTATGCCTCTGATTCTAACGAATGTGCCCAGCGTGATCTCGTGCATCTTCTGATACTCTTCACTTGCCTGCTTGTGACCCAGGACGCCGTCCCTGTTTGTGCCCGCAACCGACCGAGCCGCCGCTCAACTCCGGCGGCCAATTACGATAAGCAGAGCGCGCCCCTTGCTCCCTCTTGCATACGAGGATGTTCGCCACTGTCTTGTGCGTCTCCTAATCCACCTGGTTCGTGCTAGGGCGACGCGAAACCTCGGCAACAACTTCGACAGCAACCACCCGACGCCGTGCACGACTCCGACGAGCTCCAGCAGCCCCTGCCGTGCACCCCTTGCCAAGCCACCTCCACGTTGAGCTTCGCCTCGACCGCGGGTTCGTAAGCACCCTCCCTCCCCGGACGACCTAGAACGCCAGCCGGCCGACAGTCGCCGCCGCCGCTAGCGCCGCTAGTCTATGGTCGAGGCAACAACAGCCGTTAGATGTAGATCTGGCGGTTTAGATTAGATCCGAGCGAATCGTTTTCTTTGAATCTGGCGCGTTGGATCTGACTTGATCCGACGGCGCAGAAGGGTGATCCTGAGCGAAGCGGTATCGACCAATAGGATAGCGCCGCGTGGCTAGGGTTTAGTTTAAAAACAGAATTTGAATCAGATTTATATCCAAATTTGATTTGCTTGTAACTTTTGATTTCCACGTTAGATTTTAGCAAATTTTATACCGTTGGAATCAGGAAGACAAGCCCTTTCTGTTTATGAAATGTGTTTAGTGATTAGGGTCTGTTAAAATGACTTTATTTGCAGAAACTTATTTAGGAATATTTTGAGTATAGGAATTGTTTAGGAAATTATTTTAGTGTCAAATAAACTTGGTTTAGCAAGTTTTTAACTTGATTATGATTCAGTACTATGCACTTGCTTAGTTGAGTTTAAAAATCATCACTTAGCATTTTTGCATGCATGCATGCATATGTATTTTTGTTTGTTTGTATATGTTGTGTGTAATTTGTTGCTCCATTCTTTGTGTAGACTTTGGTGCTAGTGATTGTGATTGTGAAGAGTGCTACTCTCCCAACTACCAAGGCAAGTGGTACTTCATGAATATTACTATCCCTATATTTTCATACAAGCATTAGAAATATTTTGCTAAGTCTTGCATGTTACTATTTTGCCAAATGCCATGTTGGGAAATCCTAAGTAGTTGTAGAATTGCTAGGGAATTTCTAAGTTAAGTTACTATATATGCCATGCTTAGCCTAGCTAGTAGCAAACAAGGGTTGGTAAAATATACACATGCTATGATGAAAATATTTCTAAGTCTATGGACTTATGTTTTTCTTAATAAAACAACTAAGTCAATGAATCACCTGGGTGGAATGGGACTTGATTGGTGGTTTTTGGTTGAGTGGTTACACAAGGCCCATGGCTATGGTTTACCTTGTGTATCTCACTTATGGAAAGCCACCCAGGAACAAAGGTATTTTAGAGGCCAAGCGTTGAGAAGCTTCTAGTGCAGCCACTTGGCAATATGGGCTCTACCTGGATCACATAGGTTGCTAGAACTTAGTCATTTGGACAGATGGTGGTAGTGGGATGATAGGTTGGAACACGTCCATTTGGCTAAGGGAAGGCTTCTGAAAGGTCCTGTCTTGGTGAAACCAAGTCTGGTGGGGAAAGTGCACAACCTCTGCAGATGGAAAAATCTAAGTACTTAGCCAAGTCCATGGCAATGGACAACTTGAGCATCAAGACATGGAAGCTATCAAGAATCTCATCATTCCAACTTCTAAGTAAAACTTGTGGGTGAACAAGGGTGAAGGACCTCAATGTCTATTGATGGTTTATTGGGAAAAGTTTTGACAAAGAAAAACTTAGTGATTTCAACTAATAGGAAAAACAAATTTTGAGCAAAGCAAGCCAAGCTACACTTAGACAAATTGCATATAGTATTATAGTCCACCTAAAATTTACTAAGGTATCACTTGCCAATACTATTCCAAAGTATTGACCCACTATGGCTGTAACTTGTGATGTTGCAGGTTACTCTGATGAGGATTAGGTGTCATGAGTCTACACTCAACATGTTTTCCTGTGGCATATGAAGATGAAGACTTATATTTAATTACTTATTCAAACTCTTGTATTAGTCCTGTGGCCTTGAGTTGTAAAGACTATGTTATCTCTGGAATGGATGTAATAAATGACCTTTGTATCTGTGTACTTCATCTTAAACTGTGGATGCTAGCAATGATCCAGGGACTATCATTGCAATCACAGGGATCCTTTTCCTTTACAAAGGAGGGATCTTACAATTGAGCTGCATGAGACCATGTTTCCCTATCTTATAATAACTTTAAGTAGCACCTTGAATAAAGTTGACAATATAACTGTCATTGTTAACAACTTTATCATCAGAATGAGCATACTTACAATCACCAAAAAGAGGTCCAAGGTCATAAACCGGATCAATAGAAGCAAGTTGTTCCATCCTGAAATCTTTATTAGGCAAGCTATTTTCATAAGGAGTTTTAGCAAATTTGGAAAAATTACACTCATAACAATCTCCATCAAACTTGGTTAAAACTTTTTCATTTTTACAATCTATAATAGCTCCACAAGTGTATAGGAAGGGTCTACCAAAAATGATAGGACAAGTTTTGCTAGCTGCTGAATTTAAGCACTAGAAAATCAGCAGGATACTTAATCTTACTGCAAAGGACTTCTACATCTTTTACAATACCAATAGGGCAAATGGTTTCCTTATTAACAAGGTGAATAACCACAACAATGTCCTCAAGCTCACAAGGACCAATTTCATGCATAATTTCCCTATAAAGCTCATAAGGAATAGCACTAGAACTAGCACCAATATCACATAAACCATAATAGCAATGATCACCAATTCTAAAAGAAAGCACATGGACACTAGCTTTTATAGGATGAGAGATAATATTAGAAGCGTCTTCACTGAAGACAATGTGCTCATCCTCTATATTTCTACCGTCAAGATCTTTCACAATAGCTACCACAGGTTCAATATTCATTTGCTCATCAGGTTCCACAGTTTTCTTTGTACCTTTGTTATTCGCACTAATTATCATAGAGTACTCCTTTACCTTAGCTGGGAAAGGTATTTTCTGAACATAAGGTTCAGGCACAATATAATTAGTAGTACAAACTTCGGTATTTCTAACAGGAACATGATTAACAACATCTTTATAAGGTGCATGGTACTTATTCCACTTATTTTTGGGAATTTCTATGTAAGAGGCAAAAGCCTTAAAACAATTGGCAATACTTTGGGAGTCAAGACCAAACTCATTACTAATATCACGAAAGTCATCAGTTCCCATAAAAGATTTAATGCATTCATAATCATAGTTTATACCTGACTTTCTTCCTTTGTCATTCTCCCAAGCTTCAATGTTCTCTTGAATACGGTCTAGGAGATCCCATTTATCTTGTTCCTTCATACGTGTGAATGATCCAGCATAGGAAGCATATAGGAAATCTTTATCATGAAGAGAAAGCCTATCTAAAAGTTATTGATAATAATATTGTTAGGGAGTTCATGAATAGGACATTTAAGCATTAGTAACTTCAATCTCCCCCAAGCTTGAGTTGTACTCTCTCCATCACGAGGCCAAAAGTTGTATTTCAGATTTCTATCCTTATGAATCTCACTAGGAGGATAGAATTTAGAATAAAAGATAGGTACTATCTCCCATTCCATGGATTGCCCATTCTTCAACAGCTTATACCATTCTTCAGCTCTCCCTTTCAAGGATATAGAGAGTAACTTCTTCTTCACCTGTTCAGTTGTGATACTTGCACACTTAAACAACCCGCATAATTCATGGATAAAAAGCAAATGATCACCAGGGTGGACAGTTCCATCCCCTAAATAATATTTATCCATAACACGTTCAACAATACTTGTAGGTATCTTAAAAGGATCTATCTCAACAGGCGGTGGTTCTTCTACTACCCTAACCGTGGTAGTAGTTTTCCCAAACAGAAAACCAAGTGGGTTATCCATATTGGAAACAAAGTAACAAAGAGAAATAAAAAGCAATACTCATAGTAGAAGTTTCCTTTACCAGTTCCACTCTTCAATAGTGCTTCACTCCCCAGCAACGACACCAGAAAATAGTCTCGATGACCCACAAGTATAGGGGGTGTATCACAGTACTTTCGATAAATAGTAGATTCGATCCCAACGAGGAGCAGAAGGTGTTGACTAGTGGTATGGAGCAGGAAATATCTGTAAATACTTAGCAAACGGATTTTTAAGGGTTTTTTGATAAAGCAAAGAAACAAAGTGCAACTAATAAAGATAACGAACAAACGCAACAAGTGGCCCAATCCTTTCTTCGCAAAGGACAAGCCGGTGGAAATACTTATAAGGACCAAACGTTCTCGAGGAAACACGGGAATTCTGTCAAGTGCTTTCGCTTCAAATATCTGAGTAGTCTTCTTTGGTGTTGTAAGTGTTGTGTGGGTGAACCTGTGCTAATGTACTGACCTTACTTGGACAAATACATACTTGTGATTAAACCTCCTGCAAGCATCCACAACTATAGGAAAGCAATTAAGATCTAAACCTAACCACAACCTTAAACTCTGAGATCCTATGCTCCCTTGTGCAATGGTGTCCTAACAGGGGTTCAGGTTTCTGTCACTCCGGCAACCCCACAATTAGTATCCAAATACACAATGCATTCCCCTAGGCCCATAAATGGTGAAGTATCATGTAGTCGACGTTCACATGACACCACTAGAAGAATAGCACCACAACTTACATACTAAACCATTGAATAATATCTCAACACAAATCCACTACTAATAACATGACTTCTCCCATGTCCTCAAGAACTAAAAGAACTACTCACGAGACATCATATGGATCAAGATCAAATATGATATGGTGATGGATAACAATCTGAACATAAACAATAATCCAATGGTTCCACTCACAAGCATCAACTACAATAGTAATCAACACTGGGAAAGTTTCCCCTAAGAACTAAGCAAGTATTCAACACAACTGTTACAGCGGGATGGACTGGAGATGATGGTGCTGGTGGATATGATGGTGTGGATGATGACGATGATGATCCCGATGAAGTCTAGCTTGATGATGGTGTTGATGGCGACGATCTCCCCTCTCCGGGAAGGAATTCCTCGGCAGAAATTTGTATACCGGAGAGCTCTTTCTCTCTCGGTGTTTTCTGCCCCGCAGAGGCGGCGGAATATTTCTATGGTCACTCCCTATGATTTAGGGTTTCAAGGAGAAGATATAGGCGAGAGGATGGAGTCGGAGGCCGGCCAGGTGGGCCACGCCCCCTATAGGCGCGTACGGGTGGCCCGCGCCTGGGGTGTGTGGGCCCCCTATGGCCCATCTCCGCCTCCCCTTCTGGCTTCCTTCATCTTCTGGGAAAATATGATTTTCCATAATTTTCTGGTATTTTTCTGATCTTCGCGAAATTGCATCAAAACACCTCTTTTTCCATCAGAATCCGGACTCCGACAGTTCATCCTCCAAGAATAATACAACATGCAAAAACAGATGAAAAGACATAAGTAACACCTCTTAATAAGAAATATATCAATGAATAGAGGCAAATTATGATATAGAATGGTGATGCAAATTGGACAGTCTTCTGTGAAGACGCTTCTAATATTGTCTCTCATCCTAGAAAAGCTAGTGTCCCTATGCTTTCTGTTAGAATTGGTGATTATTGCTATTATGGTTTATGTGACATTGGTGCTAGTTCTAATGCTATTCCTTATGAGCTTTATAGGGAAATTATGCATGAAATTGGTCCTTGTGAGCTTGAGGACATTGATGCGGTTATTCACCTTGCTAATAAGGAAACCATTTGCCCTATTGGTATTGTAAGAGATGTGGAAGTCCTCTGCGGTAAGATTAAGTATACTGCTGATTTTCTAGTGCTTAGTTCAGCATCTAGTAAAACTTGTCCTATTATCTTTGGTAGACCTTTATTGAATACTTGTGGGGCTATTATATATTGTAAAAAGGAGAAGGTTTTAAATAAGTTTGATGGAGATTCTTATGAATTTAACTTTTCCAAATTTGCTAAAGCTCCTTATGAAAATAGTTTGCCTAATGAAGATTCCAGGGTTGAACAACTTGCTTCTATTGATCGAGTTTACGACCTTGGACCTCTTTTTGATGATTGTAAGTATGCTCATTCTAGTGGTAAAGTTGTTTCTTGTGACAGTTATATTGTGAACTTTATTCAAAGTGCTACTGAAAGTTATTATGAGAGAGGGAAACATGGTTTTATGCATCTCAATAACATTAAGTTTCCCTGTTTTATGCTGAAAGCTTTGAAGTTGCATTTATTTCGTCTTCCTATGGTAGTGGCCTTTTGTTTCAACAATTTGGTTTCTCATGAGACCCCCTTGCATAGGAAGTGGGTTAGACTCAAATGTGTTGGCTATTTGCTTCTTGATGCCTTCTTTCACTTCAAATCTATATCTCCTATGTGAGCATCTTTGAAATTATCAAGCCTAACCTAAAGACATTAAAGAAAAGTACTTCTTGGGAGATAACCCAATAGTTTTGTTGAGTCTCAAAAGTTATTACCTAAGTAATAACCGCTCCTTATCCTTTTTGTTTTGGTTTTTGTGTCAACATCAACTACTTTTGAGAAGTAGAGGAGTTGTGAAAAGTGGCTGTCCTGGGACAGATTTTTGTGCTGCGTTGTAAAAATCCGTGAAGGAGCTCAGTAATATGGATGGAGCTATAATTTTCTATGCTTATTCTCCAGGTTGTTTTCCAACTTTCATTAGTTTTGCACTTCTTGATTTGATCAACAGAAGTTTTCAAAAAATCAATATTTACCCGCTGGTCTATTTTGATAGATTTCTGCCATCATTTGCATTTGCCTCTTATATTGATTCCCTTTCAGATTCTTTTTGGGATTTTGGAAAGGAGTTGCTACATTAGCTTTTGTTTTGATGGATTTCAATTGAAATTTGAACCTAAAGGTTTATTGTTTTTGCATACACTAATGTTGCCAATGAGGTTTGTGTAAGGCCTTGTATGAAAGGAATTTTCAGGAGATGGAGAAAAGGAATCTGCATAGTTTGTATTTGAGTAGGTAAAAGTGCTGCAAACTGAAGGTTTGTGAAAACCCTATATTTTTATATTTTTGATGTTTTTATTACATACGGAAGGTTACGAGACGAAACAGAGGAGGAAACGGAGGCCAGGTGGGACACACCCACCCTAGGTGTGGGCCCCAGCTGGCCGCGCCTATAGGGGGTGTGAGCCCCCTAGAGTCTGTCTCCGCCTCGTTTTCGCATAGTACCTTTCTTATGCATTGAAACTTCATAATATATAATCCCCCGGATCCACCGAGGTTCGTATATCGTGTTCTCCTCGTGTTTTCGTTTCGATTTGTTTATGTCAGGAAATACTCTCAAGTTTAGAGCACCATGGTCTCCACCAATGACAAGGGAAAGGGGCCCATGGAAGAAGAAAGGATTGCTGCCAGGCGCGAAGATATGGATTGGAGCGTCGAGGAGGAAGTAAAGAACATGTCAGCATGCATTAAGGAACAGACCGCCGCAGGGTCAAGGGCAAGGAAACCTACTTTTGTAGGAGCAATTAACACTAGACGTGCTTTTTCTCGTAATATGCAGGGGATGATGACCTCCGTTCCAAACTTCAGATCCTGCCCTGAGGCAGTGGAAGCCATTCGAACCGCTGATGAGTTTTGTGATAAGTACTGTGCTCTAAGGATGAAGGTGGATATACTTCAAGAGGAGAATAACAGGCTTCGTAAGATGCTGGAGGGTTTTTTGACCCTAAATAAGGGAACACCACCACCACCGAAGGAGTAACTCATCATCATGTTTGGCATCCCCTTGGCTTGTTCCAAGCTTGGGGGAGTGCCGCAATATCACATCACTATCTTTTATCTTTTTACATTTTTAGTAGATTCATATCTTGGGTAGAGAAGTTATCTTATAGGTTGGTTTGCATATGGAAGTATCTCTCCTTTAGTTGGTTATCTATGTATCCCTTGGTGTGAGTGCCTTTATGGAGTATTAATGAGAAGTTTAATCTTTTACTTCTTGCACTTCTTATTTTAGTTTGCAATCTCTATTATATGATCTAAATTGGTATCACTTTGGGAGCATCAAGTAGATCTAAATTGGTTTTGGCAAACCGAGCTCTGGTCAGTAGCAACACTCTTTGAGGTTTGAAAATAAAAGAGAAAAGCTTACAAGTATTTTGTATCATATATTTTATTTCTTGATTAGCTCATAAGCTTAGTAGTCTTTATTTAAGATCTTTTGTGTCTTCAAGGAAGATTGCATGTTTGGCTTTATCACTTGTAGGTTTGCTTGTTTCCTTCAACTCTCTTGCTTGCTACCCAGCCTTGTTAGCCAAAACCTGTATTGAGAGGGCATACTTCTCATGCATCCAATCCCTTAAACCAAAATCTGCACCATTTGTGTCCACCATATCTACTATTAGCATTATTGCTATTCCAAGTAAATTCTCAAGATTCATCTATCTTTCGAATTAAAAATTATTTTGTTATATGAAAACTAGTTAGTAAAGCTCTCATGAACTTGATGGCTGTTGGAATTATGCCCTAGAGGCAATAATAAAGATGTTATTATTATAATTCTTGTTCATGATAAAGTTTATATTCCATGCTAGAATTGTATTAAGCGGAAACTTTAATACTTGTGTGGTTTGTGAACAACACTGTGTCCCTAGTACGCCTCTATGGACTAGCTCATTGATCAATGATGGTTAAGGTTTCCTAACCATAGACATGAGTTGCCAATTGATAATGAGATCATATCATTGGGAGAATGATATGGTGGATAGACCCAAACAAAGCAGAGCAATTAGATCGTGTCATCGTGTTCGTCTTTGCGAAGCTTTTCCTATGTCAAATATTGTATTCCTTAGACCATGAGATAATGCAACTCCCTGGTATCGGAAGAAATCTTTGAGGTCATCAAACGTCATCCTATGAGAGGGTGATAATAAAGGTGTCTCTCGGGTGATAGGAAAGTATCTGATGGGTTGTATGTATCGAGATGGAATTTGTCCCTCCCAAGTCGGAGAGATATACTGGGCCCACTCGTAATCGATATCAACACCGCTTGCAAGCATGTGGTTAAGGAGTTAATCACAAAGTGATATCGGATTACGGAACGAGTAAAGTACTTTGCCGTGAACGAGATTGAACTAGGTATGACTACGACGATCGAATCTCGCAAGTAAAATATCGCGAGACGAAGGGAATATATATATGGGATTGATTGAATCGGCATCGTGGTTCATCCGATATGATCATCGATGAATGTGTGGGAGTCAATATGGGTGCCTGCACCCGCTGATTATTGATAGAAGATCATGTCTCGCATATTCTCGAACCTCAGGTCACACACTTAACGATCTCGACGCTAGGATAGATTGGATAATTGGTTTATGAATTTTTGTTTGGAGTCTCGGATGGGATCCGGATATCACGAGAGGTTCCGGAATGGTCCGGAGAATAAGATTCATATAAGGCGCAGTTTTGGAGTTCGAATTGTTCCGGTTAATCGGTATTGTACGGAAGCTTCTAGAACCTTCCTAGGGGACCAACGTGGCCCCACCTTCCGGGAGGGGCATGGGCCTATGAGGGAGTGCCCTGGTCGCATTGGGCCAGGGGCACAAGGCCCCATAGGGCCCAGCCGGCCAAAGAGGGTTTAAATCGTTTAAACTAGAGATAGGATTTCTAGATAAGGGAGAGTTTAAATTGTTTAAACTAGAGATAGGCTTGGAGGAGGGCAGGCTGGCCGCCCTCTATATATAGAGGGTGGTGCGCCCTCCCACACACACACCTTCCTCCAAGCCCTAGCCTTGCTACTTTCCTCTCTCCCTCCCACTGCTTGTAGGCGAAGCCTCGCAGAAATTCTCCACCATATACACCACGCCGTCAGGTTGTAGATCCAATCTATCTCCACCATACTCGCTGGTCCGAGGAAGGAGGAGACGCCGAGGTGCTGCACGTGTGCATCTCACGGAGGCACCGCCACTTGTGGTGCTAGATCGGATCGGATCGCGAGGAGGAGAAGCGAGTACGACTACATCACCCACGCTCGATTTAACGTTCACCGCGTAATCTTCAAGGGTATGAAGATCTAATCCAATCTCTCGTTGATTGCATCTCCTAGATTAGATCTTGGCTTTCCTCTATTCGCATCCGTAGAAAATTTTGATTTACTATGTCGCGAAACCCTTCGGTGGTATCGAGCTAGATCTATGCGTAGATGTGTTTCACGAGAACGCAACATGGTTGTTGCGTTGATGTTTTCTCTGCAAGCCTCTTGTTTGTGTTCTTCTTATGACGCGGGATAGTGAGATTGAAGCGGTCCAGGCCAACCTTACGCGACATCGTTCGCGAGACCGGCTCCGCACTTGACGTGTGGCTTGTTCCACACATGCGGCTGGTGGATGTCAGTTTCTCTCACTATAGTTGTCATGGGATTAAAACCGGAGTTTGGCAACCATAATATCACCGTTGTGGCTTTCCGTAGGTAAGAATCGTTCTTAGCATCTACTCCCATAAGACACATAAAACATGCAACAACAAAGTAGAGGCGTCTAACTTGTTTTTGCAGGGAGTGTTTTCTGTGATATGGTATGGCCCAAGATGTGATGTGTATATTGTATGCGATGATCATGTTTTGTAATGTTTCACGACTTGCATGTCGATGAGTACACAACCGGCAGGAGCCATATGGTTGTCTTTATAATTGTGTATGACCTGTGTGTCAACTTCTTATACGCCATGTAATAGTTTCACTTTATCACTAAGTAGTTAGCAATAGTTGTAGTTGCTATTCGTGGTGGAGGCAATCATGGTGGAGTGATGGAGATCATGCCGGAACGCACAAGATGGAGATCATTGCGCGAAGATTGGCTATACCATGTCACATAAAGTTATATGCATCTGATGTTTATCCTTTATGTATCTTATTATGCTTAGATCGCGACGGTAGCATTATAAGATGATTCCTCACTTAAAGATCAAGATAAAAACTGTGTTCTCCCCAAGTATGCACCGCTATGCGAAAGTTCACGTGTCCAAGCATCACGTGATGATCGGATGCTATAGCCTCTACGCCAACCTACAACGGGTGAAAGCCAGTTCTGAACACAGTGAAATACTTGGGTCTAACTTGACGAGCCTAGCATGTACAGACATGGCCTCGGAACACAAGAACCGAAAGGTTAAGCATGAGTCATATGAATGATATGATCGACACTTTGTTGTCCACCATTGAAACCACATCTCTTCCCGTGATGATCGGATTAGGTGTGGTGAATTTGGATCGTGTTCACTAAAAAACTTGAGGGATGTTGAATTTAGTGGGAGTTCATCTAGTAATTTGATTAAGTTGAACTATTTATCATGAACATAGTCTAAATTGTACTTGCAAATCCGTAGATCACATGGCCAAATCCAACTTCAACTTCAACGTTTTCTTTGAGAAGGAAAAGCTTAGAAACAATGGGTCTAACTTCACCAATTGGTTCCGCAATCTAAGAATCATTCGTCGGCGGACAAAAGGACTATGTCCTTGGTAAAGCGTTAGGTGACCCTCTGCAATCGCTACCGATGATGAGAAAGCTGTCTATCAACGCAAAGATGATTATGGTGTGATTAAGAGCACCATGTTGTTTGCTATGGAACCGAGCTTCAAAATCGTTTTGAAACCTATCCTGCCCTTTGAGATTCTCGAGGAGTGAAAACATGTTTCAGACTCAAGCCCGTTCTGAGAGATATGAGATCTCTAAGAAATTCTTTAACTACAAGATGGAGGAAGGGAGGTCCGTTAGTGAGCACGCCATTAAGATGTCGGGCTACACTCAACGCCCTGAGCAACTGGACTGCATGATTCCAGAGGAGCTCAAGATTGACACTCCTAGCTACAAAGTTTTGTAGTTGATCACAATCGATTGGTTCCACCGATATGATCACCGAGCTCTTTGCTAAGATGAAAGTAGCGAGGTGAACATCAAAAGAATAATCATGTGTTGATGGTCAACAATCCCCCACCTTTAAGAAAGGTAAGGAGCAAAGAAGCCCTTCAAGAAGGGCGGCAAGCGCAATGTCCTCGCTGCGAAGAAGCTCGTGTCCGTCCTAAGCCGACACCGAGTGCTTCTATTGCAAGGACAGGGTCACTAGAAGCGCAATCGTCCAAGTACTTAGCGACAAGAAGGCTGGCACCATCAAAGGTATATTTGATATACATGTTATTGATGTTTTCCTTACTAGCCCTCGTTGTAGTGCACGGGTATTTGATACCGGTTAGTTGCTAATATTTGTAACTCAAACAGAGCTACGGAATAGACGGCTTGCGAGGGATGAGGTGACGATGCGCTGGCAACGGATCAAGAGTTGATGTGATGGCCGTCGGCACGCTCTCCTTAGTTTTACCTTCGGGATTAGTTTTAAACCTTAATAAGTGTTATTATGTGCCTGCGTTGAGCATGAACATTATTTCCGGATCATGTTTATTGCAAGATGGTTATTCATTTAAATCGGAGAATAATGGTTGTTCTATTTATATGAGTAACATCTTTTATGGTCATGCACCTCTTGTGAATGGTTTATTTCTTCTAAATCTCGAAAGGGATGAAACACACATCCATAACATTGAGGCTAAGAGATGCAAAGTACATAGTGATAATACTACTTATTTGTGGCAATCGCTGCTCAGGTCATATTGGTGTAAAGCATGAAGTAACTCCATTCGATGGACTTTTGGAGTCTCTTGATTTTGAATCATTTGACACATGCGAACCATGCCTCATGGGCAAGATGATCAAAACCCGTTCTCCGGTATGATGGAGCGAGCAACGGACTTGTTGGAAATCATACATACCGATGTATGCGACCGATGAGTGTTTCGACGCGATGGATATCGCTATTTTCTCAGTTTTACCGATGACTTAAGTAGATATGGGTATATCTATTTAATGAAACATAAATCTGAAACGCTTTGAAAAGTTCAAAGAATTTTAGAATGAAGTGGAGAACCATCATAATGAAAGATTAAGTTTCTACGATCCGATCGTGGATGTGAATATTTGAGTTATGATTTTCACGCATCTTAAAGCAAGTGGAATCGTTTCACAACTCACGCCACCGGAACACCACAGTAGCAATGGTGTGTCTGAACGAATCGAACCCTATTAGATATGGTCCGATCAATGATGTCTCTTACCGATTTGCCGTTATCATTTTGGGGTTATGCATTAGAAACCGGCATTCACTTTAAATAGGGCTCCATCTAAATCCGTTGAGGCGACGACACCGTATGAACTGTGGTTTGGTGCTAAACCTAAGTTGTCGCTTTAAAGTTTGGGGATGCGAAGCTTACGCCAAGAAGTTGATGCCTGACAAGCTCGAACCCAAAGGAGAAATGCGTCTTCATAGGATACCCTAAGGAAACCATTGGGTATACCTTCTATCACGTAATCAAGGCAAAGTGTTTGTCGAAGAACGGTTCCTTTCTTGAGAAGGAGTTTCTCTCGAAAGAAGTGAGTGGGAGGAAAGTAGAGCTAGACGAGGTTATTGAACCTTCTCTTGAATTGGAGAGTAGCGAAGACTGAAATTGTTCCATCCCTTTGCACCAACAATAGAGGAAGCTAATGACAAGGATCATGAAGCTTGGACGATGTCATCGAACGTCGCAGTCGACAAGGTCGCGGCCCCTCCCGAGTGGTACGGCAACTCGCTCGACTGTCTTGTTAGTAGAAGACAGTGAGCCTACGAACTATGAGGAAGTGATGATGAGCCCAGACTCTGAGAAATGGCTAGAAGCCATGAAATCCGAATTGGGATCCATGAGCGAAGACCAAGTATGGACTTTGGTGGATCCTCCTAGCGACCGAAAGGCCGTTGAGTGCAAATGGATATTCAAGAAGAAAACGGACGCGGATGGTAATGTTACCGTCTATAAAGCACGGCTTGTCGCAAAAGGTTTTCGACAAGTTCAAGGTGTTGACTACGATGAGACTTTCTCTCCCGTAGCGATGTTTAAGTCCATTCGGATTTTATTAGCAATTGCTGCGCTTTCATGATTATGAAATATGGCGATGGATGTCAAGACCGCTTTCCTCAATGGGAACGTTGATGAAGAGTTGTATATGATGCAACCCAAGGTTTTGTCGATCCTAAGGATGCTAGTAAAGTATGCAAACTTCATTGCTCCATTTATGGATCAAGCAAGCATCTCGGAGTTGGAACCTTCGCTTTGATCAAGTGATCAAGAGCTTTGGATTTGTTCCAAATTGCTACAAAGCTTGTATCTACAAGAAAGTGAGTGGGAGCTCGGTGATGCTTACGTGCTTGTATGTGGATGACATATTGATTATCGAAATGACATCAACATGCTTAACGATGTGAAGAGTTATTTGAACAAGTGTTTTTCAATGAAAGACCTAGGTGAAGCTGCTTATATATTGGGCATCAATATCTATAGAGATAGACAAAGACGCCTGATAGCTTTAAGGCTGAGTACATACCTAGACAAAGTTCGAAAAGGTTCGTAATGGATAAGGCAAAGAAAGGTTCAAAGGCCTATGTTGTCGTGTAAGATATTGAGCAAGGCTCGGTCCAGCCTACGTAAATGATAAGGAAGCTATGAGCAAAGTGCCTTATGCCTCGCCATAGGTTCCATCATTTATGCCATGTCGTGTACTAGACCGGATGTGTCCAATGCTCTTAGTTTGACGAAAGGATATCAAAGTGATCCAAGAGTGGAACATCGACAGCCGTGAAGAACATCCTAAAGTACCTAAATAGAACTAAAGAAATGTTCTTAGTCTATGGGGTGATGAACACTTTGTCGAAAAGGTTACGTCGATGCTAGTTTCGACAATGACAAGGATGATTCCAAATCTCGTGATACGTTTATATTTTGAATGGAAGAGCTGGAGTCGAGAAGTCGCAAGCAAAGCGTGATCGCGGAATCTATGAGAAGCGGAATACATGGCTGCCGCAGCGCCAAGTGAAGGAGTTTGGATCGAAACTTCATCATCGAAGCTTGGCGTGGTTCCAAGTGCATTGGACCCATCGGAGATATTGTGTGACAACACCGCGCCATAGCACTCGCTAAGGAACCAAGATATCATCCAAAGACCAAGCATATCAACTGCAAGTTTCATATAATCCGAGATTATATAGCGATGGAGATCCAAGATTAGCAAAGTACATATGGATCTGAATGTCGCAGATCCACTGACTAAACCTCTTCCACGTGTAAAACATGATCAACACCTCTGTGCCATGGGCGTGAGATTGTTGCCAAATGTAAACTAGATTATTGACTCTAGTGCAAGTGGGAGACTGTTGGAATTATGCCCTAGAGGCAATAATAAAGATGTTATTATTATAATTCTTGTTCATGATAAAGTTTATATTCCATGCTAGAATTGTATTAAGCGGAAACTTTAATACTTGTGTGGTTTGTGAACAACACCGTGTCCCTAGTACGCCTCTATGGACTAGCTCATTGATCAATGATGGTTAAGGTTTCCTAACCATAGACATGAGTTGTCAATTGATAATGAGATCATATCATTGGGAGAATGATATGGTGGATAGACCCAAACAAAGCAGAGCAATTAGATTGTGTCATCGTGTTCGTCTTTGCGAAGCTTTTCCTATGTCAAATATTGTATTCCTTAGACCATGAGATAATGCAACTCCCTGGTATCGGAAGAAAGCTTTGAGGTCATCAAACGTCATCCTATGAGAGGGTGATCATAAAGGTGTCTCTCAGGTGATCGGAAAGTATCTGTTGGGTTGTATGTATCGAGATGGAATTTGTCCCTCCCAAGTCGGAGAGATATACTTCGGCCCACTCGGTAATCGATATCAACACCGCTTGCAAGCATGTGGTTAAGGAGTTAATCACAAAGTGATATCGGATTACGGAACGAGTAAAGTACTTGCTGTGAACGAGATTGAACTAGGTATGACGGTACCGACGATCGAATCTCGGGCAAGTAAAATATCGCGAGACGAAGGGAATATATATATGGGATTGATTGACTCTCGCATCATGGTTCATCCGATATGATCATCGATGAATGTGGGAGTCAATATGGGTGCCTGCACCCTGTTGATTATTGATAGAAGATCATGTACGCATATTCTCGAACCCGAGGTCACACACTTAACGGATCTCGACGCTAGGATAGATTGGATAATTGGTTTATGAATTTTTGTTCGGAGTCTCGGATGGGATCCGGGATATCACGAGAGGTTCCGGAATGGTCCGGAGAATAAGATTCATATAAGGCAGTGCAGTTTTTGGAGTTCGGAATTGTTCCGGGTTAATCGGTATTGTACCGGAAGCTTCTAGAACCTTCCGGAAGGGGACAAACGTGGCCCCACCTTCCGGGAGGGGGCATGGGCCTATGAGGGAGTGTCCTGGCCGCTTTGGGCCAGGGGCACAAGGCCCCATAGGGCCCAGCCGATCCTAGAGAGTTTAAATCGTTTAAACTAGAGATAGGCTTGGAGGAGGGGCAAGGGCTGGCCGCCCCCCTCTATATATAGAGGGGTGGTGCGCCCCCTCCCCCCACACACATTCCTCCAAGCCCTAGCTGCCTTTCTACTTTCCTCTCTCCCTCCCGACTGTTTGTAGGCGAAGCCCTGCAGCAGAAATTCTCCACCATATACACCACGTCGTCGTGCTGTAGATCCAATCTATCTCTCCACCATACTCGCTGGTCCGAGGAAGGAGGAGACGTCGAGGTGTTGTACGTGTGCATCTCACGGAGGCACCGCCACTTGTGGTGCTAGATCGGATCGGATCGCGAGGAGGAGAAGCGAGTACGACTACATCACCCACGTTCCGATTTAACGCTCATTGTGCGAATCTTCAAGGGTATGAAGATCTAATCCAATCTCTCTCGTTGATTGCATCTCCTAGATTAGATCTTGGCTTTCCCTCTGTTCGCATCCGTAGAAAATTTTGATTTACTATGTCGCGAAACCCTTCAATGGCACACCTTATTTTCTTGTCCCTAATAAACTTGAACCATTGTGTCATCGAAGTTGTATGTGCTTGCATCTATACGTTGGGATTAGCAGAACCGTGCTGTCACGGGGAACACTTTCAACACCTGTAAATACATACCCAGTTGATATGATGCTCTTTTGTTTGCGAATATCGTCGATGTGAAATAAAAGGGGAGCTTGTAAGTCCATGGAGTTATGTATGTGTGTTACAGAAACGCCTGGGCCGCTAGCCTAAGCCATGCCTAATCATGGTGGAAACTTGCAGTGTCACCATAGTGAGCAATCTATGAAGCCTTCTTCTTATTAAAAAGAGACATACTGAAAAGAGGAAAGAGAGAAAAAAGATACCATTTTCCCATTGTAAATAAGAGATTGCTGAGATGCTCACTGTCTTCTTGCCTTGTCATTGTGATTATGGGATAGCTCCTGTATCATGTGCAAGGGGTACCCTGTTGGCGGTTCTCTATGATACACATGTACTTACTATGACAAGAACTTACCGGTAACTAAAGTTGAGTAGCATGAGGAGCGGTCCTCGCACTCAAGGGACATGAGATTGCCAACTTATATTTTGTCAAGCATATACTCCATCTTTGTCCGCTTTAACCTTAATCATCTCAAGATGCTTATGATAGGGGCAATGAGAGCTAAAAGCTAGTAAGTACCATAATATTTTGAAAGCTCTTTATGAACTTGAAATCCCGACTTCCCTCTATAAAGGGCCTTTCTCCTACTTTTAAGTTGAGTTAGTAAACCTATTCCTCTCTATCTCCAGCAAGTATTTGAGTTGTTGTGTTTCAAGCATTCATATGATGATTTATTCAATCATGTTCTTTATCTTCTTTGTTTGCACAAGACTCTTATCTAATGAGTATTACTTTGAAAGCTATCATTGTAAAAAACCTTTTATGTTTGAGCAAAGAGTACTCCTGTTGTAAAGGTTCTTTACAAAAGCTTTACATGAAAACTGTTTGCCAACTGTTCTCTGACCAAGAACAAAGTTTGCCAATCCCAATTATGATTTATCTTTATGCATCTCTATTGTGATTCCTATACTTGTTGCAAGCTAAGTTATATAATGGTGATTTGCTTTCTTATATGAGTTGTGTATTGGTAAGTGTGATGCTTCTTGTCCGTATTCTTTTATAGACACTTCACTCCATAAACCCGTGGACATGTTTACTGAGCTCAGTTTTCGCTTGGGGACAAGCGAAGGTCTAAGCTTGGGGGGAGTTGATACGTCCAATTTGCATCACCATTCTATATCATAATTTGCCTCTATTCATTGATATATTTCATATTAAGAGGTGTTACTTATGTCTTTTCATCTGTTTTTGCATGTTGGATGATTCTTGGATAATGAACTGCCGGAGTCAGGATTCTGATGGAAAAAGCGGTGTTTTGAAGCAATTTCGCGAAGATCAGAAAAATACCAGAAAAACTACTGAAAATCCTATTTTCCCAAAAGACGAAGGATTCCAGAAGGGGAGGTGGAGTTGGGCCACAGGGGCCCACACCCCCTAGGCGCGGGCCACCCTAGGCCGCGCCTACAGGGGGTGTGGCCACCCTGGCCCACCTCTGGCTCTGCCCTCTCGCCTATATCTTCTCCTTGAAACCCTAATACACGGGGAGCAACCACGGAAAGATTCTGGCGCCTCTGTGGGGCGGAAAACACCAAGAGAGAAAGAGCTCTACGACAGACAGATTTCTGCCGGGGAAATTCCTTCCCATAGAGGGGGGATCGTCGCCATCAACACCATCATCATGCTAGACTTCATCGGGATCATCATCATCATCATCCACACCATCATCTCCACCAGCACCATCATCACCACTCCATCCCGCTGTAACAATTATGTTGACTCTTGCATAGTTCTTAGGGGAAACTTTCCGGTGTTGATTACTATTGTAGTTGATGCTTGTGAGTGGAACCATTAAACTATTGTTTATGTTTAGATTGTTATCCATTACCATATCATCTCTGATCTTGATCCATATGATGTCTTGTGAGTAGTTTGTTTAGTTCTTGAGGACATGGGAAAATTCATGTTGTTAGTAGTGG
The DNA here is from genome assembly GCA_030063025.1 of Avena longiglumis. Classification (NCBI taxonomy): domain Eukaryota; kingdom Viridiplantae; phylum Streptophyta; class Magnoliopsida; order Poales; family Poaceae; genus Avena; species Avena longiglumis. The sequence continues at coordinate 152,916,464 of CP125977.1, read as the reverse complement.
AATTATGTTGAGGTATTATTCAATGGTTTAATATTCAAGTTGTGGTGCTATTCTTCTAGTGGTGTCATATGATCGTTGACTATATGATACTTCACCATTTATGGGTCTAGGGGAATGCATTGTGTATTTGGATACTAATTGTGGGGTTGCTAGAGTGATAGAAACCTGAACCCCCGTTAGAAAACCATTGCACAAGGGAGCGTAGGATCTCAGAGTTTAAGGCTATGGTTAGGTTTATATCTTAATTGCTTTCTTATAGTTGCGGATGCTTGCAAGGGGTTTAATCACAAGTATGTGTTAGTCCAAGTAAGGTCGGTACATTAGCACAGGTTCACCCACACAACACTTATAAAACCAAAGAAGACTACCCAGCTATATGAAGCGAAAACAGTTGACAGTATTCCCATGTGTCCTCGAGAATGTTTGGTCCTCATTAATATTTCCACCGGCTTGTCCTTTTCTAAGAAAGGATTGGGCCACTTGCTGCAATTGTTTGTTTGTTTTATTTACTTACACTTTATTTCCTTGCTTTATCAGAAAACCCCTTAAAATCCTTTGCTAAGTACACTTTACAGAGATTTCCGGCTCCATACCACTAGTCAACACCATTTGCTCCTTGTTGGGATCGACACTCCTATTTATCGAAAGTACTACGATACACCACCGATAGTTGTGGGTCATCAGACCACCGTCTCCATCAATAATCTTGTCGCGTTTGTCCCCTCCTTCTAGTGGTGTGGTGTTGCTCTGCAGGATGCTCCGGCCGGCCGTGGCGGCGAGGGGAGCAGACCCTGCAGGACACCTTCTGCTCCTCCTTGAGGTGGGGACAAGTCGGCCTCTTCATCGACTCACCGTGGTTTCCTCGGTGGGAAAATGGAGGACATGGCCTGTGGGCTGAAGACCCAGTGAACTGGCATTGGTGGCTTCGTTATCTTTATCTGCTGTGACGACCTCTGCTGCTGCTGGAGCTCTAACCCCGACGAATTCCAGTTTGCATCTCGGGTGGTTCGCCGGCTTCATCGGTTTCACCGGCCAGTTTCCGACGCCCCCACCTTCAACCTCCGGCGGGAGGCCCCTTTACCTTGCATGTTCATGGTGAGCACGCTGCTGGCGATGGTGGCAATAGCATCGCCGGCGAGGTCAGAATTTGCGCAAGGACTCTATGGCTTTTGCAGATTCTTTCTAGGGTTCTTTGTGCAAATTGGAAGCACATGGTTGTATTTTGTTTTCTTTCAGGTCCTTTCTGCAGTATTGTAACAATTTTGATTATATAATGCCAGTTCTGGGACCTTCGGGTCCCTTTCCTTTGTTCAAAAAAAAGATCATAGTTTAGTTGCCGCCACTTGAAATAACTATACAATGCACGGAAGAGTTTCTTTCTCCATGTGTAACATTGTTCCGATAAAATCGTTAGAAGCATTGGGGTTGCACGCCCTAAGAACACATGGCAGATTCTTCCAAAACTCTGTGTGCTATGATTATGTTTGTATGTCCTATAAATAGATATAATTTGTTAGTTCATGTTTCTGTAGTAAGAAGCCTGAATTGCAATAAGAACTTATCTAGGTTGGGGCAATGGATGAACAAACCTTGTTGGTGGAGACGTCATGGGACTCAAGTTGCTCACGAAGATCGCCGTAGGCTTAGGCAGAAATTGCCAGGCCACTCCCTGAACATCACGCCTTCCGGGTTCTCGTCGATGATCGTGCACAGGTTCCTGTCACCACCACGGCTAATCCCCAATAGCACGCCTTCCGGGTTATCGTAGATGGCATGGCGCAGGTCCCTGGTGCCGCGATGCTGCTCTCCTTCATAACCACGATGCTTCTTCACCGGGGTCTGATATGATGCTAATGGTGGCTAGCCGACATCGCTGCTCAGGGAAGGGCGTTGTAGGGGCTTCAAGCTGATGACGTACCTTGGCGGCGTGGAGATTTCAGGACGTGATGAAGTAATTTATGAGGGCGAGGGGAATCGCCACCGGGGACTTGTTCGGCGCTGTAGCCACCTCGCCCGACACGCTTCCTGCCGGCCATGTCCAGGTCCTCCCTCTGCTTGGCGGTCGATGAGGATTCTACTCGCTGTAGGCCAGATCGATCTAAGGCATCGGCGATGGCTCATGTCTAGGCTGGGCCAGGGTGCACGTCTCCAGCCGACGGGCAAAAAAATAAAAGGACTATGTACATACTTTCTCTCTTTGGAATTATAGGTGCTACGCGTATACCTAATTCGTTAATTTAAGTATTTAAGTACTAATTTACACAGAGGTAGGTTAGTCCTGAAAGTTTTTGGTTCCGATTTTTCCCTGGACGGTTTTACCCCTCCCCTTGTACCAATTTACTGTCAATGCCACCGCTAAGAAATCCCTCGTTCCTTGTTCTCCTCCCCGCTCGTGTATCTCCCTCGACATCCCATGGCCTAATCCCCGCAGAGAAAGGAGACTAAGCGAGCGGAGGCGCTAGGGACCGCACCATCGCCGCGCCATCGAGCAGCTACGCCCTGAAGGAGCTCCGATGGAGCCGCTCCCGCGCCATATCTGCGTGTTCCCGACGGCGCTCGAGCTGCTCCATCTCCATCTCTCCCAGCCTCCAACGCACGGGAACCCCACCTACCCCATATTCCTCCTTTCCCAACCCGACGCCGCCATCTCCTCCTCGACGCTGCATCCTCGTGTCCGCCCGCCGCTAGGGTCGAGCTCCGCTGCCTCCCCCAGCCCCTAGCGCACCTTCTGCGAGCCCCTTCTCCTCTCGCCCCAGATCCGTCCCTCCCGTCCTCTGGTTTCGGTGACCGTGCCAAGCCCGCCGCCTCGCCATGGCCGTCGCCCGCGGCGCCCGCGGAGCCCGCGAGGACCTCGTCTGTCACCGCCTCCGTCTCCCTCTGCAGCTCTCCTTCCTCTGCTCGGCGACATCCTCGACCCTGCGATCAATCCTCCAAGTGCAAATCTCGTCGTTCCCTCCTCCTTGCTGGCCTGTGCTCGATCGCCATACCCACCGTGGGTTCCCTCCGCGTCGACCTCCCCGCATGGCTCCACTCTTTGCGAGCCTTCAGCATCCTCCAACATCAACACACGTACGGTTCCGAGCTTCCGGTGAGCACATAGTCCGAAATGTCGTCGAGCACCGGAGCACGTCGGCGTGGTCTTCGTACTTCCCGGGATGTAGTCCCACGCCGCGATCTACATCCGCCGGGCGGCCACGACGGTGTCGGTTCCGCTACTGCTCATGGCAGCAGGCACGGCACGGTGTGTAGAAGCAAGTCGGAGGTTTCGCGGAGCAGCACCGCAAGGGGCCAGGAGCTGGGCGGCGGAGAGGCCAGGACGAGCTAGAGGCAGTGGCCCGTGCAGTCGGGGACAGAGCAAGATGACGTCGAAGATCAGAGCCCAGTCGGCGGCGCACTAAGCGAGGGAGGGGGGGATATCACGCAATTTGACATAATGATTGAGGGAACTCTGCTCGGGTCGCTTGTATAAATAAAAAGGTCTCGATTCCCTTGATTGACATAGGCTATGCGCCTATATGCCGGGCAGGGCTGCAAATTGCAGGAGCAACACATCCCGAGTGACGGGGAGGGGGTGGATAGGGAGAATTCGTCAGGTAGGTCACCGCCCCTTGCCTCTCTCTTTAATAATTAACTAAAGCAAGTGGTGTCACGTTCCAGATTATTACTCAATATTCAATGTCCTGCGGCATATACAGTGCACATGAATACGTAGGCCCGGAACATGCTCACAAAAGAGTATTCAGTTTGGGAGAGATGTTGTGCTTAGCTTCTGTTGTTTCGTGGCTTATTTAGTGTATATACAAAATAAATACATTTTGTCCTCGATAGTACGTGTTTGAGATGTTTTCTGCCGAGTTGCAAGCATATTTTTTTTAAGATTGAGGTCACAGAAAAGTTCACAATAATCACATTGACTGAATCATTAAATTGATTGCAGACGCCGAAACATTTTTGTTCTAATATTTTGGTTGGTTTGCCCTTAACCATTCAAAGATATTACAAGGCATGCCACGCCAAGTGGAACATGATATACGTGTCGGTGAAAAAACATCCCAAACGAGTATCGGTTCCTTTTTCAATTTCCGGCTCTCCCAAATTCCCTCCCGTGTCCTCATCGCATCTCGACGCCCTAATCAAGCGGTAGACTTGGCCGACCAACCGAGTTCATGGCAGCGATTCATCCACCCCATCCGTCACATCGAGCCGCCACCCACCCTCGCCAAAGAGAAGAAACCACCACACCTATAGCGATCGTGGCGGCGGGGTCTCGGGTTGAAGCCGCAGATCACCGCCCCACCGTCAAGTTGAGGTGGTCAAGGTAATCAGCAGCGGAGGAGGCCTAGGGCTGGAATGGTAAGCCGGGCCGACCGAAGTAGTAGGGTTTGTGGAGTGAGGAAGTGAGAGAGACGCAATGAGGTACAAACCAAACGGGAGGAGATTGAGGGACAGGACAAGACGGACCGTAGCAACGCACGGGCATTCAGCTAGTAAAATATAAGTTATATAGCATAAAAATTATACCATTGAAAATATAGTATCTAAAGTTTCTAATGGTATAATTTTTATGTTATTTTATTTATAATTTATTGGTCAAATTGACAACCTAGTTTTTTTTTTGAAAAAAGCATATATTAATATCAGATGATACATTGATAACCTAGTTAACCGTATATAACCTATAATCCCAAACGGGAGAACCCTTTTTTTGGTAGCCATTGAATCATGATTTTGTTCCGGACTCTGCTGCAACCACGCGACAGTTCTTTGTACGGATTGAATCAGGATTGGGATCCGGAATTTGCTGCACCAAGGCGACGGACAAACTCCACAACGAACAAAGACAACAAAAATCACCGTAAGACAATTATATACTCCCTCCTACCCATATTACTTGACTTTGATGTTAAAATTTGAATGAACCTATATACTAAATAGTGTCTAGATTTAACTAAATTTTGACAATCCTGAGTCGGAGGGAGTAGTAAAAAAAAGATAGATTTTTTCAGTTTATGTATCTTTATCATGTGCTATTTGTTATTATGGATATATGCGGTATTAATTGTAAAAAAATAATCTTCGTGACCTTTTGCCCAAACCGGCCTTTCGATGAAGCTTAAGCCGAAAAGAACCGGCGAGTGGCCCGGTGACTTTCAAAAGCCCAACAGTACAGAAATCCGTTCCCATCGTCCCGGTGGTGAACCAGAGACCCCGTCCTCCCGGTGGCGACGGCGACGACGGCGAGAAGAAAGCCGGCATGAGCGTATTCGGTGGTGATAGCTGGGCGCGTGAATCTCAGCAGCGCAAGCGCCGCCTGGACGACCTCATGCTCCCTTCCGCGGCCACCTCCTCATCCTCCTCCCTGTCCCCATCCGGTTCCTTTAAGAGTCTCTCAAGCGGCAAGTTTGCCTGCCTCGTCTGCCCCCACCGCCCCGTCCTCGACTCCCCTCTCATGATCTAGGTAAGTCATCCCCTCAGCCAGACCGTCCCTCGGATTTTTCCTACTTAATCCGCTGTAGCTGGTTTTGTTTACCTTGTAGATGGCCAATGTTTCATGGTATTCTGTTTGTAACCTATTCGTTATTGACGTTTGCCTCGTGCATGGTCATATGTTTTCCATTAGCATAAATTAGTATTAGTATGATTGCGTCACGGCATTATATCACATTCAACTTTTTCGAAATTAGTTCAGATTGATTTCGGACATTAGTGGCCGTGTGCCCGTACAGCCCTACGAGTGACCTCTTCGATGTAAGATGAAACGATTAGTGATGTAAAGTTATTGTGTCGTGCTATGTGTCTCTATTCTGCTGCATTTTGTGTGCCACAATTATTTCCGAGTTTAAGAATATCGTTATTACAAATCACGGGTCACTCAAAGTCGATACGTGAATGAGCCAAAGGAAAATGTGCTCGCTAAACATCATTCAATCTCCTAGAATCCTGCCAGCCAGCCTGGCTGTAAATACCCTGAGCAACCATCAACAGACGGTTCGCATCAATAGCCATATGTTCCCGCTGGTCCACCAGCAAAAGCACCGCCCATTGTTGTATCCAATGAACAACCATATAAATAACCTGCAAAAAATTGGTACCTTTAACTTTGTCAAAAATAATGTTATTCCTGCAGTTCCACAAAGACCAACATAGAGTTGAAACACCTATGCGTATTCTAGCCTTAATGATCTTATTGATGCCATTTAACCAATTCCCAAACATATTGGTAACATTGGTTGGTGGAGGAATATTGAAAGTAAAATAGACAATGCGCCAGACAAGTTGAGCAAAAGGACATGAAATAAAAAAATGTTAAATGGTTTTTTCTGAATCACAGTTACAACATTTTTTACTCACAGTCCATGTTCTTTTGGCAAGGTTATCTTTTGTGAGTAAAACTTTTCTGTTTAAGAACCACATAAAAATCTTAATCGTAAGTGGGATTTAAGTTTCCACAAGTATTTTCGAGGAAATTTCTGTTGATCATCCATGAGATCCTCATACATCGATTTAACGAAAAAAATTCCCGTGGAAGTGAGCTTCTAGACGAATCTATCAGGCTCATCTGAAAGATTTATATCCATCAATCTTTGGTATAAATGGAGCCACACTACCCAAGTATTACGATCTAAAACCTATATTTAGAAGAATATGGCCTAAAACATCTGCAACTAAAACATGTTTTCTGTGCATAATGTTGTATAAAGATGGATATATTGATGAGCCAGAGACATGTCGCCTAACCAGACATCCTCCCAAAATCTGATACTTCTACCATTTCCAACATTGAACTGACCTCTGCTAAAGAAACTTGCTTTAACTCGTGTTAGGCCTTTCCAAAAAGGGGAGTCAGTAGGTTTTGCTTCTACAGTTTTACCTGAGCCAAGGTTTTATCTTTGAGGTATTTATTATGTAGCAGCTCCTGCCACATCCCTTCCTCTGCTAATAGTCTAAACAGTCATTTACTGAGCAAGCACATATTCTTACGTCTTAGTACTTCTATACCAAGATCCCCTGGCTTCTAGGCCTACAAATTATATTCCATTTAGTGAATTTGTACTTCTTTTCATGTTCATCATTTTGCCAAAAAGATCTCGAACGATAAAAATCCAGTTGTTTTTGTACTCCCTTAGGTATCTCGAGAAACGATAGCATGAACATGGGTAGGCTAGTAAGAACAGAATTAATGAGAACCAATCTATCACCATAAGATAGCAAGTTCACTTGCCAGCATCCCAACTTTCCTTCAAATCATTCACCCCTTCTCCCTATCCCTCACGAGACAGGCGACAAGGGCGGCGACACCTCTCCTCCCGATCTCCACCGGCAAGGGCCCTAGTCCCCTCTCTCTCCACTTGCCGCTCCGGCTGCAGGAGGGAGGGGGGGACCCTGTTCCTTCGTTTTGGCTTGGTAATTAGGGTTAGGGTTAGTATGTCGTGGAGCGCCGTTGGGGTGGTGGGAGTGGCTTCCGGGCGAATAAATCTGCCTCATCTCCACTCCCACACCGGTGTTGTCCTCCATGGAGGCGTCTCGGACTTGATGGCATCATGTGTTTGCCGATCTGACGTTAAGGTTCATGGATGGAGTCGGCGAGGCGGCGGCGACGACTCTATCAGATGTGTCTGTCCTCCTGCTCCATCCCTGTTATTGCGGCGCTGTCTCCGACGCCATGGTGGATCAGGAGGTTTTGTTCAGGAGTTATCCTGCTGCTGCCACCTGTGGTGTGGTTGCACCGGCGTGTGGTTGAAGATGGCGACTCTGAAGCTTGTAAGGTGGTCCGTGGATGGCGGATCTGGCGCGTTCTCTCGACTATGTCGATGGGAGGTGACAGATCTGGGACCGGGAAGATCCTCGGCGGACATGCCACAACGATATGTGCCTCGCCACGCGCGGCAGGCCTGGTCTTCCATTCAAAAAGCCTTGATGGCGATGGTGCTTTCCCTGTTCTTGCGACGATGGAGGTCTTTCTCCTTTTCTGCCGGTGGGGTGTCTCGACGACGCCGGTGGTTGGCGATGGCCGATAGTGTCAGTGTGTGTAGAGTTCTCTCTGCAAAGTTTTCAGGGCAGTTGTCTCCGTAAAATGTCTTTGGTAGTTTCTGTGAGGATCTTTTGTAATCTCTTTTTACATTAATGGAATACACGGTTACTTCAAAAAAAAAAAATTCCCTTCAAATCGAGACTCTACTGGATTCCACTCTACATTTTTAAGTTTTCTATGGTGAATCAGTACCCCAAGATACCTAACTGGTAACGACCCCGATTCACAGCCAAAAATTTCTTTGTGAACATGTTCCTCATCCTTAGCCTTCCCAAAACAGAAGATCTCACTTTTATGGAAATTAATCTTTAAACTGGATAGTTGCTCAAAGATAATACTCATTTCTTGCATGTTCCTTAGAAAGTACTTTGTATATTTTGTGATCAGAAACCTAGCAGCAGCATGCACCTCTTTCTAGTTCATCTTGTTGAACAAAGTGATTTTTGTACCACATATTGTTTGAATTTCATTGCGTTTTCAATGTACAGATGCACATTAAAGGTTCACGGCACATTGCAGCAGAGTCTACTCTAAAGGAGAAAGAATTACAAAGGCAGAATGAGATAAACAAGAGATTGGCCCTTTCTTCAGTAGCTTATGTTTCAAAGCACAGTAGTAACGAATATCCAAGTGTTATGGATAGCGGTACGAAAGAAAAACCATTAACTGAGCATACTCGAAGGGCTATTTTGGAAGCACAATCAACTAGATTCAACAACTTCAGTGCCACCAAGGAATCTCATGATGTGAAGATGACAGGAAATGCTTTGTACCGTTATTTCCAGGTTGCTCCTTTTGCTGTTCCATTGGAAAATTGTACAGAGAATACCGGGTCTATTGAATCTAAAAATATTGAAGGAGGGCCCTTTACTGGTGATAAAACGCCAAGGAAGGTGCTTTCACAGTGGCAAGTAGATAAAAAACGGCAGGAGCAAGAACTCAGGTTCACTGCTTCTGGCTGGAAACGGGACTGTCATGGAAAATGGTACAGAGATGAAGATGTGAGTACTTTTTTGGCCTGGTACTTTCTTTCATTAGGTTAAGAGTATATAACTATATATAAGAGTATAAGACTGATTCTTTTGCTTCCATACTGTTCAATGACAATTTGAAGTTGATTTTATCAGTGAGGGAGGTATGCTTTTAAGCTTGTTTACACTTTGAGGCTGAAGCCTCGTGGAGTACATCACACTGTCAGCCACTGTACATCAGTCATCACACTGTCATGGCTGACAGTTAAAGTGGTATCAGTAGATATAATACATGATATGTTCGACCTGAGTCCCCACAGAAAATAGAATTTTTCCTACTCTATGCGATCCAAACTTATACCAGCATGATTGTTCTACAAATCATCATTTATATTGAACATCAGTTGCTGGTTGACAGGTTGAATTTGACTCGGATGAGGATGATCCTAACATCTGCCTCGGTTAGGCATACTGGAAGACATTCTGGATACTTCAGAAACATCAAATTGTCATTTAAATGCCAGATGAAAGCCAATCAAAACCAGACTTGCACACGTCTGTGGCGTCAACCAACATGATTTCCTGGATAATGTCTAACAGATGCAATACCAGATTCAAGTTAAGGTGTGCCATGTTATATTCTCCTTTCACATCATTATTGGCGTGATACAAAAAAAAACTGTAATATTTAGTGGGCTCATTGAACTGAATAGTTGTTGTGTTTGAAGGACCAAAGCATGTGCAGTGATGCTCAAGAGAAACAAAGTGACTACTACAGTGTTACTACAGAACAGAAATATTCAAATTCAAATATGTCCATGCTTGTCTGTCATGTAAAGTCGTTACTGAATGTATCATCTCTATCCATTTGCATTATTGTGGAGCTTTTATCACGAAGTCTATGCCCAGTAGTTGTGCTTACTATTTGATTTGGACAGCCTGATGTTACTGGTTCAGGTTGTATTACCTACAGCATCAAGAAAGAGAAGTAAACCAAACATTTGCTGTGCCTGCTACTTGGAGAACTAGTAGGTTTTGCAAATCCAACTTCATCTACCAGGCAGGAATTAGTTGCTATATGAATAATGAAGTTGACGAATTGAGTATTCTCCTATATCCTTATTTTTCCTGTACCCAACAGTGCTATAAATCTCAAGTTTATTTTTATTGGTGAATGCCGAGCTTGTTCAAGGAAATCGATGAACAACCCACACATCTTAATCTTAATATCTTATTAAGTTTGGTCATTACCACTGATCACGGTCCGTAGTACCCTTATTTATCCTTATGAATAGCTGTGTGTTTTCTTCTGTTCTTCTTGAGATAATGTTAACAAACAAAGAGATACCCGTTGTGCGTGTATGTTTACATTGTTATTAGCTGTAATGTATTATTCTCTGAACTTAATCTAAACCATGTTTTGGGCCAGCTTTTATGGTTTAAGACTTGCACGTTCTTTTGGGTTGAACTTGATATGTTTACATGCAAAGGTCATGAGACAAGCAATCAGTTGGAAAAAGCTGTTCAATGTCATAAGCTGAAAGGCAATATTTTATGGACAAAGATATCACAGATATCTGCAATGTTTTTGTTTCCAGGGTATTAGGAAACACTTGGATAAACTAAAACAGTCTAAGTACTTTTTTAGTCATTTCATCCATTCTGTTCTGCCAGTGTACAACATTAATTGTTTTTTTCAGAGGAGGCATGTTCCGCACTACAGGGATATTGTATTGCAGGCCTCATACTTCATAGTACCAAACGTAGTGGTCTGCACATCAATTTAGCAATATATAAATTTTGGAGTTGACTCGGCACCGATTTGTTTGGCCTGTGCAGGGGTTAAAAGACTGCATGCGAGTGAACTTTAGGACTGCAGCAGAGTTGAAAACTGCCGGTTAACACTACTTCCTCCGTCTCATAATATACAACCAATATAGAGCCAATCTATCATGGGATGGAGGAAGTAACATATTATACCATGGGATGGAGAGAGAGTAGTACTTATGAGTTAGCAGGTTGTTAGCCAATCGCTGCCCTGCTGATAATGGGAACACTGCAATTAACGAACGCTTTGGTAGGAGCATGCGCCAGTGAAATGGAAAAACTGAACCAAAAATTAAATGTCCCCCTAATACAGTATGAAATGCAGGAAGTCATATACTGTATTATGATTAGTTGTTTTTGTCCATCTGTCTGACTGTTACTATATTATTATTAATCCCTGCAGTTGAGCCAGTCTAGTTGCTTCATCCTTCAGATATTCCAGACATGTCTATATAACAAGTTCCTTCCTTCTAATCCTTTGCCACATTCTGTTATAGCTTGGCTGCTCGTCTATCAAACTCCAAAATGGCAACTACCAGTTCAGCAGAAGGTGCACGCCAGAGTTCCCATGACAAGGACAAGCTGGTCACGGTCCTGAGCATCGACGGTGGCGGTATCAGAGGGATCATCCCGGCCACCATCCTCGCCTTCCTTGAGGAGGAGCTCAAAGTAAGTTCATCTACCATGTCATCGTTATGATTGTGTACGGCCGTTTCCTGAGTAACAGTGTCACCGTGTTCTGTGAACTCATGCTTTGTCTCCTCCGTGCAGAAACTGGACGGGCCAGATGCTAGGATCTCAGACTACTTCGACGTCGTTGCTGGCACGAGCACCGGCGGCCTCCTGACGGTGATGCTCACAGCTCCAGACAAGAATGGCCGGCCACTGTTCGATGCCAATGATCTGGCCAAGTTCTACATCGACGAGTCGCCCAAAATATTCCCACAGAAGTACGTAAGAACTAACTAAACTAAACATGATATCATTAGAACACTAGCTTTCTTTACTGTTCAGCAGAATTATTTAACTGCAATCGATCGATGGTCTATCACCGCGTGTATATGCACGGTGAGAACTGGTGATGATCATGAGGATATGTTGATTGCCAACTTGCAGGAACTCGTTCTTTTCCAAGATCGGCACAGCTCTGAGGATGGTTAGTAGGCCCAAGTATGACGGCAAGTACCTCCATTCGCTGCTTCGTCAGTACCTTGGTGAAACGAGGTTGGACGGGACGCTAACGAATGTGGTCATCCCTACCTTCGATATTGCATACTTGCAGCCGACGATTTTCTCAAGCTTTCAGGTACCTTGTTAATTGATCACCGGCCTGCTCCTTACGGTAATTTTTGTAAATCACGGTAGTAGGAAAATTTATAACCTCGTCCGGTGTAGGTATGCATGTGATATGCACCGCTTTGTCCCACCAATCTGGGAAGAGTTTAACTAGCTATATTGGCAGCTTGCCACACTCACACACCAGTAGACCATTTTATTTATTGTCGCTAGGTTTATTTACCTACGGCCTATGGATAATGTATCTGACTAGTTTGTTCACGCAAATCAGTTATAAAACGATTTTGTAAAAGGCGAGGGATTGAGCCTGTTTAATAATTCCGACCAAGCACATCTTATTGTTGTTGTCGTAGAGATTCTTTCAAGATTTTCAGTCTCTGTAGCTTCAACTTATGGAGAAGCAAAGATATTCGCTACTAACCAACAAGTATATATATTATCTAATGGTGTGAAAGCTACCAAACTGCTTAGTCTTTTGTAGTCGGATCAGATTCAATTCATTGCCAACTCCTGTCATCTGGAAGTCATAATAACGTTAACTAAAGCAAATGTAAAAAAAGTTCAGGTTTTTTTATCAGAAAAGAAGTTTGTAATTTTTGTCCCGCAGAGAGACCTTCATGGATTCTAATCAACTTCATGCATGCATGAACCTGGTAACGACCATTAGTTGAAGCACCAACCTTCAAAAAACGCGCTCCTGTCGGACATCACGATCAGCACCTCCGCCGCACCAACGTTCTTCCCGGCACACTACTTCGAGACCAAAGACGACAAAGGCCAGACGAGGTCCTTCAACCTCGTCGACGGTGGCCTCGCCGCCAACAACCCTGTAAGCTAGCGCCTCGCGCCGCACCATCGCTTGAGTCACCAGTCATAAAACGATCTTGCTGTAAATTAACTTGGCATATATATGTGTACATGGGTGTCTGCAGACGCTATGTGCGATGAGCCAAGTGGCCCAGGACATCATCCTGGGGGACAGCGAGTTCTTCGTGCAGAACCCGGTGGACTACGGGAAGTTCATGGTCATCTCCATCGGCTGTGGGCTGAACCCGAATGAGAAGTACAGCGCCAAGGATGCTTCCAAGTGGGGAATATTGAATTGGATCGTCAAGGATGGCACGGTCCCCATCGTCGACATGTTCAACGCAGCTAGTGCCGACATGGTCGACATCCACCTCTCCGTCCTCTTCGGTGCCCTTCGCTCCTCCCACCGCTACCTGCGGATCCAGGTAATCATACCTGAGTAGTAATAGTAAACATGCATCCATAGACATTTTTATTCTCCGTTTCTTTTACTACTTGGGGGTATATACTTGGGGGGTTTGGCCAGTGGTATGGTAATTATCTTTTTTTGTTGTAAGTGCAGTATGATCAACTGAGCGGGAGTGCGGGCTCGATCGACGACTGCTCGAAAGAAAACTTGGATAGGCTGGTGGAGATCGGGAATGAGCTGCTCAGGAAGAATGTATCCAGGGTGGACCTGGAGACCGGCCGGAACGTGGAGATGCCCGGTGAGGGCACCAACTCGGAGCAGCTCGCCAAGTTCGCAAAGCAGCTCTCAGCTGAGCGAGGCCGGCGCAAGAATCTGCTTCAAATTAACAAGCCTTGGTAGACTGATGCATATTATCAGGCAAGAACGTGCTTCAAGAAGGCTCTCTAGTGTGTTGAATTCTGTCCGTTTGGTGCATATTTTCCGTCCTGCTTTGTTCATGTCATAATCATACAGTGATACAATATTGTGCACGCCTTGCAGAATCAAGGTGTTAAATATTATTTTGCTAATGTTTATCACATTTGCCTTGCTTGCACCATATCTCTCAATCCAATAGTCATCTAAGCGTATTTTTTATTTAAAAATAAGGCGAAGGACTTATCGTTTTCATTAATTGAGAAGAAAAACGTTGGTAGTTTTTCAGGACAACTTGTCTGAGGCAAAGGAGTAGTAATAAATTGCACAAGCACACAACCATTGGGGCAGAATAACAACTCTTGAGATTTTGTAATGAAAACACAAACCACCTAAATATAACACATCCGTTAAATCTACGAAGATTAGCCCATTGATGTCAATATGACAGATGAGGCCGTAAATGAGCAATTTTGGTTAAAATTAGCCAAAAAAATTAAAGTTTAAGAAAAATGGAAACAATTCCTGAAATGAACCATATGTGCTGAATAAACTGGAAAAAAATTGAGCTCACATCCAATCTTTTTTTCAACACAATTGGATTTTTTTTGCCAAAAAGGCCAAAAGAAATTCAAAATCTCAGAAAAGAAATCGAAATGATTCTTGAAGATGAACCTTAACGTGATGAGTAAAGTGGAAAAATAAGCACATTCTGAGCAACTAATCACCAGATAGAAATTGGCGAACAAAATATGTGATGTGTATAGGTTTGGGGCAGTAGTTGCTGTTTTGTAACAAATCCTCAGAACTTGGATATTTTTGTTACTCCCACACCGGTAGGTATATGTTTCGTAAAATTTACTCTAGTACATAAGTAACCTCAGATGCCTTTTGCTCCCACCAAAGCCCAAATAACCACTTTCTCCTTGATCCTGGTGGTGATAATCAACTTAGGGGTTGCCTTGCTTGGAAACACTATCACATTTCGCATCTCCCGGGAGACTAACATGGCTATTGGCTAAGGAATTCTAAAAAATTCGAGTAAACGAAACCGACACATACATAGTCGTGCGCTTTGCCCACAAGAAACCTCGATCAAGGTACAACGAACAGAGATAAGCACGACAAAATGTCTGGGGCGTGCATTGGTCTAACTTGTAGGCCGAGGACACTTCCCAGTCACATGGACAGCATGAGATAATGTTTAAGTCGTGTATTGGTTTGACTTCCAGGCCGAGAACACTTGCAGTCCTAATCCACATCGGATTTTCATATTCTAGCTGTATCTTGCACAGGCATGATTGCATGTATCAGCAACAGCAAAATGATGTATTCTCACCCTTCCAAATTAATTGGCGTAGTATTGTTTAGATATGGATGTATCTACACACTGAAACATGTTTAGATATATCCATAAATAGAGGGCTCCGAACTCATGCCCGTTTTCCTCCACCTCCCGACCCCTCCTCCTCCCGCACCCGCGCGGCGGCGCCGCGCCGCGCCGGGCGGCCTCCCCTCCCCGCTGAGCTCTCCCTCCCGTGGTCTCTCCTCCCTGCCGCCGCTGTCCGGATCGTCGCCAGGCAAAGACCTGGGGGCGTGGCGGCGGCGGCGGCGGCGTCCCTGATCGCGATCTGGCGGGAAGGCGGCGGCGTCCGTCCCGGATGGTTTGGCGGTGGTGTTGCGGAGAGCGGCGACCGATGATCCTCGGCCCAGATGGCGACATGCGGCGGCAGGGATCTGGGCCTAGCCGCGATCTGTCCCGTACGTTGGCCTCGACGCCGGTGCCCGGGGGACCCGGGCCTTGTCCGTGACACTAGGGCGCTTGGGGCATCTTCCCCCGGCACGGTGGTGGTGGCCTCCTTCTCCGTCGGAATGGTCGGCCGGGTGGTCTTGCCGTCTTGCGGCGGATCCTGCTAGTTTTCGGCAGGTGGCGTGGGGGCTGCTGGCTCGGTTTCAATAAAGGTGGTGGTCCTGGATCCCTCTCAAGCCAAGACGATGATCTGCCGGATGTTGGTCTTCATTGATCTGGTTTCTGCGTCGTGTTCCGAAAGACTCCGCCGGCGAACTCTATAAGTGCTACCATGCCACGAGTTTGCTGAAAGGATTGAATTCGGTCATACGCACCCATGTTTTACCCTGACCGTTTGGTTTCAGAGGGTGTGCTTCGAAGCTTTGTTGGCTATTATTATCATAGGGCATGTTCTCGTTCCATGGTGCTGACGGAGAAAGTCATGGAGATCGAGATTTGTGGACAGACAATGGTGGTTCGAGTCTGGGTGATGATGAGAAATTGGCTAGGTGACTTATGAATTGGAGCAGTGGCATGCAAGTGAGGACGACTGCACATGAGAGGTTCATGGTCCTACCTCTCAGGGTTAAAACCCAGGGTCTGGCCTTAATTGGTTGTGTCTAGCAATGGCCTTGTTGAAGGTATTGTTTTGAGTGCGCGGACTTTCTTCAGGGTGAAAACCTAGATCTTTAATCGGGCGATGACGGTGTTTGTGCACTGTTTCCTTTTTGGAGGCGTCGTTTTTGGAGAAGCTGGACTTCTGGTGCTGTCTTGGTGGTGGTAGTACCGCTGTTTCAATGAATGGGTCACTGTAGCGGGACTTTTCTTTTTTTTTAATTCTTCTTTCATTTTATGTATATTGGACAAAGCGCATCATGTACTATATTATTATCGTTATTAAGTCATGGAATTTCATTGTCTTACTCAAGGTGACCATAATTCTTCTTGCTACTGTACTACTACTAATTAACTATATATAGTGTGTTCACGTCAATCTTGTCAATGACATTGACTGGTCTGATTCTATTATATACCACTCGCCTTATGGAAAGCTATCACTCACTATATATTTACATGGAGTCCTTGTTTTGCACGCATTAACTTTGAACATTAATCTAACCACTAAAACATGAGAGTTATGTCATGAAAAATATAACACTAGAAACTTCACTACTAAAAAAAGCTTAGTGTCGCGACATCATCGATGACGCAAAAATGAAACTCCGCCGCTGGTAGTGAATATCGATGATAGATGTAAAAAAAGCATCAGCGATAGGTCTGAGGAACTCCCGAGGACCGCTTGGGCATATCTATGTACGGAGAGAGGATTGGAGAGCCTGGTATGTAGGGCTCGGAGTGGAGAGAGGGAGATCCTAAGATCTAGGGTTCATAGTAGAGAGGGAGGTATGGGGCCACGTGGGACCGGGAGACTGTACTTGAGGACATACTACGAAAACCGAATGGAAAATCGCATGTCCTAGGAATGCTGATGATCCAAGAATCCGTTGCTATAGCGTGTTGGTACATATGGTGGCAACAATGAGAAATTGTTAAGGAGAAAATATGGCAGGGCCCTCTAGAACGGTCTTTGCTAATAGTGCAATTGTTGCTAATTACGTTGCGGTGGCATATGCAAACTTGGTGGATGTTGAGATATGTGTTGTATTAGTTATGAGTCCTTGGATATTTCTAAGGTTGTACCTGTAACATTGTCAATATATATATATGAGCAGCCGGCCCTATTGGTGATGTGCGTTCTCCCATACCTTTTTACATGGTATCAGCCTAACTACGATCTCCCTACCCTAGCAGCCGCCCTCCTCTCCCTGGGCGCCGCCGACCTCCTCCCTCCAAACCCTAGCCGCCGCCTCCCTCTCCTCCAAGGCGCCGCCGGCCCTCCTCCTTCCCCAACTCCACCGCTTCCGCCCTACACCTACCTTCGCCATGGCCGATTTCAACTCCCCCTCCTCCGAGAACCCCTTCAACTCCTCCGTCTCCGGGAGCAGCAACCCCTTTGTCGTCCCCTCCGTCGCTGTCATCTGCGACGTCCCCATCCTCGAGCGCGTGCCGGTGAAGATCTCTCACACCGCTGCTAATTTCTTCCCGTGGAAGACGTACTTCGGCCTTCTCTTCCGATGATCTCCTTGATCATGTCGACGACACCATTGACCTCCTCGCCATGCCGCACGACCCCGATTGGTTGGCCATCGACGCGACCATCATCCGCTGGTTTTTCCAGACCGTCTCCAACGAGATCTTCCGCACCGTCGTCCACGACGGCGACTCCGTGCACACCGTCTGGACCAAGATCACTGGCCTCTTCACTGACAACAAGATCCAGCGCGTCACTTCCTCCAACAGGAGTTCTTAGGCACCCACCAAAACGACCTCTCCCTCGACGACTACTGCCTCCGTCTCAAGAGCCTCTCTGACGAGCTTCACGACCTGGAGTTCCCGATCGATGACAAGATCATGCTCGCCACGCTGTCGGACGGCCTCGGCGAGGATCTTAGCAACGCCGCCTCCAACCTCACGCTCTTGACCACGCGACTTTCGAGCAAGCCATGACCTATCTCCGTCTCGAGGAGCGCCGGCTCAAGCACCTCTGGGCTCGGGCGGCCCCCACTGTCTTCGTCACCGTCTTCTCCGGCCTGCCCCAGCCGCACCCGCCCCTGCACTCGCGCCCGGGCCCGCCTCGGCTACTGCCCCGCCACTCGCCCTACCTCCCGCCAACGACATCGGCAATGGTGGTGGCAACGGAGGGCGCCGTCGTCGTCGCAACAGTGGTGGCAACGGCAGTGGTAACGTCGGTGACATCGCCACTGCCCCAGCCCCGTCCATCGCAGCAGATCTCCCCCATGCCGCCATGGATCGCCGGCCATAACCCCTGGACCGGGGTCGTCCACGCCTACACCATGCCTGTGCTGCGCGCCCCATACCCGGGCACCATGGGGCCGTGTCCAGCCTTGCACCAGGCCCTCTTTGCGGCGCCCCAGCCCACCATCGCGGACGGCTACACTACTCCCCCGGCTCCTCCCGCCTACTATGCCGCACCCCCGAGCACGGCCCAGTGGGACCCCGCCCTGCTGACCGCTCTACACACCGCGTCCACGGAGGGCGCGTACGGCGGTGGTGGCGATTGGTTCATGGACCCCGGTAATCTCTCTAATTCTACTCCCGCCTCCACTTCCTCCCGCATAATCGTCGGCAACGGTCATGCTCTTCCTATAATGTCATTGTTTCTCCTCATTTAATCCAAAACCTCGTTTCCGTTCGTTCTCTTGCTCGTGATAACTCCGTGACTGTGGAATTTGACGCTTCTGGTTTTTCTGTTAAGGATGGTCGTACTCAGATACTTATCCACCGCAGTGACAGCCCCGGCGATTTGTACCCTGTTTGGTCGTCCTCCACCATCGCCAGCAGCCCACTCGCCCTCTCCGCCGGTGTCGACCTATGGCACGCCCGCCTCGGACATCCTAGCTCCACTGCTCTTCGTCAAATACTACAAGGATTTGATTTTACTTGTAATAAAACGGATGCTCGTTCTTTTGAAGCATGTCGTCTAGGCAAACATGTTCATCTTCCGTTTAATTCTTCCTTCACAGTCGCGCGTCTTTTCCCTTTAAACTTATTCACAGTGATGTTTGGACCTCGCCGGTTCCGAGTAATTTTGGTTATACCTATTATCTTGTGATTTTGGACGATTACTCGCATTTTATGTGGAATTTTACCCTACGCCGTAAATCCGACGTCCCTTCCACTCTCACCGCCTTTTTCGCATACGTCTCCATCCAATTTGGCCGCCCATCCATGCCTTGCAAACCGACAACGACGAAGAGTTCGACAACATCACCATCCGCACACTTCTCGCCTCCCATGGCGCCATCTTTCGTCTCACGTGCCCTTATACTTCCCAACAAAACGGTCGTGATGAACGCATCCTTCGTACTCTCAACGACTGCGTGCGCACCCTTTTGTCCCATGCTTACATGCCCCCACGGTTTTGGCTGGATGCCCTCGCCATGGCGACCCTTCTCGTCAACATCCGCACCTGCCGCGTGCGTTGGCAACACACGCCGCACCATCTTCTCTTTGGTGTGCCACCCGCCTAAGATGATCTTCGCATCTTCAGTTTCCGCTGCTATCCTAGCACCACCGCCACCGCTGCGCTCTCTCCCTTGTGTGTTTCTCAGCTACCCAGCCAACACCAAGGGCTACCGCTGCTACGACCCGGTCTCGCATCACGTCTTCACCTCCCGACACATTTACTTTGACGATTTGGTGTTTCGTTTTAGTAGGAACCTTTGGCGACTCCATCGATGATGACCCCAGTGCCCGCTGACCCTCCTGCGGCCGGCCCTCCGCACCGACGAGTGACCGCGGCGGCCCCTTCCGTGCCCGCCCTGCCAGGTCCCTCGGCGCCCGTGCCCACGTCGCTTTCTGGCTCGCCGGCCGTTGTGTCTCCGCCTTCACCCGAGCCCGCGACGCCGCCTGCGCCCGTGACTCCGCCGATGCCCGCGACGCCGCCGTCTGCGTCACCCCCGACCAGCGCGGCCTCCTCCTCGACGGCTCCGTCGTCGCCCGCCTCGTCGTCCGCATCGTCGCCCGCCTCGTCGTCCGCATTGTCGCCCTCTCCCGCCGATGCCCCAGCGGTGGACGTTGCTGTCCGTGCGGGTGTGCTCACCCGCGTGTGTGCGGGCGTGCGTCGGCCGTCCACCCGCTACCCCGCCGATCAATACGTCTGCACGACGTCTACGTCCGAGCTCTCGTCGGTGCCCACCTCTGCCAGGGCTGCCTTGCGCGACCCGCAGTGGCACGCCACCATGCAGGAGGAGTACGACGTGCTGCAGTGCAATCAGATGGTCCGTGGATTTCGCCAACGCGTCGGTGTCGACTTCATGGATACGTTTGCCCCGGTTGTCAAGACGGGCACGATCCGCACCGTTCTGTGCCTCGCCGCCTCTCGCGCGTTGCCGGTGCACCAGATGGACGTCTCCAACGCCTTTCTCCACGGTCATCTCTCTGAGAAGGTGTACTGCCAGCAGCATATCGGCTTCGTCAATGCCGACCATCCGGATCATGTGTTCTTGCTCTCTCGGTCCTTGTACGGACTGAAGCAGGTGCCCCGTGCCTGGTACTAGAGCATCTCCGCGTTCCTGCATTAGCTTGGCTTCCGATCCACACGTTCTAATGCGTCATTGTTTGTCTATCGACAAGGCACCGACACTGCCTACCTGTTGCTATATGTCGACGACATCATCCTGACGGCATGCACTGATGGTCTCCTTCGACAGCTCACCGACCACCTTCGCGCTGAGTTCGCCCTGAAGGACCTCAGCCCGCTCCACTACTTCCTCGACATCGAGGTTGTCGGACGCGCGGATGGGTTCTTTCTTCGTCAGCAGAAGTATGCCCATGAGCTTCTCGAGCACGCAAGGATGCTTAAATGCCACCCCGCGCCCACACCTGTCGATACGAAGGCCAAGCTCTCGACCAACGATGGGTCGCTGGCCTCCGACGCGCCGTTCTACAGCTCCATCATCGGTGCCCTGCAGTATTTGACGCTGACACGTCCAGAGTTACAGTATGACGTGCAGCAGGTGTGCTTGCACATGCATGCTCCCCGGGACGCTCACTGGTCCGCGGTGAAGCGGATACTCCGCTATATCCGTGGCACCATGGACTTCGGCCTCTCGTTGCACGCCTCGCCCTCGACTGACATCGTCGCTTACTCTGATGCAGACTGGGATGGCTGCCCCGACACGCGGCGCTCCACCTCGGGCTACTATGTCTACCTCGGCTCGTCGCTCGTCTCTTGGTCCTCCAAGAGGCAGCTCACCGTGTCTCGCTCCAGCGCCGAGGCCGAGTACAGTGCCGTGGCTAACGCCGTGCCTGAGTGCACGTGGCTTCATCAGCTTCTCTTCGAGCTCTCTTGTCCCGTCGACAAGGCCACGGTGGTATTTTGTGATAACGTCTCGGCTGTCTACCTCTCCGCCAACCCTGTTCATCGTCGGCGCACCAAGCACATTGAGCTGGATATTCACTTTGTCCGTGAGCAAGTTGCCCTCGGTCACGTTCGAGTTCTTCACGTGCCTACCTCTCAGCAATTTGCAGACATCATGACAAAGGGTCGACGACTTTTCTTGAGTTTCGCTCTAGTCTATGTGTCAGTACCGACCCTTTGACTGCGGGGGGGGGGGGGGGGTTGAGATGTGTTGTATTAGCTATGGGTCCCCGTGTATTTCTAAGGTTGTACATGTAACATTGTCAATATATATATGAGCAGCCGGCCCTATTGGTGATGTGTGTTCTCCCATACATTTCCAAAGTAGAGAAGGAGGTTAGATGGAAGAAGCCGGATTTAGGTACCTATAAGATTAATAGTTAATACTGATGCTTCATTCCATGAGGATGGTTCCATATATGAGGACCGTGGTGAAGCCATAGCAGGTTCACTACGGCACACCGGCCCTTTGCCGTGTGGGTAAGAGGACACGGTAAAAGCCTTTCGGAATACGGTAAAGGTTTTACCGTGTGTATACACACGACATGTGGCATCCCGCAAAAACCACTACTGGAAAATCGCGTTGATTTTGGGCATTGCATCATCATGACCGCATGCTCATGTCATCATGCCACATTGCATTTGAGCATCGTCATCATCATGCATATTGTTTTGCCTAAAAACTATGTTGCGAAGACTATTGTTTTCGAAAACTAGCCCTCCTTCTATTTCAAATTAAACCCCCGGATGTTTCCGGATATTTTGTTTGTCTAAAACTAATTACAAAAGTTATTTTAAATTAAATAAAAACCTATATTATTTTAGGGGGCAGTCGAACGGGCCGACCCGACCCAGTCGACCACCCCCAGTACAAAAACGGTCCACCCGAAACCCTTTTCTACCTAGTCCTAAACTACCCACCCTGCCTCCACCTCACCCCCTCCTATCCCTAAACGCCACCTCACCCTCTCCCTCCCCCTAACCTCTCCTAGCCCGCCACCTGCCCTACCCTTGCCACGTCCCCAACCAAACCCACACCCCACGCAGCCCCCCCACGCCTACACGCACTCACGCACACACAACACGCACACCACGCACGCTTCCACCCCACCTGCCTCTCCCTGGCCGCCCGACAGGTCCCACCACCCGCCTCGGGATCCGCCACACCCCGCCCGCCTCTCTCTCCCTCCACCCAAGGCGTCCTCCCTCCCTCTTCCACCCCGCGTCCTCCTCCCAGAACCGCCCACCGCCTCGCTCCTCCCTTTCCTCCCGCCGCCCCAGCCAAGGCCCGGCCCTCATCTCCTCCCCGCTCGCGTCTGACGCCCTCGCCGCCCATCCTCCACCGCCATGCTCGCCCCACATGCCCGCCATCGCCGCGCCTTCCCTGGCGAGGAAGCCTCCTCCGCCGCGCCCGCCTGCCTCACGTTGCGGACCCGCGTTCACCCGACCGCGTCCGCTCCCTCTTCCTCCCGCCTCGCCATCGTCCCCTCCGGCGCCGGCAGCCTCCTCTTCGCCCCGCCCGCCTCCTCCTCCATCGCACCCTTGCTCGCCCCGCCGGAGCACCTCCTCTCTCGCCGGCCTCCTCCTCGAGCCGCCCCGTGGACCCTCGTCTCCTCGCTCCTCTGCACCGCGCCGGTCCCGCGCCGCCGTCGCCCGCCTCTCCCGGCTCTGCCCCCGCGGAGCTCCTCCGGCCGCCAGCGCCTCACACGGCCGCACGGCCCGTCTGCCACCTTCTGCGTCCCGTCATGGCCCGCGTCGCCTGCCGTCGCCATCTCCGGCGCCACGCGTGTTCCCTTCGCGACCTCGTGCTCGCCGTGCTGCCTCGCCGGTGCCCTCCCCGCACCTTCCTCTTCCACCTCGCGTCTGATCCGCCACCGCAGCGTCGTCGTGGTTCGGCCCTGCATCGCCTGTGTCCGTCGCCCCGGGAGTAGTACAGAACAAGTTGACTCAGTGCCTCTTGTGTCATGTGTTGTAAGTTCCTGCACAAACCTGAAGGCCGTCTGGCATCGAGGTGATGTCCGTGAGATAAATTGTGTGGCTTCGCTCAAAGATCCCGACACCCGAACCCAAGTCCGCCATCGACACCAAGACGGAACCCGAAGGCCTTCGACAAAACAAGAAACGCCAAGTACTCCTTCCTGGCTTCGAAGCCCGGCCCCGGGGACCGACAGGATCTCCAACACGGCCGCTAGTAACCTCATCGTGGAACTCTGAGCTCTCCTCGGGGACCGAGAATGCTCCCGCTGCGACCGAACCCGATAACCGCCAAGACCGCCGACACGGATACACCAAGTTCTCCATCAAGGCCACCTTCTCAGATGCGAAGCCCGATCCCGGCGCGCCCGAACCCCGTCGAACACCAAGACCCTCGTGCTCGCCAAGTTCCCTCTCGGACCCGAAGACGCCAAGACCCCGGGTCTCAAGATCTCCGGCACGTCACGACAAGTTCTCCGTCTTGTATCCGCTCCCGCCGTTTCCGTCGAACCCTGAACCTGAGACCGACCCCGAACCCCGGAACCTCAAGTTCGTCGAGACCCCCTAATGTGTGAACCTTTTCCCGAGCCCCTATTTTACAAATGCTAAATATAAATTGTTGCATCTTAAATTTTCATGCTCGCATGCATATCATTGGTTTGGGGGCCTTATGCCGATTCACCATATAATTAAATATGGGGCCATATGCGGGCAAATCTAGTCTCGTATTGGCCTCATTTAAATCTGTGCATCGAACCGGTATTATATTTTGCCATGTTAATCCAACATTTAAATTGTGGGGTAGTTAAATAACATGAATCACCTAATTAAATGTCGGGACCCCGGTTCCGCTTAATATGGCCTAATCGCATTGCACCTTTGTCAAGCCATGCATCGTATCATAAGCATGCCCGATCTTTTGCCGTAGCATTAAATATTGCATCCGGTGTTTCTTCTAGTGTTTTGCTTTCATGATAAGGCCGTTGAGTTGATGTGAGCTTCGCCCCGATCTTCGGATGAACCTTCGACAATGTTTTCAGGCGAGCATCTCCCCCTTTCTACCTATCTTACTTTATAGTATTTATTTCCCTCCTGTTGATCTATTGCTGTCTGTGTTGCGATGCTCTAGTTTTTGTACCCGTGATATCCCTTGCAGCCTTATATTGCCCTGGACACACCCTATTACCTGTTGTTTGGTAGATAGCTGGACTTGCGCGTCGTAGTCGCTTGCTCCAGTGCTGTTGCGTGTCGTCAAGTGCCACAATTGTTGGAGTAATGACGCATGTTTGATGTTGGAGATGATCATGGCTTTACTTATCGTTCACTTTATCTACTGTTTAACAACTAAAATTGAAGTAAGTAAGCAGAGGCATCGGTGGGTGATAGATAATATTTGGTTTCCGACCGCCCACTTGTGTCCCGTAGGACCCCGAGTACTTGATACCTGTTCCTTGATTTATCGCACTATCCACATCCGGGATGATTATGGGACCCCCCTGAGCCAGAGCATGATTCATTCTTATTTCTTGGGGCCACAAACTAGTTTGAGGTTTTATTACTATCCTGTACCTATGCCATGCTTTACTGCTTTATTTACGATTGTGCGAGGAGCACACTGTACTGTTTAGGATCGTGGCACGATTCATGTGTCGACAAGCCCAGTTTTGGGTTCCCGATCGTTCACCGTCCCCACAACCTTAAGTCCGTCTCGAGCCGGCTTCGTATGGTCTACTTTAAGGGGTGTCCCCCTGAAATATTTCTGAATCCTGTGATTGCTTTGTCGTGAAGGCCTCGTTGGGTTTTGATTTGGTTTTTCCGAGGTTGATCGAGTGTGTGTTGCTATTGGTGCACCCCAGCCGGGTAAAACTTTCTGAAAGCCGTGTCCGCGGTTATGGACGACTTGGAGCACAGTATCTCGATCATAGACAACTATAACTAAAGTAGTGTTATAAACATGACTTTATAATGACTAGTAATCAGCTTCACTATAATGGAAAGGCTAAATAATACTGCCCACAATTTCTTGTTTGGAGTGTCGCTTGCGACCATTGTACCTGACTAGTAAATATTGCAACTATAACGGAATGGCTAAATAAAAGTACCAACAACTGCTGGGTTTTGGGTTATCTCATGCTAATTGTATAATGACTAGTAAGTGCTGCAACTACAACGGAATGGTTAACTAAAATGGCCCACTGCTTATTTTATCAGGATGATTATCTATACCTGACTAGTAATTACTGCAACGACAACCGCATAAATAAAATTGCCAACTGTGTGAGTTCCTCGGTTGACTTCCTCGATTGGTCTCGAGGGGGAAATACCAGGATGGTTTTGTTTGGTGGTAGCATCAGGTTGGTTCCAAATAGGTCTTTCTTACCCCTCTCTGATAGCCGCCAGTTGCATCGAGTCTCTATAGAGTGTTTAATGCATGCTGCCGCTGCCGCTTCAGTCCACCATACCTATGTAGGCGAGGACCGCCGAATTCTAGCCTCGCTGCATCGGCCTCGATCGACGCTCCTCTTTTCCTTTGCCTTTGTCGGCACCCCTTTTGTTTAAGCAGGTTTTGGGATCGACGCCGTTAGCAGGGTTACCCTTCCGGCTTGGCCTGGGCAGGGTTATGGACGCCATTGGTTATTCTTCAGGGCTCTTAGCCCCATTTGCTTCTTGTCCGTAGTCGGACGCCCTATCATTTTTAAGGTGATTTGGATCTTTGTATATTATATCTGTATTCTTGACTCATAGAGTCGTGTTGTATATATATCTGTTCTGTGGGTCCCATCGAGGACTGTTGTGTAATGTTATTACTTCGTTTTCCACCCGCACGAAAGTGCCTGGTGGGCACCTTTGAATAGTTTCTATGCGGGTTTGGCGGGAATCGCTAAAACTTGCATAGGTCCGATTCTGAGGGTGTTACACGACAAATGCTACACGGAAACGTTCGCCATGACAAAGATTCTTTGCCTTGTGCTTTCTAAATAAGATACGGCAAATCTTTTACCGTGTGCCTTACGCGTAGACACGACAAAGTAAAGTGACATGATGGTTCCCGTGAAGATAAATATGTCTATTCTTTACCGTGTGTCTCCTTAAAAAGTATACGGCAAAGAGGCTTGCCGTGTGTCTCATGGAAAAGTACACGGCAAAGAGGGTGACTTTTCAAAAAAATCAAAAAAAATTCAATTTTTTATTTTATTTTTTTGAATATTTTTTCTCGTTAATCTCATATAGGATATTTTAACCCTAAGTATGCTTAATATTAGGTCAAATTGCAATCATAATCAAACTTCCCCTTCGGTCACTCATCCTAACACTACTCTAGCCTTAGCACGTTTAACTTCTTTGTTTCTTCCGAATGAGCTTTCGAGAAAGAAATCATACGTTGTCGATAATACTTTTATATCAGTCCTATTAACTCTTAAACCATGATGTCACATATCTCACTTTTAGATTCCAAACAATTATTTAAGTAGATAACGATGAATAAGTAATAATAATCTTGAATCTAACTAAAAATAAAATAATTTTTTGCCTTTTTCTATTTAATATGGAATAATTCATATATTTAAATCAGGAAATCGGAATTCAACAAATAAAGTGTCTAAATCAATCATAAAAATGTGAGGAATCCAAATATGACATCCATACAATCTTGTGAAAAATAGGGTGATAGCATTTTGAATTAGTCATTTGGTGGTTGCTTCACAAAATCCCTTTTTATGCGCTCGGAAAATGGAAAATGACTTGTTTGGTGCAACGACAAGGAAAACTTCCTCCTGCAACATTGTTCTCCATCCCATGATGCACATGCATGTATAATATGGATATATTATCATAAACTATGTCCTGATTCTAGCCATAACATTGGTCATTTGACCCGAAAACGAGAAAACCTCGAATGAGATAGGTCATTTTGTGAAGATTTTTTTGAGACATAATCAATATACCAAATTTGATATTTTTTCTTCCAACTATATCACATAATATGATACCACATGAAGGTTTCACGTTGTTTCGATTGTTTTAAATTTTTTATGCCCGTTTTAAGCTATCGACAAACTTTGTCGAACGACGGGTATGAAGATTCTTAGATCGGGGATGAGCCTTTCTAACATGCATTGGATCTCTAATAAAATAACATATTATGAACCTAAAAATATATTTTTTAAATCATGAGCATCAGATCATGTACCTGTAGTTCACATCTGATCCATTTCCTACCGATTCAGCGGGAATTTGTATTTTTCATCTGGGATGGACGGAAAGGTTTGAGATCCCCTGTTAGCACATTGTCCATGTAAGGTGGTCTAGTATTTTTCAAAAATAGGGTGGTAGTATTTTGAATTAGCCATTTGGTGGTTGCTTTACAAAATCCTCCGTTTTTTGCGCTCGGAAAATGAAAAATGCCGTTTTGATGCAACGAAAAGGAAAACTTTCTCCTGCAACATTGTATGCCATCCCATGATGCATATGCATGTACAATATAGGCATATTATCACAAATTATGCCTTGATTCTAACCATAACATTAGTGTTGCCTGCCAAAACCCACCGGCGAGCAGCGACGAGCAACACGGAGAGCCGGAGGCTCCAGACTCAGGTGGGCCTCGGTCCCTCGGCGACGGCCAAAAACTCCGCACACGTCCCGGCTTGGTTCGAGCGTGCCACCTGACCTATACCTGGTCGGGAAGGTGAAGGATTGCTCGATTGATTTCTGCATGGTAAACAAGTATCGTAAAATTCGAGCCGTGATCGGCTCCCTGTGTTTCCACAATAAATCGGCTCCTAGAGCCGATTGCCCCATGGTTCTGCATTAGATTCATGATAACATGGGGTTTTGCTTGATCATTACAAGTTAAATCGATCTACGACAGTTTAATGTTTTCACCACGTAACTGGAACGTCCTACACGTAATTGAGCCTGGTACGTACAAAAGATGAAGAATATTAACCCTAGAGGAGGCCTAATAACCAACGTAAAGTCAATTACCGGAACAATCTTCTCTAGAACGATTAAGCCACGTCCCTATGTACTACTGGATTGTTCAACCCGTTTGTAAGGCCTGATTACGTAGATATTAAACTAAACCTTGGTAAACAAGGCACAACTATAACAGATCGAATCGACTAAATAAAGATCAAGCAAGATGCTACCCTCGCACTTGGGAAATAGTGCAAAGGTAGCGAGGTAACTAGAGGTAGCATAACTTCAACGATAATAATGAAAAGCACCGATGCTAGCCTCAAACAATCTATGATAATGGTATTACTCGCCATGAACAACGCTTCAGTACGAGTAAAACCAGGTAACGCATAAGTAGATACTGCCTAGATCGCAAGATGCGATCTAGGCAGCATGGCACTTACCCGAAAGAAACCCTAGAAACAAGGGGTGGCGATGCGCCGAGATTGTGTTTGTTGTGAACGTGGTTGTCCTCCTTTTTCAATAACCTTAGGTACATATTTATAGTCCGGAGACTCTCTACTTTTGGAATAACTCTACAACTCTATCTTTACCTAAACATAAACGGAACCTAAACAAACACGAAACCTACTATGATACAAGATACACGGGCAATTTAGCCCAAATCCATGCACTAGGCCGATCCAACAACACGTTGAATATACGTATCTTCCAAGCCCATCTTGATCACGGCCCATCTCCGTCTTTGGCCAAAATACGGCGATAACACATGCCCCCCTGGTTTTGGCAATGATAATTCCAAAACCACTCTGTGTGTGTTTTTTTTTCTTCTTCCCCTCTTTTTTTCTTTATCGGGCTGCGCGTCGACAGAATGCGTGACAGAACAGAATCGTCATGCTACCCCTTCATCATGATGCCCTGTCTTCTCAACTCCTGCGCAGTGCATGATTTGACGATTTTGGCAGTGCAATCTGGGGAACCGCTATGGCATTGAACCGTCTCTCCACTATTCCCCTTATTTAAATCAGCCTAAACAGTTCGCAGTCCCCATCTTCCTCCAGTTGCCAGAAAACCCTCTTCCTTCGCCGAAAAAACCCTCTTTCTCGCCATGGCCTCCTCTGCTTCCTCTGGCCTGTCCTCCCACGCCTCCAACTCGATGAGCGACCGAGAGCCGACGCCAGAGCACCCGCCCACGGCGGCGTACAGTACTTTCGCCCCACGATGGTGGGACGAAAGG
Source organism: Avena longiglumis (assembly GCA_030063025.1). Classification (NCBI taxonomy): domain Eukaryota; kingdom Viridiplantae; phylum Streptophyta; class Magnoliopsida; order Poales; family Poaceae; genus Avena; species Avena longiglumis. Next base: position 152,886,781 of record CP125977.1, on the reverse strand, counting down.
GACTGGGATTTCGCCGTCTGGTCAGAGGACGATGCGTCCCTGACTGACGGTGAAGAGAGCCTACAGTTCCTCGTTGACGGGGAACTGGAGGCGAAGAGCAGTGACGACGCCTGGTCGTGGGACGGCGTCGAGTCCTCCGACGAGGAGGAGGAATCGGAGGAGGACACCTCCTCCGACGAGTATCCGCCGACGAAGCGCTTCCGCGCCGGGTCCAGCGAAGACACCGAAGATGACGACGAGGACGAAGAGGTCCCCGCTGGTTTCTTCAGCAGCAGCAGCGAGGACGACGCCGGCAGCAGCGCTGAAGACAGCGAAGAGGACGGCGGCGACGACAGCGGCGACGATCTCGCCCTTTAGATTAGGAACCAGTAGCAGCAACAGTAGTAGTAGGCTCCCTTTTGTAATCAATCGTCCTTTGTAAGCAATCATCTTTTGAATGAATGAAAATCTATTTCCCGAAGATTGCCTTGTTCGCCCCTGATCTTGCCGATAGCCACGATAGGTCGATGTCCTAGAAGTCGATGACACTGCATCGGCTCTCAACATACTGCACGCATACAGTTAAACAAGTCAAATCGCAAAGAGCCGATGACTACCCATCGGCTTCTCCCAAAAAACGTTGACAGGGTCAAACTTTGGTCGCATCTTTAGGCACATTAAAACGGCCACTTCTTGGTTTCAAACGATGACCTGCGACCTTTCTCAAAACGGGCGACCCAAATCTCCAATTGCCCATCGAAAAACGTGCCCTGCACAAACGACTAGTGACAAGCAAAGATGAAGATGACGAAGCTGAGATCGCCGAGGTGGATCGTGTCCGTGCTGACGCCCTCCACGCCTTCGAAGCATTTCTTCAGTAGCTTGTATGCGCGAACTGGCACCTGTTTGTAACATGTGTGAACCTCGAGAGTCGATGACCGTGCATCGGCTATACATTTTTTTTTATTCGGTCGATTTTCAGAATCGGCCCCCATATTTTTACTGTCCATCGTCTCACGTGCTTTACTTAGCCGATTTCATGTATCGGCCCCTCCAGTTTTACTGTCCAACATCCCACATGCTTGGGAAATATTTCTTGAGGTGTTGACCGTTGACCGCCACTGGGAACTTTACGCCATCCAGCTGCTCAAGCATGTACGCGTTTCCTCTTAAAACTTGGTCGACCCTGTACGGCCCGTGCCAATTTGGAGACCATTTACCATATGTTGCATCCTTAGTCCCCAAGGGCAACACAGCTTCCCATACCAAATCACCAACGTGGAACTCCTTTGGCTTCACTTTCTTGTTGTATGCACGAGCTACTTTGGCCTTGTTCTCTTTGATTTTCTCCAGTGACCATAGCCTGAGCTCGGTTAAATCCTCCACACTGTCACTCATCAGGGTTGCGTATTCTTCAGTCGTTAGATCGTCCTGAAAAGTGACGCGTCTCGATCCAGCCGTAATTTCCCAGGGTAGGACGGCTTCTTGTCCATATACTAGATGGTATGGTGAGGTTTTTATTGCTCCATGGCATGACATGCGATAAGCCCATAACGCCTCTGACAAAACCTCGTGCCAACGCCTTGGGTGCTCATCGACTTTTCTCTTGATCAGCTTGATGAGGCTCTGGTTGGACGCTTCAGCTTGCCCATTTGCTTGAGCATAGTATGGAGATGATCTAATCAGCTTGATCCCCATGTCCTCGCAGAACTTTCTAAACTCCTGAGAAATAAAGACCGAACCTCCATCGGTCGTGATAGTTTGGGGAATCCCGAATCTATGGATGACATGTTCTTTCACAAAATTGATAACATCCTTCGAGTTTACTGACTTCATCGGGACAGCCTCCACCCATTTAGTGAAGTAGTCAGTGATGGCCAGAATCCACATATGGCCTTTGCTTGATGGAGGATTGATTTTGCCGATCATGTCCATGCCCCAACCTCGGAATGGCCAAGGCTTGATGATGGGGTTCATTGCTGATGCGGGTACCATCTGAATTTTCCCGAATTTCTGACATGCCTGACACCCTTTGTAGTACTTGAAACAGTCCTCAAGCATGGTGGGCCAATAAAATCCTGATCGCCTGATCAACCATTTCATCTTATGAGCTGATTGGTGAGTTCCACAGGTGCCTTCGTGTACCTCGTGTAGGAGCCGATTGGCCTCGGCTGTCCCCAGGCATTTGAGCAATAGCCCTTCCAGAGTCCTGTAAAACATGTCATCCCCAATAAGCACGTACTTCATGGCTCTGTACATTATCCGTTTAGGTGCCCCCCGAGCCGAATCCTTCAAGTAATTGAAGATATCGGCTCTCCAGTCGTCCGCTTCCAGGAACTGTACCTGAACGTCGGCTCCTTCTACCACGTCCTTGTAGCCTGAAGCCATCTGCGCAAGATCGTTTGCCTCGGTATTCTGCGATCGTGGGATCCAAGTGAAGTTTATGTACCGGAATTGCGCCATCAGCTCGCGGCAGTGCAGCCATAATGGGAAGAGGGACTCGCTCTCGCACTTGTAGTCCTCCGTGAGCTGAAATCACCAACTTGGAGTCCCAAAATTTCCACTTCGCCTCGGCCGAGGAGTAACTCCATCCTTGCGTATCGCCTCGTACTCGGCTACATTGTTGGTGCGAGAGGTAGACAATCGATGGAGAAGGAAAATGTTGCCCGGGCGACGAGTAAAATGCCGATGCCGACCATCGTCACAAACCGATCCGTCGAAAAACATAGCCCACGCTCTTATGGACGGTCTGCTATGTTAGTGTTGATCCTTTCAGCGATAAGATCGGCGGCCTTTGTCCCTTAACTGCTTTCGCGGGTTGATACCGGATGTCAAACTCTGATAATGCAAACATCCATTTGCCCAGTCGGCCTTTTAACATAGGAGCCGACAGCATGTGCTTTATGACGTCTGATTTGCATATGATGATGATCTCTGCTGATAGCAAAATGTGGCGCAACTTGGTGCAGGTGAAAAACAGGCAGAGGCACAACTTATCGATATCAGGGTACCTTGTCTCTGCGTCCAGCATCCTTCTGCTTATGTAAAAGACGACTCGCTCCAGCCCATCATAAACTTGCACCACTACCGAGGCGATGGACGTGTCAGCTACTGACAAGTAAATGTAGAACGGCCTGTCAGGCTGCGGTGGAACTAACACTGGCGGCTTTGTCAGATATTCTTTGATCTCGTCGAAGGCTCGTTGTTGTTCTGCCCCCCAGCGGAATTCCTCGTCAGATTTGATTTTTACTAGTCCCATGAACGGCTCTATTCTTCCTGACAGATTGGAGATGAATCTTCTGACGAAGTTAATCTTGCCGATGAGGGACTGCAGTTCTTTCTTTGTAGTGGGTGGCTTCATTGTTCGCACTGCCTCCTGACTTTTCAGGCCGATCTCAATTCCGCGTTCATGGACCAAAAAACCCAAGAACTGACCGGCCGTCACCCCGAAGCACACTTCTTTGGATTCATCCGTAGGCCGAATTATCTTGTTCGATCCAGGACGCGTTGCAGATCGTCCAGGTGTCCGTGTGCTGAGGCAGACTTGACCACCACGTCGTCGATGTAAATCTCCACCAGTTTGCCGATCAGATCATGAAAAATATAATTCATGGCCCTTTGGTACGTGGCGCCGGCATTTTTCAGACCAAACGTCATGACTACATATTCAAATAACCCCGACCACGGGACTCGAATACGGTCTTGTGTATGTCTTCGGAGCCATGAAGATCTGGTTGTAACCGCATTGTCGTCCATGAAGCTCAAAATCTTATGACCAGTTCTGCATTGATTAATGTTTACGCCACCGCATCGGATACTCATCCTTTGGGGTAGCTTTGTTGAGATCCCGAAAATCTATGGCAACACGCCATCGGCCATCCTTCTTCTCTACAGTGCGATACTAGAAATCCACTCGGCATACCGCATGGCTGATCAACTTGGCATCAACATTTTCTCGACCTCTTTCTTGACTTCTTCCGAATTTGCCTTCATTTGTCGTGCTCGCATCGAAATGGCGAAATCCTTTTTGAGCGGAGCCGATGCTCAATGATGCTCTGTCTAACCGGCATCTCTGTGTAGTCGTGCAAAGCAATCTGGATATTGTTTTAACAGGCTATCATCGGGCCCCGCAGACTCGGATCTAACTTTTTCGATAAATGTTGGTCGTGGCTTATCCCGGGACCAATGTCGATCTCTTCTAGCTCATCGGCGGATGTGAACCCGTACCCTAGCTTCCGTCACTGTCAAATCGATGCTAAACACAGGGCAAGCGGTAGGTGAGGATAACAAAATAATTTGGGCGATCGCTGAATCGCCCCTTTTGCTTGTATTAGTCAGGGACGGTTTACACCTTATTGTTTTACATGGCGAGCATCTCTCGCTACGACTACATGAGCTGCTTGTCGTATGATCGCTGCTTTTTATTTTTGTGGCCGATCGCGAGGATCGGCCGTACCTGAATGATCGTGGGCTTTTCTACTCTGTAAGGCCGATGGATAAGACCAGCCTCACCCCGTTTTTGTAGCCTCAATACGCCGCAGCCGTCAGTTGATTCCAGATCGGCTCTTGGTCTTCGCTTCCGACGTTCATGCCAGCTTTGGAGATTTCGATAGAATAAATGCGTGGATGACCTCCACTTCATCGCCATCCTTTGTATTAGGCATTGGTGCATTGTGGACGGAATGCAGCAATTAGCGTGAATCAATCCCTTCCTAGCAAGGCGGTGTAAGTGCTCTTGCTGTCACGATGAAGAATGGCGTGGGTACGGTTTTCCTGCCCATCGTCAGTCCACGTTCGATCGCCTTGCGTTCCAAGACGACCGTTGAAGTCGCTTAACGTGGCGTTGGTTTTGATCAGATCTGCGGTGGAGCGTCCCAAGCGTCGTAGCATGGAGTATGGCATGATATTGATCGCCGCTCGGTGTCCACCAACATCTTGGCCGACGGGTTGCCCATTGATGTAACCTCGCGGTGCAGGCTTTCGGATGTTTATAACCCTTCTCACGTGGCTTCTCAAAAATAACCGCCGTGGACCGCGATCAAACTGTGCATCGGTAGCTCATTGGTTCTTGGCGCCAGAATTCCGACGGTAGTACGAACACCATGTTTGTGCCGATGTACGTGCATCGGCTTTTGCTGGTTTGGGCGCCATTCTTTCCTTGTCGGCGATCTCCGTTTCCAAAGTCTGCCTTACTTTGACGGCCGATCAGCCGTGCTTTCTTCAAAGCGTGGAATCTGCGCTTGACTTCCTCCAAGTTACGCAGCTGCACTCTACGCTCGGGTGTGTCGAGTCCGTCGGGACACCACCTTGGACGGTGATACTGTCTTCGTCTTTGTCATTCTTTGGCTTTTCGAGGTCTTCGCTTGGCGGACTCCTGTGACGGCTACGGGGTGGAAGAGGCCCAGACGTTTGAACACGACATGGCCTCGTGTCTTCCTTCTCGACCGCATTCGGCGATTGTCGATTGTAGGCAATCGGCTCATCCCAGCGTCCCAATGATACTTGAAGAAAGGACAATCCCAATGTTTGTCTGCGCCTTCCTTTTCTTTTGACGGTCCCCTAGCAAGGTGCTCATATCTTTCGTCGTCTCTATCGCGCCGGCGACGTTGGTCATACTGGCGCTCATACTTGTTAAGGAGATGCGTGGAATGTGGCTTCTGATATATCGCACTCTCCTCACTTGTTCCTCTGTTAAGTACCGCCTGTCATTGTGGCCGGGCCGGTCGCATGGACTAGCCTCCTTTCTTTCCTTGTCCCGAGAGCGACCACCTTCCTCCTTGTACGTGTCATGGTGGTACCCTGACCCTGCCATATTAACGCCGAACGAGAAATCCAGCTGACGCCTCGCGGAGCGACTGAGCTCTACCATGTTGACGCCGGGAAAAGGGTTCGTGTCCACTTTCATGGCGAACTGCCCGAGGATCAGACGTCCTTGTTCTATTGCCATTTGGATTTGGCGGCGAAGTTCTTTGCACTCATTGGTGGTATGGGTGAACGAGTGATGCCACTTGCAGTACGACCTCCCGTTCATTTCCTGAGCCGTAGGGATTTTGTGGCCTTCGGGTAACCTCATCCGCTTTCTCAAGAAGAAAAGAAGAAGATGCGGCTTTTTTGCACATCAAGTCGAACCCTTTGCAGCCTTGCTTGTTTCACCCATTTGCGAGCTACGGATCGCCCCGAGCCCATTCAGCTAAGGCCACCTCCTGGTCCTGTGTAGGATCATCTTCTTCTGTATCGACCAGGCCTATCGGACGTTTGAATTTGTCTTGGTACAACTCAGGGTGGCGCTGTTCATACATCGCCGTTTTAGGCCATGCGCCAATGAGTTGTACTCCACTTGGAACGCCAGATCCTTGATGGGTGCCAAGAGACCCAACACTGCCATCTCGACTGCTTCCTTCTCAGTTAAACGAGCCGAGTAACATCGGTTCTTGACGGTCCTGAAGCGCTGGATATATTCGCTCTGATTTCTCCCGCTTCGCCGCTGCGCCAGTGCGCAATGCCAGCCTCGGTAGCCTCACGAATGGTCTGGATGTGGAACTGCTCTTCCGATTGCTTCGGTATGAATTGAATCGTGGCGTGAGGTGTACCACCCAAAGGCTGGTCCTGTCGAGATTGCGCAAAAAATCTTACGCATCCGATCCGATGCGAAATCATGCCTAGTTGTGCGGTATCGGCTTATGTGCTCGATCGAGCTTGACCCTTGACCGTTGAATCTTGAGAACTCGGGAGCTTATACTTGGGTGGCGGAATCAGATCAAACTCGTTGGTACGGCTTTGAATAGCCGATTGTCCTTCTCTTGACGCGAACTGGTCCCTCGTGATGGTACCGATTTGCTCCTTTGTTTGAGCCGTAGGGGCTAGATTCTCATGACTTGTTCCGGTGGCATACTTGGCTAGCCACGCCTGTTTGTCAGCGTCCATCCCAGCCATCGCTGCTCCAGACATGCCCCTGAAGATCCTGCCCCAGGAACTCCTGTCGCAGAAACTCCTGCGGTTGCAATCTGTTTGGTGCGTGTCAGGTTATTGCAGTCCGCACGTGGGCGCATATATATCCGTGTGGGATCTCCTTAGGTGTCTCCAACGGAATTGCAATCGCTGGGTCACCTCCAGCCTTGTAGACGGCGTGGCCGCTGCTCTGGCGGTTACGGGCGGCAAGTGCGAGCAGGAGCTGTGGCCTGTGCAGGCGGTCTTTCTCCTGGTGAGTCCCTAAAGTAGGCCCCGGCGTAATGCGATGCTTCATGATCTCACGAACTACGCGAACCGCGATCCGCTCGAAAGCGTTCACGGGCTCTCGGAATGGCGGTGCGGGGAATGAGCCACCATGTAGTTGACTTCACGTCGTGAGCTCAGTGCGCTCCTCCGAAGGAATAGACAGATCCACCTCATCAAGAGCACCCTCGGGGGAGAACCCCCTCCACCTGATGCCATGCTTACGGGTCCTCTCAAAAGAGCCGATGAGGTCTTCCTCGAGGAGAGCCTTGATCTCGTCGTGCCAGCCTTGTGCTCGTCGGTAGATCGTCGTAAGTGGTCTGCATTCTCCATTGCAGCGTCGGATGTTGATGTAGGCGTTGTTGAAGGTCCCACGGGCGTGCGAATGTTGCCTGCCAAAACCCACCGGCGAGCAGCGACGAGCAACACGGAGCCGGAGGCTCCGGGACTCTTGGTGGGCCTGGTCCCTCGGCGACGGCCGCAAAACTCCGGCACCGCGTCCGGCTTGGTTCGAGATGCCACCTGACCTATACCTGGTCGGAAGGTGAAGGATTGCTCGATTGATTTCCTGCATGGTAAACAAGTATCGTAAAATTCGAGCCGTGATCGGCTCCCGGTTTCCAGAAATCGGCTCCTAGAGCCGATTGCTATGGTTCTGCATTAGATTCATGATAACATGGGGTTTTGCTTGATCATTACAAGTTAAATCGATCTACGACAGTTTAATGTTTTCACCACGTAAGCTGGGCGTCCTACACGTGATTGAGCCTGGTACGTACAGAAGATGAAGAATATTAACCCTAGAGGAGGCCTAATAACCAACGTAAAGTCAATTACCGGAACAATCTTCTCTAGAACGAATAAGCCACGTCCCTATGTACTACTGGATCGTTCAACCCGTTTGTAAGGCCTGATTACGTAGATATTAAACTAAACCTTGGTAAACAAGGCACAACTATAACAGATCGAATCGACTAAATAAAGATCAAGCAAGATGCTACCCTCGCACTTGGGAAATAGTGCAAAGGTAGCGAGGTAACTAGAGGTAGCATAACTTCAACGATAATAATGAAAAGCACCGATGCTAGCCTCAAACAATCTATGATAATAGTATTACTCGCCATCAACAACGCTTCAGTACGAGTAAAACCAGGTAACGCATAAGTAGATACTGATGCGATCTAGGCAGCATGACACTTACCCGAAAGAAACCCTAGAAACAAGGGGTGGCGATGCGCCGAGATTGTGTTTGTTGTGAACGTGGTTGTCCTCCTTTTTCAATAACCTTAGGTACATATTTATAGTCCGGAGACTCTCTACTTTTGGAATAACTCTACAACTCTATCTTTACCTAAACATAAACGGAACCTAAACAAACACGAAACCTACTATGATACAAGATACACGGGCAATTTAGCCCAAATCCATGCACTAGGCCGATCCAACAACACGTTGAATATACGTATCTTCCAAGCCCATCTTGATCACGGCTCATCTCCGTCTTTGGCCAAAATACGGCGATAACAATTAGTCATTTGATCAGAAAGTCAGGAAACCTCGAATGAGATAGGTCATTTTGTGAAGTTTTTTAAGACATAATCAATATACCAAGTTTGATATTTTTTCTTCCAACTATGTCACATAATATGACACCACGCGAAGGTTTCGCATTGTTTCGATCATAATTGAATTTTTAATGCCCATTTTAAACTATGATCAAAACGATGAGCATAAAAAATCTTATTCAACATAAATATCTAATATTTGAGTGTAGATAGATAGATCTTATTTTTCTGCAAATTTTGATATATTATTTATATTTTTCTGAATTAGAAGATTTTCCTGTAAAAGTAATGTGATAAAAGAAAAAAAAGGACTTTGCCGTGTATTCCGCGGAATATACGACAAAGGGCCGACGAGGGCACATGGCAAAGAGGTCACCGTCTGCTGCCGTTAGCTTCTTCCCATCAAGTGCACTTGTGGGGTCGTGGGTCCTACCTCGTTGCCGTGATGACGTCTATTGCCGTGTGCCACTGTCGACTCTACGGAGTGTGTTTTCTTTGTCGTATTCCCTTGTGGGTCTTTATCGTGTATATTTCTTTGCCGTATTATTTTTCAGAAATTTTCTATATTCACGTATTTTGCCGTGTGCTTTTTGAATTACATACGGTAAAAACAAACTTTGCTGTATTTTGATCCATTTGGTACATGGCACACAACAGCGACATTTTTTCCCCATAGTGGTTGTGCTTCTCTTCTGAATCATTTAGTGACTGCAGCGATGGAAGAAGATTCAACTTCACGCCTTTACTAAAAGGACTTGAATTACACAACAAACGCAGCCGTACGTGACCAGGTTTACGGAAACAACTCTTCTTCTTGCTCCAGACGAGAAAGAGGCGACCCAGCTTTGGCGTGCGGCGACCCCGTTTCTGGCCGGTCTCTGGCGGCTCCCCCTGCTTGACGGCCATGGCCGTCGGTGGGTGGGGTCACCTAACTTCGTGTCCGGTGTATATAGCAGTAGTTAGGGTATCTAGGTTGCTAGAGCTTCAGCCGTCTATATCCATGGCGTCAGCGGTGGTGATGGCGGTGGTGAATAAGAGACCTTCGGATCCTCTTCCGAAGTGGTGGTTTCCCCTGCTGTTGGCATCAGATATGGGAGGCAAGATGTGTGTGCCGTCTGGGAGCTAGATCTGGGCGAGCGCAGGTTTAGTCTGAGCGGTGGCGTTGAGGCAGCGGCGGCGCCACCGCCGTGGACTTTTGTTCCCCTCTCCCCGCTCCTTCCTTGTTGGTGTCCGCTCCAGTGCCGGCAAGGTGGAAGAGGGGATGCGTACAGGAGCACTCCGGCGGGTGCTGCGCAGGTCGGAGGCAGCAACGCCGGTGCTTCGAGTTTGTTTGCTGTACAGGAACAAGAATCGAGGCTTGTTGGTGGCGGATCTGGCAGTTTCTCTCAACGGTGTTGACGGGGATGGCCGGTTCTGGGACTGGAGTTACACGGGGATGATCCCCGGTCGATGTTCCCCATCGATACAAGCTTCGCGAGCGGCGGAGCGCTACATCGACTCACAAAGCCTCTTGATGGCGATGGTGTGACTTCAGTTCTTGGTTTGCAGGCGGTCTGCCGTCTTCTCTCTCGGCGGGCGCTTGACGGCGTTTGGGAGGAGTGACAGCCATGGTCGTGCTGGAGCTTGGGAACCCCTGGGGCCTGTTTGTAATTTTCTTTGTATTGGGGTCCTTTTTGCATTTGTTTCTGGACAGTTGTTACGTCTCGAAGCTTCGGGCGGTGTCTACGTGTGTGCTCTGTACTACTCTTTTAATATAATATATGCGCAGGTACTTTCTAAAAAAAAAGGACTTGAATTCCGGGAGCAATTGGATGTCTCGACATTGAATCAGATTTTATGGAGCCAGTTCAAGCATGCAACTCTAAAACTGAAGTCTAGAGTCATTCTAGCTAATTTTTTCATACGAGCGCATCAGTTCACTTAGTGTTTCCTTTGTGCGTTGTCCAAGAGAAGCCACCGAGGTGGCAGATCATTTAGCGAAATACTCTTATGATTTTTTTTAAATAAGGTAAAGCCTGGCTAAAGGCGAGACATATCACACAAGGCTATTCTCACGGCATTAAAATACTAAGCGCCTTAGCCCCGGCGAGACCCCACATCACCACCTCCTATTTGATTTTGGACGTGAGCATCGTGGTAGTAGTTGATTGATTCCAAAACACCCTCGTATTGCACTTCTTTCATATCTCCCAAGAGATCAATATTGACAATGAAGCCATAGCTTTTCTTTGGTCTCCTCCCTTGTTGATTTCTTCATCCCACCATTCGCTCACGGATGTCATGGAGCACCAAGATTGGGGTTGAGCCTCCAACCCAAGCCAATCTCTAACATTTGACCAATTCTATAGTAAGTTAGGATGGTGATCTATCTAGGCGCTGGATGTTAGAATAGTATATGGAATTAAAGATATACTAGGATATAATTTCTTATACTCCAAATCTTTCCCCTCATGTACTTCTATATAAAACCCATGAGGGCCAATAGAATAAATAAAAATATTAGGGTTCTATATATTTTTACATGATATTAGAGCGGTTAGCCTCACGGCGCCGATCCTAGGACTTTCATCACCTCCGCATCGTGCGCCGTCTTCGGGAAGATCAATCCCTTCTCCTCAGGGGCGCGGCAATTTTGATCAAAGATCGAATCGGTTCTTTAGACTAGATTAGATTTAATTTCAATTCCTAGTTCATAGATTATTAGATCAAATTCAGGCAAATAAAGTATTTAGATCTCTATAATCCTCGTCCTGGTGAAATCCAAGCGCGGCACTTCTCGCTTCAACATACTCGATACAGGTTCAACTGAGTTTGTAGCATCACTGTCTGTAAGTTCCTGGTTAGAAAGGAGCATCACTTCATACCATACTCGATACAGGTTCAAATGATCGAACTGTTTCAGTTATATAACCAGCGCGCCCTCGACAAATCTATCATTGGTTGCTACTGTCTGTAAATTATTTATTTCTATAATTAAGTTTTTAGCTTTAGCTCGTTCATTGCATTTAATATATCATCCTAACTATATATTCTTTTGTATGATGATATTATATTCCGCAGAATGAAGATGCTTGAATGCAAAAGAGCTAGACGATACGACGTTGGGTTCATTGACCCATATATCATTAATGAATATACGTTAAAGAATCACCCCAAAGACGTGGAGGAAGACCTGTGCAGGTTCTTAACTGAGCATAATTTTGTTAAGAAAATACTATTTCCTTACAACTTCAAGTGAGTGTTTATATCTTGTACATATTTTATTTTTGCTTACTTGATGAGCTATGCATGTATGCTTATGTAAATGTCCGCAGATTCCACTGGATCTTGCTAAACATTTAAGTTGACAACTCCCTAGTTGAAGTCCACGACTCATTAAGTTGGGACCAAGAGCAGTGGAGCGACATGAAAGCAATGATTCATAAGTAATTTCAATCATTATCACATTATATCATCTTTCATTCATTTCCTGATATCAAGTAACTAATAACTCCTCTGTTTATTTTCTTTGCCGAGCAGGTGTTGGACACGGTTCAGACAGAAAATACCAGGTCCATTCAAAGAGGAGTTAACTTATAAAATGGTGAAGAGTTTACAGCAGCCACCGGGAACTCATTTATGTGGATACTACGTCTACGAGTACATCTGCGAGTTGACCAGTGAGCGGAAAGTTGACTCACATTATATTTATAATTTGCGGGAGAAACTAGAGCCAGACCAACGCATAAGAGCAATTCAAGAGGAGCTGGCGGGATTTATGATGAAGGAAGTCCTTGATGTACATGGAGAGCATTATGCGGATGACGTGGAACTCGATTTGCCTTAGTCATCTTCATGTAGCTGATATGATATATATATTCATCAATGACCATGTATTTTTCCTTTTGATATGATTGATTATATGTATGATTGCAAGAGATCAATTAATTATATAAATGCATCGACGTGTAGTGTGTATGTAGTAGCGTATAATATGTATACTGAAATATATATGTTTGAATTATAGTGAAACACAAAACGATAAAGGAACGAAATGGCAAATAAAAAAAAAATACACAATCTCTGCCGCGGCAGAAAATGTGGTGTTTCTCTGCCGCGGCAGGAAACCTTTTAGTCCCGGGTGGTGTTACAACCCGGGACTAGAGGGTTTGCGCCCTCCGTGATGCTGAAACAGCCACGTGACTGTTATCAGTCGCAGGCCGTTACGAGCCGGGACTAGAGGAGGGAGGCCTCTAGTCCCGTTTTCACAGTCCCAGGCCCAAAACCAGAACTAGAACAGCACGGGACTACAACATTGTTTTCCACCGGTGCATGCAGGCGACAATGATCTGAACGAGCAATGCCACATGCGGCTAGGTCCGGATCGATCATAGCTTTAGGGGCTGTTTGGTTGTGTTTATTTATGGCTTTTCGCTTTTGGCTTATAAGCCACAAAAGCACCTAAATAGGTGCTTTTTATTTTGGATTTTGGGTTATACCATCATACTACTATGTTCAGTTAAAAGCCAAAAGCCAAAGCCGAAAGCACCTATTTTGGTGCTTTTGTGGCTTATAAGCCAAACTCTAAAAGCTAGATTTAAGCCCAACCAAACAGGCCCTTACATGGCCAACAGCATTGCCACGCGCACGTGACAGCAGCAGACTCCGTGCATGATTGCATGCAAGAAATCTTCAAGATCTTCTGCAGCATATAGATGGATCGGAGGCCACGCTGCGTACGTCAGGACACGATCGACGCTGCACCAAGCCGATTTATACCAACGTACTTACCTGCAACATGTCCTGTTCCAGGAGGGCCTCATCCTTTATAGGAAAGACTTCCATGATCTGCACCGTCGGTTGGACATTAATCTACAGCTGTACGAAGCTAGACTATAAAATACAAGATTTTCGTCGAGCATCCATAAGAAGCAATATCAACATTATCCACATGCCAGGTCGGTGTCGGATACGGCTTCGTTAACATCTCACATACAAGCATGACCATAAGGTGGAGGAACCCCTCCCTCCGCCTATATAAAAGGATGTCTATAGAAGGATTAAATCACATCAATTTTCACCTGAAAATACATAAAAGACATGTTCTCTCTCTCTCTCTCTCTCTCTCTCTCTCTCTCTCTCTCTCTTGGCCCCCTTGTCCGGGCCATGCGAGCAAGTAGTTCTTCACCTTAGAGCGTCGTCACGTTGCGGGATTTAGAGCCGGGAGATCTACTTCTGCAATCTCGGCTGGATCGGAGAGAAGCAGGAGTCGTCGTCAAGCACCGTACGTGTGTGACTTTCTCAGGCGGCACCGTGCTTTCGATGCTAGGAGTTGCCGGGGAGCCGCAGGACATCGTGACCTCAAGGTCAGCGTCAAAGCGTCTTTTTCATCCACGTTCCTCACGGTATGTTAACCGCGCTTAGTCTTCAAAGATATGAAAGTCAAATTTAGGGTTTCGTGGGGCAAAGCCTCCACAATATCTCGTTTATATAAAAGGGACCAACCTACAGAGTTATAATTACAACACGACAAGTACACGTATAGAACACGTATAGAGACCGTTTCCAACACACCCCCTCAATCTGAACTACTACTACATACAAGATTCAGATTGGAACAGAAACGTTCTAACATTTGTCGTGTGACTGGTTTAGTAAATACATCATCCAGTTGATCATTAGTCGAGATACATCTGACATCCAGCGCGCCTGCAGCAACTCGTTACCGCACAAAATGGAAATCGATCTCGATATGCTTGGTACGAGAGTGATAGATAGGATTAGCAGTTAGATAAGTAGCCCCAAATTATCACACCATAAAATAGATGCTCCCTTCCGTGATACGCCGAGTTCCCTTAGAACTGACTCAACCAACATGGCCTTGGCAGCGCCATTCGCTAGCGCCTTATACTCAACCTCGGTGCTAGATCTCAAGATAGTAGGATGCTTCTTCGAACTCTAGGAGACAAGGTTCGGTCCAACAAATATAGTAAAACCATCAGTGGATCGTCTGTCATCAACACAACCTGTCCAGCCTGCATCCGTGAATATGCTAACACCGGTTGAATTAGACTTGCGAATATGCAGTCATGTATCCAGCGTACCTTTGACATATCTCAGAATACGCTTAACAACTTCCCAATGAACCTCAGTCAGCTGAGAGAGAAACTGGCACACCTTGTTCACAGCAAAAGAAATATCTGGGCGAGTGAGCGTCAAGTACTGAAGTGCTCCCACCACACTGTGGTACCGAAAAGAATCATCGGCACTAAGAAGAGCACCAGACTCACGAGACAGTGGCTCTGTCATGACAAGCGGAGTGGAAGTGGGCTTGTAATTCTCCATATTGACTCGATGAAGGAGATCAAGTGCATACTTTCGCTGAGTCAATGCCATGCCCCCTGCATGGAAGGACGCTTCCAATCCAAAAAAGTACTTCAACTTGCCCAAATCCTTGATAGGAAAACTAGCTGCCAGGGACTGTACCAGAAGATCCACCACGGCAGGAGAAGAGCCATCAATGACAATGTCCTTGACATAGACAATCATGTAAAGCTGAGCAGTACCTCGAGAGCAGTACCCAAGCTGAAGAAGTAGCTGACTCATCCAAGCATATCAGACACACGAGGACTGCTTGAGGCCACAGAGGGACCGCTGCAGCTTGCAGACATATGAGGGGAAGCGGGCATCCTCAAAACCAGGAGGCTGCTACATATAGACATCTTCATCCAAGTATCCATGGAGAAACGCATTACTGACATCCACCTGAAGAAGAGTCCAAACACGGGAAACTGCAAGAGAGAGCACCAAACGAATAGTGGCTGGCTTGAAAACTGGGCTGAAGGTATCACCATAATCTATACCATGCTGCTGAGTGAATCCACGGGCGACCAGGCGTGCTTTATGCTTTTCAATCGAACCGTCGGGACGGTGTTTGGTCTTAAAGATCCATTTGCTGCCAACAATATTAACTCCAGCTGGGCTTTTTCATCCACGTTCCTCGCGGTATGTTAACCGCGCTCGGTCTTCAAAGGTATGAAAGTCAAATTTAGGGTTTCGTGGGGCAAAGCCTCCACAATATCTCGTTTATATAAAAGAGACCAACCTACAGAGTTATAATTACAAAACGACAAGTACACGTATACAACACGTATACGAGACCGTTTCCAACACACCCCCTCAATCTGAACTACTACTACATACAAGATTTAGATTGGACCAGAAACGTTCTAACATTTGTCGTGTGACTGGTTTAGTAAATACATCATCTAGTTGGTCATTAGTCGAGATACATCTGACATCCAGCGCGCCTGCAGCAACTCGTTACCGCACAAAATGGAAATCGATCTCGATGTGCTTGGTACGAGAGTGATATATAGGATTAGCAGTTAGATAAGTAGCCCCAAATTATCACACCATAAAATAGATGCTCCCTGCCGTGATACGCCGAGTTCCCTTAGAACTGACTCAACCGACATGGCCTTGGCAGCGCCATTCGCTAGCGCCTTATACTCAGCCTCGGTGCTAGATCTCAAGATGGTAGGCTGCTTCTTCGAACTCTAGGAGACAAGGTTCGGTCCAACAAATATAGCAAAACCATCAGTGGATCGTCTGTCATCAACACAACCTGTCCAGTCTGCATCCGTGAATATGCTAACACCGGTTGAATTAGACTTGCGAATATGCAGTCATGTATCCAGCGTACCTTTGACATATCTCAGAATACGCTTAACAACTTCCCAATGAACCTCAGTCAGCTGAGAGAGAAACTGGTACACCTTGTTCACAGCAAAAGAAATATCTGGGCTAGTGAGCGTCAAGTACTGAAGTGCTCCCACCACACTGTGGTACCAAAAAGAATCATCGGCACTAAGAAGAGCACCAGACTCACGAGACAGTGGCTCTGTCATGACAAGCGGAGTGGAAGTGGGCTTGCAATTCTCCATATTGACTCGATGAAGGAGATCAAGTGCATACTTTCACTAAGTCAATGCCATGCCCCCTGAATGGAAGGACGCTTCCAATCCAAGAAAGTACTTCAACTTGCCCAAATCCTTGATAGGAAAACTAGCTGCCAGGGACTGTACCAGAAGATCCACCACAGCAGGAGAAGAGCCATCAATGACAATGTCCTTGACATAGACAAGCATGCAAATCTGAGCAGTACCTCGAGAGCAGTACCCAAGCTGAAGAAGTAGCTGACTCATCCAAGCATATCAGACACGCGAGGACTGCTTGAGCCCACAGAGGGACCGCTACAGCTTGCAGACATGTGAGGGGAAGCGGGCATCCTCAAAACCATGAGGCTGCTACATATAGACATCTTCATCCAAGTATCCATGGAGAAACGCATTACTGACATCCACCTGAAGAAGAGTCCAACCACGGGAAACTGCAAGAGAGAGCACCAAACGAATAGTGGCTGACTTGAAAACTGGGCTAAAGGTATCACCATAATCTATACCATGCTGCTGAGTGAATCCACGGGCGACCAGGCGTGCTTTATGCTTTTCAATCGAACCGTCGGGACGGTGTTTGGTCTTAAAGATCCATTTGCTGCCAACAATATTAACTCCAGCTGGGTGAGGCACCAAAGTCCAGGTGTGAGTATCGCGAAGAGCAGCGAGATCCTCAGCCATCGCCACATGCCATGTCGGCTCCCAAAGAGCATACCGATGTGAGGTGGGAGCGGCCAAAAAGTACGACGGCTGGGGTTATACCGGACAGTGCCATCGTGGTAGGTATTCTCACGCCGTGTATGATCTCGATTACGAGTAACCATGTCGTGTACGGGGGTAGGCGCCGGAGCCTCCGACGAACCAGGAGGAGGATCAGCTAAGGGCGTCACGGCCAGGGGCTCCGAGAGCTCCCGAGCAGAAGGCGACACGGGATGGCGGGAGGGACTGGGCTAGGCCGACGCAGCAGGCGACGGGGAACCAGTTAAAGGCGACGTCATTGCAGGCTCGGGAGGCCCAGCGCGAGGAGACGTGGGCGCGGAGGCGGGCGACGTTGGCGCATCGGAAGGCGCGCCCGATGTCACATCCCAATTTTCAAAATTCATACTGCATATCATACATGTTATTGCATCATGATCATCATTTTTTTTAAAAATCAGTTTTAAGGTTTTTGCCAAAAACCCCCACTTGCATTGCTTGTTGTCACATACACATGGTTAGCATGGTTTTACCTTGCATCTGCTAAAAATGTGCTATATACACTTGTGGACAGAAGAAATGCATAGTGTATCTTAGTACGAACCCGTATGTTTTTGTTTTACTCGATTCTGAGGAGCGGATCAAAAGTTGTGACAGTTTTAGTTTTAGACTAAATTTTAAATTCAGACAGATAGTGCTGTCAGTTAGATTCAGAAAAGAAACGTCCAGAAAAAATTAAAAAGAAAACAAAAAAAAGAAAAAGGCCGTGTGAGCCAGCGCACTCGCTAACCCGCCAGTCCAGCAGCCACCCGGGGCCCAGCAGACGCCAGCCGCAAGCCAGCCCAGTACAGCCCAGCCGTGCCCCTTTTTTCCTTTTCCTTTTCCCTTTTCTTTTCCCTTTTTTTCTAACGGGCGGGCCCTGCCTGTCAGCCCGCTCTATCGTCCTCGACACGGACTCGCAGCGGCGTGTTCGTCTCCGATTGTCCCGCGGGGACTCTGCCCTCGCAAATCCTATCTACCCGTTTTATAGAAGCTTTCCCCCTCTTCAAAACCCGCCTGGAACCCTATCGAACCGTGCTGCCAGCTCCGCATAATCTCTCGCCAGAGTACGTAGTCGTCACCGCCGCCATTAACCTCGGTGAGAGCCCAAGCTCACCGCATCGGCCACCCCATCGCCCCATCGACCCCTGCCCTCTTCCCCGTTATCGACCGCGTCGTCCTGACCACTTTCCCTGCCCGCAGGAGCACCAGGAGCCACGGGAGCCCTCACCGGAGTTCGACGCCAGCCGCACCGCCACCAGCCGCCCCCTGTCATCGCGCGAGTAAGAGAGGAGCCACACCATTGTCACCAGAAGATCTGCCGCCATCGTCCGCACCTCGTGGACACCTTCACCGCCGCCAGGACCACCGGAGAAGCTCGCCAACGTCGCCGCTCGAAGCCGCCACCGCTGCCACCTCGCCGTCGATGACCTGGTAATGAAGATCCTCTCCCAACCGTCCGATCGTTTTCCTATGGCCGCGATTAGCCCTAGGCTGAACCAGTACCGCCCACTCACGGCGCACCGCGTGTCGCCATATTAGCGCGAGCGTTGACCGCTGAGGAAAAATCCTTTTGAACTACTCCCTCCGATCCTAAATAAGTGTCACGGTTTTGAACTAACTCTAGTTTAAAATGGTGACACTTATTTAGGATCAGAGGTAGTATTAAATTTTGCAGAAAAAGTTTGAAACTTGTAAAATCCATAGAAATTAATTCACTGGGCCAAAAATTACAAATAAGGTACCGTTGGATTCATATTTTCACGTAAAACATTGTTGTGCTGTTAGTTCAGACTTATGCAGCAAGGTTTTGCCGTGAATAATTAAATGGATTAATGGACTATTTAGAGTAATAAAATCATAGTAAATTATGTACTGCTCAAAAAATTATAAATAATATATCTGCGGATTCACAAGAACCTGTAGAATCTGTTTATAAATTAAAATGGTAGCCTTACAGTAGTTAATTTTGCAGAAGAAATTAAAAGGTTTTCTGGAGTATTTTAATTATACCAAAAGTTCTGTAAGTCCCTTTTGCGTGATTACAGTTGGCCTTGGCTCTATTTTAGATTGCCTACATAGTAGTGATTTTTCCAAGATTTTACAAACTGGTCAACAGTAGTGGCTTAATAAATGGATTAGAGCTCCATTATTTGGTCATTGAAATTGCATGTTTTGTTTTTAATGCCTTAAAAAGGTTTTCCATGCATACATACAGTAGATATACTGAACAGAGGTTGTAGTATGCCACTAAAGCATTGTTCAACTTGTCATGCATGCATTGTGCATTATTATGGTTGTATATGATTGTTTATGTGTTGCAATTGTGTATCGTATAAATTGTGACGAGTACAACGCTTGCTTCTTTGAGGACTGTATTATCGACTCCTACCGTCAAGGCAAGTAGTTGATATTTTGATCATGAATTTTTCGTACTATTTTCCCTTGTGTATGTGTAGTGTATTTCTGTAGCTACATGTGTAGGTATTACTATACTATACTATATACTATGTATTGTGGTAGGGAACTCCCTTATAGTTGAGCCTCCTTATGGTAGATGTGCTTAGCATTATTATAGATACGAGGAAGGGATCATGATTTGGTAAAGAAAAGGTTTTGTTCTACTAAAACAACATAATGTCAATGAACTACCTGGACGGAGTGGCTAGATTAGTCATCAGAGTGTGAATAATGTTGGTGAATGCCTCCCAGGGCACTGAGAAGGATTAGTTGTTTTATTACAGTAGCTTACGTGTGCAACCATGTGCCAGTAAGAATGGGTGGCTGGTTGGACTTAGTAGGTCTTGGTGAACCAAACCTAGCGTAGCCAGAGATGTAGTGAATGGTAGGTTAGGACCGGTCCGCAGTGGGGTTTGGGGATCTACTTTCCGAATGGTCTCTTCTTGGACTTCTCCCTATCATCACACAATATGAGCGTGGTGGTACGAGCTGGGATGACCAAGTCACATGGGTAAAGTGTACAAACCCCTGCAGGGTGTATAAACTAAGTGCTTAGTTGTGTCCCTGGTTACTGACAAATGAGTTGCTTGATATTGATGCTATGACATATTATCGCTCATCTTTATTTCTTGATTTCTAAAACTTGATGGGTAAACTTAAAGGGTTGATGTGAATCAAATTGATTTAATAAAGTAGGACAAAGTGTTTGGAAAATGCAAGCTAGCCAAAGCTCCACCAGCCAAATAAGCATGTAGATGCTAGGTCTATTGTCTCCCTATTTAGATACTTGCCATACATTTCATGTATTGACCCTTCAGGGCTTCTACGTTTTATGTTGCAGGATATTCCGACCGTGAGTGATCAGCTAGGTCGCGGTACTTCACTCTGCACTTGTTGGCTTGTGGGAAATTTGGAGATTGAAGGAGTTATTTATTTATGTTTGATACTTGTTTAAGTTGAGCTAGCCTTCGAGCTAAGCATTTTTGTAATAAATGAATACTCTGGATCTTTCGTTATTTAAGATAAACAGATATTTTACTTTGTTATTCATGTAAGTTCTATGTAAGCTAATGAACCGATCCAGGGATTGGAATATTGCATAGAAGCTACAGTCTTTTCAGCACTATAGTGCTACAGATGGTATCAAAGCCCGTGTGTCGACTATAGGATTGTGATCTAGGTTTGGAATAGGAAGACAATAAATATATGAAGTTTATATTAACTCTGTCTTTCACCTTATGCCTTTCACTCTCGTAAATCTTTATCATTTGCTATTCTCACACTTTCCTCTTTTAACTTATAGATGGGAGAAGTTAGGACTGAGTATGCTGGGATCAACTCACCAAGGCCCTTCGCAAGACAGTTGGGAGAGCTCTCATAGTCATTGGGCGTGCCACTGCCCATGTTCAAAGGAAGGAGGTTATATACCTATGGGTATGGAGAGGACACCTGGGAGATCACCACTATTATCTTCAGAGATCTCTCCATGCCAAACCCTAAGCATCTGGTCTACACCAAGCGATATTGCAACTGGGAGCTCGGAGTAAACTTGGCTATGCATGAAGCCTTGTCACGCTAGTGCCACCTCCACCGACACCTGCTTCTAGAAGACTCCCCTTTCCGTGACTATGGAAGGCGTGATGATAATGGGAACGCTGTGGTTACCCCAGGCAACAGGAACAACATGCCGTCCCGTCAGAGGCACATAGAGGATATGGAGATGGATAATGGAGTTCTAGCTCAAAAGGTGATGCAGATAAAGGGGATAGCTGATTTTGCCAGCAATGGTGCGGTGACCCAGCATACCACTTCATGATGTAGTACACTATAGTCGTTGACATAACACCAATGAAACACCGTTCACTAGTATTACATCCCTCAGAGTGGTACAACAGAAACACAGTAGGTCCAAGACATGACTATAGGTTACAACTCAACTCTTTACAAAAGATTCAGAGAACACTCTAGGTTAAAGAGAGAGAAAGAACTTCTTACAACGAAGAATTAGGAATAATCAATTCATAACTAATATACTAAAAGGCTAGTATCTGAACTATTGGGGATTGCATTGCTGCTATTGCAATACACTACAGAAGTAGGTTCTATGGCTAGAGATTATATTCCTATCTAATCAGCAACTTCGTCTTCACTTGAGTTGATGTATATGTTGACTTTCTTGACTTTATTGAAGAGCTTTAGCTTTTGATGATGATTCCTGGAGCATAAGTTGATGTAGAGGTCGTCTGTATTGGCTTCAAAATCTAGCAAGGGTTAAGAAGATACGTTGAGTACGAGCGTACTCAGCAAGTTCTCTAGAAAAGGTGTGTTTGATGAACTATATCTACAGCCACAGACCAGAGGTCGTAGGCAATGAAGGTTTTCATAAACATTTCTTCAAAGGTTGATTTTATTCTAAAAAGGTATGTCCGTCAGCTTTCACGGGTTTACCAGAACTTTCATGAAGTTCCTTTCCTGTCGCGTTCGTAGCTCCTTCCCAGAACAGGGAGTAACAAGTTACAGTTCTTACACTCTGTAGAGGTGCGTCACTTTACCCATGAGAGATCTTAGCTTTGTTGCACATCCGGGCCGCGAACCCGTTGACACTTCCTTGGTGTGAGGCCCAGACTAAGATCCAAGCCAATCACTACCTTCTCCGCGACCCCGCATGTCTCCTTGGTGTACGCCAACCCACCTATTGAATTATGGCAATTGGCAGTACAGACTGTTCAGATGCTAGAACTATCATGGATGTTGAGGGTTCCCACCCATATGCTGCATATCTCCTACAAATTACCAATTAATGCATGCTACGGATATAACAGCCACGACCCACACATCCGGCTCCATGCGAGAGGGAAAAGATACAGCTGAATTCTCCATCCCATTCAAAATCTCATGGTCAACGCATAATATACGGCGCAAGAATCACTAGCGACATTGGTTGTTAAGTCCTAGATAATATGTTCCTTTACCACCGGAACTTTCCTAGTAGGTTATTACCTCATGGTAAATAACCTATAGTCATATTGTTACGAAAATAGTGTTTTCTGACCTTTTTGAAATGAAGGTGATGACAGCTCTTGATTTGCAAAATACTTTACAGAAAATAATCAAAGGACATGAGCAAGTGTGAACTTGCCTTTTGTGATTGCAAGATTATGCACTCACGGTCTTTAAGACAATATAAGATCCAATATCTGAAATCAGCATCATTGGTCCGGTAAGGACTAATGTTTAAAGAAGCAAGATGCTATTATGCATAAGTAATGTAATGCAATTTGGTAAACTCGAATTCCCGAAATAAGCGTTGATCTAGGGTTTGGAAACTGGAAATGGCTTCTTTAGAATGTGTTGTCCTTTGAGATAAGCTTCAAACTTGTGCTTCTTATTAAGGCTTGTGAGTGTGTGTGAAACAACATGTAAACATAATAAGTAGCATACAAAAATAAAACATGCAAGCGTGGAAGGGTATCTAAAGACTGTGTATACAAGGGTTGTTCATTATTTTGAGCTTTCATAAGAATGCTTATGTCTTGCTTTATAATGTATCTTAAAAGAATAACTTTTGAAGAAAATCTTATTTAACTAAGGAGAAGTATTTAAACTTTAAGTTAACATTATTAGATGTTCTTACCAGTTATAGTCCTTAAGTAAGAAAGAATTACTCCATTTGAATAATGACACCATTAGTATTTGAGACTTATCTATATTGGTTTTTCACTTGGTTAGTTTGGTATTGAGACGCATTAGGTCTTAATTGAAAAACACCAAAGTTAAGTATAAAATACATAACAAAGCCCTAATCATGGTATTTATAGTCTTGTAGACTAAAGTTAACTTTAAGAACATAGATGGACTTAAAGTGTAATGCTTATGGTATTTGTGCTTTGTTCAATTCATAATGTTTCCCTAAGGATACTTTAATAGTGGTAACACTTCTATTTGAATAGTGGTTTCCTAACATTATAATTGAATAAAAGGATTTATCTCCTTATAAGGGTGTGTTTATGATTTGTGAATAAGTAAACAATATTATTTACTACTTATGAATTATCTTCGGATTTAGTCCATTATAAATTTGTGAGTGAAACAATGGTAAAAGGTTTTATTTGGTTAAAAATATCATTATTGAAGATTTTATAACTGGTAAGGATCTTTTTAGAAAATGATCTACACTTATGGTTGAATTATAATTCAATAAGATTGTATATAAAATGTGTTGAACCATTTTGACTTCATATTATCAATATTTAAGACTAATACTATTTATTAGACCTCAATTGGCTAATTTTAGAAATACTAGCAAATTTTATTTACCCTTATATGAATTATCAATTAAGGAAATTAGATTTAAATTCAAGTTATTAGAGTATTAAGTTTTTACTTGCCTTAAAAGTGGAATGTTATATTTTTAACATGTAGATAATATTTTTGTGATCATTTTGGTATATTATATGTATTTTTGTGATTTATAAATAATAAGGTATGATTTTTATAAGATTTATTACTTTATAAACACTTAATAAATATTAAATATTAAATTAGGTGAAAGAATAATGCATGATTATATTTTTAAATTATAGTTCATATTTTTCTAAGATTTTTGGTATATTATTTACATTTTTATTATTTACCATTATTAAAATATGAATTATCAAAGTATTATTACTTATCAAATATTTTTTAAATAATATTTATTTAAATAGTCAACATAATAATATTTGATAATAAATTTAAACTATATATTTTATTTTT
The DNA here is from genome assembly GCA_030063025.1 of Avena longiglumis. Classification (NCBI taxonomy): domain Eukaryota; kingdom Viridiplantae; phylum Streptophyta; class Magnoliopsida; order Poales; family Poaceae; genus Avena; species Avena longiglumis. The sequence goes on along the minus strand of CP125977.1, from coordinate 152,862,138 downwards.
TCTAAACATTTTCATATATTACACATATTTTTCTGAATTATAAAACAAAAGTTATTGATTTAACAAGAGTTAATCATTTTATTGAGTTTTTGGAATATTTATATTTGAATTTATATTGTTTTATCAATTTACTAAACAAGGAATACCTTTACACACCCAGACTAAACCTACCCTAGACACTGACTAGTGGGCCAGTGGCCACATTGGTGTACCACGCTGGTGTGGACCAGTCAACGGACCCGCTCAAAATGATGACGTGGCGAAGGGTGTCCTCACCATGATGTCACCTCGTCGATGGCAAGGCAGACGACGACGAGGATGTCGGTAGAGGGCGAGCAAGCATGCGTGCAGGGGCTTGCTCGAATCAGTGCGTCGGGTCTAACAATAAACTAGCGGCGCCGCCCTAGTTTGGTCAATGGTACCAGAGTTGCGACGACGACGAGCGGCGGAGCTCACAACTACACGGTGAGCGCTTGATCTAGGAAGCAAATAAAAGTTTGGAGAGCCTCGGGAGGATCAGTAACTCACCACGGTGCTCGTAGTGGGGTTAGTGAGGTCAAGGTGGAACGGGATCAATGATGATTGACGATGACCGGCGGCGGTGGTCGTCGGGGATTGAGTCGATGCGGTCCATTAAGAGCCCGTCTACTCGATTATTTCTTGCTAGAGCTGCTACACACCATGACGAAGACCGTGGTATGCTCGGCTAGTCGTGGGGCGATCTCTAGAGGCGACATTAAGCGTCTCCGGAGAGCTAGGGTTTTGGCACAAGAGGAATTTTGGGAGGCAGAGGAAGAGAATGGAGACAAGGATGAGAATGGGGAGGTGCGCGGGGTTCTTATCCTCTAGATTGACATCGACGACTGCACGAATCGTGGAGCATCGACTATGGACGGCGGAGGCATTGCTAGCTAGCTGCTTCGCCGACGATGCCTTCTATAAAGAGGAAGAAGAAAGGAGGAAAAGAGCGAAGGGGTACTGGGCTGGAGTTGGGATGCTGTTGGGCTGTCCGCGGGCGACAAGTAAGAGAGAGGGATATGGGCCACGACCTGATGACCCACAAGTGTAGGGGATCGCAAAAGTCTTCACGGATAGTATTACCTAATTTATTGATTCGACACAAGGGGAGCCAAAGAATACTTGCAAGCCTTAACAACTGGGTTGTCAATTCAGCTACACCTAGAAATAGTTCTTGCTCACAGAAGTTTATCAGTAGCAGCAGTTTGATAGTAGCAACAACAAAGCAACAATAACAGTGAAATAGGAGAAATAGTAACAGCAACGGTAACAGTGGGATTCGAGTGCGGTAGGCATAGGGATGGATGGACGGGCATTGCATGGACGAGTCTAAATATGTAACTTCAAGATCTAGGGCATTGCAGATAAATAATAACAAGCATCCAAGTACTAAACAATCCTAGGAATGTGCTCCAAAATATAGTCATACATGCTTGCAATGAGAACTTGCACAACATCTTCTGTCCAGCCAGCCCGTGACAACGGGGCCTCTAGGGAACTACTAGCAATTAAGGTGCTCCTTTTAATAGAGCATCGGAGCAAAGCATTAACACTCCATGAACACATGTGATCCTCACACCACATCCATCCCCTCCGGTTGTCCCAATTATTGTCACTTTGGGGCCTTTGGATCCGAACAATGATATGTGTACACAACTTGCAGATAAGATCACAAACAATACTATCATAATGATTCAATAATAAGTTCAGACCTGAGATCATAGCACTCGGGCCCTAGTGACAAGCATTAAGCAGAACAAGTTGCAACAAAGTCAAATAGCACTAGTAGAGATACTAGTATGCCCTAACAGATCTTATTCGATTACATCATAGAACTCATCCAATCCCTACCATCCCCAAGCCTACAACGGGGGATTACTCACTCATGGATGATGGAAACATCGGTGGTTGATGGAGATGGGTTGGTGATAATGATGGCGATGATCCTCTCCAAATTTCTCGTCCCGGTAGGGTGCCAGAACAGAGTTTCTGGATCCGAATCTTAGTTTCTGGTGGTGGCGGCGGAGAGGAACTCTTTCTGGAAAACTATCGAACCCCCCTCAGTTTTTAGGTCGAAATGCAACTTATAGGCGCAGAGGGAGGCCGAGGGGGTGCCTGGGGTGGCTGCACCCCTAGGCGCGACTAGAGGTGGGCCCGCGCCAGGCAGGGGTGTGGGCCCCCCCAGGCCCCTTCTCCGTCTCGTCTTCTGGCTCCGTGGGTCTTTTGGTGAAATATAATTTTTGGCATATTTTCCGGGATTTTTCCCGATAGTTGATTTTCTGCACAAAAACAAGACACCAAGGTAATTCTGCTAAAAATAGCGCCAGTCCGTGTTAGTTGTATCCAAATCACACAAGTTTAGAGGAGAAGCAATGACAAAAGTGTTCGAGAAAGTAGATACGTTTTGGACGTATCAACTCCCCCAAGCTTATCTTATTGCTTGTCCTCAAGTAATTCAGTTGAAAACTGAGTGCGATAAAAGAACTTTCATGAACACATTTGCTTCATATGATGTATATATTCTCAGCACAGGAGTAGATGCTTAAACCATTCATAATAATAAGTATGCAACTAAGTCTACTCAATAGTCATTGCAAGCTATGAAGAGAAACCAACTCAATAATAATAAGTAGCATGGAACATAAACATAAGCAACATTGCAATGCTCATAGTAAGGTATGATAGAGTGGTATCTCGCTTGCCTTTGTTTGTAGAGACAATATAAATGCCAAGGCACCTATGAAGTTCAAGTGAATACTAGAGGTAAAAATATCAGAGATACAAGCATCAAAGTCATGACATAATTAACCAAGTTTTGGAACAAACACAAGAATGACAACTATGCTCTTAAGAAGGTGCTCATAGAATACGTGGTGACTCAACAAGGTTGTGGAAACGGTTTTGGAAAGTTTGAAAGGCTTCCTAATACTGAAAGGAAGGTACTCATTAGCTTTGAGCTCTCATTGCCCCTATCATAGGCATCTTCATGTGGTTACCTGCAAGTTCTTGTCATTGTACATAGATGCATATCATAGAGAACCGCCAACGGGTACCCCTTGCACATGATACAAGAGCTATCCCGTGATCAAAATGACAAGGCAAGCATACAATGAGCATCTCGGCGATATTTTTATTTACTATATGCATAGCTTTTTATTGGGGATGCTTCATAGAATGCTCATTATGGTGATGCTGCAAGTTTCCACCATGATTAGGCATGGCTTAGGCTAGCGGCCCAGGCGTTTCTCTAACACAATGTATAGACTCCATGAACCCTTTTATTTCACATCGTCGACATCCAAAAAAGTGCAAAGTAGACTCCATGAACTCACAAAAGAGCAAAGTATCAACTGGATAGGATATCCAAAAAAGTGTTGAATGCGTTCCCCATGACAGCATGGTTCTGCTGACTCCCAACATATACTTTGCAAGCATATAACTTTCATAGACAAGTCACAATGGTTCAGGATTATTAAGTGCAAGGAATAAAGTGTGACATCAAGTTCGTGAGAGCTTTACTAACTAATTTTCTCAAAACAAACAAACATTTTATTTGGAAGAAAACAAGGCATATTGAATATGCACTGAAATAGCAAAGGATGCTAATAGGTAGGTATGGTGGACACAGTTGGCAATATTGGTTTTGGGGAGTTGGAAACACAGGTAGAGATCATTCTCAGTGCAAGTTAAGGCTAGAAAAAGAGAGGGAGCGACAAACGAGAGAGCAATAATTGTCATAGTCATGCTTGCAACAAAACAGGACTAATTATGGCATGAAAGTGATACAAGAACTCTGAGGCAAAATAAATCATCGAGGCTTACTAACTATTGTTTAGTCATATGCATGCGTGAGCATGTGCCAAGTCGATTCACATGAAACTTCCAGAGGAGGATACCACAATATCATACCAAAATATGAATAAAACAATGCAAGCGAACATTCATATGACATGCTACAAACTATTAGCAAGCTGGAGCTAATCATAGACAAGCAAGAACTACTAAGCATCCATCAGTAACACACTCCTTACCATGAACAGACTAAGCATGCTCACAATGATGAGTATATGTACAAAAACGAAACAAATAGAGTTCGTTACCAGCCTCTTACCACTCCTCAAGTTGTCTTAATCTTCATTATTGCCCTTCACTTGTGTGACTTGAATAATAACATGAAACCCAAAATCCACTGAGGACAGCTGAACCCTACAAAGAACACACAAAACCAAAGAAGAACAACAAATATTTTTGGTGTTTTCAATTTTTTAAAGAAACCAACAAAGCAAAAACAACCAAACAAAAAACAAACCAAGCAAAGCAAAATCTTTTTGTATTTTTCTTTTAAGGCAAACCAAAGCAAAGAAACAAACCAAGAGAAACAACGGAAATATTTTTGGTATTTTTGTGTTTTTGAGAAAGAAGCCAACAAAAACAAAAAAGAAAGCGAAACAATGGGTATACAAAGAACCGACCAAACATGATATATAGATGAGTGTGATATCGGTTTACCTCCCCCCAAGCTTAGGCTTTTGGCCTAAGTGGGGCTCAACCCCATGGTGCCCAAGTAGGTGCACCTCCGTAGTATGACGAGGAGGCTCCCTCGTCCTGGTACGAGCTCGAGGATTCCCTTGTGTAGTGTACCGCGGGGTCATAAGAGGCTGCTTCCTCCCTCCCCTATGTAGTGATTTGGGGGAGAGGGATCTCTCTCTCTCTTCCTCGTCAATAAACAACATTTTATAGACCAAGTTCTCAAGGGTAGAGCCATTAGTGACAAAGTGGTGCGCCTTCATGGCAGCAAGATCAAGCCTCTGAGGAGCCAAAACTGTATCATTTGGATCAACAACAATGTCCAAGGAAGTAGCAACACACATAGCAATAACTCCCCCATAAATGGGTCCCTTAGCTGTTAAGCGACGAGCAATGAGAGAACCAAGATTATACTTGGTTTCATTGTTCAGCGCAGCATCTAATAAAGCCAAATGATAACTAGAAATATTACTAGTGTTCTCCCTACCAAGAACACTACTGGCACCTGATGGGTGGAAGCTGAATGTTTCTTATCTTTCTCCATTGAGCTCTACAGTTATCATCGTTGGTTATTCCGTGATAGAGCTCCAACAAATCAGCAGGTTGAGCTAGAATCTTCTTTGCTGACCCAGCTGTACCAAGTCCTAGAGCTTCACAAAATTTCTTGAATGTCATATGGTAAGACCTGCCATAAACTTTGAAAGAAACATCTGGATGGAACAAGCTGTTAGTGAAGGAGAAGCTCTCCACAAATGTTTTAGTGAGCGTATCATATTGCAAACTCTCATCCTGCATAAGACTTGTTAGACCAGCCCTCCGAACCAAGGTCATAAAATCATCAAGCATCCTAGCAGCCCGCAAGAAGGTTTGGCAAGGAAAGGCGGAGGGATGCGCACCCCCCTCATCTCCCTCGTCACCAAATCACGGAGTGATGAGATCCTCATTGTATGAGGGCCTGACACTGGTGGATGTAGCATCCCAGTTGTCTAACACCTGTAATGCTACCTGTTATAATAATAAAAAGGGCCACTTCCAACATATAATTGTTGCATCATCATCATATCATGCTCATGTCATCATGTCACCTTGCATTTGAGCATCATATAAAACCTATTCTTGTTTGGTTCTTATCTCATGTGCACTATTAAATGTATTTGCCTCTTGATATTGTATTTGGCTCTTGATATGTTGTTAAATGCCCAAGTTGAGTTGGGGGCATATCTCTTTTAAACTCCACCACCTTTCTTTCACCACCTTTTTAATTCCACCATCCAATTAATATGAGCTTGGCATTTTGTAATTGAGGTTACCTCTAGCTCATGTTGGTTGGTTGGTTTTCCACCATAATCTTTTGCTTGGCCTCATTCCAATTTTGGAGATGCAAAATATTAAGACCCTGATTTTCTCTTTGACTTCACAAGAATTTAATCAGGGCATTTAATGTATTGCATGGGCCATGCAAAGCACCACCATTCCTTCTCATCTGGTTTCTCTTTTGGTGTAGAGTGGAGCCTTTATTGTGTGGGTTTCTTTTCTCTCTCTTTCAAAACCCCATCATTTTTGATCTTGTGTTTGTATCTTGCTAACACCCTCACCACCTTTTGCTTTCTCTCTCTACTTCTTTGCTTGAGCTTGTTTAATCTTGCTATAATCCCTACCACCACATAATCATCTCTCCCTCTCTCTCTCTCTTTTCCCTTGTCTTGATCTTGTGTGTTTTTTGTCTAAGCATGCATGATCAAGTAAAGGTCTACTCCCACTATCCCTACCCCCCTCTTAGCTAAACCCTAAAACCTACCCCATGCCACCTCCCCATCCTAGCTAAACAAAACCTAAACTACACCTCCCCTAAACCAACCCTAAGTACCCCTCCTCTTCTCTCCCTTCTAGCTACCTAGCATGGTCACATGAACCCCATGCCCTAGCTCACCACCCCCCTCTCTCTACCTGCTGGACCCACCTGGCCGCCCTACCCCACCTAGCTACCACCAAACCAGCCCTAAGGCAAACCCTGGCCGAGCCTAGCTCCTAACCTAGCTAAACTCGAGCTCCTCCCTCCCCTCTCTTTTCTCTCTGCCTAGAAGCCCCACCGAGCTGCCCTGCCTCCTTGGCCTCGCCCTGGACCCACCTGGAAGCCACCCTGCCTCCCTGGCCGTACCGAGCACGTGAAGAGGTGGAGAAAAGGTGGCCGAGGCCATCCTTATCGCCAGCTCCCCCACACGGCGGCCACGGCACCCCCTTCCCCCCTCTGGCTTTATCTACCCCTCTCTCAACCTACCCTGCCCCCCAGATCCATCCCTGAGGCCTCCTCCCTCTTCCCTCACCTCGCCACCGCTCACCTCCGAGCCGCCGGCCGTGGTCCCGTTAAATCATCGATCCAGAGGCACAGGCGGAGAGTGTCGGCGTGGTCGCGTGGAACCTCTGCGACGCCCTGGACCTGACGCGAGGAGGAGGCGCCCCGGTAGCCACGCGTCGGCGCGCGAACCCTAGACATCATCCGTCTGCCTCGCCCGTTGATCGCGACCTCCCAAGCCTCGCCACCGCCATCGGTTCGCGGTAAGCCCCGACCCTCAAGACATGCCGCTCGCGCCGCTTCTGTTGGCGGCGGGCGTTCCGTCGAGCACACTCCGGCTGCCGGCGTCCGCTAGCTCCCGCCTGCCTAGGGCTTCATCTAGTCGCGTCGCCCTTCGCATAAACGCCCAACCTACCGCAGCGGTACCCCTCACTTCGCGCCAGCGTCACAGGCTCGAAGCCGGTCATACGCCCAGCGCCTGTCGAACAGAGCCGAAGAAAAAGCGGCGGCGCTGTTTTGCACTTATCCCCTCGCGTTTTGTTGCGTCAGCCCGCGGTCCCTCGGAGCCCCACCTGTCTGTGTCACGGCCGTTTTGCAAAAAGGCTCCCGAAGAACCTGATGCTCAACCCGCGGTCCTGCCCCAGTTGCAAGGCGTGGCCACCGCCATTGTCGATGGACCAGCGTGGCCCGGCCCTTTGTCATCCTCATTGGCTAAGCGGACCAGGGTGTAAGTCGATCCCAGCGTGCGTGGGCACCCAGTCAGCATGGGCCCGCTGGTCAGTAGCTGTGGCTGGGATCAACGGGTGTGACAAAAGTTTCTGGAATATCTGTTTAAATCAAACCTATTAAAAATTTAAAACCAAATTCAAATTTCAATTCAGTTTTAAATAACTTTTCCATTATAATTCCAAATAACACAAATGATATATGTTTGGAGATCACAAAAATGCCAGGATTTCAAATATGACATTCAAATTGCCTTTTGCACAATTAAAATTCCAAGTTTAATTAAATTACACCAATTGCCACTAGAACTTAAATAATTAATAACTTTTGTTTTATAATTCCAAATTTAGCAAATGATATGTCTAAATTGATCAGCTCGACGAGACCTTTCCGTTTATGCTATCCATGACTTCAATTGCAGCATGCATCATATGAATATATAGCAAACATTAATTGTTATGACAACAAAATGTGAACCAAAACTCCATTAAAATGTTGTTACTTGTCTTCCACACCTCACCATGCCATGCTACCTTATTGCCATGTAAATTGTGCATCATTCATCATGGCATGATTGTTTGCTTGACGCATCTTATTCATATGATTGTGCTCTATATTCATGTTGGCCTTGTTTGTTTGGTTTTTCTCGGATAGACACTGAGCAGGGGTTATATCAAGAGAACCAGGAGCACTACCCAGATCCGTCCCTCGCTTCAACTGAGTTATCAGGCAAGCACTTCCACATGCTTGCATACATACAGTACCTATTGCCTCTATCTTATTCCTGCATCATTGAGTCGCGATTGCATTAAATTGAATCCCAAGTATGCATAGCCTTTACTTTTAAACCCCACCAAGCTTGTTCCTCCATCCCATGATCCACTACTATAGGAGTTGTTTGAGCCATGCGAGTCGTAGAACATCATGTGTAGGGTATGTGAGAGTCTGTTGGATAATGAGGTACCTAAACAACTTAACCTGAGTAGTAGTGGGATAACTAAAGAAAGTGGCACCGGTGAGCAACATCTGCTATTTGGTTTTTCCTGCTCACTTGTGTCCCGTAAGACCCCGAGTACTTGATTCCTGTTCCTTGATTTATCGCGCTATCCACATCCGGGAGGTATATGGGACCCCCCTGAGCCAGAGCTTGATTCAGTCATATTTCTATGGGCCACAAACTAGTTTGAGGTTTTATTTACGATCCTGTACTTATACCATGCTACTTATGTATTTACGTTTGTGCGAGGAGCACCTTTATCTTGTTAGGAATTGTGACCCGTTACGTGGTATCGACAAGCCCAGCCACACTTTCGGGTTCCCGATCGTTTCTGCCCCACAAACCTTAAGTCCGTCTCAAGTCAGCTAACCGTTCGGGTTCTACTTTAAGGGTGGCCCCGAAATATTTCGAATCTGTGATTGTTCATCGTGAAAGCCTCGTTGGGTTTTGATTTGGTTTTCCGAGGTTGATCGGCGTGTGTTGCTATTGGTGCACCGGCGGTAAAACTTTACGAAAAGTGTCCGCGGATATGGACGACTTGGAGCACAGTTTCTCGATCATAGACAAGCATAACTAAAGTACCGCTTTAATCTGACTAAGTAAATTGACTAGTAAATAGCGCAATACTCATGGAATGATTAATAAAATTGCCAACGGATGGGGGGTTGTTCGTCCGCTTCCTTGTTGGTAAGCAAGGAGGAGGATGGATCTGATGAGATTACCATTATAACTGCTGTTCTTAATTCACGGACATCCGTCTATCATTGGTTAGGCGGATGGTTAGCGTTTATCTGTAGAACTGCTAGGGTTTATCTTTCGCTGCAATTGCGTCACCCCAGGTTGTGTCCCCTTTAGAGGCATTAAGACTTGCTGAGTACCCTTAGGGTCTCACATGATAAATTATTGGTTCAGATGAACAGGTACCCTCGCAGGACGGATACTGGGTGGAAGAAGCCGAAGATGTGGGCAACGATCGTTCGGTGTAGAGATTCCGGGAACGGGGATCCGTGAGACCTGTAGTTGGGATGTGCTTATTTCTATGGCATCTTATGCCGATTTGCTTCTTATCCGTACTCGGATTTTGTTTTCCGCTTCCGCATGATACTCTGATGTGTGTTGTATGAGGAAGTATCCTAAAATATAGATCTATCTAGGTCATTTGAATCTTGCCGTATGGCGTTGCTATATTTCCTTTCTTTCTAGATGGTATGGCTCTGATGTACTCTTGTATGGTGGCTTGCGTACATACCCACTTGTGTACGTAGTTGATCCCTTCGCCTGCCGATTACGCCGCCCGTACAGGTCCCGTTGAGAGGGTAGTGGTTGGGACGTCCGAAAGGACTACCAAAGGAGTGGCTTTGGGGCCCCACCGTACTATTTCAACCACTACCACTCATCCAGGCTTGTATCTAGGAGCGTAATTCACCGAGGTAGTTACAATTGGTATCGAGCCATCCCGACCTTGAGTTTCAATAAACGGTCGTTGTCGATCTAGCAAATATTTTGGTAGTTATGTATACTAGGGAAAAACAAAAGCGAGTAGGACTGCTTCCACTTTTCTTCTTACCCTCCCACCCACCCTTTTCCGGTAAGGAAGTGCAACGTTTTCAATCCTCTTCTCAAAATTCAAACTAGGATTCACGTGTTCTGGGTTTCCGTAGTACCATAGGTTGTGTGTGTGTGTGTGTGTGTAATCCCTTGTCTATCTGTTGCATCCAAGTTGTTATCTTATCTGCCTTTGGTTATCAACTGTTGGTACAATCCATACCGATGTGCTTATGCAAACCGACGCAATCTATCTTCCTCTTTGTATCCGACGCTATCTTGTTTGGGGTTTCGTTTCCGTAGTTACCAATCTTTAGGTTCAACGTGAGAAGAAGGGGTTAGGATATGTGTTCCACTTGTTCATGTGCGGAGTAATGATTTGAGTGCGGGATGGAGTCGCGACCATACCACTACTCTTATCATTCGCTTTTGTATATTGAATCGATAGAGTCACTAATCTTGATTCGTTACGTAATTTTGCGCATCTATTGGTATTTTAATGACGACATTTGTGGAAATTTTTTCTTTGATATATTTGTGTACCACCCTCCTTTTCAGTCGTGTGCGATATGCTTAATATCTTTTAGGTGCTTTGAACTTTGTTGATATTTTAATATCATCTCGATAATTGTATCCTTTAATCTTGGTTAATTCCATCTTGGTACTATTATGGATTATTATCATTCTCCATTATAATCGACTTGAGTTTTATATCAATGACGGTGGCTCCACCACGCATCGAAGAGGACATACCTCCGAGGCTGGGCTCGTCAAACATCGCTAATGCTTTGGCAGCTATGCAAGAGAACCGGCGCTTTGAGGAGAGTGTCAGAAGAAACGAGTTTGCTCCACTACCTCCACCTCCCAAGCGTGGAGACATCAAGAGCTTCCTCAAGTTCAACCCTCGTCAGTTTGATGTTTCTGACCGACCTCTGGACGCGGATGATTGGCTGCGTGAGATCTCAAGATTGCTCGAGACTGCTGATGTTCCGGAGCAGGAGTGGGTCAAGTGTGCTACTCACCTTCTCAAGGGAGATGCAGCTCTTTGGTGGGAGAACTATTTGAAGGCAAGCTGCACTGGGTTCCAGCCAACTTGGGAAAGGTTCACTGGAGCGTTCAAAGAGCAGTTTCTCTCAGAGATTGTAATGGAAAGGATGAAGGAGGCTTTCCTCAACCTCAAGTGGAAATGATAACGCCAACACCTATATCAGAACTTCATGAATCTATCTCGTTATGGTGGTGATGAGGTATGTCGATGACAAGAAGCGAAAAGGTTCAGCAAGGGCTCAATGCGTCGATCAAGTATGCAATCACGCATGCAAGACCGCAACCTTCTGGAACTACAGACACAAGACCGCAAGAGGAGGCAAGGGCAAATGTTTGAGGAGTCCAAGAAACACAACAGGATGCATCAAGCTCTGCAGTTATGGCAGCTCCTTCTAAGCGGCGTGTCCGGGTTCCTAACACCCCACCGTCGCTCCGGCTCCACCAAGACCGCAAGCTTCGTCAAGGCCACCAAACTTCACCACTGCTCCCGGGGCTACAACAACCACTACCATGGAGCGCTGGCGGAGTCCCAGCTACTCGCTCACGTCCACATGGTGCTTGTTTCACATGTGGAGATCATGGACATCCCAACTGAACTGTCCAATGAAGAACAAAGCTCTCCCTCCACCCCGCCAAGATCGCAACAAGCTCTCCTTGGTTCGTGCACCACCGCCGGGCTCTCAACATCAACACCAAGCCCGGGTCTGCGGTTGTTCGTGCCAACTGCGTCAACGCCGCTCAAGCTGAGCATGCACCTGGAGTTGTGATGGGTATGCTTCCCGTTAACTCAGTTCCTGCACGAGTTTTGTCCGATTCTGGTGCATCGCATTCTTTTGTCTCGCATAAGTTTGCACAAGAGCATAACCTGGATAGGGTTCCTTTATCACGTCGTCTGGTGGTGCTATCTCCTGGTTCAAACATGAGGGCTGCTCATATCAGTCATGGCAATCAGATTGAGATTGGTGGTTCTTCATTCTTGGCTTCTTTAATTCTTCTGGGCAACTCTGACATTGATGTCATCTTGGGCATGGATTGGTTGACGGCAAATGCAGATGTGATTGATTGTGCTGAACGCTCAGTGTCTCTGAAGATTCCTGAAGGCCATATAGTCTTTTCTCCAAGTCTGACTCCTGCTGTCCAGCTCTTTTCCTTGGCGGCTCTGAATGATGATGTTATGCAAGCTATTCAGAGTGTACCAGTGGTCTGTGAGTTCCCAGATGTTTTTCCTGAAGAGTTGCCAGGTATGCCTCCGGATCGCGAGGTTGAATTCGTGATTGAGCTTGAACCTGGAACGGCTCCTATCTCTAAGCGGCCATATAAAATGGGTCCTTCTGAGTTGGCTGAACTCAAACGACAACTTGATGAACAAGAGAAGTTGGGTTTCATTCAACACAGCACTTCTTCTTGGGGTAGCCCAACAATCTTTGTGAAGAAGCGTGACAGAACCGATAGGCTATGTGTTGACTACCGGGCTCTCAATGCTAAAACCATCAAGAACAAATATCCTCTTCCGCGAATAAATGATCTATTTGATCAGCTAGCAGGAGCTGTGGTGTTCTCTAAGCTGGACTTGAGAAGTGGTTATCACCAAATCAAGATTCGCAAAGAAGATGTGCCCAAAACAGCTTTCACCACCCGCTATGGTCTGTATGAGTACACGGTCATGTCTTTCGGTCTCACCAACGCACCTGCTACCTTCTCGAGGCTGATGAACTCCGTTTTCATGGAGTACCTTGATAAGTTTGTCGTGGTCTATCTGGATGACATTCTGGTCTATTCCAAGTCTAAGGAGGAGCATGAAGAACACCTGCGGTGTGTCTTAAACAAGCTTCGTGAGAACCGCTTGTATGCAAAGTTCTCAAAGTGTGAGTTTTGGCTGCCTGAAGTAACATACCTGAGTCATGTTATCTCTGCCAAGGGCATTGCAGTCAACCCGGAAACCGTGAAGACAATAGTTGAATGGCTTCCTCCTGCTAACGTCAAAGAAGTGCGGAGTTTTCTTGGTTTGGCTAGCTATTGCCGTCGCTTTGTTCAGAACTTCTCGAAGATAGCAAAGCCTCTTACCGATCTCCTCAAGAAAGGCAAGAAGTACCTGTGGACTCCTGCTTGTCAAGAAAGTTTTGAAACACTCAAAGAGAAGCTCACTTCCACACCAGTCTTGGTTCCTCCAGATACATCTAAGCCTTTCCAGATATTCTGTGACGCCTCTTTGCAAGGATTGGGTGCGGTCCTGATGCAAGAGAAACAGGTGGTTGCTTATGCCTCTCGTCAGTTGAAGACGCATGAGATCAACTATCCCACACATGACCTCGAGCTAGCGTGATTGTCTTTGCTTTGAAGCTATGGAGGCACTACTTGCTTGGTAACCGTTGTGAGATCTTCTCGGACCACAAGAGTTTGAAGTATATCTTCACTCAGCCTGATCTCAACCTTCGGCAGAGGAGATGGATTGAAGCAATCAACGACTTTGATGTGACCATCAACTACACTCCGGGCAAAGCAAATGTCATGGCAGATGCGCTTAGTCGTAAAGCTTATGTCAACAACCTCATGGTGGAAGAGCAACAGCCTCTCTTGTGCGAGGAATTCCGTCAGCTCAACCTGGAAATTGTGGAACAAGGGCATCTCCTGAACCTTCTGGCTACTCCTCTCTTGGAAGAACAAATTCGCTCTCGTCAGCTTGGTGATCCGCACACCAAAAAGCTCATCTCTAAGCTTGACCTTCCGAAGTATGAGTCCTTCCACGTTGATGATCAAGGCACGCTCTTCTTTGAACACCAGATGTTTGTTCCAAACTACCCGGGTCTGAGAGACCAAGTTCTCAAGGAGGCACATGATTCGGTTCTTTCTATCCATCCTGGCTGCACAAAGATGTACATGGACTTGAAAACACAATCGGTGGCACAGGTTGAAACGGTATTGTGCCAAGTATGTCTCGAATGTGATGTCATCGCAGAGTCAAGGCTGTCCATCGAAACCATTTGGTCTTCTACAGCCATTGAAACCTCCGAATGGAAATGGGAGAAAGTAGAGATGGACTTCATCACGGCTTTCCAAGGTCGCAGAAGGGCAACAATGCAATTTTTGTTGTCATCGATGTGCTTTCTAAAGTGGCTCATTTCTTCCCGATCAAAGAAACAATTTACGGAATTCATTGGTGAGCTCTATATCAACAAAATTGTCTCTCTGTGGGGTTCCACTTGAAATCAGTTCGGACGTGGGAGCATCTTCACCTCAAAGTTCGGAGAGTTTCCAAAAGCTTTGGGAACAAAGTTGAACTTCAGCCTTACCACCCTCGATCGCAGGACAAGTGGAAAGAATCAATCGATTCGGAGGATATGCTTGAACTTGCGTCATCTCTTTGGCATGAAGTGGGAGGAATGTCTTCCATATGCTGAATTCTCCTACAACAACAGCTTCGAAGAGTCGAAGATGGCACCATTCGAGGCTCTCTATGGACGCAAGTGCGAACTCCGATTGGTTGGTCGGTGCGGGAGAAAGAATCTGGTTTGGCCTCGACATTGTAACTCAGCGAGAGGAGAAGGTGCATATCATTCTCGAGAACGAAGATTGCTCAAAGTCGTCGGAAGCAACTATGAGGAAGCACACGAATATGGTATATGCCCTGGTGATCTCGTGTACCTTCGTGTCACTCCCATGAGAGGAACACACCGCTTTATCAAAGGAAAGCTGGCTCCTAGATACATCGGTCCTTTCAAGATACGTGGTAGAAGAGGAGAAGTTGCCTATGCTTGGAGCTTAGGAAAAACTCAAAGTCCATGATGTTTTCCACATCTCTCAGCTCAAGAAGTGCTTCAAAGATCCCGGCGGGATGGATCATGAGCTAATCGATCTCAAAGAAGACTTGTCTTATCAAGAACACCCACCAAAATCCTTGAGACCATGAGCGAAGGACTCGCAACAAGTCCATCAAGTTACGCAAGGTGCGATGGTCACACCATTACATTGATGAAGCCACATGGGAGCGTGAAGATGAACTCCGTGTGACCATCCTTCTCTCTTTGCGTCTTCTTCTTCTTCCTAGAATCTCGGGGCGAGATTCCTGTTTAGTGGGGGAGAGTTGTAGCATCCCAGTTGTCTAACACCTGTAATGCTACCTGTTATAATAATAAAAAGGGCCACTTCCAACATATAATTGTTGCATTATCATCATATCATGCTCATGTCATCATGTCACCTTGCATTTGAGCATCATATAAAACCTATTCTTGTTTGGTTCTTATCTCATGTGCACTATTAAATGTATTTGCCTCTTGATATTGTATTTGGCTCTTGATATGTTGTTAAATGCCCAAGTTGAGTTGGGGGCATATCTCTTTTAAACTCCACCACCTTTCTTTCACCACCTTTTTAATTCCACCATCCAATTAATATGAGCTTGGCATTTTGTAATTGAGGTTACCTCTAGCTCATGTTGGTTGGTTGGTTTTCCACCATAATCTTTTGCTTGGCCTCATTCCAATTTTGGAGATGCAAAATATTAAGACCCTGATTTTCTCTTTGACTTCACAAGAATTTAATCAGGGCATTTAATGTATTGCATGGGCCATGCAAAGCACCACCATTCCTTCTCATCTGGTTTCTCTTTTGGTGTAGAGTGGAGCCTTTCTTGTGTGGGTTTCTTTTCTCTCTCTTTCAAAACCCCATCATTTTTGATCTTGTGTTTGTATCTTGCTAACACCCTCACCACCTTTTGCTTTCTCTCTCTACTTCTTTGCTTGAGCTTGTTTAATCTTGCTATAATCCCTACCACCACATAATCATCTCTCCCTCTCTCTCTCTCTCTTTTCCCTTGTCTTGATCTTGTGTGTTTTTTGTCTAAGCATGCATGATCAAGTAAAGGTCTACTCCCACTATCCCTACCCCCCTCTTAGCTAAACCCTAAAACCTACCCCATGCCACCTCCCCATCCTAGCTAAACAAAACCTAAACTACACCTCCCCTAAACCAACCCTAAGTACCCCTCCTCTTCTCTCCCTTCTAGCTACCTAGCATGGTCACATGAACCCCATGCCCTAGCTCACCACCCCCCTCTCTCTACCTGCTGGACCCACCTGGCCGCCCTACCCCACCTAGCTACCACCAAACCAGCCCTAAGGCAAACCCTGGCCGAGCCTAGCTCCTAACCTAGCTAAACTCGAGCTCCTCCCTCCCCTCTCTTTTCTCTCTGCCTAGAAGCCCCACCGAGCTGCCCTGCCTCCTTGGCCTCGCCCTGGACCCACCTGGAAGCCACCCTGCCTCCCTGGCCGTACCGAGCACGTGAAGAGGTGGAGAAAAGGTGGCCGAGGCCATCCTTATCGCCAGCTCCCCCACACGGCGGCCACGGCACCCCCTTCCCCCCTCTGGCTTTATCTACCCCTCTCTCAACCTACCCTGCCCCCCAGATCCATCCCTGAGGCCTCGCCTCCCCTCTTCCCTCACCTCGCCACCGTCTACCTCCGAACGCCGGCCACCGTCGGGTCCCGTTCGTCGTCATCGATCCAGGAGGCACAGGCGGGAGAGAGTGTGTCGGCGTGGTCGCGTGGAACCTCTGCGACGCCCACAGACGCCGAGGAGGAGACCTGAAGAGACCGCACATCGACGCCGCCGAACCCTAGACATCGTCCGTCTGCCCGCCGTTGATCGCGACCTCCCAAGCCTCGCCACCGCCACCGCGCCAGTTCGCGGTAAGCCTCGACCTCCTGACATGCGCCGGCTCTGCATCGCTTCCTGTTGGCGGCGGGCGTTCCGTCGAGCACACTCCGTGCACCGGCGGCCACGCGCGTCCGCTAGCTCCCGCGCCGTCTAGGGCTTCATCTAGTCCGCGTCCGCCCTTCAGACAAACGCCCCAACCTACCGCAGCGGTACCCGCCTCCGCTAGCGCGCCCGCGTCGCAGGCTCGAAGCCCAGCGTCGCCACGCCGCGCGCGTCAGAACAGAGCCAGGAAGAAAAACAGTGGCGCGGCGTTGTTTTGCACTTATCCCCTCGCGTTTTTGTTGCGTCAGCCCGCGGTCCCTCGGAGCCCCACCTGTCTGTGTCACGGCCGTTTTGCAAAAAGGCTCCCGAAGAACCTGATGCTCAACCCGCGGTCCTGCCCAGCTGTGCCGCGTGGCAGACCTGCCACCGCCGCTGTCTGATGGACCCGCGTGGCCCCGGGGCCCGCCTGTCATCCTCATTGGCTAGGCAGACCCGAGGTGTAAGTCGATCCCAGCGTGCGTGGGCACCCAGTCAGCATGGGCCCGCTGGTCAGTAGCTGTGGCTGGGATCAACGGGTGTGACAAAAGTTTCTGGAATATCTGTTTAAATCAAACCTATTAAAAATTTAAAACCAAATTCAAATTTCAATTCAGTTTTAAATAACTTTTCCATTATAATTCCAAATAACACAAATGATATATGTTTGGAGATCAGAAAAATGCCAGGATTTCAAATATGACATTCAAATTGCCTTTTGCACAATTAAAATTCCAAGTTTAATTAAATTACACCAATTGCCACTAGAACTTAAATAATTAATAACTTTTGTTTTATAATTCCAAATTTAGCAAATGATATGTCTAAAATGATCAGATCGACGAGACCTTTCCGTTTATGATATCCATGACTTCAATTGCAGCATGAATCATATGAATATATAGCAAACAGTAATTGTTATGACAACAAAATGTGAACCAAAACTCCATTAAAATGTTGTTACTTGTCTTCCACACCTCACCATGCCATGCTACCTTATTGCCATGTAAATTGTGCATCATTCATCATGGCATGATTGTTTGCTTGACGCATCTTATTCATATGCTTGTGCTCTATATTCATGTTGGCCTTGTTTGTTTGGTTTTCTCGGATGACACCGTTGGTGGGTTATATCAAGAGAACCGTGAGCACTACCTGATCCGCCCTCGCTTCAACTGAGTTATCGTGCAAGCACTTCCACATGCTTGCATACATACAGTACCTATTGCCTCTATCTTATTCCTGCATCATTGAGTCGCGATTGCATTAAATTGAATCCCAAGTATGCATAGCCTTTACTTTTAAACCCCACCAAGCTTGTTCCTCCATCCCATGAGCCACTACTATAGGAGTTGTTTGAGCCATGCGAGTCGTAGAACAGCATGTGTAGGGTATGTGAGAGTCTGTTGGATAATGAGGTACCTAAACAACTTAACCTGAGTAGTAGTGGGATAACTAAAGAAAGTGGCACCGGTGAGCAACATCTGCTATTTGGTTTTTCCTGCTCACTTGTGTCCCGTAAGACCCCGAGTACTTGATTCCTGTTCCTTGATTTATCGCGCTATCCACATCCGAGAGGTATATGGGACCCCCCTGAGCCAGAGCTTGATTCAGTCATATTTCTATGGGCCACAAACTAGTTTGAGGTTTTATTTACGATCCTGTACTTATACCATGCTACTTATGTATTTACGTTTGTGCGAGGAGCACACTGTACTGTTTAGGAATTGTGACCCGTTTACGTGGTATCGACAAGCCCAGCCACACTTTTGGGTTCCCAGTCGTTCACGCCCCACAAACCTTAAGTCCGTCTCAAGTCACTAACTTCGCTATGGTTCTACTTTAAGGGGTGGCCCCCTGAAATATTTCTGAATCCTGTGATTGTTCAGTCGTGAAAGCCTCGTTGGGTTTTGATTTGGTTTTTCCGAGGTTGATCGAGCGTGTGTTGCTATTGGTGCACCCCGGCCGGGTAAAACTTTCTGAAAGCTGTGTCCGCGGATATGGACGACTTGGAGCACAGTTTCTCGATCATAGACAAGCATAACTAAAGTACCGCTTTAATCTGACTAAGTAAATTGACTAGTAAATAGCGCAATACTCATGGAATGGTTAATAAAATTGCCAACGGATGGGGGGTTGTTCGTCCGCTTCCTTGTTGGTAAGCAAGGAGGAGGATGGATCTGATGAGATTACCATTATAACTGCTGTTCTTAATTCACGGACATCCGTCTATCATTGGTTAGGCGGATGGTTAGCGTTTATCTGTAGAACTGCTAGGGTTTATCTTTCGCTGCAATGGCCACCCTGGTTGTGTCCCCTTTAGAGGCATTAAGACTTGCTGAGTACCCTTAGGGTCTCACATGATAAATTATTGGTTCAGATGAACAGGTACCCTCGCAGGACGGATACTGGGTGGAAGAAGACGAAGATGTGGGCAACGATCGTTCGGTGTAGAGATTCCGGAACGGGATCCGTGAGACCTGTAGTTGGGATGTGCTTATTTCTATGGCATCTTATGCCGATTTGCTTCTTATCCGTACTCGGATTTTGTTTGCCGCTTCCGCATGATACTCTGATGTGTGTTGTATGAGGAAGTATCCTAAAATATAGATCTATCTAGGTCATTTGAATCTTGCCGTATGGCGTTGCTATATTTCCTTTCTTTCTAGATGGTATGGCTCTGATGTACTCTTGTATGGTGGCTTGCGTACATACCCACTTGTGTACGTAGTTGATCCCTTCGCCGACACGCCCGCCTGCACCGTTGAGAGGGTAGTGGTTGGGACGTCCGAAAGGACTACCAGTGAGTGGCTTTTGGGGCCCCACCGTACTATTTCAACCACTACCACTCATCCAGGCTTGTATCTAGGAGCTTAATTCACCGAGGTAGTTACAGTGGATGATCTTGGAAGACTTTCCCTTCTAGGTGCATCACCCTCAAATATCTCTCCAAATGTGTGGTTATCCATGACCACTCTATTCTGAAATTTTTAGACAAACATCAAACCAAGTGATTTCCATGTTGATAAATGATGAGCAACTACTATAGTAACTTGTTAGAGGGCTACACATGCATCAAAGTAAAGTTTCTAAGCATAGAACAAGCATGCAATCTTAAACAACATGTCACCTATAGCAGCAAAATACTCAAGATACAATCTACCAATCACAAATCTAATTAGACAAGTGGAGGAGGCACATACCAAGGAGCAATCCCTCAAAAAATCAGCAGGAAAGATGGGCTGAACAAGGAGATCAAAAATCGCGAGAAAGAACAACAAGAACTCGAGCTTGAGCAAGTTTTCCGGTGTTTTTCGGGAGAGAGAAATAAGATGGCTGTGAGGGGGCACCTTGAAGGGGCCTAGGTGGGCCAGACCCCCTAGGCGCCACCCACAGGTAGGCCACGCCTACCATGGGTGTGGTGGCCTGGGGTGGCTACCTGGGTCAATTCAGGTGTCCCTCTGCCCCTATTTTCGAGGAAAAATTTATTTTGAATTTTCTGGGATTTTTCGGGAAACTTTATTTTTGGCCAATTTTCAGGGTATGAAAATTGATTTTCTCGCAGAAACAGTTTTTTCAGAAGAAGCAAAAGCAAACCAAAAGCCAAACTAAAGAAGTTCTAAGACACTCTAACAAACAAGCAACTAGCAAAACCAAAGCTAGCAAAAGAAAGGCAAAAACTAGGAAGGAGAAAAGTAAAAGAAAGCAAGTATAACCAAAGTGAAAACATTATTCTGTTCATAAAAATCCTTTTGTTAGCAAGGTTGATCAAGTCTTGTTACCAAAAAATCTAATATGAAACAAAAATTTGCATTCCACAAGGTGATTATGTTACCTCATACTTTATAGCAATGGTCCCAATCATAATAGTTTCAAATTTTCCTTGTGGAATGGGACAATATATTTCTCCAACCTTGATGCTCTCAATATTTTCAATGGAATTCAGGCAATAGCTTCTAAAACAACCTTCTTGGGGAAATAAACAGTATGATCTTTTTCATCAATATTGAATGTTACTTTTCCTTGATTACAATTAATGATAGCACCTGCAGTATTAAGAAAAGGTCTCCCAAGAATAATAGACATATTATCATCTTCAGACATTTCAAGCACAACAAAATCAGTCAAAACCAAACAATTATGAGCCACTTGAACAAGAACATCCTCACATATACCAACATGAATAGTAGTTGACTTATCAGCCATTTGCAAAGATATATCAGTTGGTATCAACTTTTCTAGCTGGAGTCTCTTGTAGAGATAAAAAATGCATAACACTAACTCCAGCTCCCAAATCACATAAAGCAGTTGTGACATAATTGTTCTTAATAGAGCAAGGAATAGTTGTTATACCTGGATCACCAAGTTTCTTTGGAACCTTACCATTGAAGGAATAATTAGCAAGCAAAGTAGAAATCTCCTCATTAGGAATCTTCCTTTTATTAAAGACAATATCCTTCATATACTTTGAATAAGGAGGCAATTTAATAGCATCAGTCAAATGAATTTGCAAAAATAAAGGTTTCATCCACTCACAAAACTTGTTGTAGTGTTCTTCCTCCTTTGATTTGTGTTTCTTACCTGGAAAAGGAATAGGTTTCTTCACCCAAGGTTCTCTCTCTTTACCATGTTTATTAGCAATAAAATCTTCCTTTATGTACCTAGTGTTATTAGTGTGCTTATCAGGTTCTTCCTCAACTTCCTCCTTATCAGGAGCATCATTTTTTATCATTACCACTCTCAGCTTCAGCATCAGAGACAGATATACTATTAGGATCTACAGCAGGTTCAAGTGGTTCATCAACTATCTTATGTTTATTTTTCTTTCTCTTACGAGGACTACCACTACTCTCACCTTGTTGATAATCCTGCTCAATTCTTTTAGGGTTTCCTTCAGGATATAAAGGATCTTGAGTAGATATACCACTCCTAGTTCTAATTCCATAAGCATGTTTATTTCCTCAGGCATTAACTAGCATATCTTTTTGTACCTTAACAAGTTGATCAAGTTGAGTTTGAACCATTTGAAAGTGTTTACAAAGCATTTTAATATCATTAGAAGTTCTTTCCACAATATCTTTCAACTCATGGATAGCTCTAGAGTTTTCCAATAAATGATTCTGAACTTGTCTATTAAAATTACCTTGTTTAACAATAAATGTGTCATGTTCCTCTAAGCATTGATCAGGAGGCTTACCATAAGGAATATCACCTTCATTAAAGTGGAGAGAGTGTACCTCAATAATAGATGAGTGGGGAATTAGCTTACATAA
Source organism: Avena longiglumis (assembly GCA_030063025.1). Lineage (NCBI taxonomy): Eukaryota > Viridiplantae > Streptophyta > Magnoliopsida > Poales > Poaceae > Avena > Avena longiglumis. The sequence continues at coordinate 152,839,979 of CP125977.1, read as the reverse complement.
TTCTTCTGTAGGAGGTAAATTCTTCACATCTTCAGCTCTAATACCTTTCTCCTTTAGACACTTCTTAGCTTCCTTCATCACTTCATCATTTAATGCAATAATTCCCCTCTTCTTTGGTGTTGGTGTTGGAACTGGTTCTGGAACAATTGGTTTAGGAGTAATAGGCTCAGGTGTATTTAGTTCAGTTGAAGTCCAATCATCATAATTCTTGCTTATCTTTGCCATTAATTCTTCAGCATCTATAGGAGTTCTTTTCCTGAAAACACAATCAGCAAAGCTATCTAGGTATGTCCTAGAATCATCAGTTTGTCCAGTATAATAAATATCAAGAAGCTCATTCTTAGGCAATGGACATCCAGGAAGTGCATGAATCAAGGCACATAACCTTGTCCATGACTCAGGAAATTTCTCTTCTTCTCCCTGTTTAAAATCAAAAAGTCTCTGCAAAGCAGCATGTCTAGCATTGGGAGGAAAATATTTCTGGAAGAAAGAAGCAATCAGGTCTATCAATGGAACCAGGAGGTAATCTATTAAACCAATCCCTAGCTTATCCTTTTAGTGAAAAAGGGAAGATCTTAGTAACAAAGTACTTACGCATCTTAAAATCATCAGAGAATAAAGCACTCATAGTAGAAAGCTCATTCATATGAGCCACAACACTCTCATTTTTAGTCCCACAAAAAGGTTCTTTCTCAACAATGTCCAAGTATGATAAATCAAGAGAGAAATCATAATCTTTATCTTTAATATCTATGGGAGAGGTGGCAAACTTAGGATCAAAGGACAATTTAGGCATAATAGTACGTCTAGCAAGGAGACTCTTAATGGCACTAGTACCATGTGTGTTTCGGCACTCTTCAACAAATTCATCAGTGAACTCAATGTAACCATCATTAATATCATAACTCTCACTAGACTCAGGTGAGCTAACAGGTGTAACAGTGTCTTCACTAGGAGTTTTGGTATTTCCTAGACTAGCCATAGTAGCATCTAGAAAAGGACCTAATGAACCACTCGCATCAAGCATAGTAGAAGTAACATCATGAGCATCAAAAGCAGTTTCAGATTCAGCAGTAGTAGCAGCGTGTGTAGCATGAGTATGTGGTGGTGGTGTGACAAGCTTACTTATAACAGACGATGAATCAAGAGCAACATAGGTGTTTAGGACTGTACCTATTTTTGTAGTGGATGGTAAAATAGGGAACTTTCCATCACGAGCCTTACCCATGATGAACGGAGTAGCGGTGAACAATAATAAATCCAAGTGAACTTACAAATAAAGCTATGCTCCCCGACAACGGTGCCAGAAAATAGTCTTGATGACCCACAAGTGTAGGGGATCGCAACACTCTTCGCGGGTAGTATTACCCAATTTATTGATTCGACACAAGGGGAGCCAAATAATACTTGCAAGCCTTAACAACTGAGTTGTCAATTCAGCTGCACTGGAAATAGTTCTTGCTCACAGAAGTTTATCAGTAGCAACAGTTTGATAGTAGCAACAACAAAGCAACAACAATAGTGAAACATGAGCAATAGTAACAGTAACGGTAACAGTGGGATTCGAGTGTGGTAGGCATAGGGATGGATGGACGGGCATTGCATGGACGAGTCTAAACATGTAACTTCAAGATCTAGGGCATTGCAGATAAATAATAACAAGCATACAAGTACTAAAAAATCCTAGGCATGTGCTCCAAATATAGTCATACGTGATCGCAATGAGAACTTGCACAACATCTTCTGTCCAGCCAGCCCGTGGTAGCGGGGCCTCTAGGGAACTACTGGCAATTAAGGTGCTCCATTTAATAGAGCACCGGAGCAAAGCATTAACACTCCGTGAACACATGTGATCCTCACACCACAACCATCCCCTCCGTTTGTCCCAATTATTGTCACTTTGGGGCCTTTGGATCCGGACAATGATATGTGTACACAACTTGCAGATAAGATCACAAACAATAATATCATAATGATTCAATAATAAGTTCAGATCTAAGATCATGGCACTCGGGCCCTAGTGACAAGCATTAAGCACAACAAGTTGCAACACAGTCAAATAGCACTAATAGAGATACTAGGCACTATGCCCTAATAGATCTTATTCGATTACATGATAGAACTCATCCAATCCCTACCATCCCCAAGCCTACAACGGGGATTACTCACTCATGGATGAGGGAAACATCGGTGGTTGATAGAGATGCGTTGGTGATGACGATGGCGATGATCCTATCCAAATTCCCCGTCCTGGCAGGGTGCCAGAACAGAGTTTCTGGATCCGAATCTTGGTTTCTAGTAGCGGCGGCGGAGCGGAAATCTTTCTAGAAAACTATCAAACCCCTCTCGGTTTTTAGGTCGAAAGGCAACTTATAGGCGCAGAGGGAGGCCGAGGCGGTGCCTGGGGTGGCTGCACCCTTAGGCGCGGCCAGAGGTGGGCCTGCGCCTGGCAGGGGTGTGGGCCCCCAGGCCCCTTCTCCGTGTCGTCTTCTGGCTCCATGGGTCTTCTGGTGAAATATAATTCTTGGCATATTTTCCGGGATTTTTCCTAATAGTTGATTTTCTACAAAAAAACAAGACACCAAGGTAATTCTGCGGAAAACAGCGTCATTCTATGTTAGTTGTATCCAAATCACACAAGTTTAGAGGAGAAACAATAGCAGTTCGAGAAAGTAGATACGTTTTGGACGTATCACGACCAGAAAACTGTTCTTCTATTTTTTTCTTCTTCAATCTCTTTTTTCTTTTTCTGTTTTGTTTCCGGATTTGTCTTTTCCCATTTTCTTTAAAACTTTCTCATAAAAGTTTATTTGCTGGATAGTTGCGGCAATAATAAAGTGTATGTAGGGTCCTTTTATGAGTTTTGTTTAGTATAATGTGATTATCTCTTTATTTTCTTTATATAGATACTTTTGTTATGAATCCGTATTTTCATAACATACCATGAATTTATTATTGAATCTGTTTTAAAATTTATGTTTAGGATTTGATTTTACTTTGGAGTAAAGCACATAAAAATGGGCCTTTTAGTAATAGAAAACAATTAACCAATATTCTAGAGAAAACAATTAAGGTATTTATATGGATTCTTCATGGTTAACATAGATTTCTATAATTTTTACCAAGACATATTCTTGGTAGGAATGGTTCATTTCAGGGTTTATATTATTATTTTAGAAATGTGAATAAACATTATGGGTGAAGACCTATTGCTCTCATATTTGTGATCAGGAATGATATCACCTTTTTAACATAGTAAGGTTATTCTCTAGAATGACTTATGGGAAAGAATTGATAACTATAGTTTCTAGGCATATATGATTTGAATGTTTGAAAGTGTCAAAGACATGCTTCAGTGATTTACTATAGGAAAATATTCCTATAAGCCATTGTGGAAATAAGATGACTAATCAAACAATAGATATAGATATTAAATTTGGTTATAGAATTAGGGTTGGGTGTTTACCAATAATTCCTATCTTCCATTTTTCATAGTTCTTGACTTCTACTTAAATAATTCCTTTCCTAGATATACTACTCCTTCATATTCATCATCATGTGTTAACATGATGATCTTTACTTCACAAGAATATTGTTACCAATAATTTACTCCTCCCAAATCAATTTGTAAACCCAATGAGCTTGACACTAAAGCTTAACATGATCTCCCCATATAGATCATTCTCATCTCTAAAGTACTTCTCATGAATCTAATTCTACTTGAATGATTCCTCCCTTACTTCACACATTACTTTGTAATCTCACTTATAAAACTTAGAAGCTTGTCGTTGAATCTTTTCATAATCTTCACATATCTACACTTAGTTATATCAAACTAATTTGCTAATGATAACCTCTAATCCATTAAGTAGTTACTTCCAACTCCATTCATACACTTCCTTTATCATCCAACACTAATATAACTCTAATAGATGTATATATCAAATTCTACTACACCTCAAGTGTTTAGTACTCTCTAAGAGGAATATACTACTTCTATAACTCAATGTTGCTCTAGCATCATCTTAATCATACTATCTTATCTCTATTTAACCATGAACTCATACTCCAACCTCTCATTATAGTAATGTGACTTTTTATGACTAACCTAGGACAACATATCTATACTAGGTTTAATCATGTCCTATCCACCAATGTCACTTATACATGATATAATCATTCACTCTCAGTGACTTGAGCATGATCATTATAATCTTTTGATCATTTATGGCTTAGGTTTCCAGTTGGCTATATTATAATTATCTTCTTAATATCTCTATTTGACTAGGAGATATTATTCATTTACTATACCTACTTAATCCAATAGGATTACTCCTTGGTAACTATCTTCAGAATTCCTCCTTATAATCCTCTTTGTTACCACATATAACTTTATTTCCAATAACACTTCTATCCATTCAGGAGTGAGTTAACTCCATCAATTATCAAATTGATTTGATTTCTTCAAGCACTCCCATCCTGTAGATGATTTATAGAACTAGCATTACCACTTACATCTTCTTACATCTTTATCTAAAGGCTTTAGAGTGAATGTTATGATAAGGAAAAGAGTTAATAGATCAATAATTGATAGGTTAAATATTGATAAATCAATAGTTGATCACTCAACATTTATTAACAACATATACAAGGATGTGGTTCAATAAAAATGATAAAGATTAGTGGTGAAATAAAGATATGTGGTGAATGGTCTTGACTTGATTTCCTTTCTACTCAATATATCTAAATAGTTAGGGTTGAGTATTACCATGATACTTATGGTAGAAATATATAAGAATAAGATAAGTCAAGATTTAGTTATTAAATTCTTATTACTTGAGTTATATTCTTAACTTGTATTCATGAGTTGTAGTGATTACTACTATGGAATGTTCACTTAGGGATCTGATATTTTTCATCAAGCAATGTATTATGGTTTAGTTTTATTACATTTGATCTACCCTTAGATCAATATTCTTTACCCATAATAAGGTTTTAGCAATGGTCATATTGAAACTTATCATAGTCAACTTGATGATCTACTTCAATTCCATCAAGTTCAGAGAAGCTTCAATCACTTTGACAAGTTTTGTTCAAAAGGGAGAAAATTATTTGGATTTTTTATGCATGAATGCAATGCACACATCTATGTTAAGCTTATTTATAAGTTCTAATGCTGGGATGTTACAAACGGTCTAGTGGTTCAAGGACATGAAATTGATACCTTGCACACCTCTAATAATGTTATGGAGCAAGCGCTTATTGGCAGGGATGAGACCATATAGGAGCTAAATGGAACCGTCTAGGAGAAGGATGAGACCATAGCACAGCTGAATGGGACCGTCCATGAGAAGGATCAGGACATAGAGTAGCTGCAAGAGACTCTACAAGAGAGGAACCAAGTGGGGATGGAAAGGAATCAAACCATCATTGATATGGCAGCCCAAATTGCCTCTCTCCAAGCACAATTGAACCCTCCAACAAATGATGACAACAACGGAGATGATGGGGATGCAGATGATGTCAATGATGATGTTGAAGATGGAGGGAACAATTATGGAGATGAGGATGAAGATGATGATGAGGATGGAGGCAACGATGGTGGAGGAGATGAAGCAGTTACTGATGCAGCAGAAGATAAGGAAGAGGAAGACCCCGAGAAGGTGGATTTCTAGGTCTCAAGTGAGGATTCAGGGAGGTGTACACACCACCTCCATGGATGGTTCGTGGACTGAAGCGCCAACGCATGAATTCAAGGACCTACTGCAACCTCTTCATGAAGTGTTAGATGTGGCCACCAACTAGTCTTCATTAGGATATTTCGTTAGTTTTGAGCCATCGATCAATGTAAAACTTCATTGCTGTTAGTTTAAAGTGTTTAGGATACTCTATTGTATACTCTAAAGTTCCAGGAATATTTGTGCGAATTTATAAGTGAGTTATGCCAAAGTTTTGGTTAAAAATTCGTGGTTTTCCTGCTGCAGTTTTCTGATGAACCTGCTATACTGTATGATTTTTTATATTTGTTTGGTAACTGGGAAAAATATGAAAAATAGGATTTGGCGCGAAACTTCCTATACTATATGTAAAAAAATCAGATAAATTTCTGACGAGTTTAAGTCAGGCAGAAAAATTTGTGAACAGTGCTGGACTATTCTGGCAGATTTTTGTTTTATGCTTTTGATGGCCTGTTTATGTTTGTAACTGTTGCTAATTCCTCTAAAACTATTTTAGTAGGTTTATACTGCTAGGATAACTCCTGGAACAGTGCATTATTGCTTGTTTGATGATATGATGCTTGTGTGTGGTTGCTTGTGCTTGCCTTTTTGTTATATGATCATAATGCATGGGTAGAATTTTATTTCATAAATGCTATTTCTAAACTTACCTGTGATGAACCACAGATGTCGCCTCGCCGTCAACCCACTCAGATGTAGTATATGATAGCAGCCTAGGCACAACTAGCACAGGTGATGACTCAATTCATGGCTGCCCAGAACAACAACAATAACAACAACAACAACAACGGGAACAACCAGCCCCAGGGTGATGCACTTGCAAGGTTTCTGAGGCTAAGGCCAGCAAAGTTCTCCACTTCACCTAAGACAATGGTTGCTCTTGACTGGCTACGTTCGGTGAACAAGGATCTGGTGACTATCGGTTGCACTGATGCTAAAAAGGTGAGGTTTGCTGCTCACCTACTAGAGGGACCAGCTGCTTCGTGGTGGGATATTTTCCATATTACCCACCCACTGGACACAGTTACCTGGGCCATGTTTGAGGAAGGTTTCAAGACCAACCATGTCTCTTCAGGGGTTCTGAGTCTGAAGAGGAAGGAGTTCCACAACTTGTGCCAAACCAACCGCACAGTGGTAGAATACATAGAGGAATTCAATAATCTATCACGTTATGCTCCAGAGGATGTGGACACTGACTCCAAGAGGAGAGAGAGGTTTCTGGATGGTCTCAGTTATGAGCTCTCACTGCAGTTGTCAGTGGTTTATTGCCCAACATTTCAGGAGCTGATGGATAAGGATATAATCCTGGAAGGAAAGCAACAGCAAGTGGAAATGCCTAAGAGGAAGCATATCAGTCACTCTTCTAGATCACACCATCGTTATCGCACCTCCTATGATAGACACTCTGGACACTCTAGGCATGGAGGTGATGACCGCGGCCACCGTGGAGGTAATGGACATCGCCACGATGGTCACAAGAGCAGCATCCACCACCATGGAGGGAACGACCACCAGCACAATGGTAACAAGAACTACAATAGAAACTTTGGGAGGAGCAATGGACACAACTATGTGAGGAAGATAGACCTCAGAAACGTGGAGTGTTACAAGTGTAAGAAGCTGGGCCACTATGCAAGCACCTGCCTGGAGAAGATTCCAGGAGTTGGACCCAAGATCGGCCCCAACCAGAAGGCTAATGTGAACCATGAGGATGTGGAAGAGATCCGTGATGAGTTAGACCTCATGATTGGTAAGTTTCCAGTTGATTCCCATATTGCACTTGTTTTATTTGAAACCGGAGCATCACATTCATTCATATCAAGGGCATTTGTGGATAGACATAAGTTACCCACTGAGTCACTAAAAGGGACAATTAGAGTGAGCACACCGGGAGGACAAATGTTAGCTAGTGTGGGTTGTCATGATTTGACCCTGGGAATTGGAGCACACAGTTTTCCAGCACACCTATTTGTTTTGTAGTCACAGGGACTAGATGTCATACTAGGTATGGATTGGTTGTCCGCGCACGATGGCCAAGTGGATTGTGCACGGAAAGCAATTTCACTCAGAACTCCACGGGGCAGAAGGATTAAGTTTAAATCATCAGCGTGTCTTAGGAGTGCCGAGGTAAATTCTCTTAACAGGGTTAGCATGGACACAGTACCTATAGTGAGAGAGTACCCCGATGTGTTTTCAGAGGAGTTACCAGGGATGCCTACGGACCCTGATGTGGAGTTTCTCATTGACTTAATGCCGGGGACTGTATCAATAGCCAAGAGGCCATACAATATGGATGGGGATGAGATGAAGGAGTTGAAGAAGCAATTGAGAGAGCAATTGGACAAGGGATTTATTCAGCCCAGCTCGTCATCATGGGGTGCGCCTTTTCTGTTTGTGGAGAAGAAGGATAGTAGAAAGAGGTTGGTAGTGGACTATCGTTAACTAAATGAAGTGACTATCAAGAATAAATACCCTCTACCCAATATAAATGATTTGTTTGATTAGTTGGAAGGGGCAAAGGTGTTTTCCAAGATTGATCTAAGATCAGGATATTTTCAACTGAAGATCCATGAGAAGGACATACCAAAAACTTCTTTCACCACTAGGTATGGTTTATATGAGTATACAGTTATGTATTTTGTACTAACGAATGCTCCGGAATATTTCATGACCATGATGAACAAGGTATTCATGGAGTACTTGGACAAGTTTGTGGTAGTGTTCATCAACGACATATTGATATATTCCAGAAATGATGAGGATCATGAGAAGCATTTGCGGCTGATTATGGAGAAGGTGAGGGAGCACAAGCTATATGCCAAATTTAGAAAATGTGAGTTCTGGTTGAACACTATTGTATTTCTAGGACATGTGGTGTCGGGAGAAGGAGTCACAGTTGATCCAAGCAAGGCATCGTCGGTTACAGAATGGGAGGTGCCCAAGAATGTGGGTGATATTCAGAGCTTCTTGGGACTTGCTGGATATTACAGAAGGTTCATAGAGAATTTATCCAAGATTGTGAAGCCAATGACTGAGCTTCTGAAGAAGGAGAAGAAGTTTGAATGGACCGAGGAATGCGAGGCTAGTTTCCAAGAACTAAAGCGTCGCCTAGTGACCGCACCTATTTTGTGTTTGCCTGATCTACAAAAGGATTTCCAAGTATACTGTGACGCAGCTCGACAAGGTCTGGGTAGTGTGTTGATGCAGGATGGGAGAGTGGTGTCATATGCCTCGCGCCAACTCAAGCATCATGAGAGGACTACCCCACGCATGACTTGGAGCTAGCATCAGTCGTGCATGCACTCAAGGTATGGAGAAACTATTTGATGGGAAAGCACTGCGATGTATTCACGGACCACAAGAGTTTGAAGTACATATTCACCCAAAAAGAGCTGAACATGAGGCAAAGGAGATGGTTGGAACTCATTAAGGATTATGACATGAGTCTGTAGTACCACCTAGTAAAGGCAAATGTAGTGGCAGATGCACTAAGCTGCAAGGTTTATGCCAATGGACTAAGTGTAGGAAATTTGCGAGGGATTTGTGCGAGCAATTTAAGGATCTTAGATTGGAGGTAGTATTCGAGGGATATTTAGCAGCAATGGAGGTCAAGCCAACACTTTAGGAAAAGATTGGTGAAGCTCAGAAGGAGGACAGTGAGCTGAAGAGGACAAAGGAAAACATACCCATGGGCAAAGCGGAGGGATTTCGCGATGATGATCAAGGAACCCTGTGGTATGGGGATCGTCTATGTGTGCCCAACGATCCGGATATAAGAAAGTTGATTCTCCAGGAAGCCCATGACTCGCCATATTTTATACATCCAGGAAATACAAAGATGTATATGGATTTGAAGGAAAGATTCTGGTGGAACAATATGAAGGGGGATATCGCCGAGCATATTGCGTTATGTGATGTTTGTAGTAGAGTGAAGGCTGAACATCAGAAGCTAGCAGGATTGCTACAACCATTGTCGGTACCGGATTGGAAGTGGGATAAAGTGGGAATGAATTTTATCACAGGACTGCCCAGGACCAGGTCTGGTTATGATTCTATTTGGGCAGTGGTGGATCATTTGACCAAGGTAGCTCACTATACCTGTGAAGACTACTTATACTAGTGCCAAGCTAGCCAGGATCTACATGAACAGGATTGTATGTCTGCACGGTGTGCCCAAGAGCATTGTGTCTGATAAAGGTACTCAATTCACCTCTCACTTTTGGCGCCAACTGCATGAGTCGTTGGGAACCAGATTGGAGTTTAACACAACCTTCCACCCTCAGACAGATGGACATACAGAGAGGGTGAATCAGATTTTGGAGGATATGTTGAGAGCTTGCGCTCTGGCTCATGGCTCTAGTTGGGATGAGAATTTGCCCTATGCTGAGTTTTCCTACAACAATAGCTACCAGTCCAGCATCAAGACGTCACCATTCGATGTGTTTTATGGGAAGAGGTGTAGGACACCATTGCTATGGAATGGTGTAGGTGAACGTCAACTGTTTGGGCCTGATTTTATCAAGGATGCTGAGCAGAAGGTCAGTTTGATTCGGGACAGGCTAAAGCTAGCACAATCAATAAAGAAGAGATACACTGACGCTAAGCGCAAGGAAGTGGTGTATGAGATCGGAGTTCGAGCATACCTCAGAGTATCACCACTACATGGAATTAAGAGGTTTGGAATCAAGGGTAAGCTGGCACCTCGATTTATAGGACCATGCCGTGTCTTAGCACGCAAGGGAGAGGTTGCATATCAGCTGGAGTTGCCAGAGGCTCTGTCCGCTGTTAATGACGTGTTCCATGTGTCCCAGCTGAAGAAGTGCCATCCGGAGATGGTGGATATACCGTTGAGACACACTGTGCCGGAGGTTCAGCTGGAAAGTGACTTGACATATGAGGAGAAGCCGGTCAAGATACTGGAGACAGCGGAGAGGTTTACCCGTACCAAGATGATCAGGTTTTGCAAGGTGCAATGAAGCCATCACACAGAAGAAGAAGCCACTTGGGAGCGAGATGACAACCTCCGAGAGGACCATACACACCTATTTGCTAGCCATGTCGAATCTCGAGGACGAGATTCATCTTAAGGGGGTTAGTCTTGTCACATGCTAACGTCGGAAACGTATCTATAATTTTTGATGCTCCATGCTTTTTTTGTATCTACTTTGGTTTGCTTTGTCTACACTTTGTGGTGTTTTTATATCTCTTCTGGAACTAACCTATTAACAAGATGCCACAGTGCTAGTTGCCTGTTTTCTTCTGTTTTTGGTTCCAGAAAGGCAGAAAATCAATATTATCGGAATTGGACGGACAAAAGCCAAAGTCAATAACTTTCCCTGAGGTACACGAATCCAGAAGGACGGACGGAGAGGCACCAGAGGGTGGCCAGACCCCCTGGGCGCGACCAAGCCTAGCCCGCGCCTGGGGACGGTGTGGGACCTCTGGCCGCCTCCTCGGCCTCCCCATTCGCCTATAAGAATCCTTCGACCCCAAAACCCTAAATAATCCAGAAGAAATCCACGAAAACCTCTGTAGCGCCGCCGCCACTGGAAGGGAGATTCGGGGGACAGAAATTTTCTATTCTGGCACCCTGCTAGAACGGGGAAGTGCCCCCGGAGCCATCTCCATCGATCTCCATCGCCATCTTCATCACCATTGCTGATTACCATGATGAGGAGGGAGTAGTTCTTCCTCAGGGCTAAGGGCTCTACCCGTAGCTATGTGTTCATATCTCTCTCTCTATGCATGATCTTGTGGTCATGAGCTTTGTAATCAAGTAGATCTACCTTGCTACTCAAGTGCTTCATTAGATCTTTGCTCTCCCCATGTGTGTGAAAGTGACATCGTGCACACCATGGTGGCACTTAGGCTTGAGTCTACATAAATATTCCTTGTGCTTTAATAGATCTATGCTTTTCCCCTCGTGTGTGAAGGTGACAGCGGGCATACCGTGTGTGGCACTTTGGCTAGATTGAATATTTGTTATGAGTTATATTTGGAGTTGGATGTCTGTATGAAATTGTGGTGTTTGTTGGAACCATCTAGCGCTCAAGTGACAGTGTTGGGTTATCTAGATTGGGGAAGGCGGACTTTGAGGAGTGTTGTTATAGCCCTACCGATGATTAGAGTGTCCAACCAGAGAGTAGTTAAGAGTAGTATCATGAAGAGAGAATATTTATATAAGAGAGTGTTCACTAGTGAAAGTATGATCCCTAGGCCTTTTTTCTAAATATTGAAACACCGTTTGCATCTAGATCTGTTGCATGTTTGCTTGCTTTAGTATTTATCTCACCGTCAAGCTCTTTTCTGGAACTCACACACATTCTCCCACGTCAACAACAAGTCAGAAGTTTTCTGGTACTGTTACCACTTGTATTTCACTATCTCTTCGCCGAACTAGTGAATCTATACACCTGAAAAGTGTATTGGGTGTGTTGGGGACACAAGAGACTTTTTGTATCTTGATTGCAGGGTTGCTTGATAGGGAATACCTTTGACCACTTCCTCCCTGAGTTTGATAAACCTTGGGTAATCCACTTAAGGGAAACTTGCTGCTGTTCTACAAACCTCTGCACTTGGAGGCCCAACAACTATCTACAAGAATAGAAGTGCATAGACATGAAGCTCTTTTCTGGTGCCGTTGCCGGGGAGGTTTTGGGCTTTTACCTTCCCTCCATGCCATAAGCTATTTTCTGGCGCCGTTGCCGAGGAGGAAAGGTAAAAGGCACTCACACACGTTACCCCACGGCAACAGCAAGCCTGAAAGCTATTTTCTGGCGCCGTTGCCGGGGAGGTAAGGTAGAAGGTACTCACATCCTCCGGTGTGAGTGCTCGAAGTTATTTCCTTTAGATTCTGTAGTTTTGTCTTTTTTTTCTTGTTTTCACTAGTTAGGCTTAATGGAAAACAACAACAAAAATTAGAGAGCTTTATAGTATCTATCTTGAGTTAGGACATGAAGTGTTTGAAGAGAAAATTATAAAACATATGGAGCTTTATTTGCATGCTAATAGCAATGTTATTAGTATGTATTTTTTGAACACCATTATTACTAATACTATGGAAATATCTAAGCTTGGGGAAGCTATTTTTTATGAAAATGATCTTTTTAGTCCCCCAGCTTTGTAAGATAGCTATTCTATTGCTTATGATGATACCAAACCTCCAATATATGATGATTACAATGATGAGTATGATATTTTCAGTCCACCTACTATTGAGGAGAAAGTTAATTGTGATTACAATCTTCCTCCTATATTTGATGACTATGGTGATGAGAATATTAATGATAGTTATTTTGTTGAATTTTCTCCCACTACAATTAAAAAGAATGACTATGCTTATGTGGAGAGTAATAATTATTGTATGCATGTGGCTCATGATAAGAATGTTTTATGTGATAGTTATATTTTTAATTTTGTTCATGTTGCTACTGAAAGTTATTATGAGAGAGGGAAACATGGTTTTATGCATCTCAATAATATTAAGTTTCCCCTCTTTATGTTGAAAGTCTTGAAGTTGCACTTGTTTTTGTTTCCTATGCTTGGTGCTTTGTGCTTTCATGACTTGTTTCTTTACAATATTCCTATGCATAGGAAGTGGGTTATACTTAAATGTGTTTGAATTTGGTCCTTGATTCTCTCTTTTACTTCAATTCATATTTCTTATGTGAGCATCTCCTCAAACTATCAAGCCTAACTTAAAGGCGTTAAAGAAAAGTACTTGTTGGGAGATAGCCCAAGAGTTTTATTGAGTCTTAGAAGTTAATACTTCTGTAATAACCTCTCCTTATACTTTTTATTTGTTTTTTGTGCCAAGAATGACCTCTAATGAGAGGGAAGTAAGATTTGGGGAGTTGCTGTCCCGAAACATATTTCTGTCCTGCACCATAAAAATTCGTGAGGAGTCTCTGTAAGTCAGATTAAGCTGAAAATTTATGAATAAATCCCCCAGTATGTTAGATAACTTTCTTTAGTTCAACACCTTTTGATTTGAGCAACAGAAGATGTTCGAAAAAATAGGTTTATACATGCTGGTCTGTTTTGATAGATTTCTGCCATTATTTGCATTTGCTTCTTATTGATTCCTTTTTGATTTCTCTTTAGGTGAATTGAGCTTTTTGAAGGAGTTGCTACAGTAGCTTGTGTTTTTAGTGAAAAGTCTTGCTATTCCAAAGCTTTGCCTAAAGGTATATTATCTTTTGAATACACTAATGTTGCTAATGAAGATTGTTTGAAGTTTTGTATGAAGGAAAAATTTCAGGTGTAGAGAATGATGTAATGAGATGAAGAATGGACAAAATCTCAAGCTTGGGGATGCCACCCCGTGTCACCCCAAGAAATATACAAGAGGTACAAGCGTCAAAGCTTGGGGATGCCCAAGGCATCCCCTTCTTCATCAATAAAAAGCTCAGGTCTGTCTAGACACTTTGTTTTTATTGTTTCATGCACAGTTGTGTTGTTCTTGGAGCGTCTTAGTTTTCATTTTTGGTTTTGGTTTTCTTAGTTTGCTTGAGTAAGTTGGTTGGTTACAACACACTTCTTGTGGAGAGAGACACTCTCTGTTTTCATTGCCTAGAACACTCTAGTTTTCACTCTTTTTGTTTTGTGAGTGTTCACTTTTGCTAGCACTGTGTTTAGCCTTAGTTTTCTTATGCTTTTAGCTTAGAAATTTTTAGTTCTTCTTTGTGTATTTGTGAGACAAGCTCACTAATCTATTGATTATTATCTTTGTGAGTTGTTTCAAATAAATTTGTTTAGTGTTGGAAAGAGTTGAGAGCTTCATGCTTAAGTGGTACAAAAGGGAGCTTGTTTTGACCGTGGCTTAGACTTTAGCATGATATGCTAGGTGTTTTTTTGACCTTATGCTTAGTGATTATTTCTGTAGAATGTCTTGTTCCAAACAATTGGGATTGATTAGTGCGCCTTGAAAGAATTATGCGTTGTTCAGCATGCAAAAGCATAGTATTGTGGTATTCTCCTTTGATGCTTTGTTTGGGTTGAATTGGCACATGCTCACACCATGTTATGTCTATGAACAAGTCACCATAGCCTCTATGATAATTTAGTCCTTGACTTGTAGTATCACTCTATGCTTTGATTAGTAATGTTTTGTTGCTTTGCATGATTATGACCATTATTGCTCTATTAGTTGGTTGCTCCCAGTCTTTTGCTAGCCTCCACTTGTATGAGAAAGCTCTGGTCATGCTTACAACTCCCAAGAAACCAAGTTATTCCAAAGTTTCCACTATAAACTCCTATGCATGGTGTGTTACACTATTCCAAGTATATTCTTGTTTTCAGCTATCTTCCAATTAAAAACTATGTTGTTATGTGAAAATTTAGTGATTAGAGCCCTCACAAACTTGATGGCACACTTTATATTCTTTGCCCCTAATAAACTTGAACCATTGTGTCATCTATGTGGTATATGCTTGCACTTATACGTTGGAATTAGCAGAACCGTGCTGTCGCGAGGAATGTTTTCAACATTGCACTTGTACTTTGTGCTCAATTGATATCATGCTCTTTTGTCTATGGATGTCACCGGTGTGAAATAAAGAGGGAACTTGTAAGTCCATGGAGTTTGTATCCTGTGTTAGAGAAACGCCTGGGCCGCTAGCCTAAGCCATGCCTAATCATGGTGGAAACTTGCAGCATCACCATAGTGACATCTATGAAGCATTCTTCTTATAAAAAAAGAGACACATTGAGAAAAAGAGGAAAGAGAGAAAAAAAGCACCATATTCCCATGGTAAATAAGAAGATTGCTGAGATGCTCATTGTCTGCTTGCCTTGTCATTTTGGTTATGGGAAAGCTCCTATACCATGTGCAAGGGGTACCCCGTTGGCGGTTCTCAATGATATGCAAATACTTACAATGACAAGAACTTACAGGTGACTGAAGTTGAGTAGCATGAGGTGTGGCCCTCGTATTCAAGGGACTTGAGATAGCCAACTTATACTTTGTCAAGAATATACTCCATCTTTGTTCACTTTAACCTTAATCACTTCAAGATGCTTATGATAGGGGCAATGAGGGCTAAAAGCTAACAAGTACCATAATTTTTGGAAGCTCTTTTTGAAACTTGAAATCCCTGCTCCCTTTAAAAAAGTCTTTTCTCCCACCATTATATTGAGTCTCCACCTTCTACCTTTAGGCACCATTAAGAGAGCATAGTTGTCATTCTGTGTGCAGTGTTCCAAAACTTATTGATTGATGCATATTGTGATATTACTTGTTCTTGTGCTACTTGTTTCTAGTCACCCTTGTGAACTTTTAAGGTGTCCTATGCATCTATTTGCTACTCTATGAGGGACAATCTGATTGCCACTATGCCATGTTTTTGTATGTGAAACAAACAAACGTTTTTCAATGCATGTTATTAATGATCTTTGTTTGTAGACTTTCATGTTGCATGCATAGTTACTATGTCCTATTGTTAGAACTCCATCTTTCAGGCACAGGTTTAGAGTTCTTTGATCCCAGCTTTTAATGCTTGCAAATGGTTTGATCTTTATTGTGAGGGTGCATGTTATCTCAACAAATATTCTTTTTATCACTTACCTACTCGAGGACGAGCAGGAATTAAGCTTGGGGATGCTTGATACGTCGCAAACGTATCTATAATTTTTGATGCTCCATGCTTGTTTTGTATCTACTTTGCTTTGCTTTGTCTACACTTTGAGGTGTTTTTATATCTTTTCTGGAACTAACCTATTAACAAGATGCCACAGTGCCAGTTGCCTGTTTTCTTCTGTTTTTGGTTCCAGAAAGGCAGAAAATCAATATTCTCGGAATTGGATGGGACAAAAGACAAAGTCAATAACTTTCCGTGAGGGACACGAATCCAGAATGAGGTACGGAGAGGCACCAGAGGGTGGCCAGACCCCCTGGACGCGGCCAAGCCTGGCCCGCGCCTGGGGAGGGTGTGGGACCTCTGGCCGCCTCCTCGGCCTCCCCCTTCGCGTATAAGAAGCCTTCGACCCAAAAACCCTAAATAATCCAGAAGAAATCCATGAAAACCTCCGTAGCACCGCCGCCATCGAAAGGGAGATTCGAGGGATAGAAAATCTCTGTTCTGGCACCCTATCGGACGGGGAAGTGCCCCCGGAGCCATCTCCATCGATCTCCATCGCCATCTTCATCACCATTGCTGATTCCCATGATGAGGAGGGAGTAGTTCTTCCTCAGGGCTAAGGTCTCTACCGGTAGCTATGTGTTCATCTCTCTCTATGCATGATCTTGTGGTCATGAGCTTTGTAATCAAGTAGATCTACCTTGGTACTCAAGTGCTTCATTAGATCTCTGTTCTCACCATGTGTGTGAAAGTGATAGCGTGCACACCATGGTGGCACTTAGGTTGAGTCTACATAAATACTCCTTGTGCTTTAATAGATCTATGCTTTTCCCCACGTGTGTGTGAAAGTGACAGCGGGCATACCGTGTGTGGCACTTTGGCTAGATTGAATATTTGTTATGAGTTATATTTGGAGTTGGATGTCTCTATGAAATTGTGGTGTTTGTTGGAACCATCTAGCGCTCAAGGTGACAGTGTGGGGTTATCTAGATTGGGGAAGGCGGACTTTGAGGAGTGCTGCTATAGCCCTACCGATGATTAGAGTGTCCAACCGGAGAGTAGTTATGAGTAGTATCTTGAAGAGAGAATATTTATATGAGAGAGTGTTCACTAGTGAAAGTATGATCCCTAGGCCTTGTTTCTAAATATTGAAAAACCGTTTGCATCTAGATCTATTGCATGTTTGCTTGCTTTTGTCTTTATCTCACCGTCAAGCTCTTTTCTGGTACTCACACACATTCTCCCATGTCAACAACAAGTCATAAGTTTTCTGGTACCGTTACCACTTGTATTTCACTATCTCTTCGCCGAACTAGTGCACCTATACACCTGAAAAGTGTATTGGGTGTGTTGGGGGACACAATAGACTTTTTTTATATTGATTGCAGGGTTTCTTGAGAGGGAATACCTTTGACCACTTCCTTCCTGAGTTCGATAAACCTTGGGTAATCCAGTGAAGGGAAACTTGCTGCTGTTCTACAAACCTCTACACTTGGAGGCCCAACAACTGTCTACAAGAATAGAAGTGCGTAGACATCAGCTAAAGGTAGCACAATCAAGAGAAAAGAGCTACGCTGATGCCAAGCGCAAGGAAGTGGTGTATGAGATTGGAGATCAAGCATACCTCAGAGTATCACCACTACGTGGAATTAAGAGGTTTGGAATCAAGGGTAAGCTGGCACCTCGATTTATAGGACCATGCCGGTTCTTAGAAAGCAAGGGAGAGGTTGCATATCAGTTGGAGTTGCTAGAGGCTCTGTCCGCTGTTCATGACGTGTTCCATGTGTCCCATCTGAAGAAGTGCCATCCGGAGATGGTGGATATACCGTTGAGAGACACTGTGCCACTAGAGGAGGTTCAGCTGGAAAGTGACTTGACATATGAGGAGAAGCTGGTCAAGATACTCGAGACAGCGGATAGGTTTACCTGTACCAAGATGATCAGGTTTTGCAAGGTGCAATGTAGCCATCAAATAGAAGAAGCCACTTGGGAGCGATATGACGACCTCCAAGAGGACCATCCGCAACTATTTGCTAGCCACGTCGAATCTCGAGGACGATATTCATCTTAAGGGGTTAGTCTTGTCACATCCCAATTTTTAGAATTGGTACTGCATATCATACATTTCATTGCATCATGATCATCATTTCAAAAAAATTAGTTTTAAGGTTTTTGCCAAAACCCCACTTGCATTGGTTGTTGTCACATACACATGGTTAGCATCGTTTTACCTTGCATCTGCTAAAAAGGTGCTATATACACTTTTGGACAGCACAGATGCATAGTGTATCTCAGTACGAACCCGTAGGTTTTTGTTTTACTCGATTCGGAGCAGCGGATCAAAAGTTGTGGTTGTTTTAGTTTTAGACTGGATTTCAAATTCAGACAAACAATTGCTGTCAGTCAGATTCAGGTAAGAAACATACAGGAAAAATTAAAAAGGAAAGAAAAAAGAGAAAGAGGCCACGCGAGCCAACGCACTGGCCAGCCCGCCAGCCTAGCAGCCACCCGGGGCACAGCTCTAGCGCAGCGCACCAGCCGCAAGCCGGCCCAGTACAGCTCGACCGCGCCCCCCTTTTCTTTCCTTTTCCTTTCCCCTTTTCTTTTCCGTTTTTTTCTGACGGGTGGGCCCTGCCTGTCAACCCGCCATGTCGTCCTCGACACGGAATCTCAATGGCGCGTTCGTCTCCGATTCTCCTGCGGGGACGCTGCACTCACAAAACCTATCTACCCGTTTTATAGCCGCTTTCCCCCTCTTCAAAACCCCCTAGAACCATATCGAACCGCGCCGCCAACTCCGCGTAATCTATCGTCGTTGCCGCCGCCATTAACCTCGCTGAGAGCCCAAGCTCACCGCGTCAGCCACCCCATCACCCCATCGACCCCCTGCCCTCTTCCCTGTTATCGACTGCGTCGCCCTGATCACTTTCCCCGCCTGCAGGAGCACCGGGAGCCCTCGCCGGAGTCCGCCGCCAACCACACCGCCACCAGCCGCCCCTGTCATCGCGCGAGGAAGAGAGGAGCCACACCGTTGCTGCCACAAGACCCGCTGCTCTCGTCCGCGCCTCGTGGACACCTTCACTGCCGCCAGGACCACCGGAGAAGCTCGCCAACGTCGCCGCCCGAAGCCACCACCGCCGCCACCTCGCCGTCAACGACCTGGTAAGGAAGAGCCGCTCCTAGCCGTCCGGTCATTTTCCTATGGCCACGATTAGCCCCAGGCTGAACCGGTAGCGCCCACTCACGGCGCGCCGCGTGTCGCCATGTCAGCGCAAGCGTTGACCGCTGAGGAAAAATCCTTTTGAACTATTAAAATTTGCAGAAAAAGTTTGAAACTTGTAAAATCCATAGAAATTAATTCACTGGGACAAAAATTAAAAATAAGGTACCGTTGGATTCATATTTTCACGTAGAACATTGTTGTGCTGTTAGTTTAGACTTATGTAGCAAGGTTTTGTCGTGAATAATTAAATGGATTAATGGCCTATTTTGAGTAATAAAATCATAGTAAATTAAGTAGTGCTCAGAAAATTGTAAATAATATGTCTACGGATTCAAAAGAACCTGTAGAATCTGTTTATGAATTAAAATGATAGTCTTACAGTACTTAATTTTGCAGAAGGAATTAAAAGGCTTTTTGGAGTATTTTAATTATACAAAAAGTTCTGTAAGTCCTTTTTGCATGATTCCAGTTGGCCACGGCTATATTTTAGATTTCCTACACAGTAGTGATTTTTCCTAGATTTTAAAAACTGTTCAACATCAATGGCTTAATAAATGGATTAGAGCTCCATTATTTGGTCATTGAAATTGCATGTATTGTTTTTAATGCCTTAAAAAGTTTTTCAATGCATACATACAGTAGGTATAATGAATAGAGGTTGTAGTATGTTACTGAAGCATTGTTCAACTTGTCATGCATGAATTGTGCATTATTATGGTTGTATATGATTGTTTATGTGTTGCAATTGTGTATCGTGTAAATTGTGACGAGTGCAACACTTTCTTATGTAAGGATTGTACTCTCGACTCCTATCGTAAGGCAAGTAATTGCTATTTTGATCATGAATTTGTCCTACTATTTTCCCTTGTGCATGTGTAGTGTATTTTCGTAGCTACATGTGTAGGTATTACTATGCTATATCCTATGTATTGTGGTAGAAAACTCCCTTATAGTTGAGCCTCCGTATGGTAGATGTGCTTAGCATTACTGTAGATACGAGAAAGGGATCATGATTTGGTAAAGAAAATGTTTTGTTCTACTAAAACAACATAATGTCAATGAACTTCCTGGGTGGAGTGGTTATATTAGTCATCAGAGTGTGAATAACGATGGGGAATACCGCCTAGGGCACTGAGAAGGATTAGTTGTCTTTATTACAGTAGCTTACGTGTGCAACCATGTGCCGGTGAGAATGGGTGGCTGATTGGACTCAGTAGGTCGTGGTGACCCGAAGCCAGCGTAGCCAGATATGTAATGAATGGTAGGTTGGGACCGGTGCGCAGTGGGGTTTTAGGATCTACTTCCCAAACGGTCTCTTCTTGGGAATCTCCCTATCATCACACAATATGAGTATGGTGGTACGAGCTGGGATGACCAAGTCACATGGGTAAAGTGTACAAACCCCTACAGGGTGCATAAACTAAGTGCTTAGCCGTGTCCCCAATTAAGGATAAACGAGTTGCTTGATATTGATGCTATGACATATTATCGCTCATCTTTATTTCTTGATTTCTAAAACTTGATGGGTGAACTTAAAGGGTTGATGTGAATCAAATTGGTTTAATAATGTAGGACAAAGTGTTTGGAAAATGAAAGCTGGCCAAAGCTCCACCAGCCAAATAAGCATGTAGATGTTAGGTCAATTGTCTTCCTATTTATAGGTACTTTCCATACATTCCATGTATTGACCCTTCAGGACTGCTAAGTTTTATGTTGCAGGATATTCCGACTCCGAGTGATCAACTAGGTCACGGTACTTCACTCTACACTTGTTCGCTTGTGGGCAATTTGGAGATTGAAGGAGTTATTTATTTATGTTTGATACTTTTTTAAGTTGATCTAACCTTTGAGCTAAGAATGTTTGTAATAAATGAATACTCTGGATCTTTCGTTATTTAAGATACACGAATATTTTACCTTGTTATTCATGTAAGTTCTATGTAAGCCAATGAACCGATCCAGGGATTGACAGGTTGCATAGAAGCTACAGACTTTTCAGTACTGTAGTGCTACACCCGAGCCATGGACGTCGATCGTTTCGACTTCGGTGGTGTCCATCGTTGCAGCTCTAGGGACCGTCGAAGGTACCCGAGACGACATCAAATAAATATTGCCTGACACAGGTGGGTTAGGAGACAAGTAGAAAATGTCATATCTACGCATAGGTACATCCGGAACCGGTTCATCCATAGGAAAAGATAGAGCATGCTCAAGATCGGCGGTATCAACGGAAACTCTAGGACTAGAGAAGGGAAAAACGTTCTGGTCGAACACAATATCTCGAGAAATATAAATCCTTCCCGAGGAACGATCTAGACACTTGTAGCCTTTATGCATAGGACTATAACCAAGGAAGTCACACATATTGGAGCGAAACTCAAGCTTGCGGGTATTATATTTGCAAAGATTAGGCCAACAAGCGCACCCAAAAATCTGAAGAGAGGAATAAGTGGACTGAACATGGAAAAGATGAAACAAAGGTGTCTCCTTGTTAAGAACTGGCGTGGGCATGCGATTGATGAGATAACAGGCCGTGAGAAATGCCTAGTCCCAGAACCGAATAGGGAGGGAGGAGTGCGCAAGAAGAGCAAGGCCGGTCTCCACCAAATGCTGGTGTTTGCGCTCAGCGATCCCGTTCTGCTGAGAGGTATGTGGGAAAGATACCTGATGAGAGATGCTCGTGTGCTGGAAGTAGCGATGGAGTTTGTGATACTCGCCACCCAGTCGGACTGAACTGCCTTAATCTTATGGTTCAAAAGACGCTCCACATGAGCTTGAAAGGCATAAAAGACCTGCTTAGCATCAGACTTATGTTTAAGCAAATAAATCCAGCAGAAACGTGTGTAGTCATCAACAAAACTAACATAATATTTTTACCCTCCCGAAGAAGCAATGGCGGGACCCCAAACATCCGAATGAATTAATTCAAGAGGCACAGTAGAAACACGAGTGGACATAGAATATGATAGTTGATGACACTTAGCACGCTGAAAAGCATCACACACTAATGGGGTTTCTTTTGAACTAGTACAAGAAATCTCACGACTCTTAACAATAGAGTTGATGACATTATTTGCGGGATGACCTAAATGCTGATGCCACCAAGAGAGCGGCACCTTGACACTAGCTGACGCATGGCGAGTGGATGAGGATGATGCACGGTGATAGGGAACGGGATAAGCTCCTCCATGGCTTCTACCGTGAAGGAGGATGTGCCGGGTTGCCTTGTCCTTTACAAAGTAAGCATGACGGTGAAATTCAACAAACACATCATTGTCACACATAAGATGATAAACAAAAAGAAGGTGTTTGCTAATGTGAGGGACATGCAAGATATTTTTAAGTTGCAGAGATTAACAGGGTAAAGACGAATGACCAATGTGCGCAATAGACAAACCTACACCATTAGCCACCTGGACCTGGTCGTTCCCTCCATAGCGCTCGTGAACTTGAAGACGTTGAAGCTCGCTGGTGAAGTGATCCTTAGCCCTGGAGTCCATGACCCATGGCTGGTTGTCAAAGGAGATGGTGGAGGCTGAGTTTCCGACGCGGTTGTTGTGGCATCCCGCAAAAACCACTACTAGAAAATCGCGTTGTTTTTGTGCATTGCATCATCATGACCGCATGCTCATGTCATCATGCCACATTTCATTTGAGCATCGTCATCATCTTGCATTTGCTTGCATAAAACTATTTTCGGAAAAACCTATTTTTGTTTTGTAAACGCCACGTCCTTGTTCAAACACAAAACCCGGGTCTCCGGATTATTTCGCTTTGTCTGCCAACGGTTTGCAAAAGCCCGGTTTTAATTGAATAAAATATTTAATTATTTTAGGAGGCAGCCGAACCGGGCCGATCCGACCCAGTTGACCACCCCCAGTACAAGATCGGTCCACCTAAACCCTTTTTCTACCCAGTCCTATTCTACCCACCCTTCAGCCACCTCACCCCCTCCAATCACTTGGCGACACCTCACCCCTCCACCTCACTCCACCCAATCACACGCTGCCACCTCATCTTATCCTCACCCCTCTCTCTCCCCCACTGCCACCTCACCCACTCTGCCCCCACTCCCCTGGTCAAACCCACCAGCACACACACGCCACTCCCCAACCCTCTCTCTCTGCCACCCGGTCCCACCGACCCAGCCGGCCCCACCTCCCACGCCACACCCCCCCAGGCCCCACTCCCCGCGTGGCCGCTCCCCACCAACCGCGCCCCGCTCCTCTCCCTCCTTCCCTCTCCCTAGCCGACGACCCCGCCCCCTTTCTTCCTTCCTCCGCCTCCTCCCCCCTGGCGCCTGCCTCTCCCGGCCGGACCGCCACCTCGCCCGGACCCCGTGGCCTCGCGCCTTCCTCCCGACAACCGCCACCGCTTCGCCGAGCCGCGGTCCCTTCGCTCCAACCATCATGCGCCGCTGCCGGCGCCTCCGTCTGGGCTCCTCCGCTCCTCCAGCGCCGCCTCCTCTCGCCGCCTCTCTCGTGGCCGGCCTCGCCACACGCGAAGCACGCCACGAAGCCTCGGCCGCCTCGCCTCGCGCTCCGCCGCCTCTGGAGCCCTCTCGCGCCATGGCAGCCGCGCCTGCCGCCGCCTCCCGGCAGCTGCGTCGCCCTCGCTGCCCTCCCGTCAGCGCCCTGCCCTCCTCCGTTCGTCTGCCCGTCCTCCGGCCCGCCGCCATCCGGGACCACCCGCCGGCCCGGCCTCAGTTCGCGACCTCGGCGCTCTCATGGAAAGCTCCACCGCCGGCAGCACCTCTCCATGGCGCTGACGCGGGTGCCCTTCCGCCCGGCCCCCTCCCGCTTCAAGCTCGCCCAGGTCTGGCCGCGTCGGGCGTGCCACGGCCCCAGGCGCCACCGTCCTCGACGCCGGCCTCGCCTGTCCGCTTCGGTCCCGCCTCTGTCATGCTTCTCCCGGGGCCATCTGCGTCTGCTGCTTGTGCGTGTGCGCCCCGTTTTCTCTGCCTATGCACGTCGTGTGTATATGGTTCGGTGGGTGGCAGTGTGCTCTGAACTGTTGGTGTGGTGGTGATGAGGACGGGTGGTGATGCTGCCACAAGATCTTCGAGCCCCTTGATAGACAAGATCCCCGGTGCCCTTCGAGAGGCCGAGACGAGGAACAAAAGGACCACCGGCAACGAACCTGCCGGTACCTCAAGATCTACCTCCCGGACCCGAAGACCGTACCTTCGCGGAACAAGTTCACGGCCAACAACCAAAGTCGGATCCCCAAGGTCGTCAACACGGACTCGGAGGATCCCCGGACGACGAGCCCTTCATCTCGGACGCCAAGTTCGTCGAGAACCCGGACGCCAAGGTCGCCGATGCGAATACGACAAGTACTTCATCCCGAACGCCATGACCGTCGACATGACCCGAAGACCACGGATGCGCCAAGATCTACTCTGTATCCGAGAATGCTCCCGCCGAGACCGAACCCCAGATCCGAACCCTGAGACCGACCCCGAACCCCCGAACCAAGATCTTCGACCCCTAATGTGTGAACCTTTTCTCGAGCCCTATTTTATAAAAATAATATAACTTGTTGCATATTAAATTGTCATACTCGCATGCATATTGTCTGTGGTTTGGGGGCATTATGCCGATTCACCTCGTAATTAAATATGGGGCCCATATGCGGGCAAATCTAGTCTTATATTGGCCTCATTTAAATTTGTGTAGCGAACCAGTAACTTATCTTGCCCTGTTATTACAACATTTAATTTGCGGGGTAGATAAACAACATGAACCATCCAGTAAATGTCGGGACCCCGGTCCCGCTTAATATGACCTAATTGCATTGCACCCTTTCCATGTCATACATCATACATGCATCATGCTTGATCTTTTTCCGTAGTATTAAACATTGCATCCGGTGTTTATTCTAGTGTTTTGCTTCTTCGCGGATAAGGCCGTTGAGTTGATGTGAGCTTCGCCCCGATCTTCGGTTGAACCTTCGACAATGTTTTCAGGCGAGAATCTCCCCCCTTTCTACCTATCTTACTTTTATAGTATTTATTCCCTCCTGTTGATCTATTGCTACCTGTGTTACGATGCTCTAGTTTTCGTGCCCGTGATATCCCTTGCAGACTTACATTGCCTTGGACACATCCTATTACCTGTTGTTTGGTAGATAGTTGGACTTGCGCGTCGTAGTCGCTTGCTCAAGTGCTGTTGCATGTCGTCCGGTACCACAGTTGTTGGAGGATTTGCCGCATGTTTATTGTTGGAGATGATCATAACTTTAATTATTGTTTAACAACTAAAATTGAAGTAGGTAAGGAGAGGCACAGGTGGGCAATAGATGTTATTTGGTTGTTAACCATCCACTTGTGTCCCATAGGACCCCGAGTTCTTGACACCTGTTCCGAGATCGAGCGCGCTAACCACAGGTGGGGAGATATGGGCCCCCCATCGATTAGTACCTGATTTCAAAGTATTGTACTGGGGGCCACAAACTAGTGTGAGGTTTTATTTACTATCCTGTACTTATGCCATGCCTTACTGCTTTATTTAAATTGTGCGATGGATAGCACCTGTACTGTTTAGGATCGGGACACGTTTTCGCGGTGTCGACAAGCCCAGTTTTGGGTTCCCAGTCGTTCACAACCGTCTACCCAAACCCTGAGTCCGTCTCGGAGCCCGACTTTCGTTAAGGGTAGACTTAGTGGGTGGCCCGTGCTTGCTTTGTGCAGAAACGTCATGACTTAGACCCCGCCGACATACCGATGGGTGTATGTTAACTGATCTGGCAAAAAGGGTCGAAGTGCTTGTGGATACTTTGGTGCACTCCTGTAGGGTTAAATCTTTTCGAGAAGCCTTGTCCGCGGTTATGGACGACTTGGAGCACAGTGCTTGATCATAGACAACTATAACTAAAGTTTACTGTTATAATTTGACTTGTATCCGATATGACTAGTAATCAGCTTCACTACAACGGAATGGCTAAATAAAAGTACCAACAACTGCTGGGTTTCGGGTTATCTCATGCTAATTGTATTTGACTAGTAAGTGTCGCAACTACAACGGAATGGTTAACTAAAATTGCCCACTGCTTATTATATCAGGATGACTATCTATACCTGACTAGTAATTGCCGCAACTATAACGGAATGGGTAAAACTGCCAACGGTGTGAGTTCCTCGGTTGACTTCCTCGATTGGTCTCGAGGGGGAAATACCAGGATGGGTTTGTTTGGTGTTAGATTCAGGTTGGTTCCGAATAGGTCTTTCTTATCCCTCTCTGATAGCCGACAGTTATATCGAGTCTCTATAGGTTGTTTAGTGCATGCTGCGCTGCCGCTTCAGTCCACCATACCTATGTAGGCGAGGACCGCCGAATTCTAGCCTCGTCGTGTACTGGCCTCAGTACTGACCGCTCTCTTTTTCCTTTGCCCTTTGTCGGCACCCCTTTTGTTTAAGCAGGTTTTGAGATCGACGTCGTTAGCGGGGTTACCCTTCCGGCTTGGCCTGGGCAGGGTTATGGACGCCATTGGTTATTCTTCAGGGCTATTAGCCCCATTTGCATCTTGTCTGTAGTCGGACGCTCTATCATTTTCAAGGTGATTTGGATCTTTGTATATTATATCTGTATTCTTGACTCATGGAGTCGTGTTGTATATATATCTGTTCTGTGGGTCCCATCGAGGACTGTTGTGTAATGTTATTACTTCGTTTTCCACCCGCACAAAAGTGCCTGGTGGGCACCTTTGAATCGTTTCTATGCGGGTTTGGCGGGAATCGCTGAAACTTGCATAGGGTCGATTCTGAGGGTGTTACAGTTGTTGAAGTCCTGGTTGAAGCGGCGGTGGCAGGCGTAGGCCTTATGTCCCCAGTATTGACATATCTGGCACCTGGGGCGCTTGATGCCGTTGTTACGGCCACCGCCATTGCCACATCAGTTGCGACCACCACCATTTCCGGCGTGATTGTCGTTGCCGCCTTGGCAGGCATTGCCACCAGTGCGGACATCGTAGCCGCCTCCCTGAGTAGCGCCATTGCCGCCTTGGCGGTTGGGCGCAGGCTGGCCAGTGCCAACGATAGGTCGCCCCCCACGTAGGGAACATACAAGATACCCTAGGGTGGCGTGCGGTCGCCGCAGGACGTGGCGTTCACAGACGACGACCACCCCTCTGCCATGCTCTGCTGATCCTGCAAGGCCTTATAGGAGAGAACCAGCGAGTAGAAGGAAGAGTAGGTCATCTCGGCATTGGTAAGATCGAGAGAGGCAGCAATAGGGTTAAAGGCCGATCCGAGCCCGATGAGGATGTGGTCGATGAGCTCATCGTCGGTGATAGGGGCGCCGATAGTCGCCATGACATCAGCAAGGCCCTTCATCTTGTGCATGTAGCCTCCACGGACAGATCCTCCTTGGGTAGCGACTGGAGTTACCGCCTAATGTGGAGGACATTGACGCAACTCTACGCGCCGAACATTGCGGTGATGGACGCCCAGAAGGCCTGTGCTGTCTTGCAGCCGACAAGATGGCACGCGATGTTATCTTCCATCGAGGAGAGAAGAAGGCCCTTGACCTTCCGATCCTGAGTCCACCAACGGAGGTACTCGGGGTTGGCGATGGTGGTCGCAGTATCACTAGTGGCCTGAGTTAGGGTTTTGGACGGGGCTGCAATGGTGCCATCAAGATGGATGTGGAGGCTAGCACCAGCGAGGATCAGGATGGCGATCCCCTTCCACAACATGAAGTTCCCCCGTTCGAGTCGCACGGATATGGTGATCAAGGAGGAGGGTCTTGATGCCGATGCTCCCAGGGCGGAGACGATCGGACCGATCGGTGCAGAGAAGACGATGGCAGAAGACGTAGCCATCTCTAAGAGGGAGGCGACAACGGTCTAAAATAGAGCGACGACAGCGGTGGTGAGTAGCGCAGCGGCGGCGGCGTCGAGAGTGGGGCGCCGCGGCGGTGGCGGAAAGAGGAGCGGGTTTGGCTCTGATACCAAGTCAAATTTAGGGTTTCGTGGGGCAAAGACTCCACAATATCTCATATATATAAAAGGGACCAACCTACAGAGTTACAATTACAACATGTCAAGTACATGTATGCAACACGTATACGAGACTGTTTCCAACAATGAACACCGTATCTCCTCCCGTTACTGCACTACTAGTAGATAGATCCTGGCATTATGGTTTCGATCGTAGGATTTTTTTTTGTTTTCTCTCCTTGTTCCCCAATAGCCTTGATCTTCTTCGGGTTGACCTTGATTCCATGATGTGAAATGATGAAGCCCAAAAATTTGTTGGTAGGAACCTATTGGGGACATGCTATATGAATATCCTCATAGCATGTCTCCTATCCAGATAACCCAGGTGGCCCACAGTTCGTAGCATGGCCCATGGCCTGTTGGGTGGCCTAGTTAGATGGATCCAGAAGGGAGGCCCATGACGGATAAAGGAAGGCTACGGAGGAGTCACCGACGTACCCGGAGCCTTAGAGTGCAAGACATGCTAGACTAGTTGTAAGTAGTGTAGGACTCTGTAACTTGTCCGGCTAGGACTTTTACCTGTAACCCTAGGACTTGACGACTATATAAGTCGGGCCTATTGGAGACTTTAGGTCACAACCTAGTATCGATTATCATACACCTCGCATAGTGAACCAATCCCTGTAACTCGACGTATTGCCCTTATAGTGACTTATAGCAGGGGTAGGATTCCGCCACCGTTGTGGGATCTGAACCTGGGTAAGTTGTGTTACCTCGTACCTGTCAACCATCCGCCTTCCCCCATGTCTCTAAACACGCACTGTGAGGACCCCTCCATGGCGTACTCGTCGGCAATACCACGACAGTTGGCGCCCACCGTGGGGCAAGAGGAGCTTCAGGCTCTTCAGCGGGCGAGGACCAAGATCTTTGCGGGAATCAGCGAAACCGTAGCCATCGGTCGTGTTCTCTTCTCCGAAAACATTGCAATCGTCCCTCTCGACGAGTTCTGGATCCCGTCAAAGACGAACCCTACGCGGTGCTCGATCGTCCCCATCGGAGATATCCACCTCTTCATCGGCGAAACCGACTCGGACACTAGTTCCCTAGGAGCCGGAGGAGCATCAAGACCCGCACGGACCGCCTACGGGCATGATACGTTCGCGGAAGGATCGATGTCAGATCTCTCCTCGGAGTTTCTCGGCAAAGTGTAACATCCCAAAAATATTAAACTAGAATCATCAAACTCTAATCTTCAAATTTAGGGTTAACAAAAACTTTTCTAAAATAAAATGAGAAAGCATGCATGTGTGTATGCATCCCATTTTGAATTCTTTTGAATTGCCTTGTTTATGTGTTTCTTTGCTTGTAAAATGATTCTTAGGTGAAATAAACATCATCTAAACAATACCCACACTTTTCCCAAAGACAAATAAATCAAAACAAACAAAATGAGTGAATGGTCACTTTGGCCAAATTAACTCCCATGCCTACTTTAGCTGTCTCTAACTTTCAAAACTTAACAGAAACTTGTTTTGATCTTTGCACCCCTTGATAGTACTCATAACAAAGTATCAAGGCCCACTTTGTGATCATCCAGAAACATTCAAATGCATAGTTTAAATGACAATTTAAAATTGAATCTTTATCATATGGGAAGATCCCATGTTTTCAAAAACCACTCAGACAAGCTCAACTTTCAAAACCCAAGCATCTACAGACTCACCAGCACCTACCTAGCACGCCAACCAAAAATCTTTTCAAAATTCAAAACTTGAGTTCATGCGGCCATTTCATCAAACACCTTGCAGATGCAAATCAAACAAAATCAAAACACTATTTTGAGCAGTGATTCTGGCCTAACTTGTTCCCTTTCTGGACACCACTAGCCTTAGTAGATCATCTAACAACCTAAACTAATCTCTAGCACTACTGTAAGCAAGCCATTGTCATCAATGGTGAGCAGGCCGAGTGCACCCTTGCTACCCACATGTCGACAGCGAGCTAGGAGAAGCACCAAGCCTAGCCAACATGTCTGGGAGCAAGCGGCCACCGCCACTCCTGTCCCATGAGCGGCGATGCCAGCCCTGGACCACACACAGACCATGCCAAGCTCGCCAACCATGCCGAGAGCGCCCCATGCGCCACGCCGACAGCCACAGACAATGCGCCGCCGCGTGCATACGTGATCACCACCGTCCCAAAGAACAACCTCAGACACGCCGTTCGCCGCGCCCACAACCATGCATGCTGTGCGCCATAAAAACTTCCGTCGGGCACGCGCAGAGCACCGCCGCGTTCCGACCGATCAGCACCGCCCCACGCCTCGCCACCACGACGTTGAGCTTCGCCAGGGAGCATAGCACCGCCCCCTACCATCGCCCACGCCGATATCCCTCTGCACCGTCGACCACGACGAGCTCACCTTGCGCCCGTCGGTCCCCTCTCGCCACTATAAATAGAGGCCACCCCAGCTCAAACTCTTCACACCATATCACTCCCCTCTCCTCACTGATCGTTCCACCCCGTTCCCGGAGCAAGGCGAGCAGCGCATCGCCAGAATTTCACCGGAGCCCGCCGCTGCTCGAGAAGAAGAGAGCCAGCGATTGGAGCCGCCCCAGGAGAAGCATTCGGTACCAGGAGGTTCGCCGTCGTCGACTTCGTCGTTCGCCCGCCTCGCCGACCCTCGGATGAGACCCGGTGAGCCCCCAACGACCCCCACCTGCCGCGTTAGGGTTCTGTCTCGCCGGCGCTGCCCGACGTGGACGATGAACCAGGGCCGTTAGATTAGAACAAGATCCCATGGCTCACATTGCCCCGTACCGCTTCGCACCCCCTCGTATCACTAACGCGTGGGGACATCAACTTAACCAGCCCGCGTAAGCGCTGTGCTTAGCAGGCCGGCCCAGTATCGTTTCCCGTGCAGCCCACTCGTTTGAATTCAACTTTTTCCATTTAAGTTCTAACCTAGTTCTGTACCCATTTTCAAAAATCAACCCAGCTCGATTCAGTAAACCAAATTGAATGAAACTAATTTTGTTAGAAAGGTCTTGAAATGCTGAATCCAAGCCCATTGGATTTAAATCATATGGATCTGTAGATCACCCTTGGTAAAAATAACAAGGCAGAACCTTTTCTGCATTCAAAGATTTTTCAAATTTAAACCATACTAGCTTTTGAGTTGATTCCAACTCTCAAAAATCACATTTCATCATACCCTTAAGAATATATAAAAACATTTGGGTTTACTTACAGAAATAATGTTCAAGTAATAAAAGAATGCCACATAGGCATTTATAGCCACTTTATTTAATTAAAATAAAAGGTTAAACCTTATTAAATTGTGACACCACTTTAAATCACATTCCCATGGACTAAAATATGTGGTGATGAGATGTGTCAACATGATCCCATGTTTGGTTTGGAGAATATTAAATCTTAAGTAGTTTTTCAATGAGTAGAAATTACTTTTCAAAAAATAAAAAGAATTAAACCAAGATTTAATCTTGTAATGTTAGTGATGATGCTAGATCATCTATAGGACCCTTTTGTGTGATGATTGAAATTAGTTAAGTATTGCCTGGTGATTGTGTACCTCGTATTTATTCATAGACGCTAGTACCGACCAAGGATACGAGGAGGAAGGAGGATACTACGAAGAAGAAGCCGAGGAGAACTTCAACCACTGCTCTGCACAAGGCAAGCTAACACTTGCAATTTAGCAAGCTTATACTGATATTTTTCCAAGCTAACACTTACAAGATACTTTACCTGTGCAAGCCTAATACTACTAGTTGAATGTGCAAGCAAATACTTGCTTGTTAGCATGCCAACTATATGCCTTAAGAAATATATGATCATAACCACTTGATAAACCAATCCTAGTTTTACTTGCAAGCTTTATACTTTATTTCTTTATAAAAGCTTTTACTTAGAGTTTACTTAAGTGACTTGTAGATACTAGAAGATAATGGAAGGTTGCATAAAGAGCATAAAACTTGGCCTAAGCTAGATAATCTTTATGTCACCCCAAGGCATGAGATTGTATTTAGTTGAAACTCCACTAGTTTACCACCCCACATTAGTACTTACCCCAACTTGTATATGCTAGTGCTAAGCATAAAACTTGATCAACATTAGATGGGAACACTTTGTGGAAAAATGGTTATGAAAACCTTGGAATGATGGATCATTCTATTGAAATGTTTTGGACATGTGTTTACGAACACCAGATGATTTATGGTGATGAAAATGTTGAGGCATGATCCTTAGCCCATTATAAAAATGATGGTTGTCTGGATGCGATACCATTCCAATTTTGCCGTACAACCACAATACCCGAAAATTGGGTAGAGCTTGACTGGAAACTTTTATACCTTAGTATTAGTTCCCTCACGGCCAAGGTCTGAGCTGAGGCTACCTTGTGAAGATTGTCCACCTGTGCAACACCCAATATGACAGTTGGTCATGGTTGGGAGGCCAAACTCACAGGAGAGGTGCTTATACTAGGGCGTGTAATTGAAAGGTTAGGATTGATTATCCGCATACTGAGTATGGTGAATTTAGGATTTGTTCCTGACGGATGTATCAAATGTTGTGATGAAAGTGTACAATCTCTGTAGAGTGTCAAACTATTCGAATAGCCGCGTCCGCGGTTATGGACAGTTGGAGTGGCCATACCGTTCCCCCGTCAGATGTTTTCAAAATGACTTATGAAATGAATTGAGACTTCTACTTGACCACAACAGAGTTGTGAAATACGAGTTCCCACTTAGGTGTTATAAAACTTCAACTAGCATTCTTTGCTTCTGGAATTAGTAGAGGTAAATCTGGCTTTTTGCAAAACAACCCTAGAGCTTAGTGTCCTACTACAAAACCCCCTTCACTTGTTAATATTAGTTTGCGAGTACTTAAAGAGTACTCATGGCTTTGTCCCTGGCTATTCCCGTGGCCAGACTATGAAGAGGAGTACCTGGAGGATAGACCCTAGGAAGGTTACGACAACTAGGATCATCTCCCATCACAAGATTGCTGTGACCCGAAGATGGAGTTTCGCCTACGCTACTGTTATTATTACGTATTTCCGCTGCTTGAGTTGTATTAAGAACTGGATCATGAGATCCTTATTTTTGTAAGACCTTATGTACGGTTTTTAATGGATGATGTACTGTGGTATCCAATTCTGTTATGTCTCGCAAAAATGGTAATCCTGGGATTGCGATGTATGGCATAACAGACATCTGGGATTAAAAATCCGGGTGTTGACAAGTTGGTATCAGAGCCATCCTGACCATAGGAGACCCTAGTTAGACTGGACGTTTGGAATCAAAAACTTAGTTTCAAAACCAAAGAAAGCAAATATTTACAAAAACTTATTCCCATTCTTATCACTTTGATTCTTTCATAAAAATTCATGTTCCTCAAAAACTCTTGCAAAATACATAAAAATTGACACACTTGATCACTCTACTAACTTACTCATCTTATATTCTTTTAGATGGACGTGAAGTACAACAAGTTTTACCAGTTGGGAAATGGAGGAGACCTTATCTTTGAGAGGGATTTGGACCAGCTTTCGGAAGTTCTGGAGCTTCCGCACCCCGAGTTCTTCGGAGCTCAGCTCAAGGATCAAGGAGGAGAAGATCTGCAGTGGCTAATTGTTGCAAGCCTCCGAGGAAAGATTGAACCTCCCACTGCGGAGGGAATTCAATTCACCTTAAGAGAGAACAACTAGCTCGATGGACTTGCCAGGGCCATGCAGGAAGCTCTTGCCCGTCTGTGTGGGCAGAGTATCAACCAGATCATGGGTACCCGCTTTGAGTTTTGCCCAAGGCGTGATGCTACTGGACAGCCACTGGAAGCCCCATACCACCACGATCTGAAGACCCAATTGGACCACCTTAGCTTCATGATGTATGATCGTCAGCAGGAGTTGGATAATTGCCATGACTACTCCAACCACAAGTCCGCCATTATCAAGACGAAGGATCAGACCATCGCCATGCTAGCAAAGGATCGCAAGTCTCGGCTCCGTCAGCTCGACAAGAAGGAGCACATCATTGCCCGTCTTCGCCACTGTATCTCGTCTTTGGAGGAGACCATCGACGAGAGAGACATGCAGCTGGAAGAAAGGGAGAATGCTGGAGAGGATCTTCGTGGAGACCCCTACTCCTATCTCAGCGATGATGATTTTCTGGAAGATCGGGCTATGGATTTCTTCACCGATCAGGAGGATTTCGCCTTCATCAATGACGATGATGATGATGAGGATGACGACTTCACCGACTCTGAGGAGTAGTAGCACTTGAGCACTAGCGTAATGAGTAGTATTCGGTCCCACTGTATCGTAGTTTCTAGAATGGTTCCTAAAACCATCTGTTTACCTTGTTGTGGTGTGTGTTTGTATCGTGTGCTATGAATGAATGAATGAAAAGCAAGTTGCTAGAAAAATCGGATTCAAACTTTAAAAAATTTTCAAAATCCCAAAACCTTAGAAATTTCCCTCTTTTCTCATGATCTATCTCAATCTTCAGATGCCACAGGGAGGAAGTGGTTCATCCCCGGACCCGATGTTGCAGATCCTGCAAATGTTGGTTTCTGACCACGAAGCTGAAAGAGCCGAACGTCAAGCCAACCTAGCCACCCTTCAACAGATAGCTCAGCTAGCGCACAACAATCAAGGCCACGGAAACCAGGACAACCATGGATCTAAGCTCAAGAATTTCCAGAACACCAAACCACCTGTTTTCACTAAGTCGGAAGAGCCCTTAGACGCCGATGATTGGCTGCAAACCATGGAAAATAACCTAGAAGTCGCCGGAGTGGAAGCCAACGAGAAAGTTCTGTTCGCCACCCATTATCTAGACGGAGATGCCAGAGCATGGTGGAACAGTGTTCATGCAATGACTGAAGGACAAATGATGACCTGGGAGGAATTCAAAGTCAAGTTCAGCAGAACCCATGTGCCACCAGGTTTGATCAAGAGGATGAGAGATAAGTTTAGAGAACTGAAGCAAGGAAGGATGACCGTAGTGGAATACCGTGGCAAATTCTTGTCATTAGCTAGGTATGCCCCGGATGAGATCGACACCGAAGCCAAGAACAAAGAAAGATTCCTGAATGGTCTACACGTTGAGATGCAGACGGTGTTAGTCAATATCCCCTTTGCTGATATTGAAGCTCTTGTCGACTCTGCCATCCAGATGGAAGGAAAGATCAACCAAGCCAATGAGAACCGTAAGGGTCGCATGATGCATCAACCAGGAACCCATCAGACCCCAAAGTATCGCCCTAACCCATCTCCAGGAGTTGCCCTGAGAACCAACAGACCCCCAATGAACCGTCCGACCTATCCCAACCGTGGAAACCCTAGGCCCAGAGGAAATCACAAAAACCCCGGCAACTCTAGCAATTTTAACCGTGCCCCACCTAAGTTCAACAACAACAATTCTACCACCAACACCAACACTGCCCCGAGGACTGGAAGCAATGCTGTGCCTGTTGCAGCAAAGGACAAGTCGCAAGTGACTTGTTATGACTGTGGAAATAAGGGTCACTACTCCAAAGAGTGCCCCAACAAGAAGAATGCCACATCCCCCAATGGAAATGCCCCAGCTCAGCAGCAGCGTCATGTTCAGCCTGGAAGAAGATTTGCCCCAGGGAATTCACTCAACCGCAACGGCCGTCTTTTTCTCATGCATGCTGAAGAATCTCAGGAAGTGCCAGGCGTCGTTGAAAGGGCATTTATTGTCATAATCACTTTTGGTGTTCATTAACAACAAGTAGATCATTTTACAGTTTGTCACTGTCCATAGGTTGGTATTTTGATAGATGAACAACACCCTCACTGTTGGGAAAAGACCACATTCATATGCCAATGTTCTGGAAACTCCAGACCGGAGTCTCCGGTCTGCCAAGACCGGAGTCTCCGGTGTGGTCCGGAGTTTCCGGTTCTAGCTCCGGTGGTGCCTCCCAAGATCTAGCTGGGACATTCTGTCTGGGGTTTCGGAGCCTGCACCGGAGGTTACTATGGAGTCTTCGGACTTTGTTCAGTCCGGAGTCTCCGGTGTTAGAAGACCGGAGTCTCCGGTGTTGTTGGGGCAAGATTGTCCTGGGTCAGTCAGATGGGCAGTCCGGAGGCTGGTCCGGAGATTGGCCGGAGTCTCCGGTGTAGACCGGAGTCTCCGGTCTACAGACCGGAGTCTCCGGTCTGACTTTTCTACAACGGTCAGAAAACGGTTCGTGGAGGGGGCTGCCTATAAAAAGGGACCATTATCTTCTTCCTCCAGTCGCTCGAGCTGCTCAAGAACACTAACCCCATTAGAGCCACCAAATCTACAAGATCTCTTCATCCAACCATCCAAAGTCATTGATCTTTGGAGAATCGAAGGAGGAGGCCTTGATTTACATCTTCACCAAGAGAGATCTTCATTTCCCCCTCATTCACTTGAGGGCCCCAAAGATCTAGTGTTTAATTGGAAACCCTAACTTTGATTTGGTTCTTACAAGCTTGTCTTTGATTTGTCTTGACAACTTTCTTGTATTTGGGAGCCTCCAATTCAGTTGTGGATGTGTGCCCTGAACTTGTTGTAAAGGTGCCGGCTTCCACCTCGAAGGTTGACGATATAGTGGAAGGTGAATCGAGCCTATTGGGGTGAGATTCATCGGATAACACGGGAGGCCTCTCGTGGCGTTGGTGGTTTGAAACCACCCCCTCTCCAAACGTAGACGTACTTCCCCTCAAAAGGAAGGAACTACGGGAAACAAATCCTAGTTTCTCCGCGCCCACTCCTTTGGTTACTTCTATCCTTTACCGCACCTTACTTACTTGTTCTTGCTTAGTGTTGTGTTTGCTTGTGCTTGATTGACATATAGGTAAATTCACCATAGTTGCATATTCTAGAGAATTTACCTTTCTTGTCAAACCCTAATTTGAAAAAGAGTAAAATTTGAAGTAGCACCTATTCACCCCCCCTCTAGGTGCCCATACGATCCTTTCAATTGGTATCAGAGCCTCGGATCTTTATTTGGGCTTTACCGCCTAAGAGAATATGGGTAGCCAAGAAGGGGATGGTGGTAGTGAGCCGACCCCGGTGACCATGGAAGATCTCAGAAACTTGGAAACAAGATTGAGCTCTTCCTTGGTCAACAAAGTCAAGAAGATGCTTGAGCAACTTCTTAAAGACAAAGATGGCTCATCACCCCCATCTCCTCAAGAGGATCTACCATCCGTTGTACCTAAAGGGAATACTTCAGTATCCCCCGAGGGTATGGTGGTAGGGGGCAAACTAGACAACGCTAATTCCTCCACACAACTTGATGGGGGGAAGGGTGAGCACCGTGATTCTTGGTACTCTCCCAATCCTCCTGTCCCTCACCCTCATGTGTACAATAGAGGTGACCCACCTAAGATAGAAGAGTCTGCTACTTTTGCTCAATGACAATCACTAATGAGAACTCATGTGCGCAGCTCTTGCATTGAACTATGGAACATCATCGAGCATGGACTCTTTATTGGGGATCCAAACAACTTGACAAGAAGAGAGGTTGTCAATAGTCAACTCCATGCCACTGCTTTGCATATGATTCAACAAGGATTGGGAACAAAGGATTACCCACACATTGAGCACTTTAGCATTGCCAAGGAAGCTTGGGATGCTCTCACTGTGTTGTTTGTTGGAAATGAGAGTATGAGGAGGAACCGATATGATGCTCTAAGCAATCAAGCCGAAGTATTCTATGAAAGAAGGTGAAGATCATGAATACATGTACCGAAGGCTCAAGACCACCGCCACCGCTTTTAGAAATGTGGGTGCCTCACATGTGGACGATGCATGGATAAAAAAGGAAATATGTGAGTGCACTCATGCCTTTTGAGCCCACCGACTTGAAGAGTCTACAAGCAAGACACAACTACCATCTCATGACCTCAAATGAAGTTATGCAAGAGATGGCCGCTTTCAAGGTTGCCGCCAAGAATGCCAAAGATGCCCTTGCTCGTGCCCTTGGTATGAGCAATGTTGTCAATGTTGCATTGAAGGCCAAAGTTGTGGACCATGGGGATGAAGATGATAGTGATGAAGGACTTTCCATGGACCACCCCGATGAAGTCAAGATTTCTCATAGTCAATATATGGCCTTCTATGCAAAGAACTTTTGGAAGAACCCCGCCAAGGCCAAGATGGAAATGCAAAGAAAAAGCAACCCAAATGGGAAAAGAGAAAATACAACGAGATTGAGAACTTGCTTCAATTGTGTTGACCGCTATAACTTTGTAGCAAGTTGTACCTATGAAAAGAGAGAAGATCATGGGGGTAAGCTTGTGTTGAAGAAGACTCTCAAGGCACCTTACAAGAAACCTTTCATGAAGAAGAATCCCATCAACAAGAAGTCGGGAGAAATTGTCTTGATCACTCATGAAGAATACTCCTCCGACAATGAAGATGATGAAGATGAGGAAGAGGAAACTTCACATGGTGTGGCTGCTCTAGTCACCACCTCTACTCCTACATTCTCACTTTTTGATTCTCCAAATGAGAACTCTCCCACCAAGAACGTCACTTGCCTTATGGCAAGAGGAATGGAGGTATCCTCATCATCCCACTCTACTCCCTTAGATAATGATGAACTTGATGATGAGATGTCTCTTGATGTTAAAAAGGAATTAATTGCCTTTGATGAGTTTATGACTAACCTAGAAGGAGATGCTAAGTTACACTTTGAAAACATCCTAGATCAACTTTCACATACTCAAGAGCGTCTAGATGTAAGATGTAAACTTGGGCATGAACACATGATTGAGCTAGAGGCTTTAAACAATGCTCTAGAAGAAGAACAAGAAACTAGGTTGTCACTTGAATTAAAACTTGAAGGGCTTGATGAGGCCAATGAAAATATTCTTAACAAACTCATCAAAGAACGTGATCATGCTATTGCTAAATACAAAAGTGCTGAAAAGGACAAGATTTAGTTTGGTGTGGTTCATGAAAAACTTGTTGAGGACTTTAGGTTGCTTAACAAGGCCCACAAGGCTTTGGAGAGTGAACTCTTGTCACTCACAAAGTCCCATGAAACGCTTCAAACTCAATTGGACAATATTCCTTCACCTAGTAATTTCATTCCATCTAGTAGTACAACTATTCTTGAAGAGAATGCTAGGTTGAAGGGGGAGCTTGCTAAGGTCACATTTCCACAAGGCAACAAGTCCATTGATGATCTTTTGAGTAAGCAAAGGCCTAGTGGTGATAAAGGGGGCATTGGATAGAAGAAGAAGAACAACAAGAAGAAGAAGGCCAAGCCCACACAAGAAACTAACAAGGCCATTATGGGTAGTAAGACCACAAGTGGTAAAACTATGTCTCATGATGACTTTGCGGGTAGTGCTAACCCTCACTATGTTCTAATGCGTGATTATTATGGTGATGTGTATGCATAATATGTTGGCCCATTTGATGGTTATATTGCTTGGTATATTTTGGTTCCCAAGACCCTTGTTGCTAACAAAAGAGGACCCATTGAAAAATGGGTACCTAAAAATTAGCTTGATCTTTTGTAGACTTATGCTTCCGGAGGGTCAAAGTGGGTGCTTGATAGTGGTTGCACAAGTCATATGACCGGAAGCTCATCTATTGTCAAGGACTTAAAGCCAAATGATGATCAAATCACCGTGACTTATGCCTACAAATCAAAATCTAAGGTACTGGGTTTTGGCAAAGTTGTGGTTGCTCACGACATTACACTCGTGAACATCATGCTTGTTGATACCCTTGGGTACAATTTACTTTCAGTCTGTGCTCTTGGAAAGATGGGTTTTTCCGTCTTTTTACATAATGATCTTGTGGTCCTCATGTGGAGCAAGTCTCTCAAGGTCGCTTTCATTGGGTATGTCGAACATGACTTGTATGTGGTGGACTTTTCGGGGCAAGCCACTACAAGTGCGATGTGCTTATTCGGAAAGGCCGATATGGGTTGGTTATGGCATCGCCGACTGGCCCATGTCAATATGAGAACTTTGCAAAGTCTCCACAAGGAGGGCCATATAGTTGGACTAAAAGAAAATGTTTCCTTTGCCAAAGATCGTGTTTGCAGGGCATGTGTTCTAGGGAAGATGCATGATGCTCCTCACAAGCCTAAGAACCG
This sequence comes from Avena longiglumis, assembly GCA_030063025.1. NCBI lineage: Eukaryota > Viridiplantae > Streptophyta > Magnoliopsida > Poales > Poaceae > Avena > Avena longiglumis. The sequence continues at coordinate 152,799,369 of CP125977.1, read as the reverse complement.
CATAAAGTCCACCAAGATCTTGGAGCTCCTCCACGTGGACCTCTTTGGTCCTCCATCTCATGCAAGTCTTGGTGGGAAGAAATATTGCTTAGTGATTGTTGATGACTTTTCAAGATACTCTTGGGTTTATTTCTTCAAATTGAAGAGTGAGACTCAAAAGACCTTCATTGACTTCATCAATTTGGTCCAAAGGCAATACAATGTTCCCGTGTTGATCATTAGAAGTGACAACGACACCGAGTTCAAGAACTACACCTTGAATGATTTCCTTAGTGATGAGGGGATTAAACATCAATATTCCGCTGCATACACCCCTCAACAAAATGGCGTAGCCAAAAGGAAGAACCGGACTCTTATTGAGATGGCTAGGACCATGCTGGCGGAGTTTAAATCTCCATACAACTTTTGGGCCGAAGCTATTTCCACTGCTTGCCATGCTTCAAACCGGCTCTACCTCCACAAAGAAATCAACAAGACTTCATATGAAATTCTTACCGGTAACAAGCCCAACATATCTTACTTTCGGGTGTTTGGTTGTAAGTGTTTCTATATCATAAAAGGTGTTCGTTTGTCTAAATTCGAGTCTAAAGCATTAGAGGGTATTTTTGTTGGCTATGGTATCGAATATCACACTTATATAATCTATGATAAGCTCTCCGGAGCCGTCATAGAATCTTGTAGTGTGACCTTCGAAGAATATGATGGTCCCAAAGGGGGGCGTGTTGATGCTTGTGATGCAGATGATGAAATGCCTCAGGATTCCATAGGAAGAATGGGTGTGGGATTTATCCGCCCCGTTGAGTAACCCCTTATGGCGGATCGAGAAGAAATATGCTCCACTCAAGTGGAGCCCTCATCTTCACAACCTCAACATGCTCCATACACCGAAGAGGACATTGACTCAAGCCAAAGACAAGATGTGGACCCTCCACATGGTGATCAAAGTGTGAACTCTAGTCAAGGGGAGCTTGGTCCATTCGACGGGTTGTCAAGTGGTGCCAAGTCAATTTGTCAAGGAAGATCCATACAAACTGTTTTAAGACAAGCCCAAATTGATGCTAGAAGAGCACTTGATCAAGACCAAGGTCAATCCTTGCCTCCCAATGTAGAGGATGATTCTAATGATGATCAAGGTCAAGATGATGGTCAAGACGAGGATCAAAATGATGAAGAGGGTCCTCCAAGAAACAATACGGAGATCCACGCTCGTCGCGAAGCTAGAAAGGAAAGAATGTTGGAATTAAGGGACCACACCCTCCAAAATGTTGTTGGAGATCTAAGGAAAGGTATCTCCACAAGAGCACAATTGAAGAGGTTCAGTGAACACCAAGCTCACATCTCCATGATTGAACCAAAGAAAGTGTGGGAAGCACTTGAAGATTCGGATTGGTTGGAAGCTATGCAGAAAGAACTCAACAACTTTGAGAGAAACAAAGTATGGAAGTTAGTAGATAATCCAAAGGATTGCCGCAATGTTATTGGAACAAAGTGGATATTCAAGAACAAGCAAGATGAGCATGGAACCATAGTAAGGAACAAGGCTAGATTGGTTGCACAAGGGTTCTCTCAAATTGAAGGCATTGACTATAGAGAGACATATGCACCCGTGGCTCGCCTTGAGTCCATTCGTATCCTTCTTGCTTATGCGGCACATCATAACTTCAAGTTAAAACAAATGGATGTAGAAAGTGCATTTCTTTATGGTCCACTAAATGAATTGGTATATGTTAAGCAACCCCCGGGATTTGAGGACCCCAACTTCCCAAACCATGTCTACAAACTTGATAAGGCGCTCTATGGGCTCAAGCAAGCCCCATGCACATGGTATGAGCACCTTAGAGAGCTTTTGTTTGACCGTGGATTTGAGGTTGGGAAAATCGATCCCATTCTTTTTACTAAGAAAGTCAATGGGGAGCTTTTTGTATGCCAAATATATGTTGATGATATTATCTTTGGCTCTTCTAACAAAGCTTTTAATGATGAATTCTCAAAGCTTATGACTAGTAGGTTCCATATTTCTTTGATGGGGGAGTTGAGAGTATTTCTTGGTTTTGAGATCAAGCAAGTTAGAGGAGGGACATTCTTCAATCAAGCCAAGTATACTCAAGATATTCTCAAGAGATTCAAAATGCAAGATTTAAATGGAGCTCCTACTCCCATGGCTACAAAGACTCATCTAGAACAAAATCCAAATGGTAAAGATGTGGATCAAAAGGTATACCGGTCTATGATTGGTTCTTTGCTTTACCTTTGTGCATCTAGACCCGATATTGTGTTGAGTGTAGGTGTGTGTGCAAGATATCAAGCGGCTCCTAAAGAAAGCCATTTAATGGCGATCAAGAGAATCTTTCGATATTTTGTTCATACCCCATTTTATGGTCTTTGGTATCCTTGAGGCTCAACATTTGCTCTTTGTGGATACACGGATTCGGATTGGGCGGGTGACAAGGATGATAGAAAATCAACATCCGGGGCTTGCCAATTCCTTGGTATGTTGGTCTTCCAAGAAGCAAAATTGTATATCTCTCTCCACCGCCGAAGCCGAGTATGTGGCAGCTGCTAGTGCTTGCACCCAATTGCTATGTATGAGGCAAACTTTAAAGGAATACGGTGTCAATTGTGACAAAGTGCCTCTTCTATGTGACAATGAAAGTGCCATCAAGATTTCCTATAAGCCGGTGGATCACACAAGGACAAAGCATATTGAGATTCGCCATCACTTCATTAGAGATCATGTTGCTCGAGGTGATATTGATCTATCATATGTATCAACCAAATATCAACTTGCTGATATCTTCACGAAGCCACTTGATGAAGCAAGGTTTTGCTACTTGAGGAATGAACTAAATATCGTAGATTCAAGGAGCTTGACTTGATATTCTTGCACTCTCACCTATGTTTCATCTCATATTTGGTTTAGGTGTAGGCATGGATATAGGGGGAGTGCGGTCCTAATTGATTGGACCATCCCTCCCCCCATTATGCCCAAAGCAATCAAAATCATTCCTCTTAATATCATTCAGTGATATGTGAGCTTAATGATGAGTTTTGGTAATGGACCCAAGATATATCTTCGTGGTGCCAAGCCAAGTGTACTCAAATATGGTGGCCTAGGACACCGCCCTCTCTCATTTGAGAGGTTGACACTTACTCATGTTTGTCATTTGCTTGATTTTAGTCTCTTGGAGCTTTTCTGATTATTTTCGAAATCCTATGGCTCTTGTTGGTTCTTCACAGTTTGATGTCTCAACCCAAGCCCTATCCATATCTTAAAAGACCATCTATCTCTCATATATGTTCCCAAACAGTTTTCCTGGAACTTTTGGTCGAGGAGGACCGGAGTCTCCGGTGTGCATACATCGGAGTCTCCGGTGCAGGCCAGAGTCTCCGGTGTAGGCCGGAGTCTCCCGTCCGGACGGTTTCTGTCACTTAAAGAAGGGGGCACGGGGTGAACTGGGACATCAATTCACCATTCTTCACCCCGTCCCCTACCTTCAACCCCATCGCCCCCTCTTCCAAAAATCCTCCTCGGAGGTCAAGAAGCCCCCGGGATCCGCCGTGCCGCCGGCCAACCTTCTCCTCTCCTCCATTGGGTCATTCCCACCGGAGGAATTGATCCCATGGAAAGATCTGGTACCTCTCCTCTATTTTTATCCTAGGGTTCATCTCTAGATGTGTTTTTTTAGGATTGTTGCTGATTTGTCCATTGGAATCACTTTTTTGCGTGCACTCTAGTACTTTAGCCTTGTTGCATTGCCCGATCTACTAGATTCACCCTTACCAGCATCTTCCCACCTCATACCCGAGCCTCCCGACCGGAGATTCCGGACTTAGGTGCGGAGACTCCGGTCCAGGCCGGAGACTCCGGTCCCGAGGACCTGAGACTCCGGTGTAAGGTGCGGAGACTCCGGTGTTGGGTGAATCAAAACAGTCCATAAATGCATCAAAGCTCTTGTACTGCATATTTGGGACATATATACTCATCTCCATGCTATCTCCCTCACTACTGTTCACAGGTGATGGTTCTAGTCGTCCTCGTCGTACCAAGGCCAAGTCCCAAAGGGGAAATCCTCGCTATGATGAAGCTCAGGGTCAGTTTATCGTGCCTCCGTCCATACTGTTCCCCCGTCAGATGTTTTCAAAATGACTTATGAAATGAATTCAGACTTTGACTTGACCACAACAGAGTTGTGAAATACAAGTTCCCACTTAGGTGTTATAAAACTTCAACTAGCATTCTTTGCTTCTGAACTTAGTAGAGGTAAATCTGGCTTTTTGCAAAACAACCCTAGAGCTTAGTGTCCTACTATAAAAAACACCTTCACTTGTTAGTATTATTTTGCGAGTACTTAAAGAGTACTCATGGCTTTGTCCCTGGCTATTCCCGTGGCCAGACTATGAAGAGGAGTACCTATAGGATGGACCCCAGGAAGGTTACGACAACTAGGATCATCTCCCATTGTCAGCATTTCCTGTGACCCCGAAGATGGAGCTTCGCCTACGCTACCGTTATTATTACGTATTTCCGCTGCTTGAGTTGTATTAAGAACTGGATCATGAGATCCTTATTTGTGTAAGACCTTATGTATGGTTTGTAATGGATGATGTACTGTGGTATCCAATTATGTTATGTCTCGCAAAAATGGTAATCCTGGGATTGCGATGTATGGCATAACAGGCATCTGGGATTAAAAATCCGGGTGTTGACACAAAGATCGGAAAAATTCAAGGCCCACCCAAACCGCCCCTGTGCAGGATATAACGGTGGAAGATCGCTGCAAGTCCGCCGGCTTCGTCCGTGTGTCTGGACAACAGATTTCCAAGTTCGTTGGAGTGGTGACCATCTTCGATCTGGAACGTTGCATTCAGAGAGAGGGCGAAAAGCCCCGCGATTACCTTGCCAGGTGGCTCTGTCTATAGGCCGATCTGGCGCATTACCCCAATGATGATGCCATGTATCACTTTGTGGAAGGACTGGACCAAGGTACGCTTCTCCAGTATTTGCTAAGGCGGCGGCAAGCTTCAGGACGCCTCACCTTCGAAAGCATGGTGAACACCGTCAACAACTACGCGGAGGCTGAGGAGGCAGCTTAGACAGCCCTTGCGCTCATTGACGGAGCGCCCCACCTCAGCCACCGCCACCACCGCCTTCGGCCGTCATCGCCGCAGTTGCACCACCACCTCCAGTCATCGTCGTTGTTGTTGCACCTCCACCCCCGTCATTGAGGAAGCCCCGGCACCCTCCGATTCCGTGATCGACGCGCTCTACACCAACTTCAGCGCAGATTTAAAGGAGATAAACTTCAGCCCCGAGGAGATAGACTCCGCCATGCAGGAGATGGAGGAGGATTACAAATGCGACGAGCAGGCCAACAACACCATCACGTCCCGAGAGGTGTTCGTCACCATTGGAACTGCGATGGATGAGGATCAACCCGGACGAGCTCCGCCTACAGCGTTCGACAAAGAGAAGGGACCACCTGTTGATGCCGACACTGATCACGCAAAGGTCATGCCCCCTCCGCCTAACCCAGTGCAGCAGCCGCAGGAACTCGGCACCGTCCCGAGCAACAGCAACACCGCAAACCCGCTGGCTCCAGCATCTACGTCTGCTGCTTCCCAAGTCACTCCAGCTGATAGAGTGATGTACGACAATCTCCTTATCGAGCCTATGACCGTAGCTCATATTCGCAATGTATTCCAGCTTGACGACAAGCGCCAGCAACTGCTAGAGGAAGCACATGCCATCGCGGAGCAAGGCACAAAGCTAGACCGAGATCTGGCTAACGCGCAGAAGTCAATAGAGAAAGCTAGAGCAATGGAGGCCGAGTACAAGACTCTTCTACAGTAGCAGAAGGCTAAGAAAGCTCTAGCTCGTGTCATCAACAATCCTGGTGTACGACGAAACGTAGGATGGGATCCCTCGAAGCCTGCATAGGCCAAGCCATACATTGATAATGAAGGCAGGCAGGTGATGCCCGCTCCTCTCCTCAACCTCGCTGTCGCCAAGACCCTTCTAGAGCAGGAAAGATCACCCGAAGCAGTGAACCAGGTCTATGACCTAGTGGCCAATGCGGTGAAACAACAGGAAAAGGTCACCTCTCAGAGGCTTGAGTCTGACATAGCGTTTTGCCAGTCTAGCCAGCATAAGCCACCAAGGGACATATCTCCTCTTGATGTCGGGTCTTAGACGGGTTCGTCAGAATGAAGACGGAGGGATGCGCGCAACAGGAAGGATGCTATCCCCATATACTCCGACCATGGAGGCAAGGCCCAACCTCGTCGCCCATCTGCACCGCCCTGTTCCCCCCGACATTGCAAAGAAACCAAGGCTCACCGTTGTATGGATAGGCCTCTGCCAAGGAAGAGCAGCATAGTCATCCGCGACAACGCGGAGCAGACCCGTAATGATGGAGAGCGCAATCAAGGACACAAGAGCAGGTCACGCCACGATCCTCCGCGTCCGACAAGAAACCGCGACAAGTGTGAGGCATCGCAGGAGGGTAACAGCAAGAAGGCTAACCCACCGCCACCGCCGCCTTTGTCGCCACCAAGCAGCCACCATGGCGGAGGATGCCCGCGTCGTTCACACAGTCCATCCCCTGATGGCAAGAAGAAAAGAAGCCCGGAGCCATATGATGCACGTTCACATCTGGACAAGATCCACGAGGCCCGGGAAGGACCATACCTGGGACCATGTTGCTTTGGACCTTTGATACGGTCCGCAACTTACCCCAAAGGTTTCCGGATTGATAAGACCATCAAGCCCTATGACGGCACCGCCAAGCCAGCTACATGGTTGCAGGACTACGACAACACGGTGCAGATCGCTGGGGGTAAACCCAACGTTGTCGTCAAATACCTCCCATTGATGTTGGCGGGCATGACCCGCCAATGGATTGATGACTTGCCGGAAAGATCCATTTGCAATTAGTTGGACATGCAAGAAGCGTTCACCAAGAATTTCGAGGGTACGTACAAACGTCCCTGCACTGTTGGCGATCTACAGCGGTGTGTGCAAGAGAAAGACGAGACATCTCGCGCCTACCTCTCTCGCTGGCTGGATATGAAGAATTCCTGCGTAGGAGTGCATGCTCAGACTGCCATGGCCGCCTTCATCGATCGGTTGGAAAGAGGCACGTTGCTCCGACATAAGCTGAAGCGCCTGCAGGACAATCACCAGTTAGACTTGAACCAAATGATTCAGTTGGCCAGTGAGTTCGCGGCTGCCGACGACGATGCTCGTGGCTCCGTTCCGACAATGGCCGTTCGAACTCAAGATCGGAGGAACAACAACACCAAGCGGAAGACCGCGCCAGAAGAGAAGCAAACCCCCGACATGGTTGCTATGACTTTTGTAGGGCTAGGTGATGGCGGACAGCGTGGTCGAGGACGGGGAGCTGGTTGTGTGCAGCAGCGTGGCAGTGAAACTACCTCGGTAGCGCTCCGCGTTCCCCAAACCAACAAGGAGTACCGTGATATGCCGTGCCTCGTACACCTCAACGCCAACGGCAAAGACACCCACACCAATCGCCATTGCAAGTTCGTCAATGACCTCAAGGAGGACTCGGAGTCTGGCTACAAGCGAAGTCGGAAGAACAGACCGCGAGGAAAAGGAAAGGGGAAGAAGAAGGAAGAGGAATCCAAGGATTCAAGTGTCATGGATGTGGACGTTGACCACAAGCATGCCGCCAAGAGCGACGACAAGGGCAAAAACCCCTTCGCAAAGAAGGCGGCAGTTTTCCACACTTTCCTTGGCACCCCCACCGTCCGACAACAGAAGACCTCCATGAGGATACTGATAGCTACTCTACCCCCAGTTCCCCAATTCCTGCGTTGGTCGGAGATTCCAATTACTTGGGAAAAGAAGGATCACCCATACCTCATCCCTACGGAGAACCAATACGCCATGATCATCAACCCCCTGATTGACGGCAATGAGTTCATCGAATGTATGGTGGATAGTGGAAGTAGCATCAACATCATGTACCTGGATACACTTGTTATCGCCATATTTTGGCCAACGAAGGAGATGGGCCGTGATCAAGATGGGCTTGGAAGATGCGTATATTCAACGTGTTGTTGGATCGGCCTAGTACGTAGAATTGGGCTAAACAGCCTGTGTATCTTGTATCATAGTAGGTTTCGTTTCAGTTTAGGTTCCGTTTCAGTTTAGGTAAAGATAGAGTTGTAGAGTTATTCCAAAAGTAGAGAGTCTCCGGACTATAAATATGTACCTAAGGTTATCAAGAAAAGGAGGACAATCACGTTCACGACAAACACAATCTCGGCGCATCGCCACCCCTTGTTTTCGAGGGTTTCTTTCGGGTAAGTGTCATGCTGCCTAGATCGCATCTTGCGATCTAGGCAGTACTTTTACTTATGCGTTATTTGGTGTTACTCGTACTGAAGCCTTGTTGATGGCGAGTAACATTATTATCATAGATCTGTTGAGGTTAGCATCGGTGTTCTTCGTTATAATCGTTTGATTTTGCTACCTCTAGTTGTCTCGCTACCTTTGCACCTTTTTCCCAAGTGCAAGGGTAGCACCTTATGATCTTTATTTAGCCGATTCGATCTGTTATGGTTGTGCCTTGCTCGCCAAGGTTTAGTTTGATATCTACGTAGTCGGGCCTTACAAACGGGTTGAACGATCCAAAGAGTGCGAGGGGTGGCTTATTCGTTCTAGAAGTTGTTCGGTAATTGACTTTACGTTGGTTATTAGGCCTCCTCTAGGGTTAATATTCTTCATCCTTTGTACATACCAGGCTCAATTACGTAGGACGCCCGATTACGTGGTGAAAACATTAAACGTCAGTAGATCGATTTAAATTGTAGTGATCAAGCAAAACCCCATGTTATCGTAAATCTAAATCTAAGAACCATGGGGCAATCGGCTCTAGGAGCCGATTCTGATGGAAACACAGGAGCCGGTCACGGCTCGAATTTTACGTATACTTGTTTACCATGCAGGAAATCAATCGGAGCAATCCTTCACCTTCCTGACCAGGTATAGGTCAGGTGGCACGCCCTCGAACCGAGCCAGGACGTGTGCCGGAGTTTTGCGGGCCGTTGCCCGAGGGACCAGGGCCCACCAGCAGTTCTGGGAGCCTCCCGGCTCTTCGTGTTGCTCATCGCTGCTCGCCGGTGAGTTTTGACAGGCAACACATTCTGGCACGCCCGGTGGGACTTTCAACAACGTCTACATCAACATCCGACGCTGCGATGGAGAGCAGACCAGTCACGTACGACGAGCTGCCTGAAGAGCACAAGGCGAAGTATGATGAGATCAGAAATCTCTTCGAAGCCGATCTCATCGGCTCCTTTGAGAGGACCCGTAAGCATGGCATCAAGTGGAGGGGGTTCTCCCCCGAGGGTGCTCTCGATGAGGTAGATCTGTCTGTTTCTTCGGAGGAGCGCACTGAGCTCTCTGACGGAAGTCAACTACATGGTGGCTCATTCTCTGCCGCCATTCCGAGAGAGCCTGGTGAACGCTTTCGCCGGTCGCGGTTCGCGTAGTTCAGAGATCGTGAAACATCGGTACTCTCGTCGGGGCCTACTTTAGGGACTCACCAGGAGAAAGACCGCTCGAGACCAGGCCACACCGCCATTCACACTTGCGGCTCCAGAGCCGGGAAGCAGCTTACGCCGTCTACAAGGCTGGAGGCGACCCAGGCATTGCCAATTCTGTTTGAGCCACCTAAGGAAATCCCACGGATATATATGCACCCACGTGCGGATCGCAATAACCCGACACGCACCAACCAGATTGCAACCGCGGGAGTTTCGCGGCGGGGTTCTGGGCAGGATCTTGAGGCGGCGTTTCGGAGCAGCGATATGCGGGATAGACGCCGACAAACAAAGGCGTATAGCCAAGTATGCCACTGGAACAAGTCATGAGAATCTAGCCCCTGCAGCTCAAACAGTGGAGCAAATCCGTACCATCCTGAGAGACCAGTTCGGCTTCGTGCCGAAGAGAAGGACAATCGGCTATTCAAAGCCGTACCCCAACGAGTTTGATCTGATTCCGCTGCCACCCAAGTATCGGCTCCCTGAGTTCTCAAGGTTTAGCGGGTCAGAAGGGTCAAGCTCGATCGAGCACATAAGCCGATACCTGGCACAGCTAGGCATAATTTCGGCATCGGATCAGATGCGCGTAAGGTTTTTTGCGCAATCGCTGACAGGACCAGCTTTTGGGTGGTACACCTCGCTGCCACCTGATTCGATTCATACCTGGAAGCAACTGGAAGAGCAGTTCCACATCCAGTACCATTCAGAGGCTACTGAGGCTGGCATTGCAGACCTGGCGCAGGTGCGGCAGAAGCGGGGAGAAACTGTAGCCGAGTACATCCAGCGCTTCAGGACCGTCAAGAACCGATGTTACTCAGCTCGTTTAACTGAGAAGGAAGCGGTCTTTGGCGGTGTTGGTCTCTCGGCACCCATCAAGGATCTGCTTTCAAGTGGAGTACAACTCATTGGCGCACATGGCCCGTAATCGACGATGTATGAACAGCGCCACCACGAGTTGTACCAAGACAAATTCAAGCGTCCGATAGGCCTGGTCGATCAGAAGAAGATGATCCTACAGGACTGTGAAGTGGCCGTAGCTGAATGGGCTCGGGCAGATCAGTAGCACGCAAATGGGTGAAACAACAAGGGCCTGCAAAGGGTTCGACTTGATGTGAGCAAAGCCGAGCAGATATTCGATTTGCTTTGAAGGAGAAGCGGTGAGGTTACCCAAGGCCACAAAATCCCTACGACTCAGAAATGAACGGAGACCATACTGCAAGTGGCATCACTCGCTCACCCACACCACCAATGATTGCAAAGAGTCACGCCAAATCCAAATGGCGATAGAACAAGGCGTCTGATCCTTGGGCATTTCGCCATGAAAGTGGACACGAACCCATTTCCCGGCGTCAACATGGTAGAACTCAGTCGCTCCGCGAGGCGTCAACTGGATTTTTCGTTCGGTGTTAATATGGCAGGGTCTGGGTACCACCATGACACATACAAGGAGGGAGGTGTCCGCTCTCGGGGCAAAGAAATAAAGGAGGCTGGTCCATGCGACCGGCCCAGCCACAATGACAGGCGGTACTTAACAGAGGAACAGGTGAGGAGAGTGCGGTATCAGAGGCCACATTCCGCCCATCTCCTTAACAAATATGAGCGTCAGTATGACCAACGTCGCCGGCGCGATGGAGACGATGAAGGATATGAGCACCTCACTAAGGGACCGTCTAAAGAAAAGGAAGGCGCAGACAAGCATTGGGATTGTCCTTTCTTCAAGTATTGCTGGGACGCGGGAATGAGCCGATTGCCTACAGTCGACAACTGCCCGGAATGCGGTCAGCAGAAGGAGGACACGAGGCCAGTGTCAGTGTTCAAACGTCTAGGGCCTCTTCCACCCCAGAGCCGTTACAGGGAGTCCGCTCGAGCAGAAGACCTCGAGAAGCCAAAGAATGACAAAGACGAAGACAGATATCACCGTCCAAGGTGGTGTCCCGACGGACTCAGACACACCCAAAAGCGTAGAGTGCGGCTGCGTAACTTGGAGGAAGTCAAGCGCAGATTCCACGCTTTAAGAAAGCACGGCCCGATCTGCCGCGTCAAAGTTAAGCAGACCACGAAGCGGAAGACCGCCCGACAAGGAAAGAATGGCGCCCAAAGGTAAAGCCGATGCATAGACATCGGCCGGCACAAACATGGTGTTCGTACTTTCCGTAATTCTGCGCCAAGAACCAATGAGCTACCAAAGGCACAGTTTGATCGCGGTCCACGGCGGTTATCTTTGAGAAGCCATGTGAGAAGGGTTACAAACATCGAAAGCCACAGCCTGCGAGGTTACATCAATGGGCAACCTGTCAACAAGATGTTGGTGGACACCGGAGCGGCAGTCAATATCATGCCGTACTCCATGCTACGACGTTTGGGACGCTCCACTGCAGATCTGATCAAAACCAACGTCACGTTAAGCGACTTTAACGGTCAGTCTTCGGAAATGCAAGGCGTACTGAACGTGGATCTGACAGTGGGCAGGAAAACCATACCCACGTCATTTTTCGTCGTGGACAGCAAAAGTACCTACACTGTCTTGCTAGGTAGAGACTGGATTCACACTAATTGCTGCATTCCATCCACGATGCACCAATGCCTAATACAGTGGGACGGAGATGAAGTGGAGGTCATCCATGCAGATGATTCTATCGAGATTTCCATTGGCATGAACGTGCAGGAAGCGAGAGACCGATCTCTGGAATCAGTCTAGACGGCTGTGAGCGAATTGAAGCTACAAAAAACGGGGTGAGGCTGGTCTTATCCGCTGGCCTGACAGAGTAGCAGGGTCCACGAGCGTACGTGGTACGACCGATCCTCGCGATCGGCCAATAAAAATAGGAAGAACCAATCGTACGACAAGCGGATCACGTAGTCGTAGCAGGGAGATGCCCTGCCATTGTAACACAATAAGGTGTAAACCATCCTTAACTAATTCAATCAAAAAGGGGGCCGATTCAGGCAATCGGCCCAAATCATTTGTGTTACCCTCACCTACTTTTCCCGTGTTTAGCCGATTTGTGGTGACGGAAAGCTAGGGTATGGGTTTACATCCGTGATGAGCTAGAAGAGATCGACATTGGTCCCGGGATAAGCCACGACCAACATTTATCGAGAAAGTTAGATCCGAATCTGGGGCCCGATGATAGCCTGTTGAAACAATATCCATCGCCGCACGGGACTACACAGAGATGCAGGTTAGACAGAGCATCATTGAGCATCGACTCCGCTCAAAAAGGATTTCGCCATTTCAGCGAAAGCACGACAAATGAAGGCGAAATTCGGAAGAAGTCAAGAAAGAGGTCGAGAAAATGTTGACAGCCAGTTAATCGGGCCATGCAGCTATCTTTGAGTGGATTTCTAGTATCGCACTCAGAGAAAAAGGATGGCGGTGGCGTGTTGCCATAGATTTTCGGATCTCAACAGAGCTACCCCAAAGGATGAGTATCCGATGCGGTGGCGTAAACGTTAATCAACGCAGCGGCTGGTCATAAGATCTTGAGCTTCATGGATGGCAATGCCGGTTACAACCAAATTTTTATGGCTCCAGAAGATATACACAAGACTGATTTCAGAGTCCCAGGTTCGGTGGGGTTGTTCGAGTATGTAGTCATGACGTTTGGACTGAAGAATGCCGGCGCCACGTACCAAAGAGCCATGAATTATATTTTTCATGATCTGATCGGCAAGCTGGTGGAAATCTACATCGATGACGTGGTGGTCAAGTCTGCTTCAGCGCAAGGACACTTAGACGATCTACGACGCGTCCTGGACCGAACAAGAAAATTCGGCCTACGGATGAATCCAAAGAAGTGTGCCTTCGGGGTGACGGCCGGTCAGTTCTTGGGTTTTTTGGTCCATGAACGCGGAATTGAGATCGGCCTGAAAAGTCAGGAGGCAGTGCGAACAATGAAGCCACCCACTACAAAGAAAGAACTGCAGTCTCTCATCGGCAAGATCAACTTCGTCAGAAGATTCATCTCCAATCTGTCAGGAAGAATAGAGCCATTCATGGGACTGGTGAAAATTAAATCTGACGAGGAATTCCGCTGGGGGGCAGAACAACAACGAGCCTTTGACGAAATCAAAGAATATCTGACGAAGCCGCCAGTGTTGGTTCCACCCCAGCCGGACAGACCGTTCTACATTTACTTGTCAGTAGCCGACACATCCATCGCCTCGATGGTGGTGCAAGTTTATGATGGGCTGGAGCGAGTTGTATTTTACATAAGAATAAGGATGCTGGACGCGGAGACAAGGTATCCCGATATCGATAAGTTGTGCCTCTGCCTGTTTTTCACCTGCACCAAGTTGCGCCACATTTTGCTATCAGCAGAGATCATCATCATATGCAAATCAGACGTCATAAAGCACATGCTGTCGGCTCCTATGTTAAAAGGCCGACTGGGCAAATGGATGTTTGCATTATCAGAGTTTGACATCCGGTATCAACCCGTGAAAGCAGTTAAGGGACAGGCGCTGGCCGATCTTATCGCTGAAAGGATCAACACTAACATAGCAGCACTGTCCATAAGAGCGTGGGCTATGTTTTTCGACGGATCAGTTTGTGACGATGGCTGCGGCATCGGCATTTTACTCGTGTCGCCCCGGGGGGCAACATTTTCCTTCTCCATCAAGTTGTCTACCTCTCGCACCAACAATGTAGCCGAGTACGAGGCGATACGCAAGGGAATGGAGTTACTCCTCGGCGGGCGAGCAGTGGAAATTTTTGGAGACTCCAAGTTGGTGATTTCCCAACTCACGGAGGAGTACAAGTGTGAGAGCGAGTCCCTCTTCCCATTATGGTTGCACTGCCGTGAGCTGATGGCGCAGTTCCGGTACATAAACTTCACCTGGATCCCACGGTCGCAGAATACAGAGGCAAATGATCTTGCACAAATGGCTTCAGGCTACAAGGATGTAGCAGAAGGAGCCGATGTTCGTGAGTTCTCGAAGTCGACGACTCGAGAGCCGATATCTTCAATTACTTGAAGGATTCGGCTCGGGGGGCACCTAAACGGATAAGGTACAAAGCCATGAAGTATGTGCTTATTGGGGATGACATGTTTTACAGGACTCTGGAAGGATTATTGCTCAAATGTCTGGGGACAGCCGAGGCTAATCGGCTCCTACACGAGGTACACGAAGGCGCCTATGGAACTCACCAATCAGCTCACAAGATGAAATGGTTGATCAGGCGATCAGGGTTTTATTGGCCCACCATGCTTGAGGACTGTTTCAAGTACTACAAAGGGTGCCAAGCATGTCAGAAGTTTGGGAAAATTCAGATGGTACCCGCATCGGCAATGAACCCCATCATCAAGCCTTGGCCATTCCAAGGTTGGGGCATGGATATTATCGGCAAAATCAATCCCCCATCAAGCAAAGGCCACATGTGGATTTTGGCCATTACTGATTATTTCGCTAAATGGGTGGAGGCTGTCCCGATGAAATCAGTAAACTCAAAGGATGTTATCAACTTTGTGAAAGAACATGTCATCCATAGATTCGGGATTCTCCAAACTATCACGACCGATGGAGGTTCGGTCTTTATTTCTCGGGAGTTTAGAAAGTTTTGCGAGGACACGGGGATTAAGCTGATCAGATCATCTCCATACTATGCTCAGGCGAATGGGCAAGCTGAAGCGTCCAACCAGAGCCTCATCAAGCTGAACAAGAGAAAAATCCATGAGCACCCTAGGCGCTGGCACGAGGTTTTGTCAGAGGCATTGTGGGCTTATCGCATGTCATGCCATGGGGCGATTAAAACCTCGCCATACCATCTAGTATATGGACAAGAAGCCGTATTGCCTTGGGAAATTACGGCTGGGTCGAGACGGGTCACTTTTCAGGACGATCTAACGACTGAAGAATACGCAACCCTGATGAGTGGAGTGTGGAGGATTTAGAGCTCAGGTTGTGGTCACTGGAGAAAATCAAAGAGAACAAGGCCAAAGTAGCTCGTGCATACAACAAGAAAGTGAAGCCAAAGGAGTTCCACGTTGGTGATCTGGTATGGGAAGCTGTGTTGCCCTTGGGGACTAAGGATGCAACATATGGTAAATGGTCTCCAAATTGGCACGGGCCGTACAGGGTCGACCAAGTTTTAAGAGGAAACGCGTACATGCTTGAGTAGCTGGACAGCGTGAAATTCCCAGTGGCGGTCAACGGTCAACATCTCAAGAAATATTTCCCAAGCATGTGGGATGTTGGACAGTAAAACTGGAGGGGACGATACATGAAATCGGCTAAGTAAAAGCACGTGAGACGATGGACAGTAAAAATGTGGGGGCCGATGCTGAAAATCGGCCGAATAAAAGAAAAATGTATAGCCGATGCACGGTCATCGCGGTCAACATCTCAAGAAATATTTCCCAAGCATGTGGGATGTTGGACAGTAAAACTTGAGGGGCCGATACATGAAATCGGCTAAGTAAAAGCACGTGAGACGATGGACAGTAAAAATGTGGGGCGATCGAAAATCGGCGAATAAAAGAAAATGTATAGCCGATGCACGGTCATCGACTTTAGAGGTTCACAGGTTACAAACAGATGCCGATTCGCACATACAAGCTCAAGAAATGCTTCAAGGCGTGGAGGCGTCGACGGACACGATCCACCTCGGCGATCTCAGCCGTCATCTTCATCCTTGCTTGTCACTAGTTGTTTGTTCAGGCACGTTGGTCGCGTTTTGAAAAAGGGCCAGGTCGCCTGTTTTGATAAAGGGCGAGTCGCCTGTTTGAGAAAGGTCGCAGTCACCGTTTGAAACCAAGAAGTGGCCGTTTAATGT
Organism: Avena longiglumis; assembly: GCA_030063025.1. NCBI lineage: Eukaryota > Viridiplantae > Streptophyta > Magnoliopsida > Poales > Poaceae > Avena > Avena longiglumis. The sequence continues at coordinate 152,783,024 of CP125977.1, read as the reverse complement.
GCCTAAAGATGCGACCAAGTTTTGACCATCAACGTTTTTGGGAGAAGCCGATGGGTAGTCATCGGCTCTTTGCGATTGACTTGTTTGATGTCGTGCGATATGTTGAAAGCCGATACGATGTCATCGACTGGAGCATCGACCTATTTCGCTATCGGCAAAATTGGGGCAAACAGAACAATCTTTGGGAAACGGATTTTCATTCATTCGAAGATGATTGCTTACAAAAGGATGATTGATTACAAAAGGGAGCCTACTACTCTTGTTGCTCGATTCCTAATCTAAAGGCGAGATCGCCGCCATTGTCGTCGCCACCGTTTTCTTCTGTCTTGGTATTGCCGCGTCGTCTTCCTTGCACATCTTGAAGAAGCGAGGACCTCCTCATCCTCGTGGTCATCTTCGTGTCCTCGGACCCGCGGAGCGCCGTCGTGGTACTCGTCGGAGGAGGTGTCCTCCTCCGATTCCTCCTCCTCGTCGGAGGACTCGACGTCGTCCCAAGTCCAAGCGTCGTCGCTGCTCTTCGCCTCCAGTTCCCCGTCAATGAGGAACTGTAGGCTCTCCTCGCCGTCGATCGGGGACGATCGTCCTCGACCAGACGGCGAAATCGATCCCTTTCGTCCCACCATCGTGGGCGAAATCTTATCTGTGCCGCTGGTGGGTGCTCTGGCGTCGGCTCTCGGTCACTGATGTTGTTGGAAGACTGGGAGGAACGGGCGGAAGAGGAAGAGGCCATGGCGGAGGAGGATTTTTTCGGAGGAGGAAGAGGGTTTTCTGGCTACTGGAGGAAGATGGGGACTGCGAACTGCTCGTATTTAATTTAAATAAGGGAATAGTGGAGACGGTTCAATGCCATAGCGGTTTCCCAGATTGCGCTGCCAAAATCGTCAAATCATGCACTGCGGAGGAGTTGAGAAGACAGGGCATCATGATGAAGGGGTAGCGTGACGATTCTGTTCTGCCACGCATTCTGTCAACGCGCAACCCGATACAAAAAAAGAGGAGAAAAAAAAACACAGAGTGGTTTTGGAATTATCATTGCCAAAACCAGGGGGGCATGTGTTATCGCCATATTTTGGCCAACGAAGGAGATGGGCCGTGATCAAGATGGGCTTGGAAGATGCGTATATTCAACGTGTTGTTGGATCGGCCTAGTGCGTAGAATTGGGCTAAATTGCCAAAGGTATCTTGTATCATAGTAGGTTTCGTTTCAGTTTAGGTTCCGTTTCAGTTTAGGTAAAGATAGAGTTGTAGAGTTATTCCAAAAGTAGAGAGTCTCCGGACTATAAATATGTACCTAAGGTTATCAAGAAAAGGAGGACAATCACGTTCACGACAAACACAATCTCGGCGCATCGCCACCCCTTGTTTTCGAGGGTTTCTTTCGGGTAAGTGTCATGCTGCCTAGATTGCATCTTGCGATCTAGGAAGTACTTTTACTTATGCGTTATTTGGTGTTACTCGTACTGAAGCCTTGTTTATGACGAGTAACATTATTATCATAGATCTGTTGAGGTTAGCATCGGTGTTCTTCGTTATAATCGTTTGATTTTGCTACCTCTAGTTGTCTCGCTACCTTTGCACCTTTTTCCCAAGTGCAAGGGTAGCACCTTGCTTGATCTTTATTTAGCTGATTCGATCTGTTATGGTTGTGCCTTGATCGCCAAGGTTTAGTTTGATATCTACGTAGTCAGGCCTTACAAACGGGTTGAACGATCCAAGAGTACGTGGGGCGTGGCTTATTCGTTCTAGAAGTTGTTCCGGTAATTGACTTTACGTTGGTTATTAGGCCTCCTCTAGGGTTAATATTCTTCATCCTTTGTACATACCAGGCTCAATTACGTGTAGGACGTTCCAGTTACGTGGTGAAAACATTAAACTGTCGTAGATCGATTTAACTTGTAGTGATCAAGCAAAACCCCATGTTATCATAAATCTAATGCAGAACCATGGGGCAATCGGCTCTAGGAGCCGATTTACAGGGAAACCTGGGAGCCGGTCACGGCTCGAATTTTACGTATACTTGTTTACCATGCAGGAAATCAATCGGAGCAATCCTTCACCTTCCTGACCAGGTATAGGTCAGGTGGCACGCCCTCGAACCGAGCCAGGACGTGTGCCGGAGTTTTGCGGGCCGTTGCCCGAGGGACCAGGGCCCACCAGCAGTTCTGGGAGCCTCCCGGCTCTTCGTGTTGCTCGTCGCTGCTCGCCGGTGAGTTTTGACAGGCAACAACACTGTAGAAGATGAACTTGACGGAGGCAAACCTAAGGCGGACCAACACCATCTTCCTTGGCGTAGTTCCTGGTCGGGAGGGTCGGTCCCTTGGGTGCATCACACTTCAGGTCGCTTTTGGTGATGTCAATAATTACCGCCAAGAACGCATGACCTTTGAGGTGGTCCCCTTCAAGAGCATGTACCACGTCATATTTGGCCGCGACATATTCCACACCTTCATGGCCAAGCCATGCTTCGTCTACAACAAGCTCAAGATACCCGGACCAAACGGTGTCATCACCGTATCTAGAAGCTTTACCAAAGCAAGGGACTGCGAGATTGGAGAAGCAGCCTATGCAGAAGCTGTCCTCTACAGCAAAGAATTCAAGGAGATCCAGAGCAAGGTCGATGCCTCAGAGATGCCCACGTCGAAGAAACAGATTTCTGACTCTGCCCCAGCATTCAAGGCCGCCATCGATACCAAGCCGGTGGAACTTGTGGTAGGTGATGCCTCCAAGATCACCGCCATTGGGATGAACCTGGAGCTTAAATAGGAAAGCGCGCTCGTCTAGTCCCTCCATGAGAACTAGGACATCTTTGCCTGGCAACCTGCTGACATGAAAGGTGTACCTAGGGAACTTGCCGAGCATAGCTTGAACATTGATCCAAAATGTAAACCAGTGAAACAACCTCTATGACGCTTCATAGACGAGAAGAGATGCGCCATAGGCAAAGAGATAGATGGTTACTTAAGGCTAGTTTTATACGAGAAGTCCTTCACACTCGAGGGGTGGCCAATCCTGTACTTGTCCGCAAAAATGGAACCAAAGAATTAAGAATGTGCATTGATTACACCGGCTTGAACAAAGCATGTCCCAAAGATCCGTTTGCTTTGCCTCACATTGACCAAGTCATTGACTCGATGAATGGCTCGGAGCTTTCGTGTTTTCTCGATGCATACTCAGGATACCACCAGATAAATATGAGGAAGTCAGACCAATTGGCCACTTCGTTCACTACATCTTATGTGACGATGCTATGTCACGATGCCCTTTGGGCTGAAAAATGCAGGTGCTACGTACCAGCGGACAATGCAGCATTGCCTACACGATCAAATTGGTCGGAACGTTCATGCTTATGTGGACGATATATCGGTGATGTCTAAAAAATCAAACGACTTAATCTCCGACTTAAAAGAAACCTTTGATAATCTTCGGACATACACCATGATTCTTAACCCTAAGAAGTGCGTCTTCGGGGTTCCAGCCGGCAAATTGTTGGGCTTCATCATATCCCAGCGTGGAATCGAGGTTAACCCGTAGAAAATCAAGGCCATCTTAAACATAAACCGTACGACATGCCTAAAGGACATACAACGACTAACAGGTTGCATTGCAGCAGTTAGTCGGTTCGTCAGCCGACTTGGAGAGAAGGCTCTGCCGCTGTACAAGTTGCTGAAGAAGGCGGACAAATTCACGTGGACGGACGAGGAAGACGCAACATTGAAGCAGCTCAAGGAGATACTTTCCTCAACGCCTATCCTTGCAGCACCCGAGCCTGGCGAGCCCATGTTAATCTACATGGCGGCCACCAATCGGGTAATCAGCATCGTCGTCGTGGTAGAGAAGAAGGAACCAGGCTATGAGCACGGAGTTCAACGACCAGTTTACTATGTAAGCGAGGTCTTGACGGAGTCCAAGCAGCGTTACCCGCACTACCAAAAGATAGCTTATGGAGTATTCCTTGCTTCTCGGAAGCTGAGGCACTATTTCCAGGAGCACCCTATCACAGTGGTGAGCAAGACTCCACTGTCCGACATCATCAACAATAGCGATGCTAAAGGAAGGGTCGCGAAGTGGGGCATTGAACTTGCCGCCTTCGAGATCACCTACAAACGACACGACGCTATCAAGTCACATGCCTCGGCATATTTTATCGCAGATTGGACGGAGATGCCAGCTGCAACCCCAATGTCGAAGCCAGAATATTGGGTGATGCACTTTGACGAATCAAAGCTACTCAACACCTCGGGGGCTGGTGTACTGCTACAGTCACCAACCTAGGATAAGCTACACTATGTTCTGCAGATCCACTTCGAGGCTACGAATAACATGGCGGAGTATGAAGCACTCATTCACGGACTACGTGTAGCCAGGGATATTGGCATCAAGCGCATAGTTTGCTGTGGAGATTCCGACTTGGTTGCCCAGCAGGTGGCTGGCACCTAGAACATGCGGAACCCTATGATGGCGGCATATCGAGACGAAGTGGACGAGTAGCCAAGAGCTTCTTGGGGTACGAGGTCAAGTATGTACCTAGGGAGAAAACGAGGCGGCTGATCTGCTATCTAAGCTTGGATCAGGGCGCAAACGAATTCCACCTAGCATTTTCCTGGAGCAGACATCGACAACCCGGACAGAGTTGACTCTTTCGTTCACATGGTGGCAAAGGTCCCTCCAGATTGGACAAAACCGTTCATGGAATATATCAAACACGGAACTTTGCTCGACAACAAGGTCGAAAGACGACAAATAGTACGTCGAGCAAAGGGCTATACCATAATCAATGGACAGCTCTACAAAAGAAGCACTACTGGTGTATACCTTAAGTGTGTTTCCTAGCAAGAATGTATTGAAATCCTCAGCGAATCCATCTCGGAGATTGCGGGCATCACGCCGCTCCTCGATCGTTGGTAGCTAAAGCCTTCCGGCAAGGATTCTACTGGCTGATCGCGAAGGCGGACACCGACAAGCTGGTTAAGACATGCATGGGATTCCAGTATTATGCCTGACAACCACATGTTCCTGCTGAAGAATTGCGAACAATACCAATAACTTGGCCGTTCGCAGTCTGGGGGTTGGACATGGTTGGACCGTTGCAGACGACACCATGTGGGTTTATGCACCTGCTAGTAGCAGTTGACAAATTCACCAAATGGATAGAAGCTAAACCCATTAGAAAGCTCGATGGGGCAACTGCCCTTAGGTTTGTCCGGGATCTAGTAGTGGTATTTGGTCTCCCACATAGAATTATCACTGACAACGGCCGCAACTTGTCACTCGGAGAAGTGGAAGCTTATTGTTGGGACAAGGGCATCCGACTTGACCTTGCATCTGTGGCACACCCACAGTCCAATGGTCAGGTTGAGAAAGCCAATGGATTAATTCTGCAGGGAATCAAGCCACATCTTTAGGCACCGCTAAATAGAGAATCTGGAGCCTGGGCGGAAGAATTGCCATCTGTGCTATGGAGTTTATGAACTACACCAAATAGATCCACCGACTACACCCCTTACTTCATGTTATATGGAGCAGAAGCCATCCTACCTTCCGACATCCTTCACGATTCACTAAGAGTTGCCGCCTACGACGAAGATGACGCTGAAGAATCCAGACGCCTAGATGTGGACCTTCTCGAGGAGGAGCGCGCATTGCATGGCAAAGATCCACCGTCTACCATAAGAAGCTATGCAGCTACCATAGTCTCCGCGTTCGGAATAACTCGTTTAAAGAGGGGGACCTGGTGCTCCGACTTAAGCAGAAGAAGTCACACAAATTATTCCCGCCATAGGAAGGACCGTTCATCATAAGCAAGGCGCTGCTCAATGGGTCTTACTACCTTGTTGACAATCGCGAACTGAAGGATAGACCTAACGAGGATCATAAGCGTAAGCGACGTGACCCGGATGATGACTACCCAGAGCTTGATCGGCCATGGAACATAGCACAACTACGCCCTCTCTACACTTCGAATTTTTTATCTACTCTGTACCTCTTATATGATCAATGAAATAAAGCTCTCTAGTTCACTCATATTCTTGAGTCTTTTACCTCCTTTAGTATTCATTTTTGGATCATATAAAACCTTTATGCACAAGTTTTGCGATTGGACTTGTGAAAATTCTGCCTACGGCCGTTAGCTTAAGTTTTCTGGTCTACACGTTCTTTGTTGTTTTTATGTGGATTCTGGAGTAGTGAATTTCGGCACTTATTGTCGGCAACTTTGTGCTTAGGTTATTGACGGTGCCATTGGGCATCATCGCTTGAGCGCATAGTTCCGACAACAAGTCTTCCGACTCATAAAAAGTCAAGCATAAAAACCAAAGTAATGGATAAGCCAGCACTTGCTTAAAAAATATATACATGCTGGAACCAGTTCTTGAGTAGCAGGACATCACAACCATTGTTTTCCGCCTTAAGTTAACAAGTAGTTTTTTCCGCATACAAATTCCAGAGGAAACAAATATTACGTATTGTTTTTCATTCCTCTGGCGCAGGCGACTTGGATGTAGCATCGTCAGCAGCAAGAGAGTTATCCTCCTCAAAGTCGGCGGTGTTGAGGGACTCAGAGGAGCTTTGGATGTTGCCGCCAATGGTTTTGATGGGCACAAAGACGTTAGGGTCGACCAACTCGGCGACTCTGGTATCAAAACCCGTGAGTGACGCCAAGATAGCCTTGTGATCTATCTGTTGGCCATCGTCGTCCACGTCGGGAATACCGGAGGTCACCGTGTCGATGTTGGCATTTTCATAGTGCGCCTTGACCATTGACAGCGCCAGCCTTGCACCGGCCCGGGTACATGAAGCTTTCCAGCTTACAATACTCTCAGGGGCTCGGCGCAAAATCTCCAAGAACTTCTCCACGGAATCCACCGCTTTGATGTTAATCTGGAGGGCTTGGCTATCTCCTTGGTCTGCTTGATGGCGGTGATGATAAAGTTGCCGGAAAGGACCATGCATTCTTTTGGCGGAGGAGGCGACTAGGTCAACCCAATAGGAGCTACAAATTCCGACAAAGGAACGCATGAGCTCAATAGCACAAAAAAGTTCAGAGTATCTAGCTTATAAAAGTACAAGGCGGAGAATCACTTACTGAGGATGCTAATCTTAGCCTGCTGGAGAGTTTCCGCCATGGAATCCTGTTCTTGTCGGAGGATCTTGTATGCATTGAGATTGCGCTGATTTTGCTCATCGGCAGCTTTCTTCTCCTCTTTCAGCACATGATCTCCTCCTTCAAGTGGTTCATCTCTTCGTTGGCGGACTCCTTCAGGACTTTCATGGAGTCCTCATGCATCTTCAGCATATCCTTCCTCTCCTGCTTAAGGATTTTATTTTTGCTATCCAGCTGCTGAATATGCTTGGATTTCTCAAAAATATCTTTAGCCATGGAAATAGCTTCTAAAAGTGGGAGAAAGAACCGTACACAGTGAGTACTCGGAGAATGTTGGCACAAGACCAAGTCGGAATACGAAAAAGAAAGGAAAAACAGACTCTTGATCTTGGTGATTTGTTCCTTCAAGAAGGCAGTTTTACCCTTTTCGGCCGCACGCATCTTCTGGTACTTCTCGTTGGCCACGCCTCTCCGAGCATTCTCATTTTATGGAAAGAAAATTTAACGTTGTTTAGTCTACTTGGAGCATCTAGCTGGATAACTATCCACCTAGAGGCTCGGGGGCTACAGTGAGAGTTTTTAACTTAGCAATATGCTTGGTCTTTCTTTAAGCATCTAGTCAGAACTGATTCAGTTTTCAACTAGAAGCTTGGGGGCTACAGTATAAAGTTTTTAACTCAGTCATATGCTTAGTTTTTCTTTAAGCGTCTAGTCGGAACTAATTCAGTTAGAAATAGAAGCTTGGGGGCTACAGTATTGAAATTTACAAACACTGCGTATGCTACTCTGAAGGCATCTAGTCAGAATAATTCATTAAAACTATATGCTTGGGGGCTACAGTGAGAAGTTTTCTAGCTTACTCACTCTTAGATCATTTAGATGCAAATACCTATGGTTTTCTGTATAAATCCTCGGGGGCTACAGTGGGATAAACATATGAAGTGCAAAAGGAAAATAAAACTTACAAGTGCAATGATCTTGAGGTTGGTAGCGCTCTCAGCAAGCAACTTGCCAAAACAAAGGCTGTTTCCTTGCAAGATTTCTGCCTGCCGGAGAAGATCCTCAAGACCGCATGTTGGAGATGTCGGTGCCGCACCAGGATCCAAAGCGGAGCTACTCGGCGTGAGTGCCAGGTAGACTATCTTCGGGAATTCTACGGTTTTCTTGGATGCAGAGGCGCCGCCTTCGGCAGACGTACCACTCTCCACCACCTCCTTACCACTACCGATGGCATCCTTAGTCGGAGCTTCAGACATTTGAGTTGCGGTACTTTCTTGCGTTGCCTGTTCGCTGACAACGGCAAGATCCGCAGAGGCGCCTGAGTCCACTTCCATGGCGGAAGGGCCATATGCATCTTTGGCCTGTGAGCTTGTCGGAGCAGGCGTAGGCTGGACGCTGGGAGTAACAGGGGCGATGGCAGGGGATGTGTGCGGAGACACTTCACGATGCAACATATCCTTGATATTTCTAGAAGCCCCCAAAGTTTTGGAGGTCTTCTTCAAACTGGTAGTGGCCTTCTTCCTAAAACGTGCAAAGAGTATTAGTACAGGAATAAGACAAGCAATGGTAAATGTCGGAGAGAAAGAGGCTTACACAACAGGGGATGCTTTGGCAAAAGGGATCCCGCTAACCATTCTTTTCTCCGCCTCCAGGGCGGCGGTAGTCTTCTTGGAGGCTCCACCCTTCGTCCGCTTTCGCGCCAGCGGGACATCGTCGTTGGACACGACGGTGACTTCCTTCATCTTTGGGTCATAAATTTGGACAGCCATGTCGTCCTTCTTTAGAATCTTAAGCTGTTAAGTGAAATCATAAGGTGTTAGGTGATAAAGACAAGATGGAAGAACTGGAGAAAATGTCATACACGGAGAATAAATAGGTACCTCTGGGCACTTGCCCTCCTCGAACATGTCGTAGGAGATGGTGAAGCCACGCTTCCTATCCTTCACCTTGACGATGTCCTTGAGGCGGAGCTTGACGAAGTCGCTGGAGAAGTTGTCCTCGGAGATGCGGAGGCTATCCTTCCTCTCCTTAGAGTACTCATGCGTCAACTTCGAGCGGTGCTGAAGAGGCTGGATCCGCCTGACGAACCAGCACATGGCCAGGTCCAATCCGGTCAGACCGTCTCTACGAACCACTCTATCCGCCTTATATCGCGGGAAGCATAGATGTCGGAGGGGAGGGAGGCTTGGGATCTCCATGTTGAGGCTTCGGCGGTAGCTCCATCGACGAAGTCCTGATACGTTGCTTCTAGGCCAGCCAGAGGGATATCTGGGCCATAGAAGTACGTCCGTTGCCAGTTTTTACATGATTCATGGCCTACTATGTCGGGGAACTGCCGACGAGGACGGATCTTAAAACTAATTGTGCCACAGTTCCTAAGCTCGTCTTTGCCAGCTCCGGCTTCCCTCTTAACGGTGAATAAATAAATAAAGAGATCTGGCCTAGGCCTAATCCCTAAGTAAGCCTCACAAAGCGCCGCATAGTTGCTAAGCGCGAGGATGCTATTGGGGGAGAGGTTTTGAGGCTGAACTCGGTAATGGTTGAGGACAGCTAGGAAGAAATTGGATATGGGCAAGGAAACACCGCATACCAATTGGGCCTTGAGGTATACCTTCTCTCTGGCTTGGGGAGAAGGGGTGACCTCGCCGGTCGGTGCCGCCCGCCAGGCGAGCCCCTCCGTCGCAGGGAGGTAGCCCTCCACGAGGAGCTCCTTGATGTCGCGGTCCGTGATGTCCGAACCGCTCCAGTCACCCTTGTGGGAGTCATTTTCCTCTTCCAGCAGCTCCAGCGCCGCTGGATTATGGTCACCGCCGGTGGATTCGACCACCACGGACTTGGGGATCACCAGGCCTTCTATAGGCACGCGGATGGTGCTTGCCGGCTTCGCCGCAGCATCGCCTGACACCGCCATGGAGGGACCAAAGCTGCTGCTGGCCATTGGAGAGATTGAGGTGGTGAGTGGGAAGACTGAGAGGCTAGGGTATTTTCGCAATCGCGCGGGGAGCTCGAGGAGGCGCTCGCTGGAGGAAGAAGACGACGCAGGAGGAGAATGAGGTGAAAAGTAAAAAATCCACCGCCGTTACAATTTATAACTCCTTACATCAAGATTCGTGCTAAACGATCAAACGGTTGATGCGTGGACGACGTGTGCGGGCAGGTGCGCGGAAATTTCTCCACGTTCCCAACCATCGCCACCAACGGTTCGTATCGCTCGCGCGGGAAAAAAGGACATGATTGTGTTCTCTGCATGTGTGAGTTACGAGGCGTTGCTGACCTATGTCTACGTCGCCTTAGCTGTCACTGGCAGATGAACCATCACATCGGAAGATTCCGTCATGAACGGATCCAGTCCGGCTACGGAAGAGTATGATAGAATATTCAACAATTCTCTGACTTACAAATTGAAGACGGAGAAAACCTTGCAGGGTTCTTTGGGAGGACTACAAGATATTGTTTGACAATTTGCCGACATCCATCTAGACGGAGCATTCACCCTGAAGAGGCAAGACGGCGCAAGATCTCGGAGTTCTCCGGGGCCTACTGTTGGGGATATTCTATATGGGTATCCTCATAGCATGTCTCCTATCCGAATAACCCGGGTGGCCTACAGTTGGTAGCATGGCCCATGGCCTGCTGGGCGGCCCAGTTAGATGGATCCAGAAGGGAGGCCCATGCCTGATAAAGGAAAGCTACGGAGGAGTCACCGACGTACCCGGAGCCTTGGAGTGCAAGACATGCTAGACTAGTTGGAAGTAGTGTAGGACTCTATAACCTGTCCGGCTAGGACTTTTCCCTGTAACCCTAGGACTTGACAACTATATAAGTTGGGCCTATGGGAGCCTTTAGGGCACAACCTAGTATCGATTATCATACACCTCGCACAGCAAACCAATCCATGTAACTCGGCGTATTGCCCATATAGTGATTTATAGCAGGAGTAGGATTCCGCCACCGTTGTGGGATCTGAACCTGGGTAAGTTGTGTTACCTCATACCCGTCAACCGTCCGCCTTCCCCCATGTCTCTAAACACGCACTGTGAGGAACCCACCATGGCGTACTCGTCAACAATACCACGCCAGAACCCTGAAGACGCACTTCTTAGGGTTGAGAATCATGTTGAACTTTTGGAGGTTATCAAAGGTTTCTGTCAAGTCAATGACGAGTTCGTTTATTTTTTTGGACATCAACGCAATGGCATCCATGTAAGTGTATACATTTCTACCATCTGGTGATGGAGGCAACGCTACATCGTCTGCTGGTCGTAGCACCTGCGTTTTTCAGCCCAAAAGGCATCATAACGTAACAGTAAGTGTTTTAGGGTGTGATCTTGAGTATGTATCTAGAAAACACAGAAGTTCTGAGCAAGACATCAAGTGAATGACTTGATCACTGTGAGGCAAAGAAAAAGAATCCATCAGACACACTTTGTTCAAGCTGGTGTAATCAACGCACATTCTTAATTCTTTGGTTCCCTTTTTGGGAACAAGTACATGATTGGTTACTCGCTGGGTATGAAGGACTTCTCAGATAAAAATAGACTTAAGAAACCTAGCTATATATTTGCCTATGGCATGTCTCTTATCGTCCTCGAAGCGTCATAGATGTTGTTTTACGATTTGGATTTAGGATTGATGCTTAAGCTATGATCAACAAGTTCCCTAGGAATACCTTTCATGTTGGCAGGTTGCCAGGCAAAGATGTCCTTATTCTCACAGAGGAACTCGATGAGCATGCTTTCCTATTTGGGATCCAATCTTGTTCCAATGGAGGTGGTCTTGGAGGCATCGCCGACCATAAGTTCCGCCACCTTGGTCTTGATGGCGGCCTTGAATGCGGGGTCAGTAGGTGATACGTCCAAAACGTATCTACTTTCTTGAACACTTTTGCTATTGTTTCTCCTCTAAACTTGTGTGATTTGGTTACAACTAACACGGTCTGACGTTGTTTTTAGCAGAATTACCTTGGTGTCTTGTTTTTGTGCAGAAAATCAACTATCAGGAAAAATCCTGGAAAATATGCCAAAAATTATATTTCACCAAAAGACCCATGGAGCCAGAAGACGAGACGGAGAAGGGGCCTAGGGGGCCCACACCCCTGCCAGGCGCGGGCCCTCCTCTGGCCGCGCCTAGGGGTGCAGCCACCCCCTCGGCCTCCCTTTGCGCCTATAAGTTGTCTCTCGACCTAAAAACCGAGGGGGGTTTGATAGTTTTTCAGAAAGAGTTCTGCTCCGCCGCCGCCACCAGAAACCAAGATTCGGATCCAGAAACTCCGTTCTGGCACCCTGCCGGGACGGGGAATTTGGAGAGGATCATCGCCATTGTCATCACCAACGCCTCTCCATCAACCATCGATGTTTCCCTCATCCATGAGTGAGTAATCCCCCGCTATAGGCTTGGTGATGGTAGGGATTGGATGAGTTCTATCATGTAATTGAATAAGATCTGTTAGGGCATGGTGCCTAGTATCTCTATTAGTGCTATTTGACTTTGTTGCACTAATGTGCTTAATGCTTGTCACTAGGGCCTGAGTGCCATGATCTCATATCTGAACTTATTATTGAATCATTACGATAGTATTGTTTGTGATCTTATCTGCAAGTTGTGTACACATATCATTGTCCAGATCCAAAGGCCCCAAAGTGACAATAATTGGGACAACCGGAGGGGATGGTTGTGGTGGGAGGATCACATGTGTTCATGGAGTGTTAATTCTTTCTTTACTCCGATGCTCTATTAAAAGGAGGACCTTAATTGCCAGTAGTTCCCTAGAGGCCCTGCTGTCACGGGCTGGCTGGACAGAAGATGTTATTTAAGTTCTCATTGGGAACACGTATGAATATATTTGGAGCACATGCCTAGGATTGTTTAGTACTTGGATTCTTCTTCTTATTTATCTGCAATGCCCTAGATCTTCAAGTTACATGTTTAGACTCGTCCATGCAACGCCCATCCATCCATATGCCTACCGCACTCGAATTCCACTGTTACTGTTACTATTGCTCCTGTTTTGCTGTTGTTGTTTCCTTGCTGTTGCTACTATTAAACTGTTACTAATAATAAACTTCTATGAGCAAGAACTATTTCCAGGTGCAGCTGAATTGACAACTCAGTTGTTAAGGCTTGCAATTATTCTTTGGCTCCCCTTGTGTTGAATCAATAAATTGGGTAATACTACCCGCGAAGACTGTTGCGATCCCCTACACTTGTGGCTCATCAAGACTATTTTCTGGCCCCGTTGCTTTTTATGAACAAAATAATGTGTTCACTGTGGTTATACTTGCTTTATTTTGCTAGCTTTGGTTTTCTTAGTTGTTTGCTTGTTAGTTTGTCTTAGAGATTCTGTAGTTTGGCTTTTGGTTTTATTTTGCTTCTTCTGAAAAAACTGTTTCTGCGAGAAAATAAGTTTTCATACCCTAAAAATTGGCCAAAAATAAAGTTTTCTGAAAAATCCCAGAAAATTCAAAATAATTTTTTCCTCAAAAAAGGGGCAGATGGACACCTGAAGTGACCCAGGGAGCCACCCCAAGCCACCACACCCATGGTAGGCGCGGCCTACCTGTGGGTGGCGCCTAGGAGGGCCTGGCCCACCTGGGCCCCTTCAAGGTGCCCCCTCACATCCATCTTCTTTCTCTCTCCCTAAAAACACCGGAAAACTTGATCAACCTCGAGTTCTTGCTATTATTGCTCGCGATTTTCGATCTTTGCTGCTGATTTTTGGAGGGATTTCTCCTTGGTATGTGCCTCCACTTGTCCAATTAGATTTGTGATTGATAGATTGTATCTTGAGTATTTTGCTGCTATAGGTGACAGGTTGTGTGAGCTTGCATGCTTGTTCTATTCTTACAAATTTCATTTTAATGCATGTGTAGCCCTCTAGAAAGTTCCTATAGTAGTTTCTCATCATTTATCAACTTGGAAATCACTTGGTTTGATGCTTGCCTAAAAATTTCAGAATAGAGTGGTCATGGACAACCACACATTTGGAGAGTTATTTGAGAGTGATGCACCTATAAGGGCAAGGCTTTCAAGATCATCCACTCGTACTAGGCCCTCATATAATGAGGATCTCATCACTCCGTGATTTGGCGATGTGGGAGAAGAGGGGGATGCGCACCCCTCCTCTTTTCCTTGCCAAACCTTCTTGCGGGATGCTGGGATTCTTAATGATTTTATGACCTTTGTTCGGAGGGCTGGTCTAACAAGTCTTATGCAGGATGAGAGCATGCAATATGCTACGCTCACTAAAACATTTGCGGAGAGCTTCTCCTTTACTAACAGCATGTTTAGTCCAGATGTTTCTTTCAAGATTTATGGCAGGTCTTACCATATGACATTGAAGAAATTTTGCGAGGCTCTGGGACTTGGTACATCTGGGTCAGCAAAGAAGATTCCAGCTCCACCCGCTGATTTGTTGGAGCTTTACCGCGGGATAACCAATGATGATAACCGTATGGATCAATAGGGAAAGATAAGAAACATTCAGCTTCCCGCCATCAGGTACTTCACTTACTATCTTGCCGCTAGTGTTCTTGGTAGGGAGAACACTAGTAATATTTCTAGCTATCATTTGGCCTTCTTAGCTGCTGCGCTCAACAATGATACCAAGTATAATCTTGGTTCTATCATTGCTCGTCGTTTAACTGCTAAGGGACCCATTTATGGGGGAATTATTTCTATGCGTGTTGCTACTGCCTTGGATATTGCTGTTGATCCAAATGATGCAGTTTTGACTCCTCAGAGGCTTGATCTTGCTGCCATGAAGGTGCACCACTTTGTCACTAATGTATCTACCCTTGAGAACTTGGTTTATAGAATGTTTTTTATTGACGGGGAAGAGAGAGATCCCTCTCCCCAAACCACTTTGTTCAGTATTTCTTAGGTATCTTTGTCACGCTCCAAGGAGGAGATGGACGAAAATCTCTCTCTTAGCTTCTATGAACACATTCAGGAGGAAGAACCCTCGTATGACCCTGCTGTACACTACACTAGAGAGTCCTCGAGCTCATACCAGGACGAGGGAGCCTCCTCGCACTACAAGAAATCTGCTGATACATGACCCTCTATTTTCGTCACTGAATCGTCATTGTCTATAATATATGAAGATCTTATGACGTAAAACATATCGTCAAAAACTGAGCGTCGGTAATTACACACAACGAGGTTTTTTGCGAAATCGTCAAAATACACTAAGACGATATTAGATCGTCATAACCTCTATGACGATCCATTATCGTCACCAGAAGTTTGTCTAGACCACGTCAGATCATACGTGGCAAGTCCTACGTGGAAAAATTGCGACAAAATTAAATCGTCATAAGTCGAAATCAGCCCAGTCCATTTTGGTGGCCTAACTGGGCTGAGCCCAACAACCCTGGCCTTTTCCTTTTTTGGGCCTTACCTTTTAAATCCGCTTCTTTTAGGGCCTTGGCCTTTTGAAAATCTATATCTTTTCGGGCCTAGCCTTTTTATTATACTTTTCTCAACTATTTTGGTTTTTTATTTTTAGAATTTTGCATTGTTCCCATCCAATTCAGTTTGGGCCATGGCCTATTTAGATGCAATTACTATGAGGTCCATGGAGGCGTTTCAAAGAATACATTAACAGTGAATTTAAGCCAAATAGTAGCAATCAACACATATAATTTCACCGAAAGGGAGATCAAATACATTACAGTAATGCATAATTGTTCACATACAGGTATCCTGTGAACCATACATGTAACGCTTACGAACTATAAACATAAATTAGCTATTAAACTAGCTCCAATGAAATTGTTTTGCTGAACGAGGCATCGAACTCCAGCTGGTAGATGATAGGAAATACCCTTTTTGATATGCCGAGATTTATGAAGGAAAACATCTGCATATTAAAATAGAACAGTTAGGAACATAATTCAAAACAAATCTATCAGCAAAATTTCTAGCCTAAATGAACCATAGTAGAACCATTACATGAATCAAAGAAGAACAATCAAACAAAGTAAATATCAGCAAAAAACATGTAGATATAAGCTCTAGGCAAGATGGTTTCATTGCATCAATTCTTGTCTGTGCAAACATGTAGATATAAGCTCTAGGCCAGTATGTGCAATAAACATATAGGACTTCGCAACAAGCAGCACAAACAGAACAAGTGAGAGCAACAAGAAGAACACAGACTTACCTTCCGAGAAGACGGGGACGAAGGCAATGTCAAGGAAGAAGGGAACGATGACGCCGTCCTCCGGTCCAGTCCAGATCAGCAGCACCAACGGACCGGTCTAAACATAGAACATTGAGAAGTAACTAAAAGACCGAGCATCTTATCTCAGAACAATGTATACATGTTAACAATAGTAGAAGCAGCAAAATAGAGATCCGAAATAAAAATATGTTTGCAAGAACACTAATAAGGTGACACTGACATCTACAAACTATTTACAGGTACTACATCTAGAAGAAAATTCAGATGCCATTAAGCAAAGCAATTAGAGGTGGAAATTAATTTTGTACAAATTAAGAACTAAGTTTTGATGAACAATTAACAATGAGAGGAGCATCAATTTTAGAAGAGCAGGCATGATCACATTAACAAGGATGCTATTTGGCACAAGAAATTTCATTCCATGCCTAATCAGATTTTTTTTCTTTGCAAGTCTATGACAGATGGATATAACACTAGATCATGCTTAACAGGAGATAAGAAATCATGCAATTATGCCCAACATTGAATAACCAGGAAAACAAACACACATAGAACATCAATAACGAGAACACCACAATGGCAAGCGAGACCAGCACCGCAATTCTAGGACCATGCCACAATTCTAGAACAGCAGGAGCACCACCAGGCTACAAACTAGCACAACATGGCAGGATCAGGAGAAGGAGAACAGGTCTTGAAGGGTTTCGCGGCATAGTAAATCAAAATTTTCTACGGAAGCGAACAGAGGGAAAGCCAAGATCTAATCTAGGAGATGCAATCAATGAGAGAGATTGGATTAGATCTTCATACCCTTGAAGATTCGCACAGCGGAACGTTCGTCGGAACGTGGGTGATGTAGTCGTACTCGCTTCTCCTCCTCGCGATCCGATCCGATCTAGCCCCACAAGTGGCGGTGCCTCCGTGAGATGCACACGTGCAACACCTCGACGTCTCCTCCTTCCTCGGACCAGCGAGTATGGTGGAGAGATAGATTGGATCTACAACACGGCGTGGTGTATATGGTGGAGAATTTCTGCAGGCTTCGCCTACAAACAATGAGAGGGAGAGGAAGGCAGCAAGGAAACTAGGGTTGGAGGCAAGGTGTAGGGGGAGGGGGCGCACCAGCCCTCTATTTATAGAGGGGCGGCCAGCCTGCCCTCCTCCATGCCTTGGGCCGGCCAAGGGAGGGAGGAGGAGGCAAGGACTCCTCCTTCTAGAAATTCTATCCCTAGTTTAAACGATTTAAACCCTATAGAATCGGCTGGCCCTATGGGGCCTTGTGCCCTGGCCCAATGCGCCAGGACACCCTCATAGGCCCATGCCCCTCCCGAAGGTGGGGCCACGTTGGTCCCCTTCGGAAGGTTCTAGAAGCTTCCGCACAATACCGATTAACCCGAACAATTCGAACTCCAAAACTGCCTCGCCTTATATGAATCTTATTCTCCGGACAATTCCGGAACCTCTCGTGATGTCCCGGATCCCATCCGAGACTCCGAACAAAAACTCATAAACCAATTATCCAATCTATCCTAGCGTCGAGACACGTTAAGTGTGTGACCCTGCGGGTTCGAGAATATGTAGACATGATCTTCTATCAATAATCAACAACGGGGTCTGGGCACCCATATTGACTCCCACACATTCATCGATGATCATATCGGATGAACCACGATGCCAGGATTCAATCAATCCCATATATATATTCCCTTCGTCTCGCGATATTTTACTTGCCCGAGATTCGATCGCTTGCATGCCATACCTAGTTCAATCTCGCTCACGTTAGTACTTTACTGCTCCGTAATCCGATATCACTTTGTGATTAACTCCTTAACCACATGCTTGCAAGCGGTGTTGATATCGACACCGAGTGGGCCAAGTATATCTCTCCGACTTGGGAGGGACAAATCCATCTCGATACATACAACCCAACAGATACTTTCCGATCACCGAGAGACACCTTTATGATCACCCTCTCATAGGATGACGTTTGATGACCTCAAAGCTTTCTTCCGATACCGTGGAGTTGTATTATCTCATGGTCTAAGGAATACAATATTTGACATAGGAAAAGCTTCGCAAAGATGAACACGATGATACGATCTAATTGCTTCTCTTAGTTTGTCATCCATCATATCATTCTCCAATGATATGATCTCATTATCAATTGACAACTCATGTCTATGGTTAGGAAACCTTAAACATCATTGATCAATGAGCTAGTCCATAGAGGCGCATTAGGGACACGGTGTTGTTCACAAACCACACAAGTATTAAAGTTTCCACTTAATACAATTCTAGCATGGAATATAAACTTTATCATGAACAAGAATTATAATAATAACATCTTTATTATTGCCCTAGGGCATAATTCCAACATCTCCCACTTGCACTAGAGTCAATAATCTAGTTTACATTTGGCAACAATCTCACACCCATGGCAATCGAGGTCTGATCATGTTTTGCACGTGGAAGAGGTTTAGTCAATGGATCTGCGACATTCAGATCTGTATGTACTTTGCTAATCTTCGATCTCCATCCGCAATATAATCTCGGATTATATGACACTTATGTTGATATGCTTGGTCTTTGGATGATATCTTGGTTCCTTAGCAAGTGCTATGGCGCGATGTTGTCACACAATCTCCAGTGGGTCCAATGCACTTGGAACCACGCCAAGCTCGGATGAAGTTTCGATCCAAACTCCTTCACTTGACGCCTGCGGCGACCATGTATTCCGCTTCCATTTGTAGATCCCGCGATCACGCTTTGCTTGCAGCTTCTCGACTCCAGCTCCTCCATTCAAAATATAAACGTATCACGTCGAGATTTGGAATCATCCTTGTCGGTGTCAAAACTAGCGTCGACGTAACCTTTACGACAAGTCGTTCATCACCCCATAGACTAAGAACATTTCTTTAGTCCTATTTAGGTACTTTAGGATGTTCTTCACGGCTGTCCAAAGGTTCCACTCGGATCACTTTGATATATGCTCGTCAAACTAAGAGCATTGGACACATCCGTCAAGTACACAAAGATGGCATACATGATGGAACCTATGGCGAGGCATAAGGCACTTTGCTCATAGCTTCCTATAATTTATCAGAATGGACACCGAGCCTTGCTCAATATCTTACCCGACAAC
Organism: Avena longiglumis; assembly: GCA_030063025.1. Lineage (NCBI taxonomy): Eukaryota > Viridiplantae > Streptophyta > Magnoliopsida > Poales > Poaceae > Avena > Avena longiglumis. The sequence goes on along the minus strand of CP125977.1, from coordinate 152,763,599 downwards.
ATAGGCCTTGAACCTTTCTTTGCCTTATCCATTATGAACCTTTTCAGAACTTTGTCTAGGTATGTACTCCGGCTTAAAACTATTAGGCGTCTTTGTCTATCTCTATAGATTTTGATGCCCAATATATAAGCAGCTTCACCTAGGTCTTTCATTGAAAAACACTTGTTCAAATAACTCTTCACATCGTTAAGCATGTTGATGTCATTTCCAATAATCAATATGTCATCCACATATAGTACCAGAAACGTCACCGAGCGCCCACTCACTTTCTTGTAGATGCAAGCTTCGTAGCAATTTGGAACAAATCCAAAGCTCTTGATCACTTGATCAAAACGAAGGTTCCAACTCCGAGATGCTTGCTTCAGTCCATAAATGGAACGCTAAAGTTTGCATACTTTATCAGCATCCTTAGGATCGACAAAACCTTCGGGTTGCATCATATACAACTCTTCATCAATGTTGCCATTGAGGAATGCAATCTTGACATCTATCTGCCATATTTCATAATCATGAAACGCAGAAATTGCTAATAAAATCCGAATGGACTTAAACATCGCTACGGGAGAGAAAGTCTCATCGTAGTCAACACCTTGAACTTGTCGAAAACCTTTTGCGACAAGCCGTGCTTTATAGACGGTAACATTACCATCCGCGTCCGTTTTCTTGTTGAATATCCATTTGCACTCAACGGCCTTTCGGTCGCTAGGAGGGTCCACCAAAGTCCATAATTGGTTTTCGCTCATGGATCCCAATTCGGATTTCATGGATTCCAGCCATTTCTCAGAGTCCGGGCTCATCATCGCTTCCTCATAGTTCGTAGGTTCACTATCTTCTACTAACAAGATAGTCAAGACAGGGTTGCTATACCACTCAGGAGGGGCACACGACCTTGTCGACCTGCGACGTTCAGTAGCAGCATCGTCCGAAGCTTCATGATCCTTGTCATTAGCTTCCTCTATTGTTGGTGCAGGCGGCACTGGAACAATTTCAGGTGCTGCGCTACTCTCCAATTCAAGAGAAGGTTCAATAACCTCGTCTAGCTCTACTTTTCTCCCACTCACTTCTTTCGAGAGAAACTCCTTCTCAAGAAAGGAACCGCTTCATGACAAACACTTTGCCTTCGGTTCTATGATAGAAGGTATACCCAATAGTTTCCTTAGGGTATCCTATGAAGACGCATTTCTCCGCTTTGGGTTCGATCTTGTCCGGCATCAACTTCTTGACGTAAGCTTCGCATCCCCAAACTTTAAGAAACGACAACTTAGGTTTCGCACCAAACCACATTTCATACGGTGTCGTCTCAACGGATTTAGATGGAGCCCTATTTAAAGTGAATGCAGCAGTTTCTAATGCATAACCCCAAAATGATAACGGAAAATCAGTAAGAGACATCATTGATGGGACCATATCTAATAGGGTTCGATTCCGGCGTTCAGACACACCATTACGCTGTGGTGTTCTGGGTGGCGTGAGTTGTGAAACGATTCCACTTGCTTTAAGATGCGTGAGAAAATCATAACTCAAATATTCACCTCCACGATCGGATCGTAGAAACTTAATCTTTCTGTTACGATGGTTCTCCACTTCATTCTGAAATTCTTTGAACTTTTCAAATGTTTCAGATTTATGTTTCATTAAATAGACATACCCATATCTACTTAAGTCATCGGTAAAAGTGAGGAAATAGCGATATCCACCGCGCGTCGAAACACTCATCGGCCCGCATACATCGGTATGTATGATTTCCAACAAGTCCGTTGCTCGCTCCATCATTCCGGAGAACGGGGTTTTGATCATCTTGCCCATGAGGCATGGTTCGCATGTGTCAAATGATTCAAAATCAAGAGACTCCAAAAGTCCATCAGAATGGAGTTTCTTCATGCGCTTTACACCAATATGACCTAGACAGCGATTGCCACAAATAAGTAGTATTATCACTATCTACTTTGCATCTCTTAGCCTCAATGTTATGGATGTGTGTTTCATCCCTTTCGAGATTTAGAAGAAATAAACCATTTACAAGAGGTGCATGACAATAAAAGATGTTACTCATATAAATAGAACAACCATTATTCTCCGATTTAAATGAATAACCGTCTTGCAATAAACACGATCCGGAAATGATGTTCATGCTCAACGCAGGCACATAATAACATTTATTAAGGTTTAAAACTAATCGAAGGTAAAACTAAGGAGAGCGTGACGGCCATCACATCAACTCTTGATCCGTTGCCAACGCAAGATCGTCACCTCATCCTCGAAGCCGCGTCTATTCCGTAGCTCTGTTTGAGTTACATATATTAGCAATGAACGGTATCAAATACCCGTGCACTACAACGAGGGCTAGTAAGGAAAACATCAATAACATGTATATCAAATATACCTTTGATGGTTCCAGCCTTTCTTGTCCGCTAAGTACTTCGATTCGATTGCGCCCAAAGGACCCCTGTCCTTGCAATAGAAGCACTCAGTGTCCGGCTTAGGACCAGACCTGAGCTTCTTCTCAGCAGGGGCATTGCGCTTGCCGCCGCCCTTCTTGAAGGGCTTCTTTGCTCCCTTACCTTTCTTAAAGGAGGGCTTGTTGACCATCAACACATGATTATCCTTCTTGATGTCCACCTCCGCAGCCTTCAGCTTTGCGAAGAGCTCGGTGATCGTATCAGTGGAACCAATCTGATTATGAGTCACTACAAAACTTTTGTAGCTGGGAGGGAGTGATTGCAGAACCCTGTCAATCTTGAGCTCCTCTGGAATCGTGCATTCCAGTTGCTCAAGGCGTTGAGTGTAGCCCGACATCTTTATGGCGTTCTCACTAACGGAACTCCCTTCCTCTATCTTGCAGTTAAAGAACTTCTCAGAGATCTCATGTCTCTCAGAACGGGCTTGAGTCTGAAACATGGTTTTCAGCTCCTCGAGAATCTCAAAGGGCCCGGGATAGGTTTCCAAACGATTTTGAAGTTCCGGTTCCATAGCAAACAACATGGTGCTCTTAATCACACCATAATCATCTTTGCGTGACTGATAGACAGCTTTCTCATCAGCGCTTGTAGATGCGAGGGGGTCACCTAACGCTTTCCCAAGGACATAGTCCTTTGTCCGCCAGAATGATTCTTAGATTGCGGAACCAATTGGTGAAGTTAGACCCATTGTTTCTAAGCTTTTCTTTCTCAAAGAAAACGTTGAAGTTGAAGTTGGACTTGGCCATGTGATCTAGTATTTGCAAGTACAATTTAGACTATGTTCATGATAAATAGTTCAACTTAATCAAATTACTAGATGAACTCCCACTAAATTCAACATCCCTCAAGTTGTTTAGTGAACACGATCCAAATTCACCACACCTAATCCGATCATCACGAGAAGAGATGTGGTTTCAATGGTGGACAACAAAGTGTCGATCATATCATTCATATGACTCATGCTTACCATTTCGGTTCTTGTGTTCAGCGGCCATGTCTCATACATGCTAGGCTCGTCAAGCTAGACCCAAGTATTTCAGCGTGTGCAAACTGGCTTGCACCCGTTGTATGTGCGTAGAGTCTATAGCACCCGATCATCACGTGATGCTTGGACACGACGAACTTTCATAGCGGTGCATACTTGGGGAGAACACAGTTTTATCTTGATCTTTAAGTGAGGAATCATCTTATAATGCTACCGTCGCGATCTAAGCATAATAAGATACATAAAAGGGATAAACATCACATGCATATAACTTTATGTGACATGGTATAGCCAATCTTCGCGCAATGATCTCCATCTTGTGCGTTCCGGCATGATCTCCATCACTCCACCATGATTGCCTCCACCACGAATAGCAACTACAACTATTGCTAACTACTTAGTGATAAAGTAAAGCTATTACATGGCGTATAAGAAGTTGACTCACATGTCATACACAATTATAAAGAGAACCATATGTCTCCTTCCAGTTGTGTACTCATCGACATGCAAGTCATGAAACATTACAAAACATGATCATCGCATACAATATACACATCACATCTTGGGCCATACCATATCACAGAAAACACTCCCTGCAAAAACAAGTTAGACGCCTCTACTTTGTTGTTGCATGTTTTACGTGGCTTACGGGAGTAGATGCTAAGAACGATTCTTACCTACGGAAATCCACAACGGTGATATTATGGTTGCCAAACTCCGGTGTTAATCCCATGACAACTATAGTGAGAGAAACTGACATCCACCAGCCGCATGTGTGGTACAAGCCACACGTCAAGTGCGGAGCCGGTCTCGCGAACAACGTCGCGTAAGGTTGGCCTGGACCGCTTCAATCTCACTATCCCGCATCATAAGAAGAACACAAACAAGAGGCTTGCAACAGAAAACATCAACGCCCGCAACAACCATGTTGCGTTCTACTCGTGAAACACATCTACGCATAGATCTAGCTCTGATACCACTGAAGGGTTTCACGGCATAGTAAATCAAAATTTTCTACGGAAGCGAACAGAGGGAAAGCCAAGATCTAATCTAGGAGATGCAATCAATGAGAGAGATTGGATTATATCGTCATACCCTTGAAGATTCGCACAACGGAACATTCGTCGGAACGTGGGTGATGTAGTCGTACTCGCTTCTCCTCCTCGCGATCCAATCTGATCTAGCACCACAAGTGGCGGTGCCTCCGTGAGATGCACACGTGCAGCACCTCGACGTCTCCTCCTTCCTCGGACCAGCGAGTATGGTGGAGAGATAGATTGGATCTAAAACACGACGGCATGGTGTATATGGTGGAGAATTTCTGCTGCAGGGCTTCGCCTACAAACAGTCGGGAGGGAGAGAGGAAGGCAACAAGGCAACTAGGGTTGGAGGCAAGGTGTAGGGGGGAGGGGGCGCACCAGCCCTCTATTTATAGAGGCGGCCCTGCCCTCCTCCAAGCCTTGGGCAGCGGCCAAGGGAGGGAGGAGGGGCAAGGACTCTCCCTCCTTCTAGAAATTCTATCCCTAGTTTAAACGATTTAAACCCTATAGAATCGGCTGGGCCCTATGGGGCCTTGTGCCCCTGGCCCAATGCGGCCAGGACACTCCCTCATAGGCCCATGCCCCCTCCCGGAAGGTGGGGCCACGTTGGTCCCCTTCCGGAAGGTTCTAGAAGCTTCCGGTACAATACCGATTAACCCGGAACAATTCCGAACTCCAAAAACTGCACTGCCTTATATGAATCTTATTCTCCGGACCATTCCGGAACCTCTCGTGATGTCCCGGATCCCATCCGAGACACTACTAGGAAACATGTCGTTAGTGGCGCACCTGGAAACATCATCCGTGGCGCACTAGCAGTGCGCCACGGGCCTTGCGCTACGGTTATCTCTCAGCCGTGGCGCACTGCCTAGTGCGCCACGGTTGTGCAGAGATAGGCGTAGCGCACCTCCAAGTGCGCCACAGAAGTTTGGATGGTGCGCTACCCCTGGGATCTTCTGTGGCGCACTACCTAGTGCGCCACTAAACTTCCATGGTTAGATATACGCAATACAGATTATACGCAATACAGATTATACGCATGTGCGCTACCCCCCTTTTTTTTAATTTCTGAGCCAGATTATACGCAATACAGATTATATACAATATTATAGCAGATATACATACACAGATACAAGATATACAATTATATATATAAATACTCAATATGAAAAACAAGATTGAAACAAATACATATAGATAAGTCTCATACATGAATACATAGTCTAAGTTATATTGTTTCGATCATGTTACAAAGTAGTAGTTGGTGACATGCTAATACATGTGTCAATCGAACAAGTTAGAGCTCGGAAGCTCGCCTAGACATCTAAACTAACTAGCTAGACACAAACGCAGGATAAATAACCAAAGAAGATAAGCATGATCACCGCCGCGACGAAGGTGTAGGTCTTCATCCGGTTCCTTGTCCTAACTCCCGCTAGATAGCGCGTGTATCTAGCTTCCGCCTCCTCCATAGTGTTGTACCCTTTGTAGCTATTGCCGCTGAAACGGTGCACCTGTCTCCGGCAGTCTTCCCAATCATCGTAGACTCCGGGAACCCGTCCCTTGTACACGACGTACCACGTCATCTATAAGTTGACAATAATAATTAACCGACTATTGAAAAAAACATATATAATTAGAGTCGCATATGAAGATACACTTATAGAAATTACTCCTAAATCAAAAAGACCAAACTCAGAAAGCATGCCTCATATATAACTAGGTTGTTCGACACAGGAATATGCTACAATGGAACTGTTCGCCAAGTAGGATGCACAACACCTGGACCTGTGCATAGCACAAGGCGAACAATCCCATCGCAGCACATTCACATATAGTGTGCCACGACATTTCAATCATCGGCATTATTCTCGAAAAAGACTAAAGTAACTCAAAAATCATGCCTCATATATATACATAGGTCGTTGGACACAGGAATATGCTACGACGGAACTGTACGCCAAGTAGGATGCACAACACCAGGACTTGTGCATAGCACAAGGCGTACAATCCCATCGTAGCACATTCACATATATAGTGTGCTACAACATTTCAATCATCGGCATTATTCTCGAAAAAGACCAAAGTAGCTCGAAAAGAATGCGTCATATATAACTAGCTAGGTCGTTGGACACAGGAATATGCTATGATGGAACAGTTAGCCAAGTAGGATGCACAATTCCTGGACTTGTGCATATCACAAGGCTAACTATCCCGTCATAGCACATTCACATATATATTGTGCCACGACATTTCAATCATCGGCATATTCTCGAAAAAGACAAAAATAACTCAAAAAGAATGCCTCATATATATACATAGGTCGTTGGACATAGGAATATGCTACGATGGAACTGTGAGCCAAGTAGGATGCACAAGACCTGGACTTGTGCATATCACAAGGCTCACAGTCCCATCGTAGCACATTCACATATATAGTGTGCCACGACATTTCAATCATCGGCATTATTCTCGAAAAAAGAGTAAGGAAAAAAAGAAGGACCAAATTGAGCAAAGGACCAAAGAGTAAGCAAAAAAACCAAGCATTGATCGATATATAATAATAAGCAAAATAAGTTCACTTGTTGTCCACACACACACACACAAAGGTCATCTATAGTTTGTAACTACAACTAGGCCAACATCAAGCCTTTTGGCTCGGCTTAGGGAACGGGAGGACGCCCTGTCTCGTCATGAACTTCCTATAGTCACCCTGCATCTCTAGGCGATCTTCTATGTCACGGTTATTCGGGATATTTCCTCCGTAGAAGATCCCCCCCGAAGTCATGACATCACGAAAGATGATTGCCCCAAACTGCTGCTGGATGCGATACATCTCTTGTCTAATATCCAAATCATTGATCTTGGCCTTTGCTTCCCTTGTTTGAGATGATCCGCAGCGTAGAATTCTGCTGGTCAAGTAGGAACGCCTCATGTGATGGAGTGCGTAGGCTTCCTTCTTCTTTTACGGCTGCTTCACGAGAGGAACTCCGTTCGTGGTTGAATACGTGCTGCCGAACTTGAACTTTACGCCTGAAGCTGGTGCCTTCCATCGAGGCAAAGCCGGTGAGAGCATCATCGAACTTCCTTGATCTTGTTGTAGTTTTCTTCTTTTCTAGACTCCCAGGTCGAAATACGTGGCGTGGGAATGCTTGGCGATAAGGAGATGAGCGTCGGTGTTCATCTCTGCAAAAAATTCAAATGGAATGTGTTGGAAAAAGAATGATGATGATCTAATAAAGCCAATCGGCGGTGGCGGTGAATAACGACTTACTCGGGAAGTAAGGCACGAGAATGTATTCCTTTGTCTTGTTCGCCACGAGGATTCTTTTTAGGTACGAGGCCACGATCGTCGTTCAGCGGGGAACCCAAGCAGCGTCACGCATGTAGTAGGGGTCCACTATAGCGATTCCGGTGTTCTCTCTAATGATCTGCATGGCGGTGAGAGAAAAGAGCGGACCATGGTATAGTGCATTGGGTATAGGTGGAACATATTGAAGATGTCCTCGAACCGCAGGAAGAACAGATCCATGAGGCGGTGTCGGCGAATCCCAAGCCTGGTGGCACCTTAACCACGAATACCGGTGCGAGGGATCTTTCTTCGATAGAAGGCGTCTCTCTATCGTCAAGACGTCATGCACACTGCTCTTCGATTGGCGAGCTGCTTCCGCAAATTCTTAGGTAGCATGGGCTCACCCGCCACATGAATCCTCCACATAATACCCTCGGGTCTTGGTGGCCCGTCCGAAACCTGATCGGATTCGCGGTTGTTGACGCCACGGCTGGCTCGAGCTGCTAGAATTTCTTTTCCCCTTTTTCCTTTTGGAGAGCGGGCAGCACCGCATCTGAGCACCGGCCTCCCTATGTAGTGTGTCGGCTTAGAATAAAGGGCGTTGGTTGTATCGGTGGCTCTGTAAAGGCAAGCTGGAGGCGTCTCGAGAACCAAGCACGCTTGGTGATAGTGGCTTTCTCTGTGGGGCCACCTAGGTCTTCTTCGTTGCCAAACGAGTGAAGAAGTGATCATTCCGTCTTCGTCCCTCGACGGATCCTGCGCCATGTGCATATCATCAACATGATCATCCGACCCACCGCGTGGAGGTGGCGAGGGCGGTAGGGCCTTGCCACCGCTTGTCGCTGCACGGCGTGCGGTCTTGTTGTCGTGGCGTGATGGCCCCGTCCCCCAAACGGATCATGCTCTTTGGCCATAGCAAGAACAAGCGAAGCAACCGAGGACAAACGGCTCTTCTTCATCCGCTCACAGGGGTTGAATGGGAGGTTCAGTCGTCGACCAGCCCTTAGCACCGACTAATTTTAACCACATGCGCTTCTCGGCATCGGCTTTGAGTGGAACCTGCGCTGCAAGGGTTGAACGATGGTACCCTTGGCAACATCCCTCAGCTCGTTGTTCACGTAGCATAAGAGAGTGCAAGGAACATCCGTCTGCAGAAAACATGTACGGCATCATCAGAGCGAGATGCCACAAGAGTAATATATAGATCGCATGAAAGGCGGTAATTAAAGAAATTTGTTTACCGTGATGGCGTCGAGATCGGCTAATGTCGACGCACCGCATACGGCGACGGGCGTGCAAGAGACGGAAGGGCTGCTTGATGGCGCGGTGCTGGCCGCTGGTGTATTCTCCCTACCGACGGGTACTTGGAGCTCCGGTGCCGCCGCGACGATGGCAGGGGGGGCACCAACATGTACTCCGGCGCCGCGGTGATGGCAGGGGGAGTCACCAACACTTGCGGCGCCACGGTGCTAGCGGGCGGAGTCACGAACACGTAGTTCGCCTGATTCGTCGGCGCCGCATTGTTCGAGTGGCTGCTGACCATGCTTGGAATCGGGCACGGCCCTACTCGACCACCCGCACTCCAGTTCGCTATTGACTCCACCAAGGTAGGCGGAAGGGCGTGAGGGTGATTGCTAGGTTGTCTTGGACGATCTGCGGATCCGCGCCACTTGTGCCTTAAGTTCTTGAACCTCTCGGTTTTCCTCCTCGCCTTCCCGACGGGCGCCACATGCGTCCTCGGCGGTGGACCAAAATGATCCACCCAATTCTTACCCGAGGCGCCAGACGGCCAGCCGGCAGCAACGGCTTCTTCGTAATCGGCTCTATTTTCTTGGCTCGGTTCATCGCCTACGTTAAAAGGTTATCCCACGGTGGCGCCGTCGACCCACAGGATGAGGAACCACAGGATCCATGACTAGCAACAATTTCCTCCTCCTGCGGAAGAAGTACGGTGAATCATTTAGATCATCGATTAGATTGCAATCGTGTTGATCCGGTAATTAGATTATACTTACCACAATTCTCGAATTCCTTCACCGCAGGATCCGCGGTGAGTTGTTTGGTTTTTGGGTCCACATGGTAACGGGCCTCGATGAAGTTTCGAACCTGCCGGTTGAATTTAGCAAAGGGTTTTCTATCCCTTGGATCTATACTCTTCGTCCTCCTTATTTCATTTGGCCTCCGCGGTTCAGATCCACCAGATCCGAGATGGTGATGACCTATATTCATCGCTGCGGACCTTTCCCCGATTACTATTGGCCAGGGCTCTTTCATATTCACACCTCTCCTTGAACTCCCGGAACTGATCTTCGGTGATCTGCAGGTCAATCTTCTGGATCTCCTCGAGACTTTTGCCTTCTTTATAGATCTTCTTCTTTATCCGGGTTCTCCGTGGCTGGCGGTGCTCATCTTTGTGAGGCGGATTTGTTTACGTTCCCATGATAATTTGTGTTACGATACTTAGCGGGAACTTGTATCTTGCGTGCGACTTCTCGAAGAGGAGGTGCTAAGTGGCCATTATATCTTTATGCCGGAGATTCTCGGTGTTGATCGAGATGGTTGTCCGGGTGATCGCCGCCACTTGCCCACCATACCCTTTGACGACAAGGGCGGGCTCCAAAGGAACCCCTTATGGGCTCACTTCGGTAATTTCCTCTTGTGATGTATGTTGCTGCATCGTAGTCGTCGTCATCTTCAATCTTTGGATCGCCGTACTGGTCGAAGTCTTGCTCGTTGGCGACTCCATCCATTCCGATGATGTTTCTTTTTCCTCTCCTCACGACAACACGGCTAGGCTTTGTCGGGTCGGTAATGAAAAAACATTGGTCCACTTTGGTAGCCAGTACCCACGGTTCATTTTTCGCGGCCACGTTTGCACCAGCGGCCTTGGATTTGGCTGCTTCGGGTATAACCATGGTTGTGAAATACCGGTCTTCTCTTTCGGCTCTTTGCCCATCGACACGGAACATCGACCTTTTCTCCAGTAGTCGAGCTCCCGGATCTCCTCGATTCTTCCGTAGAATCTTTCCTTCACGTTGTCATCGGTGTAGAATTCCGACGTTACGCCTGAGTTCTAATAATCACACTTGTTGTCCTTTTCCTCCGTGTAGAATGTGTAGCCGTTGATATCATACGCCTGATAGGTCACCAGGTTTTGCATCGGTCCCTGCGACAAGGTGAATATGATCTTTTCCGAGTCAGAAGAATGCGAGCGCGGGGGATTATCAAGGAGTGATAGGAAAGTACCATACCACTTTTCGAGGTGCTTTCTTCCCTTTCTTGTATCGACTCACGCCGCACACCGGACATGTGGTTTTCTCCGAGTCCTCGCCCCGATAAATGATGCAATCGTTGATGCATACGTGATATCTAACGTGCGGTAGATCGATAGATGATTTATTTTCTTGGCATCCTCGATACTAGTTGGACATGTGTTCCCCTCCGGAGACGATCGTGCGAGAATGCCATCATATCGTGAAGCTTGCCGCTCAATTTGTGCTTCGCCTTCATCTCCATAGCCTTGAGCGTTACATTCAACCGGTATCATCGGGCCTGCATCCTTCATACAATGGAGTAACGCGTCTTTCTCAAGTTGCTAAGCTTGGCTTTCTCTCTAGCGGCAGCCACTGGCGTTACTAAATGAGAAGCAGCTCTTGCACATAAGGGTCCCACACCCAGCCTGACGTTGTTCCATCGTCGTCTGCTCCTCCGGCATCTAGATCATCATCATCACGGTCTGCTTCTGCACCTTCACCATCTCCAGGAGACTCTTCATCATCTCGCCCGTTCTCGCCGTGATGATGATCATCGTCATGTTGGCCACCTTCTTCACCGTCTCCATCATATACGTCATCGCTTATCCAACGAGTGTACCCATCCATGAAACCATGGTGGAGCAGGTGCACTTGCAGATTCCCGGAATCTGGGTCGATCACCCAGTTGAGTTTGCATCTTCTGCACGGACATCTTATATCTGTCTTGTTATTTCATATCATGTCGGCCGTCGCACATTTCAAAAATCTAGCCACAATGCCTTCGCTCATCATGCGGACCATTTTTGCCTGCACGATGTACACGGTACAATTTTGAAGTCTATTAGAACCACATAATGAATGCATGCATGCAATGGTCGATAGAAAATTTCGGCATGACCTATCCTAAAATTAGGACCTTTGCGAAATGCCAAAGTCTTGCCAAAATGGAAATGAATCAACATTTTGGCAAAACAAATGGCAACTTGTTCACATACAAACACAAGAGAGAGAGAGACCGATCCATACACACATGAACATATCATTATCCTCTCCATATAGTACACATGCATGAGCATCATCGATAATCTCCATATACACAAATCTGACCATCGACCCCCTCCTCATACACACACCATCAGCAGCGATCATCGACAGACATATGAGCACATCATCCATATACACATGAACACATCCTTACATGGACAACTTACCGAGATGAGAGACCACGAGAAAGATGGAAAGGAGAGGTGTGCGTCGAGAAGGATAGATGAGACCGAGACCTCCTCTATTACTTATGTAACATCCAAAGCAAGTTTTACATGCTAAAAATGGTGAATGTGTGGAGAAATTGAGGTGGGAAGGAGAAGATCCCGACTAGATCTAAGGAGGAAGAAGAAGGGGAAAGTGAAGTGTGGTGTGGCATCCCGCAAAAACCACTACTAGAAAATCGCGTTGTTTTTGTGCATTGCATCGGCATCATCATGCAATGTTTGTCTGAAACTATTTTCGAAACGCCTAGTTTTGTTTTCTAAATAACCCCCGTCTCTATTTCAAATTAAAACATCGGTCTGTTCAGATCTTGTATTTGTCTAACAAGTATTTACAAAATGTTTCACAAATAAAACTAAAACAATAAAATATTTTTGTCGGGCAGTCCAGTCCGGCCGGTCGGGCCAGAGGCCAACCGGTCCAGACCATCTGCGGCCCAGCCCAACTAAACCCTGCAATACCCTAGACCAAACTTTCACCACCCAATCCTAGTCTACCCACCAACCACAGCTCGCCACCTCACCCCTGGACCCAATCCCTACCCACCTTTCCACCTCATCAATCCTCTTCTTTTCCCTCCACTCCCTCTCTCACACAGCCCCACCTACCCCCTCTCCCTTACAACCTGGCCCCACCCTCCTAGCCCACCCTCCTCTCTCTCTCTCTCCCCCTCTCTCTCCCTGGGTCCCACCCCAACCTCACACACCCGATCCACCCAGGCCACACACGCACACCCTCCCCTCCTCTCACTGTCCCCCGGGCCCCACGCCCCTGGGTCCCACCTCCCACACCCCCGGCCCTACCCCATCGCGCCTGCCCGCTCTCCTCCCTCTCTCTCCCCGCGTCTGCCTCGCTCCCTCTCCCTCCCATGGCCTCGCCGCCTCTGCTCCCCGTCCCTGCTCCATCCTTCCCCGACGGCTCTCCCTCGCATGAGCCCTCGCCGCCTTCCTTTCCTCTCGGATCCGTGCCGGTCCTCCCTCTGCACTGCCGCCTTCCCCAGGCCGCCACCGCCGCTAGGGGGCTTCCCTTCCACCGACGCGCCACCCCCCTCTCTCCTCGGCCTCCCCGCCCTTCTCCCTCATCGCCGGCGTCCCCTCCCGCGACCCCCGCCGCCGGACCGCCTCCCCGCCACCGGAAGTCACCGCCGCGTCCGCCTCGCCGAGCCCTGCTGCCTCCAGCGCTGCCATTGGCGCCACCGCCTGGCCATGGGCCGCGCTGGGCGCTTCCTCTGCCGCCTCCCGTCGGCCTCCTCCTCTCTGGCCGCCCTCCGTCGCCAAGGCCACCTCCTCCCGCCGGCGCCGCCAACCTCTGCAAGCTCGTCGGCCGCGTCCTCCTCCCAGGCCTTGTCTCCCGGCACGAGCGCCTCTTCCGCCCTCCTCCTCCCTGATGAGCGCGACCCCGCGGGCCCCACCACAGCGAGCTCCCCTCCTCTTCTCTCCGCAGCATGAAGCTTGCCTCGACATCGCTTTCGCCGTCGCTACCTCTGCTCACTCCGCTCGAGGGCCATAATCGCCCGCGATTCCTTCGGGGTGGTTGACCTCATCCAAGCGTTTGGTGTTCCAAGGGTTGAGCCAGTGTGACCAAGGATGGCACCGACAAGATCTTCTTGAAGCCGAAACCATGAGATCGTCTTCCTGGAACCGGGAACCCCGAAGACCGATCATGGATCCGAAGCCCGAACCTGAACCCCTCCGAGCCACCAAGATCTCCTTCCGGACCTGTAGACGCATTGACGCCAAACCAAGTACATCATCGACAAGGAATCCGATGGCTAACACCGACAAGATCTTCTACATGCGTCACCATACTCGAAGCCCACTTCGCGGACCCGGCGACCACACATGCGGCAAGACCTTCGTCCCGGGTGCGTAGTCGAGAACCCGAACGCCAAGATCGCCACCAGAACGACAAGCACTTCACCGCGGAACACCAAGTCCTTCTTCTCGGATGCGACAAGATCTACTTCTCCGATCCGAAAACCCCGGTACCCGATCCACTCAAGTTCGCCATCGACGACAAGATCGACACCGACCAGGGCGGATTCGATGTGCCCCCGACGCCAACCAAGTTCTCCTCTTGTATCCGAACCTCGCCGATCCCGTCGAACCCTGAGACCGACCCCGAACCCCGAAACCCCCAAGATCTTCCGAACCCTAATGTGTGACCCTTATCCGAGCCCCTATTTTATAAATGCCATATTTATAAACTTGTTTCATATTAATTGTTCATGCATGCATATTTGTGTGGTTTGGGGGCCTTATGCCGATTCACCTCTAATTAAATATGGGGTCCATATGCGGGCAAATCCAGTCGTATATTGGCCTCATTTAAATTTGTGTAGCGAACCGGTGATATATTTTGCCATGCTAATACAACATTTAATTTGCGGGGTAGATAAATAACTTGAACCATATAATTAATTGTCGGGACCCCGGTTCCGCTTAATACGGCCTAATTGCACCGCACCTTTGCCATGCCATGCATCATACATGCATCATGCCTGATCTTTTGCCGTAGTATTAAATATTGCATCCGGTGTTATTCTAGTGTTTTGCTTCTTCGCGGATAAGGCCGTTGAGTTGTTGCGAGTGTCGACCCGATCTTCGGTTGAACCTTCAGCAATGTTTTCAGGCGAGCATCTCCCCCTTTCTACCTATATTAATTTTATAGTATTTATTCCCTCATGTTGATCTATTGCTATCTGTGTTGCGTTGCTCTAGTTTTGGTACCCGTGATATACCTTGCAGCCTTATATTGCCTTGGACACATCCTATTACCTGTTGTTTGGTAGATAGTTGGACTTGCGCTTCATAGTCGCTTGCTCAAGTGCTGTTGCGTGTCATCCAGCACCACAGTTGTTGGAGTATTGCCGCATGTTTATTGTTGGAGATGATCATAACTTTAATTACTGTTTAACAACTAAAATTTAAGTAGGTAAGCAGAGGCACATGTGGGCAATAGATGTTATTTGGTTGTTAACCGTCCACTTATGTCCCTTAGGACCCCGAGTACTTGATACCTGTTCCTTGAATATTCGCGCTATCCACATCCGGGAGGATTATGTGACCCCCCTGAGCCAGAGCTTGATTCATTCTTATTTCTTGGGGCCACAAACTAGTTTGAGGTTTTATTTACTATCCTGTACCTATGCCATGCTTTACTGCTTTATTTATGATTGTCCGAGGAGCACCTGTACTATTTAGGATCGTGGCACGATTCCGCGGTATCGACAAGCCCAGTTTTGGGTTCCCAGTCATTTACAGCCGTCCCCACAACCTTGAGTCCGTCTCGGAGCCGGCCGGCTTCGTTGCGGGTCTACTTTAAGGGGCGGCCCCCTGAAATATTTCTGAATCCTGTGATTACTTTGTCGTGAAGGCCTCGTTGGGTTTTGATTTGGTTTTTCCGAGGTTGATCGAGTGTGTGTTGCTATTTGTGCACCCCGGCCGGGTAAAACTTTCTGAAAGCCGTGTCCGCGGTTATGGACGACTTGGAGCACAATATCTCGATCATAGACAACTATAACTAAAGTAGTGCTATAAATTTGACTTTATAATGACTAGTAATCAGCTTCACTATAATGGAATGGCTAAATAAAACTGCCCACAATTGCTTGTTTTGGTTGTCGCTTGCGACCATTGTATCTGACTAGTAAGTATTGCAACTACAACGGAATGGCTAAATAAAAGTGCCAACAACTGCTGGGTTTTGGGTTATCTCATGCCAATTGTAACTGCCTAGTAAGTGTGCAACAACAATGGAATGGTTAACTAAAAGTGCCCACTGCTTATTTTCTCAGGATGACTATTTATACCTGACTAGTAATTGCTGCAACGATAACTGAATAAGTAAAACTGCCAACTGTGTGAGTTCCTCGGTTGACTCTCTCGGTTGGTATCGAGGGGGAATACCAGGATGGGTTTGTTTGGTGTTAGAATCAGGTTGGATCGAATAGGTCTTTCTTACCCCTCTCTGATAGCCGCCAGTTGTATCGAGTCTCTATAGGTTGTTTAGTGCATGCTGCACCGCTGCCGCTTCAGTCCACCATACCTATGTAGGCGAGGACCGCCGAATTCTAGCCTCGCCGTGTACTGGCCTCAGTACTGACCGCTCTCTATTTTTCCTTTGCCCTTTGTCGGCACCCCTTTTGTTTAAGCAGGTTTTGAGATCAACGTCGTTAGAAGGGTTACCCTTCCGGCTTGGCCTGGGCAGGGTTATGGACGCCATTGGTTATTCTTCAGGGCTCTTAGCCCCATTTGCATCTTGTCTGTAGTCGGACGCTCTATCATTTTCAAGGTGATTTGGATCTTTGTATATTATATTTGTATTCTTGACTCATGGAGTCGTGTTGTATATATATATCTGTTCTGTGGGTCCCATCGAGGACTGTTGTGTAATGTTATTACTTCGTTTTCCACCCGCACGAAAGTGCCTGGTGGGCACCTTTGAATCGTTTCTATGCAAGTTTGGCGGGAATCGCTGAAACTTGCATAGGGTCAATTCTGAGGGTGTTACAGAGTGGTATCAGAGCACAGCAGTTGCGATACCCCACAAGTCCAGCCTGCAGGATAACCTAGCTAACGGCGAAATTAGAGTGTCAAAACTATTTCTCAAAATCGGTTGGATAATTCTGATTAGGTCTGATTTTACTCCTTACCCCTCTACTATTCTCCTCTTACCTCTACGCGTTTTGAATCCACCTCTTATCTTTTCTTCGAGTCCAGGATTTCTCGTGGTTGGGTTTCTGTCGTACCTTTAGGGTTTCGCTTCCTCTTTTGGTAACGGTGTTTCTACATCCGGTCCTCCTGCTATCTGAATGGTTTGTGCCTCCCAGTGTTTTCCGACGCGACGACATCATCTACGCCAGATCCGATGCAGAGTATGTATCACTCCTTGGATCTACACCTCGATTGTCGAGATCTTCAGTCTAATTCCGAGAGTTGGTTGCATAATTCGCCTATTCGTGTGCAGAGTAATGGTTTGGGTGCGCGATGGACTGATCACCATCCGACTACTCTTAGCATTCGCTCTTGTACATCGAATCAGTGGATCCAGCAGTTTTACTCCGTCCACGGAAGTTAGGGGTGGCTTAATTTGTTGAAACCTCTACCTTCGACCTTTTGTTCCCGGAGTGTCCTCTCGACGATCACGGACAACGACCTCTTGTTAGTGGTGTCGCGAGGATCTACACGAAGCGCGAAGGTTCAGGTCGCCGACCTTCTTTCCGGTACCATGAGGCGGATCTCGAGGGCGAGATCCATTGTTAGTGGTGTCGAATTGTGGCATCCCGCAAAAACCACTACTAGAAAATCGCGTTGTTTTTGTGCATTGCATCGGCATCATCATGCAATGTTTGTCTGAAACTATTTTCGAAACGCCTAGTTTTGTTTTCTAAATAACCCCCGTCTCTATTTCAAATTAAAACATCGGTCTGTTCAGATCTTGTATTTGTCTAACAAGTATTTACAAAATGTTTCACAAATAAAAAATTAAAACAATAAAATATTTTTTTTGTCGGGCAGTCCAGTCCGGCCGGTCGGGCCAGAGGCCAACCGGTCCAGACCATCTGCGACCCAGCCCAACTAAACCCTGCAATACCCTAGACCAACCTTTCACCACCCAATCCTAGTCTACCCACCAACCACAGCTCGCCACCTCACCCCTGGACCCAATCCCTACCCACCTTGCCACCTCATCAACCCTCTTCTTTTCCCTCCACTCCCTATCTCACACAGCCCCACCTACCCCCTCTCCCTTACAACCTGGCCCCACCCTCCTGGCCCACCCTCCTCTCTCTCTCTCCCCCTCTCTCTCCCTGGGTCCCACCCCAACCTCACACACCCGATCCACCCAGGCCACACACGCACACCGTCCCCTCCTCTCACTGTCCCCCGGGCCCCACGCCCTGGGTCCCACCTCCCACACCCCTGGCCCCACCCCATCGCGCCTGCCCGCTCTCCTCCCTCTCTCTCCCCGCGTCTGCCTCGCTTCCTCTCCCTCCCATGGCCTCGCCGCCTCTGCTCCCTGTCCCCGCTCCCTCCTTCCCCGACGGCTCCCTCCCCTCGCAGAGCCCCTCGCCGGCCTTCCCCTTTTCCCTCTCGGAGCCGCCGCCGGTCCTCCCCCTCTGCGCACCGTCGCCCCTTCCCTAGGCCGCCACCGCCGCCAGGGGGCTTCCCTTCCACCGACGCGCCACCCCCCTCTCTCCTCGGCCTCCCCGCCCTTCTCCCTCATCGCCGGCGTCCCCTCCCGCGACCCCCGCTGCCGGACCGCCTCCCCGCCACCGGCAGTCACCGCCGCGTCCGCCTCGCCGAGCCCTGCTGCCCGAGCCCCGCGTCGGCCTCCCCCGTCGCCGGCCCGCCGGCCGCTACCTTCCCGGCCTCCACCGCCGCCGCGGGCCGCGTCCCCGCCTCCGCTCGCGCCTGGCGCCCTTCCTCCTGCTTCGCCCCTCCCTGTCGGCCTCCTCCTCTTCGGCCGCCCTCCGTCGCCAAGGCCACCTCCTCCCGTCGGCGCCGCCAACCTCTGCAAGATCCTCGGCCGCGTCCTCCTCCCAGGCCTCGTCTCCCGGCACGAGCGCCTCTTCCGCCCTCCTCCTCCCTGACGAGCGCGACCCCGCGGGCCCCACCACAGCGAGCTCCCCTCCTCTCCTCTCCATGAAGCGCTGCCTCGACACTGCTCGCCGTCCGTCGCTACCTCTGCTCGCTCCGCTCGAGGGCCATAATCGCCCGGGATTCCTTCGGGGTGGTTGACCTCGTCCAAGCGTTTGGTGTTCCAAGGGTTGAGCCAGTGTGACCAAGGATGGCACCGACAAGATCTTCTCGAAGCCGAAACCATGAGATCGTCTTCCCGGAACCGGGAACCCCGAAGACCGATCATGGATCCGAAGCCCGAACCTGAACCCCTTCGAGCCACCAAGATCTCCTTCCGGACCTGTAGACGCATCGACGCCAAACCAAGTACATCATCGACAAGGAATCCGATGGCTAACACCGACAAGATCTTCGACATGCGTCACCATACTCGAAGCCCACTTCGGACCAGCGACCACACATGCGGCAAGACCGTCTCGGTCGAGAACCCGAACGCCAAGATCGCCACCGGAACGACAAGCACTTCACCGCGGAACACCAAGTCCTTCTTCTCGGATGCGACAAGATCTACTTCTCCGATCCGAAAACCCCGGTACCCGATCCACTCAAGTTCGCCATCGACGACAAGATCGACACCGACAGGCGATTCGATGTGCCCCCGACGCCAACCAAGTTCTCCTCTTGTATCCGAACCTCACCGATCCCGTCGAACCCTGAGACCGACCCCGAACTCCGAAACCCCCAAGATCTTCCGAACCCTAATGTGTGACCCTTATCCGAGCCCCTATTTTATAAATGCCATATTTATAAACTTGTTGCATATTAATTGTTCATGCATGCATATTTGTGTGGTTTGGGGGCCTTATTCCGATTCACCTCTAATTAAATATGGGGTCCATATGCGGGCAAATCCAGTCGTATATTGGCCTCATTTAAATTTGTGTAGCGAACCGGTGATATATTTTGCCATGCTAATACAACATTTAATTTGCGGGGTAGATAAATAACTTGAACCATATAATTAATTGTCGGGACCCCGGTTCCGCTTAATACGGCCTAATTGCACCGCACCTTTGCCATGCCGTGCATCATACATGCATCATGCCCGATCTTTTTCCGTAGTATTAAATATTGCATCCGGTGTTATTCTAGTGTTTTGCTTCTTCGCGGATAAGGCCGTTGAGTTGTTGCGAGTGTCGACCCGATCTTCGGTTGAACCTTCAGCAATGTTTTCAAGCGAGCATCTCCCCCTTTCTACCTATCTTACTTTTATAGTATTTATTCCCTCCTGTTGATCTATTGCTATCTGTGTTGCGTTGCTCTAGTTTTCATACCCGTGATATCCCTTGCAGCCTTATATTGCCTTGGACACATCCTATTACCTGTTGTTTGGTAGATAGTTGGACTTGCGCGTCATAGTCGCTTGCTCAAGTGCTGTTGCGTGTCATCTAGCACCACAGTTGTTGGAGTATTGCCGCATGTTTATTGTTGGAGATGATCATAACTTTAATTACTGTTTAACAACTAAAATTGAAGTAGGTAAGAAGAGGCACAGGTGGGCAATAGATGTTATTTGGTTGTTAACCGTCCACTTGTGTCCTGTAGGACCCCGAGTACTTGATACCTGTTCCTTGAATATTCGCGCTATCCACATCCGGGAGGATTATGGGACCCCCCTGAGCCAGAGCTTGATTCATTCTTATTTCTTGGTGACACAAACTAGTTTGAGGTTTTATTTACTATCCTGTACCTATGCCATGCTTTACTGCTTTATTTACGATTGTGCGAGGAGCACCTGTACTGTTTAGGATCGTGGCACGATTCTGCGGTATCGACAAGCCCAGTTTTGGGTTCCCAGTCGTTGCGGGTCTACTTTAAGGGGTGGCCCCCTAAAATATTTTTGAATCATGTGATTGCTTTGTCGTGAAGGCCTCGTTGGGTTTTGATTTGGTTTTTCCGAGGTTGATCGAGTGTGTGTTGCTATTTGTGCACCCCGGCTGGGTAAAACTTTCTGAAAGTCGTGTCCGCGGTTATGGACGACTTGGAGCGTAATATCTCGATCATAGACAACTATAACTAAAGTAGTGCTATAAATTTGACTTTATAATGACTAGTAATCAGCTTCACTATAATGGAATGGCTAAGTAAAACTGCCCACAATTGCTTGTTTTGGTTGTCGCTTGCGACCATTGTATCTGACTAGTAAGTATTGCAACTACAACGGAATGGCTAAATAAAAGTGCCAACAACTGCTGGGTTTTGGGTTATCTCATGCCAATTGTAAATGCCTAGTAAGTGTGCAACAACAACGGAATGGTTAACTAAAAGTGCCCACTGCTTATTTTATCAGGATGACTATTTATACCTGACTAGTAATTGCTGCAACGCTAACTGAATAAGTAAAACTGCCAACTGTGTGAGTTCCTCGGTTGACTCTCTCGGTTGGTATCGAGGGGGGAATACCAGGATGGGTTTGTTTGGTGTTAGAATCAGGTTGGATCGAATAGGTCTTTCTTAACCCTCTCTGATAGCCGCTAGTTGTATCGAATCTCTATAGGTTGTTTAGTGCATGCTGCGTCACTACCGCTTCAGTCCACCATACCTATGTAGGCGAGGACCGCCGAATTCTAGCCTCGCCGTGTACTAGCCTCAGTACTGACCGCTCTCTCTTTTTCCTTTGCCCTTTGTCGGCACCCCTTTTGTTTAAGCAGGTTTTGAGATCGACGTCGTTAGCAGGGTTACCCTTCCGGCTTGGCCTGGGCAGGGTTATGGACGCCATTGGTTATTCTTCAGGGCTCTTAGCCCCATTTGCATCTTGTCCGTAGCTGGACGCTCTATCGTTTTCAAGGTGATTTGGATCTTTGTACCGTATATCTGTATTCTTGACTCATGGAGACGTGTTGTATATATATCTGTTCTGTGGGTCCCATCGAGGACTGTTGTGTAATGTTATTACTTCGTTTTCCACCCGCACGAAAGTGCCTGGTGGGCACCTTTGAATCGTTTCTATGCGAGTTTGGCGGGAATCGCTGAAACTTGCATAGGGTCAATTCTGAGGGTGTTACATGTGGGGTGGTGGATGTGGTCACACATGTGCACATAAAGTGTTGTCCTAAAGAAATCGACACATCCGTGGCGCACACGGCCCTAGTGCGCCACAGGGAGTACAAACATCTGTGGCGCACTACACCATGTGCGCCAGATGTTTCTACTCCGTGGCGCACTAGGCCGAAAAGTGCCATGTTTGTGGCCGTTTGAGCAGAGGGGCATGCGCTTAGGCGTAGCGCACTGTGCACACATGCGCTAACAACCGTGGCGCACATGACTATAGTGCGCTAGATGTTTGGCGTAGGGCCAGAGGCCTCGCCCACACATCTGTCGCGCACTATAGTCATGTGCGCCACGGTTGTTCTAGTTATTAGTATGGCACTGCCCACAGGTGAGCCACGCCTGTTTTAGCCATGGGGCACTTCAACCATGTGAGCCACGGATGTGCTGATTACCTATAGATGTTTTCCTAGTAGTGAGACTCCGAACAAAAACTCATAAACCAATTATCCAATCTATCCTAGCGTCGAGACACGTTAAGTGTGTGACCCTGCGGGTTCGAGAATATGTAGACATGATCTTCTATCAATAATCAACAACGGGGTCTCGGCACCCATATTGACTCCCACACATTCATCGATGATCATATCGGATGAACCACGATGCCAGGATTCAATCAATCCCATATTTATATTCCCTTCATCTCGCGATATTTTACTTGCCCGAGATTCGATCGTCGACTGGTCATACCTAGTTCAATCTCGTTCACAGCAAGTACTTTACTCGTTCCGTAATCCGATATCACTTTGTGATTAACTCCTTAACCACATGCTTGCAAGCGGTGTTGATATCGATTACCGAGTGGGCCCAAAGTATATCTCTCCAACTTGGGAGGGACAAATCCCATCTCGATACATACAACCCAACAGATACTTTCCGATCACCTGATAGACACCTTTATGATCACCCTCTCATAGGATGACGTTTGATGACCTCAAAGCTTTCTTCCGATACCAGGTAGTTGTATTATCTCATGGTCTAAGGAATACAATATTTGACATAGGAAAAGCTTCGCAAAGATGAACACGATGATACGATCTAATTGCTTCGCTTAGTTTGGGTCTGTCCATCATATCATTCTCCAATGATATGATCTCATTATCAATTGACAACTCATGTCTCTGGTTAGGAAACCTTAACCATCATTGATCAATGAGCTAGTCCATAGAGGCATACTAGGGAGACGGTGTTGTTCACAAACCACACAAGTATTAAAGTTTCCGCTTAATACAATTCTAGCATGGAATATAAACTTTATCATGAACAAGAATTATAATAATAACATCTTTATTATTGCCTCTAGGGCATAATTCCAACAGGTCTCAGTTCGCAGCGTGCATGCACCAAAAAGCCACGGGCACCGATAGCTTCAATATGTTAGCAAGCAAACCTTAGTGATGATTGAAACAGAAACTACTAGTAGTATGAACAAACAAAAAAAATAAGCTTTGCACTATCACCGTACAAATTGATTGCATTATAAATTTTACTTCTACAAACAATGACATTTTAGGAAACCACTAACTATGGAATCTAGATAGTCCATGTTATCCATCCACAGAAAGTAATGACTAAAAAATATAAACAGTTTATGAAAGAGAGCACATCAACAAGTCAATAAAAAGAACAAAAGATTTAACCTACAGACTAAAGCAGAGCAACAGAAACCTAAGTTGGACACAACTTCGACTGTCTCAGGCACCATATGAACAACCAGATAAAACATGAGAGTGTACATAGCTACAATCATTGCCAAACAGAGCAGCACCAGAGCCTCTGTTTCTCATCCAGGATAAACATACTAAACAACACAACTCAACCAGGATCTACTACAACAAAACATGGTGATTAACTTGTTTTATGCACAAATCAAGATATTATGCTAGTATGGATATTATCCTAGGTCAAGTTAATGGAGATTACCGAGATCAGAGATCAAACACACCTGGGAGGAGAAGTGGAGGCGGTGCATATTATGGCATCGTGGAGTATCCTCCGTGATAAACTAGCCATCGTGCTCCTCCTCGGCTGGAGGCAGCGCTTCGCTCGCGAAGGAGGTGGACGTGGTGACAGTGGATGCGGGAGGATCCATGGACCGTGGCGAGCATGACCTGTAGTGACGGTCGTCGGGTCCTCGTCTGCAAGTCTTGGCGCACGGAGAGGCTACTACGGGAGGATGCAGAGCCTCTATTGGGTGACAGCATCGTGGATGACTTGAGATGCGTCGGTTCCCGATTCAATAGATGAGTATAATTAGGAGGTTGTGAGAGAGAGGTGGCAGAGGTGGAGCAACTCCAGCGACAACCAGATCCCGAGATCGAGAACGACAAGAACGTGCGGGTTGGTGAGGCCCGGCGAGATCCTCTCTCCTCTTTGTGCTGGCCATGAGATTACCTTGGAGGTGGCTGGCTGGGCAGGTGCCGGGGGAGAGGAGATAGCCGCACTCTAGGTGGGAGTAGCGGCGGCTGGCTGGGAAGGTGCCGGGGAGAGGAGAGATCCGCACGCATGGTCTCTGGAGTGGCAGCTGGCCAGGCAGGAGCTGGTGGCGGCGGCACACACGGAGGATGCTAGGGTTTGGATCCAGGGTGTCGCCTGCAGTGCCGAGGGTTGAGGCCGCGACGAGTATGCTTCTTCTGGTGAGCCACCACATGTTGGATGCCCTTTGAACGGTCCAGATCAGGGCGAGATAGAGATCTGTGGGTCTTGCCTCCCAGGTTGTTTGGTTGTGGCAAAATACAAGTGGACAAGCCACGTATGCAAAAAAATGATATGTAGACATGACACACATACCCAATTGCTGATGTAGCCGACTAGTCATATCAATAACCCGAATTTAGACACTATGACAATTTAAATTCGTCATAATAGGCTACAAGTAAGCGCATAAGCTGTATTTTATAGATTATGACGATTTCATTCGATGAAATTACGACAATTCTGATACAAATCATCGTAAATATACAGGGTTTTGACCTCTTCAAATGGCGTATGACCTTATTGTGCAAAATCGTCATAGATCTATGACGATTTCATTCTCCGTCACTATAAGAAGGTCACAAGTAAACACATTTCTTGTAGTGTCGTCGTACTACGGAGGTGCATCTACTTGGGCACCATGGTATTGAGCCCCACTTAGGCCAAAAGATTAAGCTTGGGGGAGATATACCGACATCACACTCATCTATATATCATGTTCGGTCGATTCTTTGTATATCCATTGTTTCGCTTTGTTTTTTTTGGTTCTTGTTGCTTCTTTCTCGAAAAACAAAAAAATACCAAAAAAAAATTGTTGTTTCTCTTGGTTTGTTTATTTGTTTCTTTGCTTTAGTTTTCCTTAAAAGAAAAATCCAAAAAGATTTTGCTTTGCTTGGTTTGTTTTTGCTTTGCTTGTTTTTGCTTTGTTGGCTTATTTAAAAAATCGAAAACACCAAAAATATTTGTTGGTGTTCTTTGGTTTTGTGAGTTCTTTACAGAGTTCAGCCGTCCTTAGTGGATTTTGGGTTTCATGTTATTATTCAAGTCACACAAGTGAAGGGCAATAATGAAGATTAAGACAACTTGAGGAGTGGTAAGAGGCTGGTAACGAACTCTATTTGTTTCATTTTTGGACATATACTCATCATTGTGAGCATGCTTAGTCTGTTCATTGTAAGGAGTGTGTTAATGATGGATGCTTAGTACTTCTTTCTTGTCTATTATTAGATCTAGCTTGCTAATAGTTCGTAGCATTTCATATGAATGTTTGCTTGCATTGTTTTATTCATATTTTGGTATGATATTGTGGTATCCTCCTCTGAAAGTTTCATTTGAATCGACTTGGCACATGCTCACGCATGCATATGACTAATCAATAGTCAGTAAGCCTCGATGATTTATTTTTCCTCAGAGTTCTTGTATCACTTTCATGCCATAATTAGTCCTGTTTTGTTGCAAGCATGATTATGACAATTATTGCTCTCTCATTTGTCGCTGTCTCTCTATTGCTAGCCTTCACTTGCACTGAGTATGAGCTCTACCTGTGCTTCCAATTTCCCAAAGCCAATATTTCCAACTGTGTCCACCATACCTACCTATTAGCATCGTTTGCTATTTTAGTGCATATTCTATATGCCTTGTTTCCTTCCAAATAAAATGTTTGTCTGTTTTGGGAAAGTTAGTTAGTAAAGGTCTCACAAACTTGATGGCACACTTTATTCCTTGCATTTAATAATCTCGAACCATTGTGACCTGTCCATGAAAGTTATATTCTTGCAAATTATATGCTGGGAGTCAGCAAAACCGTGTGCTGCCATGGGGAACGCTTTCAACACTTTTTGGATATCCTATCCAGTTGATACTTTGCTCTTTTGTTTGCGGATGTCAATGGTGTGAAATAAAAGGGGACCTTGTGAGTTCATGTAGTATATATATTGTGTTAGAGAAACGCCTGTGCCGCTAGCCTAAGCCATGCCTAATCATGGTGGAAACTTGCAGCATAACCATAATGAGCATTCTTTGAAGCATCCTCAATAAAAAGCTATGCACATAGTACACGGGATAGATTTTGTATCATGTGCAAGGGGTACCCCGTTGGCGGTTCTCTATGATATGCATGTATGTACAATGACAAGAACTTGCAGGTGACCAAAGTTGAGTAGCATGCGGAGCGGCCCTCGTACTCAAGGGACATGGGATTTCCAGTTTATGGTATGTTAAGCATATAACTCACATTTGACCTCACTTTCACCTTAACCACATGAAAATGCCTATGATAGGGGCAATGAGATCTCAAAGCTAATGAGTACCCTCCTTTCAGCATTATGAAGCCTTTCAAACTTTTTAAAACCGTTTTCACAACCTTGTTGAGTCACCACTTATTCTATGAGCACCTTCTTGAGAGCATAGTTGTCATTCTTGTGTTTGTTCCAAAACGTGGTTAATTATGTCATGAATTTGATGCTTGTATCTCTGATATCTTTACTTCTAGTCTTCACTTGAACTTCATAGGTGTCTCGGCATTTATATTGTGCTCTACAAACAAAGGCAAGCGACACACCACTCTATCATACCTTACTATGAGCATTGCAATGTTGCTTATGTTTATGTTCCATGCTACTTATTATTATTGAGTTGGTTTCTCTTCATAGCTTGCAATTATTATTGAGTAGACTTGGTTGCATGCTTCTTATTATGAATGGTTTAAGCATCTACTCCTGTGCTGAGAATATATACATCATATGAAGCAAATGTGTTCGTGAAAGTTCTTTTATCGCACTCAGTTTTCAACTGAATTTCTTGAGGACAAGCAATAAGCTAAGCTTGGGGGAGTTGATACGTCCAAAACGTATCTACTTTCTCAAACACTTTTACTATTGTTTCTCCTCTAAACTTGTGTGATTTGGATACAACTAACATGGACTGACGCTGTTTTCAGCAGAATTACCTTGGTGTCTTGTTTTTTTGCAGAAAATCAACTATCAGGAAAAAGCCCAGAAAATATGCCAAAAATTATATTTCACCAGAAGACCCACGGAGCCAGAAGACGAGACGGAGAAGGGGCATGGGAGGACCACACCCCTGCTAAGCGTGGGCCCACCTCTGGCCGCGCCTAGGGGGTGCAGCCACCCCAGGCACCCCCTCGGCCTCCCTCTGCGCCTATAAGTTGCCTCTCGACATAAAAATCGAGGGGGGTTCGATAGTTTTCCAGAAAGAGTTCCGCTCCGCCACCGCCACCAGAAACCAAGATTCGGATCCAGAAACTCCATTCTGGCACCCTGCCGGGACGGGGAATTTGGAGAGGATCATCGCCATCGTCATCACCAATGCCTCTCCATCAACCATTGATGTTTTCCTCATCCATGAGTGAGTAATCCCCTGCTGTAGGATTGGGGATGGTTGGGATTGGATGAGTTCTATCATGTAATCGAATAAGATCTGTTAGGGCATAGTGCCTAGTATCTCTATTAGTGCTATTTGACTTTGTTGCAACTTGTTGTGCTTAATGCTTTTCACTAGGGCCCAGAGTGCCATGATCTCAGATCTAAACTTATTATTGAATCATTATGATAGTATTGTTTGTGATCTTATCTGCAAGTTGTGTACACATATCATTGTTCGGAACCAAAGGCCCCAAAGTGACAATAATTGGGATAATCGGAGGGGATGGTTGTGGTGTGAGGATCACATGTGTTCACAGAGTGTTAATGCTTTGCTCCGGTGCTCTATTAAAAGGAGCACCTTAATTTCCAGTAGTTCCCTAGAGGCCCCGCTGCCACGGGCTGGCTGGACAGAAGATTTTGTGCAAGTTCTCACTGCGAGCACGTATGACTATATTTGGACCACATGCCTAGGATTTTTTAGTACTTGGATGCTTATTATTATTTATCTGCAATGCCCTAGATCTTGAAGTTACATGTTTAGACTTGTCCATGCAACGCCCGTCCATCCATACCTATGCCTACCGCACTCGAATCCCACTGTTACCGTTACTGTTACTATTGCTCATGTTTTGCTGTTGCTGTTGCCTTGTTGTTGCTACTATCAAACTGTTACTACTAATAAACTTATGTGATCAAGAACTATTTCCAGGAGCAGCTGAATTGACAACTCAGTTGTTAAGGCTTGCAAGTATTCTTTGGCTCCCCATGTGTCGAATCAATAAATTGGGTAATACTACCCGCGAAGACTATTGTGATCCCCTACACTTGTGGGTCATCAGTAGGTTTGGCTTTTCTGGCTGCGGCGGTGTCGTGGTATTACCGACGAGTAATCCATGGAGGGGTCCTCACAGAGTGTGTTTAGAGAGGTGGAGGAAGGCGGCAAGTTGGCATGTACGAGGTAACACAGCTTACCTAGTTTCAGGTCCCACGACGGTGGCGGAACCCTACTCCTTCTATAAATCCCTATAAAGGCAATACGCCGAGTTACAGGGATTGGTTCGCTGTACAAGGTGTGTAAGTCGATGTGTCAAGTCGTGCCCTAAAGGCTCCCAGATGTTCGACTTATAAGGATGCTAGAACCTAGGGTTACAGGGAAAAGTCCTAGATGGACAAGTTATAGAGTTCTACACAAATACTAACTAGTGTTCGTGTCTTGCACTCCAAGGCTCCTGGTTGGTCGGTGACTACACCGTAGCCTTCCTTTATCAGGCATGGGCCTCCCTTATGGATCTATCTAACTAGGCCACCCAGCAGACCATGGGCCTTTCTACCAACTTTGGACCACCCGGGTTAGTCGTATTAGAGACATGCAATGGTTATACCCATTTAGCATATCCCCAACAGTAGCCCCCGGAGAACTCCAAGATCTTGCGCCATCTTGCCTTTTTAGTTTGAATTCTTTGTCTAGGTGATGCTGGTAATTCATCAAGCAATATCTTGTAGTCCTCTAAAGAACCCTGCAATATTCTCTGTCTTCAATACGTAAGTCATAGGATCACTGAGTCTTCCACCTTACTCTTCTCGTAGACAGATAGGATCCGTCTATGCTAGAATCTTCCGATGGGACTGTTCGTCTGCATTTATCAGTGAGATGACATAGGTCATAGCTTGTTTCGCCTCATAACTCACACATGCAAAAAACATGATAGAAATTTTCTCGCGCGAGAAATTCGAAAGGTCAAGCCGCGGCGGTGGGAACATGGCAAAATCTCCCCGCACGATCATGCACACGCTGTCCACGCGTCGAACGTTGGATTGTCTTGCACGAATCTTGATGTTGGGGCTATAAAGTTTTCATGGCTTAGGTAATTTTCTTTTTATCTTCATTCACTACCGCATCATCCTATTCCTCTCGCCAAGATTTTCCTTGAGCTCCTCGCGCACAGAGAAAACCCTAGCCCCTCTCCCAGCTTCCAGTCCATCTCCCCCTTGCCAATGGCCAGCAGCAACACCCCTTCATCAATGGCGGGGTCTGGCGAAGCTTCGGCCAAGCCCTCAAACACGATGCACGTCCTATTGGAGGGAGTGGTGGTGTCATGTTCCACGATGGTGGAATCCACTGGCAACAACCATATTCCAGCGGTGCTCAAGCCGTTGGAGGAGGAGACTGATTCCCATAAGGGGGAATGGCGCGGCTCGGACATCTCCGATGGCGATATCAAGGAGATGATCTCTGAAGGATATCTCCCGGCGATAAAGGATCTTGCCTGGCACGTGGGGCCGGCCGGCGAGGTGGTATCATATCCCCTAGTTGGATAAAAGATATACCTCAAAGCCTAGCTAGTGCACAGCATATCCCTGCCGATCTTCGACTTCTGCATCCAAGTCCTCCAGCACTTCCGGGTTTAACCTCAGAACCTGTCCCCCAATAGCATCCTAGCACTTAGCAACTATGTAGCTTTGTGTGAGGGGTACCTAGGGATTGTGTGAGGGGTACCTAGGTTTAACCTCAGAACCTGTCCCCTAGCCGGAGTGAGCAAGGAGGAGCTCAGTAACCGTGGAATAATTAGATTCAAGATCTGGCCTGGCCGACGGTTCCCCGACATTATGGGACATGAGTCCTGCAAGAACTAGCAACGTAGCTACTTCTACGGCCTAGATATTCCTCTGGCTGGCCGAGAAGGCACGTACCCGGACTTCATCGACGGGGCCACCAATGAAGCCACCACATGGAGGTCCCATGCCCTCCTTCCCTCCGACGACGAAGCCTCTCATGCCATAAGGCGGATTGAGTGGCTCGTTGACATGGGTCTGACCGGCTTGGACCTAGACATGTGCTAATTCATAAGGCAGATCCAGCCTCTGCAGCACCGCGAGAAGTTGATCTGTCAGTATACAAAGGACAGAAAAGATACCCTCCGGATTTTCGAGGACAACTTTTCCAGTGACTCCATCAAGCTCCGCCTCAAATACATCGTCAAGGTGAAGGACCGGAAGAGTGGCTTGGTCATCACCTATGACATGTTCAAGGATGACAAGTGCCCAAAGGTAACTTTCGCCTTTAACACATATGTCCGTCTAACACTTTTGATCACTTAACAGCTAGGGGACTTGGATGAATCCGACATGGATCCCCAATTATACGACCCCAAGATGAAGGAAGTCATTGTCGTGTTCGAAGATGACGTCCCGTTGGCACGAAAGCGGAAGATCTCCACCTCTGACGCTGCTGACAGAGGCAAGAAGAAGAAGACGGAGAGTGGAGTCTACAAGAAATCCACCGCCTCCCTGGAGGTGGAGAAAATAAAGTTAGTTGGCATCCCCTTGACCAAGGCTCAACTGTTGTGTAAGTCTCTTTTCCTCCGACATTGTCGCTTGCATTGCTTCTTCCTGTATTTATGCTTTCGTCACTTTGTACGTTTTAGGAAAAAGTCCAGTTTGAGTTTGAATAAGACCTCCAAGACTGCTGGGGCTTCTAAAAACATTCGTGATACCTTTGTCCAAGCTTCTTCCCTCCATCGCTCCTCCCACTCCTACTGTCAAATCCTCTGTCGTTCCTGTCGGATCTCCGACCACGGCGACATCTGAACCCTCCATCATGGAGGTGGACATCACTCCTTCTCAGGAGGTCCCAGATGTTGCCGAGATGGTCGTCATTCTCGATGATTAGGAGACACAGGAGAGTGCTGACCCACAAGTATAGGGGATGACAACAGTCTTCGAGGGTAGTATAACCCAATTTATTGATTCAACACAAGGGGAGCCAAAGAATATTTATAAGTCTTAACAACTGAGTTGTCAATTTAGCTGCACCTGGAAATAGTCTTGCTCACAGTAGTTTATCAGTAGCAACAGTTTTGTAGTAGCAATAGCAAAGTAAAAACAACAGTAAAACAAATCCAGTCGTAACAATAGTAGCAAACAACAGGGTTTGAGTGCGGTAGGCATAGGGATGGATGGACGGGCATTGCATGGACAAGAATATTCATGTAATATCAAGATCTAGGGCATTTGCAGATAAATAAGATAAAGCATCCAAGTACTAAACAATCATAGGCATGTGTTCCATATATAGTCATACGTGCTTGCAATGAGAATTTGCACAACATATTTTGTCCTGCCAGCCCATTGCAGCGCGGCCTCATGGGAATCTATTGGAAATTAAGGTACTCCTTTTAATAGAGTACCGGAGCAAATCATTAACACTCGTGAACACACATGATCCTCATATCATAGCCATTCCCTCCGGTTGTCCCAATTTCTGTCATTTCGGGGCCTTTGGTTCCGGATAATAACATGTGTAAACAACTTGTAGATAAGACCACAAACAATACTATCATCATGATTAAATAACATGTTCAGATATGAGATCATGGCACTCAGGCCCTTGTGACAATTATTAAGCATAACAAGTTGCAACAATGTCAAAAAGCACTAACAAAGATACTAGGCACCATGTCCTAACAATCTTATTCGATTACATGATAGATCTCATCCAATCCCTACCATCCCCGTAGCTTACACCAGGGGATTACTCACTCATGGATGGGGGAAACATGGATGGTTGATGGAGAGGCGTCGGTGATGATGATGGTGATGATCTCCTCTAATTCCTCGTCCCGACAGGGTGCCAGAACGGAGTTTCTGGTTCCGAATCGCGATTTATGGTGGTGGCGGTGCAACGGAACTCTATCTGGAAAAACGTTGAAACCTGTAACATCCTAGCATTTAGGAACCAACGAAGGGTAGATTTAGGAATTTGAAATATTGCATGCATTCATCTGTGAAAATGTGGGTAAATTTTTTGCCAAATAAAAACCTAAAGTGATCAAGGTTTCTTTCATACTTTGAGATTAGGTATAGTCTTGAAGGATGATTGTTATAGACTTTGATATGATCTTTGTGGACTTATGTGTTTTGGGAAATGAAATTTGAATTTAAAAATTTAGTGTTTTAATTATAATTCAAAAGAATTTTTGAATAATGTTTGAGTATTTGATTTAATTAATAATTAACCAGTAATAACTCAAACTTTATATAAAGAAATAAATTAAGAATAAGAATCTCCATTTCATAATTTTATTCAATAAATAAGTTACAAAAATGTAACTAATAAAAATCATCAACAATCTTTACAATAGCAAATAAATAAAGAATAATATTTCTTTATTGATAATAGTACAATCTTTATTACAAAATAATAAAATAAATAGTACAAAGAATAAATTAAAGATTACAATTGAATACGAGAGTTATTACAAGTGACTAATCTATAAAGAAAAATAAAAACCTAAACTATAGTCTTGATCTCCAAATCTGGTACCTGCAAAATAAAAAAAGAAACTCAAAAGAAAAAGAAGGTTAGGATTATAATTATTTTAATATCAGAGTTGATAGTGAAGTGCACTGTTCACCTTTTCATCATTGAGTATTTAAGGGGAAAGTACCACCAATATGAAAGAATGTATCTTTCATAATTTTAAGCCATAACTCAAATTAACAGTAAGGAGGGGCAAGTTTCACCAGCCAGGTAAAATGTAACTTGATAATAGTAACTCTAAAAATTCAGAACATATCCACAACTGTGCAGCAGGCACACAAGCAACACACACACCAAACTGCATGGCGTGTGCTGTCAGCACCACAACAACAGCACAACCAAACAAAACCATCAACATAGCCGTGGGAAACCAAACCCCACACCATTCCATTGTTCTTACACACCAAGAACAGCAGCCAGCAGGTAAACCCAGCCAAATCCAAGCTAAATCACACCAACCAAAACCCTGAATCACACCATCAAAATGGTGACATAAGGAGGGGGTAGGTCAGGTGGATAGCAAGACCAAGATTAAGCTATCAGGACCAGGAGGTGAAGGGCTAGATCAAGGACAAGCGAGGAGATGGAATACCAGGAGAGCATCAGATCAAGTTAGCACCAGATCAACCACAGGAAACCCCAACATCAAGTGACAGTGGTGAGTAAAATAGACCATCACATGATCCATCTGTCTAAGATTAGACAAGCGTATATGATCTATCTCTTACTCAAACTCTCAGAAAGCACCCAAGTGGGGTGAATCCATCCTTGAGATTTTAAACACTAAAAGCAATCAGAAAAGTATAAGGATCCAAGTAAGATCTCAGGACAACATCATAGATATAAGCAATCAAGCTATATTTATATTCAAAAATGAACAGAGCTAATATTTAAACGTCTAGGCACATCTCTATGACAAGATTAGCACCTTAGAATTTAATACTATGGATCTATACAAGTGATCAAGCCTACCATCATTTTTCCCAAACTTTGATTCAAGAAACAGTAGTTGGTGTCACTACCAGAACCATCCATATGAAGCAACTAGATAAAGGCTTAATCCCTAAACCTCATACCAACATCATGGGTCTTAGGGATTTAAGAAAAGGAGTTTCTACTTATCTTTAATGCCAAACTCATCTTAAGCTTGAACCAAATCAAACCAAGAAATAGAATCTAATCTTGTGTGCCATACAAATATGGTGTCACAAGAACAGTTCTACATTAATCAGGTTAAGCATTCAATCTTCATAGATTCAACCAACCAACTACAAATCATTTTCCTGTCATCACAGGAATCATAATTCAGAAAATCCCTATGTATATATTTACTATTTGAAACCATTTGATCTCAAACTACATATGAATACTTGAGACAATAGTGCTAATACAGTGACTTCATCACACAACACTCACTGTCATTAACAAAGAAATGACAGTGGTGTGTTATTAAACCACTAGATTCCCAAGTATTGCTTCTAGAGCAACATTACCATCTGACCATACCAAAATTAATCCATAGAATCATCTGATAAACCACTAGCCTCACCACAACTAATCATAAGAAGCAAGTCACAGCTAACAATTATTTAGAATGCTTAGGGATCATCAAAACTTGATCCCAATTCATCCAGTATTTAATCAACAGCAGGGTATGAAGCCTAAGTAGAACAAATCATCTTAATCAGGACAAGACAGTAACCAGAAAGGCCACTACCAACAGCTAGCATGGGATGGCCTAGCAAAGAGAGCACAAGAGGGTGAGGAACTACTTACCAGAGGTCCTCGCTATAGATTAGATGAGGAAGGAGAGGAGGCCGACGACCATGGAGGCACGGGGAGCACCCCCAGGGGCGCTGCAACCCACATATCGCCACGGCGGCGACCTTAGCCACGCTGGAGGCGAGGAACATCACCACGGTGCACGACAGCAACAGTGGCGTCAGGATCAACGCCAACCCCAAACCCTAGGGTTCGGTATGGCGTCGATATGGCCACATGAGAGCTCCAAGTCCAAATACAATTGGACGGGAGGGTAGAGCAGGGCCTACAACCTCATCCTGCACCACGGTGGTGGCCAGGGGGAGGTCCTGGCGGCCACGAATCATGACACGACCACGGGGTCGGGGAAGGAGAAGGAGAGAGGTGAGCTCAAGAGAGAGACAGAGAGTGATGGGCTCGGTTGGTCCAGGGACCCTTCGGGGTGGTTGTTTTGACTTTGCCTAATGGGCCACAAGGTCCAAATAAAACTAAGTTAAAATCCCAAATCTCTTAGAGCCTATTTTAATAATTGGAAAAGACCAAAATGCCCCTGAACTTAAATAAATTCTGGAAATTAAGATAATTCACAATAATCTAAACTATCCAAATAAATTAAGATATAAAATTTTAAACATATAATTTTTTTAATAATTTTGTAATTTAAATATTCCTTATGGAATTTTACAAAATTATTGAAAGATGATAAAAATAAATAAAACTCACTTTCATTATATATTAATATTGTAGTATTTTAGAAAAATACTAAACAGATATTTAATGTCAATTTTTGGTATTTAATGATAATTCTTAAAGGAATTATTATTTAAATAAAAAGCAAGTAAATTAAAATAAAATAAAAGAATACGATATTCAATAAATATTAAAAATTAATATTTATAAATTCTTTGTCATTAAAAGAATTTTTATAATTTAAATAAATGGGGAAGAATACATATAGAGCTAAATGATGCATTACATTACTTTCCATAATCATTTTGCTTCTTTAAATATTGTCCTTACCGGGCAATAATGATGTTTTTGTAGACATAGAAGCTCAAGGTCCAGTGCAAGCATCAGACTTCACTACCTTGCCATCACAAGGCATGTTCATCACTTGGTCATATCCTTTGAAGAGTCTTTACCAAAGTATTTGCAAATTGTGTGTTATCATAATACTCCAAAGAAATAAAATATCATTTTCACAAATCAAGTAATCATAGATATCATCCTAAGTGATGATATAATGGAGCAATGGAACTTAGGGTTCTACTTGCAATAAAAACGATCAATTATGGACTTAATAACCCCTGACATCAGTGATTCTAGCGCCGTATATTACGCGTTAGCCATGAGATTTGGAATGGGACAAAGAAGTCAGCTGTATCTTCTTCCTCTCGCATGAAGCCGGATGTGAAGGTCGTGGCTGTTATCCTTGTAGAATGCATATTAACTGGTAATTCATAGAGGATATGCAGCATATGGGTGGGAACCCTCATCGTCCCATGATAGTTCTGGCATCTAACGGTTTGTACAAACCATTGTCGTAATTCATTATGTGGGCATGGTGTACACCAAGGAGGCATGTGAGGTCGCGAAGGGGGCAGTGATTGGCTTGGACCAACTACTAGGCCCCACATCATGGAATTGTGGACAGGAAAGTACGCTCGGTTGTGCAACAAGGAGTTGATCTCTCATGGGTAAAGTAACGCACCTCTACAGAGTGTAAGAATTGTAACTTCTTACTCCTTGTTCCAGGAAGGAGCTACGAATGCGGTAGGAAAGGAACTCCATGAAAGTTCTGGTCAACCTGTGAAGGCTGATGGTCATAGATTTTCATAATAAAACCAATCTTTGAAGAAAGATTTACGAAAACTGCATAGTACCAAGGACTTATAGTCCGAGGTGGTAGTTAGGGCATCAAACTTCCCACCTTGCATATAATGAACTTGTTGGGTAATGCTGTTACTCATCCTTTCCTTTGATTCCTTGCTTAGACTCTGAGGATCCCAAAGATGTGCCAATGTATGCAACCGAATGTCAAGAATATGTGTTCTACGAGGAGCCTGGCCTGTCAGGAGGTGTTGAAGGAGTGGATTACGAAATTCGCTATGGTGTGGATGATAACGAGTCCAACTAAGTATCCTAGTTAGTAGTAACCAACGGATCTGAGCAGCATGAAATCTATAGAATAAGTTGCTGAGCTCAACCCCTAGTCGGAGTTGCTACTTTTAAATTCCGCTGAAACACCTTATATTTTGGTTTGTAAGTTGAAACCTTTTGAAGTCTTGAACTTCTGGTATTGTAATAATAATAATGTGTGAATGTTTGTAATATGGACCCGTAATGTTTCTATTGTACCACTCTGAGGGATGTGATATTTACGGAACGGTGTTCTGTGGGTGTCATGTCAACGACTATAGTGTACTACACATGCAGTGGTATGCTAGGTCACCGCAGTTGGTATCAGAGCAAATTTCTTTGACCTTAGGTTGGAAACCAAGTAAAGGGTATTACCTGTAGGAGAGTGTAGCAACGATAAAGAATTCTCTAAAAGTAATATATTGGGTATTCAAATGAGAATATTCTGTTATATGTTTTAGTGCGATAACTCTTTGTTAGGATGCAATATATTATTAGTTACTAATCAAAACTATTTTTCTGATATACAGAGCTATGGCACCAAAGTTTCCCAAAAAGACTTTGGTAAGGAAATAGCAGACTCTTGATGATTATAAAGGATCATTCACAAACCAACTTCGTCAACTTCTAAAGATTTTTAGTTGTCCAACTAGAATTCAAGTGAACACTATAACCTACTATGATGGTCGGATATTATCCAAGTATCGTGTGAGTATCCAACTTCCAGAGGATCTTGGGTTATATCACGATCTACCTATAGGTGAAGGTAGGAGTAACTTAGTAGTATATCATGTTGCTGTTGTGGAGGCGATAGCCAATATCCGGGAGTATAAAGCCAAGGAGTTAGAAGGTAGCACATTTTCTGTGATACCTCATGATTCTATAAACTCGGAGCCTATACCGGATCATCTTACTTTGGTTAAGAAGCATCCTAAGTTAGCTTCCAAGTTTATGGATAGATACCGAACACTCGTTGCGTCTTCGTATAAAACACATCAAGTGATTGTCGAAGATAAAAAAGACATGTTAGAGGATCTAACTGATCCGGAAAGGAGGAAGCAGTTAGCAATCCAGTTGGAAAAGGAAGCAAGTATTAGTAGTGCAATACCTATCTTTAAGGATATACCTATAGATCCTGAATCTTTTATACCATATCCTTATTCACCAAGTCCTGAACCTATACATGATCCTACTATGGATACGAGGTATGCAGTACCACATGGTTCAGAGGGTGGTTCTGATTCAGAACTTCCTATTGAGAATTCTGATGGTTGGAGAAGGGGATCATATGAAGGATCTTACGAACACCAGATGTCCATAGATGGTTCTGACAGAAATGTTGGACAATCTAGCTGGATGGGTGCAAGAATTAAACCTAGTAATAGTAAAAGAAATGCCATGTCGATAGACACTCAGGATGAAGAAGAATATCCTGAGGAGATAGTGTTTGAATCATCAACATCTTCTTCAAACCCAGGGAATATACATTATCCATTGTTTAACTATCTTGCCCAAAGGAGCATCTGGGAAGCAGCAGGATCTCCGTATCCTGTTGACAACTCAAGGAATGAAGCTCAGGAGATGCAAGCAGGACATAATGTTGAATATGTTGCTTAAGACTTTTCAGCTGAGCTGGAGGGTGTCAATGCACTCAGGTTGAGTAATGACTCAAGTCCTAACACTTCAGATACTAAGTATGTTCCTTCTGGAAGGCCATTTGTTTCACAAACTGTGCGACGAATGACACGTCATCACGGTTGGACATCAGGCATTTATGATGAGCGTAGTTACTACTAGAAGTAGGCAACTAGTTAGCAATATCAAGTACCGTGTATTGTACTCCAAGAAATAAGATAGTTAGATAACTAAGGTAGTGTTGTGATTATACCTATATGGTATATGTTGTAATGACTTTGTATTATTATGATACTATGTATAATATGTGAAATGCATATTTGGATTTTCTTTGGACCTTCATTGTGTGACTAGTTCTGTGCGTAAAGTCGAGCTCAGAACACATGTGCATGATGTAATTATGAGTATTCACTTTATGTTGCAGGACTAGAGGGTCATGGATACGGGTGTAGAAATCGAAACTGAGCAGCAGTGGATGGAACGAGAGGCCAAGGAGAAGGCCAATGCAGATGCAGCAAATCAGGGAGCATTGCCACCACCACCACCAATGAGGCCGTTAATGGAGCAGAATTTTATGCAGTGTATGCAAATGATGCAAGAGACCCAGAACAATTTCATGGAAGAGTTTCTGGGACGAGCAAATCAGAGGGCACCTGAAGGTGGAGGACTAAGTCTTTCTAACTTCCAGAACGCAAGGCCGTTACCTTTTGCATCAGCTCCTGAACCAATGGATGCAGAAGATTGTCTAGCAGATACAGAAAGAAAGCTGAAGACTGTAGGTTGCAATGACGAGGAGAAATTGAGGTATGCAACTCATCTTACATTGGACTGCTGACATCATGGTGGGAGAATCAGTTGGCCATGCAACAACCAGGAAGGGAGTTCACCTGGGAGGAGTTCAAGTAGAGATTCCGTGAATATCATGTTCCGGAAAGTGTTATGGAGTTGAAGCGACGAGAATTTGAGGAGCTTTAGCAGGGATATACTAGTGTCATGAAGTATATCCGGGAGTTTAGTCAACTATCTCGCTATGCTGAGGAGGATGTTAACACGGAAGAGAAGCGAAAGAAACGTTTCCTGTGTGGGTTAAACCCATTTGTGAAAATGCAGCTAAGGTTAGCTAATAAGAAAACTTATCAGCAGTTGCTGGATGCAGCCATTACTTTCGAAGATGATTATAAGAATGTCCAAGAGGATAGGAGGAAGAGAGCCAAGAAGGATACCAAGAGTATTCAGGCAAGTAAACCTAAACCCAATCTGGAGTTCAAACCTCGGAACAAGAACTATGGTAACAATAACAATAACAAGGGCACTGGTGGAAATCAATCCAATCCTAGAAGGAATGTTATTTGTAACAACTATGGGATTCCAGGGCATTTCCAGAGGGAATGCAAGAAGCATGTAGTGATCTGTTATGGTTGTGGTCAGAAGGGGCATATCAAGCCTGATTGTCCGAGCAAACCACCAAGAGGTTGGCCTACCAAGGGAGGAGGAAAAGCCAGTGGAGGAAATGGACATCCCAATAAATAAAGGAGGAAATAATGGCAAGAACAACAATGACAAGAGGAATAGACCTACCGGGAAGCTAAATTGCGCAACCCTAGAGGAGGTGGATAATTCGGAGCATGCAGTGATAGGTACGCTCAATATCCTTACCAATCCCGGAAAATTTCTATTTGATATTGGTGCAACTACTTTATTCACTTCTGAAGAATTCTATGATAAGTTCGGGATTAGAAGGGCAACATTAGAAAACCCTATGACCATAGTGACGGCAGGGGAAATGTGATTGTACGCCACATTAAACAAGATCAGGTTATCTCGATCTGTGGTTGTACATATTTTGCAGACCACTATGTGATTCCTTTGAAGGGAATTGAGGTAGTGCTGGGTATGGACTAGATGATGGAGCATGGGGCTCAGATAAATTGTGAGGAGAAAATTGTCTCAACCAAAACTCCAAGTGGAGCAAGGATAGTTTACCAAGCAGATAAGCACAGTCATATCATGGTGGATCTCCAATTGAACTCGATGAAAGAGGTGAAATTGGAAGAGATTTCTATAGTAAATTATTTTCAAGATGTTTTTCCAGCAGAGCTACCGGGAATGCCACCAGATCAGGAGATAGAGTTCACTATTGATCTAATTCCTGGTACAGCACCTCAAGCACCATATAAGATGGGACCCAAAGAGTTAAAAGAACTCAAGGAGCAAATTGATGAGTTAGCTAGAAAAGGATTTATTCAGGAAAGTATATCTCCATGGGGAACACCAGTAATCTTTGTGGATAAGAGGGATGGTGGAAGAAGGATGTGTGGTGATTATAGAAATCTGAACAACGTTACCATCAAGAATAAGTATCCTTTACCAAGGATTCAAGATTTGATTTTTCAAGTGAAAGGAGCCAGCG
Organism: Avena longiglumis; assembly: GCA_030063025.1. Taxonomy (NCBI): domain Eukaryota; kingdom Viridiplantae; phylum Streptophyta; class Magnoliopsida; order Poales; family Poaceae; genus Avena; species Avena longiglumis. The sequence goes on along the minus strand of CP125977.1, from coordinate 152,722,485 downwards.
TATTTTCAAAGATCGACTTAAGATCTGGATACCATCAAATAAAAATCAAACCTGAAGATGTTCCAAAGACAACATTTGTCTCAAGATATGGACACCATGAATACCTGGTTGTACCATTTAGTTTGACCAATGCACCAGCAATATTCATGAATCTGATAAACGAAATCTTTATGCCATATCTGGATAAGTTTGTCATAGTTTTTATTGATGATATCCTGATTTATTCCAAGGATAAGGAAGAGCATGCTGATCATTTGAGAATAGAATTGCAGACACTAAGGGAACATAAACTTTATGCTAAGTTCAGTAAGTGCGAATTTTGGCTAGATGAGGTAGAATTCCTCGGCCATGTGATCAGTAAAGATGGAATTGCTGTAAATCCATCTAAGGTTCAGTCAGTACTAGAGTGGACTGCACCGACCAATGTGAAGCAAATTCGAGGTTTCTTAGGAATGGCTGGTTATTATCGAAGATTCATTGAAGCTTTCTCCAAAATAGCTGGACCAATGACCAAATTGTTAAGAAATAATACACCATTCAGATGGGATGAGAAGTGTGAAGCAAGTTTTTAGGAGTTGAAGACTAGGTTAACCACAACTCCAATCTTAGCAGTTCCTAAAACAGGGAAAGACTTTACAGTATACTGTGACGCATCTAAAGAAGGTTTGGGTTGCGTGTTAATGCAAGATCAGAAGGTGATTGCTTATGGTTCAAGACAACTGAAACGACATGAAGTCAACTATCCAACTCATGATTTAGAGTTAGCAGTAGTGGTTTTTGCGCTAAAAGGATGGAGGCATTTTCTTTACGTAGACAGATGTGAGTTATACACTGACCATAAAAGTCTCAAATATTTCTTCACTCAAAAGGAATTGAATATGCCACAGATGCGTTGGTTAGAACTAATCAAAGATTATGATTTAACAATCAAATATACTCTAGGGAAAGCAAATGTTGTAGCTGATGCTGTAAGCAGAAAGAGTGCAGACATTCAGCCTAGCAATAGGGAACTACCAAAATAGTTACAAATGGACTTGGAAAGATTAGAGCTTGTGCATTAGATTTTGGAGGTACATGGGAAGATCATCTACCATTGGCAGAATTTTCTGATAATAATAGCCATCAGAGTAGTCTGAAGGTAGCTCCATATCAGGTTCTGTATGTAAGGAAGTGTAGATCACCAATATGTTGGTATGAGCCTAGAAGCAGCAAGGAGTTTGCACCAAAATATATCAAGGAAAGACAAGATATCATTGATAAGATGAGGGATAGCCTGAAAATAGCCCAGAGTAGGCCGAAAAATTATGCTGATCAAAGTCGAAGATCATGGCATCCAGAAGTGGGAGACATGGTATATTTGAAAGTAAGTCCAATGAAAGGGGTAAAAAGGTAAGGAGTTAAAGGAAAATTGAGTCCAAGATATATTGGACCATTCAAGATATTGAGTCAAAACAGAACTATAGCTTATTCTTTAAAGTTACCATCAACATTGGCTCAAGTGCATAATGTTTTCCATGTGTCACAACTTCGTAAATGTTTGAAAGTTCTAGATGATGCAATCACACATCAGGAGATAGAACTACAAGCAGACTTGACCTATATTGAAAATCCCTATAAAATTTTGGAAGAAAACTGGAAAAGGTTGAGGAATAGAGAAATCAAATATTGCAAAGTACAGTGGGAACTTCACCCTGAAAGGGAAGCCACTTGGGAGTAATAAGAAGATTTAAGAAAATCCTATCCAGCACTATTCAGGTACACTTCATCAAACTTCAGGATGAAGTTTAATTTAAGGGGGGGAGTCTGTAACATCCCAGCATTTAGCAACTAACGAAGGGTAGATTTAGGAATTTTAAATGTTGCATGCATTCATCTGTGAAAATTTGGGTAAATGTTTCGCCAAATAAAAACCTAAAGTGATCAAGGTTTCTTTTGTTGGGAATATGCCCTAGAGGCAATCATGTATGATGATGTTTTCCCATTGTATTCATAAAGATATTAAGTTGTCCTTGTATAAACATCTGATGTGTATCATTGAATATGTGATTTGGTTGTGGAACTATACATTCATGTTGTTTGTACTAAATATCCTTGGTGATCGAGGTTGTGATGGACACACAACTTAGACCAATGTGAAAGTAGGCTTGATGACTCGGTTCCACTTATCATGGGCATGGTGATGCCATTCCGACTTACACAGACTCAGCTAAAGAGTTTAGCGAGTCGGATTGACCCATATTGAGGTACAACGAACAAGTAGTCATTTGTATATCTCAATCAATGTAATCCTTAGACCTGAGGTTGTTGCATAGTCCGAGTTGAGGATCACCGACTTAGGTTCTGTCAAACGCTGATCCGAATGGCGGCGGTTGTAAAGCGAGTTCGGTCGAGAATCAAGCTGCGTTATGTGAATAACCAAGATAGGATTTTGCCCCTCCACTCGGAGGGATATTCTCCGGGCCCTCTCGGAAGATATGATTCAGAAAGCATGGCCATGCACGACTCGGTTAAGTGTTAACCGAGGCGGTCAACTAAGAGTTAGTCAGGTGAATCACTTATCTCGGATCGAGAAGAGAGCCAGACTATTTAAGGGATGACAAATATTCGCCTACAGTCTGACAAGGCATATCGTGAGGCAAAAGGGACTCGGACGTAAGTCGCATTGGAAAGGTAAGTCGTCATGACTCATTGGTAATTGGGAGTCGACACGTTCTGCTAGGAGCCGCTGCCGACTGATCGATTGTGAGTCAGACTCCAATCGTGTCTGAGTAACCAAGAGCCTGCCGGGTCACACACTTAAGAGCGGGAGCAAGTTCGGATTGGATCTGAACCAAAAATCTGGTTGGGTTGGACCCGGGCCAGATTAGGACTGAGTTAGTGAGTCAGACTCGCGGTGACTAGTGTTATATGGGCTTTAGTGAATGGGCCACGCGAGCAGAGCCCACGTTCACTCCCTATATATAGTGGAGCACAACAACCCAGAAGGGTTAATCGTTGTTCGGTTAGGTCATTCCATGTGTTGGAAACCCTACCTCCATAGCAGTCCTGCCGTCGATACGAACCTAGCAGTTCGCTGCCGGTGCTCCTCCTTGTATGTGTGGATACCAGCAGAGGTGTTGTACGATCAGCACCAGGACGATCGCATCGCGAAGGACTGCACTGCATCAACTGACGCGCTTCATCAGTAATCCGCAACTGCGCGTCTAGTCGTAAACCTCGGCTAGATCTTGGGATCACCACGTTAGAGGAAAAAGTTTTGTTTTATCTCTACGTGGCCCAATAGTGGTATCAGAGCGATAGATTCTGGTTTTAGGCTCGAGATCTCGCATATGTGATATGCGGTTGGCTGTAGATGAGATCTATGTGCTGTTTTGGTGGTCGATCTATGAGATAGATCGGTTTTGTACGATGTTGATTGGATCAACTGTACTTGGGGAATGGTAGATCTGATTTCCGTGATCATACATCTAAGGTCGTGGAACAACATACCCCTACCGGTCGTCTTCCGCCATCGGGGTGGACTGTGACACATAAATCCAAAGGCAGTGATCAAAGATCAAAAAGTTTGATCGAATCGAAACAATGGTCGGAATCCATGTCCGGGTCGTAGATGAGATCTACATTTTTGCATAACTTGTTTTTGGAGGAACTTGTGAATGGTATGGTTCATGTGCATGTGATGTATGTGTGTAATACATACGTGATTTGCGAATCACGGGTTTTGTCAGCCGGCTGGAGCCTAGGTGTTGTCATTTTATTGTATAACGACCTGCATGTCGGATTATCCTTGTAATTTACTTTACTAAGCTAGTGTAGCTGTTTGGATAACCCGGAAGGCATGCAAGGCGTTATACATGTCGGCGACATGGAGTAAGACGGCAATTGACAAGAGTTGGCACGAGTCGGATTACAGGCTTTGTGGAGATGGAGATCGCCATGAAGAGGGACATACCATTTCACATTTTAATTGCTTTATTTTGTGTTATTGTTATGTCTCTGTTTTACCTCTATCAGATACTCGGTAAAATTTAATCCCTCAAAGAAGGTCTAGTAGGTTTTCCCGCCAGTGTTTGCACCATCATAAGTCGGACATTTTTGGTAGTGGGCTCATAAAATTGAGGTGCTGCCAATTCTTTCCGACTAGGTGGGTTCGAGTCGGACTCTTACTGCAGAAACACTCGGTAAGCTAGACGGGTCAATCACAACGGTTGTGGGGGTCGGGGAAAAGTTGGATGGGAGTCGGGGCATGTGATGCCACCCTTCCAACAGGAGTCGTATGAGATACGATTGGCAAGGAGTTGTCTACCTAGATCACTTGGCGGCTAGCGGTGATGCTAAAGATCACTAGACGACTTGCTTATTTAGGGTCCTGAATCACTAAGTAACCATCAGAGGGGTGTTGGTTCTAGTGGGAGCATAAAATATTAAAATGTTTAATATGCTTGCTCTTTTATGAATACATGTCTTAAGTGGTTTGCGTATTTTCTGTTGTAGATCATGGCACCAAGTAGCAGTCACTCTCAAATGTCCGGTTTTGCATTGAGAACCATTCTTGAAAAAGATAAACTGAACGACAATAATTTTACCAACTGGTATCGAAATCTGAGAATTGTTCTCAAACAAGAAAATAAGGACCATGTCCTAGACAACCCACTTCGGATGAGCGAATGAGAATCATTGTCGCTGCCACCAATGCCTACCGTCGGGATAAGGATGAGTCCACGGATATTAGCTGTCTTATGCTTGATCACATGGAACCGGACTTGCAAAAGCAGTTCGAGAATGTTGAGGCCTACGATATGATCGAAAGCCTCAAAAGTATGTTCCAGGCTCAGGCGAAGACTAAGAGGTATCAAGTATCTCAGGCTTTGCTAAGTTGCAAGCTTAAGGATGGTAATCCACTGAGTTCGCATGCGATCAAAATGGTTGGTTACATGTAGTCTTTGGAGAGTCTTGGCTACCCCATTAGCGAAGAGTTCGCTACATATATAATTCTAAACTCTCTTCCTAGTGCATATGGGCAGTTCATTTTGAACTAACACATGCATGGTATGGATAAGAAGCTCATTGAATTGCATGGGATGCTCAAGCAGGCAGAGGAGGATCTCAAGAAGGGCACCTGTCAAGTGTTGATGGTGCAGAATAAGGCTAAGTTCAAGAAGCGTTCTTGGACTAAGAAGAAGGCTAAGTCAGGAGGAAAGCAAGCTCAGGACCTGGTCCCAAGCTCTTCCTCAGGGACTAAGCCATCTCCTTCAGCCGGATCCACTTGCTTCTATTGCAAGGCGAATGGCCACTGGAAGAGGAACTGCAGCAAGTATTTGGCCGACAAAGCCAAGAGTGGAGGTATGACTTCTGACTCAGGTACACTTGTTTGCAATGTTATAGACAGATATCTTGCTGATGCACCTAATAGTTCTTGGGTATATGATACCGGATCAGTTATTCACATCTGCAACTCGTTGCAGGGACTGGTAAGAACTAGGAGCATGGCAAGAGGCGAGGTTGATATTCGAGTCGGCAACAAACCAAGAGTTGCTGCGTTGGAAGTCGGCACGATGCAACTTCATTTACCTTCTGGATTCAATATGGAACTGAATAATTGTTATTATGTTTCAATGCTGTCATGGTATTGACGACGAGTACGCCATGGAGGGGTCCTCACAGTGCGTGTTTAGAAACGTGGGGGAAGGCGGACGGTTAACGGGTACGAGGTAACACAGCTTACCCAGGTTCAGATCCCATGAATCCTACTCCTGCTATAAATCACTATAAGGGCAATACGCTGAGTCATAGAGATAGGTTCGCTGTGCGAGGTTGTCTAAAGTTGTAAGTTATCATTCCTTAAAGGCTCCCATAGGCCCGACTTATATAGTCGTCAGGTCCTAGGGTTACAGGGAAAAGTCCTAGCCGGACAGGTTATAGAGTCCTACACCGTCTATTACTAGTCTTGTGGATCTTGCACTCCAAGGCTCCGGCTACGTTGGTGACTCCAACCGTAGCCTTCCTTTATCCAGCATGGGCCTCCCTTCTGGATCCATCTAACTAGGCCGCCCAGCAGGCCATGGGCCATGCTACCAACTATGGGCCACCCGGGTTATCCGGATAGGAGACATGCTACGAGGATACCCATATAGCATATCCCCAACAGTAGCCCCCGGAGAACTCCGAGATCTTGTGCCGTCTTTCCTCTTCGTGTGGAATGCTCCGTCTAGATGGATGTCGGCAAATCGTCAAGCAATATCTTGTAGTCCTCCCAAACAACCCTGCAACTTTTTCTCCGTCTTCAACACGTAAGTCGGAGAAATACTAAATCTTCCATCGTACTCTTTCGTAGCCGGACTGGATCTTTCCATGCCGGAATCTTCTGATGTGATGGCTCATCTGCCTATGTCAGCTAGGGCAATGTAGGCTTAGGTCAGCGAGGCCTCGTAACTCACACATGCAGAGAATGCAATCATGTCCGATTTTCCCGCATGAGCGATACAAACCGTTGGCGGCGATGGTTGGAGACGTGGCAAAATTTCCGCGCACGTTTGCGAACACGTCGTCTACACGGCAACCGTCCGATCAAGCTGCACGAATCTTGACGCTGGAGATGATAAATAGTAACCGTGGTGGAATTTCTACCTTTTACCTCATTCTCTCCTCGCATCATCTTCTTCCTCCAGCGCGTGCCTCCTCAAGCTCTCCGCCCAAAAATCGCAAAAAGCCATAGCCTCAATCCGCACCAGTCACCTCCAACCTCTCTCCATGGCCAGCAGCAGCACCTCTCCTTCCATGGGCGGCGTCGAGCGAAGCCGCGGTGAAGCCGGCGAGATCTATCGTCGTGTCCCCAGAGGGCTTGGTCATCCCCGCCTCGACGGTGATTGAGTCTACCGGCGGCGACCATAATCCAGCGGCGCTGGTGCCGTTGGAGGAGGAATTGGATTCACACAAGGGCGACTGGCGCGGCTGAGAGATCACCAACCGTAATATCGAGGAGCTGATCGTCGAGGGCTACCTCCCTGCGATGGAGGGGCTCGCCTGGCGGGCGGCGCCGGCCGGCGAGGTGACACCTTCTCCCCAAGCCGGAGAAAAAGTATACCTTAAATCCCAACTGGTACGCGGCGTCTCCCTGCCCATATCCAATTTCTTCCTCTCCGTCTTAAATCACTATAGAGTCCAGCCCCAGAACCTTTCTCCCAACAGTATCTTAGCGCTTAGCAACTACGCGACGCTCTGCGAGGGTTACTTAGGGATAAAGCCAAGGCTAGACTTCTTTGTGTATTTCTTCACCGTCAAATGTGAAGCCAGAGCCAGTAAGGAAGAACTTAGGAATTGCGGCACCATAAGCTTCAAGATCCGTCTTGGCCAGTGGTTCCCCGACATTGTCGGTCACGAGTCCTGCAAAAACTGGCAGCGTACTTACTTCTACGGCCCAGATATCCCTCTGGCCGGCCGCCAAGTAACATACCCGGAGCCGCCGCTGAAGCCTCGTCATGGAGATCCCAGGCCTCCCTTCCCTCCGACCTCGATGCTTCCCGTGCCATAAGGTGGATATAATGGTTCATAGAGACGGGATTGACCGGCTTGGACCTAGCCATGTGCTGGTTCATCAGGTGAATCCAACCTCTGCAGCACCGCACGAAGCTCATGCATGAGTATACCAGCGATAAAAGGGATAGCCTTCGCATCTCCCTGGAAAACTTCTCGAGTGACTCCGTCAAGCTCCGCCTTAAGGACATTGTCAAGGTGAAGGACAAGAAGCGTGACTTCACCATCACCTACGACATGTTCGTAGACGGCAAGTGCCCAAAGGTAGTTTATTTATTTTCCGTATATGAAAAATACTCCAGTTCTTCCGTCTTGCAAATGTCATCTCATCTAACACGGTGACTTCTCACTTAACAGCTTAGTGACATAAATGAGGACAGCATGGCTCCTCAAATCTATGATCCAAAGCTGAAGGAAGTCACCATCGTGTCTGACGACGATGCTCTGTTGGCACAAAGGCGGAAGATCTCCACCTCTGACTCTGCCGACGGAGGCAAGAAGAAGAACACGGAGGGTGGAGCCTCCAATAAAACTACCGCCGCCCTAGAGGCGGAAAAGAGAAAAGTTACCCGGATCCCCTTTGCCAAAGAACCCCCACTTGTGTAAGCTTCTTTCTTCCCGACATTGTCTATTTATCTGTCTTGCTCCTGTACTTATGCATTTTTGCACCTTTCAGGAAGAAAGCCAGGACCAGCCTGAAGAAGACCTCCAAATTGGGGGCTTCTAGAACCATCAAGGACATGCTGCATCGCGACGCATCTCCCTCCATCGCCCCTGCCACTCCCTCCGTCAAGACCTCATCTGCCCCGACAAGATCACATGTTAAGGAGGTATCTGGCCCTTCTGCCATGGAAGTGGACTCAGGTACCTGTACCGAGGTTGTTGTCGTCGGCGAGCAGGCGATGCAGGAGAGTGCCGCCCACCAAATGGCTGAAGCTCCGGCTAAGGATGCCATCGGTGGCGGTAAGGCGGTGGTGGAAGCAGGTACTTCTGTCGTTGGCGGCGCCCCCGCACCCAAGAAAACCATAACCTATCCAAAGATAGTCTATCCGGTACTTACACCGGGTAGCACTGCTCTGGTCCCTGGTGCGACGCCGACATCTCCGACATGCGGTCTAGAGGAGCTCCGCCGACAAGCAGAAATCTTGCAAGGAAACAGTGAATCCTTTGGCAAGCTATTGGCTGAGAGTGCTACAAACCTCAAGATCATTGCACTTGTAAGTTTTATTTGCCTTTTTCATTTCATATGAGTATCCCACTGTAGCCCCTGAGGATGTAGACGGAAAACCATAGGTCTTTGCATCTACATGCTCTAAGAGTGATTAAGTTAGAAAACCTCTCGTTGTATCCCCCAAGCATGTAGGTGGAATGAATTATTCCGGTTAGATGCTTTTAAGAGTAGCATATGCAGTGTTTTATAAATTTCAATACTGTAGCCCCCAAGCCTCTAGTTGTAACTGAATTAGTTCCGACTAGATGCTTAAAGAAAAGCTAAGCATACATCCGAGTTAAAAAACTTTATACTGTAGCCCCCAAGCTTCTAATCGAAAACTAAATTAGTTCTGACTAGATGCTTAAAGAAAAGCTAAGCATAATGCTAAGTCAAAAATTCCCGCTGTAGCCCCCGAGTGTCTAGGTGGAAAATTTCCGGCTAGATGCTCCAAGCAGACCAAACAGCGTTTTAACTTTGACCTTTTTCACACAGAATGAGAGTGCTCGGAGGGGCATGGCCAACGACAAGTACCAGAATATGCGCGCAGATTTGGAAGCTGAAAAGGGTAAAGCTGCCTTCTTGAAGGAACAGATCACCAAGAGCAAGCGTCTATTTTCTTTTTCGCATTCCGACTTGGTTTTGTGCCCATATTCTCCGAGTACTCACTTTGTACTTTGCTTTCGCCGACTTGCAGAAACCATTGCCAAGGCCAAGAATATTGTCGAGCAATCCAAGCACATTCAAGAGCTGGATAGCGAGAACAAAATTCTTAAGCAGGAGAGGAAGGACATGCTAAAAATGCATGAGGAGTTAATGAAGGCCCTGCAGGACTCCGCCACCGAGGAAATCAATCGCTTGAAGGAGGATATCTCTATCTTAAGAGATCAGAAGCAAGCTGCCGATGAGCAGAATCAATGCCATAGTGAGGCGTATAAGATCCTCCAACAAGAGAAAGAATCCTTGGCGGACACCCTCTGGCAAGCTGAGGCCAGCATCTTCAGTAAGTTTTCTCCGTCTTGGATTTCTGTAGTCTGGGTACTCTGAATTGTTGAACTCATGCACTCCGTGTCAGAATTTGCAGATCCTATGGGTTTAACCCGATCGCCTCCTCCATCCAAGGAATGCATGGTTCTTGCCGGCAACTTCATCAACACCGCCATCACGCAAGCTAAGGTGATCGCCAAGCCCCTCCAGATAAATATCAAGGTATCGGACTCCATGGCGAAGTACTCAGAGATTCTGCGCCGAGACCCTGAGCGTATCACAAGCAGGAAGGCTTCATGTGCACGGGCTGGCGCAAGGATGGCGCTGTCAATGGTGAAGGCACACTATGAAGATGTCGACATCGACACGGTGACCTCTGGCATTCCCGACGTAGACGATGATGGCAAAGAGATTAACCATGAATCCATCTTGTCGTCACTCGCGGGTTATGACACCAGTGTTGCCGACTTGGTCGACATCAACGTCTTCGTGCCGATGAACACAATCGATGGCGGAAACCAAAGCTCCTCCGAGTCTCTTCACACCGCCGACTTCGAGGGTGACTCTCCTGCTGGTGATGACGCTGCTTCTAAGTCTCATGCGCCAAAGGAATGAAGAACAACTTTGTAATATTTGTTTCACCTTTGGTGCATGTGTGGAAAAAACTTATTGATGTAACTTAAGGCGGAAAACAGTGGTTGTTATTTCCTACTACTCAAGAACTAGTTTCCAGCATGTATATATATATATTAAGCAAGTGCTGTCTTATTCATTACTTTGGTTCTTATGCTTGACTTTTCATGACTCGGTAGACTCATTGTCGGAACCATGCGCTCAGGTGATGATGCCCAATGGCACCGTCAATAACCTAAGCACAAAATCGCCGACAATAAGTGCCGAAAATCACTACTCTAGAATCCACATAAAAACGATAAAGAACGTGTATACCATAAAACTTAAGCTAACGCCCGTAGGCGGAATTTTCACAAGTGCAATCGCAAAACTTGTGCATAAAGGTTTTACATGATCCAAAAATGAACATTAAAGGAGGTAAAAGACTCAGAAATATGAGTGAACCATAGAGCTTTATTTCATTGATCATATAAGAGGTACACAATTAGATAAAAAATTCTAAGTGTAAAAGGGACGTAGATGTGCTATGTTCCATGGCCGATCAAGCTCCGGGTAGTCATCATCCGGGTCATGTCGCTTATGCTTATGATCTTTGTTGGGTCTATCCTTCAGTTCACGATTGTCAACGAGGTAGTAAGACCCATTGAGTAGTGCCTTGCTTATGATGAACGGTCCTTCCCATGGCGGGGATAATTTGTGTGACTTCTTCTGCTTAAGTCGGAGCACCAAATCCCCCTCTTTAAACGAGCGATGCCGAACGTGGTGACAATGGTAGCTACGTAGCTTCTGCTGGTAGATGGAGGATCTTTGGCATTCCAAAACGCGCTCCTCCTCGAGAAGGTCCACATCTAGGAGTCTGGATTCTTCAGCATCATCTTCGTCGTAGGCGGCAACCCTTGGTGCATTGTGAAGTATGTCGGAAGGCAGGATGGCTTCTAGTCCATATACCATGAAGTAAGGGGTGTAGCCGGTGGATCTGTTGGGTGTAGTTCGTAAACTCCACATCACAGATGGAAATTCTTCCACCTAGGCTCCAGATTCTCTATGTAGTGGTGCCTCAAGACGTGGCTTGATTCCCTGCAGAATTAATCCATTTGGCTCGCTCAACCTGGCCATTGGATTGTGGGTGTGCCATAGATGCAAGGTCAAGTCGTATGCCTTTATCCAAACAATAAGCCTCCAATTCTCCGAGTGACAAATTGCTGCCGTTGTCGGTGATAATACTATGTGGGAGACCAAATCTCACCACTAGATCCCGAACAAACCTGAGGGCAGTTGCCCCATCAAGCTTTATAATGTGTTTATCTTCTATCCATTTAGTGAATTTATCAACTGCTACAAGCATATGCGTAAACCCACAAGGTGCCTCCTGTAACGGTCCCGCCATGTCTAGCCCCCAGACTGCGAACGGCCAAGTTATTGGTATTGTTCGCAATTCTTCAGCAGGAACATGCGGTTGTCGGGCATAATACTGGCATCCCATGCATGTCTCAACCAGCTTGTCGGCGTCCGCCTTCGCGGTCAGCCAGTAGAATCCTTGCCGGAAGGCTTTCATGACCAACGATCAAGGAGTGGCGTGATGCCCGCAATCTCCGAGATGGATTTCGCGTAGGATTTCCATACCTTCTAGTTGGGAAACACACTTTAGGTATACACCCGTAGTGCTCCTCTTGTAGAGTTGTCCATTGATTATGGTATAACCCTTTGCTCGTCGTACTATTTGTCGTCTTTCGACCTCGTCGTCGGGCAAAGTTTCGTGTTCGAGATATTCCATGATCGGTTTTGTCCAAGACGGAGGGACCTTGGTCACCATGTTGACGAAAGAGTCAACTCTATCTGGGTTGTCGATGTCGGCTCCCTTCACGTATGGTGTGCGCAGATGTTCTAGGAAAACTACTGGCGGAATTTGCTTATGCCCTGATCCAAGCTTAGACACCAGATCAGCCGCCTCGTTTTGCTCCCTAGGTACATACTTGACTTCGTAGCCCAAGAAGCTCTTGGCTATCTCGTCCACTTCGTCTCGATATACCGCCATCATAGGGTTCCGCGCATTCCAGGTGCCAGCCACCTGCTGGGCAACCAAGTTGGAATCTCCACAGCAAGCTATGCGCTTGATGCCAATATCCTTGGCTACACGTAGTCCGTGAATGAGTGCTTCATACTCCGCCATGTTGTTTGTAGCCTCGAAGTGGGTCTGCAGAACGTAGTATAGCTTGTCTCCTGTTGGTGACTGTAGCAATACACCAGCCCCTGAGCCGTTGAGCAGCTTTGATCCGTCAAAGTGCATCACCCAGTACTCTGGTTCCGGCAACGGAGTAGTGTCTGGCATCTCCGTCCAATCTACAAAAAAATCCACCAAGGCTTGTGACTTGATAGCGTCGCGTCTCTTGTAAGTGATCTCAAAGTCGGCAAGTTCAATGCCCCACTTCGCGACCGTTCCTGTAGCATCGCTGTTGTTGATTATGTCGGACAGTGGAGTTTTGCTCACCACTGTGATTGGGTGCTCTTTAAAGTAGTGCCTTAGCTTCCGAGAAGCAAGGAATACTCCATAAGCTATCTTCTAGTAGTGCGGGTAACGCTGCTTGGACTCCGTCAAGACCTCGCTCACATAGTAAACTGGTCGCTGAACTCCGTGCTCGTAGCCTGGTTCCTTCCGCTCTACCACGACGACGATGCTGATTACCCTGTTGGTTGCCGCCATGTAGATTAACAGGGGCTTGCCAGGCTCGGGTGCTGCAAGGATAGGCGCTGAGGAAAGAATCTCCTTGAGCTTCTTAAATGTTGCATATGCTTCGTCCGTCCGTGTGAATTGTCCGCCTTCTTCAGCAGTTTGTACAGCATCAGAGCCTTCTCTCCAAGTCGGCTGACAAACCGACTAACTGCTGCAACACAACCTGTTAGTCGTTGAATGTCCTTTAAGCATGTCGGACGGTTTATGTTTAAGATGGCCTTGATTTTCTCCGGATTGACCTCAATTCCGCGCTAGGAAACGATGAAACCCAAAAATTTGCCGGCTGGTACCCCGAAGACGCACTTCTTAGGGTTAAGCATCATGTTGTATTTCCGGATATTATCAAAGGTTTCTTTTAAGTCGGATATTAATTCGTTTGAGTTTTTAGACATCACCGCAATATCGTCCACATAGGCATGAACGTTCCGACCAATTTGGTCATGAAGTCAATGTTGCATTGTCCACTGGTACGTAGCACCTGCGTTTTTCAGCCCAAAGGGCATCGTAACATAGCAAAACGTGCTGTAGGGGGTAGTGAACAAAGTGGCCAATTGGTCGGACTTCCTCATCTTGATCTGGTGGTATCCTGAGTATGCATCGAGAAAACACAAAAGTTCCGAGCTAGCTGTCGAGTCAATGACTTGGTCAATGCGAGGCAAAGCAAACAGATCTTTGGGACATGCTTTGTTCAAGCCGGTTTAATCAACGCACATTCTTAATTCATTGGTTCCCTTTTTGGGGACAAGTACAGGATTGGCCACCCATTGGGTGTGAAGGACTTCTCGGATAAATCTAGCCTTAAGTAACCTACCTATCTCTTTGCCAATGGCGCTTCTCTTCTCATCTCCAAAGCGTCATAGAGGTTGTTTCACTGGTTTAGATTTTGGACCAATGTTTAAGATATGCTCAGCAAGTTCCCTAGGTACACCTTTCATGTTGGCAGGTTGCCAGGCAAAGATGTCCCTATTCTCACGAAGGAACTCGACGAGCGCGCTTTCCTATTTGGGATCCAGGTTCGTCCCAATGGCGGTGACCTTGTAGGCATCGCCTACCACAAGTTCCACCGGCTTGGTCTCGATGGCGGCCTTGAACGAAGGAGAGGAGTCGGAGATCTGCTTCTTCAACGCGGGCATCTTTGAGTCATCGACCTTGCTCTGGATCTCTTTGAATTCTTCGCTGTAGAGGACAGCTTCCGCAACGGCTGCTTCATTGATCTCGCAGTCACTTGCCTTGGTAAAGGTTTCGGATACGGTGATGACACCGTTTGGTTCGGGTATCTTGAGTTTGTTGTAGACAAAGCATGGCTTGGCCATGAACGTGTGGAAGATGTCGCGGCCGAATATGACGTGGTACACGCTCTTGAAGGGGACCACCTCGAAGGTCATGTGCTCTTGGCAGTAATTATTAACATCGCCAAAGGCAACCTGAAGTGTAATGCACCCAAGGGACCGAGCCTCCCGACCAGGAACTACGCCATGGAAGATGCTGTTGGTCCGCCTTAGGTTTGCCTCCGTCCAGTTCATATTCTGCAGTGTATCCAGGTACATGATGTTGATGCTGCTTCCACTATCCACCATACACTTGGTGAACTCCACGCCATCAATCAAGGGGTTGATGACCATGGCTTACTGGTTCTCTGTAGGGATAAGGTCTGAGTGGTCCGTCCTGTCCCAAGTAATTGGAACCTCCGACCAGCATAGGTACTGGGGAACTGGAGGGAGAGTAGCCATCAGGATCCTCGGGGAGGTCTTCTGTTGTCAGACGGTGGGGTCCCAAGGAAAGTGTGGTAGACTGGCGCCTTCTTCGCGAAGGGGTTCTTGACCTTGTCGTCGCTCTTGGCGGCGTGCTTGGGTTCAACATCCTCATCCATGTCACTTGAATCCTTGGACTCCTCCTCCTTCTTCTTCCCCTTTACCTTGCCTCGCGGTCTGTTCTTCCGACTTCGCTTGTAGCCGGACTCTGGGTCTTCCTTGAGGTCGTTGACGAACTTGCAGTGTCGATTGGTATGGGTGTCCTTGCCGTTGACGTCGAAGTTCACGAGGCACGACATATCGCGTTACTCCTCGTAGGTTTGGGGAACACGGAGCGGCGCCGAGGTAGTTTCACTTCCTCATTGCTGCCCACGACCAGTTCCCCGTCCTCGGACATGTTGTCCGCCATCACCTCGTCCTGCAAAAGTCATAGCGACCATGTCGGTAGATTGCTTTTCTTCTGGAGCGGTTTTCCGCTTTGTACTGCTGTTCCTCCGATCATGAGTTGGAGCGGCCGTTTCCGGCAGAGACCCTTGAGCATCGTCGTCGGCAGATGCGAACTCACTGGCCAACTGGATCATCTGATTCAAGTCAAGCTGGTGATTGTCCTGCAAGCTCTTCAGCTTATGTTGGAGCAACTTTCCCCTTTCCAAATCATCGATGAAGGCGGCCATGGCGGTCTGAGCGTGCACTCTTGCTCAGGAATTCTTCATGTCCAGCCAGCGGGAGAGGTAGGCGCGAGATGTTTCGTCTTTCTCTTGCACGCAACACAGTAGATCACCCACAGTGCAGGGACGCTTGTATGTACCCTCAAAGTTCTTGGTGAACGCATCTTGCATGTCCAGCCAATTGTAGATAGATTTCTCTGGCAAGTCGTCGATCCATTGACGGGTCGTGCCCGCCAACATTAATGGGAGGTACTTGACGGCGAAGTTGGGGTTGCCTCCGGCAATCTTCACCGTGTTGTCGTAGTCCTGCAACCATGTGGCTCGCTTGGCGGTGCCATCATAGGGCTTGATGGTCTTGTCAATCCGGAAACCTTTGGGGTAAGTTGCGGACCGTATTGCAGGTCCAAAGCAACGTGGTCCCAGGTATGGTCCTTCCCGGGCCTCGTGGATCTTATCGATCTGTGAACGTGCATCGTATGGCTCCGGGTTCTTCTTCTTGTCAACAGGGGATGGGCTGCGTGAACGACGCGGGCCTCCTCCGCCATGGTGACTGCTTGGTGGTGACGGAGGCGGAGGTGGCGGTGGGTTAGCCTTCTTGCTGTTACCCTCCTGTGATGCCTCACGCCTGTCACGGTTGCTTGTCGGACGTGGAGGGTCATGGCGTGACCTACTCTTGTGTCCTTGGTTGCGCTCTTTGTCATGACGGGTCTGCTCCGCGTTGTCGTGGATGACGATGCCACACATCTTTGGTGGGGGCATATCCGTATGATGGTGACCCTTGTGATCTTCGCGATGTCGGGGGGACCGGGGCGGTGGCGATGGGCGACGAGGTCGGGCCTTTTCTCCATGGTCGGAGGATATGGGGATAGCATCCTTCCTGTTGCGCGCATTCCTCCGTCTTCGTTCTGATGAACCCACCTGGGACCCGACATCAAGAGGAGATCTGTCCCTTGGCGGCTTATACTGGCTAGATTGGCAAAGCGCTGGGTCAAACTCAAGCCTCTGAGAGGTGGCCTTTTATTGCTGCTTCACCGCCTTGCCACTAGGTCATAGACCTATTCCACTGCCTCGGGCGATCTATCCTGCTCCAGAAGGGTCTTGGCGACGACGAGGTTAAGGAGTGGGGTGGGCATCACCTGCTTGCCTTCACTATCAATGTATGGCTTGGCCTGTGCCGGCTTCGAGGGAGCCCATCCTAGGTTTCGCCTTACACCAGGATCGTTGATGACGCGAGCCGGAGCTTTCTTTGCCTTCTACTGCTGCAACAGGGTCTTGTATGTTGGGCCACGCAGAGATAAAACAAAAACTTTTCCTCTAACGTGGTGATCCCAAGATCTAGCTGAGGTAGAAGGCCACGAGGTTTACCACTAGGCAGCGGTTGCGATTCTGCGATGAAGCGCGTCGATTGATGCGATGCGATCCTCATGATCCGATCGTCCCGGTGCTGATCGCATGCACCTCTGCTGGTATCCACACGCATTACAGGAGGGCGCGCGAATCGCTAGGTTCGTTACGGCTGGACTGCTGTGGGAGCTAGGGTTTCCAACACATGGAATAACCTAACCGAACAACCATTAACCTTTTACGGGTTCTTGCTCCACTATATATAGGAGTGAGCGTGGGCTCATGCGACCCATTCACTAAAGCCCATATAACATTAGTCACCGTGAGTCCAACTCACTAACTCAGTCCTAATCTGGTTTAGGTCCAACCCAACCAGATTATAGATTCGGATCCAATCCGAACTTGCTCCCGCTCTTAAGTGTGTGACCCCGCAGGCTCATGGTTACTTGGACACGATTAGAGTCCAACTCACAATCGATCAATCGGCATCGGCTCCTAGCAGAACATACCGATTCCCAAGTACCAAAGAGTCATGACGACTTTCCTTTCCAATGCGACTTACGTCCGAGTCCCTTTTGCCTCACGATATACCTTGTCAGACTATAGGCGAATATATGTCATCCCTTAAATAGTCCAACTCTCTTCTCGATCCGAGATAAGTGATTCACCCGACTAACTCTTAGCCGATCGCCTCGGTTAACACTTAACCGAGTCGTGCATGGCCATGCTTTCCGAATCATATCTCACGAGAGGGCCCAGAGAATATCTCTCCGAGTGGAGGGGCAAAATCCCATCTTGGTTATTCACATCACGCAGCTTGATTCTCGATCGACCGAACTCTGCCTTTATAAGCCCGATTCGGATCAGCGTTTTGAGAACCTAAGTCGGTGATCCTCAACTCGGACTATGCAACAACCTCAGGTCTAAGGATTACATTGATTGAGATATACAAATAACAACTTAGTTCGTTGTACCTCAATATGGGTCAATCCGACTCGCTAAACTCTTTAGCCTAGTCTGTGTAAGTTGGAATAGCATCTCCATGCCCATGACAAGTGGAACCGAGTCATCAAGCCAGCTTTCACATCGGTCTAAGTTGTGTGTCCAGCACAACCTCAATGACCAAGGATATTTAGTACAAACAACATGAATGCATAGTTCCACAACTGAATCACATATTCAATGATACACATCAGATGTTTATACAAGGACTACTTAATAACTTTATGAATACAATGGGAAATATCATCATACATGATTGCCTCTAGGGCATATTCCCAACATTGTATTCGGCCTCCATTGCTCTAGCTTTCTCTATGGACTTCTGCGCGTTGACCAGATCTCAATCTAGCTTAGCGCCTTGCTCCGCGATGTCCTGCGCTTCCTCCAGCAGCTGCTGGCGCTTCTCGTCAAGCTGAGTCACGTTCCGGATATGAGCTACGATCAGTGGTTGAACGAGGAGATTGTCGTACATCACTCTATCAGCTGGAGTAACTTGGGCTGCTGCAGACGTAGATGCCAAAGGCAGCAGGTTTGCGGTGTTGTTGTTGCTCGGGCCGGTGTCGAGCTCCTGCGGCTGCTGTACTGAGTTAGACGGAGGAGGCATGACCTTTGCGCGATCATCATCAGCAGCAATAAGTGGCCCCTTCCCCTTTTCCAGTGCGGTAGGCGGATCTCGTCCGGGTTGATCTTCATCCATCGTTGTCCCAATGGTGACGAACACCCCTCGAGACGTGACTGCATTGTTAGCTTGCTCGCCACGTGTGTATTCCTCCTCCATCTCCTGCATGGCGGAGTCTAGTTCTTCTGGACTGAAATCTATCTCCTTTGAATCTGCACTGAAGTCATCATAAAGTGCGTCAATAACAGAGTCGGAGGGTGCCAGGGCTTCCTCGATGAAGGGCGGTGGAGGTGCAACAGCAGCAACGATGACTAGAGGGGGCGGTGCAGGTGCGACGATGGCGGCCGGAGGCGGTGGAGGCTATGGCTGAATCGGAGGATCTCCGTCAATGAGCGCAAGCGCTATCTAAGCTGCCGCGTTAGCCTCCGCATAGTTGTTGATGGTGCTCACCATGCCTTCGAGGTTAAGGCATCCTGACGCCTGCTGCCATCTTAGAGAATGCCGGAGAAGCGTGCCAAGGTCCAGTCCTTCCACGAAATGATATATAGCATTATCATCGGGGTAGTGGGCCAGATCGGCTCGTATACGGAGCCACCTGGCGAGGTAATCGCGGGGGTTTTCGCCCTCTCTCTGAACGCAACGCGCCATATCAAAGATGGTAACCATGCCAACAAAATTGGATCTCTGCTGTCCAGACGCACAGGCGAAGCCGGCGGATTTGCCGCGATCTTCCACCTTTATATCCTACACAGGGGCGGTTTGGGTGGGCCTTGAATTTTTCTGATCTTTGCCGGCAAACTCCAAAGAGAGATCCGAAATCGATCATTCCGCGAACGTATCCTGCCCGTAGGCGGTCCGTGCGGGCCTTGATGCTCCTCCGACTCCCAGGGAACTAGTGCTCGAGTCGGTTTCGCCAATGAAGAGGTGGATGTCTCTGATAGGAACGATCAAGCACCGCGTAGGGTTCGTCTTCTCCGGGATCCAGAACTCGTCAGGAGGGACGATCGGAACGTTGCTGGAGAAGAGAACCCAGCCGATGGCTACAGTTTTGCTGATTCCCGCAAATATCTTGGTCCTCGCCCGCTGAAGAGCCTGAAGCGCCTCTTGCCCCACGGTGGGCGCCAACTGTCGTGGTATTGTCGACGAGTACGCCATGGAGGGGTCCTCACAGTGTGTGTTTAGAGACGTGGGGGAAGGCGGACGGTTGACGGGTACGAGGTAACACAGCTTACCCAGGTTCAGATCCCACGACGGTGGCGGAATCCTACTCCTCCTATAAATCACTATAAGGGCAATACGCCGAGTTACAGATATAGGTTCGCTATGCGAGGTTGTCTGCAGTTGTAAGTTATCGTGCCTTAAAGGATCCCATAGGCCCGACTTATATAGTCGCCATGTCCTAGGGTTACAGGGAAAAGCCCTAGTCGGACAGGTTACAGAGTCCTACACCGTCTATTACTAGTCTTGTGTATCTTGCACTCCAAGGCTCCGACTCCAAGGCTCCAGCTACGTCGGTGACTCCAACCCTAGCCTTCCTTTATCCGGCATGGGCCTCCCTTCTGGATCCATCTAACTTGGACGCCCAGCAGGCCATGGGCCATGCTACCAACTATGGGCCACCCAGGTTATCCGGATAGGAGACATGCTACAAGGATACCCATATAGCATATCCCCAACAAGTGCTCAGTCGAAACATTATTTCTGCTTCATGTTTGATGAGGCAAGGCTATGAGTCGAATATCAAGAATAATGGTTATTCTTTATATTTGAATGGTATGTTTCACGGCTTTGCACCCGTCCAGGACGGGTTATTTATTTTGAATCTTGATGGTGAGTCGGTTTATAACATAAATATTAAAAGGTTGAAACCAGATGATCTTAATATGACTTACTTTTTGCACTGTCGGCTTGGTCATATAAGTTGGAAACGCATGAAGAAGCTCCATGATGATGGAATCCTAACTTTTTTCGACTTGGAGTCGTTCGAGACATGTGAATCTTGCCTACTCGGCAAAATGACCATGACACATTTTGCAAAGAGTTGCGAAAGGGCGTCCGACTTGTTGGCACTAGTACATAGTTATGTATGTGGACCAATGAGCACGACAGCCAGGGGTGGTTATGAGTACTTCATTACCTTCACTAATGATTTGAGTAGGTATGGATATATCTACTTGATGAAACATAAGTCGGAAGCCTCTGAAAAGTTCAAAGAATTCTAGAATGAAGCACAAAATCAACTCGGCAAGAAAATAAAGCTTCTTCGGTCGGACCGAGGAGGCGAGTACATGAGCCATGAGTTTGATGACCATCTGAAAAGTTTTGGAATAGTTCCTCAACTTACTCCGCCAGGAACGCCGCAAAGGAACCGTGTTTCAGAAAGGCGAAATCGAACCTTGTTGGACATGGTACGATCAATGATGAGTCAGACAGATCTGCCTTTATCATTTTGGGGTTATTGTCTAGAAACAACGGCGTTCACACTAAACAGAGTACCATCAAAATCGGTATAGAAGACACCGCATGAGATGTGGACAGGCAGTAAGCCGAGTTTGTCTTTTCTTAAGATTTGGGGTTGTGAAGCATTTGTCAAGCGACTTCAGTCGGACAAGCTTACAGCCAAGTCGGATAAGTGTATTTTCGTGGGGTAACCGAGGGAAACCTTGGGTTACTACTTCTACAACCGCGAAGATGGCAAAGTGTTTTTTGCTCGGAACGGTGTCTTCCTTGAGAAAGAGTTTCTCAGTCTGGGAGTAAGTGGGAGAACGGTGCAGCTCGAAGGAATTCGAGAGGAACCGGCCAGTAGCGATTCGACAAAAACCTTGGAGGTTGAGCCGATCGTGGTAGCTGAGCCGACAGCAGCACCTGTACTACGAAGATCGGCGAGATTACGAAGTGTTCGTGATGTGTTACTGTTAGACAGTGATGAGCCGGCGAATTATTCGCAAGTGATGGTGGGATCTGATTCCGAGTCATGGCTTGGCGACATGAGATCCGAGTTAAAGTCCATGGATGAAAATCAAGTTTGGAACTTGGTTGATCTGCCAGACGGTGCAAGACCCGTCAAGTGCAAATGGATCTTTAAGAAGAAAACTGATATGGATGGAAATGTTTCCGTCTATAAAGCACGTCTTGTTGCGAAGGGGTTCTGACAAGTTCAAGGAGTTGATTACGACGAGACTTTTGTCGCCCGTAGCGATGCTTAAATCAGTTCGGATCATGTTAGCGATAGCAGCCTATTTCTACTATGAGATATGGCGGATGGATGTCAAAACACCTTTCCATAACGGAAATTTAACCAAGGACGTGTATATGATACAGCCTGAGGGGTTTTGTCGATCCGGCTAATGCTGACAAGGTATGTAAACTTCAGAAATCCATTTATGGTTTGAAGCAAGCATCTCGGAGTTGGAATATTCGCTTTGATGAGGCAGTCAAATCGTTTGGCTTCATCAAATGTGATCATGATTCTTGTTTATACAATAAGTTTAGTGGGAGCAAAGTAAACTTTCTAATCTTATATGTGCATGACATATTACTGAGTGGAAATGATGTCCAGATGTTGCAAGAAACCAAGGAATCATTGGAAAGGAGTTTCTCAATGAAAGACTTGGGTGAGGCAACATATATTCTTGGAATCCGGATCTATAGAGATAGATCAAGGAGGCTCATTGGATTGAGTCAGAGTACTTATTTGGACAAAGTGTTGAAGAAATTCAACATGGAATCGTCTAAGAAGGGGTTCTTACCAATGTCCCATGGTGTAAAACTTAGCAATACTCAGTGTCCTTCGACAACTAATGAGCAAAGTCGGATGAGTGTGATTCCGTATCCTTCTGCAGTCGGATCCATCATGGATGCCATGATTTGTACTAGGCCGTATGTTTCATATGCTCTAACTATTGTGAGCAGATACCAGGCTGATCCTGGCGAAATCCATTGGACAGCGGCTAAAAATATCCTAAAGTACATGAGAAGGACTAAGGATATGTTCTTGGTTTATGGTGGTGAAGATGAACTCAGTATAAATTATTAAACGGTTGCGAGTTATCTTACCGACTCTGATGATTCGCATTTGCAATCCGGATACGTGTTTATTATAAACGGAGGTGCTGTGAGCTGGAAGAGTTCCAAGCAAGAGACCATGTCAGCATCTACAACAGAGGCTGAGTATATTGCCGCCTCGGAGTGGCAGCAAAGGAAGTTGTCTGGATGAGTAATTTCCTCATGGATCTTGGTGTGGTTTAGGGCTCGTCTAATCCGTTAGACGTGTATTGTGACAACAATTGTGCTATTGCACAAGCCAAGGAACCTAGACAACACCAGAAGAACAAGCACATACCCATGCGGTACCACCTGATTCGCCAGTACGTGGATCAGGGTGATATCAAGTTATACAAGGTACACACGGATGAAAATATTGCGGATCCGTTGACAAAGCCGTTACCCCGGCCGAAGCATGAGGCGCACCTCAGAGCCATGGGCATTAGATGCCTAGACATGTGATGTCGGAAGATTGACTCTAGTGCAAGTGGGAGACTGTTGGGAATATGCCCTAGAGGCAATCATGTATGATGATGTTTTCCCATTGTATTCAAAAAGATATTAAGTTGTCCTTGTATAAACATCTGATGTGTATCATTGAATAAGTGATTCGGTTGTAGAACTATACATTCATGTTGTTTGTACTAAATATCCTTGGTCATCGAGGTTGTGATGGACACACAACTTAGACCAATGTGAAAGTCGCCTTGATGACTCGGTTCCACTTGTCATGGGCATGGTGATGCCATTCCGACTTACACAGACTCGGCTAAAGAGTTTAGCGAGTCGGATTGACCCATATTCAGGTACAACGAACAAGTAGTCATTTGTATATCTCAATCAATGTAATCCTTAGACCTGAGGTTGTTGCATAGTCCGAGTTGAGGATCACCGACTTAGGTTCTCTCAAATGCTGATCCATAACTGGGCAGTTATAAAGGAAGAGTTCGGGTCGACTGAGAATCAAGCTGCGTGATGTGAATAACCAATATGGGATTTTGCCCCTCCACTCGGAGAGATATTCTCTGGGCCCTCTCGGAAGATATTATTCGGAAAGCATGGCCATGCACGACTCGGTTAAGTGTTAACCGAGGCGGTCGACTAAGAGTTAGTCGGGTGAATCACTTATCTCGGATCGAGAAGAGAGTCGGACTATTTAAGGGATGACAAATATTCGCCTATAGTCTGACAAGGCATATCGTGAGGCATAAGGGATTCGGACGTAAGTCGCATTGGAAAGGCAAGTCGTCATGACTCATTGGTACTTGGGAGTCGGCACGTTCTGGTAGGAGCCACTACCGACTGATCGATTGTGAGTCAGAATCCGATCGTGTCTGAGTAACCAAGAGCGTGCCGGGTCACACACTTATGAGCGGGAGCAAGTTCGGATTGGATCTGAATCGAAAATCTGGTTGGGTTGGACCCGAGCCGGATTAGGACTGAGTAAGTGAGTCGGACTCGCGATGACTAGTGTTATATGGGCTTTAGTGAATGGGACACGCGAGCAGAGCCCACGTTCATTCCCTATATATAGTGGAGCACAGCAACCCAGAAGGGTTAATCGTTGTTCGGTTAGGTCATTACATGTGTTGGAAACCCTAGATCCATAGCAGTCCTGCCGTCGATACGAACCTAGCAGTTCGCCGCCGGTGCTCCTCCTTGTACGTGTGGATACCAGCAGAGGTGCTATACGATCAGCACCAGTATGATCGGATCGTGAAGGACTGCACTACATAAACTGACGCGCGTCTAGTGGTAAACCTTGTGGCCTTCTACCTCGGCTAGATCTTGGGATCACCACGTTAGAGGAAAAAGTTTTGTTTTATCTCTGCGTGGCCCAACATCTTTCAGACTTTGAGATTAGGTATAGTCTTGAAGGATGATTGTTATAGACTTTGATATGATCTTTGTGGACTTGTGTGTTTTGGGAAATGAAATTTGAATTTAAAACTTTAGTGTTTGAATTATAATTCAAAAGAATTTTTGAATAATGTTTGAGTATTTGATTTAATTAAGAGTTAACCAATTATGACTCAAACTTTATATAAAGAAAGCAATTATGAATAAGAATCTCCATTTCATAATTTTATTCAATAAATAAGTTACAAAGATGTAACTTATGAAAATCATCAACAATCTTTACAATAGAAAGTAAATAAAGAATAATATTTATTTATTGATAATAGTACAATCTTTATTACAAAAGAATAAAATAAAGAGTACAAAAGAATAAATTAAAGATTACAATTGAATATGAGAGTTATTACAAGTGACTAATCTATAAAGAAAAATAAAAACCTAAACTAAAGTCTTGATCTCCAAATCTGGTACCTGCAAAATAAAAAAGAAACTTAAAAGAAAAAGAAGGTTAGGATTAGAATTATTTTACTCTTAGAGTTGATAGTGAAGTGCATTGTTCACTTTTTCATCATTGAGTATTTAAGGGGCAAGTTTCACCAAAATGAAAGAATGTATCTTTCTTAATTTTAAGCCATAAGTCAAATAAACAGCAAGGAGGGACAAGTTTCACCAGCCAGGTAAAATGTAACTTGATAATAGTAACTCTAAAAATTCAGAACATATCCATAACTATGCAGCAGGCACACAAGCAACACACACACCAAACTGCATTGCGTGTGCTGTCAGCACCACAACAACAGCACAACCAAATAAAACCATCAACACAACCATGGGAAACCAATCACCACACAATTCCATTGTTCATACACACCAAGAACAGCAGCCAGCAGCTAAACCCAGCCAAACCCAAGCTAAATCACACCAACCAAAACCCTGAATCACACCATCAAAATGGTGACATAAGGAGGGGGTAGATCAGGTGGATAGCAAGACCAAGATCAAGCTATCAGGACCAGGAGGTGAAGGGATAGATCAAGTACAATCCAAGAGGTGGAATACCAGGAGAGCATCAGATCAAGTTAGCACAAGATCAACCACAGGAAACCCCAACATCAAGTGACAGTGGTGAGTAAAATAGACCATCACATGATCCATCTGTCTAAGATTAGACAAGCATACATGATCTGTCTCTTACTCAAACTCTCAGAAAGCACCCAAGTGGGGTGAATCCATCCTTGAGATTTTAAACACTAAAAGCAATTAGAAAAGTATAAGGATCCAACTAAGATCTCATGACAACATCATAGATATAAGCAATCAAGCTATATTTCTATTCAAAATGAACATAGCTAAGATTTAAACTTCTATGCACATCTCTAAGACAAGAGTAACACCTTACAATTTAATATTATGGATCTATACAAGTGATCAAGCCTACCATCATTTTTCCCAAACTTTGATTCAAGAAACAGTAGCTGGTATCACTACCAGAACCATCCATATGAAGCAACTAGATAAATGCTTAATCCCTAAACCTCAGACCAACATCATGGGTCTTAGGTATTTAAGAAAAGGAGTTTGTACTTATCTTTAATTCCAAAATCATCTTGAACCAAATTAAACCAAGAAATAGAATCTAATCTTGTGTGCCATACAAAGATGGTGTCACAAGAACAGTTCTACATTAATCAGGTTAAGCATTCAATCTTCACATCTTCAACCAACCAACTACAAATCATTTTCCTGTCATAACAGAATCATAATTCAGAAAATCCATATGTATATCTTAACTATTTGAAACCATTCGATCTCAAACTACATATGAATTCTTGATCCAACAGTGCTAATATAGTGACTTCATCACACAACACTCACTGTCATTAACCAAGAAATGACAGTGGTGTGTTATTAAACCACTAGATTCCCAAGTATTGCTTCTAGAGCAACTTTACCATCTGACCATATCAAAATTAATCCATAGAATCACTTGATAAACCACTAGACTCAACAAAGCTAATCATAATAAGCAAGCCACAGCTAACAATCATTTAGCATGCTTAGGGACCATCAAAACTTGATCCCAATTCATCCAGTATTTAATCAACAGCAGGGTATGAACCCTAACTAGAACAAATCATCTTAATGAGGATAATACAGTAACCATAAAGGCCACTACCAACAGCAAGCATGGGATGGCCTAGCACAGAGAGCACAAGAGGGAGAGGAACTACTTACTAGAGGTCCTCGCTGTAGATTAGAAGAGGAAGTAGAGGAGGCCGACGACCATGGTGGCACGAGGATCATCCCCAGGGGGGTGCTGCAACCCACACAACGCCACGGCGGCGACATTAGCCATGCCAGGAGGCGAGGAACATCACCACGGCACACAACATCAACGGTGACGTCAGGATCAATGCCCACCCCAAACCCTAGGGTTCGGGACGACATCGATCTGGCCACAGGAGAGCTCCAAGTCCAAATCCAATTGGACAGGAGGGTAGAGCAGGGCCGGCAACCTCATCCTGCACCACGGCGGTAGACAGGGAGGTCCACGGCGGCGCGAATCACTGGTGACTGCACCGCTGACAACGGGGTCGGGGAAGGAGAAGGAGAGAGGTGAGCTCGAGAGAGAGACAGAGAGTGATGGGCTGGGTTGGGCCAGGGATCCTTCGGGATGGTTGTTTTGACGTTGCCTAATGGGCCACAAGGGCCCAATAAAACTAAGCTGAAAGCCCAAATCTCTTAGAGCCTGTTTTAACAATTGGAAAAGACCAAAATGCCCTTGAACTTAAATAAATTCTTGAAATTAAGATAAAAGTCCAAAAATTATAAATAAAATATTTTTGGATTCACAATAATCTAAAATATCCATATAAATTAAGAAATAAAATTTTAAACATATAAATTTTATTAAGAATTTTGTAATTTAAATATTCCTTACGGAATTTTACAAAATTATTGAAAGATGATAAAAATGAATAAAAATCACTTTCATTATATATTAATATTGTATTATTTTAGAAAAATACTAAACAAGTATTTAATGTCAAATTTTGGTATTTAATGATAATTCTTAAAGGAATTATTAATTAAATAAAAAGCAAATAAATTAAAATAAAATAAAAGAATACAATATTAAAAATTAATATTTATAAATTCTTTCTCATTAAAAGAATTTTTATAATTTAAATAAATGGGGAAGAATACATATAAAGCTAACATTACTTTGCATAATCATTTTGCTTCTTTAAATATTGTCCTTACCGGGCAATAATGATGTTTTTGTAGACATAGAAGCTCAAGGTCCAGTGCAAGTATCAGACTTCACTACCTTTCCATCACAAGGCAAGTTCATCACTTCCTCATATCCTTTGAAGAGTCTTTACCAAAGTATTTGCAAATTGTATGTTATCATATATACTCCAATGAAAGAAAATATTATTTTCACAAATCAAGTAATCATAGATATCATCCTAAGTGATGATATAATGGAGCAATGGAACTTTGGGTTCTACTTGCAATAAAAACGATCAATTAGGGACTTAATAACCCCTGATATCAGTGATTCTAGCGCCGTATATTACGCGTTAGCCATGAGATTTGGAATGGGATAGAGAAGTCAGCTGTATCTTCTTCCTCTCGCATGAAGCCAGATGTGAAGGTCGTGGCTGTTATCCTCATAGCGTGCATATTAATTGGTAATTCATAGAGGATATGCAGCATATTGGTGGGAACCCTCATCGTCCCACGATAGTTCTGGCATCTAACGGTTTGTACAAACCATTTCCGTAATTCATTATGTGGGCATGGTGTACACCAAGGAGGCATGCGAGGTCGCGAAGGGGGCAGTGATTGGCTTGGACCAACTACTGGGCCCCACATCATGGAATTGTGGATGGGAAAGTACGCCCGGTTGTGCAACAAGGAGTTGATCTCTCATGGGTAAAGTAACGCACCTCTGCAGAGTGTAAGAATTGTAACTTGTTACTCCCTATTCCGGGAAGGAGCTACGAACGCGGTAGGAAAGGAACTCCATGAAAGTTCTGGTCAACCTGTAAAGGCTAATGGTCATAGATTTTCATAATAAAACCAGTCTTTGAAGAAAGATTTACGAAAACTGCATAGTACCAAGGACTTATAGTCCGAGGTGGTAGTTAGAGCATCAAACTTCCCACCTTGCATATAATGAACTTGTTGGGTAACTCTGTTACTCATCCTTTCCTTGATCCCTTGCTTAGACTCTGAGGATCCCGAAGACATGCCAATGTATGCAGCCGAATGTCAAGAAGGCAAAACCAAAATTAAAAGGCAAAGAAACAAACCAAGAGAAACAACAGAATTATTTTTGGTCTTTTTTGTGTTTTGGAAAGAAGAAACAAAAACTAAAAAAAAGTGAAACATGGATATACAAAGTACCGACAGAACATGATATATAGATGAGTGTGATGTCGGTATACCTCCCCCAAGCTTAGGCTTTTGGCCTAAGTGGAGATCAATCAAAACACGGGTAGTAACCCCAAGCCGGTGGATCTTCGTAGGAATGATCATAATCAGGCCCTCACGATGAAGAATAAGAAGTGCCCCAATCATAAGAGGGCTGCTGGTATGAAGACTCCACCATGTTGGAGGGATGAACAGAATTATCTTCGTCCTCCTCTCGAACATTCTCCTCTTGCTGGGAGAGCTCCGCCATGTATGTGTCAAGTTCTTCCTCCGTGAATGGCCAACCTTTCCACTCTCCTTTGAGAAGCTGCATCCTTGGAAAATTTCTACATATAAGTCCATGAGTGGCGTAGGCCTCTCCCATATCTTCTCATAAGAACCCCACTATGGCACTCTAATAGCTGCAAAAAATCATCAAACGGGAGGTGGACAGCTATATTGTAAATTTTCTAGTGAACCATGGGGTTAGGCAAGTTCCAACTAAATCGAAAATCCTGCACCACATACATAGTTAATTTCACATATTGGTAAGGTTCTTCTCCAAAAAAATGCTCCAACCCTGCATTAGAAATCAGAGTTTGGAAATCCTTAAATATCCCTATAGCTCTCATGAATTCTGGGCATGGATTAATGGAAGAGAAAACTTCCTCCTCGCGGTGGACTTTCATAATATTCAGTACCCTTAATTCATTTTGATTGATCTTATATTCACTAATCTTCTTTTCTGAAATTTTTAGACAAACATCAAACCAAGTGATTTCCATGTTAATGAATGATGAGGAACTACTATAGGAACTTGCTAAAGGGATAAACATGCATCAAAATGAAATTTCTAAGCATAGAACAAGCAAGCAAACTCACATAACCTGTCACCTACATTAGCAAAATACTCAAGATACAATCCACCAATCAAAAATCTAATTGGACAAGCGGAGGAGGCACATACCGGAGAGCAATCCCTCCAAAAATTAGTAGCAAAGATGGGCTGAGCAAGGAGATCGAAACTCGGGAGCAAGAATAGCAGGAACTCGAGATTTGAGAAGTTTTGCGGTGTTTTTAGGGAGAGAGAAAGAAGTGGCATGGAGGAGGCTAAGTGGAGGGCCAAGGGTGGCCCACACCAGGGCCAGGCGCGCCCTAGGGCAGGCCGCGCCACCAGGGGCTGTGCCGGCCTGGAGGGTCCCCCTTGGTCACTCCAGGTGCCCCTCTGCCCCTTTTTTCATGAAAAAGTTCAATATGAATTTTTTGGAATTTTTTAGGAAACTTTATTTTTGGGCAATTTTCAGGTTATGAAAATTGATTTTCTCGCAGAAAAATATTTTTGAAAGATATGAAAGTAAACCAAAACTAAAACTATATAAGTTCTAAAACACTCTAGAAAGCAAGCAACTAGCAAAACTAAGACTAACAAGAGGAAAAACAAAGATTAGAATGGAGAAAGATAGAAGTGAGCAAGGATAATCATTGTGAAAGCATTGTTTTGTCCATTAAAATCCCTTTGTTAACAAGGTTGATCAAGTCTTGTTACCAAAACAATCTTATACGAGACAAATCTTTGCATTTCACTAAATGATTATGTTACCTCAATCTTGATAGCAATAGTCCCATTCATAACAGTTTCAAAATTTTCTTGTGGTATGGGACAATATATGACGAGGTTTAATCTCGTCAATGCCCATTGTTATGAGCTTGGGTTTTCGAGAAGATGGGGATACTGGAGATCGTGGAATGGCTAGCAAACAAGCAACACGGGGACACGAGGTTTACCCAGGTTCAGGCCCCCGGAGGGAAAACCCTACTCCTGCTTGTCTTCTCTTGATTACGGCGGAACCGAAAAGTACAGGGGTGCGTAGATGCAATCTGGCGTGAAGGTGTGTATGCGGTGGTATGCGAAGTGTTCTCCTCGTCATGCCCTCCTAGCCTTTATATAGATATAGGAAGGTCCCAGGCACAGATCGAGTCGGTTACAGGTTTTAGGATTTGCCCCTTTGAATATTCTATCTACTCTAGTCTTGTTCTCCAAGGATCCGAAGGCGTCATGGGCCCTAGCCACCCGAAAATCTTCATGGGCTGGCTCATGTTATCGTGGGCCTTCCTTGGGCTGGACTAGGTATGCTAAGATCGTGTACCCGCAGGGTATAACCATGTCAGTAGCCCCCGAGTGTTAAGTCGAATCATAGATTTGGCTGAGGACTCTTCAATCCTTCAGGTGCAGCTATCTCTGTTTGTCTAGAGAATGATTTGAGTGTGTAGGGATTGTTGATGTGTGTGCTTGACTCTCCTGGCAGATCAAGGTCAGTTAACTGTCTTAGGACAAAAGAACACGATCTTCTTCAGATTCGAGTCCCTCGACTCGAACCTAGAACATATGCTGGCGTAATTCGACTCAGGCCGCGGAGGACTTACTGGAGTGGAATTCCTGTGAATTTTAAATGATGTACCCAATGCATCCATTGGGATTTTTTATCGCTCCTGCTGGCACGGATTCTCACTAGCAGAGCGCAGTCGTGTGCATTGCCAGGCCATCAGATGATATCTGTAGGTCTTATCTTTGTGTCGCAGACACAGCATCCGAATGTTTATCACCGCGGAGGTGTTTCGGGTGGCCAAGGAGGATGCTACTCACTTAGCGTTAAGTTGGGGCAGAGTTGCCGAAAAGTTTTTGCATGCTGATCCGAAGTATCGCAGTCGAAGAATTCATAGGGTGCGCGACCAGCGCTCCCTATGGGAGTAGCCCCCGAGTGTCTGTTCGAGTCGTAGACTCAAGCAGACACTTTAATTCAGTCTTTGTTGACTTTTAGGTCCGTATGACACAAATTTGTCGGATGGTTGAATCCATCCTCCCTATGGGAGTAGCCCCCAGGTCCATAGTGGAGTCATAGACTCTATGTAGGACCCGAAGAATAGTTCAATGGTGTAGTATGCTGGTCGTTTTTCGGGTGCGAGGCCAGCGCTCCTAATAGGAGTAGCCCCCGAGTAATTAGTCGAATCGTAGATTCGAGTGAGTACTTTTAGTTGTGTAGCCAAAGAATTGTAAACTACTTTTGATTGATGATGATGCGATGATCGGTGATCCTGGCGTGCGGTGCCAGAGCGATCGAGGAACATGGGTCCCAGGTCCCACCTGACGACATTGAGTTGGGTGACAGGTGCGCGTGGATAATTATATGTCGCCGCCGATTTTTCCATGCATAATTGGCGTGTTAGCTGCTGTGATGACATGTGGACGGTCAGACCTTGATGTTGGGTCTAGGTCTTCCTGATGAACGTTCGTCGTGCATAGTCCTCATCCTTATAATCATTGGGGAAAAGTTTGTTTGTTTTCACCGCAGCCATTCCTGTTTCACTACTTCCATCTCCTAGAGTTTTCCTTGCTGCGCGCTGGAATTTCATCAAACCTTTCCTCCTTTGTTTCTACGTGCTCATTGTCATCGCCGCCGCACTGCGATGGGGAAGTCCAAGAAGGCCTCCACCGCAGTTGGTACTAGTGCTGCCGTCGGCGGCAAGAAGGGTTCCGCCGCCACTCGCGTCACCGATGGTGGCTGGCGGCGATCAGAGACGCGTGAGGGTGACCTTTTCAGGCTCCGTGAGCAGGGTCTGATCCCGCAGGATAGGGAATCTGTCAGAGTTCCCGGCGACGAGGTAATTCCCCGTCCTCCCGCTAGGTTTCGGGTCATGTTCATCGCTTTTGTCCTTTGGGGCCTTTCTTTTCTGATCCACGATTTTCTCCGTGGATTGCTTTTCCTTTATGGCATCCAGCTTCATCATCTTTCACTGAACTCTCTTCTTCATATCGCCTGCTTCATCACATTCTACGAGTGCTGGCTCGGTGTCGAGCCGCACTTTGGCCTCATCCGGAAGCTCTATTTCGTGAAGAGGCAATCTGGCTCCGATGGCATTTATCCCATCGGCAGCTGCATCATTTCCCTTAAATCCAACTTTCTCTTCTTCTCCTTTTATATGTCTGAATCTGTCCAGTACTGGCGGAGGCAATGGTTTTACATCCGCGACTCCACAGTAGCTGGACAGAACTTTGGCTTTGCTCCTTTCGACCCTTCCTAGAAAATCCAGCCGAAGAGGTCCTGGAATAACCACATCTTGGATGGCGAGGTGGCAGAGATAGAGGGGCTCTATCGTCGGGTGAAGGATCTTCAGTTGATTCCTGATAAAGAGGTGAATGGTGTGGATATCATCCGCACCTTCATCAAACGTTGGGTGTAGCCATCCAGGTTAGGGCGCACCCGATGTTCCTTTATTCTAGTCACCACGATCCTACTAGGGTTTCAGCTGAAGATTTCTCCAGGGGGATCTTGACAGGATTCTTCGGCCGCTGCTGAAGTTCAAGGCTGGAGAGGATCTCCCGGGGAAGTCGCTGACTCCTGCATTTGTCGCCTCTCTTCCGATTCCGCAGGTGTAGATCTGGGGCATGCGCGTAGCGCTTTTTTCGACTGTGTTCCTCTTGCACTTGCTTGTGCTCTCAAAGTTTGTTTCTTTTTCGCAGGAATTCAAGGTACCGGGCATGTCGCCTCCACTACCCGAACTGTTTCCGGATGCACCGGACAATGAGGTAGTGGATTCCATGTCTGAGCTTCCCTCGGCGCGATCACCAGCGGAAGAAACTTTTGAGTCTAGCGAGGAGCAGACTCGAAAGCGGACGCGGAGCTCAAGCGAAGCGTCAGATGCTTTGACTCCGTTGACCCCTAGGAACCCGGCATGCCTTGAGCGTCACAGTGGGGATCGTGGTGGCTCTTCCTCTCCTATTCCAGTCGTGCTCGTGCGGGCTGTAGCGCCGGAGCCGCCGGCGAAGCATAAGAAGGAAGAGAAGAAAGAAGAGAAGAAGGAAGAGAAGAAGGGCAGGAGGACCCCGCCTGTCTTCAATTTGAGCGATCTCGACTCGTAAGTTTATCCAGTTGCACTTTGCTCTCTTTTGAATTTGCTCGCTTATACTTGTCTGATGTTTTCTTCTATAGCCACTCTTCCGATGGATCCTTCAGCGATGGCGCTCGGGAGATGGTGGGGGAGTCGAAGGTTGCTCCTCCTCTTCCTCAGATGGTGGCCACCTCTGAGGGCGCTGCTCCGAACCCTTCTCCGCAGGAGGCTTGGGTGGCTGTCCCTCAAAAGACTACATCCGGACCTTCGGAGTCGCCGTCTGACCATGTAAGTGTTTTTGTTCTTGCCACGGGAGGAGCCCCCGAGCGTTTTCGGATGATCTGCTGCTTCGTGGATGGCGTTTTTTCGTATGTGTAATTTGCCTTGCTCGTTCTTTGGGCGTATCCCCCGAGCCTTTCTTTTGACAAGTTGTGTCTTGTTGCAGCCTTTTGTGCAAAGCGCCAACCATCTGGTGCAGCAGCACCTGGTGCTCGAGGCCAGCTTCAAGCAGCCAGGGTACCTTAATGAGTTGGTATTTTTCGTCTTCCTCTACTTCCCTTTCCTTTGATCTGATAAATGTTCTTCTGTTTGTAGAGGAAAACAATACCGTCCTTCGAGAGCTTGATGCTCTCAAAAAGAGCCTTGGGCGAGCGGAGAATAAAGTCGAGGACGCCGTTGGTGCGAAGGAGCGCCTCAAGCGAGAGCTAGTCGACGCTGCTGTGGCCAAGAAGCGCCTACAGCAGGAGGCTACGGACCGCGAGGAGCAACTCGCCACCGCTGCGGCCTCGCGCGAGAAGGAGGTAGCCGGCAAGCTGATGGCTGCTGCCAAGGCTATTTCGGGTGAGTGATTTCGTCTATTCCTTTTCAGCTTCCTTGTCTTTCTTGTTTTGCTTGGTATTCACGTTGCTTCTTCCGTTTTGTTAGATGCCGCAGGCATCGAGTTTGACCGCGGTGCCCTGGAGCACAGAAGTGCTCCGGATGATGCCACTGCGGCGGTCGAAGACCACTGCAGTACCGTGGTCGGCTCACTTGCCAAGGCTAAGGAGGTTCTTGGGCGCTTCTACAAGGAGCTTGTCCCCAAGGGCGTCGCCCTCGAGGATGTCGACTTGTTGGCGGATGCGCTGTCATCCGATGCGCCTGCGGCGTACAACCGCAAGCAAAAAGGCATTGGTGCATCTATGGGGCTAGTGATGGACCTGGCGTCTGGAGCAGAGCTGGATCTTCATCAAGTCACCTCCCAGATGCCAACGGCTGCTGACGGATCCGAGGTAGGCTTCGCTATCTACGCTGCCCGTTGTAAACGTTATGGGCCGAAGTTGATTGACTTGCTAGCTGAGTACGCGGTGAGGCAGCAGGGGGAGGCCAAGAGCAGGCAATCCGGCTCCGAGGCTACTCAGGATGCAGCTTCTTAGGCCTTATAGTTGTAGGATAGCTTTTGTTTCTTTTGTTGTAATATATCTATGAACACTTCTTGTGCCACGCAGTGGCTTTTTGATGTATATAATGAATCTCTGAGCTCTTTGTTCATTCGTGTGTTTGTTCATATCCCTATTTTCTTTTCCTCTTGGGACCTTCGGGTGATGATCCCGTTGGCACTCCGTCTGCGCCGCAGCTGCGGCCATCCTTGGATGATGTGTCGCAGCTTGTGTTTCTTCGTGACCGCATCCATAGTCTTGAGAAAGAATTTCTTGGAGTGCGCAGCCACGCCGATGTTTGGAAATCGAAGACAGAGCGAGGCACTGCCAGAGAGGAGTATCTGATGGGGGAGTTGCATCGTCTGGCCGAACAGCTTCAATGTGAGTTTTCCGAGCTGCTGCTCATTTTTTCGGATGCGCCTGCTGGCCTATAATCTTACTTTGCAAATGTTGCAGGTGCTAACCTTGTTCCTAAGGAGGAAAAGGAGCGTGTTGCTGTTCGGATCAACTGCTTGAACCAGCAGGACATGGAGGCTAGCAGTTTTTTCTGGATGGACCGCGATCGTGCCATGGTCCTTGCGACTGTGCAGGATCGTGTTCACCAGGTGTCGCGAGTGCTGCATCAGGCGAAGACTTCGTTGGCGTCGGTTCTGCACGTGATGTTTTCCTTGGATGAGGCACCATCAACTCTTTGGGGCATGCTGGCGAAGTTTCGAGATGTGCATCATGTTAGGGAGCTGGTGCAGCATCAGCTGGTTGCTGGGGTGAAGGTTGCGCTTTCCCTTGTGCGGCTACATCGTCTTGATGTAGATCTTGCTGTTGTGGCAGCTGGGCCGCCTCTTCGGCCGGATGGTGGTGTGTGGGATATGCGTCCACATTATGCGGCTGTAAGGCAGTATGCCGAACAAATTGTAGATCTCTTTGAGCAGCATGCGCAGGTGATTCTTCATAATAGGTAGGACCTGTAAAAAGATAGATGTAAAATTTGTATGTGTTTGACTGGGTGTGTTATGCCCTTTTTTGTAAAGGTTAATTGTTGTTTAGCATGTGGTACATTGTTTGTTCGCGTGTCCTTTTCGTGAGCCTGACGTGGTCAGCTACTCAGGTGTACACGCGTTATTCTCAGTCGACGAAGTCGTGAGGTTACGGGAGCCCCCGAGTATGTTGTAACATGAAGAAAATGCGAATAATAGACAAAACATTTGGGCGAGACAATTAGCTTTATTCATATCGTAAGGAGGAGGTACATTGTTCGGCTGAGTAGCCTTGGCTGAATAGCCTTATTGTAAGTAAAAGAGGGGGGTAGCTAGGGGTAGAAGCGTCGCAGTTGTGCGACGATCCATGGGTTGGAGTATGCGACTCCAGACTCCACGTGTTTGAGGCGATAGGCGCCACCTGGGATGACTTCAGTGACGATGTAGGGTCCTTCCCAGGGAGACTCGAGCTTCTTCGTTCGCTCTTGCTTGAGTCGTAAGACTAGGTCTCCTTCGACGAAGGACCTTGGGCACATCCCACGACTGTGGTAGTTGTGGAGGCTCTGTTGATAGACCGTTGATCGAGCTGCGGCTATGTCGCGTGCCTCGTCGAGTGTGTCGATGACGTCTTCGAGTGCGGCCGTCGATTCGGCTTCGCTGTAGGCGACGACCCGTGGGGCCTTGTGGCGTACCTCTGCAGGCAGCACGGCTTCGGCTCCGTGCACCATGAAGAAGGGTGTGTAGCCAGTTGAGCTGTTTGGCGTCGTGCGCAAGCTCCAGAGGACGGAGGGTAGCTCTTGTGTCCAGGCTCCTGCGAGTCGCTGGAGTGGGATCATTAGGCGCTTCTTAATGCCGCTACCGACGAGGCCGTTGGATTTTTCGACCTCCCGTTTGTTTGCGGGTGCGCCACGGAGGCGTATGTGATGTTGATTCCAAGGTCTTCGCAGAAGTCCTGGAATTCTTTGGAGATGAAGTTCGACCCATTGTCGGTGATGATGCTGTGCGGCACGCCGAACCTGTAAACAATGGATTCGAAGAACTTGACGGTCGTTTTGCCCTTGGTTAGTAACGGGAATGGCCTCGATCCACTTGGTGAATTTGTCGACTACGACCAGGAGGTAGACGTGGCCTCCTTTCGAGGACTTGGGCAGTTTGCCAGTCATGTCGAGGCCCCATTGGGCGAAGGGCCAGGCCAGGGGTATGGACCTGAGCTCTGATCCTGGTGCGTGTGGTTTATCTGCGATCCTCTGGCACCTGTTGCACCTTCGGACGATGTCCTTGGTATCGTTCATGGCCGTTGGCCAGTAGAATCCAGCTCGTAGAGCTTTGGCGACAAGGGCACGGCTGCCCGCGTGATGGCCGCAGATGCCCTCGTGGATATCTTGGAGGATGGTTTTTCCATCACCGATGGTGACGCACCTTTGGAGTACACCCGAAATGCTGTGCTTATACAGCTCCCATTGTTGATGGTGAAGGACTTGGACCGGCGAGATATGAGCGGGCATCTGTCGGGCTGTCAGGCAGCTCCCCGTCTATTAGATATCGGAGGTATGGTTGTGTCCATGTTTCTTCCACTGCCATGACCTGCATCAGGTTGACCACTGCGACCTCTGTGTCGAGTTTTTCTGCTCCTTGTTGTCCTTCGGGTAGCGCAGCCCCCGAGTGCTCTGCTTCTTCTGGTGATCCCTTTGGTAATTTCCTTTTGATGGATGGCACGCAGATCTGTTCGAAGAACACACCTGGTGGCACCCGTGCAGAGGTGGAGCCGATGTTGGTGAGTCTGTTGGCCTCTTCGTTGTTTTCTCTCCCAACATGCCGAAGATCGCAGCCGTCGAAGTATCCTTCGAGTGCGTTGTAGAGTGCGCGGTACGCAATCATGTTGGTGGCGTGTGGGTCGCACTCGTTCATTATCTGCTGGACGACGAGGTTCAAGTATCCGTAGATGACCAGGAGCGTCGGGCCTCAGATCTTGGCCATCCTCATGCCGTGGATGAGGGCCTCATACTTGGCCTCGTTCTTGGAAGCTCGAAATTTCATCCGGAGGACGTACTTCATCTTGTCGCCCTGCAGGAAGGTCAGTATGACCCCGGCTCCTGCTCCGGCCTCGCGCTTGGAGCTGTCGACGTGCATCGTCCATGACTGTGTCATGTCCGGTGTGTCTGGCAGCTGCAGTTCCATCCAGTGTACGAGGAAGTCCGGAAGGACCTGAGACTTGATCGCGTGGAGTTTCTCATAGACGATGTCTAGAGGTGACAGCTCGATGCCCCACAGGGCCACACGTCCTTTGGCCTCCGGGTTGTTCAGGATGCTGTTCAGAGGTTCCTCGTTGACGACCATCACCTGATGCTCCTGGAAGTAGTGGCTCAGCCGACGAGCCGTCATGAACACGCCGTAGGCGAGTTTCTGGTAGTAAGGCTACCTCTGCTTTGTCGGCGTCAATACCTCGCTGAGGTAGTAGATTGGGCGTTGGACCCCATGGGTCTTGCCTTCTTCAGGTCGCTCGACCACAATTCCGGTTCTTACCACCTGGTGTGTGGCTGCTATGTATAGCAGTAAAGGCTCGCGTTCCTTTGGCGTGACCAGGACGGGCGAGGTAGAGAGCAGCTACTTTAGATCTTCGAATGCGTCGTCCGCTTCTGGCATCCACTCGAATTTGTCTGCCTTGCGTAGCAGCTGATAGAAAGGTAGGGCTTTTTCGCCCATGCGGCTGATGAACCTGCTCAACGCCGCGATTCACCCAGCAAGCTGCTGGACCCCCTTGAGGTTTTTCGGCTTCTCCATGGACATTATGGCCCGGATTTTCTTCGGGTTTGCTTCGATTCCTCGCTGGGAGATGAAGTAGCCTAGAAGTTGACCAGATGGGACGCCGAAGGCGCACTTTTCTGGGTTTAGCTTGATCTTGTATCGATCAAGGTTGTCGAACGTCTCGCGGAGATCGCCGATGAGTGTCTTTTCCTCCCTTGTTTTGTTTACTATGTCGTCGACATAGACTTGGATGTTGCGGCCGATCTGGTCATTCAGGCATGCCTGCATGCACCGCTGGTACAGGGCGCCTGTGTTCTTCAGCCCGAAGGGCATTGTGTTGTAGTAGAACACTCCGAACGGCGTGATGAACGATGTTTTCTCCTGATCTTTGACCTTCAGTCGGATCTGGTTGTAGCCTGAGTAGGCATCGAGGAAGGAGTGCTTCTCGCATCCTGTAGTCGAATCAATGATCTGATCGATCCGAAGGAGAGGGAAGTGATCCTTCGGGCAGTGCTTGTTGAGCGATGTGAAGTCCACGCACATCTGCAGGATGTCCATGTCCTTTTTGGGGACCATCACGGTGTTGGCGAGCCACTCGCTCTCCTTTATCTCCCTGATGAAGTTTGCGTCGAGTAGTCTCTTGACTTCGACTGCGATTGCTTTGGCCCGTGGTTCGGACAGTCATCAGATGGACTGTTTGACGGGCTTGGCGTCTGGAAAGACATTGAGTGAGTGCTCCGAGAATTCCCTAGGAACTCCTGGCATGTCCGCCGGACACCAGGCGAAGATTTCCCAGCGCTCACGGAGGAATTCAACGAGCGCGCTTTCCTATGCGGGGCTGAGGTCGTTGGCAATCAGCGCCGTCTTAGAGGTGTCCATCAGGTGGACCTGCACCTTTTTGGTGTTGACGGTGGAGTCAAAGTACATGTCTGGTGCGTTCTGTCTTGTGACTGGGGGTGCCCCGTTGTCCGTCACCTCTCTGAGCCTTAGGAGATCCTCCTGCATGCCGAATGACTGGGAGATTCTGTTGAAGTCCCTGTCGCAGTGGTCCGATCGGGTGAAGCTCCTGTGGACCGTGATGACGCCCTTAGGTCCTGGCATCTTGAGTAGCGTGCAGCGTCGCGGTCTCGCACGGAATCGTCTTGAATGCCACACACCCTAGGACGGCATGGTATTGTGATGGCCAGTCCACCACTTCAAACTCGAGTCGCTCGCACCGGAAGTTATCTGGCTTGCCAAAGATGACGACGAGCCATATATTTCCCAGGGGGAATACGCCCTTCCCTTAGACGATGCCGTGGAATGTTGTGTCAGATTGTTCCAGGCTGCACAGCGGGATCCGCATTGCTGCTAAGGTGCTGGTGAACATCAGATTCATGTCGAACCCTCCGATCTGCGCCTCGAGCACCAGGGCAGCATGACCTGGGCGAGGGACTGTAAGGTTCCCAACCTTTAATAAGGTAGAGATCCCTGTGTTTACAATCTAGTCCCTGGATCAATAGCTAGCATCCACAGTTAAGATGTAATATCAAGAAACAAAGGTCATAATACAACTTTATAACCAGGAAATAAAATAATATATTACATCTTACATAGCTCATTTGGCTATCTTATTACAATGCAGCAGAATATAGCAATAGCATGGGGTCCTTCATCTTCAAAGTGCCACAGGCAGACATGTTGGTTGTAGACTTGTAATCCTAATCATTAAACCTCACTAATAACAAATAGACCTGCAACATAACAAGTTACAGCCACAAGGGTCAATACATTTGAATTGTATTGGCAAGTGATACTATGGTAGTATAGTGGAGTCCATCATCTATATGCATTTGGCTAAGTGGGACTTAGGCTTGCTTTGCTCAAAATAGATTTTCCTTATCATTTGAAAAAACTAAGTTTTTGCTTGACAAAAGTATCACCCAAGGAACCACCAATAGAAATTGGTGAACCTTAAACCCTTGTTCAACCACAAGTTTTTAACTTAGAAATTTGGATGATGAGATTCTTGATAGCTTCCATGTCTTGATGCTCAAATTGTCCTTTGCCAGGGACATGGCTAAGTACTTAGATTTTACACTCTTCAGAGGTGGTGCACTTTCCCCACAAGACTTGGTTTCACCAAGACAATATCTTTCAGAAGCCTACCCTTAGACCAGAATGAACGCGTTCCAACCTATCAAACCTCTACCACCAACTGTCCATTTGGCTAAGTTATTGCAACCTATATGATCCAGGCAGAGCCCATAATGCCAAGTGGCTGCACTTGAAGCTTCTCAACATTTGACATCTCAAATCTCTTTGTTCCTGGGTGGCCATCCACAAGTGAGAACCAAGTTTTCCCCAGCATACTGGACTTGGTGATGCCCAAGTTTTCCCCATCATACTGGACTTGCATGACCACTCAACACAATACATTCCTTCCATTCCACCCAGGTGATTCATTCACTTAGTTGTTTTATTAAACAAAACACAAGTCCTCAGACTTAGAAATTTTTCCATAGCATGAATTTTCTATTAGCTAAGCTAAGCATGATAGTAGTAGGAATCTTAACTTAGGAAAAATTCTACTAAAGTTTCATCTACTAGGATTTCCCATAGCATGGTTTATACTTAGCAAAAATTCCATGCAAGTCTTACTTAGAAATATCACTAATGCATAGTGAAAATAATGGGACAAAAGTATGAAGCATCACTTGCCTTTTTGGTAGAGAGTATGAGTTCACTTCTTGATTTTTGCAATGTTCACACACTTCAATCACTACAATTCAATCAAGCAAACAATATTTCAATCTACCATCACAAGCATTTCATCTCATAAAATTATAGAAACAAAAAAATGCATGCAAGCATGCTAAATTTTTTTATTTGGGAAAGTGGTTTCTAATGGGTTATAAACATTTGAAAACCTCTAATGGTCATTTTATAAAGTGACAAAATCATTTGCAAAAGATTTCACTTCATAAACCATTTTTAGACTAAGTCATTATTTTATGTGGTGTAGAAATGCTTTTAATAAGGCAAAATTCTATAGGTTTCACAAAATATGTTTTCAAACCATATAATCTTGTGTTTAGGGTCAGAGAGTTTATTTCCAAAACATTTTCCAAAGGTTTTCCTCCAAAATCATTTTTAACAATTAAACCATATTTTTATTTGACTAGAAATGGTTTAAATCAAAGATTTATTCTTTTGCTTCACCAAATATATTTTTGAAACCACCAATTGATTTCTAGGGTCAGTAGGTTTAAAACAAACCATTTTCCAAAGATTTTATCCCCAAAATCATTTTTGAACAATTTTTGTATCCTAAACAAGCACTCACAAGTTTCTGCAAAAACAAACAATTTAACAGAAGCTTTTTTACTAAACAAAGTGCATGGTTGGCTAGGGCTTGTTTTTATGAATCCATTGTTATAAAGTTTAAAAAATTTGGACGTGTATATTTTAAGTTAGGAATTTTACAAGTTTTCTTACTAATCAAATTCAAAATTCTGTTTTAAACCAAACTAGTGCCACGCGGCACGTTTCTATTCGTCGGTACCGCTTCGGCCGGATCGCGCTAAGGGAGGCGTTAGATCTAAATAGATCGTGCGGCACAGATTGATCAAAAACGGTTCGTTAAGTCATCTATCATATCCCTACGATCTGCATCCAACGGCTAGCGATGATCTGACCAAACTCTGGCGGCGCTCAGCAGCAGCGCGCGTCGGTGACGCTCGGCTAGCGGCGGATCTGGCGATAGAAGAAGCAAAGAAGGAGAAGAGGTGGCTCACCATGATCGTCGTGGAGTGGGGAAGCTCAAGGTACTCGCGGTTGGTCAAGGGGCGCACTGGGGTTGCAGGAATTCCTCGTCAGAGTTCAGCTGTGCCTCGGGTGCGGTCAGTCGTCGACGGGGGCGAGGCTACAGCGCACGAGAAGGCAAGACAATAGTGGAGTTAGATGCATAGAAGT
This sequence comes from Avena longiglumis, assembly GCA_030063025.1. Taxonomy (NCBI): domain Eukaryota; kingdom Viridiplantae; phylum Streptophyta; class Magnoliopsida; order Poales; family Poaceae; genus Avena; species Avena longiglumis. Next base: position 152,679,706 of record CP125977.1, on the reverse strand, counting down.
TTAGGGAGTGCGGGAGATTCACAGAGAAGGGGTGGCACGGTCAGGTTCTCACCAGAGGAGTCGCCGGAGAAGAGGCAGACGGCGGCGGTGCTTGGTGTCGTCGTTGCCGACGCTGTGGCGCTCGCGCGGATGAACGGAAGGTACTGTGAGGTGCGCCAGAGTTTGGGAAAGATGCTCATGTGCTCGAGGAGTCGAGGGGCGGAGGAGACTGGCCGGAATTTGCTTGCGAGCTCGTCGGAGACAGCGGCAGTACAGAGAGAAATTGGGCGGCCTGGGGGCGCGCTTGGGTGAGGCGACGGAGGGGAAATGGAGGGGAAACGCAGGCGAGTAATAGGGCATGGTCTGGGGTCGTTTAATGGTGCGGTTAACGCGAATTAAGCCCGGATTTAATCGCCTGCAACGGCCGGCGAGGTGAGGGGCGTGGTCACCGCGGGGAGGAAGAAGGTGACGTGGCTGTGGGGTCGTCTCGTCAGCGAGGAGAGACAGGCGAGGTAGGGTCCGCGCGTCAGTGAGGGCGTGGGTTAAGTTTGCGGTGGGAAAATGTTTCGCTCGGTGAGAGGGAGAGGTGGGCTAATTGGGCCTTGTTGGGCTAGTTGGGCTGGGTCGGCTTGATTCCTTTTTTTTTCTGTTTCTGTTTTTCTTTTTCCTTTTCATTTATTCTGTTTTGGTTTTGTTTAATTAACTCAAACACTCATTTGAATTCAAAACTTTTTCAAATTTTGTGTAGCTTTAAATACTGATTAATAAAACATTCTGAAATCATTTAAGAATAATTTATTTATTCTTTTTAAGGCCTTTTAATTATTCAAAATAGGCTCTAGTTTAAAATCAAATGGGATTTAATAATATTTTCAAACACCATTTGATTTTGCAAAACCTTCCAAAACCTTTCAGTAAGTTTTTATTTGTTTAATAGGGTGTCAAATAATTCATCTTTGAATTATTTGGAAAGTTTTTAATATGATTCATAAATCATTTGAATTGGATATTTGTTTTAATTCCAATGGAATTAAATATGGTTTTAACTCCCTAAAGTTTATTTGGAAGATTTCTTTAATCTTGTTTAAGTTGGATTAAACCACTTTTATTTCATTTGGGTAAATTCCAAAATACTATTTTCTCATGATTTAAATGATCATTCTTATTAGAGATTTGTTTTTCTCAAAATAGGGATAGAATGGTTTAATGCCATTTTATTTTATTTTGGAAATTCTTCATCCTTTCATTTTATTTGGATTTGGATTCTATTCATTCCACTTGCTTATGGATTTGGCCAAGATTTGATTTGGTCTTTAAAATATTCTTTATTTTAATAATTCTTTCTTCATCTTATAAAATCCATATCTTTTTATTTAGAGATCCAAACTTGGTGATTCCAATTTGTAAAATCTTGTTTAATATTTATTTATCCTTTTAAATATATTTAGGATTATTTGCTCACCATTTGGTATGGATTTTAGATAAGTGCTTTATTAGCTTTGGGAATTCAATTCCTTTATCTTATTAAATTCATAAGATTTTATCTATGGTTCCAAATTAAGTGAAACCAATTTATATGGTTTTATAATATTTCTATTTGTCATTCTTGATCCTTTGTAAACGTTTGTTGACAAGATTTTATATGGATCAAATCCATAGGCTTGGAGATAACTTGGAAATGATTTTTATTCCATTAGGGATTTAGGGTTTGGATTTATTTTCCAAGGGTTTAAGTTTCAAGATACATTCATTGAGGAATGTATTTCTCTTGATTAGAATTTTGTTGAATTTCAAACTTTAGTTAAAGTTTGTTCAAGATGGGATTTTAAGTTTCCATTTAGAAACAAAAGTTTCTTTTCACCTTGATTTTCAACAATAATTTATTTTGTTTATTTTTTTTCACATTACAAGATTTGGAAAATCTTGGGATGTGACAGGCTACCACCCTTAAAATAAATATCGTCCCGAGATTTGGGGAGGCTAGGGGTTACAGGTTGGCTCAAAAGCATCTAGGGTACTACCACCCTTAAAAATTTTCCAACTAGATTACATCTTGGTTTTTTTGGGGTCTTGTTGAAATCTCTCTGGACAAACATCTGCATAATGTCCTTTGTTTCCACACTTGAAACATGTGACAAGGCTGAGATCCTTCATAGGCTTGTTTATCTTATGCTTCATTTTTTCTGGACAGTTGCTTGAATAATGTCCTTGGTTACCACAATTGTAATATATGATAAGATTGAGTTCATCACGTATCTTCTGTGGGCAAGTTGCTACATAATGTCCTAGCTCTTTGCAGTGGTTGCACCACACTTGGCTAATCTCCTTATACTTCTGCTTCTCTGGACACTCACTGTCGTGGTATTGCACGGAAGATGCTACCGGGGGTAGATTACGTAGAGGGAGCAATGCGACGTAGGAGAATCCGGGAGCGAGATTGGCACACGATGTACCCAGGTTCACGTCCCCTCGATGGAGGATCGCTACGTCCTGCTGTCAATCCAGTATATGATCATAGATTGGTTTACATGGGAGTCGCCGTAGGTGGAGGGAGAGATTAGATCTAATGAGACGCGGGAGAAGATACCCCGTGGGGGTGCCCCTGGTGGCTTTATATATGCAGCCAGTTAGGGTTTACAAGTATTTGGTGGGCTTTGTATTGAAGTCGCCGTCTTGGGCCTCCAGTCGGCGCCACTCGTCTGGTTCCAGCATGCACCAGTCGCCGTATTGGGCGAGTCGACCCGCTCTGGTCTTGACTTCAGTCGGCTCGATCCAGCTGGTGAATCCGCTTCGTGGGTATACCCCGATTGGTATTCCCCCATCAGTAGTCCCCGAGCGTGTTGTCGATTCGACGCGGGCTTGACGCAGGGCACGGAGAGTCTTGACGATGGGTCGTGGTGAATCGGCGAGCTCTGAACGAGAAAAAGAACCGTGAAGCGGAGGCGGTCGGCGTGAGCGATCGGTTATGGCGGTTGGCGAAAACGCAGGTGTTGGTGATGCCGCCGATTCTGGCGAGTCCCGGAGCGTTAATCTGTGAGTCGGCGGTGGCGAGTCCCAGCGTTAATCTGTGGCGAGTTCGCGGTGGCGAGTTGACGAGGGCGAGCCGCGATAGTGGGACCACGCGTACACGCAGCATGCCTAGGAGTAGTCCCCGAGGCTCGAGTTGGGTTGTAGAGGCGACTTGAGGCTCTTTAGTAGTGGTTGCTGCCGAGCATGGAGAGGGGCGAGGTCGAGCGACCGGCGAGCGCCGAGTCCCTGAGCGTGGCGAGGGGCGAGGTGGCGAGGTCAAGCGACCGGCGAGCGCCGAGTTCCCGAGCGCGGCGAGCGGCGAGGTCGAGCGACCAGCGAGCACCGAGTCCCCAGCGCGGAGAGTGGCGACGTCGAGCGACCAGCGAGCACCGATTCCCCGAGCGTGGCGAGAGCCGAGTCCCCGGCGACGGCGGCGGCGGCGAGCGGCAAGCCGAGTCCCAGCGTCGAGGTGGTCGGCGACAGCGAGCGCCGAGTCCCAGCGGGCGAGTGGCGGGTTGGCGACCGACGGCGCCAAGTCCCGGCACGGCGGCGAGTCAGCGACCGGCGCCGAGCCCAAGCGCCGCAGTGGCGAGGTCGGCGACGGCAAGCACCAAGTCCCGGCGTGGCGAGGCGTGGTCGGCGACCGGCGCCGAGTCCCAGCGGCGAAGGCGAGGTCGGCGACAGCGGCGCCGAGTCTCCAGCGGCGAAGGTCAGCGACAGCGCCGAGCCCAGCGCGGTGTGCAGAGTCCCGAGCGACAGCGGCGGCGAGCGGCGAAGTCCAGCGCGAGCGGCGGCGGCGAGCGCAGTGAGCGCCGAGTCCCGAACACGCGAAAGTGCGAGGTCGGCGCCAGCGCCGAGCCCCTGAGTGCAGCGAGTGGAGAGAAAGACACTGTTTTGCTGAGAAAGAGAAAAGATACAATTGCATTAAGGTGTACTTGCACAATATATTGAACAATTGTGAGACGTGCGAATTGTAGACGTTGAAATAAAATGCACGTTTGTTATGTGGATCGATGGACAGTATACGTAAGGTTTATGCGTGTCTTTTCATGAGTAGGCAGACCTCCAGCATCAAACGCTTGCCGGGTAACAGTGACGCGATGCCAGACTGTTGAACCCGGAGACAAGGTCGGCCTTTCGATACCCAGCCTCACTACTTCGACGGACGCGAATAAAAAGCAGACAAAACTGAAACCGATCCCAAGTATGATTTTGTAGATTAAATAAAAATATGAATATTTTTTGGACTTATAGAATGTACGAATATAGAGAAACTTAGCTCTCAAATGCGGACAGAGTCGACGCGGCGGACACGAGATCGGCTCGGCGGACGGGGATCGCGCTATGGCGAAGTCGACGACGACGGGGCTGCGAGGGTGAGGTCACGGCGGCGATCCCATGGAAGGCGAGTCCGCGTGGGGCGAGTCCGCGACCGGCGAGTTTTCGAGCCTAGCGAGTCCGCGTTTAGACGAGTCCGTGTTGAGCGATGTCGCGTTTGGAGAATCGGCGATGGACGCGCTCGACGGGGTCGGCGCGTAGGATGAAGCAAGTGCAGTGATGAAGTCGTGGTTCTGTCGTCGGTTGTGACAGCGAGGAGGCCAGAATCGACCCTGCCATGACGAGTAGTCTGCGAGTTGATCGTAGGATATTGAATTTTGCGGTTCCGCGGACTGCATGATGCAACCTGGTCCCTCTTGTATTTTCAGAGCTAACACGATTAGCAAACATGATAAATATAAATCTAATAATTAACAAAAGTTTGAGTGGAGAGAGATTTTGTCTTGTGCTTATCCGGCGCATGTGCACTGCTCCACATCCTTGCTTCTTTGATTTAGGACGATAGCCCTGTCTTGGTCACGAGTAATTGCAAGGATGCGCACCGTTTGCTGAGGCATGTGCACCACTCACATACAGACAACATACAAACACGATTAGATCTGAATAAAATATTAATTGACTGAAAAAATAATGAATACATTAGGAGATGGGATCAGATAGAAATAACCCATTAGTTAGGTCGATCTGGGATCAAGCCTAGTTTGCATAATATAGCTTCTTAGATCGCGTGGAGGCTGCAGCTTGATCCGATCTGATTTGATGTACTGATCAGGACTAGCGTTGGTCTCGAGCGGCGATCTGGCGCGATGACAAAGCGATCGCGACTGCCTAGATTGGATCCTAATTTTCCAATCTCCTGTTGACGACGAATTGAAGTGATGCAATCCGAGAGTCATTGACGACGAGGGATCCCGCCCGGATTATCACCCTCCAAGCATCGCTTGCCCCACGGTGGGCGCCAACTGTCGTGGTATTGCACGGCAGATGCTACTGGGGGTAGCTTACGTAGAGGGAGCAAGGCGACGTAGGAGAATCCGGGAGCGAGATTGGCACACGATGTACCCAGGTTCACGTCCCCTCGATGGAGGATCGCTACGTCCTGCTGTCAATCCAGTATATGATCATAGATTGGTTTACATGGGAGCCGACGTAGGCGGAGGGAGAGATTAGATCTAATGAGACATGGGAGAAGATACCCCGTGGGGGTGCCCCTGGTGGCTTTATATATGCAGCCAGTTAGGGTATACAAGTATTTGGTGGGCTTTGTATTGAAGTCGCCGTCTTGGGCCTCCAGTCGGCGCCACTCGTCTGGGTCCAGCATGCACCAGTCGCCGTATTGGGCGAGTCGACCCGCTCTGGTCTTGGCTTCAGTCGGCTCGATCCAGATGGTGAATCCGCTTCGTGGGTATACCCCGATTGGTATTCCCCCATCACTCGCTGGCATAGTGTCCCATTTGTTTGCAATGACCACATTGCACATGGCTTTTGTCCTTCTTTTTCTTGGGTTTCTCCAAAGCTAAGAGTGCTTCTAATTCATGTTCTTCATATGTTATCTCAAAGGTAGGAACAGTTCCTGGTCTCCTTGACCTTCTATTACTCCTTGGATAATACATATGTCTCTTCTTTGGTCCCTTAAATTGAGTCATGTTGCTGGGAGGTACAAGATGAGATTTTCGTTTGTCTTCATCCTTCTTGGTAGACTTGGCTCTCTCATGGTAGTCTGCACAATTGTTGCCCTCCACCTTGTTTCCTTTGTTCAACTATGGAATAGATGGGGCATTGGATAGGGACATGATTGTTTCCTTCACATAGGTAACAAGTAGCTTGGGATGTGGGGCATTGGTCAATTGGATGTTTCTCTTCACAATTGGGGCATTGATCTTCATGCTCCTTGGAAGTGTGATCCTTGTCTCCACAAATATTGCAAGCTTGGGTTCCTTCTAGAATAACATCTTTGTCATCCTTGTTGTCATTAACTCCTTGGGAAGAGTTGTCTCCCATGTTGATCATTTGCAATGTTAAGGAAATCGGTAATCGTTAGCTGCTCGGTTGGCTTGGGAGTAGTGATTAATCGGAATTCGGCCGATTAACTGATTTAATCGGTCGGCTATTAATCGGTGCAGCCTACAAAAATTAGCACCTAAAACACGTATGAATACTCATACTTAAGCTTCCGAGTGAGATCCTTAAGGCGCTCGAGCTCTTGTATCTGAGGTCTGGTCGGCAACTACGAGGAGCTGGTCAACAACGACAAGGAACTAGTTGGTGATGGCTGAAATCAAGCTCTTGGAGGCAGGGATCGAACGGGAGCTTCACAAAACCTACTTCATTGGGGCGGGCTAGCGGATGGATGGGCGATATGTGTTGATAATTTTGCAACTTTTTTGACCAAGTGTAGTGATTAATCGGGAACATACCTAGTAATCGGAGTGTCAGACCTATTAATCCGTCTAAACGATTAACACAAAGGATTAGTGATAATGGACACGGTCAGGTCCCTAGTAGCGATTAATCGGCCTACTAATCGCTGATTCGGCCTATTTTTTGAACAGTGATCATTTGAGTAGCCATCCCTTGCAACAATTGGGATTGAGTTTCCAAATTTTTTTGCATGGTTGGGTCTATCTCATTGTTGTTGGCTAAAAACTGAGTTGTCACTTGGTTCAACTGGGTTTGTCTTGCAAGCAGTTGGTCTCTCATGTTGATATCTTGGTTGTTGTTGTTGTCACCATCCTTGATGTTGGAGTCTCTTGGGGAAGTCATATGTTTGGGTTGGATTGGGATTAGAATAGGCAAAATATTTCTAAGGGAATAATTCTAATCACACACATCACATTTCAGACAAGCAATGTGCAAGCAATCACTAACAAACATTCCACTCAACAACAAGTTTCAAATACATTTTTAGGCAACAAAAATATTTTTGTTCCACATAAGTTGGTGGGTTTGATCTATACTTAATATGGTGGTCCATCTATATGGTTCACTTGAAATATTTCCATCCTTCTTAGTTGATTCTTCATGAACAAGATCTTTGTATCCTTAGAGAATTTCTTACATCTTGGTCTTAAAACTTCAAGGTGTTGATAGTTCCTTCTAAGTTGTGTTTCCTTAGTCTTCAAGTCTTGAGCAACATTTGTTGTCTCACTTGTAGTCCTTAGTGATATCTAAGGTTGATGTCCTTGGTGAAAATGTTGAAGATGTTGAAGTCATTACAGTTGAAGATGTTGAAGTCATTAGAGTTGATATCCAAGGTTGAAGATGTTGAAGTCATTAGAGTTGATAAAGTCCTTTGCACATGCTGAAGTCTTTGGCCATGGGGTAGGCTTTATCCATCAAGTTTGAAATAGAAGAGATGTAGAATCAAAACCAAAGTGGTTGAGGAAAGAGTTTACAAGATTGTTTGTAAATAAGTTTTGGGACAAATTCAACTCCTATTTTTCTAAGGGTTTTGTCCAATCCTAGGTTTACAAATCCTACAGGCAACACAATGCTCTGATACCATCTGTAAGGTTCCCGACCTTTAATAAGGTAGAGATCCCTGTGTTTACAATGCTAGTCCCTGGATCAATATCTAGCATCCACAGTTAAGATGTAATATCAAGAAACAAACGTCATAATACAACTTTATAACCAGGAAATAAAATTATATATTACATCTTACATAGCTCATTTGGATATCTTATTACAATGCAGCAGAATATAGCAATAGCATGGGTTCCTTCATCTTCAAAGTGCCACAGGCAGACATGTTGGTTGTAGACTTGTAATCCTAATCATTAAACCTCACTAATAACAAATAGACCTGCAACATAACAAGTTACAGCCACAAGGGTCAATACATTTGAATTGTATTGGCAAGTGATACTATGTTAGTATAGTGGAGTCTATCATCTATATGCATTTGGATAAGTGGGGCTTAGGCTTGCTTTGCTCAAAATAGAGTTTCCTTATCATTTTAAAACACTAAGTTTTTTGCTTGACAAAAGTATCACCCAAGGAACCACCAATAGAAATTGGTGAACCTTAAACCCTTGTTCAACCACAAGTTTTTAACTTAGAAATTTGGATGATGAGATTCTTGATAGCTTCCACGTATTGATGCTCAAATTGTCCTTTGCCAGGGACATGGCTAAGTACTTAGATTTTACACTCTTCAGAGGTGGTGCACTTTCCCCACAAGACTTGGTTTCACCAAGACAAGATCTTTCAGAAGCCTTCCCTTAGACCAGAATGGACGCGTTCCAACCTATCAAACCCCTACAACCAACTGTCCATTTGGCTAAGTTATTGCAACCTATATGATCCAGGCACAGCCCATAATGCCAAGTGGCTGCACTTGAAGATTCTCAACATTTGACATCTCAAATCTCTTTGTTCTTGGGTGGCCATCCACAAGTGAGACACCAAGTTTTCCCCAGCATACTGGACTTGGTGATGCCCAAGTTTTCCCCAGCATACTGGACTTGCATGACCACTCAACACAAACCATTCCTTCCATTCCACCCAGGTGATTCATTCACTTAGTTGTTTTATTAAACAAAACACAAGTCCTCAGACTTAGAAATTTTTCCATAGCATGAATATATATTCCACCCTTGTTTTCTATTAGCTAAGCTAAGCATGATAGTAGTAGGAATCTTAACTTAGGAAAAATTCTACTAAGGTTTCATCTACTAGGATTTCCCATAGCATGGTTTATACTTAGCAAAAATTCCATGCAAGTCTTACTTAGAAATATCACTAATGCATAGTGAAAATAATGGGACAAAAGTATGAAGCATCACTTTCCTTTTTGGTAGAGAGTATGAGTTCACTTCTTGATTTTTGCAATGTTCACAAACTTCAATCACTACAATTCAATCAAGCAAACAATATTTCAATCTACCATCACAAGCATTTCATCACATAAAATGATAGAAACAAAACAATGCATGCAAGCATGTTGTTTTATTTGGGAAAGTGGTTTCTAATGGGTTATAAACATTTTAAAACCTCTAATGGTCATTTTATAAAGTGACAAAATCATTTGCAAAAGATTTCACTTCATAAACCATTTTTAGACTAAGTCATTATTTTATGTGGTGTAGGAATGCTTTTAATAATGAAAAATTCTATAGGTTTCACAAAATATATTTTAAAACCATATAATCTTGTGTTTAGGGTCAGAGAGTTTATTTCCAAAACATTTTCCAAAGGTTTTCCTCCAAAATCATTTTTAACAATTAAACCATATTTTTATTTGACTAAAAATGGTTTAAATCAAAGATTTATTCTTTTGCTTCACCAAATATATTTTTGAAACCACCAATTGATTTCTAGGGTCAGTAGGTTCAAAACAAACCATTTGCCAAAGATTTTATCCCCAAAATCATTTTTGAACAATTTTTGTATCCTAAAAATTCACTCACAAGTTTCTGCAAAAACAAACAATTTAACAGAAGCTTTTACTAAACAAAGTGCATGGTTGGATAGGGATTGTTTTTCTGAATCCATTGATATAAAGTTTGCAAAATTTGGACATGTAGATTTTAAGTTAGGAATTTTACAAGTTTTCTTACTAATCAGATTCAAAATTCTGTTTTAAACCAAACTAGTGCCACGCGGCGCGTTTCTATTCGTCGGTACCGCTTCGGCCGGATCGCGCTACGGGAGGCGTTAGATCTAAATAGATCGTGTGGCACAGATTGATCAAAAACGGTTCGTTAAGTCATCTATCGTATCCCTACGATCTGCATCCAACGGCTAGCAATGATCTGACCAAACTCTGGCGGCGCTCAGCGGCAGCGCGCGGCAGCGACGCTCGGCTAGCGGCGGAGCTGGCGATAGAAGAAGCAAAGAAGGAGAAGAGGTGGCTCACCGTGATCGCCGTGGCGTGGGGAAGCTCAAGGTACTCGCGGTTGGTCAAGGGGCGCACTGGGGTTGTCGGAATTCCTCGTCAGAGTTGAGCTGTGCCTCGGGTGTGGTCAGCCGTCGACGCGGGCGACGCTACAGCGCACGAGAAGGCAAGAAAATAGTGGCGTTAGATGCATAGAAGTTTAGGGAGTGCGGGAGCTTCACAGAGAAGGGGCGGCACGGTCAGGTTCTCACCAGAGGAGTCGCCGGAGAAGAGGCAGACGGCGGCGGTGCTTGGTGTCGTCGTTGCCGACGCTGTGGTGCTCGCGCGGATGAACGGAAGGTACTGTGAGGTGCGCCAGAGGTTGGGGAATATGCTCGTGTGCTCGACGAGTCGAGGGGCGGAGGAGACTGGCCGGAATTTGCTTGCGAGCTTGTCGGAGACAACGGCAGTACAGAGAGAAATTGGGCGGCCTGGGGGCGCGCTTGGGTGAGGCGACGAAGGGGAAATGGAGGGGAAACGCAGGAGAGTAATAGGGCATGGTCGGGGGTCGTTTAATGGTGTGGTTAATGCGAATTAAGCCCGGCTTTAATCGCCTGCAACGGCCGGCGAGGTGAGGGGCGTGGTCACCGCGGGGAGGAAGAAGGTGACGTGGCTGTGGGGTCGTCTCGTCAGCGAGGAGAGACAGGGGAGGTGGGGTCCGCGCGTCAGTGAGAGCGTGGGTTAAGCCTGCGGTGGGAAAACGTTTCGTTCGGTGAGAGGGAGAGGTGGGCTAACTGGACCTTGTTGGGCTAGTTGGGCTGGGTTGGCTTGATTCCTTTTTTTGTTCTGTTTCTGTTTTTCTTTTTCTTTTCCTTTATTCTGTTTTGGTTTTGTTTAATTAATTCAAACACTCATTTGAATTCAAAACTTTGTCAAATTTTGTGTAGCTTTAAATACTGATTAATAAAACATTCTGAAATCATTTAAGAATAATTTATTTATTCTTTTTAAGGCCTTTTAATTATTCAAAATAGGCTCTAGTTTTAAATCAAATGGGATTTAATAATATTTTCAAACACCATTTGATTTTGCAAAACCTTCCAAAACCTTTCAGTTAGTTTTTATTTGTTTAATAGGGTGTCAAATAATTCATCTTTGAATTATTTGGAAAGTTTTTAATATGATTCATAAATCATTTGAATTGGATATTTGTTTTAATTCCAATGGAATTAAATATGGTTTTAACTCCCTAAAGTTTATTTGGAATATTTCTTTAATCTTGTTTAAGGTGGATTAAACCACTTTTATTTCATTTGGGTAAATTCCAAAATACTATTTTATCATGATTTAAATGATCATTCTTATTAGATATTTGTTTTTCTCAAAATAGGGATAGAATGGTTTAATGCCATTTTATTTTATTTTGGAAATTCTTCATCCTTTTATTTTATTTGGATTTGGATTCTATTCATTCCACTTGCTTATGGATTTGGCCAAGATTTTATTTGGTCTTTAAAATATTCTTTATTTTAATAATTCTTTCTTCATCTTATAAATTACATATCTTTTTATTTAGAGATCCAAACTTGGTGATTCCAATTTGTAAAATCTTGTTTAATATTTATTTATCCTTTTAAATATATTTAGGATTATTTGCTCACCATTTGGTGTGGATTTTATATAAGTGCTTTATTAGCTTTGGGAATTCAATTCCTTTATCTTATTAAATTCATAAGATTTTATCTATGGTTCCAAATTAAGTGAAACCAATTTATATGGTTTTATAATATTTCTATTTGTCATTCTTGATCCTTTGTAAATGTTTGTTGACAAGATTTTATATGGATCAAATCCATGGGCTTGGAGATAACTTGGAAATGATTTTTATTCCATTAGGGATTTAGGGTTTGGATTTATTTTCCAAGGGTTTAAGTTTCAAGATACATTCATTGAGGAATGTATTTCTCTTGATTTGAATTTTGTTGAATTTCAAACTTTAGTTAAAGTTTGTTCAAGATGCGATTTAAGTTTCCATTTAGAAACAAAAGTTTCTTTTCACCCTGATTTTCAACAATAATTTCTTATGTTTATTTATTTTTTTCACGTTACAAGATTTGGAAAATCTTGGGATGTGACAGGGACCTGTCAAGGGTTGTCCGAACGGCTGAACTTGATGCAGGACTCCGATCCGCTGAGGTACTTAGGGATGGCGGGTGGAGCGGTCACAGCCAGATTGATATGACGGGTGATTTTCTTTTGCACCCTTTTCGTTGGGCGCCCTTTTTGGATCATCAGTGATCCCTTCGGCGCGGGGTATCCATGCCCATCGTTATTCTGCGCAGGTGTGATTGGGTGGTTTGAAGGTCCCGCAGGTGGTGGTGGAGGAGCTTCGTGTGCGATCTCACCTGGTGCGGAGGCGTTCCCGTACCCAGGGGGATTGTTGCCTCATCTGAGACATGCTCTCACTGAGTTTCTGGAACTCGCGGCAGTCCTTGAGCATGTGGCTTGCCTTCTTCTTACCATCCCTCTTGTCGATGTAGAAGTGGATGGTGCATGGACCCGACAGTTTGTCATATGCTGAGGGTCCGTCGTCACGGCCGCGACGTTGCCATGACTGCGTTGGGCGTCCTCTGTCACGGAAGTTGCTTCCACGGTATCCGTCGCTGCTGCGATTGCCGTCGCTGCGGCGATCAGCGTAGCCAGCCACGACCATGTCAGGTCCATCGCGATCATCATAGACGCACGATCTTCTCTTGATACGGTGTTCACGACGCCAGCCGTAGTCATCTTCCTCCTTCGAGTGCGCTCGGTGGACGGAGTCTTCACCATCTGCCCACCTGTTGGCGATGTCCATGAGGTGCTCGAGTGTCTTGGGCTTGACACGCCCAAGTTCTTCCTTGAAGTCCTGGCGCTTGACGCCATCCTTGAAGGCGTCGATATCTCTCTCCTCAGATATGTGCGCCACGGATTTCTTGGTGTTGGACCAGCGCAATATGTACGAGCGAATAGATTCGCCCGTTCGTTGGGTGCAGGCCCGCAGCTCCTTGACCGAGGATGGCCTCTTGCTGGTGCCTTTGAAGTTTAGGATGAAACTGTACGCCAGTTCTTCCCAGATTCGGACGGATCTCTAGGATAGGCTGCTGAGCCAGATCCGAGCTATGCCTGTCAGCTGCAGCTGAAGGCGTTGCAGGGCGGTGTCCTTGTTTTCGCCGTGTAGTTTGACGGACGACAGGTGGTCGCTGAGCCACGCCTCGGGGTCCTGTGTGCCGTCGAACTTCGGAGTGTCTGAAGGAAGCTTGAAGTTCCGTGACATCCGTGTCCGCCAAACGGATCTGCTGAAACATCAGGCTCCGCAGAGTTCTCCTTCATCATCGTCCTCCTCGGATTCGGATGAGCAGACGCGCTTGGTGCGTGCTTTGTTGATCTTGTGCTGGGTGAGCTCGCTTCGAGCATCATAATCGCGGCTGCGATGGAGCGAGCTCTTGTGCCTTCGAGGTAGGTCGTGCTCTTCATCCTCGGATGAAGGCGTGGGGCTACGGTTGAATCTGACCGCAGCCTTCTTCTTTCGCTTTGCATGAGCTTCTCCGTGGAGCGCAGCTCCAATGAGTCCGAGTCCGGTAAGCGCGGAGTTGTGCATGGCCCTTTTCGGGTGCCCCACCGGAGGTGGATGGGACACGAGGTATGTGGTGGCTGCCATGATCGCAGCTTGCGGTGTCTTCGGGATGACGTTGTCGTCGGCATCCATCTCCATGAAGGACGTGTTGATGGCCCGAGTCACCTCGCGACGTGCCTTGGGATCCATGTTCTCTGTGCCAGAACGGTGCTTGTTGCCATGGTTATCGTGCGAGCTGGAGCCACCCATGGCAGAGAGCGCAGCTCGCCGCGCACTGGACTCTGAGGCCGCTTGCTTGCGTTTGTCAATCACCTCTTGCATCTTCACCTGCTTCTTGTGTTCTTCGATTAGGAGCATGTGGTACGCCATCAATAGGTCCCGTTAGGCACACACGGGTAGGATCTGGTTGCCTGCAACGGCTTCGCGTGCTTGATCCCATCCTTCCTCGCTGAGGTGGATGATCCGATTGGGGTCGGTGTCCTCCTCGATGGGCGGGGGGACTGGTTTCTCCTATTCTCGCCGTTTCTACCCTGTGGGTTGGGTGGCGGGTTATGCTCCTGATCCAAGTCACTCTGTATGACTGCGGAGAATTGGTAGCGCTCGTAGATTGGATCGCTGCTGCCGTAGCTTTCGGATCCGGAACCGTAGGTCCCTTCCTCCGATGGTGGATCACACAGATCTGAGTTGCAGCTGTTGCTGTCATAGGACTCATCTGTCGATGGCGATGTGCATAGCACGGGGTGTGGAGCCCACTAAGTGGGCCTGATCGATGGCAGGGGCACCCGCTATGGGAGATGGAGAGTGCCGGTCTGCCCCACCTGGAAGCAGAAGCTCCCGAACAGGATATCGAGTCCGTCGCCAACGGGCTCGAAGTCCTTCAGGGTGGCTAGCGAGTGGGCGGTGAAGTTGAAGGCGCCGAAGAGGAGATGACTCTCCGTCGCTGTGGAGTTGTAGATCGTTTTGGTTGGGACCGTCATGATCACACAATCAGCATCCCCAGTTCCCACAGACGACGCCAATTGACGAGGTTTAATCTCATGAATGCCCATTGTTATGAGCTTGGGTTTTGGAGAATATGGGGATGCTGTAGATCGCGGAACGGTTAGAAAACAAGCAACAAGAGGACACGAGGTTTACCCAGGTTCAGGCCCCCGGAGGGAAAACCCTACTCCTGCTAGTCTGCTCTTGATTACGGCGGAACCGAAAAGTACAGGGGTGCGCAGATGCAATCTGGCGTGAAGGTGTGTATGCGGTGGTATGCGAAGTGTTCTCCTCATCGTGCCATCCTAGCCTTTGTATAGAGATAGGCAGGTCCCAGGCACAGATCGAGTCAGTTACAGGTTTTAGGGTTTGCCCCTTTGAATATTCTATGTACTCTAGTCTTGTTCTCCAAGGATCCGATGGCGTCATGGGCCCTGGCCACCCGAAAATATTCATGGGCTGGCGCATGTTCTAGTGGGCCCTCCTTGGGCTGGACTAGGTATGCTAAGATCGTGTACCCGCAGGGTATAACTATGTCAATATATTTCTCCAACTTTGATGCCCTCAATATATTCAATTGAATTCAAGCCATAACTCTTATCAATCTTCTTTGAGAAATAGACAGTATGCTCTTTGTCATTAATATTAAAAGTTACTTTTCCTTTATTACAATTTATGATAGCACATGCAGTATCAAGAAAGGGTCTCCCAAGAATAATAGACATATTATCATCTTTAGGCATCTCAAGCACAACAAAATCAGTTAATACCAAGAAATTATGAGCCACTTGAACAGGAACATCCTCACATATACCAAAAGGGATAGTAGTAGACTTATCAGCCATTTGCAAAGATATATCAGTTGGTATCAATTTTTCTAGTTGAAGTCTCTTGTAGAGAGAAAAGGCATAACACTAACTCCAGCTCCCAAATCACACAAAGCAGTTCTAACATAATTATTTTTAATAGAGCAAGGAATAGTTGGAATACCAAGATCCCCAAGTTTCGTTGGGACCTTAACATTGAAGGAATAATTAGCAAGCAAAGTAGAAATTTCCTCATTAGGAATCTTCCTTTTATTAGAGACAATATCCTTCATATACTTTGAATAAGGAGGCAACTTAATAGCATCACTCACAAAACTTGTTATGGTGTTCTTCTTCCTTTGACTTATGTTTCTGATTAGGAAAATGCATTGGTTTTTGCACCCAAGGTTCTCTTTCCCTACCATGTTCATTAGAAACAAAATCTTCCTTAGTGTACTTAGTGTTCTTAGTGTGCTTTTCCGGTTCTTCTTCAATTTCTTCCTTATCAGGAGTATCATTGTTATCATTACCACTTTCAGTTTTAGCATCAGAGACAAATATACTATTAGGATCTACAACAGGTTCAGAAGGTTCCTCAAATATTATATGTTTCTTTTTCTTTCTCTTAGAATAAGTACCTCTATTTTCAGCTTGTTGAGAATCTTGCTCAATTCTTTTAGGATGTCCCTCTGGATATAAGGGATCCTGAGTTTTAGCACCACTCCTAGTTCTAATTTCATAAGCATGTTTATTTCCAGAAGCATTAACTAGCATATCTTTTTGTACTTTAGCAAGTTGATCAATTTGAGTTTGAACCATTTGGAAATGTTTAACAAGCATTTTAACATCATTAGAAGTTCTTTCCATAATATCTTTCAACTCATTAATAGCTCTAGAGTTTTCCAATAAATGATTCTGAACTTGTTCATTAAAATTACCTTGCTTAACAATAAAAGTATCAAGTTCCTCTAAGCATTGATCAGGAGGTTTACCAGAAGGAATATCACCTTCATCAAAATGTTGGAGAGAGTGTACCTCAATAATGGATGAGTGGGAGATTGGCTTGCATAATTCTTCTATAGGAGGTAAATTCTTCACATCTTCGGCTTTAATACCCTTCTCCTTAAGACTTTTATTAGCTTCTTTCATCACTTCATCACCCCCCTCTTCTTGGGTGTTGGTGTTGGAGTTGGTTCAAGCACAGTTGGCTCAGGTGTAGTTGGCTCAGATGTAGTCCAATCATCATAATTCTTGCTTATTTTAGACATTAATTCTTCGGCTTCTGCCGGATTTATTTTCCTAAAAACACAATCATCAAAACTATCCAGGTATTCCCTAGATTCATCTGTTAGTACATTATAATATATATCAATAAGCTCATTTTTAGGCACTAGGAGGGAAATATTTCTGAAAGAAAGTAGCAATCAAGCAATCAGGGCTATCAATGGATCCAGGAGGTAAACTTTTAAACCAAGCTTTAGCTTCTCCTTTGTCACGACCCGGTATCAGGGCTAGACAAATACCAGATACTTATCTAATATAAGCTTAACCTAAATTCCGAAGCACGCAGGGAGAGATCGGTAACATTACAGAACATACAAACCATACATTAATAAGGTAAACTCTTAAGAGAGTTACAAACCAGTCATACAAGCCAAGGGTCA
Organism: Avena longiglumis; assembly: GCA_030063025.1. Taxonomy (NCBI): domain Eukaryota; kingdom Viridiplantae; phylum Streptophyta; class Magnoliopsida; order Poales; family Poaceae; genus Avena; species Avena longiglumis. The sequence goes on along the minus strand of CP125977.1, from coordinate 152,662,498 downwards.
CAGACCCATCATTACAACAAACAACGGAAGCAAAAAAGTTATTCTAAACAACAAACTTAGCAAAGGGCGTAAGAGGCCTTAAACAGAAGTAGCGACCCTTCCATAGATCCTAGGCTGCTGCCCAGGAACCCCGACTACTCGTCGACTTCGATTTAGAAACCACCTTCAGTTGGAGTAGCTTCATCTGTACAAAACATCAACGAAGGAAGGCTGAGTACAGGGAGTACTCTGCAAGACTTATGGCTAGTGGAGTTATTTTAGATAAAGCCATCTTTTGTTTTCAAAACAAGAGGGAGAAGAAACTTGTCTAGTTAGATCATTTTCAAAGGGGATAACAAGACTATGACTCTAGCTCTTAGAACCATCTTTGATATCCACCAAGTACCATCATCAACTAAAACTCTCTTCCCGGACTACCCCCTCAAACAACCCCGAGGAAGTATTCCGGATCTCACATTAGTTGGTCAAGTTTTATCATTCGGTTATAGTTTTCTATGATCACATAATCTGTTCCCAAGTCGTCCATAACCGTGGACACGACTTTTTGAAAAGATTAATAACCCTGCAGGGATGCACAACTTTACCCACAGGTGCCAACCGATTCTTAATGCCGAATTATTAGCCCTCTTCCTCGGAAGGCCGGCAGAGAGTGGTTGACCACGACCTTTACCTTGCTTTCGCCGAGACCATGAGTCACGCACTAGGGAGATGCCGCCGTAACGGGTCAAGTCCCGAAGTCGGTCCCTAATGATGTGCGCAGGGTTCAAGATTACAGATGTCGGGCATCTCTTGTTCCCGGCCACGCTTACCTACCTGTTATGAATGCACCTCCTTCACCTCCATTCAATAACAAGCAAGATGCGTATGTAGAATGTAAAGCCCGAACTATGTGACTCATGGAATCTACTAGGCAAGTTAGTGAGTCTAGGGGGTTTCCAGGCCCCCGTGTGGTTGTACGCTCGTCTTGGTTCAAGAGGCGAGAACATCAGGTCCTAAGGGTGGCGAGTATGGGACTACAAAAACCACAAAACGTGGCCTCCCATACAAGCCTTAGCATGTTTATTATACATCTCTGATCACATCACAACATCCTACCATACTAGATTCATTCGCATCTCCGATGCATCATCTGAATGATCAGCATCAGACCACTAAGCATGGCTAAGCTTGACTGTACTGTGGCACTAGCAATGCTCATAAGCCAAATCCTAGTTATGCTAGGAGCAGTGGATCAGGTATTTAGTTCACCACAGGAAAACATGCATCAGATAGGATTACTCTATCTATTGATAAAACACTGTTGAACCGAATGCATATGGCGAGAATTAAATACTTTGTAAACATAGGATTCATATGTATGAGTGGGGCTTCGCTTGCCTTGTTCGTTGTTGGACTGGTACTGCTCTTCGGTGGCGTTGACTTCAGCCTCGGGTTTGGTTCCTATTCGCAAGAACCAATCACCGGAAAAGAGAAAGCAACATTCAACACATGGCATGTGCAATGCTCATACAATATGGATGATATGACAAGTTAAATAGTGTTGAAATGAAACCTAGAACATGCTTGGTCATTTTAAACGGGGTCTGAGAGGTCCAAACCCTAAAACAGGGGGATCCTCGAAATCACCTATGGGTTTCAATTGGTTCTTCTAATTAAACTTGTCATAAAAGTTGATTAACAATGTATGATTATAGCTTAGTTGGATAGAGCTCATTTTTCTGAACATTTTGGTATATTACTTGTATTTTTCTGATTTAAAATGAATTAGTTATGAATTTCTCCAATTTTAATTCATTTTAATTCATTTTTGGAATAATTAAATAAATTTCCAAGTTGGGCCCACATGTCATAGATTTAATCATTTCAGAAAACATTTATAGAAAATATTAAAACCCTGACATACAAGGCCCACCTGTCATATAATTCTTATTCACATAAAAGATTTACTGAAACTATTAAAGAAAAAGAAAAGGCTTAATGACATCATGATGATGTCATGCTGACATCATCCATGGCTTTGCTTGCAGATCGATGATGGAACCAGAGATTGAGCACGCGCGAGAGGCTGTGGTTGGGGGAATTGGAAAGAGGCGATGAAGGGGAGTCGATTGGTGGTGGCTCCGCCGGTTATTGTTCACCGGAACTTCGCTGGCGACGACGGACAGCGACGGCGGTAGCAGTTGCACGGCGCGGGCTCAATGGAGGAAGAGAGGGAGATATTGAGAGGCACTGGGAGGTGCGAAAGCTCACCACGAGCAAGGTAGTGGGGTCGGGGAGGCGAGGCAAACACGGGCGATGCCGGAATCGATGAAGAAAGAAGTGGCCGGAGCTGGGGAAGGCGAGGTCAATGGCGATGTTCCGTAGTTCCCGCGGCTGATTCCTTCAGCGGGGAGGCTACTCGACGAGGTTCAGCTCCCAGGGGCAACGGCGAGGCTCGGGGCGGCCGGAGATGGCGGGGACGAGCGGCTAGGGTTTCGGCCAGAGGAGAGGAACACAAGAGGGAGGTCGGGAGAGAGAGGGAGAAGAGATAAGGCCGAGGCCGGAGCAGCTTGGCGTTCTTATGCTCACCCCGGAGCTCGTCGGACGGCCAGCAGAAGGCGACGGGGATCGACGACGGTGGCGCTGCCACCCAGCTTCTTCCTCTCGGGGAGGAAGACGAACGAAGCGACAGAGTACGAGCCGGTGGGCTCTGCTGGCTTGGGCCCGGTGGCCGGGTGGCACGTCATTTGCATCAATTGGCAGAGAGAGAGGGGAGGAGAGGTGGGCTCGGGCCAGTAGAGCTAGGTTTAGATTTTTTTTCTCTGTTAAACCTTTTATTTTCTGTTTTTTCTATTTATCTGTTTGTATTTTCAAATTCTAAACTGTTTTGACTATTTCAAAATTACCAGAGACTTTTTATAAAGTGTATAAAATAGTGTGCGACCCTTTTATTCGTTTTGGGTTCCATTCTTTTTGATAGTTTTCAAAATATGTAAACCATTTGAATGGTTTTGAAAGGGAACAAAATTATGGTTTTGCTTGTGTTGGTTTGATTAAACCAAAGTGCAAGTATTATGCATGCATGCAATGCTCAAACATGTCTTTATTTATATTACACAAAAGGGTGGTATGTTACAGCTCTACCCCACTTACAAGAATCTCGACCCGAGATTCCTAGGTTTTAGAAAAGAAGGAAGAGTACTCAGATCGAAGATGATCTTTGTGTTCCCAGGTTGCTTCTGACTTTGAGTGATGAGACCATTGAACTTTCAGGAAATTGATGGTTTGGTGACGAGTCTTGCGCTCAGTTTCATCAAGAATACGAATAGGGTATTCTTGGTAGGTTAGATCATCTTGGAGATCCAAAGTTTCATGGTACACACCATGAATGGGATCTTTGAAGCAACGCTTGAGTTGAGACACATGGAAGACATCATGAACCTCTAGAAAAGTTGAAGGTAGATCCAATTGGTAGGCAAGCTCACCCCGCTTGGATAGAATGCGAAAGGGACCAACATAGCGAGGAGCCAATTTGCCTTTGATACCGAATCGATGGACACCCTTCAGAGGAGTGACCGAGAGATAAACTTGATCACCAACTTCATAATGAATATCAAGATGATGACGATCGTAGTTGGTCTTCTGACGAGATTGAGCGGCCTTCAGACGCTCCCGAATTATGCGAACTTGATCTTCTGCTTCTTGGATCATATCCGGACCAAAGAATTCTCTTTCGCCGGTTTCTGTCCAATTTAGCGGTGTTCAACATGTTCTCCCGTACAGGAATTGAAAAGGTGCCATGCCCAAACTGGATTGAAAACTGTTGTTGTAACAGAACTCCGCAAAAGGAAGACATTTCTCCTAGTTATTTCCAAAGGATATGACACACGCTCTGAGCATGTCTTCAAGAATTTGATTTACTCTTTCGGACTGACCACCGGTTTTAGGATGATAGGCTGTACTGAAGGAGACCTTCTTGGGAACACGATCAAGAACGACTATCCGGGATACATATAGCTTTGCCAACTGGATTGCAGTAATGCTTTACCAAAATGCAATAAAATGAGCAAATTTGGATAGTCGATCAACTATTACCCATATGGCATCATTTCCTGCTTGTGTCCTTGGGAGTCCAGTAATGAAATCCATACCAATTTCATCCCATTTCCACTCAGGAATTTTCAACGGCTGCAGAAGTCCAGCAGGCCTTTGGTGTTCAGCCTTCACACGACGGCAAACGTCGCACTCTGCAACAAAGCGAGCGATTTCTGGTTTCATTCCACTCCACCAAAATCTTTGACGGAGATCTCGGTACATCTTGATACCACCAGGATGGATAGACAGAGGGGACTCATGAGCTTCTAGTAGGATTAGATCTTTGATTTTCTGACTGTTTGGGACCACTAGACGGTTACCAAAATAGAGAGTACCTTGATCATTGATGGAGAAACATTTAGCTTCACCACTTGCAACACGTTCTTTGATCTCGGTGATCTCACCATCTTTTTTTTGAGCTTCCTTGATTTGGTTCTCGACAGAAGATGTTATTTCAAGGTTAGCAAGGAACCACTTCAAGGTTAAGACGCTTGATTTCCTTGTAGAGAGCAGGTTGGGCTTGTGAAATCATCAGATTATTGCAATAAGATTTCCGACTTAGGGCATCATCAATGACATTGGCTTTGCCGGGTTGATAGTTGAGACCCAAATCATAATCTTTGATGAGCTCCAACCATCGTCTTTGCCTGGATTCAGATCTTGCTGGGTACACTACAAGGAATCTGCTGATACATGACGCTCCATTTTCGTCACTAAATCGTCACTATGTACAATATATGACGATCTTATGACGAAAAACATATAGTCAAAAACTGAGGGTCAGTAATTGCACAAAATGACGTTTTGCGCCAGATTGTCATAACCGTCTGTGACGATAATGCATCATCATAAACTCTATGATGATCCAGTATCGTCACGGGCTGTCGAGCCTCACCATGTTAGTTCCTACGTGGAAAAATTGTGACGATATTAAATCGTCGTATTCAAAATCAGCCCGGTCCATTCTGGTTGTTTATATGGGCTGAGATCGATCACGCTCTTTGGCCGTGGCCATTTTACGGCCCACCTTTGTTTTGGGCAAAGCGCCTATTTCGGTCTTTTTTCCTATTTTAGAATTACAGACAATATAATATGGTCCATGGGCTTTTTGGAGCCCATATATATTTGGCCTGATCCACCTTTCGGCTAGTTTAATTATAGCTTTTTAGTTTTAATTGTAGTTTGTATATTGGATTCAAGCATTTTTGGACCAGGCTGTGGCCTTTTTTAGTCATTTGGGCCGTGGTCTTTTTCCAGTGATCTGGGATGAATAAGAGTCCATTTTGTTTCCTTTACTTCAGGACAATTTTTGAATAACCAGAAAACTTGGAAAAATTGCAAGATAATAATAACATGAATTTGAATAACCAGACAAATTTTGAATTCACAACCAACATTATAAATTCCACATCCAAGTTTACATAACTTATCGAACCTAAGTTCACAGCCAAGTTCACAACCAAAAGATACATGCAAGTTCACAGCCACAGTTCACACCCAAGTTCATAGCCATAGAACCAAGTGCACTGCCAAAATAGCACCAATCTTCTAACAAATTCACTAGCAAAATAGCACCAAGTGCACTGGACAACACTAGTTCCATGTAGGTTTACCTGAAAGCAGTGCCAACAGCTGAGCATACCCCGCATCATTCTCTTCGGCCCTTTTGAGAAGCAAGTCCTGTGCAGCTTCAGCTTCTTCGGCCTTCTTCTTCATGGCATCCATCTATGCGCGCATGGCTTCGGTTTGGTGCTCAGACCTCTGCAGCTTCTCTTCAAGATCAAGCACATGAGCAGTAACATCAGCATTCGACTTGCAGGTCTTGTTAGTAGAGCTTGACTACAGACTGACATTCTTCAGGAATGTGCTTTTCTTGGTCAAAACCTCGTTAACAACCTCTACATCAGATTTGGGTGATTCTCCTTCTGGTATAGGAGCATCCATCTTTTTTCCCATTTCAATCTGACACAATATCATACAGTTTGTAAGCAAGTACAAGAATAGCAGCCATACATTGACATAAAGGATAAAAACTATGCTCCAGATTACATTACATAAAGGCAACACAACATCAAAGAATTGAGTTCAGATTTCATCTTGGAATACAACTAAATTTGCAAACACTGCTAAAACTGAATAAATGGCTATTTCATTAAAGATTTGAGATATGGCAGCAGGTTTTTAGGAGAAAATCACAAGAATTATATAATAACTACAGCAACCACACTTCTAGCGTTTGGTGCATACATACACAGACACCAGCACAGACTCTTACCACCTCCTATGTATTCAAAATCTTACAAAACATTTACATCAGACGATTACCACCTACTATGCAGTAATTAACAAAACCATAAATAGACTGAAAGTGTGACTTACTATGGCAATCTTAGCCTCCTCTGAAAAGCCATCCTTGGTGTTGTTGTGGGTTACCTTGAACATCTCAATAGCAGACAGCTTATCAACCTTTCTTTCCTCCTTCTGAAAATGTTTCAGCAAGAATCAAACCAGAAGCTTTTGCGAGAAAGTTACTTATGTGTGAAGGGGAAAAATAGAGGAAAATAGCAATGTGGATCTTACAATTGCATGCACATGAGCTAGATAACAGCGCGAACCAGTTTTTTGCCCAAACTTGACTTTTGTTCTATAATCCATGTTCTTCCTACAGGTGTCCTGCAGATTGGTACATCCCATCATCTTTTGCATACAACAAAGCAAATAAGACAGGTGGCATGCACATGGTAAATCAAGGTACTAACATACCTTGTGTCTTGGACTTGACCACAGATCAACCAGCTTTTGCCATTCAGAATCCGTTATGTATGCAACGGGCGATTTGATGCTGACCTAGCTTGCTTTGACTTTATCAAAATATTGCTTCTTGACATAATGACGTCTGTTTTTGGACACATTCTTTAGGATATCATTGCACGCAAGTTTCCCTACCAAGGCAACAAAGAGGGCAATAGCAAGATTAGTAACCATATGATATGTGTAACTGGGAAGAAAGAACAGTTAGCAACATAGAATCAACATAGAGAGCTTACTGCAACTTTTCCCATGTAGTCTTTCACCAGGCTTTTGTCCTTTTTGAATTCCTTGAAGTGAGGAAGAATTGGCATATGAGTTCTCATAATGAGTCCCGCCTCTGATGCTAGTTTCACAGCCTGCACAGGCTTCTCCGGACGCTTCATCCTTTCAGCTATTTCAATCCTTACCTTTGATCCTAGCCCCTTCGTCAGCTTTTCTAACCCCGAGCGCTTCCTAAAATTCTTGGCCATAAGAGCTTTCTTTACCATGGCAAGAGTACCTGAAAAGGAAACATTAAAACATCATTGGATACAGTCACCCATATATGTTGTCTTTACATTCAAATAATGAACAAGTAAAAGAAGAGAAGTACAAGATGAACTTTCCTTCATCATTCATTGCCTCCTCACGGTCTCCAGAAAAATCAGCATAGTCTAGAGGCTGATTCCTGTGCACAGTATGTGAAACAGGGCTGAGTTGAAGACAGAGAGAGCTTCCTTCATTAATGGGCACAAACAAATCATCCTGGCGCAGTGGGCTTTCTACACGGTTAGGTACAGCGGTCTCCTTTGATTTCTGCCTAGTTATTCTAGGAGCAGGTTCTTCTTCTGTTTCCAGCATTCTCTTCGTTCCTCCAGGACGTACCGCAAAAACCCTTCCTGGAGCCATTGTTGTTGATGTTTTCGGACTATTCTTTCTCTTGCTTACTTTCTTGACTGTACCCTTCTTCCTCCTAGACTTCTGGGCCTCATATAAACAAGTAAAATGGTATTAAGCATCAATGGCATGTAACAAGAAATGAAAAATAAACAAGGAAGCACAAAGCATTTAAGTACTCCCACCCCTCCAAACAAGATAAATAATTTGCACCTTCACATTCTTTTGCAATACAATGTAACCAACTTCCTCTCCATCCATAACTTCATCATCCTTTGGATTATAATCTAAGCTTCCACTGTTTGTTATGGCAGACTCCTCAGTGGTAAGTGCACTACCTTCTTGCCCGCACGTGACCTTCTAATCATTGAAACTACCGCGGGAATACCAAGGGACTGAAGAATATAGTTGTTCCTCATCATATGCTTAGCCCTAACCTTCTCATACTCAGTGAGGGGCGCTTATTTACATGAATAGAGAAAATATGGCCATTAGATGAATGGTTGAAATGCATAGGAGACCAAGACAACTCAAACAAACAAATAATCCAATCAGGTTTTAGTTACATTTAATACTAGTAGATTAAACCAATTAGAAAACTAGCAGCATAAGCACAAGGAGCTCATTTCATACCAGTAGGCTCTTAGTACATTTTCAGTTACCAGATTATAATCACAAGCTAAGAAAATTTCTATACCTAGCATATGTGCAAAAAATCATTAGAAAACTAGCAGCATAAGCACAAGGATCTCATTTCATACCAGCAGGCTCTTAGTACATTTTCAATTACCAGATTATAAGCACAAGCTAGGAAAATTTCTATACATAGCATATGTGCAAACAATCATTAGAAAACTAGAAACATAAGCACAAGAAGATCATTTCATACCAGCAGGCTCTTTCTTCCTTGCATTGCTTATCTCTAAGTGGCTGGATTGAAGTTGCTAGGTTGGTGATTTCGAGCTCTGTTTACCTTGAGAAATCACTTGACACTTTCCTACAGGGAACAAGTGGTTAGATAAATGGCATCATAAATGGCATTACGGAAGCAAGCAATATTCAATTAGCAATATAACTACAATGCATACATACATCATGCACATATTCAATCAGCAATATAACTACTGTGGTGTGAGTCTATACATTCAGATTTATATTTAGTGGCATCATAAATCAACACATAAGATTAAAAGGCAAGCACATGATGTGAGTCTACACATTCAGATTTATATTCACAGCCAAGATTGATTTGATGAGAGTAGCAACTACTGACAGTGTAAAGCAACATGCTCTGCATCTAACTACAGACAGTGGGCTAAACTCAAGCACATACCATAGCCGAAATTGGTTGTGAATCACAAGAGCTAAACGCAAGCCCTAGCATAGAATCCTAGACACGCCAGGAGAGCCAAACCCTAACCCTAGACACGCCATGAGAGCCAAACCCTAACCCTAGACACGCCATGAGAACCAAACCCTAACCCTAATCAGCCGGTAGTAGAAGGAGCAGAGAATTCGCCTGACTGTCGAACTAAGAGGAAGACCGCTTCCCTTATATGGTCGCCGCCTTCGCTAGCATCGTCGTCGTCGGTCGCAGCTACCAGCCCATGTGGGAGCTAGTGCGCGGCGCGGGGCCATCGGGGGAGCGACCGCGCGGCGCGGGGCCGTCGCCGCTCACGTCGTGGGGAGTGGAGGTGTGAGATGAGGATGGATGGGTGGGGACTGGGGAGAGGACCGGGTTCGGGTGGGGACTCGGGAGGACCGGGGTCGGGTGGGGATGGATGGGTGGGGTGGGGTCGGTTTGTCCAAATTGCTCCTGTCTCTCTTTCATTGCTAAAATTCGTGGGCGGGAGAAGCTTGGGTGGGAGAGGCGGGCGGGAGAGGCGGAAAATTTGGGTTTTGGCGGCAGAAGAGGCAAAAAAATTCGGTTTGGGCGGCAGAATTTTTTGGGTTTAGGGTTAATGGTTTTTGGGATATATGGGTTTAAATGGTTATGGCATTTCTTGTTGCACATAATTTTGCTGAAAAAAGTTTGTACCCACTAGATACTATGTTACATAAAATAACGCAACGCAAAGGTTTTTTTTACACTGTGTCACATAAAATGACGTACATTGTTCGGATTGTGTACATAAAATGACGTCACGCGAAGGTTTTCATGGCTTTCGGGTCAAATGACCAATGTTATGGCTAGAATCAGGGCATAGTTTTTGATAATGCACCCGTATTGTGCACACATGTGCATCATGGGATGGCTAACAATGTTGCATGAGGAAGTTTTCCATTTCATCGCACGTAAAAACCATTTTCCATTTTCCGAGCGCAAAAAACGGGTCGTTTTATGAAGCAACCACAAAATAAAAGTTTCAAATGCTACCATCCCATTTTTCAAAAATAATAGGCCACCTTAAATGGACAAATGTCCCAACCGGGGTCTCTCAATCCTTTCCGTCCATCCCTAGCGAAAAAGACAAATTCATGCCGAATCGGTAGGAAGTGGGTCCGATTTGAACTACAGTTACATGATCCGATGCCCATGATTTTTTGAAAAAAATCATTTTTAGACTCACAATATGCTATTTCTTCGGAGATCCAACGCAAGATTAGCGAGGCTCATCCCCTAGCTAAGAACCTTCATGACCGCCGTTTTGACCATAGTTTGAAACGGGCATAAAAAAATTCAAAAACGGTCCGATCCACGCAAATCCTTCATGTGGTGTCTTATAATGTGACATAGTTGCAAGGAAAAATACCAAACTTGGTAAATTGAGTATGTCTCAAAAAATCCTTCACAAAATGACCTATCATGTTCGAGGTTTCATGGCTTTTGGGTCAAATGACAAATGTTATGGCTAGAATCAGGGCATAGTTTGTGATAATGCACCCGTATTGTGCACACATGTGCATCATGAGATAGAGAACAATGTTGTAGGAGGAAGTTTTCCATTTCGTCGCACGGAAAAACCATTTTCCATTTTCTGAGCGCAAAAAAGAGTCGTTTTGTGAAGCAACCACCAAATAAAAGTTTTAAAATACTACCATCCCATTTTTCAAAAATAATAGACCACCTTAAATGGACAAATGTCCCAACCAGGTTCTCTCAAACCTTCTGTCCACCCCCGGAGAAAAAGATAAATTCATGCCGAATCGGTAGGAAGTGGGTCCGATTTGAACTACAGGTACATGATCCGATACCCATGATTTTTTGAAAAAATCATTTTTAGACTCACAATGTGCTATTTGTTCAGAGATCCAACGCAAGTTTAGTGAGGCTCATCCCCTAGAAATGGGTTGACGTCATTCTAAAACTGTCACTCGGTGGTTGCTTCACAAAACACCCCGTTTTTTGCACTCGGAAAAAGAAAAACTTCTTCCTGCGGACACGGACACACAACTTTGGGATCGAGGGTTGATGACCTGCTCAGTTCGCAAGACAAAGGTTTGTACCAGTTTTGATAAGTGTTGTTTGTATGGCAACAAGGTTGCTTTGAAATGCACACAAGTGAAGTCCCTGAGGAATCTTGCAAGGAAGAAACACACACTAAAAGTGTATGTATGCACTATGCAGCTATCAAACACCAAGGAGCCAAAAGCTAAAATGGTAAACAAATTTTCATTGATGATCATTCTTTGATTACCGAAGTACTTATGTTGTTTCTGCCATTGATTGATTGTTCAATTAATTTGTAGTGGTTCCCAAAGGACTACACCAATGCCTACATCAAGTGGTAGAAGGAATTCCCAGCAAAGCTTAGGGTCTTTTCTGGAGGCCATGTGCCCATAGAAGTCACTATGATTATGAGTAAAGGGAAGCGTCAAGGAGCACAAATTATGGCCAACTGGTCCCAGGTGGTGGCGGCGACTGGTATGCAACACGGCGAAATCTTCATGTTTCGCTTCCATCGTAGTCCTAGGGATGGACTTAAGCTACTCGTTCAGCCGGTCATGTAATCAGCTGGTTGTGTTGGCTGTAAATATGGTCCTGTAGGTTTCTATCATGTTGCTATCAGGTTGAACTATGGTCATGTTGCTATCATGTGCTATCTGGTTGCTATCAGGTTGAACTATGGTCCTATAGCTATCAGGTTTCTTTTGGAATGCCCATTCTAGTTGTGAACTGATCCTGGGCTTTTGGAATTCCCATTCTATGGTCCTGTAGCTATGCTACTACTTATATCTATGAAATGATCCTGTGGTACTAATGTGGTCAATATGAAATGTTGCTTTTGGTATGAAATGATCATGTGAAATGATGTGATAAATCCTGTGATCTATATGAAATGTTGCTTTTGTTCTGAAATGATCATGTAAAATGCTGTGATAAATCATGTGATATATGAAATAATACTTGTATCTAGTTTTGATTCCTGTAGTGTATATAAAAAAATTTGGGTTCTTTTATCTAGCAAGATTACTTGCATGGCACAATGGCAATTCACCCTGGAAGAGTGGTAGGAGGTGCTTGGCTCGACTACCAGGCCTCACCACCATTTTTCCCTTTTTTGGATAGATTCGGAATTCACAATCATATCCAGAGAACTAGATTCAGAACTCATGATCTTCAAGAAATTAAAAAGACAAGATTACACATGATCTTCTAGAAATTATATGTCAAGATTACACATGATCTCAGATTTGTCCAGAAATTATATGTCAAGATTCCAGAAATTGAAATGACAAGATTACACATGATCACAAGATTACACATGATCTTCCAGAAATTAAAATATCCATGTCAACAATAGCCAGAACTTGATATCCATGGCAACAATAGCCAGAACTTGCAGAATAGGAAATTAAAATGACTACACGACATCTAAAATGGCATGATCTTGCTCCTAATCTTGCTCCTCACCACCACTCCACCACTACATCTAAAATGACATGATCTTGCTCCCAGGTCTGGCTCCTCCTCACCACTGCAATAGAGATTAGAAATTTCCAGTGACTCACTAGCAATGAAATAAAAAATAACAGATAATGGAGGATATAATTAGCAATTAGAAATTTCCAGTGAGCCACTACCATGCATGTTGTTACTAATTATCATCGTCGAAATGCCTTTGCCTTCTATCCTCACCATCTCTACAGTACTAGAGGACTGTGTCATCTACCATGTTTTCATCATCCTCGCATTCATGGCCCTCCACTACCTCCTTCTTTCTTTTCCTAATATTTTCTATGAATGAAGCATCAAGTAACACTCGTTCCCAACTCCTTCGCAATCTATTATGCACACCGGGTTCTTTCTCTTGCACTGGAACTTCCTCGGTGTTATCATCTTGGTATGTTAGACCACCACCATCATTGAGACCCTTCTCCATTTTAGTTTCTTTCACACTCCACAAATGTCTGTGCTGAAACTTTTGCACAACTTGCTAATTTCCACGCAAATCGGTGTCTGGAACATAGAACACCTTTGTTGCTTGTATCGTTAGAATACATGGATCACTCTTATACCAGCACCTTCTAGTGTTGATGCTCTTGAAGTGTCCATCATCTCGGATCCATGTCTTCTTTCTATCACCAAGATCGAACCAATCACAACGGAACAAGACGACCGATTGATGGACGCCTCTGCTGGAGTTGTACTGGAGCCTTATGATGCTTCTGAGCTGACCATAGAAGTCCATGTCTTCACCATCATGGTCTCCCTCAACAACTATTCCACTATTATGTGTGTTTATATTTTTCTCGCGGTCAACAATGTGGTAGCGGACACCGTCAACATTGCATGCTGAATACAACCTCACTCGCCTATCCGGCTCGCATGCCAAAGCAAAAGGATCAGCACTGACATTATTGATTCCAAGACTAAAGATCTGCACAAATAAACCAGGATTAATAACAAAAACACAAACTAATCATGTGGCAATTGATTCCAAGTCTAAAGATCTCACATGATTCTTAAACCATTTAGCAAACCCCTTTGCAAGCCATCTATCAACATTGATGCCGCAATCTTTCTTATTCAGCTCTTCTTTGCACAACCTACAATGCCAACAAAAACATAAAGTTAATTAAATCATCGGGCTTGCAAATGGGTTCCTTCAAACTAAAGAAAAAGATAAGTGTGCATGCACAAGATATGACATACTCTATATATGGTAGAACCTCAGGGCAACTCCTTAGCACATACCAATGCATTTTGTCATAGTCATCACCATCCTCCAAGTACTCTGACCCTCCAAGAAGGTTCACACCATGGTTGAAAACAGAGACATCACCAATGTGCGAATCATCCCGCTCTCTATTTCTGCCCGGCCGATTAAATTTTGTTTCCACATTGTCAAAGTACCTGGAGCATAATTTAAGGCACTCATCAACAACATATGCCTCAGCAATTGACCCTTCAGGCCTGGCAGTGTTTCGCACATAACGCTTAAATGTAAGCATCCTTCTTTCAACAGGGTACATCCAGCCATATTGTACGGGGCCTCTAAGCATTGCCTCTTTGGGTAAATGCACGGTCAAATGAACCATCACCGTGAAGAAGGCCGCAGGAAAGATCTTTTCAAGCTTGCAAAGTATAACTATGATTTCTTTCTGGAGTCTTTCAAGAACAAATATCTTGAGTGTTTTGGAGCATATCTCTCTGAAGAAATTCCCCATCTCAGCAACGGCTTCATATATTTCTTTATCCAAAATTCCACGGAGTCCAGCCGGTAAAATCCTTTGGAGGAGGATGTGACAATCATGAGTTTTTAGTCCTTGGAGCTTGCATCCATCAGGAGACACGCATTTTGCTAGGTTAGCGACATACCCATCTAGAAATCTCACCGCTCTTATAAATTCACAGAATGCAAGCTTTTCTTCTTTACTCATTGTATACCATGCTTCTGGCATATCAAACAACTGTCCACCTTCAACAGGCTGCAGATGCAACTCTTCTCTTATGCCCATGTCTTCCAAATCAAGCCTAGAGTTAACTGTATCCTTTGACTTCCCATCAATGTTCATAAATGTGCCAAGAAGATTATCACATATGTTTTTCTCGATATGCATTACATCAAGGTTGTGCCTCAAATTGAGATCTGACCAGTAAGGGAGGTCCCACAAAATAGCCCTCCGGTCCCAACATTGACCATACTCACGCTTCCTTTTCTTTTGATGTTTTCCAGGCCTCACATCTTTCACATTGTGAAGCTGTTGCTCGAGCTCTTCTTTAGTGAACTCCGCCAGCTGGTGACGGGTTTCAGTTTTTCCATTCAAATCCTTGTTTTTTCTCCAAGGATGGTGGCGTGGAAGAAACCGGTGGGCACCAGTCCAACATATCTTGTTCCTTAATTTTTCCGAGAACGGATCCTTGTCAAAACGCACACATGCTTGATAACTAGACGTGAGCCTCCCCGACAAAGTGTGCAACGCCGGGAAATCATGGATGCACCATATTACCGTAGCACGGAGATCGAACTTATAAGGACTCAGGGCATCATAATTACGGACACCCTCCCAGAGCTTGAGAAGATATTCTCCCAGGGGCTCCATAAAGACATCAAAATCCTTTCCTGGAGATTTTGGACCCGGGATCAACAAAGCCATCATGAAGTTTGACTGCTCCATACATGCCCATAGTGGAAGATTGTACGGCATGACAAATACCGGCCACATGCTATATTTCGAGCTCATTCCAAATGGATTAAATCCATCGATGGCAAGGCCAAGTCTGATGTTCCTTGCATCGGCGGCAAACTCTTTATGTTTATCGTCAAAATCTTTCCATGCCTTTCCGTCAACTGGATGGCTAAGTTCATCATCCACGTGTTGCCGCTTTAGCTTGTGCCATTGTACATCCTCCGACTATTGCTTCAAAATGAACATCCTCTTTAACCTTGGAATCAAAGGAAAGTACCTCAACACCTTCTCCGGTATCTTTCTCCTCCCATCTGCATCTTTCCACCTAGAGGCATCACACTTTGGGCATTTGTCATGCTTGGCATACGTGTTCCGAAACAAGATACAATTGTTTGGGCAGACGTGGATTGATTCATAACCAAGCCCCAATCTGCCGATTATACTCAATTCTTCATCATAAGTTTTAGGAATTGAGCTTTTAGGGTATTGGATGGTCAAGATATGGAGTATTGCGTTGAAGGCAACATTTCTTATCCGGTAGAAGGACTTGGCGTGGAGTAGCTTCACGGTGAAGGAAAATCTGGTGTCCCACCATCACTAGCTGCGCACTTTGCATCCTCTATCAGCTCGGCATAGATTGTCCTCTGTCCATCACCTTGCGGTTCTGACTTGTACAAATACTTAAACAAATCAGGAATTCTGTCATCCTCATACCCATCCCCCTCCTCAAAATCATCATCCTTTTGTGGAATATCATCTTCTACAAAATCACCGCCTTCACCGGCATGGTGTGCCTCTTCATTAAGTTCAGGTTCAACTCGAGGTTCTGTGCATAAAGGCTCTCCATGATGGATCCACCTATCATACGTGCTTGACATCCCGCGCATCAGCAGATGAGACTCGACATCTTCTAGAGTTTGCTGAACACAATTCATACAGCTAGGGCATGGGTAAAGAACTAGAGAATCCTCAGCAGCACTTCGATGAACAAATCGCATGAACTCGTCCACTCCCCTTAGATGCTCAGTGTAAAGCCTTCTAACTCCTCGCGTAATCTAGCCTCTGTCCATCTACATGCGGAAGACCGAAAAATATTAGCATTCAATGTTCAACCGAAGTGCACAAACCAAAAGTAGCTACCAGGATTAATTAAAAATATAGTGCTACTAAAATGTTATCATCTGGACAATCTTGTATACACACAAATATGTTAGCATCTGGACAAATCTTGGACACACAGAGATATGGGACAAACATATATGATGGCACACTAAGATTAATTAAAAATATAGTGCTCCTAAGAAATATGAATAGCTGAATTTACTAAATTTGCTGCCAACTAAGATGAATTTGCTGCTAAGAAATATGATGGCACACTAAGATGAATTTGCTGCCAACTAAAAAATAGACTTTGATGAATAGTAGTTGCTTTATTCATCAACACAGATCCTACGATGGCCACTGATGCAAATGCCCCAGCCCCCTTCGTCGGTCACCGCCGCCCCCGCCCCCTCTGTTGGTCACCGCCGGCGGAATGGGTCACCGCAGCCCCCTCCCCTCCGTTGGTCACCACCGCCTCCTCCCCCTCCCCCTCCGTCGGTCACCGCTCACCCCTCCCCCTCCCCCTCATTCGGTCACAACCCCTCCCCTCCGTCACCAGAGGCCGCCCCCTCTGTTGTTCATCGCCGCCCGCCCCTCATTGGTCACCTTGGCCTCCTCTATCGGCTGAGCCCTCTCTGTCTCAACCCTCTCTGTCTCAGCGCTGAATTTATCCAAGTCCCCTCCACTGTGTCTGACTGTTAGATAAGGTGGTTCGTATTGTTTTGATTCATATAGACATACTCTTCCATACAAATCAACATCACTTGACTAGCCTAGCGGTACGATGAGCTGAAAAGGATCATCGGGCATGGGTTCGAGTCCTCGTAGCTCCACATTTTTTGCCATTTTAACCAAAAAATGGCCATTCGGTGTATTGGGTCGGCATGGGCCACTGGCTGAGCATCGGCCATCCATTGTGCGAGAATAGGCAATTCGTTGTATAAAATAAATTGGACAGCTCATAATAAAATGGAGAAGGTCCCACATGTTGACACATAGGCAAAATAGATGAGCTGGCTACCGCCTCAGGTTGTTCCGTCGCAACTTAATGCCTATATGACGATCTAGAAACGTCGTATTCACACAAAATAAGGCCAGAGACAGGTTATGATGATTTTATCTGATGAAATTACAAAAATTTGGAACAAAACATCGTAAATTTACAGGGTTTTGACCTCCCCAATGAGACCATGACGATCTTGGAAAAAATCGTCATAGATCTATGACGATTTGATTTCTAGTCACTATGAGAACGTCACAAATCAACACATTTCTTGTAGTGGTAAAGAGGTACTTCATGGTTTGATGATGATTAGAGTTTGCAACGGTTACCGATGAGGTAATGTCGCCATTGCTTAAGAGCATGGACAACAACAGCGAGTTCGAGATCATGGGTTGGATAATTTTTCTCATGTGGCTTCAACTGCCAAGAAGCATAGGCCACTACATGACCATCTTGCATCAACACACAACCGAGACCTTGAAGAGAAGAGTCACAGTAGATGGCGAAATCCTTGCTTGTATCCGGAAGGACAAGCATAGGAGCGGTGGTTAGCTTAGTTTTCAAAGCTTGGAAGCTTTGTTATGCCTTTTCTGACCATTCAAACTTCTTATCTTTCTTAAGAATATCAGTCATAGGCTTGGCTATCTTGGAGAAGTTCTCGATGAATCGGACGGTAATATCCAGCCATTCCAAGAAAACGTCGGACTTCCTTGACTGAAGTAGGTGACTTCCATTCCAGAATACTTTGAACCTTATCCGGTATGACAACAACACCACTTGCAGACACAACATGACCAAGGAAGACGAGATCATGTAGCCAGAACTCACATTTGGAGAACTTAGCGTAGAGACGATGTTCACGAAGTTTAGTCAACACCAAAAGTAGATGTTCGGCATGCTCTTCTTCGGTCTTGGAGTAGATTAGAATGTCATGAATGTATACCACGACGAACTTATCGAGATATTCCATGAAGAAGGAGTTCATGAGCCTCATAAATGTGGCAGGGGCATTGGTTAACCCGAAGGACATCACTGTATACTCATAAAGACCATAACAAGTTGTGAATGCTGTCTTTGGGATATCCTCCTTTCTGATCTTAATTTGATGATACCCTGATCTTAAGTCCATTTTGGAGAAGACAGTGGCACCACTTAATTGATCAAAGAGGTCATTTATCCGGGGAAGTGGGTAATTATTATTGATTGTCACTGCATTGAGTGGACGGTAATCAACCACCAATCTTGGAATATTTGTATCCTGCTATGGTAGGGCAACCCCAAGAGGATGTGCTAGGTTGTATGTAGCCTAGGCGTTCAAGCTCTTCAGTTTGCTTATTCAACTCAACCAACTCATGAGGAGGCATGCGGTAAGGTATTTTAGAGATAGGAGCAGTTCCAGGAACTAGATCTATGACAAACTCCACACTTCGATCAGGTGGCATGCTAGGAAACTCTTCAAGAAAGACATCCGGTAAATCACAGAATACATGGACATAATTGTACCTAGAGAGTAGGTAGGACATCCATGGCATACAACTCCAAGAAAGGTTTAAGAACTGCTGGCAAAGACTTTGAACCATATGTCCAATACTTGACAGTTATGCCAGCAGGAGAGGTCACAATAACTGCTCTAAGTGCACAGTCAATGACGGCTTGATACTTGGTTTACCAGTCCATGCCTAGAATGACATCTATGTCAGTTGACTTGAGTGCAATGAGAGAAGTGGGAAACTTCTGACATGCTATATCTATCTCAACCCCATGAGTAACCCAGATGGTCTGCCAACGAGACCCAGGAGTACTAATCTCTAGAGGGGAAGACATTGCTTCAAAAGGTATATTATGCTCCCGTGCAAACTCTTGTGATATGAATGTACGCGATGCTCCAGAATCAAACAAGACTGTTGCGAGAATTGAATTGACATGGATCATACCTAGAATGACGTGTGGATCTTCCTAAGCTTCCTCAATAGTGACATGGGGTCAGACGACCACGTCCAGCACCTTGAGATTTATCATTCTTCTTTGCCTGCTGATCATTGCGTCCGACAGCCCTTTGGGAACACTCCCTTGAGTAGTGACCAGGCTGACGACAGGAGTAGCACGTAACTTCGGTGTAAGAACCAGCAGGAGAACGGGAATTTGCTCCACCAGTATTTGACTGTGGCTGACGAGAAGTATTGCCAGAAGACTTGGGTGCATAAGGAGCACGAGGCACAACACTGTATGGAACAAAGACACGGCGCTTCTTGTTACCAGAGGAAGAAGCACGAGAATTTCCTTCTTCACGCTTCTGAGAAACTTCCATGCTCCAGAGTAAGAACCTGGTTGTGCAGTTCCTGGAAACACTGGAACTTGAAGGGCAGCAACTCATAGCGAAGTGCAGGGTTAAGTCCCTTACGTAACAGCTCTTGCTTATCTTCATCATTGGTCACATCCCTGGTTGCATAACGAGCCAGGCGAGTAAACTCACGCCCATATGTTTCAATATCCCTGCGCCCCTGAGTCAGATCCAGAAACTCCCTCCTTTTGAGATCCATGAAGGGCTTAGGGATATAAGAGGCATGGAATGCTGCAACAAACTCTTCAAAAGTAACAACATGTCCATGAGCTTGCAGATTCAGAAAACCTTCCCACCAAACACCAGCCTCACCTTCTAGTTGATAGGTGGCGAAGTTGACACGGTCAGCAGGACAAACTCGAAGAGCACTGAACTTGAACTCTATGGTGCGAAGCCAATCATCAGCTTCAAGTGGTTCCTTGGGGTGGGTGAAGATTGGAGGAAAAGATCAGATGAAATCTCCAAGTGTGACACAGTCGTCAGGACGACGTTCAGTGTTCTGCGCCACACGCTCTAGAAGGCGTTCATTCCTTAGACGGTTGGTCTCAATGTTGTTGAGAACATCGGCCATTGTGGGAGGTGGCGGATGTTCCTGTTCAGCATTGTTGTTTCCTCGATGGCCAACAGAACCACGAGTACCAGACGACATCCTGAGGAGAAAACAGAAACCATGAGAATGGATTCACCAAAAAGCGTACATCAAAGGATGACGAAAACCATGTAGAAAGATCATGGTAGAGGTGAACATGTGGATGAAGATTATATCAATGCATTAAGTATGGCAGTAGAACAAGCATACGAAACGTATACGCTACCAACTTAGATACAAACCATAAGAATGGAATGCAAGCATGATATGATACCAACAAGTCACAAAATAATAGAGAGCGGCATTGTAGGCATCCTTAGCAAAGTTGAAAAACGATGCTCAGGTGCACAGATATATCTTGGAAACTATGAGCCTTGCAACCTAGTACAAAGTACTAGGGAAAATAACCCAAACCCGTATATCCTAAAATTTTAAATGATAGACCAGAAGGGAAAGCTTTGCAAAAAAAACGAGGTAAGATAACTCAGGAATAGAACAACCTTAGATAAGGAGTAAAAAGAGTCCTATTCAGAGTTTTGAAAATAATTTTAGCTTTCAAATAGTTTTCTCCATCTCTAGACTAAACATCGACCATCTAGAAGGGTTTCCTACAGGCAATCCTGCTCTGAGACCAAAATCTGTCACGACCCGGGATCAGGGCTAGACAAATACGAGATACTTATCTGATATAAGCCTAACCTAAATTCCGATGCGCGCAAGGAGAGATCGGTAACATTATAGAACACACAAACCATACATTAATAAGGTAAACTCTTAAGAGAGTTACAAACCGGTCATACAAGCCAAGGGTCATAGACCCATCATTACAGCAAACAACGGAAGCAAACAAGTTGTTCTAAACAACAAACTTAGCAAAGGGCGTAAGAGGCCTTAAACACAAGTAGCGACCCTTCCATAGATCCTAGGCTGCTGCCCGGGAACCCCGACTACTCGTCGACTTCGATGTAGAAACCACCTTCAGTTCGAGTAACTTCATCTGTAGAAAACATCAATGAAGCAAGGCAGAGTACAGGGTGTACTTCGCAAGACTTATGGCTAGTGGAGTTATTTTGCATAAAGCCATCTTTTGTTTTCAAAACAAGAGGGATAAGAAACTCGTCTAGTTAGATCATTTTCAAAGGGGATAAGAAGACTACGACTCTAGATCTTAGAACCATCTTTGATATCCACCAAGTACCATCATCAACTAAACCTCTCTTCCCGGACTACCCCCTCAAATAACCCTGAGGAAGTATTCCGGATATCACATTAGTTGGCCAAGTTTTATCATTCGGTTATAGTTTTCTATGATCATAGAATCCGTTCCCAAGTCGTCCATAACCGTGGACACGGCTTTTCGAAAAAATTGATAACCCTGCAGGGGTGCACAACTTTACCCACACGTACCAACCGATTCTTAATGCCAAATTATTAGCCCTCTTCCTTGGAAGGCCGACAGAGAGTGGTTGACCACGACCTTTACCTTGCTTTCGTCGAGACCATGAGTCATTCACTAGGGAGATGCCACCATAATGGGCCAAGTCCCGAAGTCGGTCCCTAATGATGTGCGCAGGGTTAGAGATTGCGGATGCCGGGCATCTCTTGTTCCCGACCATGCTTACCTACCTGTTATGAATGCACCTCCTTCGCATCCATTCAAGAACAACCAAGATGCGTATGTCGAATGGAAATCCCGAACTATGTGACTCATGGAATCTACTAGGAAAGTTAGTGAGTCGAGGGGGTTTCCAGGCCCCCGTGTGGTTGTACTCTCATCTTGGATCAAGAGGCAAGAACATCAGGCCCTAAGGGTGGCGAGTATGGGACTACAAAAATCACAACCCACGTGGCCTCCCATACAAGCCTTAGCATGTTTCTTATCCATCTCTGATCACATCACAACATCCTACCATACTAGATTCATTCACATCTCTGATGCATCATCTGAATGATCAGCATCAGGCCACTAAGCATGGCTGAGCTTGATTGTACTGTGGGACTAGCGATGCTCATAATCCAAACCCTAGTTATGCTAGGAGCAGTGGATCAGGTATTAAGTTCACTAAAGGAAAACATTTATCAGATAGGATTACTCTATCTATTGAGAAAAGACTGGTTAACCGACACTATAAGAAATGTGTTAACTTATGACCTTCTCATAGTGATGGGAAATGAAATCATCATAGATCTGTGATGATTTCTCACAAGATGGTCATAAGCTGTTTGGATAGATAAAAATCCCCTAGAATTACAACGTTTTTATCAAAATCGTCGTAGTTTTATTATATGAAATCGTCATAATTTAGATGATACAGATTAGATCCTTATTTGTAATCGATTACGACCAATTTAAATCATCATAGTGTCTAAAACATAATACATGAAAATGACTAGTTCCTACATGTCATGTCTATGTGTAACCTTTTTGTATATGTGTGTCCATGTGTTAAACAGACACAGCGAGGTTATATAGGGAAATAAGGAAATAAGGGACAAAAAGAGGCGTCAAGGGGGGTCGAACCCACGACCCCCGCAGAACCTCGAGTGGATCCAACCACCGCGCTAGAGCGTCGTTCATGTCTTCATACCGCGCCCACACCTTATTAACACTACAAGCGTCTGTTTTGCCCGGGCCTCGGAGAAACACAACTTCCTTCTATATTATCCACATTTTTACCTTTAAGGATTTTTGAATCCTACGAAGTCACGTGGGCTGCCATGTACTCTTGGGCCGGCACTGACCCTGGGTGCGGTAGGTCCGTTAGTCCAATTAGGAAGTTTTTTTTATTTTCGTTTTCTGTTTTCTTCATTCTTTTGTATCTTTTTTATAAAAAGTCCAAATAAATTGATTTTTCCTATAAATTATTATATAATTCAGTAGATCATTTTAGGATGCTAATTAGCAATACTTTCATTATTTACATTGTTTGGACTATTTTAGAATAATGATTTACCTCGTTTGGACCGTTTTTGAATTTTTATGCCCATTTCAAACTATGGTCAAAACAGCGGGCACGAAGGTTCTTAGCTAGGGGCTGAGCCTCGCTAAACTTGCATTGGATATCTGATGAAATAGAATCTTGTAAGTCTAAAAATGATTTTTGCCAAAAATCATGAGCATCGGATCATGTACCTGTAGTTCAAACCGGACCCACTTCCTACCGATTCGGCAGGAATTTGTCTTTTTTTCCAGAGGTGAACGGAAAGGTTTGAGGTACCCAGGTTGGGACATTGTGCATGTTAGGTGGTCTAGTATTTTTTACAAGATGTGGTGGTACCATTCTAAAAATGTCATTTGGTGGTTGCTTCACAAAACGCCCCGTTTTTTGCGCTCGGAAAATGGAAAACGGATTTTCCATGCGTCGAGAAGGAAAACTTTCTCCTGCAACATTGTTCTCCATACCATTATACATATTTTTGCACAATATGGTCACATTATCACAAACTATGCCGCGATTCTGGCCATAACATTGGTCGGTTGGTCCGTAAGCCATGAAACCTCGAACATGATAGCTCATTTCTGAGAAGGTTTTTCTGAGACACTTGCAATATACTAAGGTTGGTATTTTTCCTTGCAACTATGTCACATAAGAAGACACCAAGCGAAGGATTTGTGTTGATCAGACCGTTTTTCAATTTTTATGCCTGTTTCAAACTATGGTCAAAACGGCGAGCACGAAGTTTCTTAGCTAGGGGCTGAGCCTCGCTAAACTTGCATTGGATCTCTGATGAAATAGCATATTGTGAGTCTAAAAATTATTTTTTCCAAAAACCATGAGCATCGGATCATGTACCTATAGTTCAAACCGGACCCACTTCCTGCCGATTCGGCAGGAATTTGTCTTTTTTGCCAGAGGTGAACGGAAAGGTTTGAGATATCCCGGTTGGGACATTGTGCATGTTAGGTGATATAGTATTTTTTACAAAATGTGGTGGTACCATTCTAAAAATTTCATTTTGTGGTTGCTTCATAAAACGCCCCGTTTTTTGCGCTCGGAAAATGGAAAATGGATTTTCCATGCGTCGAAAAGGAAAACTTTCTCCTGCAACATTGTTCGCCATACCACTATACATATGTGTGCACAATATGGTCACATTATCACAAACTATGTCGCGATTCTGGCCATAACATTGGTCGTTTGGTCCGAAAGCCATGAAACCTCGAACATGATAGCTCATTTCTGAGAAGGTTTTTCTGAGACACTTGCAATATACTAAGGTTGGTATTTTTCCTTGCAACTATGTCACATAAGAAGACACCAAGAGAAGGATTTGCGTTGATCGGACCGTTTTTGAATTTTTTATGCCCGTTTCAATATCGTCATAGATGGTTATGACGATTTCACAAAAAACATCATTGTATGCAATTACTAACGCTCAGTTTTTGACGATATGTTTTTCGTCATAAGATCGTCATATATTGTAGACAATGACGATTCAGTGACGAAAATGAAGGGTCATGTATCAGCAGATTCCTTGTAGTGCGAATGCATATGGCGAGAATGAAATACTTTGTAAACATATGATTCATATGTATGAGTGGGGCTTCGCTTGCCTTGTCCGTTGTTGGACTGGTACTGCTCTTTGGTGGCGTGGACTTCAGCCTCGGGTTTCGGTTCCTATTCGCAAGAATCAATCACCGGAAAAGAGAAAGCAACATTCAACACATGGAATGTGCAATGCTCATACAATATGGATGATATGACAAGTTAAATAGTGTTGAAATGAACCCTAGAACATTCTTGGTCATTTTAAACGGGGTCCGAGAGGTCCAAACCCTAGAACGGGGGGATCCTCGAAATCACTTGTGGGGTTCAATTGGTTCTTCTAATTAAAATTGTCATGAAAGTTTATTAACAATGCATGATTATAGCTTAGTTGGATAGAGCTCATTTGTCTGAACATTTTGGTATATTATTTGTATTTTTCTAATTTAAAATGAATTACTTATGAATTTATCCAATTTTAATTCATTTTAAATCATTTTTGGAATAATTAAATAAATTTCCAAGTTGGGCCCACATGTCATAGATTTAATCATTTTAGAAAATATTAAAACCCTGATAGACAGGGCCCACCTGTCATATATTTCTTATTTACAGAAAATATTTACTGAATTAAAGAAAAAGAAAAAGTCTTACTGACATCATGATGATGTCATGCTAACATCATCCATGGCTTTGCTTGCAGATCGATGATGGAACCGGAGATTGAGCGCGCACAAAAGGCTGTGGTTGGGGGCGTTGGAAAGAGGTGACGACGGGGAGTCGATTGGTGGTGGCACCGCCGGTTCTTGGTCATCGGAACTTCGCCGGCAACAACGGACAGCGACGGCGGCAGTTGCACGTCGCGTGCTCAACAGAGGAAGAGAGGGAGAGATTGAGAGGCACTGGTAGGTGCGGAAGCTCACCACGAGCAAGGCAGTGAGGTCGGGGAGGCGAGGCGAACACGGGCGACCCTGAAATCGATGAAGAACGCAGTGGCCAGAGATCGGGAAGGCGAGGTCGATGGCGACGTTCCATAGCGCCCGCGGCCGATTCTTTCGGCGGGGAGGCTCAGCTCGACGAGGCACAGCTCCCAGGGCAACGGCGAGGCTCGGGGCGGCCGGAGACGGCGGGGACGAGCGGCTAGGGTTTCGGCCAGAGGAGAGGAACGCGGGAGGGAGGTCGAAAAGAGAGAGAGGAAAAAGAGATAAGGTCGAGGCCGTAGCAGCTTAGCGTTCTTATCCTCACCCTAGAGCTCGTCGGACGGCCAGCAGAAGGCGGCGGGGATCGACGGCATGGCTCACGCCAGGCTACTTCCTCTCGGGAGGAAGACGAGCGACAAAGTGGTTAAAGGGGGCCGGGTGGGCTAGTTGCTGCAAGCTGTGCTAGCGACATAGAGAGAGGGGAGGAGAGGTGGGCTCGGCCTAGTATAGCTAGGTTTAGATTTTTTTCTCTGTTAAACCTTTTCTGTTTTTGTTTTTCTGTTTTTCTATTTATCTGTTTGTATTTTCAAATTCCAAACTATTTTGAATATTTCAAAATTACCAGAGACTTTTTATAAAGTGTATAAAATAGTGTGGGACCCTTTTATTCATTTTGGGTTCCATTCTTTTTGATAGTTTTCAAAATATGTAAACCATTTGAATGGTTTTGAAAGGGAACGAAATTAGGGTTTTGCTTGTTTTGGTTTGATTAAACCAAAGTGCAAGTATTATGCATGCATGCAATGCTCAAACATTTCTTTATTTATATTACACAAAAGGGTGGTATGTTACAGCTCTACCCCACTTACAAGAATCTTGACCCGAGATTCCTAGGTTTTAGAAAAGAAGGCAGAGTACTCAGATCGAAGACGATCTTCGTGTTCCCAGGTTGCTTCTGACTCAGAGTGATGAGACCATTGAAATTTTAGGAACTTGATGGTCTGGTGACGAGTCTTGCGCTCAGTTTCATCAAGAATACGAACAGGGTATTCTTGGTAGGTTATATCATCTTGGAGATCCAAAGTTTCATGGTACACACCACAAATGGGATCTTTGAAGCAACGCTTGAGTTGAGACACATGGAAGACATCATGAACCTCTAGAAAAGTTGAAGGTAGATCCAATTGGTAGGCAAGCTCACCCCGCTTGGATAGAATGCAATGCTCAAACATGTCTTTATTTATATTACACAAAAGGGTGGTATGTTACATCCTTTTAGTAAAAAGGGGAAAATGTTAGCAACAAATTAGGTGCGCATCTTAACATCATCCGAAAATAAGGTACTCATAGTAGAAAGCTCAGTCATATGTGCCACATCCTTTCATTCCCAGTGCCACAAGAAGGTTCTTTCTCAACTATGTTTATATAGGATAAATAAAGAGAGAAATCATAATCTTTATCTTTAATGTTTATGGGAGAAGTGTCAAACTTAGCATCAAGAAATAGTTTTGGTATAATAGTACGTTTCTCAAGAAGACTCTTAATAGCACTAGCACCACATGTGTTTCGATATTCTTCAATAAATTCATTAGTCATTTCAGTATAACCATCATTGATATCATAACTCTATCTAGACTCAGGTGAGCTAACAGGTGTAATAGTGTCTTCACTAGGAGTTTCGGTGTTTCCCAATATAGTTCTAGCAATTGTAGCATCTAGGAAAGGACCTAATGAACCACTCTCATCAAGCACAGTAGAAGTAACATCATGAGCATCAGAAGCAATTTTAGATCCAGCGGTAGTAGCAGTGTGTGTAGCATGTGTATGTGGTGGTGGTGTAACGAGCTTACTTATAACATATGGTGAATCAAGAGCAGCAGACGTGTTTAGAACTGTACCTCTTCTTATAGTGGATGGTAAAATAGGAAACTTTCCATCACGATACTTTCCCATGATGAAAAGGATAGCATCGAACAATAATAAATCCAAGTGAACTTACAAATAAAGCTATGCTCCACGGCAATGATGCCAGAAAATAGTCTTGATGACCCACAAGTATAGGGGATCGCAATAGTCTTCGAGGGTTGTATAACCCAATTTATTGATTCGATACAAGGGGAGCCAAATAATATTTATAAGTCTTAACAATTGAGTTGTCAATTTAGCTGCACCTGGAAATAGTCTTGCTCACAATAGTTTATCAGTAGCAACAGTTTTGTAGTAGCAATAGCAAAGTAACAGCAGTAATAAAACAAAGGCAGTAGTAACAATAGTAGCAAACAGCAGGGTTTGAGTGCGGTAGGCATATGGATGGATGGACGGGCGTTGCATGGACAAGACTATTCATGTAATATCAAGATCTAGGGCATTTGCAGATAAATAAGATAAAGCATCCAAGTACTAAACTATCATAGGCATGTGTTCCATATATAGTCATACATGCTCGCAATGAGAACTTGAACAACATATTTTGTCCTTCCAGCCAGTTGCATTGGGGCCTCAAGGGAATCTACTGGAAATTAAGGTAGTCATTTTAATAGAGTACCAGAGGAAAGAATGAACACTCTGTGAACACACGTGATCCTCATACACAGCCATTGCCTCTAGTTGTCCCAATATCTGTCACTTCGGGGCCTTTGGTTCCGGACAATAATATGTGTAAAAAAATGCAGATAAGATCACAAACAATACTATCATCATTATTCAATAATGTTTAGATCTGAGATCATGGCACTCGGGCCCTAGTGACAAGCATTAAGCATAAAAAGTTGCAGCAATGTCAAAAAGCACTAACAAAGATACTAGGCACCATGTCCTAACAATCTTATTCGATTACATGATAGATCTCATCCAATCCCTACCATCCCCATAGCCTACATCGGGGGATTAATCACTCATTGATGGGGAAACATGGATGGTTGATGGAGAGGCCTCGGTGATGATGATGGTGATGGTCTCCTCCAATTCCCCATCCCGGTAGGGTGCTAGAACAGAGTTTCTGGTTCCGAATCGCGGTTTCTGGTGGTGGCGGCACAACATAACTCTATCTGGAAAAACGTCGAACCCCCCTATGTTTTTAGGTCAAAGGGCTTATGTAGGCGAAGGGGGAGACCGAGGGGGTGCACGAGGTGGCCTTACCACCCCCAGGCGCGGCCTGGCCTGGCCCGCGCGGCCAGGGGACGTGGGACCCTCGTGGCCCGTCTCTATCTCCTCTTCTAGCTTCATGAATCTTCTGGTAAAATATGAGTTTTGCGATATTTTCCGGGATTTTTTATGAAAATTGATTTTCTGCAAAAAATGACACACCAAACAAATTCTGCTGAAAACAGCTTTAGTCCGTGTTATTTGCATTCAAATCACACAAATTAGAGGACAAACAATAGAAAAAGTGTTCGGTAAAGTAGATACGTTTTGGACGTACCAGAGAGCACCTCCTCCCAAGTGGCTGGAGCTCCGGCTAAGGATGCCACCAAAAGAGGAAAGGAGTTGGTGGTGGGAGGTGGATCTGCGGCGAACACGAGCTAGGTGGAGGCCCCTAAGCTTATAAGACCGACAATCGTTCCAAGGGCCTCTTCCTCAACTCCTGGTGCAGCACCGACTTCTCCAACATGCGGCCTTGAGGAGCTACTGGTGCAGCACCGACTTATCCAACATGCAGGTGGAAATCCTCCGGCTAAACACAGTTGCCTTTGGCAAACTATACTCAGAGGCTGCCAACAACTTCAAGATTATTGCATATGTAAGTTTTTTATGCTTTTGCATTTCACATATAATATCCCACTATAGTCCCCGAGGACTTAGATGGAAAACCATAAGTCTTTTGGTCTGAGTACTCTAAGAGTGACTAAGTAAGAAACTTTGTGTTGTATCCCCCAAGTATGTAGTTTGAATGAACAATTATTACTAGATACTTTTACAGTAGCATACGCAGTGTTTATAAATTTCGATACTATAGCCCCCAAGCTTCTAGTTGAAACAGAAATAGTTTCGACTAGATGCTTAAAGAAAGACGAGGAATAGCTTTCAGTTTAAAAACTCATACTGTAGCCCCGAGCTTCTAGGAAAAACCAAATAATTCCGACTAGATTCTCCAACAAGACTGAGTATTTTTATTTTTGCAGAATGAGAATGCCTGGAGAGTCTCCGCTAATGAGAAGTTTGCCAAGATGCCCAAGGAGCTTGAAGCTGGAAAGGGTAAAACCACCTATTTGAAGGAACATATCACCAACAACAAGATTCTATTTTCTTTTTAGTTTCCTTCTCGACTTGGTCTTGTGCCTTCATCTTTCGACTACTCATTATGCTTTGTTATTTTCCTAACTTGCAAAAGTTTTGCCAATGCCAAGGACATTGTCGAGCAATCCAAGCATATCCATGAGCTCGATAGTGAAAACAAGATCTTGGAGTAGGAGAGGGCTGATATCCTGAAGATGCATGAAGAGGCGCTGGTGGCCGTGCAAAATCTTCCAACACGGAGATGAGACACCTTAAGGAAAAGATCATGATCCTCAAGGAGCAGAATAAGGCCGCCAGTGAGTAGAATACTCGCAACCTTGAGGCATACAAGACTCTTTGAAAGGATCGGGACTCCTTGGTGGAGGTCCTCCAGCAGGCCGAGAGAAGCATGTTTGGTAAGCTTCCTTCGTCTTCCATTTATGTAAGTTAGGTACTTTAAAATGATTTGTTGTACTCATGCTCTCAATTTCTTTGTCAAAAATGCAGCTCCCATTGTCCTAGCCAACTTGGGTGAAAGCGCTCCTCAGCTAAAAGAGTGCATGGTTCTT
This sequence comes from Avena longiglumis, assembly GCA_030063025.1. NCBI lineage: Eukaryota > Viridiplantae > Streptophyta > Magnoliopsida > Poales > Poaceae > Avena > Avena longiglumis. The sequence goes on along the minus strand of CP125977.1, from coordinate 152,631,937 downwards.
GCCGGAAACTTCATCAACACTGCTATTGCCTAGGCCAAAGATATTTCCAAGCCCTTGGACATCAACATCAAGGTGGTGGACTTTGTCATGAAGTACTCAGAAATCCTCCGCTGAGCCCCCGAGCGTATCGTAAGATGGAAAGCTTCTTGTAGTCGGGCTGGCTCTAGGATGACCTTGGCCATGGTCAAAGCTCATTATGACGATTCCTACATCGATATGGTGACCGCTGGTATCCCCGACGTGGATGAGTACCGCTGATCTCCCACTACTAGGAAACAGGCCGTTAGTGGCACACCAGAAATGCCCATCCGTGGCGCACTAGCAGTGCGCCACGGGCCTTGCGCTACGGCTATCTCTCAGCCGTGGTGCACTGCCTAGTGCGCCACGGTTGTGTAGAGATAGGCGTAGCGCACCTCCTAGTGCGCCACAGAAGTTTGTCATGGTGCGCTACCCCTGGGATCTTTTGTGGCGCACTACCTAGTGCGCCACCAAACTTCCATAGTGCGCTTTAGGTGTAGTGCGCCACAGAAGGTAGACCATGTGCGCCACAAATGTATTTTTTTTTTATTTCCGAGCCAGATTATATGCAATACAGATTATATACAATATTACAGCAGATATACACACACATATACAAGATATACAATTATATATATAAATACTCAATATGAAAAACAAGATTGAAACAAATACATATAGATAAGTCTCATACATGAATACATAGTCTAAGTTACATTGTTTCGATCATGTTACAAAGTAGTAGTTGGTACATGCTAATACATGTGTCGATCGAACAAGTTAGAGCTCGGAAGCTCGCCTATACATCTAAACTAGCTAGCTAGACACAAAGCGGGATAAATAACCAAAGAAGATAAGCATGATCACCGCCGCGACGAAGGTGTAGGTCTTCATCCGGTTCCTTGTCCTAACTCCCGCTAGATAGCGCGTGTATCTAGATTCCGCCTCCGCCATAGTGTTGTACCCTTTGTAGCTATTGTCAGCGGTGCTTTGTCTCCGGCCTCTTCCCAATCATCGTAGACTCCGGGAACCCGTCCCTTGTACACGACGTACCACGTCATCTATAAGTTGACAATAATAATTAACCGACTATTTAAAAACATATATAATTAAAGTCGCATATGAAGATACACTTATAGAAAGTACTCCTAAATCAAAAAGACCAAACTCAGAAAGCATGCCTCATATATAACTAGGTTGTTCGACACAGGAATATGCTACGATGGAACTGTTCGCCAAGTAGGATGCACAACACCTGGACCTGTGCATAGCACAAGGCGAACAATCCCATCGCAGCACATTCACATATAGTGTGCCACGACATTTCAATCATCGGCATTATTCTCGAAAAAAGACCAAAGTAACTCAAAAAGCATGCCTCATATATATACATAGGTCGTTGGACACAGGAATATGCTACGATGGAACTGTACACCAAGTAGGATGCACAACACCTGGACTTATGCATAGCACAAGGCATACAATCCCATCGTAGCACATTCACATATATAGTGTGCCACGACTTTCAATCATCGGCATTATTCTCGAAAAAAGAGTAAAGAAAAAAAGAAGGACCAAATTGAGCAAAGGACCAAAGAGTAAGCAAAAAAACCAAGCATTGATTGATATATAATAATAATAAGCAAAATAAGTTCACTTGTCGTCCACACACACACACAAAGGTCATCTATAGTTTGTAACTACAACTAGGCCAACATCAAGCCTTCTGGCTCGGCTTAGGGAACGGGAGGACGCCTTGTCTCGTCATGAACTTCCTATAGTCACCCTGCATCTCTAGGCGATCTTCTATGTCACGGTTATTCGGGATATTTCCTCCGTAGAAGATCCCCCCCCGAACTCATGACATCACGAAAGATGATTGCCCCAAACTGCTGCTGGATGCGATACATCTCTTGTCTAATATCCGAATCATTGATCTAGGCCTTTGCTTCGGCCCACTGTTTGAGATGATCCGCAACAGAGAATTCTGCTGGTCAAGTAGGAACGCCTAATGTGATGGAGTGCGAGTAGGCTTCCTTCATCGCTTTTCCGCGCTTCACGCAGGGGAACTCCGTTACGTGGTTGAAGACGTGCCTGCCGAACTTGACCTTCTTACGCACGAAGCTGGTGCCTTCCGTCGAGGCAAAGCCAGTGAGAGCATCATCCAGAACTTCCTTGATCTTGTCGTAGTTTTTCTTCTTTTCTAGACTCCCCGAGTCGAAATACATGGCGTGGGAATGCTTCGGCGATAAGGAGATGAGCATGCAGTTTTCATCTCTGCGCAAAAAATTCAAATGGAATGTGTTGGAAAAAGAATGATGATGATCTAATAAAGCCAATCGACGGTGGCGAGCGAATAATGACTTACTCGGGAAAGTAAGGCACGAGAATGTATTCCTTTGTCTTGTTCGCCACGAGGATTCTTTTTAGGTACGAGGACACGATACGTTGTTCGGTGGGGGAACCCAAGCAGCCGTCACGCATGTAGTAGGGGTCCACTATAGCGATGCCCGGTGTGTTCTCTCTAATGATCTGCATGGCCAGGCTGAGAGAAAAGAGACGGACCATGGTATAGTGCAGCGGGTATAGGTGGAACATATTGAAGATGTCCTCGAACCGCAGGAAGAACAGATCCGCGGGGGCAGTGTCGACGAAGCCCAAGCCTAGTGGCACCTTAACCATGAATACCGGGTGCGAGGGATCTTTCTCCGATAGAAGGCGTCTCTATCGCCAAGACGCCATGCACACTCTGCAGTTCGAATGGCGAAGCTTCCGCAAATTCTTAGGTAGCATGGGCTCACCCGCCACATGAATCCTCCACATAATACCTCGGTCTTGGTGGCCCGTCCCAAACCTGATCGGATTCGCGATTGTTGACGCCACACCTGGCTCGAGCTGCTAGATTTTCTTTTCCCGCCTTTTTTCCTTTTGAGAGCGGCACCGAATCTGAGCACCGGCCGCCCTATGTAGTGTGTCGGGCGGTTGGTTGTATCACTGGCTCAGTAAAGGCTCAAGTCGAGGCGCTCCCGAGAACCAAATGACGCTTGGTGATAGTGGCTTTCTCTGTGGGGCCACCAGCTAGGTCTTCTTCGCTTCCAAACCGAGTCTTGAAGAAGTGATCATTCCAGTCAATGCCGCCCTCGGCCGGATCTGCGCCATGTGCATATCATCAACATGATCATCCGACCCACCGCGTGAGGTGACGAGGGGTGGGGGACCTTGCCACCGCTTGTCACTGGCACGACAGGCGGTGCTGTTGTCTGTGGCGTGATGGTCCCCCGCCGTCCCCAAACGGATCATGCTCTTTGGCCATATCAAGAATAAGCCGAAGCAACTTCTGAGGACATACGGCTCTTCTTCATCCGCCTCACAGGGGTTGAATGGAGGTTCTGTCGTCGCAGCCCATTAGCACCGACTAATTTTAACCTCGTGCACGCTTATCCGCATCGGCTTTGAGTGGAACGGCGGCGCTGCAAGGGTTGAACGATGGTACCTTGGCAACATCCCTCAGCTCGTTGTTCACATAGCATAAGAGAGTGCAAGGAACATCCGTCTGCGGAAAACATGTACAGCGTCGTCAGAGCGAGATGCCATAATAGTAATATATAGATGGCATGAAATAAGGCGGTAATTAAAGCAATTTGTTTACCGTGATGGCGCCGAGATCGGCTAATGTCGACGCATACTGGCGACGGGCGTGCAAGAGACGGAAGGGCTGCTTGATGGCGCGGTTGGCGCCGGTGTATTCTCCCTACCGACGGGTGCTTGGAGCTCCGGTGCCGCCGCGACGATGGCAGGGGGGCACCAACATGTACTCCGGCGCCGCGGTGATGGCAGGGGGAGTCACCAACACTTGCGGCGAAGCGGTGCTAGCGGGCGGAGTCACGAACACGTAGTTCGCCTAATTCGTCGGCGCCGCGTTGTTCGAGTGGCTGCTGACCATGCTTGGAATCGGGCACGGCCCTACTCGACCACCCGCACTCCAGTTTGCTATTGACTCCACCAAGGTAGGCAGGAAGGAATAATTTAGCCCCGGCACTTTAATGTTTCTTCTTTCGAACGGGCTACCTTTTTGGGTAGGGTTGTCCTTTTTCTTCTTGTGATGTATGTTGCTGCATCGTAGTCGTCGTCATCTTCAATCTTTGGGTCGCCGTACTGGTCGAAGTCTTGCTCGTTGGCGACTCCATCCATTCGGATGATGTTTCTTTTTCCTCTCCTCACGACAACACGGCTAGGCTTTGTCGGGTCAGTAATGAAAAAACATTGGTCCACTTTGCAGCCAAGACCATGGTTCATTTTTCGCCACGCTTGCACCGCGCCTTGGATTTGGCTGCTCGGTATAACCATGGTTGTGAAACCGCCTTCTTTCGTTGCTCTTTGCCCATCTGACACGGAACATCGGCACCTTTTCTCCACAGTAGTCGAGCTCCCAGATCTCCTCGATTATTCTGTAGAATCTTTCCTTCACGTTGTCATCAGTGTAGAATTCCGGCTACGCTCGAGTTCGATAATCACACTTGTTGTCCTTTTCCTCCGTGTAGAATGTGTAGCCGTTGATATCATCCGCCTGATAGGTCACCAGGTTTTGCATCGGTCCCTGCGACAAGGTGAATATGATCTTTTCCGTGTCAGAAGAATGCGAGCGCGGGGTATTATCAAGGAGCGCCTGCCTAAACCAACGCGTGAAATCTGAGTTGTGCTTTGATTATTTCTCCTGGCCCTCTGTATGCCCCGGCCACCGTATTTCTCGATTAACCTTTTGTGCTTCGCACTCAAGGATCGACCAGTTCTAAATGCTGTAGCGACGAGGTTTGCTCGATCAAAGTCTCGCGTCGAAAATCAAGTCCGCATGCGATGCGACGACCCTCTCGGTGACCAGATCCGTCGATCTTGCCAAGGTGTCTGCTGACGGAAGACCGGCAGGTTCTCGATGTCTAGATAATTCGTGCGTAAAGAGATGCACTCTTCGCCGTAAACTTGGCTATGCTTCCATCCGACGGACCTGCTAACGTATCCTTTGATGTGTCCGCTCATCCTTTAGAACGCCATCATGCCGCGGAGGAACATCGCCCGAGTTGTACGATGTCCTCCACGACATGGACCAGCAGATGCACCATAATGTCGAAGAATGCGGGTGGAAGTAGACCTCAAGCTCACATAGTATCACCACGATCTCCTCCTGTAGCCTTCCGAGCTGATTCAAGCCAATCGACTTCCTAGAGATGACGTCCGAAAAACTTGCATAGGCCAAATAACGTTTCATGGACGTGCTCGTCCATTATCCCTCTTAGTGCGACCGGAAGTACTGCGTCATTAGCACGGCATACCGTGAGACTTCATGCCATCGAACCTCTCGCTTCGCCTAGGTATCTCGCTTATCTTTCCCGCGAGCCGTAAGGAAATTTGACTCCTAGAAGGCACTTGAAAACTGTTTGATCTCATCACGGCTTAGAGTGAAGCAAGAAGGAGGGTAGTAATATTCGTTCTTCTTGAACTTTTACCCTTCCGACGACCTTGTGTCGCCTCCGACTCATGATCATCGCCATCTTCCCGATCATCGAGTAAGGCGTCCTCCGTGAAGCTCCTTCAGATACCCAAGCATATCAGGTCGTGCCTTGCTTTCGACCATCTTTCATCCTATCGGCATGTTGATTATGGTGGCGACCAGACTCGCACACGTTTTCGTGATATGCATGATGTCGAGGCTATGAGGCGTGCGGAGAAACTTCCAAGATGGCAACTCCGAAACAGACCTTGTTTTCCATACCTTCATCGGCTTGTCTTGTTGCTGCCTCTTTCGCTTCTTTCCGTGCTTAGGACAATCTTTCCAGTTTTCAAAGCAACTCTTCCACTTCTTCGCTGCTCCTACGCTCTGGGATTCCTCGGGTCTCTGATTTGCCATCGAACAGGTCTCCACGTTTTCTCCATGGATCATTCTTGCCGAGCCACCTCCGGTGCGCCATGAACACGGTTTTCGATGACCCTGGATCTTTCTCTAGTTGGAGATAGCTTGTGTTATCCATGCACCTAACGCATGCGCAGAATCCTTGGATAACCTACCCCGAGATATACCTGCAACCTGGATAGTCTTGCACCGTAGTGATCAACGCGGCTCTCATAATGAAATAATCTTGTGCGAAGGCGTCGTAAGTATTGGCTCCAGATTCCCATAACGTGGCTAGATCCTCTTTCAACAGCCCGAGATACAGATTGATGTCGGTACCAGGTTGTTTCGGCCCTTGAATTAGCATACTCATTTGTATGTACTTCTTCTTCATGCACAACCATGGAGGGAGGTTGTACATCCATACAAACACGGGCCAAGTGCTGTGCGTGCTCGCTACCGAACGGATTGAGTCCATCGGTGCTCGCACCAAGCCCGATGTTCCTCGAATCTCCACCGAATTCGAATTCGAGGTCCAATGCTTTCCATCGGCTAGCATCTCAAGGGTGCGTCCAGCTCATCCTTTCGGGTCATCATCATCTCCGGCTTCTTCCTTTCCGCGCTATCGCATGAGCTTCGCTTCCTTAGGGTCCGCGAAATAGCGCTGCATACGAGGAGTGATAGGAAAGTACCATACCACTTTTCGAGGTGCTTTCTTCCCTTTCTTGTATCGACTAACGACGCACACCGGACATGTGGTTTTCTCCGTCCCCCCGATAAATGATGCAATCGTTGATGCATACGTGATATCTAACGTGCGGTAGATCGAGAGGACAGACGATTTTCTTGGCATCCTCGATACTAGTTGGACATGTGTTCCCCTCTGGGAGACGATCGTGACAGAATTCCATCATATCGTCAAGCTTGTCACTCAATTTGTGCTTTGCCTTCATCTCCATAGCCTTGAGCGTTACATTGAACCGGGTATCATCGGGCCTGCATCCTTCATACAATGGAGTAACCGTCTTTCTCAAGTTGCGCAAGCTTGGCTTTCTCTCTAGCAGCCCTGGCATTACTAAATGCTTGAGAAGCAACTCTTGCACATAAGGGTCCTGCACACGACCGACGTTGTTCCATCGTCGCCTCCTCCGGCATCTAGATCATCATCATCCCGGTCTGCTTCCGCACCTTCACCATCTCCAGGAGACTCTTCATCATCTCGCCCGTTCTCGCCGTGATGATGATCATCGTCATGTTGGCCACCTTCTTCACCGTATCCATCATCTACGTCATCGCTTATCCAACGAGTGTATCCATCCATGAAACCATGGCGGAGCAGGTGCGCCTGCAGATTCCCGGAATCTGGGTCGATCACCCAGTTGAGTTTGCATCTTCTGCACGGACATCTTATATCTGTCTTGTTATTTCGTATCATGTCGGCCATCGCGCATTTCAAAAATCTAGCCACAATGCCTTCGCTCATTATGCGGACCATTTTTGCATGCACGATTTACACGGTACAATTTTGAAGTCTATTAGAACCACATAATGAATGCATGCATGCAATGGTCGATAGAAAATTTCGGCATGACCTATCCTAAAATTAGGACCTTATGAAAATGCCAATGTCTTGCCAAAATGGAAATGAATCAACATTTTGGCAAAACAAATGGCAACTTGTTCACATACAAACACAAGAGAGAGAGACCGATCCATACACACATGAACATATCATTATCCTCTCCATACACACATGCATGAGCATCATCGATACTCTCCATATACACACACATATGACCATCGATCCTCTCCACATACACACATCATGAGCATCGATCATCTACATACATATGAGCACATCATCCATATACACATGAACACATCCTTACATGGACAACTTACCGAGATGAGAGACCGATCGCGAGAAAGATGGAAAGGAGAGGTTCGCGCGTCGACCGGAGAAGGATAGATGAGAGACCGGAGACCTCCTGTATTACTTATGTAACATCCAAAGCAAGTTTTACATGCTAAAAATGGTGAATGTGTGGAGAAATTGAGGTGGGAAGGAGAATATCCCGACTAGATCTAAGGAGGAAGAAGAAGGGGAAAGTGAAGTGTGGGGTGGTAGATGTGGTCACACATGTGCACATAAAGTGCTGTCCTAAAGAAATCGACACATCCGTGGCGCACGGCCTAGTGCGCCACAGAGTACAAACATCGTGGCGCACTATGCCACGGCGCCACAGATGCCTACTCCGTGGCGCACTAGGCCGAAAAGCGCCATAAGTTTGTGGCCGTTTGCAGCGTAGGGGCATGCGCTTAGGCGAGCGCACCAGCCCCATGTGCGCATACAGATGACCCAAACAACCGTGGCGCACTGGCGTAGTGCGCCATGATGTTTGGCGTCGCCAGCAGGCCCTGGCCCACACACATCTGTGGCGCACTATAGTCATGTGCGCCACAGTTGTTCTAGTTATTAGTAGTGCACTGCCCACAGGTGAGCCACGCCTGTTTTAGCCGTGGGGCACTTCAACCATGTGAGCCACGGATGTGCTGATTACCTATAGCCGTTTTCCTAGTAGTGTCCCTCTCGGTGCAAATGCAAAGCTTGTGCATAAAGGGTTTTACATGATCCAAAAATAAACACTAAAGGAGGTAAAAGACTCAGGCATATGAGTGAACCAAAAGGTTTATTTCATTGATCATATAATAAGTACACAATAGATAAGTATGCAAAGTGTAAAATGGACGTAGCTATGCTATGTTCCATGGACGATCAAGCTCCGGGTAGTCATCATCTGTGTCACATCGCTTGCGCTTGTGATCCTCATTTGGCCTATCTTTCAACTCATGATTATCAATGAGATAATAGGAACCATTGAGTAGCCCCTTGCTTATGATGAACAGTCCTTCCCATGGAGGGGATAATTTGTGTGACTTTTTATGATTAAGTCGGATCACCAGATCCCCCTCTTTAAACGAGCGATGTCGAACGCGACGACTGTCAACACCCGGATTTTTAATCCCAGATGTCTGTTATGCCATACATTGCAATCCAAGGATTACCATTATTGCGAGACATAACATATTGGATATAACAGTACATCATCCATTACAAACCATACATAAGGTATTACAACAAATAAAGGATCACATGATCCAGTCTTAATACAATCATAGCAGCATAATAACGTAATAATAACGGTAGCGTAGGCGAAACTCCATCTTCATGGTCACAGGCAATGCTGACGATGGGAGATGATCCTAGTTGTCGTAACCTTCCTTCTGTCCATCTTCCTGATAATCCTCTTCATAGTCTGGCCACGGGAATAGCCAGGGACAAAGCCATGAGTACTCTTTAAGTACTCGCAAACTAAGACTAACAAGTGAAGTGGTTTTGAGTAGGAATACTAAGATCTAGGTTGTTTTGCAAAAAGCCAGATTTACATTAACTGAGTTCAGAAGCAAAGAAAGCTAGTTCAAAGTTTTATAACACCTAAGTGGGAACTTGAGTTTTCATATCACAACCATGTTGTGGTCAAGTCAAAGTCATGATTCATTTCACAAGTAATTTTGAAAACATCTAATGACGGAACAGTATGGACACTCCAACTGTCCATAACCGCGGACGCGGCTATTCGAATAGTTTGACACTCTGCAGAGGTGGTACACTTTCACAACAATATTTTATACATCCGTTAGGACAAACCTGAATTCACCATACTCAATATGCGGATAATCAATCCTAACCTTTCAATTACACGCCCTAGTATAGGCACCTCTCCTATGAGTTTGGCCTCCCAACCATGGCCAACTATCATCTTGGGAACTGCACATGTGGTCAATCTTCACAAGGTAGCCTCAGCTCAAACCTTGGCTGCAAGGGAACCCATACTAAGGTATATAAACTTCCGGTCAATCCCTACCCAATTTCGGGTATTGTGGTTGTATGGTAAAATTGGAATGGTATCGCATCCAGACAACCATCAGTTTTATAAAAGCGCTAAGGCTCATGCCTCAACATTTTCATCATCAAAATCATCTGGTGTTCAAGAACACATGACAAAACATTTCAGTAGAATGACTCATAATTCTAAGGTTTTCATAATCATTTTCACCAAGTATTCCCATCTAAAGTGATCAAGTTTTAAGCTTAGCACTAGCAACTACAAGTGGGGGTAAAACTAATGAGGGATGATAATCAAGTGTGACTTATCTAAGTTCAATCTCATGCCTCAGGATGACATCAAGATTTATCTAACTTAGGCCAAGTTTTATGCTCTTTATGCTACCTGTAATAATCTCTCTAAAATCTAAAATTCACTAAGTAAACACTAATATAAAGCTTTGATAAAGGATAAAATACTAAGCTTGCAAGTAAAACTGGGATTTGGTATCATTAAGGCGGTATAATCAAGGCATGCCTAATGCATTGAATAGATTATATAGTTTTCACAGTTGCAAGAGTTAGCTTGCATAGGTAACATGCAAGTGGTAGCTTGCCTTGTGCAGTACAGTGTTTGAAGTTCTCCTCTGCTTCTTCCTCGTAGTATCCTCCTTCCTCCTCGTATCCTTGGTCTGTACTAGCGTCTATAAATAAATACGAGGTACACAATCACCAAACAATTCTTAACTACTTCTATTTATCACACCAAGGTTTTCACTAGATGATCTAGCATCATCACTATTATCACCAAGATTAAAGCAAAGGATCTATTTCTTTTATTTTAGAAAAGTAATTTCTACTCATTGAAAAACTACTTAAGATTTAATATTCTCTAACTAAATATGGGATCATATTGACACATGTCATCACCACATATTTCAGTACTTGGGAATGTGATTTAAAGTGGTGTCATAATTTAATAAGGTTTAATCTTTTTATTTTAATTAATTAAAGTGACTAGAAATGCCTATGGGGCATTCTTTTATTACTTGTCCATTATTTCTGCAAGTAAACCTAGATATATTTATATATTCAGAAAGGTCTTGTTAAATGTGATTTTTGAGAGTTGGAATCAACTCAAAAGCTTTTATGGTTGAATTTTGAAAACATTTTGAATGCAGAAAAGCCTCCTCCTTGTTATTTTCAATATTGGTAATATATAAATCCAAATGATTTGAATCCAACGGGCTTGGATTAAGAATTTCAGTATCTTTTTAGCAAAATTAGTTTCATGCAATTTGGTTCAGTGAATCACTCTGGAATGATTTTTGAATCTAGGGATAGAACTAAGTTTGAAACTAAATGGAAAAACCTAAGTTTGAATTACTGGGTCGCGCGGGAGTGTAACTGGGCCGGCCCACTGCGCACAGCGCGCGCGGGCGGGTTTAAGTGGCTGTCCCCACCAGTCAGCGAGATAGGTGGTGCAAAGTTGTACGTGATGATCTGGGCCATAGGATTAGAAGCTAGATCTATGGCTGAGGTTCATCGTCCACGTCTGAACAGAGCGCGGCGAGGTCGAACCCTAGCGCGGCCAGTGGGGGCCAGTGGGGCTCACCGTGGCTCCGGCGATGGGGGCGAACAATGAAGTCGACGACGGCGATGCTCCTAGTACTGGTGGCTCCTCCTGGGGCGGCTCCAATCGACGAATCCTCTTCTCCTCCTCCGCAGCAGACTCCGGTGAAATTCTGGCGACCTATTGCTCACCTTGCTCCGGGGATGAGTGGGTGTGATCAGTGAGAGGTGGGTAATGAGATGGTGTGTTGAAATCGAATGGGGAAGGCCTCTATTTATAGTGCTAAGAGGGGACCGAAAGGTGCGGGTGGAGCTTGTCGTGGTCGTCTGCACAACGATCTAATGACATGGCTGGGGGTAGGGGACGGTGCACTGTCTCCTGGCGAAGCTCAATGGCATGGTGGTGAGGCATGGGGCGGTGCAAATTGGTCGGAACGCTGCGACGCTCTGGGTGGGTCCGACGGGAAATTGAATGGTGTATGTGCTCTCCTGGTCGCGCGGCGACAAACGGGCATGTTTGGGCGGTTCCTGGGACGGTGTTGATCACGCACGCAAGCGGCAAGGGCGGGGCGCGTTCTGTGCTCGCGTGTCGAGCGCGGCGCTCTGGCGCGCTCTCGGCTTGCTTGCAGAGAGGCTGGACGCGCTCGTTCTGAGTGGTCCAGGGGCTGGCAGGGCTTGGGAACTAGACAGGGGGCGGCGGTGGACGGTGGCTTGCGTCCCAGACAAGGTGGCTAGGCTTGGGCTGCTCCTAGCTTGCTGTCGACAATGGGGTGGCAAGTTAGGCTCGGCAATGGTCACCATTGATGACAAAGTCAAGCTTACAGTGAGATAGGGCTAGTTAAATTAGTTAGATGATCTACTGAGTGTGTTGTGAGCTATAGAGGAGACAAGTTAGGCACAACACTACTCACTATAGTGTTTGATGTTTTGTTTGATTTTTGTTTACAAGGTGTTTGATGAAATGGCCGCAAGAGATTTCAATTTGAATTTTTGAGTGAAACTTGATGGGTGTACTAGTCACATACTAGGTAGTCTATGGTTGCTTGGAAAGGTCAAGGTGAACTGGTTTGGTGGGGTTTTGAGAAATGGTGATCTTCACATATGATATAGATTCAATTTTGAATTGTCATTTGAATCAAGTTGCCAAATGTTTCTGTGAGTTTTCAAGGTGGGCTTGGGTTCTCTTTTACTTGGTCTAGCAAGGGGTGAAAATAAATGGAATTGTTTCTGTTTGAAATCTTGGACTAGAAACACTCAAAGTGGTCTAGTGATCAAGATTGGAAAAAATGACCATTAGCTCATTTTGTTTGTTTTTGAAATTATCTTGATTTGTTTCTGCTTGGAAAGGTTTTAGATAATGTTGTTTTCATATTTAAACCATTTCTTTATATTCAAAACAGTCACACAAGTCCATTCATGCATTCATACAATCATTACATACACACATGCATTCATATTGATTTTAATTAACAAAAGTTTTTGTTAACCCTAATTTTGGTGATTGGAAATTTATAACCTTGATTAATATTTTTGGGATGTTAAAAACCTTACCTCCTTAAAAAAATCTCGTCCCGAGATTTGAGAAAGAAGAAAAAGAAAACTAGGATTTAAAGAGATCGGGAAACTCTATCTTAATGTAGTCTTCTCGCTCCTAGGTAGCTTCTTCTTCAGTGTGGTTACTCCACTAGATCTTGAGAAACTTGATGCTTCGGGAACTGGTGGTTCTGAAAGCTTCCTCCAAAATATGGATGGGTACTTCAGGATACGTCAGGTCATCGTTGATCTCTATGGTCCTGTGATCAATGTTCTTGAAAACTTCAGTCTTCTCTGGGACATCTAGGCACTTGCAAAGTAACAATATATGGAACACATTATGCACTCCTGAAATCTCCTCTGGTAGTTCCAATTGATACAATACTTCTCCTCGACGATTCAGAATCTTGAAGGGTCCGATGTATTTGGGGGCTAACTTCCCTTTGAGCTTGAAACGTTGCATTCCCTTCAAAGGCGACACTTTGAGATACACAAAATCTCCGATATTGAAAGTGAGGTCTCGACGTCTCTTGTCGGTATAACTCTTCTGTCTGGATTGGGCGGTCTTGAGGTGCTCACGGATCTTGTGAACTTTCTCTTCTACTTCTCGTAGGATGTCTGGTACAAAAATCTGACTCTCTCCTACTTCCGACCAATTCAAAGGGGTACGCCACTTCCTTCCATACATGAATTCAAATGGAGCCATTTGCAAACTGCCTTGATAACTATTGTTGTATGAAAATTCTGCGAAAGGCAGACATTCTTCCCATTTAGATCCATACTCTAGCACATAGGCTCTCAACATATCTTCGAGTATTTGATTTACTCGCTCCGTTTGTCCATCAGTCTGAGGGTGATAAGCTGTGCTAAAATCTAGTCGGGTTCCTAATCCTTCTTGGACTTTCTTCCAAAACCTCAAGGTAAACTGAGTTCCTCGATCCGACACAATGTTCTTGGGGACTCCATGCAAACTGACGATTCTAGCAATGTGTAACTCTGCTAGCTTTGAAATCTGATAGGTGATTTTGACAGGTAGGAAATGGGCGACTTTGGACAGTCTATCAACTATGACCCCAATAGAGTAATTTGCTGGACTAGATGTAGGCAAACCAGTGATAAAATCCATTCCGACCGAATCCCATTTCCATTCCGGAATCTGCAATGGTTGCAACAGTCCTGCAGGTCTCTGATGTCCTGCCTTGACTCTCTGACAGATATCACACTTGTCTATGTAGCTTCTGATTTATCTCTTCATCTTATGCCACCAAAAATGCTCCTTCAGATCCTAATACATCTTTGTTCCTTCGGGGTGGATAGAATAAAGGGTATCATGGGCCTCTTTCAAAATAGCTTGCTTTAACTCTGAATCTGCTGGTACATAGAGACATCCTTTATACCACAAAACTTCTTCTTCATCCTCGGTGAATCCGCGTACTTTGCTTGTACCGATGTGACGTTTGATTCTGTCAATACTAGCATTTCCTTTCTGCGCCTCCTTGATCTGACTGATCAAAGTGGGTTGAAGTTCTATGCTAGCCAAAAATCCTTCACTTACTAGCTCCATTCTGAAATCTTCCAACTCCTTGTGCAAACTTGGTTGCTCCTTCAGAATCATGGAGTTCAAGCGACACGGCAATCTGCTAAAGGCATCCGCTACCACATTGTCTTTACCGGAGTGATAATGGATGTCCAGAGCTCTATCCATCTCATTTTCCTCATATTCAACTCCTTCTGGGTGAAAATATACTTCAGGCTCTTGTGATCTGAATAAATCTCACAACGGTTTCCCATAAGGTAATGCCTCCATAATTTCAGGGCTAGAACTACAACTGCTAGTTCAAGGTCATGGGTAGGATAATTCTACTCATGTTGCTTCAGTTGTCGAGATAGATAAGATATTACTTTGCCTTCTTGCATCAACACACATCCGAGACCGATCTTGGATGTATTACAATATACATCAAAAGGCTTTGTGATATCCGGCATGATCAAGATAGGGGATGAAATCAATCTCTTCTTGAGTTCTTGAAAACTCACATTTGTCCGTCCATTCAAACTTCTTATCCTTCTTCAAAAATTGGTTCATGGGTCTTGCAATGCTCGAGAATCCTCCTACAAACTTTTAGTAATATCCAGCTAATCCGAGAAATGCACGAACTTGGGTTTGAGTGGTTGGGGCTTGCCATTCTTCAACATCCTTAACCTTGGCGGGGTCAACGGCAATTCCTCCGGCTAATATATTATGTCCGAGGAATCCAACTTCCTGTAACCAGAATTCACATTTGCTAAACTTGGCAGACAACTGATGCTCCCTAAGGGTTCCAAGGATGGTCCTTAGGTGTATCTCATGTTCTTGTTCTGAGTTGGAATAGATCAGAATTTCATCGATGAAAACAACGACAAACTTATCCAGGAAGTCCATAAAAATCTTATTCATGAGATTCATGAAATAAGCGGGGGCATTGGTTAATCCAAAAGACATGACAGTGTACTCATACAATCCATATCTAGTGGTAAAGGAAGTCTTTGGAATATCCTCCACGTGAATCTTGAGTTGATGATAACCAGTTCTAAGATCAATTTTAGAAAACACTTTGGCACCAGTCAACTGGTCAAACATGTCTTCTATCTTCGGCAGTGGGTACTTGTTCTTGATGGTGACATCATTCAACTTCCGATAATCCGTACACAAACGGTTACCTCTATCTTTCTTGTCCATAAATAAACAGGTGATCTCCATGGTGACGCACTTGGTTAAATCAGTCATATTTCCAGCATAACATCCAGTTGCTTATTCAGATCCACTAATTTAGACGGGTTCATACTATAAGGTCTCTGGGTTATGGGTCCGGTTCCATGAATTAGTTCAATGATAAACTCGATATCCCGATCTGGGGGCATACCGGGAAAAACATCTGGAAATACATCGGGGTATTCACAGACTACTCTGACTTGGTCAATGGTTGGCTGGGCTAGACTCTTGTTGCACTTGATTTGACGGGGCAAGGTTTCAGATACATGCTGTACTAATATCACTGCTGTACTGGTCATGGTTATGGCTTTCTTGGCACAGTCGATTAATCCTTTATGTTTCGACATCCAATCTATTCCTGGTACTACTTCCAAACCTTTAGTTCCAAGTACTATTAGATTAGCATAAAATTCTATGCCATGGATTCGGATAGGAATGGACTTGCAAATTAATCTAGCTTTGGTGGTTGAACCAGGTATTTGAACTATCATAACATGATTCAATTTTGTTGGTTGAATCTTACTAGTGCATGCAAATTCTTCTGTAACAAACGAGTGCGATGCTCCAGAATCAAACAACACTCTTGCAAGTACTGAGTTAACAAAAAACATACCCATCACGACATCCGGTGCTTCTTGGGCTTCTTCAACATTCATGAGAAATAGACGACCATTGTGGTTGAGCGAATTTCCTGGGGAAAATCTTCTTCTAGGCTGAACACGATGCTGCTACTGAGCTAGGGCATTCGCATTGGGGGTTATGGCAATCTTCTTGGGGCACTCATTCGAATAGTGACCCTTAGTTCCACATTCATAACCAGTCACTTGGGACTTGTCCTTTGCTGCAACAGGCACTGCATTTCTTCCAGTTCTCGGGGCAGTATTGGTGTTGGTGTCGACATTGTTGTTGTTGAACTTTGGCGGTGCACGATTGAAATTGCTGGGGTTGCCGGGGTTGTTGTTGTTGTTGTGGTTTCCTCTAGGCCTTGGGTTTCCTCCTCCATGATTGGTATAGGTGGGGCAGTTCATCGGGGGTCTATTGTTTCTTGGGGAAAATCCTGGAGACGGGTTGGGGCGATACTTTGGGGTATGGTGGGTTCCTGGTTGATGCACCATTCTACGCTTGCAGTTCTCATTGGCTTGGTTGATCTTTCCTTACATCTTAATGGCAGAATCCACTAATGCTTCAATGTCAGCAAATGGGATGTTGACTAACACCGTTTGCATCTCATCATGCAGACCATTCAAGAATCTCTCCTTCTTCTTGGATTCAGTGTCAATCTCATCCAGTTCATACCTATCCAATGACAAAAAATTGTCACGGTATTTAACTACTGTCATCCTCCCTTGCTTCAGTTCTCTGAATTCATCTCTCATCCTCTTGATCAAACCCGGTGGCGCATGGGTTCTGCTAAACTTTATTTTGATGTCATCCCAAGTCATCATTTGTCCTCCATTCATGGCGCGAATGCTGTTCCACCATGCTCTTGCATCTCTGACCAGATAGTGGGTGGCAAACAGTACTTCCTCGTTGGCCTCCACTCCTGCAACTTCTAAGTTGTTCTCCATGGTTTGCAGCCAATCAGCCGCATCTAGGGGCTCTTCAGACTTAGTGAAGATGGGTGGATTGGTGTTCTGAAAATTCTTGAGCTTGGATCCATGGTTGTCCTGGTTTCCATGACCTTGGTTGTTGTTGGCCATCTGAGCTATGTGTTGAAGGGTGGCTAAGAAGGCTTGGCGTTCGGCTCTTTAAGCTTCACGGTCAGAAACCAACATTTGCAAGATATGCAACATTGGGTCCGGGGAAGAAGTGCTTCCTCCGTGAGGCATCTGAAGATTGAGATAGATTATGAGACAAGAGGGAAATTTATAAGGTTCAGGGGTTTGTTTTTTAGTAGTTTTTGAAGTTTGACTCAGATTTTTCTAGCAACTTGATTTTCGTTCATTCATATCACTCCATACAAACACACACCACAACAAGGAAAAAAAATGGTTTTAAGAACCATTATGTGAAACTACGATACAGTGGGACCGAATACAACTCACTAACGCTAGTGCTCAAGTGCTACTACTCCTCAGAATCGGTGTCCTCATCATCCTCATTTCATCATCAATGAAGGCGAAGTCATCCTCATCGGTGAAGAAGTCCATGGCTTGTTCCTCCAGAAAGTCATCATCATCACTTAGATAGGAGTAGGGGTCTCCACGGATATCCTCTCCTACATTCTCCCTCTCCTCAAGCTGCATATCCCTCTCGTGGATGGTCTCCTCCAAGTCTATGATCCTGTGACGGAGATGGGCAATGATGCACTCCTTCTTGTCGAGATGACGGCGACGAGACTGGCGATCCTTCACCAGCATGGCGATGTTCTGATCCTTCTTGACGGTGATGGCAGAGTTGTGGTTGCCGTAGGAATGGGCATTGTCCAACTTCTTCTGCCGGTCATACATCATGAAACTGAGGTGGTCCACTTTATTCTTCAGCTCAGGGTGATATGGTGCCTCCAATGGCAGAACTCAAAGCGGGTACCGTTGATCCGATTGATACTCTGCCCACACAGACGGGCAAGAGCTTCATGCATGGCCCTGGCAAGTCCATCGAGCCAGTTGTTCTCTCTAATGGTGAACTGAATTCCCTCTGAGGTGGAGGCTTCAATCTTTCCTCGGAGACTTGCAACAATCAGCCATTACAATTCCTCTCCTTCCTGATCATTGAGATGAGCTCCGAAGAACTCTAGGTGCGGGCGCTCCAGAAGTTCCGAAAGCTAGTCCAAGTCACACTCAAAGATGAGATCTACTCCATTTCCCAACTGAAAGAACTTGCTATACTTCACGTCCATCTATAAGAATGTAGGATGAGTAAGTTAGTAGAGTTATCAAGTGTGTCACATTTTATGTAAGTTTGTAGGAATTTTTGAGGAACATGAATTTTCATGAAAGAATCTAAGTGATAATAATGAGAATATTTTTTCATAAATACTCACTTCCTTTGTTTTGAAACTAAGTTTTTGATTCAAACGTCCATTCTAAACTAGGGTCTCCTATGGTCAGGATGGATCTGATACCAACTTGTCAACACCCAGATTTTTAATCCCAGATGCCTGTTATGCCATACTATTGGAGACATGCCCTAGAGGCAATAATAAAAGTGGTTATTATTATATCTTTGTGTTTATGATAAATGTTTACATTCATGCTATAATAGTATTAACCGAAAACATTAATACTTGTGTGATTTGCAAACTAAATTAGACTCCCTGGTAAAGCCGCTTTATAATACTAGCTTGTTGGTTAATAAGATGATCGTGGTTTCTCGATCATGAACATTGAGATGTTATTAACAACAAGATCATATCATTAGGATAATAGTGTGATAGACATACTCCTATAGATAAGTGTAGCATAAAGATCAAGTCATTTTAATAGTTCTTTTGCTATAAGCTTTCTGATACATAGTAAACTAATTCCTTCAACCATGAGATCATGCTAATCACCATCACCGAAAGGATGCTTTGATGACATCAAACACCACACCGTAACTGGGTGGCTATAAAGGTGACATTGAGTGTTCAGAAAGTATGTGTTGAGGCACATGGATCAAGAGTGGGATTTGTCCATCTATATGACAGATAGATATACTCTGGGCCCTCTCGGTGGAATGTCATCCAGTTAGCTTGCAAGCATGTGACTGGCTCACAAGGGATCACATATCACGGGAACGATAAAATGTTACTTATCGGTAACGAGGTTGAACTAGGTATGCAGAGATACCGACGATCAAACCTCGGATAAGTAAACTATCACGAGAGAAAGGGAAATTGGTATCATATGTAAGTGGTTCATTCGTTCGCAAATTAATCATAGAAATATGTGGGGTCCATATGAATTTCAAGATTCCTCTATCGGTTATTGATCGGAGAAGTGTCTCGGTCGTTTCCGCATAATTCACGAACCGTAGGGAGACACACTTAAGGATTCGATGTTGTTTAGTAGATATGGAATGTAAATAGGGAGACCGAATGTTGTTCGGAGTCTCGGATGGGATCCGAGATAACACGAGGAGATCCACAATCGTCCAGAGAATAAGATTCATATAAGGAAAGTCCAATTCTGGAGTTCGGGAATGATTTCAATGTTTTCATCGAAGAGGTTCTAGAAGGGTATAGAAGGTTCACCGGACCGGAAGGGGAATGGTTCATGAATGTGTCATGGCTAAGTGGAATGATTAGATCATGCCCTAGGTCACTTGGTTGGTCATTTGCAAGAGAGGAATTAAGCTCCAAATTACAAGTCAAAAGGCATGTTTGAAAAGTCAAACTGGAACAATGGTTTCCTAGTGGAAGAAGGAAAGTGTCCTTCTTTCCTTCCAACAAAAAGAGGGAGTTGGGGAAGGATTCAAACTCCCCTCTCCCAAGCTGCCCTTCCTATCATAAATAGAGGGGAGGGGCTGCCCCAAGAGATCACAACCAGCCCTCCCCACCTTGCGCCGCTGCCGCCGCCTCGCACCATCGCCGGCTCGTCGTCGTATCCCTAGTCGCCGCCGACTCCAACTCCTCCTCTCCGGCCCTCTAAACCTAGATCGTTGGAAACCCTAGATCCACCATAACCCGCACCGGCTTAGGCAAAGACCTTCGGGGTCTTCCCTCTACTTCCGACACCATGCCGTTGTGCTACAGGAATCACGAGGGGAGAACTACAACCTTCGCTGCCTGCTGGAACAAGGGAGAGGAAGGTCTTCATCGATTATCGAACGTGTGACCGACTGCGGAAGCGCTGCTGGACGCAATGCCGAAAGGATCGTCTACGCGATCTTGAGATCGGCAAGTGTACGACTACATCACCCACGAGAATCTGCTCTTGTTAACCGCTTTGGAATCTCCGAGGGTGAGTACTCTAATCCACTCGTTGCTACAATCTAGTAGATAGATCTTGGCTTGTTTGTGTGCATGCGGTAGATTTTTTTTGTTTTCCATGCTATGAACCCCTACACTACATCGCAATCCCAGGATTACCATTTTTGCGAGACATAACGATTGGATATCACAGTACATCATCCATTACAAACCATACATAAGGTCTTACTACAAATAAAGGATCACATGATCTAGTCTTAATACAATCATAGTAGCGGAATAACGTAATAATAATGGTAGCATAGGCGAGACTCCATCTTCATGGTCACAGGCAATGCTGACGATGGGAGATGATCCTACTTGTCGTAACCTTCCTGTTGTCCATCTTCCTGATAATCCTCTTCATAGTCTAGCCACGGGAATAGTCAGGGAAAAATCCATGAGTACTCTTTAAGTACTTGCAAACTAATACTAACACGTGAAGTTGTTTTGAGTAGGAATACTAAGCTCTAGGTTGTTTTGCAAAAAGCCAGATTTACCATAACTGAGTTCAGAAGCAAAGAAAGCTAGTTCAAAGTTTTATAACACCTAAGTGGGAACTTGAGTTTTCATATCACAACCATGTTGTGGTCAAGTCAAAGTCATGATTCATTTCACAAGTCATTTTAAAAACATCTAACGATGGAATAGTATGGACACTCCAACTGTCCATAACCGTGGACGCGGCTATTCGAATAGTTTGACACTCGGCAGAGGTGGTACACTTTCACCACAATATTCGATACATCCGTCAGGAACAATCCTGAATACACCATACTCAGTATGCGGATAATCGATCCTAACCTTTCAATTACACGCCCTAGTATAGGCACCTCTCCTATGAGTTTGGCCTCCCAACCATGACCAACTGTCATCTTGGGAACTGCACAGGTGGTCAATCTTCACAAGGTAGCTCAGCTCAAACCTTGGCCGCAAGGGAACCCATACAAAGGTATGTAAACTTCTGGTCAAGCCCTACCCAATTTCAGGTATTGTGGTTGTACGGTAAAATTGGAATGGTATCGCATCCAGACAACCAACAGTTTTATAAAAGGGCTAAGGCTCATGCCTCAACATTTTCATCATCAAAATCATCTGGTGTTCAAGAATACATGTCAAAACATTTCAGTAGAATGACTCATCATTCTAAGGTTTTCATAATCATTTTCACCAAATATTCCCATATAAAGTGATCAAGTTTTAAGATTATCACTAGCAACTACAAGTGGGGGTAAAACTAATGAGGGATGATAATCAAGTGTGACTTATCTAAGTTCAATCTCATGCCTCAGGATGACATCAAGATTTATCTAACTTAGGCCAAGTTTTATGCTCTTTATGCTACCTTTAATAATCTCTCTAAAATCTACAATTCACTAAGTAAACACTAATAGAAAGCTTTGATGAGATAAAATACTAAGATTGCAAGTAAAACTGGGATTTCGTATCATCAAGTGGTATAATCAAGGCATGCCTAATGCATTGCATAGCTTATATAGTTTTCACAGTTGCAAGGGTTAGCTTGCATAGGTAACATGCAAGTGGTAGCTTGCCTTGTGCAGTGCAGTGGTTGAAGTTCTCCTCTGCTTCTTCCTCGTAGTATCGGCCTTCCTCCTCGTATCCTTGGTCGGTACTAGATTCTATAAATAAATACGAGGTACACAATCACCAAAAAATTCTTAACTACTTCTATTTATGACACCAAGGTTTTCACTAGATGATCTAGCATCATCACTATTATCACCAAGATTAAATCAAATGTTCTATTTCTTTTATTTTAGAGAAGTAATTTCTACTCATTGAAAAATACTTAAGATGTAATATTCTCCAACTAAACATGGGATCATGTTGGCACATGTCATCACCACATATTTCAGTACTTGGGAATGTGATTTAAAGTGGTGTCACAATTTAATAAGGTTTAACCTTTTTATTTTAATTAATTAAAGTGACTAGAAATTCCTATGGGGCATTCTTTTATTACTTTTCCATTATTTATGCAAGTAAACCTAGATATTTTTATATATTCAGAAAGGATTTTTTGGACTAGAAATGCCTATGGGGCATTCTGTTAAATGTGATTTTTGAGAGTTGGAATCAACTCAAAATATTTTATGGTTGAATTTTGAAAATGTTTGAATGCGAAAAAGCCTCTGCCTTGTTATTCTTACTATAGAGGATCTATAATTCCAAATTATTTGAATCTAATGGGCTTGGATTAAGAATTTCAGTATCTTTCTAGCAAAATTAGTTTCATGCATTTTGGTTTGGTGAATCACTCTAGAATGATTTTTGAATCTAGGGACAGAACTAAGTTTGAAACTAAATGGAAAAACCTAAGTTTGAATTACTGGGTCACGCGGGAATGCAACTGGGTCGGCCCACTGCGCACAGAATGTGGGCGGGTTTAAGTGGCTGTCCCTAGTCAGCGATATAGGGGGTGCGAAGGGATACAGGATGATTTGGGCCGTAGGATTAGTAGCTAGATCTACGGCTGAGGTTCATCGTCCAGGTCCGAACAGAGTGCGGCGAGGTCGAACCCTAGCGCGGCCAGTGGGGGTTCACCGTGGCTCCGGCGATGGTCGGCGATGGGGGCGAACTCCAAAGTCGAAGACGGTGATCCTCCTGGTACTGGTGGCTCCTCCTGGGGCGGCTCCAATCGACGGCTCCTCTTCTCCTCCTCCGCAGCAGACTCCGGCGAAATTTTGGCGACCTGCTGCTCGCCTTGCTCCGGGGATGAGTCGGTGTGATCAGTGAGAGGTGGGGAGTGAGATGGTGTGTTGAAATCTAATGGGGAAGGCCTCTATTTATAGTGCCAAGAGGGGACCGAAGGGTGCGGGTGGAGCTCGTCGTGGTCGTCTGCACAGCGAGCTTACGACATGGCTAGGGGTAGGGGCCAGTTCACTGTCTCCTGGCGAAGCTCAACGGCATGGTCGAGAGGCATGGGGTGGTGCAAATTAGTCGGAACGCTCTGACACTCTAGGTGGGTATGACGGGAAATTTAATGGTGCATGTGCTCTCTTGGTCACTCAGCGACGAACGGGCATGTCCGGGCGGTTCCTGGGGCGGTGGTGATCACGCACGTGAGCAGCAAGTGCGGGGCGCGGTCTGTGCTCGCGTGTCGAGCGTGGCGCTCTGGCGCGCTCTCGGCTTGCTTGTAGAGAAGCTGGGAACGCTCGTTCTGAGTGGTCCAGGGGCTGGCAGGGCTTGGCCACTGGACAGGGGGTGGCGGTGGACGGTGGCTTGTGTCCCAGACAAGGTGGCTAGGCTTGGGATGCTCCTAGCTTGCTGTCGACAATGGGGTGGCAAGTTAGGCTCGGCAATGGTCACCATTGATGACAATGTCAATCTTAGTGAGCTAGGGCTTGTTAAATTAGTTAGATGATCTACTGAGAGTGTGCTGTGAGCTAGAGAGGAGAAAAGTTAGGGACAAGGTGTTTGATGAAATGGCCGCAAGAGATTTGAATTTGAAATTTTGAGTGAAACTTGGTGGGTGTACTAGTCACATACTAGGTAGTCTATGGTTGCTTGGAACGGTCAAGGTGAATAGGTTTGGTGGGGTTTTGAGAAATGGTTATCTTCACATATGATATATATTCAATTTTGAATTGTCATTTGAATCAAGTGGCCAGATGTTTCTGTGAGTTTTCAAGGTGGGCTTGTGTTCACTTTTACTTGGTATAGCAAGGGGTGAAAAGAAATGGATTTTTTTCTGTTTGAAATCTTGGACTAGAAACACTCAAAGTGGTCTAGTGAGCAAGATTGGCAAAAATGACCATTAGCTCATTTTGTTTGTTTTTGAAATTCTCTTGATTTGTTTCTACTTGGAAAGGTTTTAGATGATGTTGTTTTCATCTTTAAACCATTCCTTGTTGTTCACAACAATCACACAAGTCCATTCATGCATTCATATAATCATCACATACACACATGCACTCATATTGATTTTAATTAACAAAAGTTTTTGTTTACCCTAATTTTGTTGATTGGAAATTTATAACCTTGATTAATATTTTTGGGATGTTACAGCGACTATGGTAGCTACGTAGGTTCTGATGGTATATGGAAGATCTCTGGCTTGGCATCACACGTTCCTCCTCGAGTAGGTCCACATCCAAGCGTCTGGATTCTTTAGCGTCATCTTCATCGTAGGCAGCAACTCTTGGTGAATCGTGGAGGATGTCGGAAGGTAGGACTACTTCTGCTCCATATACCATGAAGAAAGGGGTGTAGCCGGTAGATCTGTTGGGAGTAGTTCTTAAACTCCACAAGAGAGATGGCAATTCCTCCGCCCAGGCTCCAGCTGCTCTATGTAGCTGTGCTTCTAGACATGGCTTTATTTCCTGCAGAATTAGTCCATTGGCCCGTTCAACTTGACCGTTAGCTTATGGATGAGCCATAGATGATAGGTCAAGGAAGATGCCTTTCTCGTGACAGTAAGCATCTACTTCTCTGAGTTAAATTTTGCTACCGTTGTCGGTGATAATGCTATGTGGGAGACCAAAGCTCACCACTAGATACCGGACAAATTTAAGGGCAGTTTCCCCATCGAGCTTTCTAGTGGGTTTAGGTTCTATCCATTTTTTGAATCTGTCAACTGCTACAAGCAGATGCATAAACCCATAGGGTGTTTTCTGCAGTGGCCCAACCATGTCAAGCCCCTAGACTGCAAACGGCCAGGTTACTAGTATAGTTCGCAATTCTTGAGCTGGTACATGTGGTTTCCGTGCATAATATTGACACCCAATACATGTTTCAACCATCTTGTCGGCGTCCGCCTTCGCATTCAGCCAGTAGAATCCTTGCTGAAAGGCTTTGGAGACCAACAATAGGGGAGCGGCGTGATGCATGCAATCTCCGAGATGAATCTCACGCAAGATATCCATACCTTGCTGCTGGGAAACACACTTTAGGAATACAACCGTAGTACTTCTTTTGTAGAGCTACCCATTTATTAGGGCATAGATCTTTGCTCGACGCACTATTTGCTGACTTTCGACTTTGTCGATGGGCAAAGTTCTGTCCTTAAGGTAATCCATGAACGGTTTTGTCCAAGCCGGGGGGACTATTGTTACTACATTAACAAATGAGTCAACTCTATCTGGAATCTCGGAGTATGCTCCCTTCGCGGATGGAGTGCGGAGATGTTCCAGAAAAATGCCTAGTGGAATTGGTTTGTGGGCGGATCCAAGCTTTGACAGCAGATCTACCGCCTCGTTTTCCTCCCTTTTGACGCACTTGACTGCGTAGCCTTCTAAACATTTGTCTATCTCGTCTACTTCGCCTCGATATGCTACAATCATAGGGTTCCGCATGTTCCAGGTGCCAGCCACCTACTAGGCAACCAAGTCAAAATCTCCACAGCGAACTATGCGCTTGATGCCAATATCCTTGGCTACGCGAAGTCCGTGAATGAGTTCTTCATATTCCGCCATGTTGTTGGTAGCCTCTAAGTGTATTTGCAGGACATACTGCAGCTTTTCTCCTGTTGGTGATTGCAATAATACACCAGCCCCCGATCCATTGAGTTGCTTTTATACGTCAAAGTGCATTACCTGGTACTCTGGTTCTGGTACAGGAGTATCATCTGTCAGCTCCATCCAATCTGCAATAAAATCTGCCAAGGCTTGTGACTTGATAGTGGCGTGTATTTTGTAGGTGATTTCGAAGGCGGAAAGCTCAATGCCCCACTTTGCCACTCTCCCTGTAGCGTCGTTGTTGTTGATGATGTCGGATAGTGGAGCCTTGCTTACTACTATAATTGGGTGCTCCTGGATGTAATTCCTTAGCTTCCGAGAAGCAAGGAAAATTCCATAATCTAGCTTCTGGTAGTGCGGGTAATGCTGCTTGGACTCCGTCAAGAATTTGCTTACATAGTAAAATGGTCATTGTACTCCGTACCCATGTGTTGGTTCCTTATTCTCCACCACGACGATGATGCTGATAACCCAGCTGGTGGCCACCATGTAGATCAACATAGGCTCCATTAACTTGGGTACTGCAAGTATAGGTGCGGAATAAAGTATCCTTTTTAACTCCTTAGCATAGAATTTGCCTCATTTGTCCATACGAATTTGTCTACCTCCTTCGGCAACTTGTATAGTGGCAGATCCTTCACTCCAAGTCGGCTGATGAACCGGCTTACTGCTGCAATGTAGCTTATGAGCCATTGAATGTCGTTCAGGCATGTTAGACGATTGATGTTGAGTATGGACATGATTTTTTCTGGCTTGACCTTGATTCCACATTGGGAAACGATGAAGCCCAACAATTTCCCGGTTGGAACCCTGAAGATGCACTTCTTAGGGTTAAGCATCATGTTGTACTTTTGGAGGTTATCAAAGGTTTCCTTTAAGTCGGCGATTAGGTCATTTGATTTATTTGACATCACTGCGATGTGATCCACATAAGCATGAATGTTCTGACCAATTTGGTCGTGGAGGCAAAGCATGAATGTTCTGACCAATTTGTTGTAGACAAAGCATGGTTTGGCCATGAAGGAGTAGAAGATGTTGCGTCCGAATATGATGTGGTACACACTCTTGAAGAGGACCACTTCGAAGTTCATGCGCTCTTAGAGGTAATTGTTGACATCACCAAAGGCGACCAGAAGGGTGATGCACCCAAGGGACCAAGCTTCCTAGCTAGGAACTACGCCATGAAAAACCGTGCTAGTCCACCATAGGTTTGTATCCATCAAGTTCATCTTGTGCAGTGTATCTAGGTACATGAAGTTGATGCTACTTCCACTATCCATAAGGCACTTGGTGAACTCGTTGCTGTCAATCAGGGGGTTGATGACCAGGGCATACTGGTTCTCTGTCAGAACAAGGATGGGGTGATCTGTCCTGTCTCATGTGATTATAACTTCCGACCAGTTTAGGTACTAGGGAACCGGGGGTTACATGGATATACCCCACGGGTACACGACATTGGTATACCTGGTCCAGCCCAAGGAAGGCCCATGCGAGGACACGTAGCCCATGAAGATTTTGGGTGGCCCAAGCCCGTGGCGAATTCGACTCCTTGGAGGACAATTCTAGATTAGATAGAATTTCAAAGGTTATCAACCCTAATTTGTAACCGACTCGACCTATCTCGCGACCTTTCTATCTATATAAAGGCCAGGAGGGTACAGCGAGAAGCATCTCTCAACTCATCGCCTACACACCTCCACACCAGATTGCATCTGCGCACCCCTGTAACTTCCAGTTCCGCTGTAATAAAGAGCAGAAAAGCAGGAGTAGAGTTTTCCTTCCGGGGGCCTGAACCTAGTTAAATTCCGTGTCCCTGTGTTGCTTGTCTGTTAACCGTTCCGCGACTTCTAGCATCCCCATCTTCTCCAAAACCCAAGTCCATAACAATGGGCATTGACGAGATCGAACCTCGTCAGGGGGTAAGGTGGCCATTAGTATCCTTAGTGAGGTCTTTTGTGCCTGGACAGTTGGGGTGCCAAGGAAAGTGTGGTAGACGGGGGCCTCCTTCTTGAAGGGGTCCTTGCCTTTTCCATCGCCCTTGTTGGCGTGCTTGGGGTCTACATCCTCGTCCATGTCACTTGTATCCTTGGACTCCTCTTCCTTCTTCTTCCATTTTCCCTTGCCTAGCGGTCGGTTCTTCCAGCTTTGGTTGTAGATGGACTCCGAGTCTTACTTGAGGTAGTTGACAAACTTGCATTGGTGGTTGGTGTTAGTGGATTTTCCGTTGGCATAGAGGTGTACGAAACAAGACATAACGTGGTACTCCCCGTACGTCTAGGGAACGCGGGGCGCTTCCGAGGAAGTTTCACTACTGCGCTGCCGCCCACCAGCACCCGGCCTCATCCACGCTATCCGCCATTGCCTCTACCTGCACACATCATGGAGACCATGTCGGAAGCTGGCTTTTCTTCTGGCGGATTCTTCTGCGTATTGTTGTTGTTTTTCTTGGCTTGTGTTGGAATGGCCAATGTCTGCAAGGAGTCGCGAGCATCGTCGGCAACGACCGCTAACTCACTGGCCAAGGAGATCATATGATTTAGATCCAGCTTGTGATTGTCCTATAGGCACTTTAATTTATGCCGAAGCAAGGTGCCCTTTTCCAAACCATCGATGAAGGCGGCCATAGCGGTCCGATCGTGCACTCCCGCGCATGAATTTTTCATATCCAACCAGCGAGAGAGGTAGGATCGAGATGACTCGTCCTTTTCCTAGACGCACCGTTGTAGATCACCGATAGTACATGGATTCTTGTATGTACCCTCGAAATTATTGGTGAACGCATCATGCATGTCTAACCAGCTGCATATGGATTTCTCCGGCAAATCATTGATCCATTGGCGGGCGGTGCCCGTCAACATCTGTGGGAGGTACTTGATGACATGGTTGGGGTTTCCCCCTGCAATCTCCACCGCCTCACTGTAATCCTACAACCACGTAGTCGGCCGGGCAGTGCCTTGATAGGGTTTGATTGTCTTGTCAATATGGAAACCTTTGGGGTAAGTTGTGTCCCATATCACATGGATGAAACAACATGGTCCCAAGTACTGTCCTTCCCGAGCCTCATGGATCATGTCCAAACGTGAATGTGCATCGTATGGCTCTGGGTTTCCTTTGTTCTTGTCGCCGCCATGGAGAGGGCTATGTGAGTGACGCGGTCCTCTTCCTCCATGGTGGCTACTAGGTGGCGATGGTGGCGGAGGTGGCGGTGGGTTATCCTTCTTTTTGTTACCCTCCTGCGACCCCTCACGCCTGTCATGGTTGCGTGTTGGATGTGCAGGGTCATGGTGCGACGTTATCCTATGCCCGTGGTTGCCACTGCGCTCTCCGTCATACCAAGGATGCTCCACATTGTCACAAATGACGATGCCACCCTTAGGGCGTCTAGGTGGAGGCATGATCGTGCGGTGGTGAGCTTTTGGGTCTTCGTGATGTCAGGAATGTCGGGGCGGTGGGGGAAAGCGATGAGGTTGAGTCTTACCTCCATGGTCAGAGGATATGGGTATAGCGTCAGTCATGTTGCATGTATCCCTCTGTCTTCGTTCTAATGAACCCGTTTGAGATCCAACATCATGAGCAGATCTTTCCCTGTGCTGCTTAGGAGCGCTAGATAACAATATGCCGGGTTAGGTTCCAGCCTCTGAGAGGTGTCCTTCTCCTGCTATTTGACGGCCTTGGCGACTAGGTCTTAGACCTGATCCACAACTGTGGGACATCTAACCTGCTCCAGTAGAGTCTTGGCGATGACCAAATTTAGGGCGGGCATAGGAATGACTTTCTTTCCATCTTTGACAATGTATGGTTTAGCTTGTGCCGGCTTTGAAGGATCCCACCCCAAGTTGCACCATACGCCGAGATCATTGATGATGTGAGCCAGAGCCTTCTTGCTCTTCTGCTACTTGGGCAGATTCTTGTACTCAGTCTCCATGGCTTTGGCCGCCTCGATTGATTTTTCCCCCTTGGGCAGATCTCGATCTATCTTTGCACCTTGCTCTAAGATGGCATATGCCTCCTACAGTAGCTGCTGGCGCTTTTCATCGAGCTGAACAACGTTCTGAATATGGGCCACGGTCATGGGATCAATGAGAAAATTGCCATACATCACTCTATCAGCCGGAGTGATTTGGGCGACCGCGAACATAGATGGTGGGGCGGCAGATTCGCAGGATTAGCATTGCTTGGCCCGGTGGCGATTTCCTGCATTTGTTGCGCTGGGATAGCCAGAGGGGACATGGCCTTTGCCTGACCATCATCTGCGTTGTTGGCTGGTCCCTCCCCGGTGTACTGCGTCTTAGGTGGAGCTACTCCGGTTTGATCTTCTTCTAAGACACTCCTGATGGCGACTAGAACCTGATGGGAAGTGACGACCTTGTCGGCCCGCTCATCGTGGTTGATCTCCTCCTCCATCTCCTTCACGACAGAGTCGATCTCTTCCGGGTTGACGTCGACCTCCTCTGAGTCTACACTGATGTCGGCGTAAAGTGCGTCCAAAACAGAGTCGGAGGGTGCGGGAGCCTCTTCGATTGCGGAGGACGATGTTGAGGAAGCGGGGCCATTGGGCGGCGGCAGCGGTGGTGGCGGTGGCTTGGGTAAGGAGATAGGTGCGTCTTGAGCCACCTCATCAGCAACGACAAAACTGTTGACAATGTTAACCATCTCCTCGAAAGTGAGGGTCCCAGTGGCTTGTTGCCTCCTAAGCTAATGGCGGAGAAGTGTGCCAAGCGTGAGCCCTTCGACGAAGTGGTAGAATGCGTCATTTCTTAGATATCCCTCCAGGTAGGCCCGTATCTAGAGCCATCTGGTAAGGTAATCTCGGGGGTTATCACCTTCTCTCTGAATGCAACGGGCTAGATCAAACATGGTCATAACGCCGACAAAGTGCGACCGCTGATTTCCAGATGCACGGGTCAACCTGGCGGATTTGCAGTGATCTTACACCATTATATCCTACATAGGAGCGGTTTGGGTGGGCCTTGAATTTTTATGATCTAAGCCAGCAAACTCCATAGATAGATCCAACTTCGATCCTTCCATGAACGTGTCCTACCCGGAGGCGGTCCGTGCGGCACTTGACAATCCTCCGACTTCCAGAGAACTAGCGCTCGAGTCAGTTTCGCCGATGAAGAGGTGGATGTACCCGATTGGCACGATCGAGCAGCGGGTGGGGTTCGTCTTTGTCGAGATCCAGAACTCATCAGGAGGGACGATCAGAACATTGTTGGAGAAGAGAACACGACCGATGGCTACGGTTTTGCCGATTCCGACGAAGAGCTTGGACCTCGCCCGTTTGAAGCGCCTCTTGCCCCACGGTGGGTGCCAACTGTCGTGGTGTTGCCAACGAGTATGCCATGGAGGGGTCCTAACAGAGCATGTTTATAGAGGTGCGGGAAGGCGGCAAGTTGGAGGGTACGTGGTAACACAGCTTACCCAGGTTCAGGTCCCACGACGGTGGTGGAACCCTAATCCTACTATAAATCACTATAAAGGCAATATGCCGAGTTGCAAGGATTGGTTCGCTGTGCGAGGTGTGTAAGTCGATGTGTCAAGTCGTTCCCTAAAGGCTCCCAGAGGTCTAACTTGTAAGGACGCCAAAACCTAGGGTTATAATGAAAAGTCATAGCCGGACGAATTACAGAGTTCTACATAGATACTAACTACTCTTCGTGTCTTGCATTCCAAGGCTCTGGGCTTGTCGGTGACTACACCGTAGCCTTACATTATCCTACATGGGCCTCCCTTATGGATCCATATAACTGGGCCGCTCAGCAGGCCATGGGCCTTGCTACCAACTATGGGCCACCCAGGTTAGTCAGATTAGAGACATGCAATGGTGATACCCATTTAGCATATCCCCAATAGGTGGTGATATCGGCCTAGGCCTGCTCATCGGCATATGCGAAATTGTTAACAGTTTCGACAATCTGGGAGAGAGTAAGGTTCTAGTTGCATGCTGCCTCCTGAGCGTATGCCGGAGAAGTGTGACGAGCGTGAGCCCCTCGATGAAGTGGTGGATAGCGTCATTGTTGGGATATCCCTCCAAGTTATCCCCCAGCCTTAGCCATATGGCGAGGTATTTTCGTGGGTTCTCACCATCTCTATGAATTCAATGATCTAGATTGAAGATTATCATGACGCCGACAAAGTGTGACCTTTGCTTCTCTGACACTTGGGATATATAGCCCACCGGATTTGCATCAGTATTCACCATTATATCCTACACATGGGCGTTTTAGGTGGGCCTGAATTTTTTTGATCTAAGCCAACAAACTCCAAAGAGATATCCATGTTCAATCCTTCCGTGAACGTGTCTTGCCTAGAGGTGGTCCGTGCGGGCCTTGACACATGTCCTAGTTCCTGGGATCTAGTGCTTGAGCCGGTTTCCCCGATGATGAGGTATATGTCCCCGATTGCACCAATTGAGCAGCAGGTGGGGTTTAACTTTGCTGGGATCCAGAATTTGTTAGGTGGGATGATCAGAACATTGCCGGAGAATAGGACACGCCCAACGTCTACAGTGTCGCTGATTCCCGTGAAGCGATTGGACTTCGCCCGGTGTAGAGCTCGAAGCACCTCTTGCCCCACGGTGGGCGCCAACTGTCGTGGTATTGCCAACAAGTACGCCATCGAGGGGGTACTCACAGAGAATGTTTAGAGGGATAGGGTAAGGAGGCGAGTTGACGGGTATGAGGTAATACAACTTATCCAGATTCAGATCCCATGACAGTGGCGGAATCCTACTCCTGTTATAAATCACTATAATTTTGATACACCGAGTTATAGGGATCGGTTTGATGTGCGTGGTGATATGAGTTATGCCCTAAAGGCCCCTAGAGGTCTGGCTTATAAAGGAGCCAAAACCTATGGTTACAGGGAAAAGTCCTAGCCGGACAGGTTACAGAGTCATACACTAATACTAATTAGTCTTCGTGTCGTGCACTCCAAGGTGTCGGGTTGGTTTGTGACTCCACCATAGCCTTCCTTTATTCAGCATGGGTATCCCTTATGGATTCGCCTAACTGGGACACACAGCAGGCCATGGGACTTGCTACCAACTGTAGGCCGCCTGGGTTAGCCGGATTAGAGACGTGCTATGGTGATACCCATTTAGCATATCCCCAACACCTGAATCTCTAAGGTGGTTGGTGACTTATACTAGCAAATTTTCTTTAGATCGTATGTTGGGCATGGTAATTTTGCTATGCGTGGAGAGACGAGTTGTCCTACTTGATGAAGGTGGAATCATAGTTGATGTTTGTTAGTTGAATGTGGGGGAACAAGTTCAATCTGATGCAGGATTTGTGTTCCCGTGTCATTTGGCAGTTCCAGAGGTGAGAATTAATTTTGTGGTTGACCCAGATATATCTCATGTATATCTTGTGAGATCACAGAGGAAGCTGGGTCCTTGTGTCTTTTCCGGCGATCGCCAGAGAGGTCACTACAAGGTTCATAGCAGGTGGTTTTCAAGAAAAAAATGCGTAACAGTGGCATGAGGGAAGTGGGCCATTTTGGGAACTTTCGGCCCGATGTTGGTGGTGCATCTGGGTTCGGCCCGCGTCCTTCGTGCGTGGGCCCTATGCATGAGCGACGTATACCTAATCGGGGAGTTGATCTTTATATCCTTCGAAGGGTGCCTGTGGCAATCAGTTCCCCATTCTAGCGGCTAGATACAATCATATCTGGAAGACGGGGAGATCTGCGGGTCCCCAGCGAGTGGTGTTCGTTGATAAGCCAATACTTCTCTCGATCCTTCATCCATCGGCCGTTGTTCCTTGGAAGGGAACAAGATTTGGTTTCTTTGAGAAGCTTCGCAGCGATTGTCTCTTCATGAGGACGATGGCGTTCAACTTTGGCCATGGAGGTGGTGTCCGTGGGAGGGGATCTTCCTCTCAGGAGCACCCTAATTATCCTCCGAATCTTCCTCTAGGTGGTTTCTCTCCGGGATATTTTGACAATGCTCTTGATCTAGCGGTTCCCCAGGTGTGTTCCTCTAACCCTAGGCCCGAGGAGATTCGTGGTCGGGATCCGGTGAGATGTGATCCTTCGTATCACGACTCATCTAGGGAAAATGATCTCCACTGTAACAACAATGATAGTCGTTCTCGTATCCGCAATGCGAATCCTTGGAGATTTGACAACCTCCCTTCGCGTAGTGGTAGCTCTAACGGGTTTGGTGCGATTGCGCCTTGGGATCCTTCTAAGGATGAGTATCTGAGGTAGAATTATAGTGGTGGAAATAGGTATCGTTGGGCACATCGCTCTGAGATGTGAGAAGAAGGGTCTATGAATTTTGTGAGTGACAGGCAAGGAATTTTCTCAAACCGTAATCATCATTTACAGATTAGTTCTTTGGCTAATATTGTTCGTAGTGAGGTTGGGGGTTCTGTTGCTCCTCCATAGCAACAGAATTTCTCTGCTCCTTGAGCTAATTTGGAGATGGGGGATAGGAAAACTAATTTGCCTGGTGCTAGGAGAAATGTGCAAATTAGGGAAAATCAGAACCAAGTGCTGGAGGCTAGGGAGATATGTCTCATGTGTGGGGATTCTCATGTGGATATTTTTTTAATGAGTAGAAGACATGAGAGGTTGCAGCCCCCTTTGTGGGTGCAGCCTTGCCTAGCAATGTGTTTTTATCATCCCTGATATTAGGAATGTTTCTCCTCCTAGGGAAATTTATCAGGTTGTCATCCATGTCATTGAAGGGAATGTTTCATCTAGACATATTGAAGATGATTTTGGTCAGTGGGCTGGTGTCAGGTGCACCTAGAGGTGGTATGCAAAGCCTATGTCTGCTAACAAGTTTCTGATGAGGTTTCCTAGTCCTAGAGATATTGATGCCTAGAATAATTTTGGACGAACAAACTTGAAAACTGTTCGTAATGTGGTTATTCAGGTTGAGAATTGGTTCCCTGGATATGATGCAACTGGAGAATGTGACACAGCTTGGTTTCAGTTGAAAGGAGTGCCTTTAGATAATATGAATTGCCCTACAATAGCTTTTGCTGGTAGTCTAGTGGGGATAACTCTGGCGGTGGATAAATATAGCTTGAACAATGTTGATTATGTTAGGTTGCAAATTGGAAATATGTATGTATCACGGGTGCTCCCTATGGTCTCCAATTTAAACATTGGACATGTTTTTATGATGTAGAATTCACCAGGGAGATCCCAAGAGGAAAGAATTCTGGAGACAGTTTCATGGTGGCTAATGACCAGTTGAAATCCAGCAAGCCTCCTTCGAATTCTGGTAATATTAAATCTCAGCATACTCCTAAGAGGGCTAGGATTGACAATACTGGGAATAGGGAGGGTCCTAGGTCTGCTCCTGGGGGTTTCATGGGAGATGCTTAAAGTACCTATACTGCCAATTCCCATAGCCTTGTTGTTAGCAATGCTCAAAGAGATGTTTCTAAAATAGTGGGTCCCCTTGCTGATGAAACTGACGAACTTTGTAAGAGGAAAGCTGTGGATGATGAGGTGGAGAAAGATGACAGTGATGATGATACTCCTTCACTAGCTACAAAACTGAAGCAAATGGGGGTGCTCCCTCCTTTTGATAACTATGTTGTTGACTCTTCTAGTCGGGCTAGCAGGTTGCCACCAGCAGTTGACTACTACTGCCAATACTTGGAATTTATTAAAAGTCCTAGAATCTTGGCTCTAGGTGTGGTGGAAAACCCAGATGAACCTCTGAAGAGTGAGTTGAGCTATGAAGATTTCCTCAAACAACTTCTTGAGTCAAATAGTGACAAAAAATATGAGTGGCGACAGTATCTTGCCAGATTGCCCGGGGATAACCTGGATCCTGCGTGGACTATCCCTAGGACAGTGCTATGGATGTTAGTGGGAAAAATTCTAGGGACAGTGAGAGGTGTCTGAAGAATTATCTCAACCACATGTTGTTCAATCTTTTATGATTTGCAGCACTAAAATGCCCTCTGAGCATGATGACTTGCTAGTTTCTTCTTCTGTATCTAGGCCCTCTATGCCTGCTATTCCTACTCTTGAACAACCTTTTCCTACAAGAAATAGTGCAAGGAATCAGGCTACTAGTCTTTCTAACATGCCCGTGTTGGCCAGGGCTAGATCGCATTAATGCCAGAGATAATGCAGACAAAAAATTAATTCAAAATGCTAATTCATTTTCTGTTTTGAGTGATAATGAGATTGTAGATAAGGCATTAGAAATTGTTATTGATGTGAAAACTTTACCTTTGGAAACTGTGCGCATGCTTAAAGATCTAGAGTGTGCTAGGAATAATTTAGTTGAGAAGAATAGGAATGTTTCTGTTATGGTTACGTTACTCCCAATGTGAATGAAAATGAGTATGACCTAAGTTGTTGTTGGTCAAATCCATGGGAGAATAAGAGTTTGTTGGGGGATAAATATGTTGATATTGATGAGGATGATTTCACTCATGTTGTTTTGAAAAGAACTAGGAAACATATGAAGAAGGATGCTAGTGGTTTCAAAACATCTGGTGGGGTGTCCCTTGGTGGCACAAAAAAAAGTTGCAAGGCCTACAAAAAAATCACCCTTTGTGTGATATTGTGCCTGGACCTCGGTTGAGAAGTAAAAGTAATACATATATATGATAGGTCTTATTATGATTTGTAGGGGTGTGGGGAAAAAGGTTTTGCCTTTTGTCTTAGAGATTTGATGAGTGAGTTTTATTTTGATTTCATTGGGATGCACGAGACAATGAAGAGAAATGTTGATGTTTCGGTTTGTAGAAAGTTTGATCCTGGAAATGATTTCAGTTGGTTATGGTCCCCCTTTGTGGGAAAATCTGGTGGAATTATGTGTGGACTCAGATCATCAAGGTTTACTATCATTAAAGTGGAGTCTAATAGATATTTTGTCAAGGCCAGAGTCCTTGTGATCAAAAATTAAGAATGGAAATGTACTTGATTCTTGTTTATGGTTCTGCTTAGGAGGTGGATAAAGATGTTTTCTTGGCTGAATATAGTTCCTGTGATGATTTGAATATCCCCTGCATCATTGGGGGGTAATTTCAATATCATTAGGTTTGCAGGTGAGAAAAACAAAAAGGGCAGATGTTCAAGAATTATTGATCTGTTTAACTCAATTATTAACTCTTATTATGCTCTTAGAGAGGTTAAGTTTTCTGGTGGAAAATATACCTGGTCAAACAATCAAAAAATCCCTACCCTTCAGAAATTAGATTGGGTATTGATTAATTTTGAATGGGAGTCCACTTTTCCTCTTACAAGTGAAAAAATCCTTAGAGTTATGTCTGATCACAACCCCTTGGTGGTTGATACATGTGAGAAAGTTGAAGTTAGGAGTAATAAGTTCGGGTTTGAGAAATCTTGTATATCTCATACTGATTTTCAAAAAAGGGTTAAGTTGGCTTGGAATTCCTTAGTTAATGCCTTGTATAACATCAGTCAGATCCACGTAAAAATCAAGAATGTGAAGAATGCCCTGAAAGGGTGGGGGATTAACATTAGGGGCATTCTATCAAGGAGAAAATAGACCTTTCTTTGGAATTGGAAAATTTAGAGCTTCTTGAGGAAGAGAACTTGTTGACTGGAGATCAATTCTAGAGGAAACGTTTCCTTCAATTTAAACTAATGAAGATTTATGAAGAAGTGGAATTTTTTGGTTTAGTAGATCTAGTGCCAAGTGGCTCTTACAGGGTATAATAATACTGCTTACTTTCATAGAATTGTTAATGGTAAGAGGAGGAACAATGATATGTATTCTCAAAAAAGTAATGATCTGTTGATCCAGGGGACCTATGATCTCCTTTCTCATACTACTAAGTACTAAAAATCCCTATTTGGGAAAGGGGAAGGTAATCAGATAAGTCTAGACCCCTATGTTTGGTCCAGGGATGAAAGGTTGTCTGATTCTGATAATGCAATTTTGCATAGACCTTTTACCGAGGAAGGGATCAAAATTGCTTTAGATTTTATGGTTAAAAACAAATCCCCTGGACCTGATGGTATCCCTGTTGAATTCTTTCAATCTTGTTGGTCTGTTATTAAGCTTGACATTTTGGCTCTGTTTAATGATCTATATTTGGGTAATCTAGATTTGTTTAGAATCAATTTTGGCATGATTATTCTTCTCCAGAAATC
Source organism: Avena longiglumis (assembly GCA_030063025.1). Taxonomy (NCBI): domain Eukaryota; kingdom Viridiplantae; phylum Streptophyta; class Magnoliopsida; order Poales; family Poaceae; genus Avena; species Avena longiglumis. The sequence goes on along the minus strand of CP125977.1, from coordinate 152,593,822 downwards.
TCCTGATGCTGATGTTATTTCCAAATATAGGTCCATTTGTTTACTCCAGGTTTTGTACAAAATTATTACCAAAGTAATCACTATTAGACTTGAATCTTTTATGGGCAAACTCATATCTAGATGTCAAACTATTTATTAAAGGTAGAAATATAATGGATTGTCTGATGTTTCTTCATGAAATTTTGCATGAATCTAGGAGGCTTAAGTGTCAGGGTGTGGTGTTAAAAATTGACTTTGAGAATGCAAGGTGGAATGGGATTATTTGTTAAACTGTGTGGCCCAGAAAGGGTTTAGTGAGTTCTGGTGTAATATAGTGAAATCTGTAGTTAGAAATGGGACTTTGTGTGTAAAAATTAATAATAGGAGAGGAAAAGATTTTGGTTGTCATAGGGGGTGAGGCAACGGGATCCTTTTTCTCCTTTCCTCTTTAATCTTGTTGCTGAAGGTTTGGCTAAGTTGATTTTTCAAGCTCAGAGCAATGTATTGGTGACTGGTTTAGTGTCTCATTTGATTGATAAAGGGGTGGCTATTTTAAAATATGTTGATGATATACTATTTTGCTAATTCAATATGATATGGAGCAGTTAATTCATGTTAAGTTAAATTTTATATGTTTGAGGCTATGTCTGATCTGAAAATAAATTTTAATAAAAGTGAAATCATTATGGTTCTGGAGGATGGTGATAAAGGGTTGAGGTATGCTGATCTGTTTGGTTGTCAACTCAATTGCTGGCCTATAAAGTACCTTGGTGCCCCTGTTTGTGGCACCATATTTTGTGGCTAACGTGCAACCTTTGCATGATAAGCTTAAGAAAAAATTTGATGGGTGAGTTGGTAATTCCTCTTCGATTGGAGGGAGGCTCACTCTTATTCAATCTTCTCTGAGCAGTTTGCTGATTTATTATATGTCTATGTACTTGGTGGCTGATATCAACATGGAGTGGTTTACCAAGATTATCAGGAAATCCTTTTGGGAAGGGGCTAATAATAAGAAAAAATACTATATGGTTAAGTGGTCTTTGATCTGTAGGACAAATAAAAAAGGTGGCTTGGGGGTTAATAATTTGAAGTTGTTTCATATTTTCCTTCTATGTAAGTGGTGGTGGAGGTTGGAATCTGAGGATGATTTCTGGCAGAAAATTGTTAAAGAAAAATATAACATAATGAATGGTATTTGGAGAGTGGGTGTGACGCAGGGGGATTCTACAGCTTGGAAGATTTGCTAAAATTAAAACATATCAACATAGCTTGGAGAAAAATGGATATTTAAGATGGTAGGGATACTAAATTTTGTCATGATCTCTGGCTTGGAGATGTATCCCTCTATGAGAAATTTCTAGGTACTTATGATGTTTGCAATCAAAAAATTGGTATGGTTAAAGAAATGTCTGATTTGGGGTGGTTCTTCACTTTTAGAAGATGGTTGTCACCTCAATTGTTGTCACAATGGTGTACTCTGAGGAATATGATGGCGTCTGTCTCCTTAAGTGATGTGATAGATAAACCTAAATGTAAATTTGCTAAATCCGGATTACATAATGAGCAAGATAGGGCGGGGCTGGTGGATGGCGTTGATCGCCTGCAACAGATGGCGTCGCAAGTGCATGAGATGGCTAGGCAAGCATCAACGCTAAGGGTGAAGAATGGTGAGATGGATGAATACATCGATGTAAATGATGATTGATGTGGAAGTTATGTCCAGGAGTGTCTACCGCCCGAATAAAAGTTTGTTTTGCTTGATCTTATGCTAGAGTTAGTGGTTTTATGTGGGTCGTCCTGATAGACTAAAGTTATGCCCCTTACTGGGTTGGGAGGTGTCTAAGTACTTTGTTCTAGCAGTTGTCTTTACTTTCTTTCTGTAATTATTTTTTGGTTTCTTTGCTTCATACGAACGCTGCTAAGACATATGTTTTGTTATACTATGATAATGGAACCCGACTAAAGGGAGTCGTATGGAAAAAAAGCCCATCTCCAAGACACTCCTGATGCGAGATTCAGACGATGGTTCACCAAGTCAATGATATAGTGGTTACTTATGTTGGGGCCAATGCTACGGTTACAAAAAGGGATTTCTATTTGCGTGCCCTTGGTTTCTTATTTGTACTCAGTTTTCCCTAGCCGCTTAACTTTTTCTTACTTTTTACCTTCTCCTTCTCCGAAACTCATCAAATAGCTCAAACGACAGCTGTCGTCATGTTGACCGTTGGCTGACATGTGGGGCCGCGCGGTGTGGGACCACGTGGGGCCGGTTGGTCAGGAATGCGTTATGCTGACGTGTGGGGCCGTGCTAGGGACTGCATGGCGCGGTTTTGTTGGGAACGCGCTATGGGTGATGTGGTGTGGGACTATGTGGGGTGCGTTTTGTGGTTACGTGCGTCATGTCAGTTTTTGTTTTTGTTATTTTTATGATTAGACTTTTTAAGAGAGCCTTTCCCCCTATCTCTCGCTAACAGTTGTATTTTTTTTCTAAAAAGTTAGTGAATCTAGAGCAGTTTATCTCTTCATTCATTGTTCCTTTTCGCCCTTGTTTTTCCTAATCTGGTAACAAATCTAGAGCAATAAATCTAACCAGCATCATAAATACATTAAGTAAACAGAGCAGATCTAGATAAAGCAGCTAATATAGGATATATATATATAGTACTATACTTAACAAGGTTTGACAATTAGGCTACTTAGCAGCAGTAGTGGACAAGTTCAACACATAGGACAAGTTCAACATAGACAGTACAAACGAAGCTGCTTTACAGCAGCAGCAAGAACACAAGGATCAGTGGATCCTTATGGCCTTCGCCAAGATGGCCTCCACCTCCTCCCTCTGGAGCTTCCACCATTTTTTGTTTCCCTGTCCCTTGACCTTGGGCGCCTTGGGATTGATCGGGGGCATGCGACCGTATTCGATGTCCACCTTCTAGAGGTTGCGGAGGTGAAAACCGAGCGCCTGGTGCTTGGCTCTGAAGCAGTGGATGTTCACGGACAGGCCATAGGTCTTCATGTCCTCGGAATGCTTCACGAGGGAGTTGAAGTCGGTGGTGTGTAGCCTCCTAGTGTAGAAGGGGAACCTGTAGACGTCGCTAGCGAAGAAGTTCTCGTACTGGCCGGACTCCATCCTCCTCAGCACCTGACGAATCTTGGTGTCCTTGGATTCGTCGTCTCTGCAAATGTCGCTGCTATCCACCGGTTGGAAAAAAACAATAGAATGCAATAAGGACATGATTGAGATACCTTGATTATTGGAATTGATTATTTGCATAAATTAACCGATTGAGATCCCCTGATTATTCCCCAATCCCTAAATCTCAAACCAAATCGAATAATGATCCCAACTATAGAACAACGCTAGTACTAACTAGGGAATCCCTTAACTGCAACTCGGAGGACAAATAAAATAGGATTGAAATACGAACAGGGGGATTCATCGAAATATGATATCTAACACAAGAGGATTAGCTACTGTAAAAATACCTAGCATCAAACGATTAAAAATACGAACAGCACACGATCTAGCATCCAATGATGGGAATGGGGGAAGAACAAGGGAAGGGGAGAAAATCCTAGTTACCTCTGACCACGGGTCGACGGTGCTGGTGTCGTAGGGGCTCTCCGGCCTGATGTAATCCTCCTCCTTGTAGGGGTCATAGCCGAGCGGGATCTGCCCGAGACCGGTGGGTGCCTCCTCACCGGCGGCTACGGCGGAAGCAGGTACGGGGGTCTGGACGGGGACAGCGGCTGCCTTCGGTGCCTCGATGGGGCCTATACGGGGACGGGGGCCTCCTCGTCGGTGGCCTTAGAGGAGACGATGGCCACCGAGCCATTCTTCTCCATCATCGGCGTGGTTTGGTTTTCTTGGGGGTTTGTAGAAGGTGATGGGACAGTGCAGATGCTTGTGTGAGTGAGTGAGTGAGTGATGAGTGAGAGTGAAGGGAAGAGACTTTTCATTGTACCACCGTGCACCGCGTAACCGTGTATGCTACTGCACCATGCACGGCCACACGCGTTCTCTATTGCCCCGTGCACCGTGACACGCGTACCGTGCATCACGTTATTTCCCTCGTGTCTAACCCTGGAGACTTAATTATGCTCAGTTATACCATCGAGTGTAACACTGACAGTTTGGTTATACTTAGTTTTCCCTCCGGTACTAACACTACCGTGTGCAATATAATCAGTTTTACCCTCTAGTGGATGGTCAACAGAGAGCCAACGAATGGGTTTTAGCTAGCTAATTAAGTCATTACAAATTCAAAAAGATAAAAACATAGTGGCATCTACCCAGGGAGTCTTATGTGACCTGCCACCATAGGAAATGTATAAAAATCAAGTTTTAACCTAAATCACGACTTCTCAAATCACCTACTATCTATGAAGGTTCATGGCTTTCTACTCAAGCCTCTTCCCAAAACATCCCTCCCCAAAACACAGTTTCTCTGAATAAGGAAATAATTGTCAAACTGATGTATATTTGAATTGCAAATAGTTTGATGTATGCCAAGATGTATTTTATTGTATAAAAGACACATTTTCCATTTTTTGAATCTCTTTCTATTTTCTATTTGAATCCCTTTGTCAGTTTTGCCCTTGGTTTTTAAGTTCTACTCAGTTTTCCCCTCTCTCTCTCTTAGTCACAAACTCTCATACCTGTGCTCATCTTGGCTGCTACACTCTTATTGGTCGAGACAGTTGTCACGCGGATCGTGCCCACCAATCGTTGATCCTCTGTGATCTAGCGGACAGGATAACCCCTGTATCTGTCGGGGGGCACCCCTCTATCCATGCAAAATAACGAGTTTTCCACCGGTACTTTAACTCCATACATAAATAATTTTGAATATAATTTGAAGGAAAAGTGTTCAAAGGTGTATAATTTTCGTATATGCAAGTTTATGTGTTACATTCCACTCTATGAAAAAGATAATCTCTCAAGATTTTCTCAGCGTAACATTATCACGTATTAAGTGCGATTTCAAAGAGTTCAAAGGTGTATAATTTTGTATATGCAAGTTTATGCATTACATTCCATCTATGAAAATGGGAAGAAAATGATAATCTCCCAAAAATTTGTTAGCACATCATTATCACGTATTAAGTGCGATTTCACACTGTTCAAAGGTTTATAATTTTCGTAACCGCAAGTTTATGCATTATATTTCACTGCATGAAAAAGATAAATGATCAGGATTTTATTAGCACAACATTATCATGTCCTAAGTGCGATTTCAAAGAGTTTAAAGGTGCATAATTTTCATATATGCAAGTTTATGCATTACATTTCACTATATGAAAATGATAATCTCTCAAGATTTTGTTAGCACATCATTATCAAGTATTAAGTGCGATTTCACAAATTTTCAAAGGTGTATAATTTTCATATATCCAAGTTTATGCATAATATTTCATTCTATGAAAATGATAAACTCTTAAGATTTTCTTAGCACAACATTATTATGTCCTAAGTGAGATTTCACAGTGTTCGAACGTGTATAATTTTCGTATATGGACGAGGCATAAATATTTTAGTTTAGGGATCACTTTTCACGCTCTAAAAATGGTAAACACTCAAGATTTTCTTAGGACAACATTATCATGTCCAAATTGTAATTTGAAAGTGTTCGAGAGTTGTGTCAATTATAAACACTCTTTTACATTAAGAGTTGTATAATTTTTTAATTTGAAACTGTTTAAGAGTTGTGTCGTTTTCTTATTTATTATACATCCATCTCCCTAAATCTCAAAGTTTGAATTTCCCCTCATAGATTCACTTGATTGAAGCCGAGACATTAACTGGATAAACCAATTAAATCATCAGAACGGCTCGTCGGCCGCATTCTCCACGGCAAGCGCGCGCCCAATTGAGATCCTGGGTTGCGCCAATTGATTGTCCATAGCAAACGCCCCCGTCTAATTGGAATATTTTGGTGCGAGATCTAACTTTCCCCTGCGCACGGTTTCCATTGTCATCCTTCATACAGGTCAATGAGATGGCACCATACCGCGGACAAGACGAATGGGAGGCCGAAGTGAAGCTATACAAAGGGCCTCCATCACTGGAGAAGGGCTGTCGTCGCCGGAGAAGAAGAAAGGGGCAACGACATGGGTGTGGGCGCGAGGCTGGCTCGGGGTCCCATCTTACAACGCCAACCTTGGTAAGTTGTGGGTTTGACACTCACATGGATAAGTTGTGGGTCTCGTGCTGGTTAAGTGAAGAGAGGTGTCCACTACGGGAACCGTCTGAACACGGCTCCACTTGTCAGCATGTAACGATAAGGGTCTACTATGGGACCTAACAGAACGCGTCCCCACTTGTCAGCACGTAATGGCGAGGGTCCACTACGGGACCCGACTGAACACGGCCCCACTTGTCAGCACGTAATGGAAAGGCTGGCGGACAACGAGTTTTAGACCGTCTGAGAGTTTCATAGAAGTTGATGGTGAAAAGTAAGGAAAAGTGAAGCGGCTGGGGAAAAATAAGTACAACCTAGGAACCAAGGGCATGAAAATAGAAATCCCTTAAAAAGGTAAAGTGTGCTATGATACCCATGCCACAAAGGAGTGCACAGTTTTGCACTATTGTTTTTTTTCATAATGATGCTCATCCGACTCTACACTGTCCTATCCTGGCTCTTTCACGACCTACAACATTTATGTCAGGTGTGGGGGTGTGAGAAAACTTTATTCACCTAGATTCCTGAAGTGTCATGAGAGATCACCTTGCGCCGAACCAGACTCCTATTTCTTACATTCAAGTCTCTAGGGAGATGGTCCATGCTGATATTATTGAGAATAAGATTGCAGCAGATGTCTGTTTGGTCTCCATGGAAGTTTCAAGCTATGCCATATCGTGAAAATGCCTATCTTGTTAGTTTTCCGTCTTTTAAAAAACTTGGACAGACTGGATAGCATTTAGGTAATTGTGCCACATGTTAGCGCTCTGATCACTATTAGTGCCTGGAGATATCAAGATGTTCTGCATAAGGTTGAGTTTCAACAGGTGTGGCTCCACGTCGAGGGAGTTATGCAAAATATTCGTTCTTTTTTGGGCCTTTGGGCGGTTGGTTCTCTTATGGAAACTACCTAGGATGACAATCTTGTCAATTTGAGACGTCGAGGGGTGATTCGCATTCTTGTGGTAATGTTTGATACTAAACCATTGATGAAAAATAAGGATGTTATTGGTTATTATCTTACCTCAGATGCAGTGGTGAAACTGAAGGGGTATGAGTGTCGATTCAGGAGGGAGCACGAGGGATACATTCCAGAGCCATACTTTATTCCTTTTGTTTGGAGGCCCAGTGGAGTTGACCTCGAGGATGATGGAAAAGAAAAGATTGATGTGGAAAAATCAAAGTCTCTTTCTGGTCCTACTCGTACGGATGTAGGTGACGTTGCCAGGTTGAAAGCTAGCGGGCAAGGGAACTCGGTGTCCTCTGGGTCAGGTCCTCGTTTATCACTGTCACACCCTTCAATGCCAACCCGACCACGCTGCGAGGGATTGAGTTGGTAGCTTCTTTGCATGCTAATTTCCCTTGTGTGGGTATCCCGAGTGCCCTCCAAGTCCAGATGTGCCTGATGTTCCTACTGATGCCTCTTCGTCCCCACCACATGTAACGCTGAAGCAACTTCATGAGGCGCCCGTTGCGGTATCCTCATAGGTACCTACCGATGGATTGTTTGGTAGAGTAAGAGTTCGGGGTAGACCTTGCCACCAGTGCGGACCGCATAAGCGACAACTTCCAGCGGTGGTGAGAGATGGCTGGCCCAATATCGTGATCCCGGCCACACATCCTGGGCTAGATCGTGTCGTCCCATGTTCCCTCTTGCACGCCCTAGAAGGTCGATGTTGGCTTACCTTCCGCCTAGGTAGGATTACATGAGCGGCATGGTTGGCTACGGAGACCACCTGAGGACACCTCCTTGCCGGCACACGCCACTAGTGCAGGCCCCCCCTTTAACTCCGGTTGGGATGGCCCTCTAACAGCGGTTCCCCAACCGCTATCGGCGTCATTGTTAGGGCCTTTAACGGTGTTAAAGCTATGACGTGGCCGCTGCAGCGGCAGAAACGGCCTAACTTCGCCAGCAGACTTCGCCTCGCCCCATTCAGGCGTATTCTGAGGGAGGGGAAATCGATCGGGAGCGGTATACACATAAATCGTCATCGGTACATACGAGTACATGAATAATTAAGCAACTATTATTATACACAAATATCGTCATCGGCACATATATAGTCATCGGCACATACATCGTCATCGTTCATTTTGGTGGATATCTAAAGAGTTCTCCGCCAGGCGTGACGACCTCATCAAGTATGAACCCCGCCAATTCCTCTTGAATGGCTCGTATGCGTTCAAATGGTAGGAGTTGGTCCCGCATCCGTTCGATCTGAATATATATGAAGAATGGACCGTCAATATATATAAGAATAAAACTCAATACAATTGATGGTAATAAAATAATGTTGTGGACTTTGTTTACTTACTCTAAGTTGTTCTAGTGCGGCTTGGCCCGTCGCACATATCGTGTTGCGAATGAACTCGCAAACATAGTACCCACATAAGTTATTGCCGTGTCCCTGATGCGCGCACTTTACGAGAATAGAGAGTTCAATCAAAATAATAATCAATAAAGCATGATATAATGGAATTGGAAGATAGCTAGTATTACTTATATTTTGGTCTACAAATTTTAGTTCTTCTGACCATTCACCCATGGCCCTGCCAGTGAACCTTTTCGAAACCCTGTCAGGCAAAGAAAATGGATAAAGGAGTAATTAATTACTTATTGTCACGAAAGTTGCCGATCTAGTGCGATAATATGATTGAAATTACCTCTGGAGCATCTCTCTAAAGTTTGTCCATATCTCTTTTTCTTTTCGTAACGAGTCCATGACAAGGACTTTTCCTGAGTCGGGTTGAATGACTAGCAGAATAAAGTGGAACCTACGCACGCATAACTCATCATCAGTTACACTTAACATCGAGTAAGCTGAAATAGAATGTGTACAAGAGAGAGGGTAACAGTACTCACGAGAAGTTGTAAGGCAATAGTATTTCCCTTTTGGTTTATTGTCTCAGTAAAGACGTTAGCAAGTAATCTTCTGTTTGCCCGGGTTTGGTTTCTACCACTCCTTCATGAACTCTATTTGGGTCAACGAACCCAATGTCAAAAGGGTCTCCTTTCCTACATTCCATAACCTTTTTCCTGCATAATAGTATATACATATATGGTGAGCATATATATATATACATGCAATTAATAAAGTGAATGACATGAGATATAAATTATAGAAATAGTACTTACACACAATAAAGGCTGATGGCAGCTTTGTCGAGTTCCTTCTGATTGAGTAGAGAATGCAAGTCTTGAATGTTGAAGTCGATCGCGTCATATCCGCAGAAGAAAATATCATCTCTTATATGCGCCGTGATCCATTCTAACTTTCTCGTCTTGCAGAAATGAAGGTACCACTTGTGCAATTTTCGCATCTTTGTTGGTAGAGTCTTGAGCTCCTCTTTCTTGACGAGATTCTTCCCATACTTCCATGGCTGTATGGGGTTGGCATCGCATTTGGGCAAGTTGTCTCCCATGACGTTCAAGTATGCAATGTAAGTAATCCCCATCTCATTGGCCTTTCTTTGTAGCTCTGCCTCGTAATCATTTACGGGAGGAGCGTCCCGTGTGTCGAACATTTGAGCGGGCACATGATTGGTTTTCCTGCTCTCGAGCATGGGAACTGTTTTCTCGGGTGCCTCACGATCGCTACTTTCAGTCTCCCACGGCCTTGCATCCGCCTTCAAAATCTGGCGCCGTAGTCCCAAGCACAAGTGGGGTTTCAGGTTTCGAAAGATTTTTGTAAAACTTCTCCACCACCGCCGGATCTATTTTCTCCTTTGGCTTGGACCGTCTAGGTGCAAAGAATTTCTTGACCTGTTCGTCGGAGATCCTATTGGTCTCCTCGTCGCTGCGATTCCACGGTAAAACCGGCAATGGCTTGGCGGAAGGCTGCGGGACGTAGTTTTTGAACTCTTTACGACGCTTTTCCTGCGGATTTCTTTGTGGCGGTGCATCGATGCTCTTCGTGGCAGTGCTCTTCCGCCACGTTGAGGAGATGGCTGAAGCCGGAGATGGCCGACGGGCGGAGATGGCTGCCACAGAGATGGTGAAGCGCCGGAGATGGCTGCAGCAGGAGATAGTGAAGCGGATCGATCGCTGACGCCATGAGACGGGGTGCCAGTGACCTCCAATTTGGAAGCACAATGTGTTCCTTCTTCCAAAGAATGGTTGTTTTCACTGCAAATTTGAGTTGAGTTTCCCCTTCACCTGTAGCATGGTCAAGCTGTGCTTCCTCATATTCCTTCACAACCTCATCCACCCCGACAATAGCATAGCCATCTGGAATTGGTCGGCAGTGATAAGTTCCACCAGCTACAGGAGGTAAGGCATAGCCAACAGCCACCTTAATAGATAAGCCCATTAATCTCACATGCAGCTCAGCGTGTTCGCTCTCCGTGATCTCATCCACGGGGTATCGAGGACCCGCCATTTCAAGCGTGGGTTGCACGTTCTCTGTGGAAGCCACGCTGCTTTTCCGCGCAGAGTCTGGGCCGCCGACAGCTTCCAATGCAGGCTCTACGTGCCGCTGAGATGGGCCGGTAGCTTGATGGCTCTGTTGTGCATTCACTTGCGCCTGCAGCGCCGCAAGTGCATGTTCTATCTGTGTCATCTGCTCTGTACGCTCTTTTTCTTTTCTGCCGCGCCATCTGTAAGAGTCGCCCACGGCAAACCCATCCTTCCACGCCATACCCCCGTGCCTCGTGCATGTCCAGCGTGTTCTTTTTTACCGATGGCGCGTGAGCTGGTCATTCTCTCTGCCGGGATGGAAGGTCCCGGCATGTTTCCTCGTATGTCGTGATGAGTTCAAGGATGGTTTGGCAAGGATTGTTGGGAAGATACACAATCGCTTACGGGTCCAACCTTGCCCGATTCCGTAGAACCAAGTCTTTGTCGTAGGTCCCACCCATATGTCCGGGTGTGATCACTCTCGCAGGCCTTCTCAGCTTCCTCCCACTTAGGCCTCGAGATATGTAGCCACCGACCCCCTCCGTGATATTCCTTCTTCAGGGCATTAAGCGTATTGGTTTCTGACCTCTTTTTAGCTATAGAACTTTTTTTATATGTCTCAAATTCGGGCCAGTGAGGTCTTATCTTCGCATAATATGCGTCTTCGAAATTTGGAGTCTTGCCAGATTTGACAAATTTGTTCAATTTTGTCTTCCAGTTGCGGAAAGCGTCACCCATATTCTTTAGAGTCCACTCTTTGACTTTTTCCTTTATAACCGGGTTGTTTTCATCCTCCTCTGGCGGAAGAGTGAAATTTACCAACGACGAATTCCAAAGCGTTTCTTTGGATCTGTCATCGACAAAGGTACCGTCGCCCTTCTTTGGCTTATTCCAATTTTCAATTATGATTGGGATTTGGTCCCTAACAAGAACTCCAGCCTGACGCACAAATTTGTCTGCGGCCTTTTTGGGCTCCATTGGCCTGCCATCAACACGGACTGCTTCGATCGTGAACTTGACACGATCTTTCAACCGCTGGCTCGCGCCTCGCTTGCTCTTTTCGAGAAGAAGATGGTTGGCTGGTTGATCCAGAGGGCTAAAAAGAAGAAAGCGTTAATTAATACATGTAGAAGAGATTGTTGGTGGAGGTCGCAGAGGCTTAATCAATGCATATACCTCCGGACTTTGTAACCATTAAATTGCGTTCACGGAGTCTTCATCTTCTCCATGACTAGTACTTGAGTCGTCATCATGTCCCTCCAAGTTCAGATATTGTGAGGTGTCCTCATCAATAATGTTCTCCATTATTTCTTCTTCTTCAAGGTTTCTACTAAGTGGATCCATAGTTTCTAAAACAATAATATTATCTAGAGTAAGAGTGTAAGCATTCAAGTGGACTTGGATTCATACACAAATATACATATTATTCATACAAAAATACACAAATAAATACACAAATGAGTCAGAGGTCCAATTTGTATACAAGTTTTAATCTATGCATGTAGTACAATTTATCGAGCAAACAAGTTTTAATCAGGATGAGTCAGCAATCACACACGTGGCGCATACGCGGGCGCCACCGTGGGGTGACGTTGGTATCGTCAGGGCGGTGCTCGTCGGCAGCGGTGCTCGTCGGACGGATGCGGCGGTCTCGTCGGCGGTGGTGCTAGCGTCGGGCGGCGGCGGCGCGGCGCGTGAGGCGTGGCCTACGAGCTCCGAAGCGGCGGCGGCGAGACGCTCCTGCACGAGGAAGAGAGCGAGATGGTCAGGGCTCCTCGAAATAGGCTTGCGCCCCGCTATATTAATATAGCAATCACAAGATACAACGACAATGTTGGAGAAACAGAAAAGCAACAGCACAATCTAACCCAAAAGAAAATAAAGAGAAAAATAAAAGAAACAAATGCCGACATCGAGCAAATCGACGAACGAAAACGACCCGTGACCGCTGCTCCCTCCGGAGTTTCCCCCGATACCCCGACATCGATGGCATACTATACCGCCATGGCCACCACCGGAGCTCCACCACCTAGGTCGCCCCTGCAGCTGAGAGGGGAGGTCGTCCCCGTACACTAAACTACACTAAATAACCCTAAACTAATACTAACTAATTAACTAAATAAAATACTAACTAATACTACTAATAATTAACACTAAACTAACCCAAAAAAAGATACTAAACTAATACTAACTAATTAACTACTAAAAAAGATACTAACTAATACACTAAACTGCTAATAATTAACTAATACTAACTAATTAACACTAAACTAACACAAAAACTAACAAAATAAAATACTAATAAACTAGCTAGCACTAATTACCTCTACGGGCGGGCCGGTGGCGGGGCAGCTGGCAGCTGGCGGTATGGCGCCGATGATGGGCAGGCTGGGCGACAGTGGCGCGAGCAATGGCGCGGCGATGGAAGTGAAGCGGGCGCGAGCGTGGCGCGAAGCCGGCAGCTGGCGGCAAGCGGGGGAAGCGGGACGGCGATGGCGAGCGACGGCGGCGCGAGGATGGACGATGGGCGGCGACAGCAAGTAGGGGCGATGGACACAGCAGGGCGGCGACGGAGGCGACGGCGCGCGCGCGAGCTCCTCTGCTTCGAACCGGTTCGTGGGGGAAGAGAGAGGAAGGGGAGAAGGCGGGCATTTAATACCCCCCCCTTTAACACCGGTTCCAGCCACGACATGAGTGTCGACATTATTTCGTAAGTGTCGACACTATGTCGAGCTGCTTGTACTATAAATAGGCATCCTTGTGAGTCCAGTCCTCCAGCCAGTTTGAGGCTATGCCTTACCTCCTTTCGAGAGCAGGGACACCACTACGTCCAGTTTCAGGGAGATGCCGACGGAGCCCAGTCCTCCGGCATCTCCGAGAAACTGGTCATAGAGGCACTCCCTAATATGTGAAATTAGTTAGCTCCTAGGTGTATTGACCTAGTTAGAGAAGTTACAAAGCTGCAAGATGGTTTTCGAGAGCAGGGACACCACTACGGCCAGTTTCAGGGAGATGCCGACGGAGCCTAGTCCTCCCAAGCATCTCCGAAACCGTCATAGAGGCACTCCTAATATGTGACCGCTGCGTTTGGAGATCGATCTTAATGGTAAGTACGAATCGGGACAACTTCTTCTCATAGTCCCGGTCCATCCACAAAACATGACTAACACTCAAGACATGTATTAATATTAAAAACATGAACTAGAGTTACATAATATGAGCATGAACTTCTTGGCATATGTCCTTTCTTATGATCGCTTCAGACGTAACCATGGAGCATCTTCTTTACTTAACGGAATGCTTGGGTCAGTTTTCACTGTGAAGGGCGGAATTTCATCAAACTTATTATAATGTTCTGACATGTCTGTCTTGTCCTTGATTCCCACGATATTTCTTTTCCCTTAAAGAACTATGTGACGCTTTGGCTCATCATATGATGTATTCGTTTGCATATTTTTTCTTTTTTTTGGTCTGGAGGACATGTCCTTCACATAGAAAACCTGAGACACATCATTGGCTAGGACGAATGGTTCGTCTAAGTTCTTCATAAGATTGTTGAGATCCACCGTTGTCATTCCGTACTTCTTGTCTACCTCAACCCCTCCTCCTGTTAGCTTGACCCATTTGCATCGAAACAAGGGGACCTTAAAATTAGGTCCATAGTCAAGTTCCCATATCTCCTCTATGAACCCATAATACGTGGTCTTTTGCCCATTGTCTTCTGCATCAAAGCGGACACCACTGCTTTGGTTGGTGCTCTTTTATCTTGGCCTATCGTGTAAAATGTATTCCCATTTATCTCGCACTTGGAAAGTACATACATCGAAGAAGGTGTCCCGCCAACAAGTACATCCGATCCCCAATAGTGGTGTTATTCGTGAGAAGTCTTTGCACCACCGCCAAAACTCGCCATGTGTTCACTTATAATCCATTCATCGATCGCCCGGTGTTTGAGGCGTATTAAATTCTTGTGTTCATTGATATACGAGGCAACCAAGATAGATCTTTGTAAAACCGTAGTGTGCTTGATTGAGAGAATGCCCGTCCCTACATATCATTGCTTTACATCCTAGGGTGCCTTTTCCACGCAGTCTTCCCTCATGTCGTGATTACGGAACACCAATCGCCTTAAGGTCAGAATAAAATCAACACGTAACTCAATGACCTCCTCTGTTACATAGCCCTTGGAGATGCTTCCTTCTGGCCTAGCACGGTTATGAACATATTTCTTTAAGACTCCCATGTACCTCTCAAAGGGGAACATATTGTGTAGAAATACAGGACCGAGAATGGCAATCTCTTCTACTAGGTGAACCAGGAGATGCGTCATAATATTGAAGAAGGATGGTGGGAACACCAACTCAAAGATGACAAGACATTGGGACACATCTGTTTGTAACCCTGGTAGGCTTTCTGGATCGATTACCTTCTGAGATATTGCATTGAGGAATTCACATAGCTTCACAATGGGTACTCGAACATTTTCAGGTAGAAGCCCCCTCAATGCAATCGGAAGCAATTGTGTCATAATCACGTGGCAGTCATGAGACTTCAGGTTTTGGAATTATTTTCTTTGCCATATTTATTATTCCCTTTATATTCGATTTAGCGAGACGGACCTTGATCTCGCTCGGACATTCAAAAAAGATTTCCTTCTCTGCTTTGGTAAGAGCGTAGTTGGCAGGAGTTAAGTGGCATCGTTTACCCTTCTCATTCTCAGGATGCATAGGCTCTTCAGGGGCCTTCAGACGTTGTTGGTCCTGTCGTGCTTCCGGTGTATCTTTTGTCTTCCCATACACTCCTAGAAAGCCTAGCAGGTTCACGCAAACATTCTTCATCACGTGCATCACGTCGATTAAAGAGCGGACCTCTAAGACTTTCCAATAGGGTGGGTCCCAAAATATAGATTGCTTCTTCCACATGGGCGCGTGTCCGGCATCGTCATTCGGAACAGATAGACTGCCAGGACCTTTTCCAAAGATTACTTCTAGGTCCTTGACCATACCAAATACCTCCTCACCGGTATGGAGGACAAGCTTGCTTCCGAGTTCTGCCAGACGTTTGAAATGCTTGCCTTTCTTTCTTACTGGATGCAGGTTCGGAAGAAATCGGCGATACCCTAGGTACACAACCTTCTTACATTTATCCAAATATACACTTTCAGTATCATCTAAACAGTGTGTGCATGCATTGTATCCCTTGTTTGTCTGCCCTGAAATGTTACTAAGAGCAGGACAATCATTGATGGTTACGAAAAGCAATGCTCGTAGGTCAAATGGCTCCCCTTTATGCTCATCCCACATACGTACACCTGGTTTGGCCCACAGCTGTAACAGTTCTTCAACTAATGGCCTTAGGTACACATCAATGTCGTTGCCGTGTTGCCTCGGGCCTTGGATGAGAACTGACATCATAATGAACTTCCTCTTCATACACAACCAAGGAGGAAGGTTATAGATACATAGGGTCACAGGCCAGGTGTTGTGTCTGCAGCTCTTCTCACCAAAAGGATTCATGTCGTCTGAACTTAGACCAAACCTTAAGTTCCTTGCGTCACGTGCGAAGTCCGAGTACTCTCGCTCGACTTTTCTCCACTGTGACCCATCAGCGGGGTGTCTCAACATCGCGTCTTTCTTACGGTCTTCCATGTGCCATCGCAACAACTTGGCATGCTCTTTATTTCTGAAGAGACGTTTTAACCGTGGTATTATAGGAGCATACCACATAACCTTGGCGGGAACCTTCCTCCTAGGGGCCTCGCCCTCAACATCGCCAGGATCATCTCGTCTGATCTTATACCGCAGTGAAGTGCATACCGGGCATGCATCCAAATTCTCGTACTTCTCACCGCGGTAGAGGATGCAGTCATTAATGCAGGCATGTATCTTCTGCACGTCTAATCCTAGAGGGCAGACAACCTTCTTTGCTTGGTATGTACTGTCGGGGAACTCATTATTTCTTGGAAGAAGATTCTTCAATTTTACCAACACCTTTGAAAATGCGCTGTCAGTCACACCATTCTCTGCCTTCCATTGCAGCAAATCCAGGTGGCACCTAGATTTTGTGGCCATCTTCGCAAGTTGGATACAACAATGTTTTGTGATCCTTTAACATCGATCCAGCTTCTCCTTCTCCTTTCAGTTTCACATTCTTCCTTTGCATCAAGAATGGCCCGACCAAGATCGTCAGCGGGCCCATCTGCTCCCTCTTGATCTTCATTATCTACCTCCGTTGCATTATCATCATATTCAGGATACATATTATGATAGTTGTCATCATCCTCTTCTTCTTCGTTGTCTTCCATCACAACCCCTTTTTCTCCATGCTTGGTCCAACAATTATAGCTGGGCATGAAACCGGATCGAAGCAGGTGGGCGTGAATGATTCTGGTATTTGAGTAGTCTTTCTTGTTCTGACAGTGAACACACAGACAGTGTGGCATCCCGCAAAAACCACTACTAGAAAATCGCGTTGTTTTTGTGCATTGCATCATCATGACCGCATGCTCATTCATCATGCCACATTGCATTTGAGCATCGTCATCATCATGCATGGTTTTTGTCTAAACTATTTTCGAAACGCCTAGTTTTGTTTTCTAAATACTCCCGCCTTAATTTCAAATCCAAAACCCGGGTCTCCGGATTATTTCGTTTCGTCCACCAATGGATTTCAAAAGCCCCGTTTTAAATATTAAAATATTTAAAACCCGGGCCAAGCTCGCCAGACTCTTTCCCGTTGGCCGCATGGCGCCGCTTTCCATGATCATCTTCGGCCGTCCGGGCCAGTGGCCTCGTCCCCGCACATGTCTCGGCCAGGTCTTGTCGTTTGCGATGATGTTGGTCTTTCCATGTGAAGATGCATGTGGTGGCAGTGTGGTGATAGCAGCTATTTCGGCTGTTTTGATCTCGGTTGTAAATTTGATGAATAATCGTGGTACTGCTCACACCAAGTTCTCCAGCAAAATTCAGAGTTCCCCGAAGACCGAACCCCGGTGTGACAAGTACCTCTTCCCGGACGCCAAGATCACCGACACGGAACGACAAGATCGGCACCGACCAGAGCGGATCCGATGTGACCCTGATGCCAACCAAGTTCTCCTACTCGGATGCGCCAAGATCTACTCCGTTATCCGAGAACGATCCCGCCGAGACCGAACCCCAGATCCGGACCCTGAGACCAACCCGGAACCCTCGGAACCCCCAAGATCTCCGACCCCCGATGTGTGACCCCCTTTCTCGAGCCCTATTTTACAAATGCAATATCAAATTTGTGCATATTAAATTGTCATGCTTGCATACATATTCTATGGTTTGGGGGCCTTATGCCGATTCACCATATAATTAAATATGGGGCCCATATGCGGGCAAATCTAGTCTTATATTGGTCCCATTTAAATTTGTGTAGCAAACCGATGCCATGTTTCGCCCTGTTAAGACAACATTTAATTTTCGGGGTAGTTAAATAACTTGAACCTATTAATTGTTTGTCGGGACTCCGGTTCCGCTTAATATGGCCTAATTGCATCGCATCTTGCCATGTCATACATCATACATGCATCATGCCCGATCTTTTGCCGTAGTATTAAATAGTGCATCAGGTGTTTCTTCTAGTGTTTTGCTTCTTCACGGACTAGGCCGATGAGTTGATGCGAGTGTCGACCCGATCTTCGGATGAACCTTCGACAATGTTTCAGGCGAGCATTCTCTCCCTTTCTACCTATCTTACTTTTATAGTATTTATTCCCTCATGTTGATCTATTGCTATCTGTGTTGCGTTTCTCTAGTTTTCGTACCCGTGATATCCCTTGCAGCCTTATATTGCCTTGGACACATCCTATTACCTGTTGCTTGGTAGATAGTTGGACTTGCGCGTCATAGTCGCTTGCTCAAGTGCTTTTGCGTGTCGTCAAGTACCACAGTTGTTGGAGTATTGCCGCATGTTTAATGTTGGATATGATCATGGCTTTAATTACTGTTTAACAACTAAAATTGAAGTAGGTAAATGCAGAGGCACAGGTGGGCAATAGATGTTATTTGGTTTTTAACCGTCCACTTGTGTCCCGTAGGACCCCGAGTACTTGATACATGTTCCTTGAATATTCACGCTATCCACATCCGGGAGGATTATGGGACCCCCTGAGCCAGAGCTTGATTCATTCTTATTTCTTGGGGCCACAAACTAGTTTGAGGTTTTATTTACTATCCTGTACTTATGCCATGCTTTACTGCTTTATTTACGATTGTGCGAGGAGCACCTGTACTATTTAGGTAAGCGGAGTGTTTTCGCGGTATCGACAAGCCCAGTCACATTTTCGGGTTCCATCGCCATGTACCACGACGCCAACCTTGAGTCCGTCTCAAGTCAGCTAACCGTTGCGGGTAGCTTAATGGGTGGCCTCAAATATTTCTGAATCTCGTGATTGCTTTGTCGTGAAGGCCTCGTTGGGTTTTGATTTGGTTTTTCCGAGGTTGATCGAGTGTGTGTTGCTATTTGTGCACCCTGCAGGTCAAACTTTCAAAGCCGTGTCATGTTATGGACGACTTGGAGCACAAGATCTCGATCATAGACAACTATAACTAAAGTAGTGCTATAAATTTGACTTTATAATGACTAGTAACCAGCTTCACTATAATGGAATGGCTAAATAAAATTGCCAACAATTGCTTGTGCGGTTGTCGCTACCATTGTACCTGACTAGTAAGTATTGCAACTATAACGGAATGGCTAAATAAAAGTACCAACAACTGCTGGGTTTTGGGATATCTCATGCTAATTGTATTTGACTAGTAAGTGTCGCAACTACAATGGAATTGTTAAATAAAACTGCCCACTGCTTATTTTATCAGGATGACTATCTATATTTGACTAGTAATTGCCGCAACTATAACGAATAGATAAAGCGCCTGCCAACCGTGTGAGTTCCTCGGTTGACTTCCTCGATTGGTCTCGAGGGGAAACACAGAGGGGGTATGTTTGGTGGTAGTATCGTTGGTTCGAATAGGTCTTTCTTGCCCTCTCGATAGCCGCTAGTTGTATCGAGTCTCTATAGGTTGTTTAGTGCATGCTGCCGCTTGATCCACCATACCTATGTAGGTGAGGACCGAATTCTAGCCTCGCTGTATCGCCTCAAGATTGACCTCTCTCTTTTCCTTTGCCCTTTGTCGGCCCCTTTGTTTAAGGTTTTGAGATCGACGTCGTTAGGGGTTACCCTTCCGGCTTGGCTGGGCAGGGGTTATGGACGCCATTGGTTATTCTTCGTGGCTCTTAGCTCAATTTGCATCTTGTCCGCATTTCTGACGCTATATCATTTAAAGGTGATTTGGATCTTTGTAATGTATATCCGTCTTCTTTACGCTTTGAGTCGCAGCTGTATATATCTGTTCTGTGGGTTCCATCGTGGACTATTGTGTTATGGTATTATTTCGTTTTCCACCCGCACGAAAGTGCTGGTGGAACCTTCAATCGCTTTCTATCTTGGGTTTGGCGGGAATGGCTGAAACTTGCATAGGGCCGATTCTGAGGGTGTTACAGAGTGGTATCAGAGCTCAGCAGTTGCGATACCCCACAAGTCCAGCCTGTAGGATAACCTAGCTAACGGCCGAAGTAGAGTGTCAAAACTATTTTTGAAAAATCGGTTAGATAGTTCTGATTAGGTCTGCTTTTACTCCTTACCCTCTGCTGCTCTCCTCTTACCTCTACGTGTTTTGAATCCGCTCTCTTCTCTCTCTTCGAGTCCAGGATTTCTCGTGGTTGGGTTCCGTCGTACCTTCAGGGTTTCGCTTCCTCCTTTGGTAACGTGTTGCTACATCCGGTCTTCATGCTATCTCGAGGAACCCTTAAATGCGGTGGACTTCTCTTTGTTCCTTCTCGTGCCTCCCGGTGTTTTCCGACGCGATGACATCATCTACGCCAGATCCGATGCAGAGTCTGCATCACTCCTTTGTTTCTGAATCTCGTTTGTCGAGATCTACAATCTGAATTCCGTGAGTTGGTTGCATAATTTCCTATTCATGAGCAGAGTAATGCTTTGGGTGCGCGATGGACTGATCACCATCCGACTACTCTTATCATTCGCTCTTGCACATTGAATGGTGAATCATTGCAGTTATACTCCTTCCGCGAAAGTTAGAGGTGGCTTTACCCTTTTGAGACCTTTACCTTCATCTTTGTTTCTCCGGAGTGTTCTCTCGACGAATGGGGAACAATCCTTGTTGGTGGTGTCGCCTTTTTCAAGCTGAGAAAGAACCCTTGTTAGTGGTGTCGCGAGGATCTACACGAAGTGCGAAGGATCAGATCGTCGGCCTTCTTCCCTGTACCATGAGGCGGATCTCGAGGGCGAGATCCATTGTTAGTGGTGCCGAATTGTGGCATCCCGCAAAAACCACTACTAGAAAATCGCGTTGTTTCTGTGCATTGCATCATCATGACCGCATGCTCATGTCATCATGCCACATTGCATTTGAGCATCGTCATCATCATGCATGGTTTTTGTCTAAACTATTTTCGAAACGCCTAGTTTTGTTTTCTAAATACTCCCGCCTTTATTTCAAATCCAAAACCCGGGTCTCCGGATTATTCCGTTTCGTCCACCAATGGATTTCAAAAGCCCCGTTTTAAATATTAAAATATTTATTTTATTTTTAGGGGGTAGCCAAACCGGGCCGATCCGACCCAGTCGGCCACCCCCAAAAATTACCCAGACCTTTCCTACCTAAACCCTTTTCTACCTAAACCTAGTCTACCCATCCCCAGCCACATCACCCCGGCCAACCCCGTCCCGCCACCTCACCACTTCCCCAACTCCACCCACTCCCAGCCTGCCACATCATCCCCATCAGCCCTACCCTCTCTCCCTCCACCCGCTTCACTCCCTCACCCACAGCAACACACCCACGCGCTCAGCCCTGGCCCCACCTCCTCTCTCACCCTACCCTCATCCACCTGCCGCACTCCCCCACTCCCTGGAACCCCGGCCCCACCACCTGCCTCTCTCCCTGGCCCGACCCACACCCTCCACCCTGCCGCCCTACCCCACCTCGCGAACCCCACCTGTCTGCTTCCCTGGGTCACTCCCGCGGGACCGCCATCACCAACCACTCCCCACGGGACCCACCCGACGCAGTCCCCCCCGCTCCTCTCGATCCCCTCGTGACCCCGCCCACCAACCGCCTCCCCGTCACGTTCCCAGGGCCCACCTCCCTCTGATCTTTTCCCCACCTCGCGACTGCCCCGCGACCCCGTCTCCTCCCTCCTCTGGCTCGCTAACCTCCTCGCCGCTGCCAGCCTCGACCCTGATGCAAACCGCCCTCCCTCGCATAGCTCGCCCTGCATCAGCCTCCCTCGGAGCTTTTGTGGCCTCCTCCGCCAGATCCCCTCCTTCGCCTCCAGGGTCCCTCGCCGCCTTGCAGAGTCCCGGTCGCCGCCTCTCCCATCTTCAGGCTTGTCGCTCGCCGCCGCCTTCCTCTGCAACCGGCCGCACCGTCCTCGCCTCTCCCAGTCCTTGCAGGTCGCGGACGCCCACCTCCTCTCTCCGGCCATCACCCGACGCCGACCTCGGTGACCCGCGAGCTGCGCCAGCACGCCTCTGAGATCTTCCGCACCCGCGCCCTGGAGCCTCACCGGCCTGCAACCCGTCTTCATCTTCGTGTCTCTGGCCAGCAACCAGCGCCTGTCGTCGCGTCCGGCCACCCGGCCGCCTTCTCTGCGTTCTCCTGCGCGACCTTCGCTGACCGCCATGGAGCTGCTTCGTCCCCGCGGATCCCCTCTCGAATCGGCGCCACGGCCAAGCTCGCCAGACTCCTTCCCGTTGGCCGCATGGCGCCGCTTTCCATGATCATCTTCGGCCGTCCGGGCCAGTGGCCTCGTCCCCGCACATGTCTCGGCCAGGTCTTGTCGTTTGCGATGATGTTGGTCTTTCCATGTGAAGATGCATGTGGTGGCAGTGTGGTGATAGCAGCTATTTCGGCTGTTTTGATCTCGGTTGTAAATTTGATGAATAATCGTGGTACTGCTCGCACCAAGTTCTCCAGCAAAATTCAGAGTTCCCCGAAGACCGAACCTCGGTGTGACAAGTACCTCTTCCCGGACGCCAAGATCACCGACACGGAACGACAACATCGGCACCGACCAGAGCGGATCCGATGTGACCCTGACGCCAACCAAGTTCTCCTACTCGGATGCGCCAAGATCTACTCCGTTATCCGAGAACGATCCCGCCGAGACCGAACCCCAGATCCGGACCCTGAGACCAACCCGGAACCCTCGGAACCCCCAAGATCTCCGACCCCCGATGTGTGACCCCCTTTCTCGAGCCCTATTTTACAAATGCAATATCAAATTTGTGCATATTAAATTGTCATGCTTGCATACATATTCTATGGTTTGGGGGCCTTATGCCGATTCACCATATAATTAAATATGGGGCCCATATGCGGGCAAATCTAGTCTTATATTGGTCCCATTTAAATTTGTGTAGCAAACCGATGCCATGTTTCGCCCTGTTAAGACAACATTTAATTTGCGGGGTAGTTAAATAACTTGAACCTATTAATTGTTTGTCGGGACTCTGGTTCCGCTTAATATGGCCTAATTGCATCGCATCTTGCCATGTCATACATCATACATGCATCATGCCCGATCTTTTGCCGTAGTATTAAATAGTGCATCCGGTGTTTCTTCTAGTGTTTTGCTTCTTCACGGACTAGGCCGATGAGTTGATGCGAGTGTCGACCCGATCTTCGGATGAACCTTCGGCAATGTTTCAGGCGAGCATTCTCCCCCTTTCTACCTATCTTACTTTTATAGTATTTATTCCCTCCTGTTGATCTATTGCTATCTGTGTTGCGTTGCTCTAGTTTTCGTACCCGTGATATCCCTTGCAGCCTTATATTGCCTTGGACACATCCTATTACCTGTTGCTTGGTAGATAGTTGGACTTGCGCGTCATAGCCGCTTGCTCAAGTGTTGTTGCGTGTCGTCAAGTACCACAGTTGTTGGAGTATTGCCGCATGTTTAATGTTGGATATGATCATGGATTTAATTACTGTTTAACAACTAAAATTGAAGTAGGTAAATGCAGAGGCACAGGTGGGCAATAGATGTTATTTGGTTTTTAACCGTCCACTTGTGTCCCGTAGGACCCCGAGTACTTGATACCTGTTCCTTGAATATTCCCGCTATCCACATCCGGGAGGATTATGGGACCCCCCTGAGCCAGAGCTTGATTCATTCTTATTTCTTGGGGCCACAAACTAGTTTGAGGTTTTATTTACTATCCTGTACTTATGCCATGCTTTACTGCTTTATTTACGATTGTGCGAGGAGCACTGTACTGCTTCGAAGCGAGTGTTTTCGCGGTATCGACAAGCCCGCCACATTTTCGGGTTCCCATCGTTTACAGCCACCGACGCAAACCTTGAGTCCGTCTCAAGTCGCTAACTTCGCTATGGTAGCTTAATGGGGTGGCCCCGAAATATTTCGAATCTCGTGATTGCTTTGTCGTGAAGGCCTCGTTGGGTTTTGATTTGGTTTTTCCGAGGTTGATCGAGTGTGTGTTATTTGTGCACCTGCAGGTAAAACTTTCTCAAAGCCGTGTCATGTTATGGACGACTTGGAGCACAGTATCTCGATCATAGACAACTATAACTAAAGTAGTGCTATAAATTTGACTTTATAATGACTAGTAACCAGCTTCACTATAATGGAATGGCTAAATAAAATTGCCAATAATTGCTTGTCTGGGTTGTCGCTTGCTACCATTGTACCTGACTAGTAAGTATTGCAACTATAACGGAATGGCTAAATAAAAGTACCAACAACTGCTGGGTTTTGGGATATCTCATGCTAATTGTATTTGACTAGTAAGTGTCGCAACTACAACGGAATTGTTAAATAAAACTGCCCACTGCTTATTTTATCAGGATGACTATCTATATTTGACTAGTAATTGCCGCAACTATAACGGAATAGATAAAACTGCCAACTGTGTGAGTTCCTCGGTTGACTTCCTCGTTTGGTCTCGAGGGGGAAACACCCGGAGGGGTATGTTTGGTGGTAGTATCAGGTTGGTTCCGTATAGGTCTTTCTTACCCCTCTCTGATAGCCGCTAGTTGTATCGAGTCTCTATAGGTTGTTTAGTGCATGCTACACGCCGCTTGATCCACCATACCTATGTAGGCGAGGACCGCAATTCTAGCCTCGCGTGTCTTGGCCTCGATCGACCGCTCTCTTTTTCCTTTGTCCTTTGCCGGCACCCCTTTTGTTTAAGCAGGTTTTGAGATCGACGTCGTTAGCAGGGTTACCCTTCCGGCTTGGCCTGGGCAGGGTTATGGACGCCATTGGTTATTCTTCTGGGCTCTTAGCTCAATTTGCATCTTGTCCGTACTCGGACGCTATATCGTTTTAAAGGTGATTTGGATCTTTGTAATGTATATCTGTATTCTTGACTCTTTGAGTCGCTGCTGTATATATCTGTTCTGTGGGTTCCATCGTGGACTATTGTGTAATGGTATTACTTCGTTTTCCACCCGCACGAAAGTGCCTGGTGGGCACCTTCGAATCGTTTCTATGCGGGTTTGGCGGGAATCGCTGAAACTTGCATAGGGCCGATTCTGAGGGTGTTACAGACAACACATAAAACCATTGTGACCACGGGTTGCATTAGCCACAACGATGAAATTTTGGAGGCTCGTAATGTACTCGGAAGTGTGGCGGTCATCGTACATCCATTGCCGATTCATCTGCATTAATATGTAGTATATATCAAAAAATAATAGGGAGATGACCATTTATATATATAGTACATCAATGACACATGAAACTATAGTTGCCGACCTCGACCGATACGGAAAGAGCAACAAGAAAGCTTATTTTGAGCTCTCGGGCATTTCACCGAACACCTCTAGTGCATATGAAAAAAAACACAAACTAGCACTCTTCACACCCTCTTGCTAGGCTCCAAAAATGTGAAAGAATGGAAGAGTGGGGTGTGTGTGGGCTGGGGTGGTGTCTTATATAGCCCCCCCTTTAACACCGGTTCATTCCACGAACCGGTGTTAAAGAAATCTGTGAAACCATTCTTAGGGACCTTTAACACCGTTCGTGGCGAAACCGGTGTTAAAGGGGATCCTTGGTCATAGGGCCATGCTGGTACGTTCTTTAACACCGGTTCATGGAAGAACTGGTGTTAAAGCCCTTTTTCAGGATCAACAAAAGACCTCGTTTCCACTAGTGCGCCACGATGATGCAGCTTAGAGCTGTGGCTGCTTCTAGGAGTTTTCGGCGCCTGTTTCCATACCGAGCCGGGATGATGCTGTGGTCGGGAGTTCTTCGCCGCCTCATACCCCTACCTTGGTAGATCAGGTAGAGGGAACTCCATCTAGGTAG
This sequence comes from Avena longiglumis, assembly GCA_030063025.1. NCBI lineage: Eukaryota > Viridiplantae > Streptophyta > Magnoliopsida > Poales > Poaceae > Avena > Avena longiglumis. Next base: position 152,567,881 of record CP125977.1, on the reverse strand, counting down.
AGTAATCGACACAGTATGACTATTGATGGTGCGCATGCGACTGATGAGAACTCGTTGGCATGATGTGCCACATAGTATCTCAAAACAAGGACTCTCATGGTACAAAAACTTCTTATAAATCATTTCTTTCTTTTTCTACCTTGGTTATTAATTCTAAATTATCTAAGTTTGGCATTAATGTGGGTGGTTCAGTAAAGGAAGTTTTATTTTTTACTAACGCTTTAAGTAGTTGATGCTACACTCAACAGGGAGGAAGAGTGCTTCGTTGGAAACCCCAAAAGCAAGGTATGAAGAGTACAGCAGCAAGATTTTCCTCAGTAGAAACCGAGGTTATCAAACCAGAAGGAGGAATAAAATGTCACACAGGTGTTGGAAGCAACGTGGAGACCTGCACAACACAAATTCAAGACTCTGTCCCAACGAATCAGTGAGGTTGTCAAGCTCACTGGTTTGCTATAATAAAGGATTAAACATATGGTGTGGAAGGTAATGGTTTGCAACAAGTAAGCAAGTAACAGTGGAAGATGTATCAATGGTAAATATTGGACCGGGGTCCATAGTTCACTAGAGGTGCTCTCCTTAGATAAACAACAAGGCATGAAGGGTAAACAAATTACAGCGGGGCAATTGACATGAACTGAGCAAGGCATAACAATGCAATTACTAGACAGAAAGATCCTATGAGGTTGATTGGGCAATACAACAATATACATAGACCGTAATTCAACTGCATCTATGACTAGAAGTCCACCTTCAGCTTATCATCTGAAACCCCTCCAGTATTAAGTTGCAAGCAACAGACAACTTCTTTAAGCAAAGTGTTTAAGGTAAACAGTCCACATGTTCCATGAACAAGAGACCATTGTTTTCTCCCTAGTAGCAACAACACATCGACAACCGAAGAGATTACTGTCACTTCCCTTGGAAACTAGAGGCATGAACCCACTATCGAGCATAAATACTCCCTCTTGGAATCACTAGCAACTACTTGGCCAAGATAACCACTAGTGACATGGTTATACCCTACGGGTACATGACCTTAGCATACCTAGTCCAGCCCAGGGAAGGCCCACGAGAACATGCGCCAGCCCATGAAGACTTTCGGGTGGCCAGGGCCCATGACGCCTTCGGATCCTTGGAAAGCAAGACTAGATTAGATAGAAAATTCAAAGGGATAAACCCTAAAACCTGTAACCGACTCGATCTGTGCCTAGGACCTCCCTATCTCTATATAAAGGCCAGGAGGGCACAACGAGGAGGCTCTCTGACAATCCCTCGCACACCACCGCATACACACCTCCACGCCAGATTGCATCTGCAAGACCGCATTTCTTCGGTTCCGCGTAATCAAGAGCGCATAAGCAGAGTAGGGTTTTCCTCCGAGGGCTCGAACACAGGTAAACCTCGTGTCCCCGTGTTGCTTGTTTGCTAACCGCCGTGATCTCCAAAGATCCCCATCTTCTCCAAAACCCAAGTCCATAACAATGGGCATTGACGAAATGAAACCTCGTCAATTGGCGCCGTCAGGGGAACTGGGGCGCTGACAGCGATCGTGACGGTCCCAACCAAAGCGATCTACAACTCCACGGCGACGGAGAGTCATCTCCTCTTCGGCGCCTTCCACTTCACCGCCCACTCGCCGGCCACCCTGAAGGACTTCGAGCCCGTTGGCGACGGACTCGAGATCCTGTTCGGGAGCTTCTACTTCCAGGTGGGGCAGACCGGCACTCTCCGCCTCCTAGAGCGGGTGCCCCTGCCATCGATCAGGCCTGCTTCGTGGGCTCCACACCCCGTTCTACGCACATCACCATCGATAGATGAGTCCTATGACAGCAGCAGCTGCAACTCAGATACGTGCAATCCACCATCGGATGAAGAGACCTACGGTTCTAGATCTGAAAGCTGTGGTAGCAGCAATCCGATCTATGAGCGCTACCAGTGCACCGCAGTCATCCAGAGTGACGTGGATCAGGAGCACAATCCTCCACCCAACCCGCGAGGTAGAAACGGTGGGAACAGAAGAAGCCAGTCCCCCCACCTAACGGGAACGACACTCATCCGGTCATCCACTCAGCGAGGAAGGATGAGCTCAAGCACGCGAAGCTGTAGCGGGCAACAAGATCCTGCCCGCAGATGCCTCATGGGACCAGATGATGGCATACCACATGCTCCTAATCGAGGAGCACAAGAAGCAGGTGAAGATGCAATAGGTGCTTGACAAGCGCAACCAAGCAGCCTCGGAGTCCAGTGTGCCGCGAGCTGCGCTCTCCTCCATGGGCATCGGCTCCAGCTCGCACGGTAACCATGGCAACAAACACTGTTCTCGCACAGAGAACATGGATCCCAAGGCATGTCGCGAGGTGACTCGGGCCTTCAATGCGTCCTTCATGGAGATGGACGCCGACGACAACGTCATCCCGAAGACACCGCAAGCTGCAATCATGGCGGCCACTGCGTACCTCGCGCCCCATCCACCTCCGAAAGGGGACCCGAAAAGGGCCATGCATAAGTCCGCGCTTACCGGACTCGGACTCGTTGGAGCTGCGCTCCATGGAGAAGCTCCTGCGGAGCCAAACAAGAAGGCTGCGGTCAGGTTCAATCGCAGCCTCACGCTCTCATCCGAAGATGAAGAGCACGACCTTCCTCGAAGGCACAAGAGTTCGCGCCGTCGCAGTCGCGATTACGACGCTCGAAGCGAGCTAACACAGCGCAAGATCGACAAGGCACGCGCCAAGCGTGTATGCTCGTCTGAATCCGAGGAGGATGATGACGAAGGATAACTCTGCGGAGCCCGATGCTTCAGCAAATCTGTTTGGCGGACACGGATGCCGCAGAACTTCAAGCTTCCTTCGGACACTCCGAAGTTCGACGGCACGCAGGACCCTAAGGCATGGCTCAGCGACCACTTGTCATTCGTCAAGCTACATGGCGGGAACAAGGAAACCTCCATGCAATGCCTTCAGCTGCAGCTGACAGGCGCAGATCGAATCTGGCTCAGCTGCCTATCCTCGGTATCCATACGAAGCTGGGAGGAGCTGGCGTATAGTTTCGTCCGAAACTTCAAGGGCACCAGAAAGAGGCCTGCCTCGATCGAGGAGCTACGGGCCTGCACCCAACGAACGGGCGAATCCATTCGCTCGTACATACTGCGTTGTTCCAACACCAAGAACTCCGCGGCACACATCTCTGAGGAGAGAGTTATCGACGCCTTCAAGGACGGCGTCAAACGCCAGGACTTCAAAGAAGATCTTGGGCGCGTCAAGCCCAAGACGCTCGACCACCTCATGGACATCACCAACAGGTGGGCTGACGGCGAGGACTCCGTCCACCAAGCGCACTCGGAGGAGGAAGACGACTACGGCCGACGACGTGAGCGCCGTAGTAAGAGAATATCGCGCGTCTACGACGATCGCGATGGACCCGACATGGTCACGGCTAGCTACGCCGACCACCGCAGCGACGGCAATCGCAGCAACGGTGGATACCGTGGAAGCAACTTCCGCGACGGAGGACGTCCAACGCAGTCATGGCAACGCCATGGCCATGACGACGGACCCTCAGCATACGACAAACTGTCGGGTCCATGCACCATGCAATTCTACATCGACAAGTAGGATGGTAAGAAGAAGGCAAGCCACATGCTCAAGGACTGGCGCGAGTTCCAGAAACTCAGCGAGAGCATGGCCCAGATGAGGCAACAAGCCCCGAACCCTGGGTACGGGAATGCACCCGCACCAGGTGAGATCGCACATGGAGCTCCTCCACCACCACCTGCGGGACCTTCGAACCACCCAATCGCACCTGCGCAGAATAACGGTGGGCATGGATACCCCGCGCCGAAAGTATCGCTGATGATCCAAAAAGGGCGCCCAACAAACAGTGTGCAGAAGAAAATCACCCGTCAGATCAATCTGGTTGTGACCGCTCCACCCGCCATCCCTGAGTACCTCAGCGGATCGGAGTCCTGCATCACGTTCAGCCGTTCGGATCACCCTTGCCAGGTCCCTCGCCCAGGTCATGCTTCCCTGGTGCTCGAGGCGCAGATCGGCGAGTTCGATATGAGCCGCGTCTTCATGGACGGTGGCAGCGACATCAATCTGATCTTCTCCAGCACCTTGGCAGCAATGCGGATCCCGCTGTGCAGCCTGGAACAATCTGATACAACGTTCCACGGCATCGTGCCAGGGAAGGGTGTATTCCCCCTGGGAAAGATATGGCTTGATGTCATCTTTGGCAAGCCGAATAACTTCCGGTGCGACCAACTCGAGTTGGAAGTGGTGGACTGGCCATCACAATACCACGTCATCCTCGGGCGTGTAGCATTCGCACGATTCCTGGCAGTACCGCACTATACGTACTTGCTACTCAAGATGCCAGGACCCAGGGGCGTCATCACGGTCCACGGGAGCTTCACCCGATCGGACCATTGCGACATGGACTTCAACAGAATCTCCCAGTCATTCGGCATGCAAGAGGAACTCGTAAGGCTCCACGAAGCGACGGACAATGGGGCACCCCCCATCGCAAGACATAACGCACCAGATATGTCCTTCAAATCCACCGTCAACACAAAGAAGGTGCAGGTCCATCCGACGGATGCCTCCAAGACGGCGCTAATCGCCAACGACCTCAGCTCCGCATAGGAAAGCGCGCTCCTTGAATTCCTCCGTGATCGCTAGGAAATCTTTCCCTGGTGTCATGCGGACATGCCAGGAGTTCAAAGGGAATTCGCCGAGCACGCACTCAACGTCTTTCCAGACGCCAAGCCCGTCAAACAGTCCATCCGACGACTGTCTGAACCTTGGGCCGAAGCAATCGGAGTCAAAGTCAACAGACTACTCGACGCAAACTTCATCAGGGAGATCAAGGAGAGCGAATGGCTCGCCAACACCGTGATGGTCCCCAAAAAGGACACGGACATCCTGCGGATGTGCGTGGATTTCACATCACTAAACAAGCACTGCCCAAAGGATCACTTCCCTCTCCCTCGGATCGATCAGATCATCGATTCGAATGCAGGATGCGAAAAACTCTCCTTCCTCGAAGCCTACTCAGGCTACAACCAGATCCGACTAAAGGTCGAAGATCAGGAGAAAACGGCATTCATCACGCCGTTCGCAGTGTTTTGCTACAACACAATGCCCTTCGGGCTGAAGAACGCAGGCGCCACGTACCAACGGTGCATGCAGGCATGCCTGAAGGACCAGATCGTCCGCAACATCCAAGTCTATGTCGACGACATAGTAATCAAAACAAGGGAGGCCAAGACGCTCATTCACGATCTCCGAGAGATATTCGATAACCTGGATCGGTACAAGATCAAGCTAAACCCAGAAAAGTGCGCCTTCGGCGTCCCATCTAGTCAGCTGCTAGGCTACTTCATCTCCCAGCGAGGGATCGAGGCGAACCCGAAGAAAATCCGGGCCATAATGGCCATGGAGAAGCGGAAAAACCTCAAGGGCGTCCAGCAGCTTGTCGGGCGAATCGCGACATTGAGCAGGTTCATCAGCCGCATGGGCGAAAAAGCTCTGTCGTTCTATCAGCTGCTACGCAAGGCAGACAAATTCGAGTGGACGCCTGAGGCGGACGACGCATTCGAAGATCCAAAGCGGCTACTCTCTACGTCGCCCATTTTGGTCACGCCAAAGGAGAGCGAGCCTTTACTTCTATACATAGCAGCCACACACCAGGTGGTAAGCACCGTACTGGTGGTCGAGCGACCCGAAGAAGGCAAGACCCACGGGGTTCAACGCCCAATCTACTACCTCAGCGAGGTATTGACGCCGACAAAGCAGAGGTACCCTCACTACCTGAAACTCGCCTACGGCGTGTTCATGACGGCTCGTTGGCTGAGCCACTACTTCCAGGAGAATCAAGTGATGGTCGTCAATGAGGCACCCCTGAACAGCATCCTGAACAACCCGGAGGCCACAGGACATGTAGCCCTGTGGGGCATCGAGTTGTCGCCTCTAGACATTGTCTACGAGAAGCGCCATGCGATCAAGTCTCAGGTCCTTACGGACTTCCTCGTCCACTGGATGGAACTGCAGCTACCAGACACGCCGGACATGAAACATTCATGGACGATGCACTTCGACGGCTCCAATCGCGAGGCCAGAGCAGGAGCCGGGGTCATACTGACCTCCCCGCAGGGCGACAAGATGAAGTACGTCCTCCGGAAGAAATTTCGAGCTTCCAACAACGAGGCCGAATACGAAGCCCGCATCCATGGCATGAGGATGGCCAAGATCTGCGGCGCAACGCTCCTGGTCATCTATGGAGACTCGAACCTCGTCGTCCAGCAGAGGATGAACGAGTGCGACGCACACGCCGCCAACATGATCGCGTACCGCACACTCTACAACGCACTTGAAGGAGACTTTGATGGCTGCAAGCTTCGGCACATTGGGAGAGAAAGCAACGAAGAAGCCGATAGACTCGCCAACATCGGCTCCACCTGTGCACAGGTGCCACCAGGTGTGTTCCTTGAACAGATCTGCGTGCTATCCATCAAACGGAAATTCCTTAAGGGATCGCCCGAAGAAGCAGAACACTCGGGGGTTGCGCTACCCGACGGTCAGGAAGGACCCGAAAAACTCGACACAGAGGTCGCAGTGGTCAACCTGATGCAGGTCATGGCAGTCGAAGAAACTTGGACACGGCCATACCTAAGGTACCTGATAGACGGGGAACTGCCTGATAGCCCGACAGATTCCCGGCACGTATCTCGCTGGTCCAAGTCCTTCACCATCATCAATTGCGAGTTGTACTAGCTCAGCATTTCGGTTGTACTCCAAAGGTGTGTCACCATTGGCGTCGGCAAAACCATCCTCCAAGACATCCACGAGGGCATATGCGGCCATCATGCGGGCAGTCGCGCCCTTGTTGCCAAAGCTCTACGAGCTGGATTCTACTGGCCAATGGCCATGAACGACGCCAAGGACATCGTTCGAAGATGCAACAGGTGCCAAAGGTTCGCAGATAAACCGCACGCACCCGGATCAGAGCTCAGGCCCATACCTTTGGCCTGGCCCTTCGCCCAATGGGGCCTCGACATGATCGGCAAACTGCCAAGGTCCTCGAAAGGAGGTCACGTCTACCTCCTGGTCGCAGTCGAAAAATTCACCAAGTGGATTGAGGACATGCCCGTCACTAACCAAAAAGGCAAAACGGCCGTCAAATTCTTCGAATCCATTATCTACAGGTTTGGCGTGCCGCACAGCATCATCACCGACAATGGGTCGAACTTCATCTCCAAAGAATTCCAGGACTTCAGCGAAGACCTCGGAATCAACATCACATACGCCTCCGTGGTGCACCCGCAAACGAACTGGAAGGTCGAAAAGTCCAACGGCCTCGTCGGCGCTGGCATCAAGAAGCGCCTAATGAGCCTACTCGAGCAACTCGCAGGAGCCTGGACACAAGAACTACCCTCGGTCCTGTGGAGCCTGCGCATAACGCCAAATAGCTCAACTGGTTACACGCCTTTCTTTATGGTGCACGGAGCCGAAGCCGTGCTACCAGCAGAGGTACGCCACAAGGCCCCACGGGTCGTCGCTTATAGCGAAGCAGAATCGACGGCCGCACTCGAAGACGCCGTCGACACACTCGATGAGGCGCGTGATATAGCAGCAGCTCGATCAGCGGTGTACCAACAGAGTCTCCGCAACTATCACAGCCGACGGCTACGCCCGAGGTCCTTCGTCGAAGGAGACCTAGTCTTGCGACTCAAGCAAGAGCGACCGAAGAAATTCGAGTCACCATGGGAAGGACCCTACATTGTCACTGAAGTCATCCCAGGTGGCGCCTATCGCCTCAAGCACGTGGAGCCTGGAGTCGCATACTCCAACTCATGGAACGTCGCACAACTGCGACGCTTCTACCCCTAGCTACCTCCCTCTTTTACTTTCAATAAGGCTATTCATCCAAGGCTACTCAGCCGAACAATGTACCTCCTCCTTACCATTATGAATAAAGCTAAGTGTATCACCCGAAAATTTTCACCTATTTTCTGCATTTTTCTCCATGTCAAAACACACTCGGGGGCTCCCCCCACCTCACGACTTCGTCGACTGCGGATAACGCGTGTACACCTGAGTAGCTGACCACATCAGGCTAACGAAAAGGGCACGTATAAAAGCAAAGCACCACGTGCTAAACAACAATAAACCTTACAGGTCCAGTCGAATATATACAAATTTTACATCTATATTTTTTACAGGTCCTACCTATTCTGAAGAATAACCTGCGCACGCTGCTCAAACAGATCTACAATTTGTTCGGCATGCTGCCTTACAGCCGCATAATGTGGACGCATATCCCACTCACCACCATCCGGCCGAAGAGGCGGCCCATCCGCTACAGCAGATAGATCTACATCGGGACGATGTAACCGCACAAGGGAAAGCGCGGCCTTCACCCCCGCGACAAGCTGATGCCGCACCAGTTCCCCGACATGATGCACACTTCAAAACTTTGCCAGCAGACCCCAGAGGGTCGATGGCGCCTCATCCAGTAGAAACATCATGTGCAGAACCGACGCCAGCGATGCCTTTGCCTGACGTAGCACCCGCGACACCTGGTGAACACGATCCTGCACAGTCGCAAGGACCATGGCACGATCACGGTCCATCCAGAAGAACCCGCCGGCCTCCATGTACTACTGGGTCAGGCAGTTGATTCGAACATCAACACGCTCCTTTTCCTCCTTCGGAGCAAGGTTAGCACCTGCAATACTTACAAAAGTAAGATGCAAGGCCAACAGGCGCATCCGAAACAATGAGCAGCAGCTCGAAAAACTTACATTGCAGCTGTTCGGCCAGACGACACAACTCCCCCATCAAATAATCCTCTCGGTCAGCGCCTCGCTCTGCCTTCGATTTCCAAACATCGGCGTGGCCACGCACTCCAAGCAATTCTTTCTCAAGACTACGGATGTGGTCTCGAAGAAACACAAGATGCGACACACCATCCAAGGATGGCCGCAGCTGTGGTGCAGACGAAGTGTCAACGGGATCATCACCCGAAGGCTCCTAGAGTAAAAGAAGACAAGGATATGAACAAGAAGACGAATGAACACAGAACTCGGAAATTCATTATGTACAGCAAAAAACCACTATGTGGCGCAAGGATTGTTCATAGATATAATTACAAGAGCCAGAAACAAAAGCTATCCTACAACTACAAGACCTAAGAAGTTGCATCCTGAGTAGCCTCAGAGCCGGATTGCCTGCCCTTGGCCTCCCCCTGCTGCCTCAACGCTGCATCACCAAAGAAGTCAATCAACTCGCCCATAACGCTGACAGGGGCAACGAGAGGCGAAGGCTACCTCGGATCCGTCAAGAGCCGCTGGCATCCGGAGGTGACCTGATGAAGATCCAGCTCCGCCTGCACGCCAAGGCCATCGCCACCGACGGATGCACCAATGCCTTCGCTTGCGCAGCGCTTTATCGACAACAAGATCCGCCAAGGCATCGACATCCTCGAGGGCGACGCCCTTGGGGACGAGCTCCTTGTAGAAGCGCCCGAGAGCCTCCTTGGCCTTGTCAAGCGAGCCGACCGCGATACTACACCGGTCTTCGACCGCCGCAATGGCATCATATAGAGCACTTTCGTGCTCCAAAGGACCGCGGTCAAACTCAATGCCTGCAGCATCTAAAGAAACAAAAGAAGCAACGTGAATACAAAGCACAACAAGGAAAGACAAGGAAGCCAAAAAAGGGAAAGACGACACTACTCACCCGAAATAGACTTGGCAGGCCATCAGCTTGTCGGCTACCTCCTTCTCGCGCGAGGCCGTAGCGGTGGAGATCTGCTCCTCGCAGTCTGTAGCCTCCTTCTGCAGGCGCTCCCTGGTCGCGGCTGCGTTGGCTAGCTCCTGCTCGAGGCGCTCCTTCGCACCAACGGTGTCCTCGGCCTTCTTCTTCGCTCGCCCAAGGCTCTTTTTGAGAGCATCAAGCTCGCGGGGGGTGGTATTGTTGTCCTCTGCAAACAGCAGAACACTTAACAGATCAAAGAAAAGGAAAATAGAACAAGACACAAAATATCAACTCGTGAACGTACCCTGAAGCTGTTTGAAGCTGGCCTCCAACGCCAGGTGCTGCTGCACCAGCTGGTTGGCGCCTTGCACAAAAGGCTGCAAAAGGCACTACTCGTCAAATGAAAGGCTCGGGGTCTATGCCCAAAGAACGAGCAAAACAAGTTACACATACGAAAAATTCTCGGGGGCTCCCCTCGAGACTCGGAGAAAAAACGATCAGCAGATCATCCTACATATACTCGGGGGCTCCCCCCGAGGCAAGTGCAAACAAAAAAGGAAAAGGCATGATCAGCAGATCACCCGAAAGATGCTCGGGGAATCCCTCGAGGCACGAAGAAACAATGATCAGCAGATCATCCGAAACGGCTCGGGGGCTCCCCCTGTGGCAGAAAACAAAATCACTTACATGGTTAGACGGCGACTCCGAAGGTTCGCATGCAGTCTTCTGAGGGACAACCACTCGAGCCTCCTGCGGAGAATACCTCGGAGCAGCGCCCACAGAGGTGGCCACCGTCTGAGGAGGAGGAGGAGGAGCAACCTTCGACTCGCCCACCATCTCTCGAGAACCATCGCTGGAGAAGCCGTCGAAAGAGTGGCTGCAAAAGAAAATATCACACAAGAACAATCAAGCGAAATCAAAAGAAAGCAAAAAGCAACTAGACAAACTTATGAGTCGAGATCGCTCAAGTCGAAGACAGGCGGGGTCCTCTTGCCCTTCTTCTCTTCCTTCTTCTCTTCTTTCTTCTCTTCCTTCTTCCGCTTCGCCGGCGGCTGCGATGCTACAACCCGCACGGGAACGGCTGGAATAGGAGAGGAAGAGCCCCCATGACCCCCACTGTGGCGCTCAAGGCACAACGGGTTCCTAGGTGTCGGTGGAGTCGAAGCATCCGACAATTCCCTCGAACTCCGCGTGCGCTTCCTAGTCTGCTCCTCGCTAGACTCAACAGTCTCCTCAGCCGGCGACCGCGCCGAAGGAAGCTCAGACATGGAGTCCACCACCTCATTGTCCGGTGCATCCGGAAACAGTTCGGGGAGTGGCAGTGACATGCCCGGCACCTTGAACTCCTGCGCAAAAAGAAGCAAATTTTTAAGCACACAAGCAAATACAAGGAAAAGCAGTCGAAATAAGCGCTACGCGCACGTCCCAGATCTACACCTGCGGAACCGGGCGAGAAGCAGTGAACGGATAACTTCCCCGGAATATCCTCTCCATCCTTGTAATTCAGCAGCAAAAGAAGAATCCCGTCGAGATCCCCCTTGGAAAACTCCTCAGCTGAAACCCTAGTCGGATCGCGACGACTAGAATAAAGGAACATCGGATGCGCCCTAGCCTGGAGCGGCTGCACCCGAATTTTAAGGAAGGTGCGGATGATATCCACACCGTTCACCTCTTTATCTAGAATCAACTAGAGATCCTCCATCCGATGATAGAGTCCCTCTATCTCCGCCACCTCGCCATCCAAGATCTGGTTCTTCCAGGACCTCTTCGGCTCGATTTTCTGCGAGGGGTCGAAAGGAGCAAGACCAAAATCCTATCCAGCCACCGTGGAGTCGCGGATGTAAAACCATCACCTCCGCCAGTACTGGACAGATTCGGACATAGAAAAGGAAAAGAAAAGAAGATTGGATTTGAGGGAAATGATGCAGCCCCCAATGGAATAAACACCATCGGAGCCAGATTGCCTCTTCACGGAATAGAGTTTCCGAAAGAGGCCAAAGTGCGGCTCGATACCGAGCCAGCACTCACAGAAAGTGATGAAATAGGCGACATGAAGAAGAGAGTTGGGCGAAAGATGATGAAGCTGGATACCATAAAGGAAAAGCAATCCACGAAGAAAATCGTGGACTGGGAAGGAAAGTCCCCGAAGGACAAAGGCGACGAACATAACCCGAAACCCAGCGGGAGGACGGGGAATTACCTCGTCGCCGGGAAGTTTGACGGCCTCCCTATCTTGCGGGATCAGGCCTCTCTAACGGAGCTTGTGGAGGTCACCCTCACGCGTCTCCGATCGCCGCCAGCCACCGTCGGTGACGCGGGTGACGGCGGAACCCCTTTTGCCGCTGGCGGCCGCACTGGTGCCAACTGCAGTGGAGGACTTCTTGGGCTTCCCCATCGCAATGCGGAGACAACAACGACGAGCACGCAGAATCAACAATGGAAAAGTACGAGGAAATTCCAGAGCGCAGAGAGAAAGCTCAAAGAAGATGGGAGCAGTGAAACGAGAACGGCTGCGGTGAAAAACAAACTCACTTTTCCCCAATGATTATAAGGACGAAGACGATGCACGACGACCGTCCATCAGGAATACCTAAAGGCAACATTTAGATCTGACCGTCCACGTGTCAGCACAGCAGCGAACCGTTGCTCACACGCTGTCCACTACACACAGAAATCGAGGCGACGCCATAATTATCTCCACGCCGCGCGTGACCAGTCAAGTCAAAGTCAGAAGGTGGGACCCATGTTCGTCCTGTTACATCATCTCTAGCGCCGCAGACGCTTGAGTTCACCGATCTTTAGCACTGACGTCATCAAAGCTATACTAGCAATGGTTACAATTCTTCGGCTACACATCTAAAAGTACTCACTCGAATCTACGATTTGACTAATTACTCGGGGGCTACTCCTATCAGGAGAGCTGGCAGCACACCCGAACAACAACTAAAGCATTACACTTCGAGTCCTACTTCGAGTCTACAACTCCACTACAGACTCGGGGGCTACTCCCATAGGGAGGATGGATTCAAGCATTCGAAAAATTTGTGTCCTATGGACCTAAAAGTCAAAAACGACCGAATTAAAGTCTTTGCTCGAGTCTACGACTCGAGAAGACACTCGGGGGCTACTCCCATAGGGAGCGCTGGTCGTGCACCCTATGAATTCTTCGACTGTGATCCTTCGGATCAGCACGCAAAAACTTTTCGGCAACTCTGCCCCAATAAAATGCTAAGCGAGTAACATCCTCCTTTGCCACCCAAAACACCTCCGCGGTGATAAAAAATCGGATGATGTGTCTGCGACACAAAGATAACACCTACAAATATCATCTGATGGCCTGGCAATGCACACGACTGCGCTTTGCTAGTGAGAATACGTGCCAGCAGGCGTGATGAAAATCCCGACGGACGCGTTGGGTACATCATTTAAATTTACTGGAATTCCACTCCTATAAGTCCTCCGCGTCCTGAGTCCAATTGCGCCAGCATATGTTCTGGATTCGAGTCGAGGGACTCGAATCTGAAGAAGATCGTGTTGTTTTGTCCTAAGACAGTTAACTAACCCTGATCCGTCGGGAGAGTCAGGCACACGCATCAACAATCCCTACACACTCAAATCATTCTCTAGCAAACAGAGATAGCCGCACCCGAAAGAATGAGGAGTCCTCAACCAAATCTACGATTCGACTGAACACTCGGGGGCTACTGACATGGTTATACCCTACGGGTACACGACCTTAGCATACCTAGTCCAGCCAAGGGAAGGCCCACAAGAACATGCGCCAGCCCATGAAGACTTTCGGGTGGCCAGGGCACATGACGCCTTCGGATCCTTGGAAAGCAAGACTAGAGTAGATAGAAAATTCAAAGGGGTAAACCCTAAAACCTGTAACCGACTCGATCTGTGCCTGGGACCTGCCTATCTCTATATAAAGGCCAGGAGGGCACGATGAGGAGGCTCTCTGACAATCCCTCGCACACCACCGCATACACACCTCCACGCCAGATTGCATCTGCGCACCCATGTACTTTTTGGTTCCGCCGTAATCAAGAGCAGACAAGCAGGAGTAGGGTTTTCCCTCCGGGGGCCTGAACCTGGGAAAACCTCGTGTCCCCGTGTTGCTTGTTTGCTAACCATTCCGTGATCTCCAGCATCCCCATCTTCTCCAAAACCCAAGTCCATAACAATGGGCATTGACGAAACTAAACCTCGTCAACTAGCAAGGGAGAGCATGCAAGATCACAAACAACACAGACATGATAGAATCATAAAGATAGAACCATTAATCAAACTAACATAATAATATCAATATCCATCGGATCCCCGCAAACACAACATGCATGATTACAAAAAGATTAGATCTTGATCATGAACGAAGATCACAAGATCTATACATGAAAGCACAAAGGAGGAGATATAACCATCTAGCTACTACATCGACCCATAGTCCAAGGTGGAACTACTCACAAATCATATCGGAAAGAAGGCCTCCGGGATGATCTCCCCTCCAGTAGGGTGCCGGGAAGAGCTTCAGATACCCCCCCCCCCCAATCTAGGGAAGATGGTGGCGGCGGCTACAGACGGTTTCGTGGAATATTGATCGGGTGCTCAGAGTTTCTGCATCGGGGGCTTCTTATAGGCGAAGGGGGAGACCGAGGAATCCGCCAGGGCGGCCAAACCCTAGCCAGGCACGGGCTAGGGCCCAGCCGCGCCTAGGGGGTCTGGCCCCTCTGGCCGGACCCAAGGGCTCTCCTCTGGACTTCTTGTTCCCCATGGAAAGTTATTAACTTTATCCTTCGTCCCGTCCAATTCTGAGAATATTTCTTTACTAACTTTTCTGAAACCAAAAACTACAGAAAATAGGCATCTGGCACTGTTGCAACTTGTTAATAGGTTAGTACCAGAAAACATGTAAAAAGCACCTCAAAGTGTAGACAAGTAAAGCAAAGTAGATACTAAACAAGAATGGAGCATCAAAAATTATAGATACATTTCCAACATATCAGCATCCCCAAGATTAACTCCTGCTCGTCCTCGAGTAGGTAAGTGATAAAAAGAATAATTTTTAAGGTGACATGCACCCTCACAATAAAGATCCAACCATTTGCAAACATTGAAAGCTAGGATCAGAGAACTCTAAACATGTGCATGAAAGATGGAGTTCTAACAAATAGGACATAGTAATTATGCATGCAACATGGCAAGCTACAAACAAAGATCATGAATAATATGCATTGAAAAACGTTTGTTTGTTTCACATGCAGAAACACATAGCATAGTGGCAATCAGCTTGTCCCTCATAGAGTAGCAATATAGATGCATAGGACACCTTCAAAGTTCACAAGGGTGACTAGAAACAAGTAGCACAAGAACAAGTAATAACACAATATGCATCAATTAATAATCTTTGGAACACTGCACACAGAATGACAACTATGCTCTCTTAATGGTGCCTAAAGGTAGAAGGTGGAGACTCAATAATGATGGAAGAAAGGCCTTTTTGTAAAGGAAGCAGGGATTACAAGTTTCAAAAAGAGCTTCCAAAAATTATGGCACTTATTAGCTTTCAGCCCTCATTGCCCCTATCATAAACATCTTGAAGTGGTTAAGGTTAAAGTGGCAAAGCTGGAGTATATGCTTAACAAAGTATAAGTTGGCAATCTAAAGTCCCTTGACTATGAGGGCTACACCTCATGGATACTCAACTTAGGGACCAGGCAAGTTCTTATCACTGTAAGTATTTGCATATCATTGAGAACCGCCAACGGGGTACCCCTTGCACATGGTACAGGAGCTTTCCCATAACCAAAATGACAAGGCAAGCAGACAATGAGCATCTCAACAATTATGTACCATGGGAATATGGTGTTTTTTTCTCTCTTTCCTCTTTTCTCAATGTGTCTCTTTTTTTATAAGAAGAATGCTTCATACATGTCACTATGGTGATGTTGCAAGTTTCCACCATGATTAGGCATCGCTTAGGCTAGCGGCCCAGGCGTTTCTCTAACACAGAATACAAACTCCATGGACTTACAAGTTCCCACTTCATTTCACACCGGTAACATCCATAGACAAAAGAGCATGAGTACAAAAAGTACAAATGCAATGTTGAAAACGTTCCCGTGACAGCACGGTTCTGCTAATCCCAACTTATAAGCGCAAGCATATACAACAAAGTTGCCTCAATGGTTCAAGTTTATTAGGGGCAAAGAATAAAATGTGCCATCAAGTTCGTGAGGGCTTTAATCACTAAGTTTTCACATAACAAAATAGTTTTTAATTGGAAGATAGTTGAAAACAATAATATACTTGGAATGGTGTAACACACCATGCATAGGAGTTTATAGTGGACACTTTGGAATAACTTGGTTTCTTGGGAGTTGGAAGCATGAGTTGAACTTACTCGACTGGGAGCAACCAACTAAGAGAGCAATAATGGCCATAATTATGTAATGCAACAAAGCAAACTAATCAAAGCAAAGAGTGGTACTACAAGTCAAGGAATAAATGATCATAGAGGATAATGGTGACTTGTCATAGTCATAACATGGTGTGAGCATGTGCCAAGTCGACCCAAGCAAAACATCAAAGGGGAATACCACAATACTATGCGTTTGCATGCTAAAACAACGCATAATTTCTTCAAGGCACACTAAGAAATCCCAATTGTTTGGAACAAGACATGATACAGCAATAATCACTAAGCATAATGCTAAAACAACACCTATCATGTCATGCTAAAGTCTAAGTCACAGTCAATGCAAGCTCCTCTTGCACTTCAAGCAAGAACTTACTACTCCTTTCCAAACACCAAGAACTTATTTGCAAAACAACACAGCGAGAACGGGGGTCCAAACTTCTTTATTCAAGCAAACTAAACAAACTAAGCAAACCAAACGAAAACTAAGACGCTCCAAGAACAACACAACTGTGCATGAAACAATAAAAGTGAAGTGTGTAGACAGACCTGAGCTTTTTATTGATGAAGAAGGGGATGCCTTGGGCATCCCCAAGCTTTGACGCTTGTACCTCTTAGATATTTCTTGGGGTGACACCATGGTGGCATCCCCAAGCTTGAGATTTTTTCCATTCTTCATCTCAAAAAGTGTTAACTAACGAAAGTTAGCTAAAATATTGGGAGATTTATTCGTAAATTGTGAGCTCAATCCAAGTTACAGAGACTCCTCACGATTTTTTTTGGTGGAGGACAGAGATCTGTTTCGGGACAGCAACTCCCCAAATCTTACTTCCCTCTCATTAGAGGTCATTCTTGGCACAAAAGGCAAACAAAAAGGATAAGTAGAGGTTATTACTAAAGTAATAACTTCCAAGACTCAAGGAAACTCTTGGGTTATCTCCCAACAAGTACTTTTCTTTAACACCTTTAAGTTAGGCACAAGAAGCAAGAAGAATCAAGTATTTTCAAATGAAGAAGCATTAACATCAAATCTTGATTTCAAAGGAGGAGAAAAAAGAAACTTCTATCTCCTCATAGGGAAGTGTTCAATACCTTTCTTGAATGGAAATTGATATTTGATGGTGTCTTCTTTCATATCAATGATGGCACCAACTGTTCTAAGAAAAGGTCTTCCCAAAATAATAGGACAAGAAGCATTGTATTCAACATCCAAAATATAGAAATCCATAGGGACATAAGCATTATTAACCATAATGAGAACATCATTAATACTCCCCATGAGTTTCTTTTTAGCATTATCATTGAGTGGGACATTCAAATAACAATCTTCTAATGGTGGTAAATCAAGCATTTCATAAATCTTCCTAGGCATAATAGAGATACTAGAACCAAGATCACATGAAGCTTTGAGATAAAAGTCATTCACTTGCATATTAATAATGGGTTCCCAACTATCTTCTACTTTCCTAGGAATAGAAGCTTTGTGTTTTAGCTTCTCTTCCTTGATCTTAACAAGAGCATCTGTAATGTGTTTGGTAAAGGCAACATGCATATCACTAGCATCCGGACTTCTAGCAAGCTTGTGTAGGAACATAATCACTTCAGAAATATTGCAACCATCAATATCAAATCAAACTTAGCATCACTAGTAGTAGGATCAATAGGCTTAGGCATAGTAGGAGGAGGAATAGGGGCTACTTGTGGTTTAGTGGTGATAGTGCACACACTATTGTTTCTATCAATTTCAGCTTCCCTTTCTCACCTAGCATGAAGTTGAGCTAACAGCCTAACATTTTCATCAAAAGTAACTTGTATGGAATGAGCAGTAGCAAAGGTGTTTTCCATAGTTTCAGGTTTAGCAGCCATTTTATTAACCAAGGAAGTTTGAGCTTCAGACAAAGAGGATATATTTTTCTCAGCACTTAAAAGCTTTTCCTCTATAGTCTTATTGAAAGTGGTTTGTTTACTAATATTGTCCTTGAGCATGACTTCAAGTTCAGAGGGGGAACTTCTAGCATTATTGTAAGAGCTTCCATAGGAATTGCCATTATTAGGAGGATAAGGCCTATAATTGTTGTTGCTACCAAAATTATTCCTATAGGCATTGTTGTTGAAATTGTTCTTTCTAATGAAGTTCACATCAAATTGCTCTTCTTGAGCAACCAAAGAGGCTAAGGGAACACTATTAGGATCTAGAGGAGCTTTCCCATTAACAAGCATAGCCATAATAACATCAATCTTTTCACTCAAAGAGGAAGTTTCGTCAACAGAATTTACCTTCTTACCATGTGGAGCTCTCTCAACATGCAATTCAGAGTAGTTAACCATCATATTCTCAAGGATCCTTGTTGCAGCACCCAAGGTGAGTCCCATAAAAGTACCTCCAGCAGCAAAATCCAACAGTTTTCTTGAGGAGAAGTTCAAACCTGCATAAAAAGTTTGGATAATCATCCAAGCAGTGAGTCCATGAGTAGGGAAATTTTTAACCAAAGATTTCATTCTTTCCCAAGAAGGAGCAACATGTTCACTATCAAGTTGTTTAAATTTCATAATATCACTTCTCATAGCAATAATCTTAGCAGGAGGGTAGTATTTTCAATAAAAGCATCTTTACACTTAGTCCAAGAATCAATACTATTTTTAGGCAAAGATAGCAACCATTCTTTAGCTTTTCCCCTCAATGAGAAAGGAAAAGGGCTGAGCTTAATAATATCTACATCTACATCCTTATACTTTTGCATCTCACAAAGTTCAACAAAGCTATTAAGATGGGCAGCAGGATCATCAGACCCAGCACCAGAAAATTACTCTCTCATCACAAGATTCAACAAAGCAGGCTTAATTTCATAAAAAGTAGCATCAGGAGCAGGTGGAGCAATAGGTGTGCTTAGGAAATCATTGTTGTTGGTGCTAGCGAAGTCACACAACTTGGTGTTCTCAGCAGAGTTCATTTTGGCAAAGGTGGGCAAGCCAAATACAACAGCAGCTAGAGCAGGAACTTTTTTTGGGGTTTTTTGGAAAGAGGCAAACAAAACCAAGCAAAAGAAACAAAGCAAACTAAAAACAAAGTAAAGAGAAAGGAAGTGAAGGACTCCCCTAGTGAATACTCCTTAGCCTCCCCGGCAACGGCGCCAGAAATTACTTGATGCTACACTCAACATGGAGGAAGAGTGCTTCGTTGGAAACCCCAAGAGCAAGGTATGAAGAGTACAGCAGGAAGATTTCCCTCAGTAGAAACCGAGGTTATTGAACCAGAAGGATGAAGGAAACGTCACACAGGTGTTGGAAGCAACGTGGAGACCTGCACAACACAAACTCAAGACTCTGTCCCAATGAATCAGTGAGGTTGCCAAGCTCACCGGTTTGTTGTAACAATGGATTAAACATATGGTGTGGAAGGTAATGGTTTGCAGCAAGTAAACAAGTAACAGTAGAAGATGTATCAATGGTAAAGATTGGACCGGGGTCCATAGTTCACTAGAGGTGCTCTCCTTAGATAAACAACATGACATGAAGGGTAAACAAATTACAGCAGGGCAATTTAAAGGAACTGATCAAGGCATAACAATGCAATTACTAGCCAGAAAGATCCTATGAGGTTGATTGGGAAATACAACAATATACATAGACTGTAATCCAACTGCATCTATGACTAGAAGTCCACCTTCAGGTTATCATCTGAACCCCCTCTAGTATTAAGTTGCAAGCAACAGACAACTGTTTTAAGCAAAGTGTGTAAGGTAAACAGTCCACATGTTCCAGGAACAAGAGACCATTATTTTCTCCCTAGTAGCAACAGCACATCTACAACCGAAGAGATTATTGTCACTTCCCTTGGAAACTAGAGGCATGAACCCACTATCGAGCATAAATACTCCCTCTTGGAGTCAAATAACCACTAGCAACAGAGAGCATACAAGATCACAAACAACACAGACATGATAGAATCATAAATATAGAACCATTAATCAAACTAACATAATAATCTCAATGTCCATCGGATCCCCATAAACACAACATGCATGATTACAAATAGATTAGATCTTGATCATGAACGGAGCTCACAAGATCTATACATGAAAGCACAAAGGAGGAGATACAACCATCTAGCTACTACATGGACCCATAGTCCAAGGTGGAACTACTCAAAAATCATACCGGAGAGAAGGCCTTCGGGATGATCTCCCCTCCGGCAGGGTGCCAGGAAGAGCTTCAGATCCCCCCGATCTAGGGACGATGGTGGCGGCGGCTACAAACGGTTTCGTGGAATATTGATCGGGTGCTGAGAGTTTCTGCATCGGGGGATTCTTATAGGCGAAGGGGGAGACCGAGGCGGCCTGTGGCGGCCAAACCCAGCCAAGGCGGCTAGGCCCACCACCACTGGGGGTCCGCCCTCGGGCCTCCTCCGACTTCTTGTTCCCCAGTAGTTATTGACTTTTTCCTTCGTCCCGTCCAATTCCGAGAATATTTCTTTACTAACTTTTCTGAAACCAAAAACAACAGAAAACAAGCATCTGGCACTATTGCAACTTGTTAATAGGTTAGTACCAGAAAACATGTAAAAATCACCTCAAAGTGTAGACAAGTAAAGCAAAGTAGATACTAAACAAGCATGGAGCATCAAAAATTATTGATACGTTTCCAACTTATCAGTAGTATGGAGCATGATAGTTGAACGGTTACACCTAAAGTCTCTAGCAATTTTGGTACCTCATTAATAGAGGATGAGGAGTTGCATGCCATAATAGATGGTCAACTCCTTTCTAACTTAGTTGGTGAAGTGTCGGAGGTGGACTTTGATGAGGCTAATCTTGATTTATGTACAAACTAAAAGCATCTCACCGGAAATCAAAGGTGCCACCTCGAAGAAGAGTAAGGTGTCTCGTAAGATATAGCATGTGTCAAAATCTGCAACTGTTTCTCAATGAATGGCATGTTTTTGAATATCAGAGGTTTTGGTGACTTGACAAAACATTTATACATTTCTTATTGCATTCTAGATCATAAATTGGATTTTTTGGTAATTTCCAAAATAGGCAGATGAGATTTATCGATGAGTCTATTGGACCGTCTTTTCTGCAGAATAGACTTTACTTAGATTTCTTAGCCTCCTTGTGGTAGGTCGGGTAAGAACAGATACTATGGATATATTGGCAAGTTTGAGTGGAGAATATGACAATAAACTACATATATGTAACAAAGCAAGTCATTTCTCATGGACTCTTGTCACTGTAGATGGTGCCGCCTAGGATGAGCTCAAAGCTAAATTTCTTCGTGAGTTGGTCAATCCGGAAAAAAATCCGTATCCTATTCTAAATTTTCAGAGACTTCAATTTGCTAAGATTCCCCCGCGAGATCTCAAGGACATTACGACTACATTCACCTTTCTTATTCAACGTTGTAATAAAAAACCTTGATTTATGAGAGGTATCCATGGTTGGAAGAAAAATCACTTGGGAGAATAATCTATCTAAGCCTACTTACGAAAAACTAGATTGCGTGTTTATGGATACCGATTAGAAATCAAAATTCCCATTGGTAACCGTGCATGCACTAGAACATATCGAGGACCTGTATGATCACATCCTATTCTCTTATCCGTTGGTTCGCCTAGGTTTTAGAACAAGCGCGAATATTCTGCATCGTGACGGCTTCCACGAGATGGTTAAGAATGTTTGCGAGAAACCAGTGCATGACTCTACTCCTATACAAATATGTAACACTAAAATGAGTTCTACACGTAAATTCCTTGTAAGATGGGCTAGGCATACAGATGTGATACTCAAGAAGGAAAATCTTAGACTTTCATCCATTACTAATGAATTAGAGGTTTCCACGGAAGTTAGGCCCCTATCTACACAAGAAACTCAAATGTCAAGATAACACAACTTCTACATGAAGAGGAGCTTGAACGGTTCCAACAATCTAAGGCTAAATTTATCATGAAATGTTATTCGAATACAAGATACTTTGGTGGTGTGACAAATGGCAAACACCAAAAGAAACTTATTCATTCTCATGTACATGATGAGGGCATGATCAAAGGTCATGAGAAACTCAAGTATTACATAACCATCTATCACTAGTGGAAATGCGGCCTTTGGTTGAGGTCGGAAATGGGCTTTAACACCGGTTCTCCTACAAATCGGTGTTAAAGGGGGCGCCCGTACCAGCGTGGTCCAGAAAGCAAAAAGGAGCACCCCCTTTAACAATGGTTCGAGCCACGAACCAGTGTTAAAGGCCTACCACTGGCTCACAGAGCTTCTTTAACACGGTTCGTGGCTTGAACCGGTGTTAAATGGGGTGCGCCTATATAACACATCGCAGCCCACACCCCTCTCTCTCATTTTTCACTCTCTGATTTTGGAGCATAGCAAGAGGGTGAGAGGTGTGCTAGTTTGTGTTTTTTTCCTATGCACAAGAGGTGTTCAGTGAAATGCCCGAGAGCTCGAAATAAGTTTTCTCGTTGCTCTTTCCTTCTTGGTCGAGGTCGGCAACTTTATCCTTTCATGTGTCATTGATGTACTATATAAGTGGTCATCTACCTATTAATTTTTGATATACTATATAATGCAGATGAACCAGCAACGGATGTACGGTGACCGACGCACTTCCGAGTACATTACGTGCCTCCAAAATTGCATCGTTGTGGCAAATGCAAACCGTGGTCACAATGGTTTTATGTGTTGTCCATATGTTCACTGTCAGAACAAGAAAGACTACTCAAATACCAGAACCATTCATGCCCACCTGCTTCGATCCGGTTTCATGCCCAGCTATAATTGTTGGACCAAGCACGGAGAAAAAGGGGTTGTGATGGAAGACAACGAAGAAGAAGAGGATGATGACAACTATCATAATATGTATCCTGAATATGATATCGCAACGGGGGTAGATAATGAAGATCAAGAGGCAGCAGATGGGCCCGCTGATGACGATCTTGGTCGGGCCATTACTGATGCAAAGGAAGAATGTGAAACTGAAAAGGAGAAGGAGAAGCTGGAGCAGATGTTAAAGGATCACAAAATATTGTTGTACCCAACTTGCGAAGATGGCCACAAAAATCTAGGTACCACACTGGATTTGCTGCAATGGAAGGCAGAGAACGGTATGACTGACAGCGCATTTTCAAAGTTGTTGGTAAAAATGAAGAATCTGCTTCCAAGAAATAATGAATTGCCCGACAGTACATACCAAGCCAAGAAGGTTGTCTGCCCTCTAGGATTAGACGTGCAGAAGATACATGCATGCATTAATGACTGCATCCTCTACCACGGTGAGAAGTACGAGAATTTGGATGCATGCCCG
Source organism: Avena longiglumis (assembly GCA_030063025.1). Taxonomy (NCBI): domain Eukaryota; kingdom Viridiplantae; phylum Streptophyta; class Magnoliopsida; order Poales; family Poaceae; genus Avena; species Avena longiglumis. Next base: position 152,544,397 of record CP125977.1, on the reverse strand, counting down.
GTATGCACTGCACTGCGGTATAAGATCAGACGAGACGATCCTGGCGATGTTGAGGGCGAGGCCCCTAGGAAGAAGGTTTCTGCCAAGGTTATGTGGTATGCTCCTATAATACCATGGTTAAAACGTCTCTTCAGAAGAGCATGCCAAGTTGTTGCGATGGCACATGGAAGACCGTAAGAAAGACGCGATGTTGAGACACCCCGTTGATGGGTCACAATGGAGAAAAGTCCAGCGAGAGTACACGGACTTCACACGTGACGCAAGGAACTTAAGGTTTGGTCTAAGTACAGATGGCATGAATCCTTTTGGTGAGCAGAGCTGTAGTCACAACACCTTTCCTATGACTCTATGTATCTATAACCTTCCTCCTTGGTTGTGCATGAAGAGGAAGTTCATTATGATGCCAGTGCTCATCCAAGGCCCGAGGCAACCCGGCAACGACATTGATGTGTATCTAAGGCCATTAGTTCAAAAACTTTTATAGCTGTGGGCCAAACCAGGTGTACGTATGTGGGATGAGCACAAAGGGGAGACATTTGACCTACGAGAGTTGATTTTTGTAACCTTCAATGATTGGCCTGCTCTTAGTAACATTTCAGGGCAGACAAACAAGAGATTCAAATCATGCACGCACTGTTTAGATGAGACTGAAAGTGTATATTTGGATAAATGTAAGAAGGTGTGTACCTAGGGTATCGTCGATTTCTTCCGAACCTGCATCCCATAAGAAAGAAAGGCAAGCATTTCAAACGTATGGCAGAACCCCGGAGGAAGCCTGTCCTCCGTACCGATGAGGAGGTATTTGGTATGGTCAAGGACCTAGAAAGTAATCTTTGGAAAAGGTCCTAGCAGTCTATCTGTTCCGAATGACGATGTCGGACACGCGCCCATGTGGAAGAAGCAATCTATATTTTGGGACCTACCCTATTGGAAAGTCCTAGAGGTCCGCTCTTCAATCGACATGATGCATGTGACGAAGAATGTTTGCGTGAACCTTCTAGGCTTCCTAGGAGTGTATGGGAAGACAAAAGATACATCGGAAGCACGGCAGGACCAGCAACGTATGAAAAACCCTGAAGAGCCTATGCATCCTGAGAACGAGAAGGGTAAATGATGCCACTTAACTCCTTCCAGCTACGCTCTTACCAAAGCAGAGAAGGAAATCATTTTTGAATGCCTGAGGCGTATCAAGGTCCCGTCTGGCTTCTCGTCGAATATAAAGGGAATACTAAATATGGCAGAGAAAAATTCCAAAACCTGAAGTCTCATGACTGCCACGTGATTATGACGCAATTGCTTCCGATTGCATTGAGGGGGCTTCTACCTGAAAATGTTCGAGTACCCATTGTGAAGCTATGTGCATTCCTCAATGCAATATCTCAGAAGGTAATCGATCTAGAAAGCCTACCAGGGTTACAGACAGATGTGTCCCAATGTCTTGTCAGCTTTGAGTTGGTGTTCCCACCATCCTTCTTCAATATTATGACGCATCTCCTAGTTCACCTAGTAGAAGAGATTGCCATTCTCGGTCCTGTCTTTCTACACAATATGTTCCCCTTTGAGAGGTACATGGGAGTCTTAAAGAAATATGTTCATAATCGTGCTAGGCCAGAAGGAAGCATCTCCAAGGGCTATGTAACAGAGGAGGTCATTGAGTTCTGTGTTGATTTTATTTCTGACCTTAAGGCGATTGGTGTTCCAGAATCATGAAATGAGGGGAGAATGCGTGGAAAAGGCACCCTAGGATGTAAAGCAATGATATGTAGAGACGGGCATTCTCTCAATCAAGCACACTACACGGTTTTACAAAGATCTATCTTGGTTGCCCCGTATATCAATGAACACAAGAATTTTATATGCCTCAAACACCCGGGGCAGTCTGATGAATGGATTATAAGTGAACACATGGCGAGTTTTGGCGGTTGGCTGCAAAGACTTCTCACAAATAACACCACTGTTGGAGATCATCTGTACTTGTTGGCCAGGACACCATTTTCGACTGTATGTACTTTCCAAGGGTACGAGATAAATGGGAATACATTTTACACGATAGGCCAAGATAAAAAGAGCACCAACCAAAACAGTGGTGTCCGCTTCGATGCAGCAGAAGACAGTGGACAAAATACCATGTATTATGGGTTCATAGAGGAGATATGGGAACTTGACTATGGACCTAATTTTAAGGTCCCCTTGTTTCGGTGCAAATGGGTCAAGCTAACAGGAGGAGGGGTTGAGGTAGACAAGAAGTACGGAATGACAATAGTGGATCTCAACAATCCTATGAAGGTAGACAAGAACTTAGACGAACCATTCGTCTTAGCCAATGATGTGTCTCAGGTTTTCCATGTGAAGGACATGTCTACCAAACCGAAAAAAGAAAAAATAAGCAAACATATACATCACACGATGAGCCAAAGCGTCACATAGTTCTTTCAGGGAAAAGAAACATCATGGGAGTGGAGGACAAGACAGACATGTCAGAAGATTATAATAAGTTTGATGAAATTCCGCCCTTCAGAGTGAAGACTAATCCAACCATCCTGTTAAATGGTGCTGATATTCCATGGTTACGGCCGACGCAATCATAAGGTTGACTATGATCCAAAGAAATGCTTTGGAATTCGATGTTGGTAAATTTCACCCTACCGCCAGAGGAGGATGAAAATAAACCGGTTATAAAGGAAAAGGTCAAACAGTGGACTCAAAAGAAGATGGATGACGCTTTCCGCAACTGGAAGACAAAATTGAACAAAAGTTTCAAAGCTCGTGAGACTCCAGATTTTAAAGACACATATTATGCGAAGATAAGACCTCATTGGCCCGAATTTGTGGTGTACAAGGAAGGTGCTATAGCTACAAAGAGGTCAGAAACCAATACGCTAAATGCCCAGAAGGAGGAATATCACCAGAGGACGGGGTCAGGTGGCTACATATCTCAGAGGCCTAAGTGGGAGGAAGCTGAGAAGGCCCTGCGCGATAGAGGGATCACACCCCAGACACATGGGTGGGACCTACGTGCAAAGACTTGGTTCTACGGAATCGGGGAAAGGTTGGACCCAGAAACGGGATTGTGTATCTTCCCAACCCTCCTTGCCAAACTCGTCACTGAACTCATCACGGCATACGAGGAAACATCCGCCAGGACCTTCCATCCCGACAGAGAGAATGACCAGCTGACACACTCCATCGGTAAAAAAGAACACCCTCGACTTGCACAAGGCACGGGGGGTATGACATGGAAGGATTGGTTTTCCAAGTGGGGCGACTCTTACAGATGGCGCGACAGAAAAGAAAAAGAGCGTACAAACCAGATGACACAGATAGAACATGCACTTGTGGTGTTGTAGGCGCAAGTGAATGCACAAAAGAGCCAGCAAGCTACCAGCCCATCTCAGCGGCACGAAGAGCCTGCATTGGAAGCTGCCGGCGGCCCAGAATCTGCGAGGAAAAGCAGCGTGGCTTCCATGGAGAACGTGCAGCCCATGCTTGAAATGGCGGGTCCTCGATACCCCGTGGATGAGATCACGGAGAGCTAACACGCTGAGCTGCATGTGAGATTAATGGGCTTATCCATTAAGGTGGCGGTCGGCTATGCCTTACCTCCTATAGCTGGTGGAACTTACCACTACCGACCGATTCCAGATGGCTATGCTATTGTCGGGGTGGATGAGGTTGTGAAGGAATATGAGGAAGAACAGCTTGACCATGCTACAGGTGAAGGGTAAACTCAACCCAAATTTGCAGTGAAAACAACCATTCTTTGGAAGAAGGAACACATCATGCTTCCAAATTGGAGGCCACTAGCACTTCGCCGCCTCCGCAGCTGCCGAGCGAGCCTCAGCCATCTCCAAGTCATCAGAATACTCCCCTGTCGTCTCCGGCGCTTCAGCCATCTCTTGTGCGGTAGCCATCTCCTACGCGTCAGCCATCTTCGGCGCGCCAGCCATTGAAGGGTTTCGCGGCATAGTAAATCAAAAAAAATCTACGGATGCGAACAGGAAAGCCAAGATCTAATCTAGGAGATGCAAACAACGAGGGGGGATAGATGAGATCTTCATACCCTTGAAGATTCGCACAGGGGAACGTTCAACAGAACGTGGTTGATGTAGTCGTACTAGCTTCTCCTCCTCGAGATCCGATCTGATCCAACACCGCAAGTGGCGATGCCTCCGAGAGATGCACACGTACGGCACCTCGACGTCTCCTCCTTCCTCAGTCCAGCAAGTGGGGTGGAGAGATAGATTGGATCTACAACACGACGGCGTGGTGCAAAGGTGGAGAGTTTCTGCGGCAGGGCTTCGCCTACGCGCAGTTGGGAGAGAGAGAGAGAGGAGGGCAGCAGGTAGGCGGCTAGGGTTGAGAAGGTGTGTAGGGAGGGTGTGCCCCTGCCCTCTTTATATAGAGGTCTGGCCGGATGCCCTTGCCCCTCCTCCAAACCCTAGGGCCGGCAGCCACATGGGGAGGAGTGGGGGCAAGTTCCCCCCCCCCCACTTCTAGAAGCTCTCCCTAGGGTTTCCCCTAGGGCTTGGCCGGCTGGGCCTATGGGGCCTTGTGCCCCTGGACCAATGCGGCCAGGGCACTCCCTCTTAGGCCCATGCCCCATCCCGACAAGTGGGGCCACGTTGGTCCCACTCCGGAAGGTTCTAGAAGCTTCCGGTACAATACCGAACAATCTGAAACAATTCCGAAATCCAAAAACTGCTTTCCCTTATATGAATCTTATTCTCCGGACCATTCCGGAACCTCTCGTGACGTCCTGGATCTCATCCGAGACTCCAAAAAAAACTCATAAACCAATTATCCATTCTATCCTAGCGTCGAGACACATTAAGTGTGTGACCCTACGGGTTCGAGAATATGCAGACATGATCATCTATCAATAATCAACAGCGGGGTATGGAAACCCATATTGACTCAAACACATTCATCGATGATCATATCGGATGAACCACGATGCCAGGATTCAATTAATCCCATATATATATTCCCTTCGTCATGCAATATTTTACTTGCCCGAGATTCGATCGTCGGTATCGGCATACCTAGTTCAATCTCGTTCACAGCAAGTACTTTACTCGTTCCGTAATCCGATATCACTTTGTGATTAAATCCTTGACCACGTTCTTGCAAGCGGTTTTGATATCGATTACCGAGTGGGCCCGAAGTATATCTCTCCAACTTGGGAGGGACAAATCCCATCTCGATACATACAACCCAACAAGTACTTTCCGATCACCTGAGAGACACCTTTATGATCACCCTCTCATAGGATGACGTTTGATGACCTCAAAGCTTTCTTCCGATACCATGGAGTTGCATTATCTCATGGTCTAAGGAATACAATATTTGACATAAGAAAAAGCTTCGCAAAGATGAAAACGATGACACGATCTAATTGCTTGGCTTGATTTGGGTCTGTCCATCATATCATTCTCCCAATGACATGATCTCATTATTAATCGACAACTCATGTCTATGGTTAGGAAACCTTAACCATCATTAATCAATGAGCTAGTCCATAGAGGCGTACTAGGGACACGGTGTTGTTCATAAACCACACAAGTATCAAAGTTTCCGCTTAATACAATTCTATCATGGAATATAAACTTTATCATGAACAAGAATTATAATAATAACATCTTTATTATTGCCTCTAAGGCATAATTCCAACAGTCTACCACTTGCACTAGGGTCAATAATCTAGTTTACATTTGGCAACAATCTAACACCCATGGAACTAAGGTGCTGATCATGTTTTGCTCGTGGAAGAGGTTTGGTCAACGGATCTGCGACATTCAGATCCGTATGTACTTTGCTAATCTTCAGAGATCCATCTGTTATATAATCTCGAATTATATGAAACTTGCGGTTGATATGCTTGGTCTTTGGATGATATCTTGGTTCCTTAGCCAGTGCTATGGCGCCAGTGTTGTCACACAATATCTCCAGTGGGTCCAAGGCACTTGGAACCACACCAAGCTCAGTGATGAAGTTCCTGATCCAAACTCCTTCACTTGATGCTTCTGCAGCAGCCATGTATTCCGCGTCTACTGTAGATCCCGCGATCACGCTTTGCTTGCAGCTTCTCCAGCTCACAGCTCCTCCATTCAAAATATAAACATATCCTGTCTAAGATTTAGAATCATCCTTGTCTGTGTCGAAACTAGCATCGACGTAACCTTTTACGACGAGCTATTCATCACCTCCATAGACTAAGAACATTTCTTTAGTTCTATTTAAATACTTTAGGATGTTCTTCACGGCTGTCCAGTGTTCCACTCGTGGATCACTTTGGTATCTGCTCGTCAAACTAAGAGCATTGGACACATCCGGTCTAGTACATAGCATGGCATACATGATAGATCCTATGGCCGAGGCATAAGGCACTTTGCTCATAGCTTCTCTATCGTTACAGTAGTGGGACATCGAGCCTGCTCAATATCTTACCTGACAACATAGGCACTGAACCTTTCTTTGCCTTATCCATTCTGAACCTTTTCAGAACTTTGTCTAGGTATGTACTTTGGCTTAAAGCTATTAGGCGTCTTTGTCTATCTCTATACATTTTGATTCCCAATATATAAGCAGCTTCCCCTAGGTCTTTCATTGAAAAACATTTGTTCAAATAACTCTTCACATCGTTAAGCATATCAATTTCATTTCCAATAATCAAAATGTCATCCACATATAGTACTAAAAATGTCACTGAGCTCCCACTCACTTTCTTGTAGATACAAGCTTCATAACAATTTGGAACAAATCCAAAGCTCTTGATCACTTGATCAAAATGAAGGTTCCAACTCCGAGGTGCTTGCTTCAGTCCATAAATGGAACGCTGAAGTTTGCACACCTTATCAGCATCCTTAGGATCGACAAAACCTTCGGGTTGCATCATATACAACTCTTCATCAATGTTGCCATTGAGGAACGCTGTCTTGACATCCATCTGCCATATTTCATAATCATGAAACGCAACAATTGCTAATAAGATCCGAATGGACTTAAACATCGCTACGGGAGAGAAAGTCTCATCGTAGTCAACACCTTGAACTTGTCGAAAACCTTTCGCGACAAGTCGTGCTTTATAGACAGTAACATTACCATTTGCGTCCTTTTTCTTCTTGAAAATCCATTTGCACTCAACGGCCTTACGGTCGCTAGGAGGGTCCACCAAAGTCCATACTTGGTTTTCGCTCATGGATCCCAATTCGGATTTCATGGCCTCTAGCCATTTCTCAGAGTCTAGGCTCATCATTGCTTCCTCATAGTTTGCAGGTTCACTGTTGTCTACCAACAAGACAGTTAAGACAGGGTTACCGTACCACTCAGGAGGGGCACGTGACCTTGTCGACCTGCGACGTTCAGTAGTAGCATCGTCCGAAATTTCATGATCCTCATCATTAGCTTCCTCTCTTGCTGGTGCAGACGGCACTGGAACAATTTCAGGTGCTGCGCTACTCTCCAACTCTAGAGAAGGTTCAGTAACCTCGTCTAGCTCTACTTTCCTCCCACTCACTTCTTTCGAAAGAAACTCCTTCTCAAGAAAGGATCCGTTCTTTGCGACAAACACTTTGCCTTCGGATCTGTGGTAGAAGGTATACCCAATCGTTTCCTTAGGGTATCCTATGAAGACGCATTTCTCCGCTTTGGGTTCGAGCTTGTCCGACATCAACTTCTTGACGTAAGCTTCGCATCCCCAAACTTTAAGAAACGGCAACTTAGGTTTAGCACCAAACCACAGTTCATACGGTGTCATCTCAACGGATTTAGATGGTGCCCTATTTAAAGTGAATGCAGCGGTTTCTAATGCAAAACCCTAAAATGATAACGGCAAATCTGTAAGAGACATCATTGATCGCACCATATCTAATAGAGATCGATTCCGGCGTTCAGACACACCATTGCGTTGTGGTGTTCCGGGTGGCGTGAGTTGCGAGACTATTCCGCTTGCTTTAAGATGCGTGAGAAAATCATAACTCAAATATTACAAGCAAGATGTCCCCCCAGTTGTAATCATAACTAGATCAACGACGGTGTCCCCCCAGTTGTAATAAAGTTGCAAGTTGCCCTCGGTGTGACTTAATTACAAGCAAGATGCAAAACTGCACTCCTCTCCCGACAGATGTTCAATTACAAGCAACTTGCTAACTGGTCGCCGATGGGGTCCCCTGGTTGCAATAAAGTTACATCTGGCCCCCTCGGCGGGGCCCCACTTACAAGCAAGTTGCAACCAGGCCCCCGGCAGGCTCACTTACAAACAAGTTGCAACTACCCCTCATCCCCCGACAGGTGCTCAGTTACAAGCAAGTTGCAAACTGGCCCGTCGACGGGGTCCCCTGGTTGCAATCAAGTTGCAACTAGCCCCATTCGGCGGGCCCCCGGCGGGATCAGTTACAAGCAAGTTGCAAATACCACGCCGACGGGGTCTCCCGATTGCAATCAAGTTACAATTTGCCACCTCGGCGGGTCCCCAGTTACAAGCAGGTTGCAATTGGGCCCCAGGCGGGCTCACTTACAAGTAAATTCAACTGCCCTCCCCGATAGGTGCTTAGTTACAAACAAGTTGCAAAACTACCCTCCTCCCCCGAAAGGTACTCAGTTACAAGGAAGTCGCAACTACCAGCCGACAGGTTCCCCTAGTTGCAATGAAGTTGTAATTGGCCCCCTCTGCGGGTCCCCGGTTACAAGCAAGTTGCGACTGGGCCCCCGATGGGCTCAGTTACAACTTACAAATAAGTTGCAACTGCCCCTCGCCGACAGGTGCTCAGTTACAAGTAAATTGCAAAACTGCCCTCCTCCACCGACATGTGCTCAGTTACAAGAAAGTTGCAACTGCCCGCCGATGGGGTCCCCCCAGTTGTAATAAAATTGAAATTGCCCCCTCTACAGGTCCCCAGTTACAAGCAAGTTGCAACTAGACCCCCGGTGGGCTTAGTTACAAATAAGTTGCAACTTCCCCCTTCCCAACAGGTGCTCAGTTACAAACAAGTTGCAGAACTGCCCCTCCTCTCCCGATAGGTGCTCAGTTACAAGCAAGTTGCAAACTGGCGCACCGACGGGATCCCTCGGTTATAATCAAGTTACCACTGGCCCCCTCGGCGGGGACCCAGTTACAAGCAAGTTGCAACTGGGGTCCCGGTGGGCTGAATTACAAGCAAGTTGTAATTGCCCCTCCCGACGGGTGCTTAGTTACAAGCAAGTTGCAAAACTGCCCCTCCTCCCCCGATAGGTGCTTAGTTACAAGCAAGTTTCAACAGCCCCCTCGGCGGGGCCCTAGTTATAAGCAAGTTGCAACTGGGCCCCGGCGGGCTCAGTTACAAGCAAGTTGCAACTGCAGGCCAACGGGGGTTCTCTCGGTTGCAATCAAGTTGCAATTGGGCCCCTCAGTGGGTCCCCGGTTACAAACAAGTTGCAAGTGGGGCCCCAGCGGGCATAGTTACAAGGAAGTGCGACTGCCCCTCCCCAATGGGTGTTCAGTTACAAGCAAGTTGTAACTTCCCGCCAACAGGGGTCCCTTCAGTTGCAATTAAGTTGCAAATGGCCCCCTTGGCGGGTCCCTAGTTACAAGAAGGTTGCAACTGGGGCCCCGGCGAGCACAGTTAAATAAGTTGCAACTGCCCCTCCCCAACGGGTGCTCAATTACAAGGAAGTTGCAACTGCCCGTCAATGCCCCCGGTTGCAATCAAGTTGCAAATGCCCCCTCGGCGGGTCCCCAGTTACAAGCAAGTTGCAACAGATCCCCTGACGGGCTCAGTTACAAGTAAGCTACAACTGCCCCTCCCCGACGGATGCTCAGTTACAAGCAATTTGCAACTTCCCGCCAACGGGGGTCTCCCAGGTTGAAATCAAGTTGCAATTGGCCCTCCTCGGCGGGTTCCCAGTTATAAGCAAGTTGCAACTGGCCCCCCAGCGTGCCCAGTTATAAGGAAGTTGCAACTTCCCCTCTCAACGGGTGCTCAGTTAGAAGCAAGTTGCAACTTCTTGCCAATGGGGGTCCTCCGGTTGCAATAAAGTTGCAATTGGCCCACTCGGCGGGTCCGCAGTTACAAGCAAGTTGCAACTGGACCCCCGACAGGCTCAGTTACAAGTATGTTATAATTAACTTCCGGCAAAATAAAACAACCACAAAAAGAAACAAAATATAGAAAAAAACACACAACCGTGTCCACCTCTCGTTCTCCCCTGTTAAAATTGTGAATCGACTAGTGACAGCCGACAGAAAAACAACCTAGATTGATGATAGCCCACAAAAAACAACCCACAAAGAGGCACAAAAACCAGCCCACAAACATAAAGGCAAAGCGCGAGCGAGCATGCGACACATCTCAGACAAAAATCAAAACATCACGGGAATACAACCCAAACAACAACCAAGACACCCTGGTTTGCACAGATTGTAAAGATTCGTAAAGCAAATGATCCAACGGTATATTAGATGATTGAGACTTAACTAATTCTCAGTCGCCTAAGAATTAGTAAAACCGGTAAAAGATAATAAAACAAGAATAATAATCGTCACCATAATAAAACGAATACAAAAAATAAGTACAAACACAAAACCGGTTCAAAAACAACACATAAAAACCGGCTTAGAAAAATCAAATAAAACTAAGACAAAAAAACCAAACGTCAGCTCACAGACCAGCCCCAATCGAACCGTCACGTGATCGAAGCCAGATTAAGGAAAATATATTCAGCCAAAATAAACAGCCCACAAAATAGCCCATAAAACAGCCCACAAAAAAAGCCCGGGAAGAACCCACACAAAACAGACGCTGGGTTATCTCAGGTTGGAAACAGTCTCTGCTCAAAGAAAAAACCGGAAACCGTTCAGAAACTCCTGTTTGCACAAATCCCAAAGCATATGATCTAACGGTTAAATAGGTGACTGAGACTTAACTAATTCTCATGCGCACAGAATTAGCAAAACCGTATATATATATATACGGATTAATGTATACTCATGTACAAGCTTCTTTGGCTTGCACTTACTAGTAGTAATATATAGAGTTCAGTTTGTGACGCTTGCGCTTGCGCCTTTCTTCTGGAGCCTGGCCTTGCGCTCCTGTGACAGCATGCGGGCGAAATGGACCAGTTCCTCCTCGTTGGTGCCTCGATTCTTGTCAGGCACGCTCCTGCCGGTCTCGACATCCACCCTGCAGACGCTCCTCTTTAGCAGCGCCTTGCCGACGCCGACGAGCCTGTCGAGGTTGTCCGGCGTGGACACGTCGACGGAGGAGGTGTCCCCCTTGAGCTCGTCGTCCTGGATGCGGAGGTATCGGTTCTCGCAGCGCAGTGCCTGGAAGAGCACGGATGCCTGGATGTCGACGAGGTCGGCGCTGGCCTGGCTGAAGCTGTCGATGAGCGGCGAGGCGCCGTCGTTGTAGAGCCAGCCGAGGAGGCCCCACTTGCCGCACGCGGCGGCGTCGTACTTCTCCTCCACCTTGGCGGAGCCGGTGCCCAGCGACAGCACCAGGAACTTTCCGTAGTCCGCCGGCTTGATCGGGAAGAAGTCCTGGTTGCCCAGCAGGATCTGCTTGCTTACGTGCGTCATCGCCAGCATCGTCTGCAGCATGACAATATGTTAGTCAAACAGAGGACAGTATATACAGCGACGTGACGTGACTAATAAAAAACCAAAGTTGTGCGTTATATTCTTCAGAGTGTCCTCTAAGGGACGGAGACAGCTGAAACTACGGCTCACCGGATTGTTCGCGGCGACGCCACCGTCGATGAGGTTGAAGGACCGGGGCTTGCCATCCTTGTCCTTGGTCTGGAAGTGGTGGCCGGGGAGGTACGTCGGCGCTGCGGAGGTGCTGATGCAGATGTCGGACATGAGAGCGTTCTTGGAGACGTCGTTCAGGGCCTGTTTATACGTACTCCATGTCAAACATAGGTAATCGATGAACGAGCACACATGTATATGTAGTACTACGCACGTCGTATCTGGAGAAGATGGTGGGCTGGAGCAGCTTGATGTCGAAGGTGGGTATGACGATGTTCTGCAGCGCCTGGTCCACCCGCGTCTCACCCAGCAGTTTTTTCACGACGAAGTGGAGGTACTGGCCGTCGTACTTGGGCCCCCTCATACTCCTGAGCAGGCCCAGAGGCCCGCCGCTGACGGGAGGGAAGATCTTGGGGCAGTGCTCCAGGTAGAAGCTGTTGATGTCCTTGGCGGCGAAGAGCGGGCGGCCCTGCGCGTTGGGCGCGGTGAGCATGGCCGTCACAAGCCCCCCCGTGCTGGTCCCTGCGATCACGTCGAAGTAGTCCGCGAGCCTCACCTCAGGTCCATCGAGCTCCTATAACAAGTTAAGCCTCCGTCCATTCCATTAGAGTTGTTGCACCAGTGCCATAGACGCAAAAAGCAGGGGAAGGGACGATGGACACTCACCTGGAGCTTGTCTTCGAGGAAGGCGAGGATGGTGCCGGGGATGATGCCGCGGACGCCGCCGCCGTCGATGCTGAGCACGGTGACAATGCTCCCGTAGGACGGCGGCGGGGACTTGGGCGTCATGGCCGACGACGACGAGAGGCGGCTGAGCGCCCGCTGCACCGGGTTTAGGGTCAGGGACGACCCGCTGCTGCTGAGCTCCGGGACGTGCACGGGCGACATGGCTAGTCCCTACCAGAAGGCTACCTAGTAGCTAATACTATATCTCTGTTAGGCTTGTCTGCTCCTTTCGTCCCTTGCAACAAGCTGCTTCTCCCTTTCAGTTTTTACCCCTGCCGTTCTGTGGCTGTGTGTTGAATTGTGGCGGGCAGATGCCCATATATGAAGGCGCGGGGTACAAGAATGGGCTCGGAATTCCACGGGTCACCGAGCGACGAACGTTCGCAGCTTCGAGACACTGGCTGCTAGCTCCAGTGTAAGGAAAACGAAGCATGGGCGTACCGCGATTCCAGCGGGTCAAAAGTGGAGGCCGTCTGCACGCGGAGAGGGAAGCAGGCCAGGGGCACGGCGAACCGGACGACCGCCTCACACCGTAGGCCATTTCATCTATTGGACGGGCAAGTTTTACGGTACCTTTTACTGGTCACCTAAGAAGACAAGTATGATCCCATCCAACGGCTCAGAAAGATTAGGCCCAGCTAGCCCATTAGAATTTACATCCAGGAAAAAATAGTACGTTTAGTTTTGGTAGGAAAAAAAAAGTCAAAAGTCACCGAACAAGTTCGTCTTCTCCCGCATGCCGCCGCCACCGCCTCCACCTGCCGCCACCTGCCGCGTGCACTCCGCCGCCAGCGCCTACTCCACATCTACTCCGCCGCCTACTCCACCTCCACCCGGCCTGCCTCCTCCACCTGCACCCTCCCAGCTCCGACGCCCCCACAGGCCGCCTCGTCTAGCTCTGACGCCCCCACAGGAGGAGGGCCGCCGCCGCCTCCTCCCCCAGCTCCCACGTGCCCACAGGAGTAGGGGCGGCGCCGCCGTCGCCGCCTCGTCCATCTCCCACACGGCATGCCTGCAGGGAGCCGCCGCATACGCCACCCACACGACGCCCTGTGCATCCAGATCGCTGGAAGGTTGTTCGATCAACTCCGATCCCTAGCGTGCGACGCGATTGCAAGTGTATGTAGGATGCTATGTGTGTCTCATGTTTAGTTGTTTTGCTCAGCTGCTATTCGCTTCTGTTTGATGAACAAAAACTGGTTATTGATGCTGTTCAGCTCATTGGTCTGGTGGTAATTATCAGTCTTAGGCTAACTAAGGTATGTACTGATGAAAATGTTGTTCCTTTTTTGAAATAAAAGGTTCACTGATGGTACCCAACTAAGATGCACACAATAATAGCAGAGCGATATTCCTAGAAATACTAGTGGGTAGTCAAAAACTTTTCATTTTGTTGGGAGGCCATGGCCCAAGTCTGCCCTCGAGAATGTCCGCCAGTGTGTACTATGTAGTATGTACTAATGTAGTTCTGTTTAGAAAAAGGCTGTCAAATTAATGCAGAAATCTTGTCCAATTTTGTACTAGTTTTCTATTTATTTTTTGTTCAAATTTGCTGTTAAATTTATGAGCAAACAGTGTACCAAACTACCAACATAATTTCTTTTTTCCATGTGAACATACATTATACATTGGATTTCCTCTACATTCATTTATCAGGTAGACATCATCATTCCAAGATACAAAGCAAATAAAACTTACATGAAGCTCAGTTATTGGTATAAAATCTTTAGAATTCTATGCATACGGGTCTACAATTTTGCATTTGCTTGACGTCTTATGACATCTTCCAGAAGAGTAAAAATGATCAATAATTCACTCTGTGCGCATCTACCTACATGCCCAATGTTCTACTTCGTTGTAACCTTGTCCAAATCTATGCATACAGGTAATTCTTTACATGATTTGTGACAAGAAGCTTTTTACTCTTGCACATCAGCTCTGTATGTTTTCTCAAGAGTTTGTTTCAGTAATTGGATTGGTGTTCCTCTATATCTACACCTGTTGAGATGTATGTGCCTTTCCTGTGAGTAATGTGCACCAGAACATGGAATGAATAGAGAAAAAAGTATGTGCAGTGCCGACCTTCAGTTGCATATATCTGCTTTACAGGTTTGCAATTCTAGACCTTTTTTGTTTGTCCTCTTATGTTTTGTCTAATTTGTTAACTTCACACAAAAAAAAACCTTTCAGGTGCATGCAGCCGCCGCTGACGCTCTTGAAAGCTGATCAAGACACCGCCGCCCCCAACTTGCAAGACCACAGACATAGGTTGTTCTCCTTCCAGCTCGCCAGTCGACGGGTTCAAGCATGTCCATTCCATCTGGGCAAGAGTAGTTCCTGACCAAGGATTTTAACTCTACTGCTGTGTTTTTCTGCTTACTGTTTGGAGAAATGCTGCTACGAGAATTAGCAAAATTATCCATGTAAATAGGCAATGCTCTTTGGATTAATACATCGATTTGAGACCTGGTCTGGCTACATATGTTCATATTGAGCTAAGCATCTGTGTCATTTTTTATACTTTGATTATCACACATCAGTTCCCTTCCTTTGCCTATGTAATACTCCCTCTGTTTCATAATAGATGATGTTTTAGCTTTATGAAAGAAGTGTATCTAGACTTTTTAGTGTATAAGTTCGAAGTGAATCTACACACTAAATTAGGTTTAGATAGACTTCTTTCACAAAGCTAAAACATCTTATATTATGAAACGGAGGGAGTACAATACACTTTAAGTAACTTCTTCACTAAATAAAAGCCTCACCAATGTGCAGACGTGACTTGTTTTGGTGGCAGACCTGAACCTTCTCTTCTTTAGTGTTGCCTAATTTTTCTTGCAGCCTAATGCTTGCTAATCTGGCATGTGATTTTAGTATTGATGGCACCTCACGATTTTCATCCATCGTGTACACATGCAAAGCTGACATGAAAGCTTCAAGTTTGTGTGTCCATTGCAAAATACTACTTGCCAAAACACATCATCAGAAGGAATTGGAAAATGTGCAAAGTTTCTATAGAACAATAGTACCAAACGCAGTACTCCCTAGAATAGAAAAAACAGAGGAAATATGGAGGCTGAAGAGAGCAAAATTTACTTATGATCAGCAAAGTAGCCTCCTTAAAATTCTGCACCAACATCATCAAAAACAAAGAAGAAAGCATCTGATGTTCCATTTGTCACATACAATTACTTTTTTACCAATATTGTACAACTCATAAGATAGAATCCAGCACTCTTATACAACTTGTCAAAAACAACTATCAACCAAGAACAACCGACTACTTCAGTTAAGCAGCAGCATGTCTCTGAACAAAGATTGCTTTCTCACTAACTCCAGAAAGCTCCTCATCTCCAGCAGGCAACTCTCGCAACACACGGAGCCAATTGGTGTCTTGGTTCAGGGAGCTGGAACTTGCATCACATCGGCTAGCATATTCATGTATTCAACCCGATCACAAAGCTGCGGTTTATTTGCGAGTGGAGAGGGGACGGGCTGTAATGTGTCGTCGAGAAGGACTATCGGATTACGGCGGCGACGCGGGTGTCGTCAGGAGATGAGGAGAAGCTGGGGAATTCTAGGGTTAGAAATACTTTTTTCTTTTTTTGCCATAGACAGCAAACAAGGCGATGGAGTTGGGCCCTGTTCGGCTGGGCCTGTCTACACGATTTATTAGTTTGCTGTACCGTTTTTGCCATGCCAAGGACACAAGTATGGTTGGTACTGATCATGTTTTTAGCACCAGTATGAAGTGATACGGGCCTTTAGATTAGCGAAAATTAATGGCTCTTATTGAACTGGGGGTACCACAAAAGACCTCATTGGACGACTGCAAACATGAGTGGATCAGGTCAAGGCTCAATGGGGGGGGCGATGTGCGCACGCACGATCGAGCGGAATATGCACGAGAGGAATATTTTTAACTCTGTCAGGTCCCTGGTCTGTTTGGGCAATGCCAGTTGCTGCCGCCGCCTTTCGCTTTCTTCGGACGGATACGTTTACGTACGTGGGCGTAGGCAACTGGTCCGCATGAGCGATGACAGTGCTATTTTTAACTCTGTCAGGTCCCTGCTGGTCTGTGTTGCACCAGAACGTGCCATTTACTGGTCACAACCCAGCGTCTCAGTAGTCAGTACATGGTCGCCGGTACTAGTCGGTACACGGTACTGGATGGAAACGTATAACGTATTGACCTGACGTTCTGACAATAATTTTCTTCACGTACGGAGACGCGTGGAGAACTCGTGTACGTTGCGCGCCGCAAGCGTACACAGAGAGTTCCTTTCGCGAGAATGGAGACGAACTACAGCTTGTTTTATCTGCAAATATTTCCAACCACACTTGAAGAAACTTCCGTATATATCGTAGCTTGACTGAATCAAACTCCGAGAGCTATAGCTATCCATGCTCTCATCTCTTCTTCTGCCAACGACTGCTATTTTGGGGGTTTTATATCAATAATACTAGACTTACGGATGAATTGCTTACGGACTAAACTTACAGGCTGATGTGGCATCCAATCGTGAATCTGGATGAGTAAAATCCGGAACAACTGCTGCTATATTTCCAATCGTGTTGAGCCAGGTCGTGTCCGTAGAATCTATCCGTAGAAATATTCCGTAGACGTAGCATTGTACCCCCGATATTCTTCAGGTCTTTGTACGTGGTTACGGTTGGTCAGTGCAACTGCTAGAGGTAGTGCCAAGATATAACCTGTGGCGCTTCTCTTCGTGCGGCCGGCCGTGGGATCGGATGTGCATCGACGTTGAAATCAGAATATAGAATTCGCGTGATATGGCAGCGTGGCGCCAAGTTAGTGCTTATCTATTGTACTTCCTTCGTTTAGAAATATAAGATATTTTAGGTCTGTGAAGAAGATGTATCTAAACACCTTTTAGTGTATAGCTTCAAACGAATCTAGACACTAAAACATCTTATATTTCTAAACGGAGGAAGCACGTCTGGAGTATATGCGCTTGCGCAACATATTTTCAAGAGATTAAACAGGCAGAATACCCGGTATGGTACATTGTATTTAAGCAGCAGCACTAAGTCCCACAGGGGGGGAAAATAAGCAGCCGCGAATTCTAAAAGATTGGGATGCTGGGAGTCACGATGTGCGGGTACTACCCCATATCTTTCCATGCAGACATGTTTGTTACAATGGAGGATTACACTAAGCCATTGTGGTTGAAGGCTAAACCCAGGACGAGAGCTTGACGGATGTTTCGTGGCTTTAGAATTGCTTGATTTTTCCATGGCCTTGGGTCCTTATATATGTGTCCTGAGATCAATCTGATCTATCATCAAAATATATATCGAACTTAAAGAGAGATATATCTCTTAGTTGGTGTTGTTCCCGCATTTCATATTATTGTTTTTCTTATCAGGCTGATGTTCTAGAAGATTCGCCGTACTCGTAAATAGGTATATTACGTATCTTTATGTATATACAATATTCATATGAATAATTGCATATTTGTTGACAAAACCTAACGATGCACAGGTGGCTTCTTCTAGCAAAAGGCCAGAGTAGCCCTCCTATCCACACAATGTAGTGAAGACCACATACATAGTCAGCGCGTGACAATGTAAAATTAGCTTGAAAAAAATTAGAACTATTTTTTGTTAAAGAAAATGTCATTATGATAATTTCATAAATTCCAACATAAAGCGGATCAAATATGATTTCAGCATTAATTTTGAAGCTAACCCATGTTAACCAGTTCCCAAATAATATTTGACATGCTAGTTAGTGGTGAATGTTAGATAGATCTCAACGTGACTGGGCCCAACGGCCCAGCACGCCCCTATCCGCGCCCTGATCGGGGGCGCCCAACCCTATCTGGTTGACGGGCCCCTATCGCCGCGCTATATAAAGTGGTGGGGGGCTGGCAGCGCAGGGTACGAGGTTCACCGCTATGCCAACGCCCCACCTACATCCCTACCGATCTGGAGTTTTAGCGCGAGCTGACGGGAAGCACCGCCACCACCGCACACTCACGCCGTCGCCCCTTTTCCCCATGGCCAACGACGGAGGGTCCAGCTCCGGCACTAGCTCGGGCATCCCCTCTGGCTCATGTCTCTCGAGCCAGGGAGCAGGTAGTTCTCTCTCTCTCTCTGTTTCGATCTAGAAAGGTAAAGTACAGTGCTACTGATAGATCTAGACTAGATCCATTGCAAAGTTGTGTTATAACATTGGTATCAGAGCAAGGTTTTAGTTGCTAGATTTTTCAGTGCAATAGTAGAAAGCAAAAGTCCAAAATAAGAGAAAAGAACTAGATCTAAAGTGCGCCTGCCCTATGGCCGCGCCGTTCCTCTCGATCTAGATGGGCATCCATAGTGGAGACATCTAGAAGAAGAACATACCCTTCGGGGCAAAGCAAAACCCTAGATCTAAGCCCCAAAAAGGATCCCGAACTCAAGATCTAACCCCATAGATTCCCAATGAAAAGTCAATCAGAAAAAAAA
Organism: Avena longiglumis; assembly: GCA_030063025.1. NCBI lineage: Eukaryota > Viridiplantae > Streptophyta > Magnoliopsida > Poales > Poaceae > Avena > Avena longiglumis. Next base: position 152,525,475 of record CP125977.1, on the reverse strand, counting down.
GGAGGATCACTCCGGCCATCGCCTGGAAAGTTACTGCCCCCCAAACCTCGGCCACTTGACGATGGTGCACCCATCCTCGGGTGGATGCACACATCGGCAAGGAGCAACGGGGGGGGGGGGGGGCGCCGCAGTTTCCCTATGGACAAAGTAACAAAAAAAAGGAGGGCTCCACCGCAGCGCAAAAGGCTCCACCGCCACCCCTCTTGACGGTGGTGCGCCCACCCTCGGGTGGACGCACCGCCGGCAAGGAGCGAGGGCATATTTCGCCGGAGCAAAGGAGAGGAGGCGAGGCGGCCGCCTGGCTCGAGCCACGCCCGAGCCAGAGGAGGGGCGCGCCGGAGGCGGCCGCCTCGCCTCGGCCTCGCAGACGCCACGCCACGAGCACGAGAGAGGGTGTGGGGAGGAGAGGCCGCCCGTCGCTCCTCCACAGCGCCGCTGCCAGCGGGTGCACGCTGGCTCGACGCCGCCACGGAGCCAACGCGAGGCTGCCGCGGTTTGGACGCGGCGCCGCCACGGGGGGGCGCGAGGCAGACGCAGGGGGAAAAGGGGGAAAAGGAGTTAGGGTTTAGTGGGGGGTGCGGCCTGGGGCTTTTATACCGCCGAGACACGCGGACTGCCGTCCGATCTAGGGTAATCGGAACGGACGGTCCAGATCGAGTGGAGCAGCGGCGCTGGCGGTGGCAGGCGGCCGTGGTCGGCCAGTGGGCGGCGGGCAGGCGAGCGGCCGCGGGCGGGCGGTGGTTAGCGCTGCGGGCGTGGACAGGCCGGCTGGGCCGCCGCTTGCCGCCCAGGGTTTGGGCCAGCAGGGTTTTCAGGACAACTTTTTCTGTTTTTTATCTTTTTTTTTACAGAAACTGTTTTAAATTGTTTTGCTTAAGTTTTTTAAGCAATTTTCAGATAGTTTTCTCTAGTCTTTTTATTTCAAGTATATTTTTACTAGAGAATATGAAAAGGCAGAATTTTTTCTGTAAAGTTTAAAGTTTATGAAAGTCATTTTTTAGTGTTTCCGCTCCAAATAGATGATTTAAATTGCAATGATGCAATAAAAGTTGTTTAAATTTTGTTATAAAGATGTAACAAAGTAATTAAAGATGATTATGTCTCATGTTATTAATTGACCAACGTTATTAATAAACATGACCATGATCTTTTCCATTGAGTATTAAATGTGCATTTAACTTTATTTCTACCGAATGGTGATGTAATTTTAAATAGCACAAAAACAATTGCATGCTTAATTTATACAAACGTTGAGTTAATGCATACAGTTGTTTTTCCTTGGTGATCTCACATCTTTTGTGGTTTTCAGGAGGTCTCAACCTCATGGCCTGTTTGAAGGACATCTCGCTGCTAAGGGGGGACAACTACTCCGAATGGAGGAAAAAGGTCGATTTGGCGTTTGTATGCGCCGAAGTGGATTGGGTGGTTGACACCAAGCAAACAGTCAAGCCTGCTGACCCTGTCAGGGGAGATGCTGAGGAAAGTGCTGCGTTTGAGAAAAGGAAGAGGGACCATGCTCCATTGGAGCTGGCCTACTCGATTGATAATCAAAAATGGGTGAATGCCAACAAGAAATGTTTGGCCTTCGTAAAGAACACAATTGACAACGCCATAGTGGGATCAATTGGAGAGTGTGCCTCCGTGGGCGAATACCTTGCCAAAATAAAGATCCAGTTTACTGGCTCTTCAAAGATGTATGCGACCCAGCTGTTGTGGCATCCCGCAAAACCCCTACTAGAAAATCGCGTTGCATTTGTGCATTGCATCGTCATTATCATGCATAGTTTGCATAAAAACTATTTCTCAAACCCCTATTTGTTTTCCAGACGCCCCATCTCCATTCAAATGTCAAACACCGGGTCTCCGGACTATTTTGTTTTGTTGCTATCGGGTTTCAAACGGCCCAATTCAACTAAATAAAATATTTATTTATTTTTGGCCGGGGCAGTCGAACGGGCCAACCGACCCGAACGACCGCCCCAGATTTCTAAAATCGGTCCAGCCCACCCTTTAATCCTATTCCTACCCATCTTTCTACCCAACCCACCCTGGCCACCTCACCCTGTCCTATCCCCACGCGCCACCTCACCCTCTCCTCTCTCCCCCACCAATCCCGACACCTAATCCTCACCCCTCTCTCAGCTCTCTCTCTCATCCCACCACCCACCGTCGGACCCACCCAGGCCCCAACGCACACGCCTCACGCACTAATCGACCTCTCACCAGCCCCCCGTGGCCCTCACTCCCCGGGTCCACCCTCCCCACTGTTCCTCTTCCTCCAACCCCTCTCTCCCACACCGCTGACCCGGCCCTCTCTAGCCTCGCCCCTCTGCCCACCTTCCAGCTGGCGCCTCCCTCGTGCCGCCCGGGCGAAGCCCTCGCCGCCCCGCCTCCCTGTGTCGCTGCCGGCGTCGCCGATGGTGCCCCTGCCCCGCCCCACACTGCGCTCGCTGCCGTCTCTCAAGGCGCCGGGCCGCCAGCTGAGCCGCCTCTCCGCGCCTCCTCGAGCCCGCCGCGAGCTCGCTCCCGCCAGACATCCGCGCCTCCGCCTCTGCGAAGCTACCACGCCCGCACGCCGCGCGCCGCCGCCCCGCCAGCGGCCGGGCAAGGCTCGCGTCCTCCGGCCTCACCGCCCTCTCCGGCCCGGCGCTCCTGCACCGCCTCGAGCGCGCCTGCCGACTCTGCTTGCCGCCCTTGCGGATCTCCGCTGCCCTCCAGCCGCCTCGGCTCGCCGCCAGTCCGCCCGCCTCGGCCGGCCCCTCCACGCCTGGCCCGCCACCGTTGCCCTGTGGGCCCGCTGCACGTGTGCGTGTATGTGTGTCCTCGTGTATGTGTCATGGGAGACGCGTGTGAACCCTATGGCCGTATTGGAGCACCCCGAGCTCGCCAACAACCTTCGGCACCGAACCCTCGGGACCGCCAAGATCGCCGAGACCCTAGACGCAAGACCTACTTCAGGGGACGACAAGTACCTCCCGCGAACGCCAAACCCTAACCGGAAGGATGCCAAGATCGCCACATGTACCACAAGTACCGCACCCCGGACGCCAAGTACTCCACCCCGAAGCCAAGACCGCCTCGATGGCGCGGAACCGGCAAGAGCGTCGCAGCGACAAGAACGACAGCAACCAGGACGGTACCGATGCCCCGACGCCAGGCCAAGTACTCCTTCATGGAACGCCGAGACCCCCGAACCCGGAGACGATCCCGTACCCGAAGGCCGCGGATGCGACAAGATCCACTACCCCGTTACCGAGAACGTTCCCGCGAGACCGATTCCGTCGAACCCTGGACCCCGAGACCGACCCCGAACCCCGGAAACCCCAAGATCTTCGAGCCCCCTCTAATGTGTGAACCCTTTTCCTCGAACCCTATATTATAACATAACAACTGTTGCATATTAATCATTTCATCTCGCATGCATATCTGTGGTTTGGGGGCCTTATGCCGATTCACCTCATAATTAAATATGGGGCCCATATGCGGGCAAATCTAGTCTCATATCGGCCTCATTTAAATCTTGTGTAGCGAACCGGTGCTATCTTTTGTCATGTTAAAACAACATTTAAATTGCGGGGCTTCTAACACAACTTGAACCATCTAATTAATTGTCGGGACCCCGGTTCCGTTTAATATGACCTAATTGCATCGCACCTTTGCCATGCCATCCATCATACATGCATCATGCCGATCTTCTGCCGTGTATTAAATATTGCATCCGGTGTTCTTCTAGTGTTTTGCTTCTTCGCGGATAAGGCCGTTGAGTTGATGTGAGCTTCGCCCCGATCTCCGGTCGAACCCTTCGACAATGTTTTCAGGCGAGCATCTTCCCCTTTCTACCTATCTTACTTTATAGTCTTTATTTCCCTCCTGTTGATCTATTGCTATCTGTGTTGCGATGCTCTAGATTCGTACCCTTGATATTCCCTGCAGCCGTATATTGCCTTGGACACACCCTATTACCTGTTGTTTGGTAGATAGTTGGACTTGCGCGTCGTAGTCGCCTGCTCAAGTAATGTTGCGTGCTGTCAAATGCCACAGTTGCTGATGTATTGCCGCATGTTGATGTTGGAGATGATTCTAGTTTTACTTATCGTCACTTTAATTTCTGTTTAACAACTAAAATTGAATAAGCAGAGGCATCGGTGGGTGATAGATAATATTTGGTTTCCGAACGCCCACTTGTGTCCCGTAAGACCCCGAGTACTTGATACCTGTTCCTTGATTTATCGCGCTATCCACATCCGGGAGGTATATGGGACCCCCCTGAGCCAGAGCTTGATTCAGTCTTATTTCTTGGGGCCACAAACTAGTTTGAGGTTTTATTTACGATCCTGTACTTATGCCATGCTACTGCTTTATTTACGATTGTGCGAAGAGCACACTGTACTGTTTAGGTAAGCGTAATGTTTTCGCGGTATCGACAGTCCCCGATTGGGGACCTGCTGTCGTTTACAGCCATTGTCGCAAACCTTGGGTCCGTCTCGGAGCTTGCTTACTCCGTTGCGGGTATACTTCAAGGGGTGGCCCCCTGAAATATTTCTGAATCCTGTGATTGTTCAGTCGTGAAAGCCTCGTTGGGTTTTGATTTGGTTTTTCCGAGGTTGATCGAGCGTGTGTTGCTATTGGTGCACCCCGGCCGGGTAAAACTTTCTGAAAGCCGTGTCCGCGGATATGGACGACTTGGAGCACAGTATCTCGATCATAGACAAGCATAACTAAAGTTTATTGCTATAAATTTGACTTATAATGACTAGTAATCAGCTTCACTATAATGGAATGGCTAATTAATACTGCCCACAATTGCTTGTTTGTTTGTCGCGTGCGACAACTGTATCTGACTAGTAAATCTTGCAACTACAACGGAATGGCTGAATAAAAGTACCAACAACTGCTGGGTTTTGGGATTATCTCATGCTATCTGTATCTGATTAGTAAATTGAGGCAACTATCACGGAATGATTAACTAAAAGTGCCCACTGCTTACTTTATCAGGACGATTATCTAAATCTGACTAGTAAAGTGCCACAACTATAACTGAATAAGTAAAACTGCCAACTGTGTGAGTTCCTCGGTTGACTTCCTCGTTTGGTCTCGAGGGGGAAACACCAGGATGGGTTTGTTTGGTGATAGCTTCAGGTTGGATCCGGATAGGTCATTCTCACCCCTCTCTGATAACCGCCAGTTGTATCAAGTCTCTATAGGTTGTTTAGTGCATGCTGCCGCTGCCGCTTCAGTCCACCATACCTATGTAGGCGAGGACCGCCGAATTCTAGCCTCGCCGTGTACTGGCCTCAGTACTGACGCTCCTTCTTTGTTTTCTGCTTTGCCCTTTGTCGGCACCCCTTTTGTTGAGCAGGTTTGAGATCGACGCCGTTAGCAGGGTAACCCTTCCGGCTTGGCCTGGGCAGGGTTATGGACGCCATGGGTTATTCTTCAGGGCTCTTAGCCCCATTTGCATCTTGTCCGTAGTCGGACGCTCTACCATTTTCAAGGTGATTTGGATCTTGTATATTATATCTGTATTCTTGGCTCTTGGAGTCGCTTATATATATATCTGTTCTGTGGGTTCCATCGAGGACTGTTGTGTAATGTTATTACTTCGTTTTCCACCCGCACGAAAGTGCCTGGTGGGCACCTTTGAATCGTTTCTATGCGGGTTTGGTGAATTTTGCCCAAACTTGCATAGGTCCGATTCTGAGGGTGTTACAGAGTGGTATCAGAGCTCAGCAGTTACGATACCCCACAAGTCCAGCCTGTAGGATAACCTAGCTAACGGCCGAAGTAGAGTGTCAAAACTATTTTTGAAAATCGGTTGGATAGTTCTGATTAGGTCTGATTTTACTCCTTACCCCTCTGCTGTTCCCCTCTTACCTCGACGTGTTTTAAATCCACCTCTTATCTTTTCTTCGAGTCCAGGATTTCTCGTGGTTGGGTTTCCGTCGTACCTTCAGGGTTTCGCTTCCTTCTTCGATAACGGTGTTCGCCCATCCGGTGTTCAAGCTGCCTGATGAATCCGTCTGTTGTGGTGCCATTCTTTGTTCCTTGTTTGTGCCTCCGGTGTTTTCCGACGCGACGACATCCGCTGAGTCAGACCCGATGCAGAGTCTGCATCCCTCCTTGTCCGAACCTCGCTTGTCGAGATCTTCAGTCTAATTCCGAGAATGGTTGCACGCTTTTCCACTGATGGTGCGGAGTAATAGTTTGGGTGCGTGATGGATTGGCCCCCATGCCGACTACCCCTTCTATTCGCTTTTGTACATTGAAGTGGACGAGAATGCATCGATTCCCTCTTCCTACCGAAGTTAGGGGTGGCCTCATTTGTTGATGCCTCTACCTTCGACCTTTTATTCCCGGAGTGTTCTCTCGACGATCAGGAGCAACGACCCTTTGATGGTGGTGTCGCCGATACTCAGATGAAGAAGGAACCCTCGTTAGTGGTGTCGCGAGGATTTACACAAAGCGAGAAGACAGAGAACGCCGACCTTCCTTCCGGTACCATGAGGCGGATCTCGAGGGCGAGATCCCTTGTTAGTGGTGTCGAATTGTGGCATCCCGCAAAACCACTACTAGAAAATCGCGTTGCATTTGTGCATTGCATCGTCATTATCATGCATAGTTTGCATAAAAACTATTTCTCAAACCCCTATTTGTTTTCCAGACGCCCCATCTCCATTCAAATGTCAAACACCGGGTCTCCGGACTATTTTGTTTTGTTGCTATCGGGTTTCAAACGGCCCAATTCAACTAAATAAAATATTTATTTATTTTTGGCCGGGGCAGTCGAACGGGCCAACCGACCCGAACGACCGCCCCAGATTTCTAAAATCGGTCCAGCCCACCCTTTAATCCTATTCCTACCCATCTTTCTACCCAACCCACCCTGGCCACCTCACCCTGTCCTATCCCCACGCGCCACCTCACCCTCTCCTCTCTCCCCCACCAATCCCGCGCTGACACCTAATCCCTCACCCCCCTCTCTCTCAGCTCTCTCTCTCATCCCACCTCACCCACCGTCGGACCCACCCCAGGCCCCAACGCACACACGCCCTCACGCACTACACTGACCCTCTCACCAGCCCCCCTGCCCCGTGGGCCCCTCACTCCCCTGGTCCACCCTCCCCCCACTGTTCCTCTTCCCTCCCCAACCCCTCTCTCCCCGCGCGCCTGCGACCCGGCCCTCTCTAGCCTCGCCGCCCCTCTGCCCACCTTCCAGCCGCCGCGCCTCCTCGTGCCCCCGCCCGGCGAAGCGCCCTCGCCGCCTCGCTCCCCAGTCGCCGTCTCCCGCCGCCACGGTGCCCCGCCCCACACCGCTCGCCGCTGCCTCTCCGCCGCGGCCGCCGCCATGAGCCGCCCTCCGCGCCTCCTCACGAGCCCGCCATGAGCTCGCTCCTGCCCCAGACATCCGCCGCGCCTCTGCAAGGAAGCTACACGAGCCAAGACGCTGCGCTTCGCCCGCCCGCCAGGCCAAGGCGCTCATCCTCCGCCTCCACCGCCTCTCGCCCGCGCTCCGCACCGCGAGCCGCCTGCCGACTCGCGCCTGCCCTCCGCGATCTCCGCTGCCCTCCAGCCGCCGCCTCGCCGAGGCCACCCGCCCGCCCGCCCGCCCGCCGCCCCTCCACGCTGCCGCCACCGTTGCCTGTGGGCCCGCTGCGATGTGCGTGTGTGTCCTCGTGTATGTGTCATGGAGACGTGTGAACCCTATGGCGTATTGGAGCACCCCGAGCTCGCCAACAACCTTCGGCACCGAACCCTCGGGACCGCCAAGATCGCCGAGACCCTAGACGCAAGACCTACTTCAGGGGACGACAAGTACCTCCCGCGAACGCCAAACCCTAACCGGAAGGATGCCAAGATCGCCACATGTACCACAAGTACCGCACCCCGGACGCCAAGTACTCCACCCCGAAGCCAAGACCGCCTCGATGGCGCGGAACCGGCAAGAGCGTCGCAGCGACAAGAACGACAGCAACCAGGACGGTACCGATGCCCCGACGCCAGGCCAAGTACTCCTTCATGGAACGCCGAGACCCCCGAACCCGGAGACGATCCCGTACCCGAAGGCCGCGGATGCGACAAGATCCACTACCCCGTTACCGAGAACGTTCCCGCGAGACCGATTCCGTCGAACCCTGGACCCCGAGACCGACCCCGAACCCCGGAAACCCCAAGATCTTCGAGCCCCCTCTAATGTGTGAACCCTTTTCCTCGAACCCTATATTATAACATAACAACTGTTGCATATTAATCATTTCATCTCGCATGCATATCTGTGGTTTGGGGGCCTTATGCCGATTCACCTCATAATTAAATATGGGGCCCATATGCGGGCAAATCTAGTCTCATATCGGCCTCATTTAAATCTTGTGTAGCGAACCGGTGCTATCTTTTGTCATGTTAAAACAACATTTAAATTGCGGGGCTTCTAACACAACTTGAACCATCTAATTAATTGTCGGGACCCCGGTTCCGTTTAATATGACCTAATTGCATCGCACCTTTGCCATGCCATCCATCATACATGCATCATGCCGATCTTCTGCCGTGTATTAAATATTGCATCCGGTGTTCTTCTAGTGTTTTGCTTCTTCGCGGATAAGGCCGTTGAGTTGATGTGAGTCGCCGATCTCCGGTCGAACCCTTCGACAATGTTTTCAGGCGAGCATCTTCCCCTTTCTACCTATCTTACTTTATAGTCTTTATTTCCCTCCTGTTGATCTATTGCTATCTGTGTTGCGATGCTCTAGATTCGTACCCTTGATATTCCCTGCAGCCGTATATTGCCTTGGACACACCCTATTACCTGTTGTTTGGTAGATAGTTGGGCTTGCGCGTCGTAGTCGCCTGCTCAAGTAATGTTGCGTGCTGTCAAATGCCACAGTTGCTGACGTATTGCCGCATGTTGATGTTGGAGATGATTCTAGTTTTACTTATCGTCACTTTAATTTCTGTTTAACAACTAAAATTGAATAAGCAGAGGCATCGGTGGGTGATAGATAATATTTGGTTTCCGAACGCCCACTTGTGTCCCGTAAGACCCCGAGTACTTGATACCTGTTCCTTGATTTATCGCGCTATCCACATCCGGGAGGTATATGGGACCCCCGAGCGAGCTTGATTCATCTTATTTCTTGGGGCCACAAACTAGTTTGAGGTTTTATTTACGATCCTGCATTTATGCCATGCTACTGCTTTATTTACGATTGTGCGAAGAGCACTTGCATCGCTTAGGTAAGCGTAATGTTTTCGCGGTATCGACAGTCCCCGATTGGGGACCTGCTGTCGTTTACAGCCATTGTCGCAAACCTTGGGTCCGTCTCGGAGCTTGCTTACTCCGTTGCGGGTATACTTCAAGGGGTGGCCCCCTGAAATATTTCTGAATCCTGTGATTGTTCAGTCGTGAAAGCCTCGTTGGGTTTTGATTTGGTTTTTCCGAGGTCGATCGAGCGTGTGTTGCTATTGGTGCACCCCGGCCGGGTAAAACTTTCTGAAAGCCGTGTCCGCGGATATGGACGACTTGGAGCACAGTATCTCGATCATAGACAAGCATAACTAAAGTTTACTGCTATAAATTTGACTTATAATGACTAGTAATCAGCTTCACTATAATGGAATGGCTAATTAATACTGTCCACAATTGCTTGTTTGTTTGTCGCGTGCGACAACTGTATCTGACTAGTAAATCTTGCAACTACAACGGAATGGCTGAATAAAAGTACCAACAACTGCTGGGTTTTGGGATTATCTCATGCTATCTGTATCTGATTAGTAAATTGAGGCAACTATCACGGAATGATTAACTAAAAGTGCCCACTGCTTACTTTATCAGGACGATTATCTAAATCTGACTAGTAAAGTGCCACAACTATAACTGAATAAGTAAAACTGCCAACTGTGTGAGTTCCTCGGTTGACTTCCTCGTTTGGTCTCGAGGGGGAAACACCGTGATGGGTTTGTTTGGTGATAGCTTCGAGTTGGATCCGGATAGGTCATTCTCACCTCTCTCGATAACCGCCAGTATCAAGTCTCTATAGGTTGTTTAGTGCATGCCGCTGCCGCCCACCACCATACCTATGTAGGCGAGGACCGCCGAATTCTAGCCTCGCTGCAATCGCCTCGATCGACGCCTCCTTCTTTGTTTTCTGCTTTGCCCTTTGTCGGCACCCCTTTTGTTGAGCAGGTTTGAGATCGACGCCGTTAGCAGGGTAACCCTTCCGGCTTGGCCTGGGCAGGGTTATGGACGCCATGGGTTATTCTTCAGGGCTCTTAGCCCCATTTGCATCTTGTCCGTAGTCGGACGCTCTACCATTTTCAAGGTGATTTGGATCTTGTATATTATATCTGTATTCTTGGCTCTTGGAGTCGCTTATATATATATCATTACCTGTGGGTTCCATCGAGGACTGTTGTGTAATGTTATTACTTCGTTTTCCACCCGCACGAAAGTGCCTGGTGGGCACCTTTGAATCGTTTCTATGCGGGTTTGGTGAATTTTGCCCAAACTTGCATAGGTCCGATTCTGAGGGTGTTACAGCTGTTAAAACAGCTGGTGACTGAAAAGTACACGGGAGGACCCCGCGGAATAAGAGAGCACATCTTGAGGATGTCAAACATGGCAGCGAAGCTGAAACCCATGGATAAGGACCTCGAGATAAAGCCTGCACTTTTGGTGCACCTGGTGATGGCCTCTCTTCCACAGCCATTCGAGAATTTTGTAATAAACTATAATATGTCCCCTGAAAAGTGGGACATAGAAAAGACCATTGGGATGTGCCCCCAAGAGGAGGAAAGGCTGAAGGCCTTCACAGTTCCACGAACCGTGAAGGACAATAGGAAGAGGAGCTTCAAAGCGGTAACCATGGTGGCTCACCCTCCAAGCCACATGGCAAGGGCCCAATGCAAAGACCTGTAGCAGTCCACCCACAGGAGAAAGACCAGTGCCATCACTGTAAAAAGACTGGCCACTACAAGAAGGACTGTCCAGTTTGGCTGAAGTACATCATGGCCAAAAATGGTAAAGATATAGTTTCTTTTGTTAATGAATCTCTGTATGAAAAGTTTACTAGATCTACTTGGTGGATTGATTCTGGTGCAACTGTTCATGTTACCAACTCTTTACAGGGGTTCCATTCGACAAGGATCATGCCAAAAAGAGAAAGACTCATTGAAGTGGCGAATGGGATTGAAGCAGAAGTGGAGGCCATTGGTGACGTCCCTCTGGAGCTGGCTGATGGATCTTCTCTTTTGCTCAAGGATGTTCTTTTTGTTCCTTCAATTCATAGAAATTTAATAAGTGTGTCGTGCTTGGACAAAGATTCTTATGAGTGTTATTTCGGAAATGGCAAATGTGCCATTTGGTTAAAAGATATTTGTGTGGGTGTTGCTACCTTACATGATAATTTATATTTATTATCTTTGCATGAGAAAGTATTTTCTGTGTGTGATGTGAATGAAAAAGTTCCCTTGTCGAACAAAGAACAAAAGAAAAGAAAGCGAACTCTTGACTCATCGAAACTATGGCACTGCAGACTAGGCCATATTTTGAGGGGAAGAATAGAAAGCCTCGTTAAAAATGACATTCTTCCTCCGTTAGAGTTCTCCGACATAGAACAATGTATAGATTGCATTAAAGGAAAGTATGTCAAACAAATTAAAAAGGGTGCAAACCGAAGCATAGCTACACTAGAAATAATCCACACGGACATTTGTGGACCGTTTCCGGTGAAAAGTGTGGATGGCTATGATTCATTCATAACATTCACGGATGATCACTCCCGGTATGGTTATATTTATCCAATTAAAGAAAGATCTGAAGCATTGGATAAATTTAAAATTTTCAAAGCTGAAGTAGAAAATCAGCATCATAAAAGAATTAAAATAGTTCGGTCTGATCGTGGGGGGAGTACTACGGTCGGCACACTCCATATGGTCAAGTTCCAGGACCTTTTGCAAGGTACTTGCAAGAAAATGGAATAGTCGTCCAGTATTCTATGCCGGGCGAACCTCAGCAAAACGGAGTAGCTGAAAGGCGCAACCGTACCCTTATGGATATGGTGTGCAGCATTATGAGATACTCCACCCTCCCATTGGGATTGTGGATGGAGGCGCTTAAAACCGCCATTCACATTCTTAACAGAGTAGCAAGTAAGTCGGTGCCCAAAACACCGTATGAATTGTGGACAGGCAGAGTCCCCTATCTGCACCACTTGAGGGTCTGGGGGAGCCCAGCTGAGGCAAAAGTTTTCAATCCAAACATTGCAAAGTTAGACCCCAAAACAGTATCTTGCCATTTTATTGGCTATCCAGATAAGTCAAAAGGCTATCGTTTCTACTGTCCTGATAGATACACAAAGTTTGTAGAAACGAGACATGTAGTCTTCTTGGAGGACAAATTGATGAGAGGGAGCACGGTAGCTCGAGAAATTGATCTTGAGGAGAAGAGGGTGCATGCACCTAATCCGATGACTTAGGAACCATTTTTATCGCTACCTGTTGTGCCACCATCTACAACCCCTGAGGTTGTGATGCCGGCACCTGTTGTGACTCCACACATGACAACAATGGGCGAAAGTTCGGAACCTGTCCATTAGGACCCACCTGAACCCACTGTTGAGCACGAAAAGGAGCCAGAACAGCCACATACCGAAAATGTGCCTGAACCCGAGGCAAGAAATGAGCAAGAGTCTGATGAACTTAGATGGTCTAAAAGAGAACGAAGACCAGCCATTTCCAAAGAAATTTACAAAGTCTACAACATAGTTCATATGGAGGGTGATCCTACCTCATATGAAGAAGCCATGAGTATCCCTCACTCAGCCAAGTGGGTGGAGGCAATGGAAGATGAAATGAAATCAATGAGTTCCAACAATGTTTGGGACTTAGAGGAAATTCCTAAAGGAGCCAAAACGGTAGGATGCAAATGGGTCTACAAAACAAAGTATGACTCCAATGGGAATGTAGAAAAGTACAAAGCTAGACTTGTGGCAAAATGCTTTACGCAAAGAGAAGGCGTAGATTACAATGAGACTTTTTCTCCGGTCTCATGTAAGGACTCCTTCAGAATCATCATGGCACTAGTTGCACATTTTGATTTAGACTTGCATCAAATGGATGTTAAAACGGCATTTCTAAATGGAGATTTAGAAGAAAATGTTTACATGAAACAACCCAAGGGTTTTTTCATGGAGGGGAAGGAACATATGGGATGCCGCATAAAGAAATCCATTTATGGGTTAAAGCAAGCCTCTAGGCAGTGGTATTTAAAGTTTAATAATACCATTAAAAGATTTGGATTCAAGGAAAATGTTGAGGACAACTGCATTTATGCAAAGTTCAAAAGTGGGAAATATATTTTCCTAATTTTGTATGTGGATGACATTCTGCTTGCCAGCAGTGATGTTAGTCTAATACTAGAGACAAATAAGTTCTTGTCATCAAACTTTGACGTGAAAGACCTTGGTGAAGCTTCTTATGTATTGGGCATAGAAATTCACCGAGACAGAAAGAATGGAGTGTTAGGAGTGTCGCAGAAAGCGTATTGTGAAAAGATTTTAAAGAAATACAATATGCATGCGAGTAATTCAACACCTCCTCCCATAGTCAAGGGCGATAGTTTTGGGAAATCCCAATGTCCAAAGAATCAATATGAGATCGATCAAATAAAGTCAGTACCATACGCTTCGGCTGTTGGAAGCTTACAGTATGCACAAGTGTGCACTCGCCCTGACTTAGCGTTTATCACCGGGGTACTCGGTAGATATCAAGAGAATCCAGGCATAGAGCACTGAAAGATGGTAAAGAAAGCTTTGCGTTATGTGCAAGGCACAAAAGGCCTCATTCTTACATATAGAAGATCTGATTCTCTAGAGATAAAAGGGTATTCAGATGCGGATTTTGTGGGAGATAAAGACGACCGAAAGTCCACGACAGGGTATGTCTTTACTCTCGCAGGAGGTGCTATTTCATGGAGAAGCGCCAAACGGTCGATAGTTGCATCATCTACGATGTATGCAGAATTTATAGCTTGTTATGAGGCCATGGGACAGGCGTTATGGTTAAAGAAATTCTTACCCGACTTGAAAGTGGTTGACTGCATCAGCAGACCACTAAAGATGTACTGTGACAACGAGCCCACAGTATTCTATGCTCACAACAACAAGTCGAGTAATGCTACAAAGTCTATAGATATAAAGTATTATGTTGTGAAGGACAAAGTCCAGGATCAAACTATAAGACTCGAGCATATAAGGACAAAGGATATGCTTGCGGATCCGCTAACGAAAGGCTTACCACCCAATTGTAGGGTTTCGTAGCATGGAAAACAAAAAAAAATTCTACCGCATACAAACAAACAAGCCAAGATCTATCTATTAGATTGTAGCAACGAGTCGATAGAATAACTCACCCTCGAAGATTCCAAAGTGTTTAACGAGAGCGGATTCTCGTGGGTGATGTAGTCGTACTCTTCCCGATCTCAAGATCGCGTAGACGATCCTTCCCAAGGCTGCGTTCGGCGCTCCTGCAATCGGTCACATCGTTGACTTTCGACGAAGACCTTCCTCTCCCTTGTTCCAGCAGGCAGCGGAGGTTGTAGCTCTCTCCTCGCGATTCCGGCAGCACAACGGCGTGGTACCGAAAGTAGAGGGGAGATCTCGCAGGGCTTCGCCTTAAGCCGGAGCAAGTATGGTGGAGTATGAGAGAGTCCCTCAAAGATCTAGGGTTTAGACACGCCGAGGAAGAGGTGCTAGAGCCGGAGGCTAGGGCTTGGAGGTGCCCAAGTCGGCGGCTAGGGGAGAAACCCTAGGGGGCGGCAACGGCTATGGTGGGCAGCAGCTGCTAGGGTTTGAGGCGCGGAAGTTGTGTGTCAAGGAGGGGAGCCCTGCCCCTCCTTATATAGGTGGAGGGGGCCGGCTGGCCAAGGGGAGGGAGAGGAGTCCCTCCCCAACTCGGCTTGGGTGGGCGCCGCCGGTTGGAGGAGGGAACTCCTCCCCAACTCGGTTTCCCACTCCTCCTCTTTCCAAAAACTGCCGTTTGACTTTCAAACTAGCCGTTTGACTTTTCAAACTAGGATTTGAATAAACCCTCTATTTTGATCAGCGATGACACCGAGTACATGATGCAACCATACCAACTTGATATAACACATTCATGTACCCTTCCCCCCCCGGAGTGCCGGACATTCCGGAACCTTCTAGAACATTCCCGATGAAAACACCGGAACCATTCCCCAACTCCGAAACGGGACTTTCCTTATATGAATCTTATTCTCCGGACTATTCCGGATCTCCTCGTGATATCCCGAATCCCATTCGAGACTCCGAACAACATTCGGTCTCTTTCTCATCATTCCATAACTACTCAAACAACGTCGAATCCTTAAGTGTGTCTCCCTACGGTTCGTGAATTACGCGGACATGATCGAGACACTTCTCCGATCAATAACCAATAGAGGAATCTGGAAATTCATATGGCTCCCACATATTTCTACGATTACTTTGCGATCGAATGAACCACTTACATACGATATCAATTTCCCTTTGTCTCACGATAGTTTACTTATCCGAGGTTATGATCGTCGGTATCTCTGCATACCTAGTTCAACCTCGTTACCGATAAGTACTCTTTTCTCGTTCCCGTGATATGTGATCCCTTGTGAGCCAGTCACATGCTTGCAAGCTAATTGGATGACATTTCACCGAGAGGGCCTAGAGTATATCTATCCATCATATGGATGGACAAATCCCACTCTTGATCCATGTGTTTCAACCAATACTTTCCGAACACTCAATGCCACCTTTATAGCCACCCAGTTACGGTGTGGTGTTTGATGTCATCAAAGCATCCATCCGTTATAGGTGATATGCATGATCTCATGGTCGAAGGAATTAGATTACTATGTATCAGAAAGCATATAGCAATTGAACTATTAAAATGACTTGATCTTTATGCTACGCTTATCTATAGGAGTATGTCCACCATATCATTCTCCTAACGATATGATCTTGTTGTTAATAACATATCAATGTTCATGATAGGGAAACCACAATCATCTATTAACCAACAAGCTAGTATTATATAGAGAGGCTTTACTAGGGACTTCAAATTAAGTTTACAAATCACACAAGTATCAATGTTTCCTTGTTAATACTATTATAGCATGAATGTAAACATTTATCATAAACACAAAGATATAATAATAACTACATTTATTATTGCCTCTAGGGCATTTCTCCAACAGTCTCCCACTTGCACTAGAGTCATCTAATCTAGATTACATGGTAATATACCGAACACCCATGGCAGTTTGGTGTTGGTCATGTTTTGCCCTCGGGAGAGGTTTAGTCAACGGATCTGCCACATTCAGATCTGTGTGTACTTTGCAAATCTTTATATCCCCATCTTGGATATGTTCTCGAATAGCGTGAAAACGTAGCTTGATATGCTTCAGCTTCTTGTGTGACCTTGGTTCTTGCGCATTGGCTATGGCGCCCATGTTATCACAGTAGATAGACATTGGGTCCAGCGCACTAGGAACCACACCTAGCTCTGTAATGAACTCTTTCATCCATATCGCTTCTTGTGAAGCCTCCGAAGCAGCCATGTATTCCGATTCAGTTGAAGATCTCGCCACAATGCTTTGCTTTGCACTCCTCCAGCTAACTGCTGCACCATTCAAAATAAATACGTATCCAGATTGTGATTTAGAATCATCCGGATCGGTGTTCCAACTAGCATCGGTGTAACCATTAACAACGAGTTGTTCATCACCTCCATAAGAAAGAACCATATCCTTAGTTCTTCTCAAGTACTTAAGGATGTTTTTGACCGCTGTCCAATGATCCACTCCTGGATCACTTTGATATCTGCTAGTTAAACTAACAGCATATGCAATGTCGGGTCTAGTACATAGCATGGCATACATTAGAGATCCTATGGCTGAGGCATAGGGAGTCTTCCTCATCCTTCTCTATCTCCTGCCGATGTCGGACTTTGAGTTTTACTCAAGGTCGTATTGGGCAACATGGGCAAGAACCCTTTCTTGATATCTTCCATTCCAAACCTCTTTAGAACTTTGTCCAAATATGTACTTTGTGACAATGATATTTGGCGTTTTGATCTATCTCTATAAATATTTATGCCTAATATGTAAGCTGCTTCGCCAAGATCCTTCATTGAAAAACTATTATTCAAATATTCCTTGACACTATTAAGAAGGTTTACATCATTCCCAATCAACAATATGTCATCCACATATAGTATTAAGAATGCTACAGAGCTCCCACTCGCTTTCTTGTAAATACAAGCTTCTCCATAAGTTTGTATAAAACCAAAACTTTTGATCACCTTATCAAAACGTTGATTCCAACTTCGGGATGCTTGCTTCAATCCATAGATGGACCGTTGAAGTTTGCATACCTTGTTAGCATCTTTAGGATCGACAAAACCTTTGGGTTGCATCATATACAACTCTTCATCAATGTCTCCATTGAGGAATGCTTTTGACATCCATCGCCATATCTCATAATCATAATATGCAGCGATTGCTAACATAATCCTCATAGACTTTAGCTTCGCTCGGTGAGAAAGTCTCGTAGTCAACTCCTTGAATTTGTCGAAACCCTTGTGCGACAAGTCGAGCTTTATAGATAGTAACATTACCATCAAGATCTGTTTTCTTCTTGAAAATCCATTTGTTCTCGATGACCTTCCGCCATCCCAGTAAGTCCACCAAAGTCCATACTTGGTTTTCGTACATGGATCCAATCTCGGATTTCATGGCTTCTTGCCATTTATTGGAATCTGGGCTCATCATCGCTTCCTCATATGTCTCAGGGTCATCGGTGTTGTCCACCAACATGACACCCATAACGGGATCATACCAATCTGGAGTGGTACGAGTTCTCGTTGACCTCCGAGGCTCTGTAGCAACTTCAACCAAAGTTTCATGATCATCATCATTAGCTTCCTCTCTTATTTGTGCAGGCACCACAGGAACTTCTTCTGGTGCTGCGCTACTCGCAATTTCGAGAGAAGGTTCGACAACCTCGTCAAGTTCTACTTTCCTTCCAGTCACTTCTTTCGAGAGAAATTCCTTCTCTAGAAAGGATCCATTCTTGGCAACGAAGATTTTGCCTTCGGATCTATGATAGAAGGTATAACCAATAGTTTCCTTCGGGTATCCTATGAAGACGCATTGTTCCGCTTTGGGTTCAAGCTTGTCCGGCTGTAAATTCTTTACATAGGCTTCGCATCCCCAAACTTTAAGGAACGACAATCTAGGTTTCTTCCCAAACCATAATTCATACGGTGTCGTTTCAACGGATTTAGACGGTGCCCTATTTAAAGTGAATACGGCTGTTTCTAATGCATAACCCCAAAATGATAGCGGTAAATCTGTAAGTGACATCATAGAACGAACCATATCTAAGAGAGTTCGATTACGACGTTCGGACACACCATTACGCTGTTGTGGTGTTCCGGCGGTGTGTTAATCATGGAAGTATTCCGCATTTCTTCAAATGCTCGCCAAACTCGTAACTTAGATATTCACCTCCACGATCAGAACGTAGAAATTTAATCTTCTTGTTACGTTGATTCTCTACCTCACTTTGAAATTCCTTAAACTTCTCAAAAGTTTCGGACTTATGTTTCATGAAATAGATATACCCATATCTACTGAAGTCATCCGTGAAGGTAAGAACATAACGATAACCACTGCGCGATGCTACACTCATTGGACCACACACATCGGTATGTATGATTTCCAATAAGTCCGTAGCTCGCTCCATCATACCAGAAAATGGAGTCTTAGTCATTTTACCCATCAGACATGCTTCGCATCTATCAAGTGATTCTAAATCAAGTGATTCAAGAAGTCCATCGGAATGGAGTTTCTTCATATGCTTCACTCCAATGTGACCAAGACAACAGTGCCACATATAGGTCGAGTTATCGCTCGATTTCAAACGTTTAGCCTCAATGTTATTAATATGTGTATTTCTACTATCGAGATTCAACAAGAATAGACCATCTATCAATGGTGCATTTGCATAAAACATATTACTCATATAAATCGAACAACCATTATTCTCGGACTTAAACAAGTAACTGTCTCGCAATAAACAAGATCCCGATATAATGTTCATGCTCAACGCAGGCACCAAATAACAATTATTCAAGTATAAAACTAATCCCGATGGTAGATGAAGGGGTAGCGTGCCGACCGCGATCACATCAACTTTTGATCTGTTTCCCACGCGCATCGTCAACTCGTTCTTTGCCAGCTTCCGTTTATTCTGCAGCACCTGTTTCGAGTTACAAATATGAGCAATCGAACCAGTATCAAATACCCAGGAACTACTACGAGTACTAGTGAGATACACATCAATAACATGTATATCAGATATACCTTTATTCTTGATGTTGCCGTTCTTCAAATCTGTGGCATCCCGCAAAACCCCTACTAGAAAATCGCGTTGTTTTTGTGCATTGCATTTGAGCATCGTCATCATCATGCATTTGTTTGTCTGAAACTATTTTCAATAAGCCTATTTTTGTTTTCTAAAAATACCTCTTCTCTTATTTCAAAACAAGTCTTATAATTATCTGTTAAATTAATTGCCTAAAAATTATTTGCTAAAAAGATTTAAAACAAAACAACACCATAAATATTTTACAAAATAATAAAACCCAAAACCTAGACCTTTTTCTACCCAATCTAATCTACCCAGCCCCCCTCCACCTCACCCCCTCCAATCCCCTCACGCCACCTCATAACCCTCCCTTCCCCCATCCAATCCCAGCCCGCCACCTGGCCCGCCCCCTCTCTCACCCCCACTCCCCACTCAACCCACCACACACCACACAAACGCACACAGCGCGCAGCAGCCACACACCCCGCTCCCTCTCTCCCCTCTGGCCCCACCGAACCTGACCCCACCCCGACCCCACGCTACGCCACTCCCCCACCTTCCCCAACCTCTCTCCCTGACCCCTCCTGCGTCCCCATCCTCGTCTCGTCTCTGACCACGCCGCTCCGCCGCCCGAGCTCTCCTCGCGCCCCATCGCCGACGCTCGTCCGGGCCCTGCCGCCGGCGTGCCCTCCCCGTCGGCCTCCTTGCCACCCCTCGCGCCGGCCGCCCTCCTCCCAAGCTCGTCGGACCGCCACCTCTCCCGAGCCGCCGCTCCTCCCTCCTTGCTTCGTCGGCCTCCGCGCGCCTTCCCGACCCCATGGCCTCCCGCCTTCCGCCACCGGCCCCGAGCTCCGCCCTCCTTCCTCCCGGCGCCGCCTGCTGCCCGCGTCTCCCTGAGCGCCTCCCCGGCCCTCCGCCCGCCACCATCCCGCGCCATGGCTGTCGCCTGTGCCTCCCCTCCGCAGCGACCGCAGCGCCGACGCTCGGGCATGGCCTGCCCGCTCCATGATTCCTCTCCGTCAGGCGCCCCTCCCTTCATCCTCGTCCGTCGCCCCGGCCCTCCTCCGTCGTGGGTCCCCTCTGCTTCGTCCTCGTCGCCCAGCCTCGTTTTCCTCGGCTTGCGAGCTGCCGCTGCCATGGTCGACTTCTCCTCAAGCGTCGGTCGTCGCCTCTCCCGCGGCCGCGTCTTGCAGCACCCTCGCCGTCGCGGCAAGCCGCTGCGTCGCCATCGTCCTTCCCCGCTCACCACTCCCTGTCCTCTACCACCTCGCCATCACACGTGGCCTCGAGCTCCGGGCCCCTACATCGCCATGGCCGGACCGCGAGTGGCTGCCGCCTCTTCGTCGACCCTCGGCGGTTGGTCGAGCCCGTCTCGTCCATGCCTTTTATCGGGCTCTGCTGCCTTGCGGCACCCGCATGTACCCTGGTGCCCTTTTCTCCTGTCAAGCTGGTGCTAGTGGTGTTACCGGATGGTGTACATATGTGCTGCTATGGATGTGAAGTACTCGTGGTGGCGGTTTGGGGTTGCATCGGTGAAGATCGTATGAACTATGAAGATGGTGATGCCACCCAAACAATACCAAAACCCCGTGAGATATCTATTCCCTTGTTTTGTCAAGATCTTCCGAAGATGATTCGACAAAAGCCCGATGCGACAAGATCGTCCCGTCGACAAGGTCAACCGAAGTCGGAACCTCAAGATCTTCACCACTCGAAGTGTTCCGCCAAGATCGCCATCGACAATGGAACCAAGACCGAACCCGGTGGCTTTTGCTGGACCATCAACAAGATCTACAATGGGACGCCATGACTGAGACCCCGGACCCGAAGACCACATGTGCGACAAGTACTCCTTCCCGGATGCGATGCTCGAGAACCCGGACGGTAAGGACACCGACGCAGAACACCAAGTCCTTCTTCCCGGAACGCCAAGCTCTTCATATTGCAACCGACCTTCGAAGACCCATCCCGTCGAACCCTGAACCCTGAGACCGAACCCCGAACCCCGGAACCCCCAAGATCGTCCGAACCCAGATGTGTGAACCTTTTCCCGAGCCCTATTTTATAAATGCTATATATAACTTTGTTGCATATTAAATTGTCATATTCGCATGCATATTGTCATGTGGTTTGGGGGCCTTATGCCGATTCACCTCATAATTAAATATGGGGCCCATATGCGGGCAAATCTAGTCTAATATCGGCCCCATTTAAATTTGTGCATCAAACCGGTGATATATTTTGCCATGTTAAGACAACATTTAAATTGCGGGGTATCTAAACAACATGAACCTATTAATTAATTGTCGGGACCCCGGTTCCGCTTAATATTGCCTAATTGCATCGCACCTTGCCTTGTCGTACATAATACATGCATCATGCCCGATCTTCTGCCATAGTATTAAATAGTGCATCCGGTGTTTCTTCTAGTGCTTTGCTTCTTCACGGATTAGGCCGATGAGTTGATGCGAGTGTCGACCCGATCTTCGGATGAACCTTCGGCAATGATTTTCAGGCGAGCATCTCCCCCTTTCTACCTATCTTACTTTTATAGTCTTTGTTTCCTCCTGTTGATCTATTGCTATCTGTGTTGCGATGCTCTAGCTTTCGTACCCGTGATATCCCTTGCAGCCTTATATCGCATTGGACACCTCCTATTACCTGTTGTTTGGTAGATAGTTGGACATGCACGTCGTAGTCGCTTGCTCAAGTGTTGTTGCGTGTCGCCAAGTACCACAGTTGTTGGAGTATTGTCGTGTGTTTATTGTTGGAGATGATCAAGACTTTAATTATTGTTTAACAACTAAAATTGAAGTAAGTAGCGAGAGGCAATTGGGCAATAGATGTTATTTGGTTGTTAACCGTCCACTTGTGTCCCGTAGGACCCCGAGTACTTGATACCTGCTCCTTGAATATTCGCGCTATCCACATCCGGGAGGATTATGGGACCCCCCTGAGCCAGAGCTTGATTCATTCTTATTTCTTGGGGCCACAAACTAGTTTGAGGTTTTATTTACTATCCTGTACTTATGCCATGCTTTACTGCTTTATTACGATTGTGCGAGGAGCACTTTTGTCTTGTTAGGATCGGGACACGATTTCATGTCGACAAGCCCGAGTTTTGGGTTCCCGATCGTTCTGACCGTCCACCCAAACCTTGGGTCCGTCTCGAGTCACTAACTTCGTTGGTGTACTCAATGGGGTGGCCCCTGAAATATTCTGAATCCTGTGATTGCTTTGTCGTGAAGGCCTCGTTGGGTTTTGATTTGGTTTTTCCGAGGTTGATCGAGTGTGTGTTGCTATTTGTGCACCCCTGCAGGGTAAAACTTTCTGAAAGCCGTGTCCGTGGTTATGGACGACTTGGAGCACAGTATCTCGATCATAGACAACTATAACTAAAGTAGTGCTATAAATTTGACTTTATAATGACTAGTAATCAGCTTCACTATAATGGAATGGCTAAATAAAATTGCCAACAATTGCTTGTTTGGGTTGTCGCTTGCGACCATTGTATCTGACTAGTAAGTATTGCAACTACAACGGAATGGCTAAATAAAAGTACCAACAACTGCTGGGTTTTGGGATATCTCATGGTAATTGTATTTGACTAGTAAGTGTAGCAACTACAACGGAATGGTTAACTAAAAGTGCCCACTGCTTATTATATCAGGATGACTATCTATACATGACTAGTAATTGGTGCAACGATAACTGAATAAATAAAACTGCCAACTGTGTGAGTTCCTCGGTGGACTTCCTCGTTTGGTCTCGAGGGGGAAATACCAGGATGGGATTGTTTGGTGTAAGATTCAGGTTGGACCCGAATAGCTCTTTCTTATCCCTCTCTGATAGCCGTCAGTTGTATCGAGTCTCTATAGGTTGTTTAGTGCATCTTTGCTGCCGCGATCCACCATACTGTGTGGCGAGGACCGCCAATTCTAGTCTCGTGTCTTGCACCGCCTCTGTCTTGACCTCTCTCTTTTTTCCTTTGCCCCTTGTCGGCACCCCTTTTGTTTAAGCAGGTTTTGAGATCGACGTCGTTAGCAGGGTTACCCTTCCGGCTTGGCCTGGGCAGGGTTATGAACGCCATTGGTTATTCTTCAGGGCTCTCAGCCCCATTTGCATCTTGTCCGTAGCTGGACGCTCTATCGTTTTCAAGGTGATTTGGATCTTTGTTCTGTATATCTGTATTCTTGACTCATGGAGTCGTGTTGTATATATATCTGTTCTGTGGGTCCCATCGAGGACTGTTGTGTAATGTTATTACTTCGTTTTCCACCCGCACGAAAGTGCCTGGTGGGCACCTTTGAATCGTTTCTATGCGGGTTTGGCGGGAAGCGCTGAAACTTGTATAGGGCCGATTCTGAGGGTGTTACAGAGTGGCATCAGAGCCCAGCAGTTGCGATACCCCACAAGTCCAGCCTGTAGGATAACATAGCTAACGGCCGAAGTAGAGTGTCAAAACTATTTTTGAAAAAATCGGTTGGATAGTTCTGATTAGGTCTGATTTTACTCCTTACCCCTCTGCTGCTCTCGTCTCACCTCTGCGTGTTTTGAATCCGCTCTCTTCTCTCTATCTTTGAGTCCAGGATTTCTCGTGGTTGGGTTCCATCGTACCTTCAGGGTTTCGCTTCCTCCTTTGGTAACGGTGTTGCTACACCTGGTCTTCATGCTATCCGAGGAATTCTTCGTCTGGTGGACTTCTTTTTGTTCCTTCTCGTGCCTTCCGGTGTTTTCCGACGCGACAACATCATCTACGCCAGATCCGATGCAGAGTCGGCATCATTCTTTTGTTCCCGAACCTTGCTTGCCGAGATCTACGATTTGAATTCTAAGAGTTGGTTGCATAATTTCCTATTCATGTGCAGGGTGATGCTTTGGGTGCGCGATGGACTGATCACCATCCAACTACTCTTATCATTCGCTCTTGCACATTGAATGGTGAATCATTGCAGTTATACTCCTTCCGCGGAAGTTAGAGGTGGCTTTATTTGTCGATACCTCTACCTTCGACCTTTTGTCCCCGGAGTGTTCTCTCGACGATCACGGACAACGACCTCTTGTTAGTGGTGTCGCGAGGATCTACACGAAGCGCGAAGGATCAGATCGTCGGCCTTCTTCCTTGTACCATGAGGCGGATCTCGAGGGCGAGATCCATTGTTAGTGGTGTCGAATTGTGGCATCCCGCAAAACCCCTACTAGAAAATCGCGTTGTTTTTGTGCATTGCATTTGAGCATCGTCATCATCATGCATTTGTTTGTCTGAAACTATTTTCAATAAGCCTATTTTTGTTTTCTAAAAATACCTCTTCTCTTATTTCAAAACAAGTCTTATAATTATCTGTTAAATTAATTGCCTAAAAATTATTTGCTAAAAAGATTTAAAACAAAACAACACCATAAATATTTTACAAAATAATAAAACCCCAAACCTAGACCTTTTTCTACCCAATCTAATCTACCCAGCCCCCCTCCACCTCACCCCCTCCAATAGCTTTTCAGAAGCCTCATAGCTTTCAATTGCCGCATGAGTCTCAAAAATCAATTTGAGATCCTCGACAATATCATATGGGTATGAATTCTCAAACCTTATCTGAAGCTCCGATTCTAAACCATACAAGATAGCACACTGAACTATGGAGTACTGATTCTTCCGAGCGAGGTAAACATTCTTTACTTCATCGGTAGCATCAGCTGCAGGTGGGTCACCCAGCGGTGCATCCAGCACATAGGTCAAATTACCAGCTGTGAGGACAATCCTCAAATTGCGGAACCAATCCGCGAAGTTGCTTCCATTGTTTTTCAACTTTTCTTTCTCTAGGAACGCATTAAAATTGATGGTAGGGGATTCCATTGATCTACAACATATTTGCAATAGTTTAGACTAAGTTTATGACAAATTGAGTTCAAATTAATAATAAAATTAATCTAGGTGAACTCCCACTCAAAACAATATCCCTCACATTGTTTTAGTGATCACACGAACCAAATCCACCACATCAACACCGATCATCACGAGAGTTGATATAGTTTCAATGGCGAACAATCAACATGTTCATCATATCTACTATATGATTCATGCTTTACCTTTCGATGATCCGTGTTCGAGACCATGTCGTACATGCTAGGCTCGTCAAGATCAAACCTTAGTTTCGCATGAGCAAATCTGGCTTGCTCACGTTGTATACACTTATGAATCTAACACACCCGATCATCATGTGGTGCTTCGAAACAACAATCTTTAGCAACGGTGCTAACTAAGGGTGAACACTTTATGACTTGAAATTCATGTGCATGAGGGATCATCTTATAATGCTACCGTCGTCTACTAAGCAATACAAGATGCATAAAGGATTAACATCACATGCAATTCATAATATGTGATATGATATGGCCTTTCTTCTTTGTGCTTCCGATCTCCATCTTCTAGCACGAACATGATCTCCATCATCACCGGCATTGCATCAAGGTCAATGACGCTTCTCCATGGTTGTCGTCCACCGGCTTCAACTATTACAACTACTTTGAATAGACACGCGGGTCTTAACATAAATTAAAGACAACCATATGGCTCCTGCCGGTTGCCAACTTACAATAAGGAACATTGCATACATCAAATATAATCACAATCATGGCCATATCACATCACAACACACCCCTGCAAAACAAAGTTAGACGCCTCTACTTTCTTTGCATATTTTACGTGGTTTGGGGCTTTCAATAGTGTCGTTCTAACTTACGAACAAGAACCACAACATTGATACTAGTATTGTTAATCACCCGTTGTAAATTGGATCTTAACTATGCTAGGAGAAACAGGCACCCGCAAAGCCACTTATGCAATACAAGTTGCATGTCAAGCGTGGAGCAAGTCTCATGAACGATGTCATGTAAGGTTAGCCCGGGCCGCTTCATCCCAACATACCGCAAGATGCAAAGTACACAAGAAGCAATCGACAATAAAAGCATCAACGCCCACAATGACCATTGTGTTCTACTCGTGCAACAGATCTACATATAGACACGACTCTGATACCATTGTAGGGTTTCGTAGCATGGAAAACAAAAAAAAATTCTACCGCATACAAACAAACAAGCCAAGATCTATCTATTAGATTGTAGCAACGAGTCGATAGAATAACTCACCCTCGAAGATTCCAAAGTGTTTAACGAGAGCGGATTCTCGTGGGTGATGTAGTCGTACTCTTCCCGATCTCAAGATCGCGTAGACGATCCTTCCGGCGCTGCGTTAAACGCGCTCCTGATCGGTCACCGTTCGGATTTTCGGAAGACCTTCCTCTCCTTGTTCCAAGCGGCGGAGGTTGTAGCACTCTGCTCGCGATTCAAAGACAACTGGCGTGGTATCGGAAGTAGAGGGGAGATCTCGCAGGGCTTCGCCTTAAGCCGGAGCGAGTATGGTGGAGTATGAGAGATTCCCTCGACGATCTAGGGTTTAGAAACGCCGAGGAAGAGGTGCTAGAGGCGGCTGGGGCTTGAGGTGCCCAAGTCGGCTTAGGATAAACCCTAGGCGGCGGCTATGGTGGGCGGCAATGCTAGGGTTTGAGGCGGAAGTTGTGTGTCAGGAGGAGCCCTGCCTCCTTATATAGGTGGAGGGGCGGCCAAGGGAGGAGGAGTCCCTCCCCAACTCAGGTGGGAGCCGCCCGGTTGGAGGAACTCCTCCCAACTCGTTTCCCACTCCTCCTCTTTCCAAAAATCGCCGTTTGACTTTCAAACTAGCCGTTTGACTTTTCAAACTAGGATTTGAATAAACCCTCTATTTTGATCATCGATGACACCGAGTACATGATGCAACCATACCAACTTGATATAACACATTCATGTACCCTTCCCCGGTCGGACATTAAAACCTTCTAGAACATTCGATGAAAACAGGAACCATTCCCCAACTCCGAACGGGACTTTCCTTATATGAATCTTATTCTCCGGACTATTCCGGATCTCCTCGTGATATCCCGAATCCCATTCGAGACTCCGAACAACATTCGGTATCTTTCTCATCATTCCATAACTACTCAAACAACGTCGAATCCTTAAGTGTGTCTCCCTACGGTTCGTGAATTACATGGACATGATCGAGACACTTCTCCGATCAATAACCAATAGAGGAATCTGGAAATTCATATGGCTCCCACATATTTCTACGATTACTTTGCGATCGAATGAACCACTTACATACGATATCAATTTCCCTTTGTCTCACGATAGTTTACTTATCCGAGGTTATGATCGTCGGTATCTCTGCATACCTAGTTCAACCTCGTTACCGATAAGTACTCTTTTCGTTCCGTGATATGTGATCCCTTGTGAGCAGTCACATGCTTGCAAGCTAATTGGATGACATTTCACCGAGAGGGCCCAGTATATCTATCCGTCATATGGATGGACAAATCCCTCTTGATCCATGTGTTTCAACCAATACTTTCCGAACACTCAATGCCACCTTTATAGCCACCCAGTTACGGTGTGGTGTTTGATGTCATCAAAGCATCCATCCGGTAAAGGTGATATGCATGATCTCATGGTCGAATGAATTAGATTACTATGTATCAGAAAGCATATAGCAATTGAACTATTAAAATGACTTGATCTTTATGCTACGCTTATCTATAGGAGTATGTCCACCATATCATTCTCCTAACGATATGATCTTGTTGTTAATAACATCTCAATGTTCATGATAGGGAAACCACAATCATCTATTAACCAACAAGCTAGTATTATATATAGAGGCTTTACTAGGGACTTCAAATTAAGTTTACAAATCACACAAGTATCAATGTTTCCTTGTTAATACTATTATAGCATGAATGTAAATATTTATCATAAACACAAAGATATAATAATAACTACATTTATTATTGCCTCTAGGGCATATCTCCAACACCAATGTGTTCAAGTAACACATAGCCGGCATGGGTTTAACGGGAAACCTATGATTCCTGGACTAAAGAGGCGCAAAAGTAAGAGGATTTGTTTCAAAACATGAAGGTATCTAGTGGCTGTCTGATTCCATCGGCAATTGAGCTGAGACGATGAAACATGCTCTATGTATCATTCTGTGATGGAATAAGTAAAGAACAAAGTTAAAAGTAAAGTCAAGATCTAGGGGGAGAATGTTAGATAGATCTCAACGTGATCGGCAACGCCCAAAGACGCCTATCCATACGATCGGGCGCCCAACCCTATCTGGTTGGCGGGCCCCTGTCGCCGCGCTATATAAAGTGGTGGGGGACTGGCAGCGCAGGGTACGAGATTCACCGTTGTGCCAACGCCCCACCTACATTCCTACCGATCTAGGGTTTTAGCGCGAGCCGACGGGAAGCACCGCCACCACCGCACACTCACGCCGTCGCCCCTTTTTCCCATGGCCAACGACGGAGGGTCCAGCTCCGGCACTAGCTCGGGCATCCCCTCTGGCTCATGTCTCTCGAGCCAGGGAGTAGGTAGTTCTCTCTCTCTCTCTCTCTCTCTCTCTCTCTCTCTCTCTCTCTCTGTTTCGATCTAGAAAGGTAAAGTACAGTGCTACTGATAGATCTAGACTATATCCATTGCAAAGTTGTGTTATAACAGTGAAAGATTAAAATGCATGAATACATTACGGTGCTCCACACCACCCGGGATGAAGCACATGTATCTTCATTATAGCACAGTAACCACAATTTTCATTGCATTTCCAATTGTGTTTAGCAAGTTTGTCTTGAGTTAAATTTTCTCCTCTACATATATGTATTACCATAGAGAGTGTAATTTGTTCTGAAATAATTAGCAAATTTGACATTAGTTTGAGGCAAGTAAATTTCCATGATTAACTAGCATAGTCTAATGAGACATGCAGCAGAAATATACGCAAACACCTAGTCTAATTTGATATCATGTAGGGATATATTGATTTGGTAAAAAAAGTTCTAGAAGCATGGAGCTTTCATTTGAAGACGACCGGCTCCTGCACAAACTTACGGACATGGCGACATGGAACGTTCAACTAGGCGAGGAGGTATTGGACACAGAACCTATGTGTGTACGTGTGTGTCAGCTTGAACTACAGTACTTATTATATATTTCTACGGAGAATCAGCTGGGAAGAGAACTCGGTTGAAACCCAGTTGTTGTCTCGTGCAAGGAACCGAGGCAAGAGCCTTCCTTACATTTTCTCATGGAGGAGAAACTTCTGATGTGACGAAGGCACGCTCCTCCAACATTTCAACTGCGCAGCTACCCTACCGGTGGAGTACCCATCACGAAAACAAACAAAGCATATGCGTACGTGTCAGTCGGAGCAGCACCCACTCGATCACGAGGACAGCCTGTACACGTGAGACAAATAAATAAGCAGATGAATAAACGAGTAAACGGAAGTGGAAGAAAACCTAGTGGCACGACCTCATTGGGTCAGGAGGATTGGGGGGCCTGGTCCTTGACCTTGACTGCTGGAACAAATCGTGGGAACATCATTCATCAATCATCGGTGCATTCCGGGGCCATGAGGAGTCCATGACTACGTACTGGCCGCCTCAGCAGGTCCGATGCACGGCCCGTTCCCCGCGTGTTTGGCTCCTTCAATTCAAATTTTCGACTCGCACCGAACGAACGGCGGCCTGTACTACTCCCGGGAAGTACGACTTTTCCCGGTGACAGATGTGATCCGCGCGCATATAAATGTGATTTGCGGCGTGCACATCGATCCACCAAGCTGTACGAGATCACCAGAAAGCTGTTCGGGTGCAATCGCTAGCTAAGCAGATAGCTAGCGAGACAACCGAACCAACAAAGACTTTTTTTTCTTTTGTAAATATAAAGCGAACCCGAAGGAATCTCAGGTCTTAGTTCGTACGTTTGTGGTTAGCTAAGTAGTCTGACCTGACTGAGGTTGCTGCATCCATGTCGCCCATGCAAGCACCGTCGGGTCAGGGCAACGAGCCCCTGATCCTGACCTCGGCGCAGCGGATGCTCAGCCGTCGCGCGCCGTCGCTGGGTTCTCCCAAGTCCCCGCCGCCGTCCTATGGGAGCACCGTCACCGTGCTGAGCATCGACGGCGGTGGCGTCCGCGGCATCATCCCTGGCACCATCCTCGCCTTCCTCGAAGAAAAGCTCCAGGTTAACCCCATTACGTACGCTTCCATGAATCTATGCATGTGTTTTATTTTCGGATGCACCCGTACTGAAGAGTTTTGTTGCGGCCGGGGTGTTAATTTGTCGCGTAAAAATAGGAGTTTGATGGGCCAGACGCGAGGATCTCGGACTATTTCGACGTGGTCGCCGGGACGAGCACCGGAGGGCTGGTGACCGCCATGCTCACCGCGCCCAACGCCGAGGGCCGCCCGCTCTTCGCCGCCAAGGACATAAACAGCTTCTACCTCGAGCACTGCCCTAGTATCTTCCCTCCCGTCAGGTGAGGATTAGATAAGCACGTACTAGCTAGTACAAACTAATAAAAGCATTTTTTTTTTGCACAAAAAACTAAAAGCATGTACGCATCAACTCATCAACTATATCATACACATGCTTATATGATCAGCCATCTATATCCTTTGTGTTACAGCAAAGGGTCTTTCGGTTTGTTGAAGAGCATGATGGGACCCAAGTACAACGGTGAGTACCTCCACACGGTCATCAAGAAGCTCCTCGGCGACACGCGACTCGACCAGACGCTCAAAAACGTCGTCATCCCTACCTTCGACATCAAGCTCCTCCAGCCTACAATCTTCTCAACTTACGACGTATGTGAAAAAACAGACCGAGCTCACGTTTATATGCGCAGTCATACAGCTAATTGGAGTATCCACACCAAACTTTTACAGCACTAGTAGAAAACAGGCCATCCGTCCACGCCCTCGAGCCTAGGTTCGGTTGCGGCGGGACTAATCTTGCACGCGTCCGGTTGGGCGGGCGGGCCAGGGCATGGTCCCGGTTGGTAAGGCGTCGTCGGTTGGAGCCACCAAGGACTAGGTTTGGCCACAGCGTGGCGTGGCGCGACCTTTAGTCGGTTCGGCTCACGACTAAAGGCCCTGCCCTCTATAAATGCAACGCCCAGCCCCCTCTGCCTCCTCTGTTTTTGAATGGTGTAAGGTGTGAGGGTGTGCTAGTTTTTCTGCATGCATTGAAGGTGTTTGTTGAAATGTTTGAGTGAAAAATCCAGTTGAATTTCTCATAGAACAAAAATATAGAAGGTGTCCGAGACGCACTTGAGCTTTCTCCTCTTTATTTCCCTCGATCGAGGTTAGCAATCCTATCTTTTCTAGGTCATTGATACAATTCATGTGTCGGTGTGAATTGGTTATTTCACTATTTACGATGTCCTGTTTTTGATCAACTTACTTATATGATGCAGATGACCGGTCGGGAATGGATGTACGGTGACCGGCGGGTAGCCGGGTATATCAAAGGCGTGGATAAATTTATCGATGTGGCTACGGCAAACAAAGAGAATGGATTTATACGTTGTCCATGTGTTCAATGTCGGAACAACAAGGAGTACTCTTCCTCGAAAATCATTCGCGGCCACCTGATTATGAAAGGTTTCATGCCCAACTATAATTGCTGGACCAAGCACGGGGAAAGAGGGGTTATGATGGAAGATGGTGAAGAAGAAGATGATGATAACAACTATCATCATATGTTTCCTGAATACGGTGATACTGCTATGGAAGACAATGGAGAGGAAAAAGGTGAAGAACGGGCATCAGATGAGCCGGCTGATGAACTTGGTAGGGTCATTTCGATGCAAAGCGAGGCGTGAAACGAAGATGAGAAGTTGAAGTTAGAGGGCATGTTAGAAGATCACAAGAAATTGTTGTACCCAAATTGTGAAGATGGCAGCACAAAGCTCGGTACCACCTTTGGAATTGTTGCGATGGAAGGCGAGTGTGGTCTAATGACTCCTCATTTGAAAAGATGCTGAAAATAATGAAGTCAAGTTTCCAAAACATAACGAACTTCCCGAGAGTACCTCTGAAGCAAAGAAGACTCTCATCCTCTGGGATTAGATGTGCAAAAGATACATGCATGCATTAATGACTGCATCCTCTACCATGATAAGGAG
Source organism: Avena longiglumis (assembly GCA_030063025.1). NCBI lineage: Eukaryota > Viridiplantae > Streptophyta > Magnoliopsida > Poales > Poaceae > Avena > Avena longiglumis. The sequence continues at coordinate 152,493,003 of CP125977.1, read as the reverse complement.
TATGAGAATTTAGATAAATGCCGGTATGCAGCGTTGCGGTATAAGATCGACGAGATGACCACGGTGATATTGGTGAGAGCCCCTCGGAAGAGGGTTCTGCTAAGGTTATGTGGTATGCTCCTATAATACCAAGGTTGAAACGCATGTTGAAACAAAGAGCATTCGAGTTGTTGCGATGGCACAAAGAAGACCGTAAGAAGGCGGGAGTTGAGACACCTGGCTGATGGGTCACAGTGGAGAAAAATCGAGAGACTTCCCGGACTTTGCGGTGACGCAAGGAACTTATGGTTTGGTCTAAGTCGGATGGCATGAATCCTTTTGGGGAGGCGAGCAGTCACAAAGACTGCCCGTGACTCTATGTATCTACAACCTGCCTCCTTGGTTGTGCATGAAGCGTAAGTTCATTATGATGCCGGTGCTCATCCAAGGCCCGAAACAGCAACGCGACATTGATGTGTACCTTAGGCCATTAGTTGAAGAACTCTTACGGTTGTGGGGCAAACCAGGTGTACGTGCGTGGGATGAGAACAAACAGAGCCATTTAATCTCGAGGGTTGTTATTCAGAACCATCAATGATTGGCCTGCTCTTAGTAACCTTTCGGACGGACAAACAAAGGATATAAGGCATGCACCCACTGTTTAGATAAGACCGAAGGTACATATTTGCATAAATGCAAGAAGGTTGTGTACCTAGCGAATCGGATTTCTTCCGACCAATCATCCGTAAGAAAGAAAGGCAAGCATTTCAAAGGTGCGGCAGATCACCGGAAGAAGCCTGAACTCCCAGCTGGTGATGATGTATTTGGTATGGTCAAGGACATAGAAGTAATCTTTGGAAAGGGTCCAGGCGGTCAATCAGTTCGAGCAGCGTCGCTACGGGACACGCACCCATGTGGAAGAAGAAATCTATATTTTGGGAGCTGCCATATTGGAAAGTCCTGCGTGTCCGCTCTTCAATCGACGTGATGCACGTGACGGAGAATCTCTGTGTGAACCTGCTAGGATTCCTAGGCGTGTATGGGAAGACAAAAGATACACCTGAAGCACGGGAGGACCAACAAATTATGAAAGACCCAAAGAACATGCATACGAGATAACAAGGCGGATAAAGGCGTCACTTAAGTCGTGCCGGCTATGCTCTTACCAAAGAGAAGGAAATCTTTTTGAAGTCCTTACAGTATCAAGGTGCCGTCGGGCTTCTCATCTAATATAAAGGGATAATAAATATGGCAGAAAAAGTTCCAAAACCTGAAGTCTCATAGCATCACGTGATTATGACGTGATTGCTTCCGATTGCATTGAGGGGCTTCTACGGAAAATGTTCAGTACCCATTGTGAAGTGTGCATTCCTCAATGCAATATCTCGAAGGTAATCAATCCAGATATTCGCCAAGGTTACTGAAGGATGTGGTACAATGTCTTGTTAGTTTTGAATTGGTGTTCCCACCATCCTTCTTCAATATTATGACGCATCTCCTGGTTCATCTAGTGGAAGAGATTGCCATTCTCGGTCCGGTATTTCTGCACAATATGTTCCCCTTTGAGAGGTTCATGGGAGTCTTAAAGAAATATGTTCATAACCGTGCTAGACCAGAAGGAAGCATCTCCAAGGGATATGGAACAGAGGAGGTCATTGAGTTTTGTGTTGACTTTATTCCTGACCTTAAGCCGATTGGTGTTTCTGACTCGCGGCATGAGGGAAGACTAAGTGGAAAAGGCACGCTGGGAAAGAAAGCACTGATATGTAGGGACGAGGATTCTTTCACTAAAGAACACTACACAGTTCTACATAATTCCACCTTGGCAGCTCCGTATATGGAGGAACACAAGAATATTGTACGCTCCAAAAACCCGGGGAAGCCTGAATCATGGATTACAGATGAACACATGAAGTCTGTCGGTGGTTGGATGCGGACACATCTCTTGAATGACACCACTGTACTGAAGACAATGGCGATGCCGATGATGCACCGACGATGGCTCCTGTTGGCTACCCAGTGGATGATATCACAGAGATGACACACTGCGAGCTACATGTCAAAGTTGTGAACATATCAATGAAGGTGGCGGTCGGCTATGCCTTACCAATTGGACCCACACCAACTTACCACAGTCGTCCGGTTCCAGAGGGCTACGCTGTTGTCGGCGTGGATGAAATCATGCCCACCTTTGAGGTTTTGGATCTTCACTACCACCGCGGTGAAGGGGATGTGATCTTGGGTGGAAAAACGTCACCATTCTATGGTCAAGGATTGTATCGTGCTTGAAATCACACGCCAAGGCCATCTTCGCCGTCTCACCGTCTCCAGCGAGGTCGCCGCTTGGCGGCCGTCTTCGTCGCCTCACCGCTCGTCGCCTCACCGTCTCCGTGCAGCCATCGCCATGAGGAGCCATCGCCGGCGCCTCGGGATAAAAGCGTAAGCGTCTGCGCTCTTGTCGTCGTGGCGATCGCGAACGTAAACAAGAGCCTCTTCCAAAAGTACCAACGGTTCCTCCCAAGAGAGCTTATGGTATCTTGAAGAGACATGGCTCGGTTGATCTTGAAACGACGTTTTCGCTAAGTGAGGCAGCCGAAAGAGCGAGTTCCCAGCACCAAAGAAGAAAAAGCCAAAGTGTTGAAAATGCTAAAGACTCTTCATCAACCCGAGCCAAAGTCATCGGACTATGAGCGTTCTATTCTCAAGTCACATGCGGCACAAAAGCCTCGAGAGCGATCTTGATGCGGAAATCTGTTGCCCGCTTCGGAGAACAAGCAAAACAGACTTGCGCCCCTCTCAAGGTGATTTCTCAAACCAATGTGGGGTCGAGCAAATATGGGGCAAGAGCGGTATGATCAAGAGGTAGTTGCACTGTCACGGAGAAGCTGCTCAAGGTATGAGTATTGCCAGTACTTATCCAGTTAGAGTTCTTCCCGTGAGTGAAGTAGCATACAAATACCGAGACGGCAAACCTCTCGTCAAACCCGAGGAGGTAAATAATCTTTCAACAAAAATGCGAAGATTGCATAATCGGTACATGCACGCCACAAGTGCGGGGCTAATCGGATAGTCTTGAGGGTTACAAAAAGCATCATGGGAAAGAAAGTGATGACATGATATCCATTGAATTTGTTGAGCTATTTCAATTATTCAATCAAGACGCCTTGGACAAATCGCTCATCGATTGCCTATTGTGCGTAAGTACTAATTCGTAATTAACTTAGTCTCCAGCTATCTCACTTTGTTTATTGCATGTATATAATCATACTTGTAATATGCGAGAATGAAGATTCTCGAATGCGGAGGACAAATCTATGATATTGGCTTCATTGACCCATATTGGGTTCATGAAGCTAATCTCAAAATAAGCCCCGGATACGGAGGATAATATAGTACCGCGTTAAGGTTTCAAGAAACCAAAAGGAAATACTTTTCCTTACAACTTCGAGTGAGTGTTATTGTCTTGTATACACTTTCTATTTCGCTTACTCGATGTTAAGTATATAATTGATTAGTTATGCATTCGCAGCTTCCACTATATTCATTAATCATTCAACTTGACAAAGGCGTGTACTAGTCATGGACTCGAAACATAAACCCCTGGAGACGTGGAAGGACATGCAGATACTTCTCCAGCGGTAATTCTAATCATTACGACACTATATTGGCAACGTTCGTGAATTTTATGATATCAAGTACTTAATAACTTCTTTTATTCGTTTTCTTAAGGCGGCGCTTGAAACGGTTCACCAAGAAGGCTAGGGTGTTTGGAAAGAGGAGCTTACATTTCAACCACTAGATGTAAGCACCACTAGCTATATCCGCATCTCTTTGATTCTAGTTTTGATGATTATTATCATGCTTGATTATTATTTTGATTGAACTATGTTCTTGTGAAGTGCACGACACGAGGACGGGTAACAATCTCTGTGGATACTATGTTTGCGAGTTCATCCGCAGACGTGCGATGAGAAGGGCAGAAATTTAGAGCAACTCCACGTATGTAAACAATTTCTATAGTTTTATTTTCAAACAAATTGTGTTTAGTTTCATTCATATAGTGACTCCTTTTTAAATCAGATCGAGCGTCTACGGGACGGTCTTACGCCAAAGGATCGCGTCACGAGCAATTCGGAGGAATTGGCGGGATTCTTGGATGCGAAGTCCTAGACCGAAAGGGAGTACTATTCTGCGTGTATAGACAATAGGGATTGTAAAAATAGCAACTCGATCCGTGTATAGACAAGGGAATACTTTTGTATGTAGTGCATGAACTCGATCCGTGTATTGAATGTAATATTGTCATGATGATCTTGTGTAATATAAGGTTCCTTCATTGATAAGTGCAAAACACGAGATAAACAATAAAACAACCTAAATGAAATCTCTGCCGACACAAAAAGTGGCGAAATGCCTTGGCAACAAAATGTGCAAAATGAATTCTCTGTCGCGGCAGAAATGGGCAAATCTCTGCAGTGAAGGTTATTAGTCGATTCGTGTATTACGAGGGACTAAAGCCCCTCTCGCGGTGCGCTGCCACGTGTATGATCTTTTGTCCCGGTTGGTGGGGCAACCGGGACTAAAGGTTCGGGCTTTAGTCCCGATTGCCCCGTCCCGGTTGGGCAACCGGGACTAATGCCGCTTACCAACCGGGACGCATGGGGTTGTTTCCACCAGTGCAGGCCATGAAGGATGTCTCCAAAAATGCTCTTCTCTCGGACGTGTGCATCAGCACCTCCGCCGCGCCGACCTACCTCCCCGGCCACCATTTCCAGACAAAGGACGAGGAGGGCAACCCCCGGGACTTCAACCTCATCGACGGAGGCGTCGCCGCAAACAATCCGGTGAGTCGTGCTAACACGACAAGTCGCAATTTTTCTTCTTCTTGATAACCTAAATTAGGCTTGTGTAGTTTGCATCAAATTGACTTATCGTTTTCTGTTGGCAAACTGGCATGGATACAGACCCTGCTGGCAATGACCCACGTAAGCAAACAGATCCTGATGGGAAACCCGGACTTCTTCCCCATCAAGCCGACAGACTACGGCAAGTTCATGATCCTTTCGCTGGGCACGGGCACCGCCAAGATCGAGGAGAAGTTCGACGCCGTGGAGTGCAGCAGGTGGGGCCTTCTCGGGTGGCTCTACAACAGGGGCGCCACGCCCATCATCGACAGCTTCAGCCAGACCAGTGCCGACCTCGTCGACATCCACGCCTCCGTGCTCTTCCAGGCGTTGCACTGCGAGAAGCGCTACCTCCGCATACAGGACGATGAGCTCAAGGGCGAAACGACGTCCGTAGATGTGTCCACGTCGGAGAACCTTAACCGGCTCGTCGGCGTCGGCAGGGCGCTGCTGAAGAGGCAGGTGTGCAAGGTGAACGTCGAGACGGGCAAGAACGAGCCTGACCCGAAGAGGGGCACCAACGAGGAGGAGCTCGTCCATTTTGCGCGCATGCTGTCGGAAGAGCGCAAAGCCAGGCTTAGTAAGGGGGCAGACCTTGCGATCTAGAGACTTGGATATATACCTAAATACCTCCCTGTTTGAATACTAAATACCTCCCTGTTTGAATAATATGATGATTCCACCAAACACTCGCTATGGCACGTCCATGAATCAAAGGCACTTTTTTAGAGACACTTTTTCAAACTGTCTCTAATTGTAGCTATTTGTGGCACTTTAAAAAATAGTGCCTCAAAATATGAGATTTTAGTGGCAGTTTTAAAAGTGTCACTAATAGTTTATCCTTTTGATGTACTATTGATAGTGCCTCTAATATTTTGAAAATAAAGGCACAGTCTAGTACCTCTATGCTAAACTATCAGTGGCACTTTGACCTGTGTCTCAAAAAGACATATCTTTTAGAGGCATTTTCTATAATAATGCCACTAAAAGTATATCAACTGAGGCACGATTAGAAGTGTCACAATTTATTACCATTTAGAGACACTAAATTATGCCTCTAAATAGTGACCAAGTGTAACACTATTTGGTGTGCCTTCAATGATCATCCATCTGAGGCACTATGATGTTGCCTCCATTGTCCAACCAGCTGAGGCACCTGAAATTGCCTCAAATGGATGACCATTGGAGGCACTACCAAACATTGCCTCTAAATGGTCATCCATTTGGGGCACTATCAGGTGTGTCTCTAAATGGTCATCCATTTGAGGCACTTTGTGGTGTGCCTCCAAAAGAATAACCAGCAGAATCTAATAAGCAAAAAAAATATTACACAACACATAATTATATACTAGCGATTCCATACTGATAATCCAACATAGTACTTAGTGGTCCATACTTACATACACAAAAATAGTACTTAGTAGTCCAACATAATACTTAGCATCCCATCAGATAATTACATCCAAAAGAAGTAGAACTCTTAACAGAAGTTCTACATACTTTCACCCAACATCAGTACTATCAGATCTAACCACTTATGGGAGTGCCGCGAGCATCAGGTGCAGCTTACCTTTTGAATTGACCCAAAAAAAGAACAACATAGCATCATCCTTTTGCATGTTGAAGGCCTGCACATATGACCACCATCCACTGGTTATCATTGCTCTATTAGCAACACCCATCTTCATCCTCACTTTCACACGATCATCAACAGCCATGGAATCAACTTCTACAGTAATTGGTTCATCGAGAAATCTCTTCAGGTACTTGCTTATGAACTCAGCATTAAATTCCTATGTAAGTGTCAAGTTTACACAACAGTTAGCATTATTTTGGCCTCTGTATCTACTACACTGTTATGCATGATAAAGTAAATAGCATCTCACCATTTTGCATTTCTTTTCAATGAAAGATGACTCTGTCATCTTGTAGACGTAGTACCTGATTCTTGGCCTTCTGTCATTACACCATTCTTCCAGAAATTCAATTTGACATGGACACAGTAATATGTCATTTCCAAACATACATTGTTTTTCCCACTCATCTGATCCCTTGTTTTTAGGTCCTGATACAACACAAATAGAACACATATGATTCATATTAGTACCATTTCTCTAACAGACTAGATAGTTCAAAGTTTGTATAGATACATATCCCTTAAAACAAAGCCATCATCTTCCTCTTCCTCCACTTCTGGCACCATCTACTCTGCAGAGGTGTCACTGCCACTGTCATTGGGCTGCAAACTGCCACTGTCATCTGAGATCTCAATGGCACAGTCCTCATAGGTTCCCATCTAGTATAAAACAGCATGTAATTAATAGTGCTAAAACATACGACATTAAAATTTAGAACATTTAACACAATATTCAGAACATCCAGAAAATTCAGAACATCCAGAAAATTTAGAACATTCAGAACATCCAGAACATTCAGAAAGTTCAGAACATTCAGAAAGTTCAGAACATTCTTAGCAATCTAAACATTTTGAACTTTCTGAACATTCAGTACTTTTTGAAAATTCGGAACATGTAAAACTTTCAGAACTATAGCATTTAGAACAATAACATCAACAGAAATATAACATTAACATCAATAAAACTATAACATTAACATGAACATTCAGGATATTAGCAAAATCTTACCATTAACATGAACATGACCATTAACAAAATCTGAACATTCAGACCGAACATTCAGGATATTAGCAACATACTAGTGTAATATCAAAGCAAACAAAATCTAGTAGATCTCTAGCATGCTATGCAGAATCCTAAACAAAATCTAGCAGAACCCTAAACAAAATCAGCATTAGCATCGTCAAAATCTAGCAAAACCCTATTCTAGCAGAACCCTAGACTATTAGTAGAACAAGATCAAACAATCATCTAAATCTAATAGCATTATTACTCCTGAATAACTTTTCTGAATCTCAGATTAAACAATCTTCTAAATCTAATAATAGTAGAACAAGATCAAACATTTTCATATCTAGAACACCAGAGAATATTAGATCTAGAACAAACCTAAGAATAACACACATTTTCAGATGTAGAAACACCTGAGAAGATTATTGATCTAGAACAGATCTATACATAGCAATGTCAACAGAAAAGATTAGCACATCTTTCCAGGGAAGAAAGAAGAACATGAGAAGAAAGTAGAAGAGAAGAAGAAGAAGAAGAAGAACAGGAGAAGCAACAGATGAGCTCTAACGAGCAGGCGACGACGATGGGATTCGCCGGAAAAGATGTTTCTGCGACGAGTGAGGCGGCGGCGGCGGTGGAACCGTAGCCAGGAAAGGGAGGGAGTGAGGGAGTGAGGGCCGCGGTGGGTGGGTGGGTGTGTATATACCGTGTCCATTTTCACATTAGTACCTTATGTTGATCCTAACAATTTCGTGTCCTTCCACCTCCGCTCTGTAGTTATAATATTTAGCTGGGACGCCCCTCATTTAATTTTTTAGTATCATGTTCGTCCCTCCACCCACGCAACCTTGCACAAACCCCCTTCCTTATCTTGTCCAATGTATAAGAGAGGCACCCCGATGTCTGTGCTAGGGTTTCGCCTCCATTTCTCACGCGTGTCCTCCGCGCCGCCGCACCACCCACCGGAGCTGTAGGTTCTCTCCGTCCGCGTCGCCGCACCACCCGTCGGAGCTGCAGGTCCTCTCCATCCGCGTCGCCGCACCACCCGCCGAAGCTACAGGTCCTCTCCGTCCGCGTTGCCGCACCACCCGCTGGAGCTGCAGGTCCTCTTCGTCCGTGCCGCCAGACAACCACCGCGGTGCAGTGGCTGCTGCAATGGATCTGCGCAGCCACACCAACTGTACTACAACAGCCACAACCCCTTCTCCCCCGCGTCACCTAGCGATTTCACAAGAGCAATCAGATAATTGCAAGTTAGAATCTCTATTTTTTCATCCATCTAGTGTTCTTTGTAGATCTGAAATGGTTCATCTAGTCTTCTTTGTAGATCTGAAATAGTTCATATTGTTCTATAATTTTGAAATTGTTCTGTTATTCTAATTCATCCGAAATATTTCTGTAATTCTAAACAAAACTCTGATTTTTACTAATGCTAGATCTCTTTAATTCTCAACTATGTTGTTCATCTCTTTAATTCTCAACTAAATTGTTCATCTAGTATTCTAATTGATCTAAAATAGTTCAGCTATCATTAAATGATCTGAAAATATTTCTGTAATTGTTTCACTGATGAATATGATTACTACAGTGACCAAGATGATGAGAGGGATGAGGGACTCATGATCAATGATAGGCTAATGATCACAACTAGAGGTTTGTTTACCACCATTTACTTTTGCAAGCTATGCTCTTGTCATTGATCTATATTTTTTGGTATTGATATACATTGTTTGGCATTTGTTAGGACCTGGACACTCAGGAATTGATTCAATTGATATAAACTGCATTTTTGGAAATTTGGTTCAAATGAATTACCACCAATTAATGCAGCTAAGAAGCAATGTGGAAGTGCTACCAAGACCTGCAATTAAGAATTATGTTAGCACAGTTACATCAACAAATGCCAATCCTGTGGAGGGGTTAATGGTATATACATATGTTCCCAACTCATATTTTTAACTGTAAGTTCTGCACATTATTGATGCAGCGCTAGTCCAAGTGGGAGAGCTTCATCGGGAAACCCCAAGAGCAAGGTGTGAAGCAGCACAACAGGAAGTTTTCCCTCAGTAAGAAACCGAGGTTATCGAACCACTAGGAGGAAGGAAACGTCACACAGGTGTTGCAAGCAACGCAGAGACCTACACAACACAAACTCAAGACTTTGCCCCAACGAATCAGTGAGGTTGTCAAGCTCACCGGTTTGCTATAATAAAGGATTAAACGTATGGTGTGGAAGGTAATGGTTTGCAGCAAGTAAACAAGTAACAGTGGAAGATGTATCAATGGTAAAGATTGGACCGGGATCCATAGTTCACTAGAGGTTCTCTCCTTAGATGAACACCATGGCATGAAGGGTAAACAAATTATAGCAGGGCAATTGACAGGAACTGAGCAAGGCATAACAATGCAATTACTAGTCAGAAAGATCCTATGAGATTTGATTGGGCAATACAACAAGATACATAGACCGCCATCCAACTGTATCTATGACTAGAAGTCCACCTTCAGGTTATCATCCGAACCCCCTCCAGTATTAAGTTGCAAGCAACAGACAACTGCTTTAAGTAAAGTGTGTAAGGTAAACAGTCCACATGTTCCATGAACAAGAGACCGTTGTTTTCTCCCTAGTGGCAACATCATATCTACAACCGAAGAGATTTTTGTCACTTCCCTTGGAAACTAGAGGCATGAACCCACTATTGAGCATAAATACCCCCTCTTGGAGTCACTAGCAACTACTTGGCCAAGATAGCTACTAACAACGGAGAGCATGCAAGATAACAAACAACACATACATGATAGAATCATAAAGGCAAAACCATTAATCAAACCAACATAATAATCTCAATATCCATCAGATCCTCGCAAACACAACATGCATGATTACAAATAGATTAGATCTTGATCATGAACGGAGCTCACAACATCTATACATGAAAGCACAAAGGAGGAGATACAACCATCTACCTACTACATGAACCCATAGTCCAAGGTGGAACTACTCACGCATCATACCGGAGAGAAGTCCTCTAGGATGATCTCCCCTCCGGCAGGGTGCCGGGAAGAACTTCAGATCCCCCGATCTAGGGACGATGGTGGCGGCAGCTACAGACGGTTTCGTGGAGATTTGATCGGGTGCTTAGGGTTTCTGCATCGGGGGCTTCTTATAGGCGAAGGGGGAGACCGGGGCAGCGTCCAGGGGTGCCAAACCCTAGCTAGCGAGCCACACAGCCACACACAGGGTGTGGCCCCTCAGCTATTGTGGCATCCCAAAACCACTACTAAAAATCGCGTTGAATTTGTGCATTGCATCGTCATCATCATGCATTGTTTGCCCAAAACTATTTTTACGCCTGTTGTTTTCTAAAACGCCCCAACTTTTATTCAATTGCCAACCCCCGGATGTTCCGGATATTTTGTTTGTCTAAAACTAGTTACAAAGATATTTGAAAATAAAATAAATATTAAATTGTTTTAGTGGGCGTCGAGCGGGCGGCGACCCGACCACCCCAGTTCTTCTAATCGGTCCACCCCAACCTGCCCCTCTAATTCCTAAGCCTACCCAGTTCTCTACCCTCTCTTCCCTGGCCACCTCACTCCGGCCTATCCCGCTGCGCCACCTCACCCTCCCCAAAACCCACCACCACTCCCTAGCTGCCACATGGCCTACCCCTCCCTCCACTCAACCTCTCCCTCACCAAACCCACCCCAGCACTCTGCACACACACGCCCGCCGCGTGCGAGCCAGCCCACAGCAGCCCCCGGCACACGCACGTTACACGCCACCTCACCCGGACCCGCCCCTGCCCCTCTCCCTGCGCCCCGGGCCCCACCCGCGCGGGCCCCAACCGCCAGCTCCCTCCCCTGCCCCACGCGTTCCTGCCTTTGCCCGCTCGTCCCTACCTCTCGCCCGCGCCTCTCTCTCCCTTCTTCACAGCCACCCAACCTCGCCCCTCCGTCCTTCTTCTCCCCCGGCTCTCCCCTCCTCCCGCCGCTTCCCCGCCTCCCGCCCACCGCCCCAGCCCGCGCCCGCTCCCTCCGCCCGTCGGGACGCCCGCCCGTCGCCTCTGCCGCCCGCCGCACTTCCCCCGCCTCGCCCGCCGCTCGCCCGCAGCTGCCGCCCGCGCGCCCGCGTCCCAGGCCTCGCCCGCGCCCGGCCTCCCTCCACCGGCCGTCGCTTCCGCGCCCGCCTCGGCTCGCCGTCCGCCGCAGCGCCTCCGCATCTTCCTCCTCCGCCGCTCTCCCGGCGTCCCTCTCCGGCGCGCCCGTCGCTTGCTGCGCCGCGCCCGCCGCCGCGTCGACCTCCGCCTCCGCCCTCCCGGCTCCCGCGGCGCTGCAACCTTCCGTCGCCTCGCGCCGCCCAGCGCGGTCCTCCACCGTCGAGCTGCCCGCGCTGCCCGCTCGCCTCCGCCTCGCTCAGGCTCGCCCGTCCCCGCCCAGCGGCCCGCCAGCAGCCCGCCTCGACCCGCGTTCCGAGCCCGTCGCCGACCTCGCCGTCATGGCCTCCGGCGGGCCCTGCCGGCCCTGCGCCTACCTCCCGGCGCCGCCCATGACCCTGTCCCTCTCCGTGCGAGCATCTCCCGGGCAAGTGTGTTGTGGCTGCGCGAGCTGCTGCCTCGAGTGTGCTGCTGCTTGTGCGGATGTGGAAATGGTGTGGAGACGACAAAGCCGCAAACCCCCGTGGACCGGCGTCGCGAACCGAGCCCGACACCAACAGTCAAGCCCCGAAGCCCATCCGAAGGCCGAACCCGCCGAACGACAAGATCTCCATCGCGGTCAATCGACAACAAGATCACCCACATGGTACACCGCCATGACCGTCGGCATGACCCCAAGTTCCGCACCCGGGCACCAAGTCCTCCCCCAGAACCGTCAAGACCACCGTCACGGCCGACAAGATCTACATCAAGGATAAGATGCCAGACCCCGAAGACCGCAACCGGGCCGACAAGTTCTTCCGCTCGGATCCGAGGACACCGAGACGCTGGACCCTCAAGTTCGCCTTCATGGAACGTCGAGACCCCCGAACCCGGAGACCGCCAAGTACTTCTTCCCGGAACACAAGTTCTGCCGGACACGAGACCCGGCGACAAGATCTGCCCCGTGACCGAGAACGCTTCCACCGAACCCCCGAACCCCAGATCCGTCGAACCCTGGACCCCGACCCCGGAACCCCGGAACCCCAAGATCTTCGAGAACCCTAAAGTGTGACCCTTATCCGAGAACCCTATTTTATAACATAATAACAACTTGTTGCATAGTAAACTGCCATACTTGCATGCATGCTTGTCATGTGGTTTGGGGGCCTTATGCCGATTCACCTAATAATTAAATATGGGGCCCATATGCGAGCAAATCTAGTCTCATATCGGCCTCATTTAAACTTGTGTAGCGAACCCGGTACTATCCCTTTGCCATGTTAAAACAACATTTAAATTGCGGGGGTTCTAAATAACTTGAACCATCTAATTAATTGTCGGGACCCCGGTTCCCTTAATATGACCTAATTGCATCGCACCTTTGCCTTGTCATCCATCATGCATGCATCATGCCGATCTTCGCGTTGTATTAAATATGGCATCCGGTGTTTCTTCTAGTGTTTTGCTTCTTCGCGGATAAGGCCGTTGAGTTGATGTGAGCTTCGCCCCGATCTTCGGATGAACCTTTCGACAATGTTTTCAGGCGAGCATCTCCCCCTTTCTACCTATCTTACTTTTATAGTAATTTATTCCCTCCTGTTGATCTATTGCTATCTGTGTTGCGATGCTCTAGTTTTCGTACCCTTTGATATCCCATGCCGCAGTCTATTGCCTTGGACTCCTCTTATTACCTGTTGTTTGGTTGCGGGTTGGACTTGCGTGTCGTAGTCGCTTGCTCAAGTGTTGTCGCGTGTTGTCAATGCCACAGTTGTTGATGTATTGCCGAATGTTGATGTTGGAGATGATTCTAGTTTTACTTATCGTCACTTTAATTTCTGGTTAACAACTAAAATTGAATAAGCAGATGCATCGGTTGGTGATAGATAATATTTGGTTTCGAGCCCACTTGTGTCCGTAAGACCCGAGTACTTGATACTTGTTCCTTGATTTATCGCGCTATCCACATCCGGAGGTATATGGGACCCCTCAGCGAGCTTGATTCCGTCTTATTTCTTGGGGCCACAAACTAGTTTGAGGTTTTATTGCTATCCTGCTTATGCCATGTTTCTTGCTTTATTTACGATTGTGCGAGTCTGCACCTTTGTCTTTGTTAGGAAGCGGAGTGATTACGCGGTGTCGACAAGCCCGTTTGGGGTTCCCATCGCTCCTGACCATTGGCGCAGACCTTGAGGCCGTCTCGAGCTTGCCTACTCCGTTGCGGGTTCTACTCAAAGGGTGGCCCTGAAATATTTCTGAATCTTGTGATTCTTGTGTCGTGAAGGCCTCGTTGGGTTTTGATTTGGTTTTTCGAGGTTGATCGAGTGTGTGTTGCTATTGGTGCACCCGGCCGGGTAAAACTTTACGAAAGCCGTGTCGCGGATATGGACGACTTGGAGCACAGTTTCTCGATCATAGACAAGCATAACTAAAGTTTACTGCTATAAATTTGACTTATAATGACTAGTAATCAGCTTCACTATAGTGGAATGGCTAATTAATACTGCCCACAATTGCTTGTTGGAGTGTCGCTTGCGACGATTGTACATGACTAGTCACTATCGCAACTTCTAGCGAATTGGCTGAATAAAAGTACCAACTACTGCTGGGTTTTGGGTTATCTCATGCTATCTGTACCTGATTAGTAATTGGTGCAACTATCACGGAATGGTTAACTAAAAGTGCCCACTGTTTACTTTATCAGGACGATTATCTAAACCTGACTAGTAATTGCTGCAACGATAACTGAACAAATAAAACTGCCAACGGTGTGAGTTCCTCGGTTGACCTCCTCGTTTGGTCTCGAGGGGGAAACACCAGGATGGGTTTGTTTGGTGTTAGCTTGAGTTGGATCCGGTTAGGTCAATCTTATCCCTCTCTGATATCCGCCAGTTGTACCGAGTCTCTATAGGTTGTTTAGTGCATGCTGCCGCTGCCTCTTCAGTCCACCATACCTATGTAGGCGAGGACCGCCGAATTCTAGCCTCGCCGTGTACTGGCCTCGATCTTGGCGCTCCTTCTTTGTTTTCGCTTTGCCTTTTGGCACCTTTGGTTAACAGGTTTTGAGATCGGCCCGTTAGCGGGGTTACCCTTCCGCTTGGCACAGGCAGGGTTATGGGCGCCATTGGTTATTCTTGAGGCTCTTAGCCCCATTTGCATCTTGTCCGTAGCTGGGCTATAACGCTTTCAAGGTGATTTGGGTCTTTGTATATTATATCGTATTCTTGGCTCCTTGAGCCGCTGCTATATATATCTGTCTGTGGGTCCCATCGAGGACTGTTGTGTAATGTTATTACTTCGTTTTCCACCCGCATGAAAGTGCCTGGTGGGCACCTTTGAATCGTTTCTATGCGGGTTTGGTGAATTTCGCCCAAACTTGCATAGGTCCGATTCGAGGGTGTTCTGAGTGGTATCGAGCTCAAGTTGCGATACCCACAAGTCCGGCATGTAGGATAACCTAGCTAACGTCAAGTAGAAGTGTCAAAACTATTTTGAAAATCGGTTGGATAGTTACTAGGTCTGATTTTACTCCTTACCTCTCTGCTGATCTCCTCTTATCTCGACGTGTTTTGAATCCGCTCTCTTATCTTTTCTTCGAGTCCAGGATTTCTCGTGGTTGGGTTTCCGTCGTACCTTTAGGGTTTCGCTTCTTCCTTTGTTAACGGTGTCGCTACATCTGGTTTTCCTGCTATCCGAGGAATCCTCAAATGGTGGACTTCTCTTGTTCCTTCTCGTGTTTTCGGTGTTTTCCGACGCGACATCCTCTACGCCGGATCCGATGCGAGTGCATCACCCCTTTGTTCGAACCTCGCTTGTCGAGATCTTGATCTAATTCGAGAATGGTTGCACTCCTTCTCGATTGTGCAGAGTAATAGTTTGGGTGCGTGATGGATTGGCCCCCATGCCGACTACCCTTTCTATTCGCTTTTGTACATTGAAGTTGATGAGAATGCATCGGTTCCCTCTTTCCAACGAAGTTAGAGGTGGCTTTAATTGTTGATACCTCTACCTTCGATTTTTCGTTACCGGAGAGTTCTCTCGACGATCAGGAGCAACGACCTCTTTGTTGGTGGTGTCGCCGTTCTCCAGATGAAGAAGGAACCCTTGTTAGTGGTGTCGCGAGGATCTACACGAAGCGCGAAGGATCACACCGCCGACCTTCTTTCCGGTACCATGAGGCGGATCTCGAGGGCGAGATCCCTTGTTAGTGGTGTCGAATTGTGGCATCCCGCAAAACCACTACTAAAAAATCGCGTTGAATTTGTGCATTGCATATTCATCATCATGCATTGTTTGCCCAAAACTATTTTCGCAACGCCCGTTGTTTTCTAAAACGCCCCAACTTTTATTCAATTGCCAACCCCCGGATGTTCCGGATATTTTGTTTGTCTAAAACTAGTTACAAAGATATTTGAAAATAAAATAAATATTAAATTGTTTTAGTGGGGCAGTCGAACGGGCCGAAGCGACCCGAACGACCACCCCAGTTCTTCTAATCGGTCCACCCCAACCTGCCCCTCTAATTCCTAAGCCTACCCAGTTCTCTACCCTCTCTTCCAGCACCTCACTCCGGCCTATCCCGCTGCGCCACCTCACCCTCCCCAAAACCCACCACCACTCCCTAGCTGCCACATGGCCTACCCCTCCCTCCACTCAACCTCTCCCTCACCAAACCCACCCCAGCACTCTGCACACACACGCCCGCCGCGTGCGAGCCAGCCCACAGCAGCCCCCGGCACACGCACGTTACACGCCACCTCAACCGGACCCGCCCCTGCCCCTCTCCCTGCGCCCCGGGCCCCACCCGCGCGGGCCCCAATCGCCAGCTCCCTCCCCACCGCGTTCCTGCCTTCCCTGCCCTTCGTCCCCTACCTCTCGCCCCGCGCGCCTCTCCTCTCCCCTTCTTCTTCCTGGCCACCCAACCACGCCCCTCCGTCCTTCTTCTCCCTCTCCGGCTCTCCCCCTCCTCCGGCCGCTGCGGCTCCTCGCGCCGCCTGGCTCCGCCGCGAGCTCCTCCCTCTCCCCCCGTCCGGCTACACCGCCGCCCGCCGCTGCTTCTCACCGCCCCAGCCACGCTCCTCCACCGCGACCCCCGCCTCCCGGAGCCCCCGCAAGCGGCCTCCGCCCCGACGCCGTGCCCCGTTCCCCGCATGCCGCCCGCGGCCAGACCGCCCAGGCCGCCCGCCGCCACCCTCCCGCCGCGTCGGCGGACCACGCCCGGCCGCGTCGCCTCTGCAGCCGCCACTTCCCCGTCGCCGCCGCTCGCGCTCCGCCACGAGCTGGCCGCCAGCCGCCCGTCCTCGGAGCCTCAGCGCCCGGCCCTCCCTCCACCGGCTCGCTTTCCGCGCCCGCCTCGCTTCGCCGTCCACCGCGCGCCTCGCATCTTCCTCCTCCGGCCGCTCCCGGCGTCCCTCTCCGTGGCCAGCGCCCGTCGCATGTCAGCGCCAGCGCGTCGACCTCCGCCTCCTCCCTCCCGCGACCGCTGCAACCTTCTGTCGCCTCGCCGCCGGCGAGCGCGGTCCTCCACCGTCGAGCCTGTCCCGCACCTGCCCGCTCGCCTCCGCCTCTGACTCCCAGCTCGCCGCCCGTCCCGCTTAAGCGGCCCGTGAGCAGCCCGCCTCGAGACCGCGTTCGAGCCCGTCGCCGACCTCGCCGTCATGGCCTCCGGCGGGCCCTGCCTCGCCGGCCCCTGCTGCCTACCTCCCGCAGGCGCCGCCCAGTGACCCCTGTCCCCTCTCCGGTGCGAGCATCTCCCCGGGGCAAGCTGCAAGTGTGTTCAGTGGCTGCGCGAGCTGCTGCCTCGAGTGTGCTGCTGCTTGTGCGGATGTGGGAATGGTGTGTAGACGACAAAGCCGCAAACCCCCGTGGACCGGCATCGCGAACCGAGCCCGACACCAACAGTCAAGCCCCGAAGCCCATCCGAAGGCCGAACCCGCCGAACGACAAGATCTCCATCGCGGTCAATCGACAACAAGATCGGCCACATGGTACACCGCCATGACCGTCGGCATGACCCCAAGTTCCGCACCCGGGCACCAAGTCCTCCCCCAGAACCGTCAAGACCACCGTCACGGCCGACAAGATCTCCATCAAGGATAAGATGCCAGACCCCGAAGACCGCAACCGGGCCGACAAGTTCTTCCGCTCGGATCCGAGGACACCGAGACGCTGGACCCTCAAGTTCGCCTTCATGGAACGTCGAGACCCCCGAACCCGGAGACCGCCAAGTACTTCTTCCCGGAACACAAGTTCTGCCCCGGACACCGAGACCCCGATGCGACAAGATCTGCCCCGTGACCGAGAACGCTTCCACAACCCCGAACCCCGGATCCGTGAACCACGGACCCGACCCCGGAACCCCGGAACCCCAAGATCTTCGAGAACCCTAAAGTGTGACCCTTATCCGAGAACCCTATTTTATAACATAATAACAACTTGTTGCATAGTAAACTGCCATACTTGCATGCATGCTTGTCATGTGGTTTGGGGGCCTTATGCCGATTCACCTAATAATTAAATATGGGGCCCATATGCGAGCAAATCTAGTCTCATATCGGCCTCATTTAAACTTGTGTAGCGAACCCGGTACTATCCCTTTGCCATGTTAAAACAACATTTAAATTGCGGGGGTTCTAAATAACTTGAACCATCTAATTAATTGTCGGGACCCCGGTTCCCTTAATATGACCTAATTGCATCGCACCTTTGCCTTGTCATCCATCATGCATGCATCATGCCGATCTTACCGTTGTATTAAATATTGCATCCGTGTTTCTTCTAGTGTTTTGCTTCTTCGCGGATAAGGCCGTTGAGTTGATGTGAGCTTCGCGATCTTGGATGAACCTTTCGACAATGTTTTCAAAGAGCATCTCCCCTTTCTACCTATCTTACTTTTATAGTAATTTATTCCCTCCTGTTGATCTATTGCTATACGTGTTGCGATGCTCTAGTTTTACCCTTTGATATCCCCGCACCGTATATTGCCTTGGACACATCCTATTACCTTGTTTGGTAGCTAGTTGGACTTGCGTGTCGTAGTCGCTTGCTCAAGTGTTGTCGCGTGTTGTCAATGCCACAGTTGTTGATGTATTGCCGCATGTTGATGTTGGAGATGATTCTAGTTTTACTTATCGTCACTTTAATTTCTGTTTAACAACTAAAATTGAATAAGCAGAGGCATCGGTGGGTGATAGATAATATTTGGTTTCCGAACGCCCACTTGTGTCCCGTAAGACCCCGAGTACTTGATACTTGTTCCTTGATTTATCGCGCTATCCACATCCGGGAGGTATATGGGACCCCCCTCAGCCAGAGCTTGATTCCGTCTTATTTCTTGGGGCCACAAACTAGTTTGAGGTTTTATTGCTATCCTGTACTTATGCCATGTTTCTTGCTTTATTTACGATTATGCAGTGCACTGCATCTTTGTTAGGAAGCGGAGTGATTACGCGGTGTCGACAAGCCCCGTTTGGGGTTCCCAGTCGCTCACAACCATTGACGCAGACCTTGAGGCCGTCTCGGAGCTTGCCTACTCCGTTGCGGGTTCTACTCAAAGGGGTGGCCCCCTGAAATATTTCTGAATCTTGTGATTGCTGTGTCGTGAAGGCCTCGTTGGGTTTTGATTTGGTTTTTCCGAGGTTGATCGAGTGTGTGTTGCTATTGGTGCACCCCGGCCGGGTAAAACTTTCTGAAAGCCGTGTCCGCGGATATGGACGACTTGGAGCACAGTTTCTTGATCATAGACAAGCATAACTAAAGTTTACTGCTATAAATTTGACTTATAATGACTAGTAATCAGCTTCACTATAATGGAATGGCTAATTAATACTGCCCACAATTGCTTGTTGGAGTGTCGCTTGCGACGATTGTACATGACTAGTAACTATTGCAACTACAACGAATTGGCTGAATAAAAGTACCAACAACTGCTGGGTTTTGGGTTATCTCATGCTATCTGTACCTGATTAGTAATTGGTGCAACTATCACGAAATGGTTAACTAAAAGTGCCCTTGCTTTACTTTATCGGGCGATTATCTAAACGACTAGTAATTGATGCAGCGATAGCGAATAAATAAAACTGCCAACGGTGTGAGTTCCTCGGTTGACCTCCTCGTTTGGTCTCGAGGGGGAAACACCAGGATGGGTTTGTTTGGTGTTAGCTTCAGGTTGGATCCGGTTAGGTCACTCTTATCCCTCTCTGATATCCGCCAGTTGTACCGAGTCTCTATAGGTTGTTTAGTGCAAGCTGCCGCTGCCGCTTCAGTCCACCATACCTATGTAGGCGAGGACCTGGAATCTAGCCTCGCCGTGTCTTGGCCTCGATCGACGCTCCTTCTTTGTTTTCGCTTTGCCTTTGTCGGCACCCCTTTGGTTAACAGGTTTTGAGATCGGCCGTTAGCGGTTACCCTTCCGGCTTGGCCTGGGCAGGGTTATGGACGCCATTGGTTATTCTTCAGGGCTCTTAGCCCCATTTGCATCTTGTCCGTAGCTGGACGCTATAACGCTTTCAAGGTGATTTGGGTCTTTGTATATTATATCTGTATTCTTGGCTCCTTGAGCCGCTGCTATATATATCTGTCTGTGGGTCCCATCGAGGACTGTTGTGTAATGTTATTACTTCGTTTTCCACCCGCATGAAAGTGCCTGGTGGGCACCTTTGAATCGTTTCTATGCGGGTTTGGTGAATTTCGCCCAAACTTGCATAGGTCCGATTCTGAGGGTGTTACACTTCCCTAGCCACCCGAGACGCCCACGATCTAGGTGGAGATGGAGCTAGCCATCCGCACCCGCAAGATTGGATTCCCCGACGTCAACTAGGAGTTGTAGGTCCCAATCCGAGTGGATCTGGTGCCGGCGAGCAAAGGGAGGCAACATCGTGGCCCATCTGGCCTCCGACTTGACCCTAGGAAACCACAATATTTGGAGCACGGCTGCAGCGAGAGAAGTAAAGGGAGGCGTCAGTGCCTGATCTCCTAACTTTGTGGGCAAGAGCTCGTATGGGCGAGGTCGAGCGCTACTGCTAGCAAGCCATGCGAAGGTAAAGCTCCAATGCGACTTTTATATTAAATTATAAATGTACAAATTGTCCGGTGAATATTTATTTTATTTTTCTTTTTATAAATTATCAATCCGGTGCAACGCACGGGCACTAATGCTAGTAAAATCTAAAAAAAGAAAATCTCGAAGATCTTCAAAATCTTCATCTTCCACGATACAATCTTGTACTTGTCTAAAGACAGCCTAATAAACATGACGCATATGTCAAACCATAGAGCTCAAAATGCCAATGAGGGTTCTCTCATAATTTTAATTTGAGCTGCAATGCCAAGTATATTAGATTAATCTATCAACATCGACAAGAATACCACCACCAGTATTCTAGAAAAAAGAAACCGAACAGCCTGGTCAACGTCATGGGGTCAAGAATACAAATCTCCATTATTGAGGACGTAGCGGCCGGGACAAATATTGCAAGAATAATCTGTTAGAATGATCTCAATCATGAACGAGCCCAACGGCTCGATCACAACCCTATCCGCACCCTGATCGGGGGCGCCCAACCTCTATCTGGTTGGTGGGCCCCTATCGCCAGCTCTATAAAGAGAGGTGGGGGTTGGAGGCATGCCTTATGAGGTTCGTCGTGCCCTAGCTGCCCCACCGACGCGCCCATCTGATCTAGGCTAGCGATGTGCTGACGGGAAGCTCTGCCGCTGCCACCGCACACCCACGCCGTCGCCCTTTTCCCCATGGCCACCACCACCTCCGACATCCCCTCTGGCTCGTGCTCATTGAGCCAAGGCGCAGGTAGTTCCTCTTCCTCTCCGATCTCTCTTCTCTCTCTCTCTCAGATACAATAGATCTAACCCAAATAGCACTACCGTGACTATCTAGACTAGAAGATCCAAAAGTATAGTGTAACATTGGTATCAGAGCATGTTTGTTCTAGTCCTAGATTGTTCGGGTAGAAAATAAAAGCGAAGAGAAAGCAAAGAAAACCCTAGAGCCCAGATCTATAGTGCGCCTGCCCTTATAGTCGCGCCGTCCCCCTCGATCCCTATGCACATCGGCAAGTCGAGGCATAGGGAAGGACAAACCCCATCTAGGGCAAAGCAAAACAAAAGCAAAGATCAAAACTACTAGTTCCTCCCCAGATCCCGACCCCGAATCAAAAAAATCAAAATAAAATCCCCAACTCCAAACCCTAACCCTAGATTTCCCCCAGATCCCGCACAGAGAAACCCCAAATCCCAAAAATCCGAAAAGAAAAACCGTAGTGGCGCAAAGGGCCGCCACGCCGCTTGAAGTGCGCCCCTCGGGTGGGCCACGGCCGACAAGGCGGGACACCGGCTCTCGTTGTCGCCGTCATCCTCTCTGCTACCTCTCACGGGGTGGTGGGGAGGTGTACGGGAAAGAGAATAAGGAGGGGAGGGGCTCACTGTCGGCCATGCGCCGGACGTCGTGGCCGCCTCGCCAGCACGAGGCGCTGCACCGCCGCTGGAGCACGTGAGAGAGACAGAGAGTGGGGGCTCGAAATGGCCTTAGGTTTCCGGGGGGTGCGGGCGGTCCGGTTTTGTTCCAGCGAGGGCCGCGGGAGGCGTCGGATCTAGGGTAGCGCGATTGGATGGCTCAGATCGGGCGGCACGGGCGGCGCGCGTGCAGCTGGGCTATGGGCTGCTGCTGGGCCGCGGTTGGGCAGAGGCCGCAGCGGGTGGGCGACGGCTAGCGAGGCGCGGGAGCCACGTGCGTTAGCAGGCTATGGAACGTTGTGGCGTTGCTATGCGACGCGCTGCGCGCCGCGCAGTAAGCAGGCCGTGGGCAGTTGCCACATACAGTTTTCTGTTTAATGTTTTCTTTTTTTACAGAACAGTTTTTTCTTGTTTTTTGTGCATTTTTTGAGCAAAATTTTGTGCAGTTTTTTTATTCAAAATATTCCAACGAAAGTTTTGTTTAGAGAATTAAAAAGTGATAGAATTTTTTCTGTAAAGTTTTAAAAGTTGATTAATTGTATTATTTTTTCCGCTGCAAATAGTTGATAGAAATTGTTTAAATGCAATAAAGTGATAATTAAAATTATTTAAAGATGTGATAAAGTGATATTAAAGGTGATTATGGTCCTGTTATTAAATGACCAACGTTATTAAT
Organism: Avena longiglumis; assembly: GCA_030063025.1. Classification (NCBI taxonomy): domain Eukaryota; kingdom Viridiplantae; phylum Streptophyta; class Magnoliopsida; order Poales; family Poaceae; genus Avena; species Avena longiglumis. The sequence goes on along the minus strand of CP125977.1, from coordinate 152,470,193 downwards.
AGCATGATCATGATTTGTTTATTATGTGTCAAAGGTGCATTTATCTCTAATTTTGTTCAACGGTAATATAGTTTTAAATTGCACAAACAGTTGTATGTTTAATTTATACCAACGTTGGATTAATGCATACAATTGTTTTTGTTATCTCACATCTTTTGTGGTTTTCAGGAGGTCTCAACTTGATGAGTTGCCTCAAGGACATTCCGATGCTCAGGGGTGATAACTACACTGAGTGGAGGAAGAAAGTGGACCTGACATTTGTGTGTGTCAAGGTTGACTGGGTTGTGGAGACTCCACAGCCAGTCAAGCCAAAAGACCCAGAAAGAGATCCTGGTGATGATAATGCTGCTTGGGAGAAGAGGAAAAGGGACCATGCTCCACTAGAGTTGGCTTACTCTATTGACAACCAAAAGTGGGTAAATGCCAATAAAAAGTGCATGGCCTTTGTAAATAATTGATTGGAAACGCCATTGTGGGCTCAATCGAAGAGTTCACTACCGTTGGGGAATTTCTTGGAAAGATAAAGAGCTAGTTCCCTGGCTCTTCAAAGATGTATGCCACCCAACTGCTCAAACATTTGGTCACAGAAAAGTACACATGAGGTGCACATGGCATCAGGGAGCACATCCTGAGGATGAGCAACATGACTGCTAAACTAAAACCCGTGGATGCTGACCTCGAGCTCAAGCCTGCTTTGCTGGTTCACCTTGTCATGGCTTCCCTTCCTCAACAGTTTGAAAACTTTGTGATCAACTACAACATGTCTCCTGAAAAATGGGACATTGAAAAGACCATTGGCATGTGTACGCAAGAGGAAGAAAGGCTCAAGCCCATTCATGGTGGTTCTCTGAACTACGTGAAGGACAACAGGAAGAGAACCTTCAACAATAGCAACCATGGTGGTTTCCCCTCCAAGCCACATGGAAAAGTCCCCCAATAGTACCAGCATCAGCAGAATCTCCCAGGGGACAAGGACCAGTGTCACCACTGCAAGAAGTATGGGCACTTCAAGAAAGATTGCCCAGAATGGCTCAAGTCCATAATGGAAAAGAAAGGTATAGATACAATTTCTTTTGTAAATGAATCCATATATACACAGTTTTCAAAATCTACTTGGTGGATTGACTCAGGTGCAACTGTTTATGTTGCAAATTCCTTATAGGGATTCCATTCGACAAGAACTATGCAAAGAAGCGAAAGATGCATTGAAGTTGCGAATGGAGTTCAAGCAGAAGTTGAAGCTGTTGGCGACATCCCTTTGGAGCTAGCTGATCGTTTTATTTTTCTGTTAAAAGATGTTTTATTTGTTCCCTCGCTTCAGAGAAACTTAATAAGTGTGTCATGTTTGGATAAAGACAGTTATGAATGTTATTTTGGACATGGCAAGTGTGCCGTATGGTTTAAAGATGCTTGTGTGGGTACTACTTTACTTCATGATAAGCTTTATTTGTTATCCTTGCATGAAAAAGTGCTTTCTGTGTGTAATGGGAGTGAGCAAATTTCCTTGTAGAACAAAGAACAAAAGAAAAGAAAGCGAACTCATGACTCATCAAAGTTATGGCACTGTCGATTAGGCCATATTTCGATGGGAATAATAAAAGCCTCGTTAAAAATGACATTCTTCCTCCGTTAGAGATCTCAGATATCGAACAATGCATAGATTGCATAAAAGGAAAATATGTAAAGCAAATCAAAAAGGGTGCAAACCGAAGTACATCAACACTAGAAATCATTCACACTGATATTTGTGGACCGTTTCCTGTGAAAAGTATGGATGGTTATGATTCGATCATAACATTCACAGATTATCACTCCCGATATGGTTATATTTATCCAATTAAAGAAAGATTTGAGGCATTGGATAAATTTAAGATTTTCAAAGATGAAGTTGAAAATCAGCACGACAAAAGAATTAAAATAGTCCAGTATGACCGTGGGGGGAGTACTACGGTCGGCACACTCCATATGATCAAGTACCTGGACCTTTTGCAAGGTTCCTATAGGAAAATGGAATAGTCGCCCAGTATTCTATGTTGGGCGAACCTCAGCAAAATGGAGTAGCTGAAAGGCGTAATCGTACCCTCATGGATATAGTGCGCAACATGATGAGCTATTCCACCCTCCCATTGGGATTATGGATGGAGGCGCTTAAAACAGCTATTCACATTCTCAACAGAGTATCAAGAAAGTCGGTTCCCAAAACACCGTACGATTTATGGACAGGAAGAGTCCCCTCTCTGCGCCACTTGAGGATCTGGGGGATCCCAGCTGAGGCAAAAGTTTTAATCCAAATATTACAAAGTTAGACCCCAAAACAGTGACTTGCCACTTCATTGGCTATCCCGATAGATCAAAAGGTTATCGTTTCTATTATCCTGACAAATACACAAAGTTTGTAGAAACGAGACATGCAGTCTTGTTGGAGGAAGAATTGATGAGGGGAGCATGGTAGCTCAGAAAATCGATCTTGAGGAGAAGAGGGTGCATGCACCTAATCCGATGACTCAGGTGACGAGGTTTAATCTCGTCAATGCCCATTGTTATGGACTTGGGTTTGGAGAAGATGGGGATTTTGGAGATCGTGGCACGGTTAACAGACAAGCAACCAGGGGACACGAGATTTACCTGAGTTCAGGCCCGGAGAAACCCTACTCACCTTGTCGCTCTTTGATTACGGCGGAACCGAAGGTTACAAGGTGCGCAGATTCGATCTGGCGTCGATGCGTGTGCGAAAGTATGAGTCGAGTTGCCCTAGGACGTGCCCTCCTGGCCTTTATATAGACTTAGGCAGGTCCCGGGCATAGTCCTAGTCGGTTACAAGTTCTAGGGTGTTACCCCCTTGAATTTCCTATCTCCTCTAGTCTTGCTCTCCAAGGATCCAAAGACGTCATGGGCCTTGGTCACCCGAAAACCTTCATGGGCGGCGTATGTCCGCGTGGGCCTTCCTTGGCTGGACTAGGTATCTTTGAAGTTACGTGCCGTGGTATAACCATGTTAGTAGCCCCGGTGATCGGTCGAATCGTAGATTCGGTGAGACTCTTCCATCCTTCGGGATCGCTATATGTTAAGTATATGTGTGTAGGGATTGTTGATGCGTGTGCACGACTCACCTAACGGATCGGGTCGATTAAGCATCTTAGGACGAAACAACACGATCTTCTTGAGTTGGGTCCCTTAACCCGGGCCTGGAACATATGCTGGCGTAATTCAACTCAGGCTGCGGAGTACTTACAGGAGTGGAATTCCAGTGATTTTAATTGGCGTACCCAACGCGTCCGTCGGGATTTTGCATCGTACCTGCTGGTACGGATTCACACTAGCGAGCCTTGATCGGTGCGTTGCGGGCCATCGATGATATCTGGGTCTTATCTTTGCGTCGCGCGACATCCGAACATTTATCACCTCGGAGGTGCTTCGGGTGGCCAAGGAGATTGCTGCTCACTTAGCGTTTTGTTGGAGGCAGAGTTGCCAAAAAGTTTTTGCGTGCTGATCCGAAAGATCGCAGTCGAAGATTTCATAGGGTGCGCGACCAGCGCTCCCTATGGGAGTAGCCCCCAAGTGCCTGTTCGAGTCGTAGACTCGGACGGAGACTTTTAGTTCAAGCATTGTTTCAATCATTAGGTCCGCAGGACTCGAAAAATTTTGGATGCTTAAATCCATCCTCCCTATGGGAGTAGCCCCCGAGTCCGTAGTGGAGTCGTAGACTCGACGTAGGACTCAGAGAAGTAATTTTGTCTTTGTTTGTCTATCGGGTGCGCAGCCAACGCTCCTGATAGGAGTAGCCCCCGAGTATTTAGTCGAATCGTAGATTCGAGTGAGTACTCTTAGCTGTGGAGCCAAAGTGGTGCTAGTGTAGCTTTTGATGACGTCAGTGCTTACGATCGATGACCTCAGCGTGCTCGCCGAAGATGACTTGATCGGACGAGCGTGGGTCCCACTTGCGACTTTGAATTGACCGTCACGCGGGCGTGGAGATGATTACGGCGTCTCCTCGATTTCCGCGCGTAGTGGACGGCGTGGTAACGACGGTTCGTTGTGGTGTTGACACGTGTACGGCCAGATCTACCGTTGGCGTTAGGTCTTGTCGATGGACGGCCAGCGTGCATCGTCTTTGCTATTATAATCCTAGGTGAAATCGTGGTTTGTTTTTCACCGCATCAGTTCATCTGTTCACTTCCTCCTTGTTCTTGAGCGATTCTCGCTGCGCGCGGAGCTTTCCTTCCACATTTCCTTCGTTCTTTCTGCGTTGTCCTCGCCACCACCGCTGCAGCGCCATGGGGAAAACAAAGAAGTCCTCATCTGCGGTTGGGACCAGCGCCGCCGGAGGCAAGAAAAGCACCGCCGCTGCTCGCGTCACCGATGGTGGCTGGCGGCGATCGAGCGGAAGCGACCTCCGCAAGCGGCGAGCTGATCCCGCAAGACGCGGCGGTGAGACTCCCCGGCAATGAGGTAATCCCCCGTCCCCCATCTGGGTATCGGGTTATGTTTGTTGCCTTCATCTTGCGTGGGTTTTCGTATCCAGTCCATGACTTCCTTCGTGGACTGCTCTTTTTCTATGAGGTTCAACTCCATCATCTTTCTCCCAACTCCCTTCTCCACGTTGCGTGCTTTATCACGCTTTGCGAGTGTTGGCTTGGCATTGAGCCGCATTTTGGTCTCTTCCGGAAGCTTTATTCCGTGAAGAGGCAGTCTGGTTCGGATGGTGTGTATCCCATTGGGGGTTTCATCATCTCTCTCAGTCCCAATGTCCAATTCTTTTCCTTTTCCATGTCCGAATCTGTCCAGTACTGGCGGAGGAAATGGTTTTACATCCGTGACTCTGTACTGCCTGGGCAAGATTTTGGTCTCGTTCCTTTTGATCCCTCCCAACTTATTGAGAAGAAAAGATCCTGGAAAAACCAAATCTTAGACGGTGAGGTGGCGGAGATAGAGGCCCTGTACCGTCGGGTGGAGGATCTCCAACTGATTCCTGAGAAGGAGGTGAACGGTGTCGACGTCATCCGGACGTTTCTTGAGCGTCGGGTGCAGCCTCTCCAAGCGAGGGCACATCCGATGTTTCTTTACTCTGGGCGCCGTGATCCGACGAGGGTTTCGAGTGAGAAAATCTCCGAGGTGGAACTTGACAAGGCTCTTCGGGCGCTGTTGAAGTTCAAGGCCGACGAAGAAATCCCGGGGAAGTCGCAGACTCCTCCTTTTCTTCGACGTTGGTCGTACCGAAGGTGTAGATTTGCGCACGTAGTGCTCCCCTTTTGTTTATGTCAGCTGTGTACTTTTTCCTTGGTGTGCTAACAAAGTTCCTTGTCTTTTTGCAGAGCTTCAAAGTGCCGGGCATGGCACCACCGTTGCCCGAAAGGTATCCGAATTCCCCGGATAATGAAATGGTGGACTCCGTGTCCGAGCTACCGTCAGCTCGATCTCCAGCAGAGGATGCCGACGAGTCGAGTGAGGACCATTCGCGCAAGCGATCACGGAGCTCCAGCGAGTCTTCGGATGCCTCGACTCCTCCGACTTCCAGAAATCCTCTGGGTCTTGAGCGTCATGATGATGTTCATGGGGGTTCTTCCTCTCCTCTTCCTGCCATTCCTGTGCGAGCTGTTGCTCCGCACCCGCCAGCAAAGTGGAAGAAGGAAGAAAAGAAGGAGGAGAAGAAGGAAGAAAAGAAGGAGGAGAAGAGGGCCCGAAGGGCTTCTCCCATCTTCGACCTGAGCGCGTTGGGCTCGTAAGTTTTCTTGTTGCCATTGTTGTCCTTTTTCCTTGATGGTGTGTGCATCTGTGTTGATTGGCTTCGTATGCAGGAAATCCTCCGACGGCTCCAGTGATGGTGGGCAGGAGATGATGGGGGAGTCGAACATTGCGTCGCCTCCTCCTCAGACGGTGGCGACTTCAGGTGACTTTGCGCCAGTTCCTCCTGTGCAGGAGAGGCTGGTGGTTGCGCCCCAGAATTTCGCAGGCGGGCCTTCGGGTTCGCCTTCGGAGCACATAAGTTTCTTCTGCTTGATCTTACGGGGGGAGCCCCCGAGTGTCTTCGTATGCCGATTTTTGTTTATGCTTATTTTTGTTCGGCGTAGCCCCCAAGTCCTGTTCTTACTATTGCATTCTGCTGACCTTTTGTCCAAGAGGCCAAGCTGGTGGAGGAAGCCTTGTGGCCGAGGCTGGCTGGCGACTTCAAGGTATTCGTCTGCCTTGTAGTACTTCTCTTGCTTATCCTTGTCTTGTTTTTTGACACTTGCTTGTTGTAAATGCAGAGGAGCATAACGACTCTCTCCGTGAGGTCGACGCTCTGAAGAAGAGCCTTGGACAATCGGAGCAGAAGGCCGAAGCTGCCGCTGGTGCAAAAGAGCGCCTTGAGCTGGAGCTGACGAAGGCAGCCGAAGCGAAAGAGCGTCTGCTGCAGGAGGCCGCAGATCGTGAGGAGCAGCTAGCCACCGTTGTGGCTGCTCGTGAAAAACGGGTGGCGAATAAGCTCATGGCTGCTGCCAAGGCTATTTCGGGTGAGTACAAACTTTTGTACTTGTTTCTTTTTCTACGGATCTTCTTCTGTGTTGCTTTTCTTCATGTTTTCTTCTTTTTTGTCTCAGATGCCGCAGGCATCGAGTTCGACTGGTGCTGCGGAGCAGGAGTGCTCGATGATGCCCTGTGGCGGTCGAAGACCGCTGCGGACCGTCGTCAACTCCTTGCCAAGGCGAAGAGGTCCTTGGTCGCTTCTACCGGAGCTCTTCGAAGGCGCACCCTTGAAGATGTGGATGCCTGGCGAGGCTCTGTCGGTAGCTGCAGCTGGCAAGCAGAAGGGCATCGGCGCGGCCGTCGGGCTGGCGATGTCCATGGAGTCTGGGGCGGAGCTGGACCTGCCCCAGATTACTTCTCGGATGCCTACGGCTGCGGATGGATCCCAGGTAGCTTTCGCCGCCTACTCCGCTCGCTGCAGACGATATGGGCCCAAGCTCATTGACTTGCTATCTGAGTACGCACTACGGCAGCAGGGCGAGGCCAATGCTAGGAAGTCACGGTTACGAGGACTTCGGTGTCCTGCACCTGACGCATAGTAGACGTAGGGTAGTTTGGAGTCTTCTTTTGTTTGTAAATATCTTTTTTAGTACCATCCTTATGCCACGTAGTGGCCTTATATATTTTAATGAATTCCTCCGAGTTGTGCTCTATCCTTGGCTGAATGTCTGTGTGCCTTCTTTTTTCTGCTTCTATAGGTTCCTTCGGGTGCTGACCCAGTTGACACTTCATCCGAAAGGACCTTGCGAACATCATTGGATGATTCCTCGCAGCTCGCTTTTCTTCGAGATCGCGTGCGCAGCTTGGAGAGGGATTTGCTTGGGTTATGCGGTCGCGCTGACGTTTGGAAATCCAAAGCAGACCGTGGTGCAGCCAGAGAGGAGTATTTGATGGCGGAGCTGGGTGATTGTCCAGCAGCTGCAATGTAAGTTGGTCTTTCTTGCGGGCTGTAGCTAAGTTCTTGGGTGAGCACGTGGCCTTACTCTTGATTTGTGCGGTTGTCGCGGTGCCAATCTTGCTCGAGGAAGAAAAGGCGTATTGCTGTTGAGTCAATTGCTTGACTCAACAAAACATGGGCGGCGGCTTCTTACGGATGGATCGTGATCGCGCCATAGTTACGGCGGCAGTGCGGGATCGCGTCTACCAGGTTTCGCGGGTGCTCCGCGGTGCGAACATCACTTTCCTCGGTCTTTGCGTCATGTTTCCGTTGGACGCCATGCCGGCGACCCTTGCAGTCTTCGGCGAAGTTTGGTGCGGCAATGTCAAGGAGCTGGTGCGGCAGCAGCTCGTTGCAGGGGTGAAGGCTGCCTTGTCTCTTGTGAGGGTGCACCGCCCTGATGTAGATTTGGCTGCTGTGGCGACTGGGCCACCTCCTCGACCAGATGGTGGCGAGTGGAACATGCGTCCGCATTACGCGGCTGTAAGACAGTATGCCGAACAGGTTGTAGATTTGTTTGAGCAGTGTGCTCAGGTTATTCTTCAGAATAGGTAGGACCTCAAAATAAACAGATAAATGTAAAATTTGTATATTGCGGCTCGGCGTTTAAGTGTCCTTTGTTGTTTGTGAGCACGCAGTGCTTTGTTTGATTACGTGTCCTTTTCGTTTGCCTGACGTAGTCAGCTACTCAGGTGTACACGTTTGGTCCTCAGTCGATGAAATCGTGAGGTGGGGGGAGCCCCCGAGTGCGTTGGTAGCATGTAGTAAAGTTGCAGAAAAATAGTCAACCGAAGGTTGGGGCGAGACACTTAGCTTTATTTATATCGTAATGGAGGAGGTACATGGTTCGGCTGAGTAGCGTTGGCTGAAAGCCTTATTGAAAGTAAAAGGGGGGTAGGTTGATATGGTTAGAATCTTCGCAGGTGCGAGACGTTCCACGGGTTGGAGTATGCGACTCCAGACTCCACGTGCTTGAGGCGATAGGCGCCACCTGGGATGACCTCGGTGATGGCGTAGGGTCCTTCCCATGGCGAATCGAGTTTGTTCGGTCGCTTTTGCTTGAGTAGCAAGACGAGGTCTCCTTCGACGAAGGACCTTGGGCGCAGCCGAAGGCTGTGATAGTTGCGGAGACTCTGCTGGTACACCGTTGATCTAGCTGCTGCTATATCCCGTTCCTCGTCGAGTGTGTCGACGGCATCTTCGAGTGCAACCGTGGATTCGGCTTCGCTGTAAGCGACGACTCGTGGAACCTGGTGGCGTACTTCGGCTGGTAGCACTGCCTCGGCTCCGTGCACCATGAAGAATGGTGTGTAGCCGGTGGAGCTGTTTGGCGTAGTCCGTAAGCTCCACAGGACAGACGGTAGCTCTTTCGTCCAGTTTCCATCTTTGTGCTCGAGTGATCTCATGAGGCGCTTCTTGATGCCAGCGCCGATTAGGCCGTTGGCCTTTTCCACTTGCCCGTTTGTTTGCGGGTGTGCCACTGAGGCGTATGTGATATTGATCCCGAGGCCTTCGCAGAAGTCCTGGAATTCTTCGGAGATGAAGTTTGATCCGTTTTCGGTGATGATGCTGTGCGGTACGCCGAACCTATAGACAATGGATTCGAAGAACTTGACGGCGGTTTTTGCCCTTCTGGTTGGTGACTGGCATGGCATCGATCCACTTGGTGAATTTGTCGACTGCGACCAGGAGGAAGACGTGTCCTCCCTTCGAGGATTTTGGCAATTTGCCGATCATGTCAAGGCCCCATTGGGAAAAGGCCAGGCTATGGTTATGGGTCGAAGTTCGGACCCAGGTGCATGCGGTTTGTCGGCGAATCTTCGGACGATGTCCTTCGCGTCGCTCATGGCCATTGGCCAGTAGAATCCTACTCGCAGAGCTTTGGCGACGAGGGAGCGACTGCCTGCATGGTGGCCGCAGATGCCCTCATGGATATCTTGGAGTATGGCCTTGCCGTCGTCGATGGTGACGCACCGTTGTAGTACACCCGTAATGTTGCATTTGTACAGCTCGCCGTTGATGATGGTGAAGGCTTTTGACCGACGAGATATGCGTCGGGCATCTATCGGGCTGTCAGGTAGTTCTCCGTTTATCAGGAACTGGAGGTATGGACGTGTCCAAGTTTCTTCGACTGCCATGACCTGCATCAGGTTGACCATGGCAACTTCGGTATCCAACTTGTCGGGTCCTTCATGATCTTCGGGTAGCGTAGCCCCCGAGTGTTCCGCTTCTTCGGGTGATCCCTTGGGGAATTTCCGCTTGATGGATGGTACGCAGATCTGTTCGAGGAACACACCCGGTGGTACCTTAGCACAGGTGGAGCCGATGTTGGCGAGTCTATCGGCCTCCTCGTTGCTCTCTCTTCCAATGTGCCGAAGTTCGCAGCCGTCGAATTCTCCTTCGAGTGCGTTATATAGCGCGCGGTACGCGATCATGTTTTCGGCGTGTGCGTCGCACTCATTCATCGTCTGTTGTACGACAAGGTTGGAGTCACCGTAGATGACTAGGCGCGTTGCGCCGCATATTTTTGCCATCTTTATGCCGTGGATGAGGGCTTTGTATTCAGCCTCGTTGTTGGAGGCTCGGAACTTCATCCGAAGAACGTACTTCATCTTGTCACCTTGTGGGGAGGTCAGTATGACTCCTGCCCCTGCTCCGGCTTCGCGCTTGGAGCCGTCGAAATGCATTGTCCAGGACTGTGACATATCTGGGGTGTCAGGCAGCTGTAGCTCCATCCAGTGCACCAGGAAGTCCGGAAGGACTTGAGATTTGATTGCGTGTCGTTTCTCGTAGAAGATGTCCAAAGGTGATAGTTCGATGCCCCACAGGGCCACGCGTCCTGTTGCCTCTGGGTTATTCAGGATGTTGTTCAGGGGTGCCTCGTTGAAGACCATCACCTGATGCTCCTGGAAGTAGTGGCTTAGTCGTCGAGTCGTCATGAACACGCCGTAGGCCAGCTTCTGGTAGTGCGGTTACCGCTGTTTTGTTGGAGTGAGAACCTCGCTGAGGTAGTAAATTGGGCATTGTACCCCGTGGGTCTTGCCTTCTTCGGGTCGTTCGACCACGAGTGCATCTTGACCACAGGTGCGTGGCTGCTATGCAATAGCGGGGGCTCGCGCTTTTTGGCGTGACCAAAGCGGGCGAGGTGGAGAGGAGACGCTGAGGTTTTCGAATCGTCGTTGGCTTCGTGTCCACTCGAACTTATGCGCTTGGCGCGGCTGGTAAAATGGTAGGGCCTTCGCCCATGCGGTGATGAACTGCTTAGTGCCGCTACTCGCCTACTGAGTCTTGAACGCCTTGAGGTTTTTCGGCTTCTCCATTGTCATGATAGCTTTGATTTTCTTCGGGTTCGATTCGATCCCTCGTTGAGAGATGAAGTACCCGAGCAGCTGAACCGAGTGGACGCCGAAGGCGCACTTTTCTAGATTGAGCTTGATCCTGTAGCGATCAAGGTTGTCAAACGTCTCGCGGAGATCGCCGATAAGTGTTCTTGCCTCCTTGGTTTTTATGACTATGTCGTCGACATAGACTTGGACGTTGCGACCGATCTGGTCCTTGAGGCAGGCCTGCATGCATCGCTGGTACGTGGCACCCGCGTTCTTTAGCCCGAAGGGCATTGTGTTGTATCAGAATACTCCGAATGGTGTGATGAACGCCGTCTTCTCTTGATCTTCGACCTTGAGTCGAATCTGGTTATAGCCTGAGTAGGCGTCGAGTAAGGAGAGTTTCTCACAACCTGCAGTCGAATCGATGATCTGGTCGATCCGAGGAAGAGGGAAGTGGTATTTTGGGCAGTGTTTATTTAGTGACGTGAAGTCCATGCACATCCGCAGGATGTCCGTGTCCTTCTTCGGGACCATCACCGTATTTGCCAGCCACTCGCTTTCCTTGATTTCCTGGATGAAGTCTGCTGCGAGTAATCTGTTGATCTCCTTGCCGATAGCTTCGGCTCGTGGCTCCGACAGTCTTCGGATAGACTGCTTGACTGGCTTGGTGTCTGGGAAGACATTGAGTGCGTGCTCGGCGAATTCCCTGGGAACTCCTGGCATGTCCGCAGGACACCAGGCGAATATTTCCCAGCGCTCACGGAGGAATTCGACGAGCGCGCCTTCCTATGTTGTGCTGAGGTCATTGGCGATCAGCGCCGTCTTGGAGGCGTCTGTCGGATGGACCTGCACTTTCTTGGTGTTGATGGTGGAGTCGAAGGACATGTCGGGTGCATTCTGCCTTGTGACTGGGGGTAGCCCATTTTCCGTCACCTCGCGGAGCCTTACGAGCTCATCTTGCATGCCGAAGGACTGGGAGATTTTGTTGAAATCCCTGTCGCATTGGTCCGATCGGGTGAAGCTCCCGTGGATTGTGATGACTCCCCTTGGTCCTGGCATCTTGAGTAGTAGGTATGCATAGTGTGGGACGGCCAGGAACCTTGCGAATGCTACACGTCCCAGGATGGCATGGTATTGCGACGGCCAGTCCACCACTTCGAATTCTAGGCGCTCCTGCCGAAAGTTGTCCGGCTTCCCGAAGATGACGTCGAGCCCTATTTTGCCCAGGGGGAAGATTCCCTTCCCTGGGACAATGCCGTGGAACATTGTGTCTGATTGTTCCAAGCTGCATTGCGGGATCCGCATAGCTGCTAGAGTGTTTGCGAACATTAGGTTGATGCCGCTGCCGCCGTCCATGAAGACGCGACTCATCTCGAAGCCTCCGATCTGCGCCTCCAGCACCAGGGAAGCATGACTGGCGAGGATCCGCAAGGGTGATCCGCGAGTGAATGTGATCACGAGCAGACTCCGATCCATTGAGGTACTCGGGATTGCGTGGAGTTGCCACGACCAAGTTGATTTGTCGGGTGATTTTTTCGCACCCTATTTGTGGGCGCCCTTACATCATATTGAGTGCTCCTTTTGGTGGGGGGTATGGTACCCCGGCGTTGTTTTGCGCTGGTGCGACTGGTTGGTTTTTGTGACATCCCGCAAAAACCACTACTAGAAAATCGCGTTGAATTTTGTGCATTGCATCATCATGACATCAGCATACACATTTTGTTTCAAACTATTTTGATAAGAACCCTATTTTACTTTCTATATTAATCCCCTCCCTTTTATTTCAAATTAACACCGATGCTTCCGGATATCTCAGTTGTCTAAAAACAATTTGCAAAAGGCTTTTAAATTAAATTATAAAACCCTAGTTAAATGTCTAAACCTAAATCTATTCCCACCCAAACCTATCCTACCCACCTATCCCAGCTTGCCATCTCACCCTCTCCCCCAATCCCTACCCACCCCGCCACCTCACCAATCCCCCTCTTTTTCCCCCTCTCTCTCTTTCTCACACAGTCCCACCTACCCCCTCTCCCTCTCCCTCACCGACCGCCGGGTCCCACCACGCCGGGCCCCACCCCACAGCCCCCACTCCCTCCCCACCTGTCTCCCCTGGTCAGACCCTCCCCCAGCCGCACCCACTCCCCCTGGCCCCACCTGCCAGCCCAACCCCACTCTGCTGGCCCACCCCCTGGACCCGACCCACCTCCTGCCTCTCACCCTGGCCCCACCCCCGGCCCACCTGCCCCGTCGCCCCACTCCCTCTCTCTTCTTCCTCCCTCGCTCCCCGTCCGCTCCTCCTCCTTCTCGGGCCGCTCCGCCTGGCTCCCCTCCGCCTCAGCTCCGCTCCCTTCTCCCCTGCTGCCGGCCGCGCCGTCGCTCCCTCCTCTGCCTCTCCCGCCAGCCGCCTCGCTCTCCCTCGCTCATGAGCCCCTCGCCGTGGCCTCTCGCCTCCCGCTCGTCTCCATGGCGCTCGCCCCACCGAAGCAGCGCCTCCTCATCCTCGCGGCGTTGCCCCTCACGCTTTCGCCGCCCGTCGCCCGTCGGCCTCCTCCCGAGCCGCCGCCGGCCTCAGCGTTCGCCACCGCCTCGCCTCGCCCGTCTCCTCGCCCCTCCGGCCGCGTCTCTCCCTGACCCCTCTCCGGCCGTGTGCCTGCTGCCGGGCGTCCTCCGGCAACCGCCATGCCGCTCCGCCGCCAGCGCATCCTCCCGTCCGCCTCTCGCGTGCCTCCCCGCGAGCCACGACCCGCCGCATGAGGCTCCCGCGGTACCCATCCCTCGCTCCGGCTGTGTTCCTCGCCGCCTGAGCGCGCGCCGCTCGTCCATGAGCCGCCACGCCTCCAGCGACGCTTACGTCAGCTGCCGCCTGTCAATCTCGCCGTGCGTGTCTTTGCTTGTCCTTGGCCAGGCAGGTCCCTTGCAGCAGCACAGCGTGTTCTAGTTGTCGGTGACTTGTTTTGTTTCCTGTTGCCACAGATGTGTTGGTCCTGTGTTTATTCCTGGTCGTGTGGCGTATCTCTCGCTCCAGCGCGTCCGGGCTCTCCTTCAAGCACACGATCGTCGGTACCATCACCCGTTTAATCGCGACCTTCCGAAGACCCTCGACGTCAAGTGTTCCAATGACGAAGACCTCCTCGAACAACCCCGACAAGTCAAGATCGATGCCCGGAATTCGATGATCGAGGCCCTGGAGACATCTCCTTCATGGGAGCCGAAGGCGACGCCACTCAAGTGCTTCCTAAAACCCTGAGCTCTTCTTCATGGAACCGAAGACTGTTCCCGGATCCGAAGACTCCAAGACCGATCCGAAGCGCCAAGGCCTTCGACAAGGAATCGACAAGATCATCGCGGAACTCCAAGGTCTACTTCATAGGTTGCCAAACGCCAAGATCTCCAATCGGAACGCCAAGTTCGCCACCTTGAACGCCATGACCGTCTACACGGACCCGAAGACCACGGATGCTCCAAGATCTACCTCAGTTATCAGAGAACGATCACGCCGAGACCGAACCCCAGATCCAGACCCTGTCGAACCCCCGCAACCCCAAGATCGTCGAGACCCCCCCTAATGTGTGACCCCTTTTCTCGAGCCCTATTTTATAAATGTAATATCAAATTGTTGCATATTAATTGGTACATGCTTGCATGCATATTGTGTGGTTTGGGGGCCTTATGCCGATTCACCATATAATTAAATATGGGGCCCATATGCGGGCAAATCCAGTCTTGTATTGGCCTCATTTAAATTTGTGTAGCGAACCAGTAACTCATTTTGCCATGTTCAAACAACATTTAAATTGAGGGGTATTTAAACAACTTGAACCGTTAATTAATTGTCGGGACCCCAGTTCCGCTAATATGACCTAATTGCATCGCATCCTTGCCATGTCATACATCATACATGCATCATGCCGATCTTTTGCCGTAGCCTTAAATATTGCATCCGTGTTTATTCTAGTGTTTTGCTTCTTGGCGGATAAGGCCGTTGAGTTGATGTGAGCTTCGCCCGATCTTGGATGAACCTTCGACAATGTTTTCAAAGAGCATCTCCCTTTCTACCTATCTTACTTTTATAGTATTTACTCCTTCTGTTGATCTATTGCTATACGTATGCGATGCTCTAGTTTTCGTACCCGAGATATCCCTTGCCGCCTTATATTGCCTCGGACACATCCTATTACCGGTTGTTTGGTAGATAGTTGGACTTGCGCGTCGTAGTCGCTTGCTCAAGTGATGTTGCGTGTCGTCAAGTACCACAGTTGTTGGAGCCTTGCCGCATGTTTGATGTTGGAGATGATCATGGCTTTAATTTTCGTTCACTTTATTTAGTGTTTAAAACAACTAAAATTGAAGTAAGTAAGCAGAGGCACAGGTGGGCAATAGATGTTATTTGGTTGTTAACCGTACACTTGTGTCCCGTAGGACCCCGAGTGCTTGATACCTGTTCCTTGATTTATCGCGCTATCCACATCCGGGAGGATTATGGGACCCCGAGCCGAGCTTGATTGATCTTATTTCTTGGGGCCACAAACTAGTTTGAGGTTTTATTTACTATCCTGTACTTATGCCATACTCCGCTTATTTACGATTGCGAGGAGCACACCAGATCGCTTAGGATCGGGACACGTTTCGCGGTGTCGACAAGCCCATTTTGGGTTCCCGATCGTCACTGGCCGTCCACCCAAACCTCGGGTCCGTCTCGAGTCAGCTAACCGCTATGGTACTCAAGGGTGGCCCCCTGAAATATTTCTGAATCCTGTGATTGCTTTGTCGTGAAGGCCTCGTTGGGTTTTGATTTGGTTTTTCCGAGGTTGATCGAGTGTGTGTTGCTATTGGTGCACCCCGGCCGGGTAATACTTTCTGAAAGCCGTGTCCGCGGTTATGGACGACTTGGAGCACAGTATCTCGATCATAGACAACTATAACTGAAGTAGTGCTATAAATTTGACTTTATAATGACTAGTAATCAGCTTCACTATAATGGAATGGCTAAATAAAACTGCCAACAATTGCTTGTTTGGGTGCTGCGCCATGCACCATTGTATCTGACTAGTAAGTATTGCAACTACAACGGAATGGCTAAATAAAAGTACCAACAACTGCTGGGTTTTGGGGTTATCTCATGTTAATTGTATCTGACTAGTAAGTGTGGCAACTATAATGGAATGGTTAAATAAAAGTGCCCACTGCTTATTTTATCAGGATGACTATCTATACCTGACTAGTAATTGCTGCAACGATAACTGAATAAGTAAAACTGCCAACTGTGTGAGTTCCTCGGTTGACTTCCTCGTTTGGTCTCGAGGGGGAAATACCAGGATGGGTATGTTTGGTGGTAGTATCAGGTTGGATCCGGATAGGTCTTTCTTGTCCCTCTCTGATAGCCGCCAGTTGTATCGAGTCTCTATAGGTTGTTTAGTGCATGCTGCGCTGCCGCTGCAGTCCACCAAACCTAAGTAGGCGAGGACCGCCGAATTCTAGCCTCGCTGTCTTGGCCTCGATCGACGCCTATTTTTCCTTTGCCCTTTGTCGGCACCCCTTTTTGTTTAAGCAGGTAGTGAGATCGACGTCGTTAGCAGGGTTACCCTTCCGGCTTGGCCTGGGCAGGGTTATGGATGCCATTGGTTATTCTTCAGGGCTCTTAGCCCCAATTGCATCTTGTCCGTAGTCGGACGCTATACCATTTTCAAGGTGGTTTGGATCTTTGTATTGTATATCTGCATTCTTGACTCATCGAGTCGCTGTTGTATATATATATCTGTTCTGTGGGTCCCATCGAGGACTGTTGTGTAATGTTATTACTTCGTTTTCCACCCGCACGAAAGTGCCTGGTGGGCACCTTTGAATCGTTTCTATGCGGGTTTGGTGGGAATCGCTGAAACTTGCATAGGGCCGATTCTGAGGGTGTTACAGAGTGGTATCAGAGCTCAGGCGATTGCGATACCACAAGTCCAAATCAGAGGATAACCTAGCTAATGGCCGAAGTAGAGTGTCAAAACTATTTTCGCAAAATCGGTTGGATAGTTCTGATTAGGTCTGATTTTACTCCTTAACCCTCCGCTGCTCTCCTCTCACCTCTGCGTGTTTTGAATCCTCTCTCTTCTCTCTCTTCGAGTCCAGGATTTCTCGTGGTTGGGTTCCGTTGTACCTTCAGGGTTTCGCTTCCTCCTTTGATAACGGTGTTCTACCATCCGGTGTTCAAGCTGCCTGAGGAATCCGTCTACTGAGGTACCATCCGTTGTTCCTTGTTTGTGCCTTCCGGTGTTTCCCGACGCGACGACATCATCTACGCCAGTTCCGATGCAGAGTCTGCATCACTCCTTTGTTTCCGAACCTCGTTTGTCGAGATCTTCAGTCTAATCCTGAGAGTTGGTTGCATAATTCGCCTATTCGTGTGCAGGGTAATGGTTTGGGTGCGCGATGGACTGATCACCATCCGACTACTCTTATCATTCGCTCTTGTACATCGAATCAGTGGATCCAGCGATTTTACTCCGTCCACGGAAGCTAGAGGTGGCTTTATTTGTTGATACCTCCACCTTCGACCTTTTGTTTCCGGAGTGTTCTCCCGACGATCACGGACAACGACCTCTTGTTAGTGGTGTCGCGAGGATCTACACGATGCGAGAAGACGCAGATCGCCGACCTTTCTTCCCGGTACCATGAGGCGGATCTCGAGGGCGAGATCCATTGTTAGTGGTGTCGAATTGTGGCATCCCGCAAAAACCACTACTAGAAAATCGCGTTGAATTTTGTGCATTGCATCATCATGACATCAGCATACACATTTTGTTTCAAACTATTTTGCTAAGAACCCTATTTTACTTTCTATATTAATCCCCTCCCTTTTATTTCAAATTAACACCGGTGCTTCCGGATATCTCAGTTGTCTAAAAACAATTTGCAAAAGGCTTTTAAATTAAATTATAAAACCCTAGTCAAATGTCTAAACCTAAATCTATTCCCACCCAAACCTATCCTACCCACCTATCCCATCTTGCCATCTCACCCTCTCCCCCAATCCCTACCCACCCCGCCACCTCACCAATCCCCCTCTTCCCCCCTCTCTCTCTCACAGTCCCACCCACTCTCCTCTCCCTCACCGTCGCCGGGTCCCACCTTGCCCCCCCCCACCCCACTCCCTCCCCTGCCTCCCCTGAGACCCTCCCCAGCCGCACCTCCCCTGCAGCCCACCCCCACTCTGCTGGCCCACCCCCTGGACCCGACCCACCTCCTGCCTCTCACCACAGCCCACCTGCCCCTGTCGCCCGCTCCTCTCTCTCCTTCCTCCCTCGTTCCTGTCGCTCCTCCTCCCTTCTCAGGCCGTCACTTGCTCCGCTCCCGCCTCCTCTCCCTCCCTTCTCCCACAAGGCCTTGGCCCTGCCTCCCTCCTGCCTCTCGGTGAGCAGCCTCTCCCCTCAGCTCATGAGCCCCCTCGCCAGCTCTCGCCTCCCACCGCTCGTCTCGGCGCTGCCTCCCACCAAGCCCGGCCCCCTCCCTCTCGGCGTCGCCCTCACGCGTCCCGCTGGCTGCCCGTCGCCCGTCGGCCTCCTCCCGAGCCGCCCGGCTTGGCGCCGCCACCGCCTGCCTGCCCGTCTCCTCGCCCCTCGGCGCGTCTCTCCTGACCCCTCTCGGCCGTGTGCCTGCGCCCGGCAGGCGTCCTCCGGCAACCGCCGAGCCGCCATGCCGCTCCTCGCCGCCGGCGCGTCCTCCCCGTCCGCCTCTCAGCGTGCCTCCCCCCGCATCGAGCCCCGACCCGCGCCGCAGGAGCTCCCCTTGGTCACCATCCCCTCGCGCGCCCGGCTGCGTTCCTCGCCGCCCGGAGCTCTGCGCGCCGCCGCCTTCGTCCGCGAGCCGCCACGCCTCCGCGACGCCTACGCCGCGGGCAGCTACCTTCCCTGTCGATCTCGCCGCCCAGCGTGTGCTATTGCTTGTCCTTGCCCAGGCAGGTCCCTTGCAGCAGCACAGCGTGTTCTAGTTGTCGGCGACTTGTTTTGTTTCCTGTTGCCACAGATGTGTTGGTCCTGTGTTTATTCCTGGTCGTGTGGCGTATCTCTCGCTCCAGCGCGTCCGTGCTCTCCTTCAAGCACACGATCGTCGGTACCATCACCCGTTTAATCGCGACCTTCCGAAGACCCTCGACGTCGATTGTTCCAATGACGAAGACTTCCTCGAACAACCCCGACAAGTCAAGATCGATGCCCGGAATTCGATGATCGAGGCCCTGGAGACATCTCCTTCATGGGAGCCGAAGGCGACGCCACTCAAGTGCTTCCTAAAACCCTGAGCTCTTGTTCATGGAACCGAAGACTGTTCCCGGATCCGAAGACTCCAAGACCGATCCGAAGCGCCAAGGCCTTCGACAAGGAATCGACAAGATCATCGCGGAACTCCAAGGTCTACTTCATAGGTTGCCAAACGCCAAGATCTCCAATCGGAACGCCAAGTTCACCACCTTGAACGCCATGACCGTCTACACGGACCCGAAAACCACGGATGCTCCAAGATCTACCTCAGTTATCAGAGAACGATCCCGCCGAGACCGAACCCCAGATCCAGACCCTGTCGAACCCCCGGAACCCCAAGATCGTCGAGACCCCCTCTAATGTGTGACCCCTTTTCTCGAGCCCTATTTTATAAATGTAATATCAAATTGTTGCATATTAATTGGTACATGCTTGCATGCATATTGTGTGGTTTGGGGGCCTTATGCCGATTCACCATATAATTAAATATGGGGCCCATATGCGGGCAAATCCAGTCTTGTATTGGCCTCATTTAAATTTGTGTAGCGAACCAGTAACTCATTTTGCCATGTTCAAACAACATTTAAATTGAGGGGTATTTAAACAACTTGAACCGTTTAATTAATTGTCGGGACCCCCAGGTTCCGCCTAATATGACCTAATTGCATCGCATCCTTGCCATGTCATACATCATACATGCATCATGCCGATCTTTTTGTCGTAGCCTTAAATATTGCATCCGGTGTTTATTCTAGTGTTTTGCTTCTTCGCGGATAAGGCCGTTGAGTTGATGTGAGCTTCGCCCCGATCTTCGGATGAACCTTCGACAATGTTTTCAGGCGAGCATCTCCCCCTTTCTACCTATCTTACTTTTATAGTATTTACTCCTTCCTGTTGATCTATTGCTATCTGTGTTGCGATGCTCTAGTTTTCGTACCCGAGATATCCCTTGCCGCCTTATATTGCCTCGGACACATCCTATTACCGGTTGTTTGGTAGATAGTTGGACTTGCGCGTCGTAGTCGCTTGCTCAAGTGATGTTGCGTGTCGTCAAGTACCACAGTTGTTGGAGCCTTGCCGCATGTTTGATGTTGGAGATGATCATGGCTTTAATTTTCGTTCACTTTATTTAGTGTTTAAAACAACTAAAATTGAAGTAAGTAAGCAGAGGCACAGGTGGGCAATAGATGTTATTTGGTTGTTAACCGTACACTTGTGTC
The DNA here is from genome assembly GCA_030063025.1 of Avena longiglumis. Taxonomy (NCBI): domain Eukaryota; kingdom Viridiplantae; phylum Streptophyta; class Magnoliopsida; order Poales; family Poaceae; genus Avena; species Avena longiglumis. Next base: position 152,449,960 of record CP125977.1, on the reverse strand, counting down.
CCGTAGGACCCCGAGTGCTTGATACCTGTTCCTTGATTTATCGCGCTATCCACATCCGGGAGGATTATGGGACCCCCCTGAGCCAGAGCTTGATTCAGTCTTATTTCTTGGGGCCACAAACTAGTTTGAGGTTTTATTTACTATCCTGTACTTATGCCATACTCTCGCTTATTTACGATTGTCGAGGAGCACCTTCTTTTAGGATCGGGACACGTTTTCGCGGTGTCGACAAGCCCGATTTTGGGTTCCCGATCGTTCTGACCGTCCACCCAAACCTCGGGTCCGTCTCGAGTCATTAACCGTTGGGTGTACTCAAGGGTGGCCCCTGAAATATTTCTGAATCCTGTGATTGCTTTGTCGTGAAGGCCTCGTTGGGTTTTGATTTGGTTTTCGAGGTTGATCAGTGTGTGTTGCTATTGGTGCACCCGGTAATACTTTTCGAAAGCCGTGTCCATGTTATGGACGACTTGGAGCACAGTATCTCGATCATAGACAACTATAACTGAAGTAGTGCTATAAATTTGACTTTATAATGACTAGTAATCAGCTTCACTATAATGGAATGGCTAAATAAAACTGCCAACAATTGCTTGTTTGGGTCGTCGCTTGCGACCATTGTATCTGACTAGTAAGTATTGCAACTACAACGGAATGGCTAAATAAAAGTACCAACAACTGCTGGGTTTTGGGGTTATCTCATGTTAATTGTATCTGACTAGTAAGTGTGGCAACTATAATGGAATGGTTAAATAAAAGTGCCCACTGCTTATTTTATCAGGATGACTATCTATACCTGACTAGTAATTGCTGCAACGATAACTGAATAAGTAAAACTGCCAACTGTGTGAGTTCCTCGGTTGACTTCCTCGTTTGGTCTCGAGGGGGAAATACCAGGATGGGTATGTTTGGTGGTAGTATCAGGTTGGATCCGGATAGGTCTTTCTTGTCCCTCTCTGATAGCCGCCAGTTGTATCGAGTCTCTATAGGTTGTTTAGTGCATGCTGCGCTGCCTGATCCACCAAACCTAACTAGGCCAGACCGAATTCTAGCCTCGCGTGTCTTGGCCTCGATCTTGACGCTCCTCTTTTTCCTTTGCCCTTTCAGACACCCTTTTGTTTAAGCGGTAGTGACATCGGCGTCGTTAAGGTGGTTACCCTTCCGGCTTGGCGGGGTTATGGGCCAATTGGTTATTCTTGGGCTCTTAGCCCCATTGCATCTTGTCCGTAGTCGGACGCTGTACCATTTTCAAGGTGGTTTGGATCTTTGTATTGTATATCTGCATTCTTGACTCATCAGTCATTTGTATATATATCTCATTACGTGGGTCCCATCGAGGACTGTGTAATGTTATTGCCGTTTTCCACCCGCATTTAAAGTGCTGGTGGCACCTTTGAATCGTTTCTATCGGGTTTGGCGGAATCGCTGAAACTTGCATAGGGCCGATTCCCGAGGTGTTCTGATTTTGGCCTCAATAGGCGGCGGTGGAGGAGCTCGTGTGCTATTTCACTGGCGCAGTGCGTTCGAATGCGATGGTGGAGCTTGTTGCCTCATCTGCATCATGCCTTCGCTGAGTTTCTGGAACTCGCGGCAGTCCTTGAGCATGTGGTTGGCTTTCTTTTTGTCGTCTTGTTTGTTGATGTAGAAGTGGATGGTGCATGGACCCGAAAGTTTGTCGAATGCTGAGGGTCCGTTGTCGCGGTCGCGGCGCTGCCACGACTGCGTTGGTCGTCCGTTGTCGCGGAAGTTTCCGCTGCGGTATCCTCCGCTGTTATCGTTGCGGCGGTCGGCGTAACCGGCCGCGACCATGTCGGGTCGTCGCGGTCCTCGTGACGCGTTAATCTCCTCTTCTTGCTGCGGCGTTCGCGTCTTCGGCCGTAGTCGTCCTCTTCATCTGATTGCGGGCGCTGGATGCAATCTTCGCCGTCTGCCCAACTGTTGGCGATTTCCATGAGGTGATCGAGTGTCTTGGGCTTTACACGCCCAAGTTCCTCCTTGAAGTCTTGGCGCTTGACGCTGTCCCTGAAGGCGTCGATGGCCCTCTCTTCGGAGATGTGTGCTGCGGAGTTTTTGGTCATAGACCAGCGTAGTATGTACGAGCGAATAGATTCACCCGTTCTTTGAGTGCAGGCTCGCAATTCTTCGATTGAGGCGGGCCTCTTGCTGGTGCCTTTGAAGTTTCGGATGAAGCTGTAAGCGAGCTCCTCCCAGCTTCGTATGGATCCTGATGATAGGCTGCTAAGCCAGACCCGCGCTGCGCCTGTTAGCTGCAGCTGAAGGCATTGCATGGCGGTTTCTTTGTTGCCTCCATGAAGCTTGACGGACGACAGATGGTCACTGAGCCAGGATTTTGGATCTTGCGTGCCGTTGAAATTCAGAGTATCCGAAGGAAGCTTGAAGTTGCGTTGCATCTGCGTTCGCCGAACAGATCTGCTGAAGCATCGAGCTCCGCAGAGTTCTCCTTCGTCTTCATCCATCTCAGATTCGGATGAGCATGCGCGTTTTGCGCATGCTTTGTCGATCTTGCGATGTGTGAGCTTGTCTCTGGCGTCATAGTCGCGTTTGTGGCGATTGGAGCTCTTCTTCCTTCGAGGAAGATCGTGCTCCTCTTCCTCTTCGGATGAGGGTGTGGGGCTCCGGTCGCGCCTGGCCGGAGCTTTCTTTTTCGGCTCCGCAGGAGCGTCTTCGTGGAGCGCAGCTCCGATTAGTCCTAGTTCGGTGAGTGCGGACTTATGCATGGCCCTTTTCGGGTCCCCCTCCGGAGGTGGGTGAGCCGCGAATCTGTGATGGCTGCCATGATCGCAGCTTGGCGTCTTGGATGATGTTGCCGTCGTCCATATCCATGAACGATGTATGGAGAGTTCGGGTCACGCCATTCCTTGGTCCATGTTTTCCACCCGTGGCGGTGTTTGTTTCCAGTTTCGCTTTGTGCTAGAGCCGGGTTCCATGGCGAAGCGCAGCTCGTCGCTGCTTGGACTCGAGGCTGCTTGCTTGCGTTTGTCGGCGTCTTACGCATCTCGACTTGCTTCTTGTGCTCCTCGATGAGGAGGTAGTGGTATGCCTCAGATCACGTGGGAGTCCAGAGGTAGGACTATTTCGCCGTGACGCCTGTGGCGTGCTTCGACCCATCCTTCTTTGCTAAGTTGGATGAGGTGGCCGCCGTTTTCCCCGTTATCGCCGTTTCCACCGTTTTCGCCGTTTCTGTCCTGCGGGTTGGGGTTGGGCGGCGGGTTAGGCGTTTCCTCGTCGGTTTGGATGACTGCGGCGCATAGATAGCGCCTGCAGATTGGTTGGCTGCTGCCGCAGCTTTCGAATCCGGAACCGTAGGTCCCTTCATCCGAAGGTGGATCGCACATATCGGAGTTGCAGTTGCTGCTGCCGTAGAACTCATCTGTTGATGGTGACGTGCGCAGCACGGGGTGTGGAGCCCATGAAGCGGGCCTGATTGACGGCACGGGCACCCCCTCAGGGAGGCGGAGGGTGCCAGTTTGTCCCACCTGGAAGCAGAAGCTCCCGAACAAAATTTCGAGTCCGTCGCCTACGGGCTCGAAATCCTTCATGGTGGCCGGCGAGTGGGCGGTGAAGTCGAAAGCGCCGAAGAGGAGGTGATTCTCCGTCGCCGTGGAGTTGTAGATCGATCGGGTCGGAACCGTCACGACCGCACAATCAGCAGCCCCAATTCCCACAGACGGCGCCAATTGACGAGGTTTAATCTCGTCAATGCCCATTGTTATGGACTTGGGTTTTGGAGAAGATGGGGATGCTGGAGATCGTGGCACGGTTAACAGACAAGCAACCAGGGGACACGAGATTTACCCAGGTTCAGGCCCCCGAAGGGAAAACCCTACTCTTGCTTGTCTGCTCTTTGATTACGGTGGAACCGAAGGTTACAAGGTGCGCAGATTCGATCTGGCGTGGATGCATGTGCGAAAGTATGAGTCGAGTTGCCCTAGGACGTGCCCTCCTAGCCTTTATATAGACTTAGGCAGGTCCCGGGCGTAGTCCTAGTCGGTTACAAGTTCTAGGGTGTTACCCCCTTGAATTTCCTATCTCCTCTAGTCTTGCTCTCCAAGGATCCGAAGACGTCATGGGCCTTGGTCACCCGAAAACCTTCATGGGCCAGCGTATGTCTGCCGTGGGCCTTCCTTGGGGTGGACTAGGTATGCTGAAGTTACGTACCCGTGGGGTATAACCATGTCATCAGGAGCCATTTTTCTCGCTACCTGTTGTGCCACCATCGACAACCCCTAAGGTTGTGGTGCAGGCACCTGTTGTGACTCCACATGTGACACCAATGGGAGAAGGTTCGGAACCTGTCCGTCAAGAGACGCCTGAACCCACTGTTAAGCATGAAAGGGAGCCAGAACAACCACACACAACAAATGTGCCAGAACCTGAGGCACGAAATGAGCAAGATTCTGACAAACTCAGAAGGTCTAAAAGAGAAAGAAGACTAGCCATTTCTAAAGAAATTTACAAAGTTTACAACACAAAAACAATTCATATGGAGGGTGATCCCACCTCATATGAAGAAGCCATGAGAAGCCCTTACTCAGCCAAGTGGGTGGAGGCAATGGAAGATGAAATGAAATAGATGAGTTCCAACAATGTTTGGTACGTAGAGGAAATTCCTAAAGGAGCCAAAACAGTAGGATGCAAATGGGTCTACAAAACAAAGTATGACTCCAATGGAAATGTAGAAAGGTACAAATCAAGACTTGTGGCAAAAGGCTTTACACAAAGAGAAGGGGGATTACAATGAGACTTTTTCTCCGGTCTCATGTAAGGATTTTCTTCAGAATCATAATGACACTAGTCGCACATTTTGATTTAGAGTTGCATCAAATGGATGTGAAGACGACATTTGTAAATGGAGATTTAGAAGAGAATGTTTACATGAACAACCCAAGGGTTTTTTCATGAAGGGGAAGGAACATATGGGATGCCGTCTAAAGAAATCCATTTATGGGTTAAAGCAAGCCTCTAGATAGTGGTATTTAAAGTTCAATGATACAATCAAAAGATTTGGATTTAAAGAGAATGTTGAGGATAACTGCATTTATGCAAAGTTTAAACGTGGGAAATACATTTTCCTAATTCTGTATGTGGATGATATCTTGCTTGCTAGTAGAGATGTCAGTCTACTACTAGAAACAAAGAAGTTCTTGTCCTCAAATTTTGATATGAAAGATCTTGGTGAAGCTTCTTATGTTTTGGGCATAGAAATTCACCGAGATGGAAAGAATGGAGTGTTAGGACTGTTGCAAAAGGCATACTGTGAAAAGATTCTAAAGAAATACAATATGCATGCGAGTAATGCCACACCTGATCCCATAGTCAAGGGCGACAGTTTTGGAAAATTTCAATGTCCAAAGAACCAATATGAGATCGATCAAATGAAAGCAGTACCATATGCTTCGGCTGTTGGAAGCTTATAGTATGCACAAGTGTGCACTCGCCTTGAATTAGCTTTTATCACCGGGGTACTTGGTAGATATCAAGAGAATCCAGGCATAGAGCACTGGAAAATGGTAAATAAAGCTTTGTGTTATGTGCAAGGCACAAAAGGCCTCATGCTAACATATAAAAGATGCGATTCCATAGAAATAAGAGGGTATTCTGATGCAGATTTTGCGGGAGATAAAATGATAGAAAGTCCACGACAGGATATGTATTTACTCTTGCAGGAGGTGCTATTTCATGGAGAAGCACCAAACTGTCGATAGTTGCATCATCTATGATGTACGCAGAATTTATAGCATGCTATGAGGACATGGGGCAGACATTATGGTTAAATAAATTTCTACCTGACTTGAGAGTGGCAGACTGCATTAGCAGGCCACTAAATATGTACTGTGACAACGAGCTTGCAGTATTCTATGCTCACAACAACAAGTCGAGTAATGCTATAAAGTCAATAAATATAAAGTATTATGTTGTGAAGGATAAAGTCCAGGATCAAACTATAAGTCTCAAGCACATAAGGACAAAGGATATGCTTGTGGATCCGCTAACAAAAGGCTTACCACCCAATGTGTTCAAGGAACACTTAGCCGGCATGGGATTAATGGAAAGTCTATGATTCCTGGACTATAGAGGCCCAAAAGTAACATGATTTGTTTTAAAATAGAAAAGTATATAGTGGTTGTCTGATTCTATCGGCAATTGAGATGTGACGATGAAACATGCTCTATGTACTGATTTGTGATGAAACGAGTAAAGTATAAAGTTAAAAGTAAAGTTGAGATCAAGGGGGAGAATTTTAGATTGATCTCAATCGTGACCGAGCCCAACGGCTCGATCACAACCCTATCCGTGCCCTGATCGAGGGTGCCCAACCTCTTTCTGGTTGGTGGGCCCCTATCGCCAGTGCTATAAAGAGAGGTAGGGGTCGGAGGAACGCCTTACGAGGTTCGTCATGCCCTAGCCGCCCCACCGACACACCCATCAGATCTAGGCTAGCGTTGTGCTGACGGGAAGCTCCGCCGCCATCACCGCACACCCACGTCGTCGCCCTTTCCCCCATGGCCACCACCACCCCCTCTGGCATCCCATCTGGCTCGTTCTCATCAAGCCAAGGCGCAGGTAGTCCCTCTTCCTATCCGATCTCTCTTCTCTCTCACATACAATAGATCTAACCAAAAATAGCACTACCGTGACTATCTAGAATAGAAGATCCCAAAGCATAGTGTAACATAATCCTCCTTGCGGCAACCATAAGAAAAAATCCAAGATCAATCTGGCAAATCAAGATCTGGAAACCCATACCTATAAAACTTTAATCTTATAATATCATCATTGACGTCGAGAAGATCTCGTCGTCGAACAAAATGCCGAAAATCACTTATTGATGATGATATCATATCCATTGATATAGACGTTAACAAGAAGATATCTACCAAAACTCCAATATAATCTTATGGAAATACTACTTTTCTTGAAATCTCCACTCATAGATCGAGTTTTTCACCTCTTCCTACATTGACGAGATCGTCCGGATAAGAAGGAACCGATCAATAAAAGAGATGGAAGTGTTGACAATGGCTAGGTCAGAAGCGGCGACAGACAATAATATTAACGGGAGTTCTTCAACCTTCCAAGTCGCGAAGATCCTTGGTGCAGCGAGGAGCGTGCATGCAGAGCGTCCAGCGCGTGGGTGCACTTATAGTTTTAGTATGCAGCAAGGATGTATCCTGGAAGTACGTGTATTAAAATCGAAGTACTTCTAAAAGTAAAAGTGTATTGATTTTTTTTCGAAATTCAATCATCTATTAATAATCATCAAACAGCAGTAAAAAAGACCTAAAAATAATAAAAAATACAAATAGGTCAATGGATCACTTAACGATGACTACATACACAAGTGTGAGCCAGGCGCGCTGCCGTCCTCGTCCCTCCATCATCGAAGGCGGGACAAACTTATCGTAGTAGAGCTTGTTGTGGTAGACAGAAGAGAAGTCATTGTGCTAAGGCCACAAAGGACCAACGCACCAGAGCAGCAACTATCGCCAATGATGACAACCGTAGATCGGAAGAGGCTGGCCTGAGAATAAACCAACGAACACGAAAGATGACCGAATCCTAGGAGATCCGTCAGACAAACGACTCCACACACCTTTTGTCAGCGCTAGATGCACCGCTAGAGCGAAGATAGAGCGGGGAGGACTTTATTCTGCCTTTAGGATGTAGCCATCCCCTCAACATCCCGAAGAATACACTAAAAAATAGGACTAAACTTATCTAAAAAAGAGACTAAACAAAAACGAAAAACCTCATGCCGGCGAGATGCAGTGGTCCACCACACCTCCAAGGCCCCAGGGCCACCGGAGGCGGAGCAGACCGGAAACATCACCAGCGAGGGGGACGAAACCGTAGATGGATTTTAGCTAGCTCATGGTCACCTGTTGACGAGGTTCGATCTCGTCAATGCCCATTGTTATAGACTTGAGTTTTGGAGAAGATGGGGATGCTGGAGATCATGGAACGGTTAACGGACAAGCAACACGGGGACACGAGGTTTACCCAGGTTCAGGCCCCAGAGGGAAAACCCTACTCCTGCTTGTCTGCTCTTGATTACGATGGAACTGAAGGTTACAGGGGTGCGCAGATGCGATCTGGCGTGAGGTGCGTATGAGGTGAGTATTTACCTCCTCGTTGTGCCCTCATAGCCTTTATATAGATAGGCAGGTCCCGGGCACAGGTCGAGTCAGTTACAGATTAAGGTTTGTTCCCTTTGAAATTCTATCTACTCTAGTCTTGTTCTCCAAGGATCCGAATGCGTCATGGGCTCGGGCCACCCGAAATCCTCACAGGTCGCCTATCTTGTCGTGGGCCTTTCCTGGGAAAGACTAGGTATGCCAATGTTGTGTACATGTGTGGTATAACCATGTCACAAGCCCCCGAGTGTTAAGTCGAATCATAGATTCGGCTGAGGACTCTTCAATATTTCGGGTGCAGCTGGACCTGTTGGTAAGAGAAAATGATTTAGTTCGTAGGAATTGTTGATGCGTGTGCCTGACTCTCCTGACGGATCAGGGCCAGTTAACTATCATAGGACAAAACAACACGATCTTCTTCAGACTCGAGTCCCCGGACTCGAATCTGGAACGAATGCTGGCGCAATTTGACTCAAGACGTTGAGGTCTTATAGGAGTCGAATCCCAGTGGTTTTCAAGTGATTACACGTCCGTCAGGATTTTTCATCGTGTCTATGGTCACTGTATTTTACTGGCAGAGCGCAGTCAGGTGTGTTACCATGCCATCAGATGATATCTGTAGGTCTTATCCTTGCGTAGCAGACACATCATCCGAAATGTTATCACCACGAAGGTGTTTCGGGTGAATGTTTTCTATGGCATCATATGAATGTGTGTTCCATGGCTGCATCAGTGAAGAAACCATTCTACATTTATTTTGGGATTGCCCTTTTGCAAGAGCTTGCTAGGCTGAAATCTCACATGTCCAAGTGGCTGATCAAAATCTTTTTGAAGCTTTAGCCGGTATTAAAAAGGATCTTAAAGTTCCTTTTGCAATGGAAATTATTATACTTGGAGCTTGGGGCATTTGGATTTGCAGAAACAACAAAATCTTCAACAACAAGCATGCTTCGCTTGAGGAATGGAGAGCTATTGTCGCTCAGGAATTAAGATGGGTTCTATATAGAATTAAGAAGAAGTATTATCAGGGCCTCAAAGATTGGATTGAAAATAAGTTAGACAGGAGATAGCTGCTTAGAATGTTATCCCTCTTTTGAGGTGGATTAAGTTTGTAAATATTTTTTGTAACACTCTACGATATATAAAAATTGCAGTGGGGTATTTTGCCCTACTGTTTTACCCTAAAAAAAGGTGTTTCGGGTGGCCAAGGAGAATGTTTCTCACTTAGCGATGGTTTGGGCAAAGTTGCCAGAAAGATTTTTTTGTATTTTGATCCTAAGGATCGCAATTGAATAATTCGTAGGGTGCGCGAACAGCGCTCCCTATGGGAGTAGCCTCCGAGTGTCTGTTCGAGTCGTAGACTCGAGTAGAGACTTTTGTTCAGTTATTTTTAACTTAAGGTCCAAAGGACACAATTTTTTCGGATGCTTGACCAATCCTCCCTATGGGAGTAGCCCCCGAGTCCTTAGTGGAGTCATAGACTCGACGTGGAACTCGAAGATAGTTGAGAGATGCAGTACCTTAACCATGACTTAGGTGCACGGCCAGCACTCCTAATAGAAGTAGCCCCCGAGTAGTTGCTTAAATCATAGATTCGAGTGAGTACTTGATTTGTCAGCCGAAAAATTCTAACTGTTGCTAGCTTAGTCTTGATGATGTCATTGGTGACGATTGGTGATCTCAACCGTCTGCGGCGGCAGAGATGACGCGATGGGACGATCATGGGTCCCATTGTCTGACTTGAAATTGACTAGTCACGCGCGAACGTGGCGAGAATTACGGTGTCTCCTCCGTTTCCATGCATAGTGGACGGCGTGCTAGCGACGGTTAGTTGCTGTGCTGACACGTGTAGGGTTGGATCTGGCTTGCGTGCTAGGGCTTCTGGATCAAAGCCTCGTGTCCATCGTCTTCGTCCTTTAATACCGTGGGTAAACTATGATTTTGTTTTACCCTTTGCCATTTGCTTTCTCAGCATTGCCTCCATTTTCACGAGCATTGCTTCTCTCGCCCTGTGCACTGGAAATTCTCCGTTTGTTCCTTCATCTTTTCTTCGTGCGCACTGCCGCCCTCGACGCTGCACAATGGGAAAGTCGAAGGTGCCGAAGAGGAGATGATTCTCCGTCGCCGACGAGTTGTAGATCGCTCCGTATGGGACCGTCATGATCGCACATCCCCAGTTCCCACAGACGGCACCAATTGACGAGGTTCAATCTCGTCAATGCCCATTGTTATGGACTTGGGTTTTGGAGAAGATGGGGATGCTGGAGATCACGGAACGGTTAACATACAAGCAACACGGGGACACGAGGTTTACCCAGGTTCAGCCCCCGGAGGGAAAACCCTACTCCTGCTTGTCTGCTCTTGATTATGGCGGAACCGAAGGTTACATGGGTGCGCAGATGCGATCTGGTGTGAGGTGCGTATGAGGTGAGTATTGCCCTCCTCGTCCCGGGCACAGGTCTAGTCGATTACAGATTAGGGTTTGTCCCCTTTGAAATTCTATCTACTCTAGTCTTGTTCTCCAAGGATCCAAACGCGTCATGGGCTTGGGCCACCCAAAATCCTCACAGGCCGCGTATCTTGTCATGGGCCTTCCCTGGACTGGACTAGGTATGTCAATATTGTGTATCCGTGGGGTATAACCATGTCACTTGTTTCTCCTAGCGGCTAGGTACCAGTTCAGGAGCAGCCAAGTGTACTGAAACTGAAGGACACCAAAGTACAAACAAATTGAAAATTAAGTATAAGCATAGTAAAACTAAAGCACACCAAAATATAAGTATATCTAAATCTGAAATACGAGCACTAGCAACTTGAAGTATAGGAAATATACTAAAACCAAAGTATTATGAAGTACAACATAATAGTTTTGAAAGTATAAAAAAAGTTTCTCAAAACCTATCAACATGATATTTAGTTTTGAAGATCTCGACACGAGGAGCTCATAAGTGAAAACGATTTGAAATTTGGATGGACGATTTTCAAAATATTTTATTTTAATTTTTTTATTTATAAACTAAAAAGAAAAATGCAGGATGGAAATACGTTTCCATGCGGGATGCACACACTTGTCGCGAGCGGAGAAAATCTTCTGAGGTTTCGGACCAGAACAAGGTCCGTGTTTTTTTAATGATCTCGATTTAGTTGAGACATGGCCAAGTTTGTGACAGATAATGCTAGAATTCAGATCCATGAATTTTAAATGGGCTATGCAATATTCGGCAGTAGTGGTTGTTAGGTGGTCTAAGGACACTAATCTAAATTTTATTATGTTTGGTGCCCTTTGTACTTTTTGTGAACTCGTAAATAGATCCAAGTCTTTCTAAAATAAACACCGTCCTAAAAAAAAGATGTCTTAAATTGTTAAATTTTAGTTGTATATATACTCTAAAACATGTCTAGATTTATTTATATTTAGATAAACTTGCTAAATATTTTTAGGATACCTCTCACCAATCCTACTTTCCTATCCAAAGAAAGCCAAGAAAACAAAGAAATGATAGAAGATGATACGTCAGAAACGTATCTATAAATTTTGATGTTCCATGCTTGTTTAGTATCTACTTTGCTTTGCTTTGACCATACTTTGACGTGCTTTTTATATGTTTTCTGGTACTAACCTATTAAGAAGTTGCCACAGTCCCAGTTGCTTGTTTTCTCCTGTTTTTGGATCCAGAAATGCTAGTAACAAAATTGACATGGTTATACCCCACGGGTACATGATCTCAGCATACCTGGTCCAGCCCAAGGAAGGCCCACGACAACTATACGCCGGCCCAAGAAGATTTTCGGGTGGACAAGGCCCATGAAGCTTTCGAATCCTTGGAGAGCAAGACTAGAGTATATAGGAAATTCAAAGGGGAAAAACCCTAAAACCTGTAACCAACTAGGTCTATGCCCGGGACCTGCCTGAGTCTATATAAAGGCTAGGAGGGCACGACCTAAATCTCTCTCCCATACTTTCGCATACACACCTCCACGCCAGATTGCATCTGCGCACCCCTGTAACCTTCGGTTCCGCCGTAATCAAGAGTAGACAAGCAGGAGTAGGGTTTTCCCTCCGGGGGCCTGAACCTGGGTAAACCTTGTGTCCCGCATTGCTTGTTTGCTAACCGTTCCACGATCTCCAGCATCCCCATCTTCTCCAAAACCCAAGTCCATAACAATGGGCATTGACGAGATCAAACCTCGTCAATTGGCGCCGTATGTGGGAACCGGGGATGCTGATTGTGCGATCGTGACGGTCCCAACCCGATCGATCTACAACTCTGGGGCGACGGAGAGTCACCTCCTCTTCGGCGCTTTGGACTTCACTGCCCACTCACCGGCCACCATGGAGGACTTCGAGCCCGTAGGCGACGGACTCGAGATCCTATTCGGGAGCTTCTGCTTCCAGGTGGGCAGACTGGCACCCTCCGCCTCCCTGAGCGGGTGCCCCTACCATCAATCAGGCCCGCTTTATGGGCCCCACACCCTGTGCTACGCACATCATCATCAACAGATGAATCCTACGACAGCAGCAGTTGCAACTCCGATCTGTGCAATCCACCATCGGATGAAGGGACCTACGGTTCCGGATCCGAAAGCTGCGGTAGCAGCGGACCAATCTACGAGCGCTACCAATGCGCCGTAGTCATCCAGAGTGACGTGGATCAGCAACCTCCCAACCCGCCGCCCAACCCGAACCCTAACCCGCAGGACAGAAACGGCGGGAACAGAAGAAACCAGTCCCCCCCACCCGAAGGGGACAACAACGGCCATGTCATCCGCCTTAGCAAAGAAGGATGGGCTCAGGTACACGCCGCCGTGGCGGGCAGCATAGTCCTGCATGCAGACTCCTCACGGGATCTGCTGATGGCCTACCATCTGCTCTTGATCGAGGAGCATAAGAAGCAGGTAAAGATGCAAGAGGTGCTTGACAAACGCAAGCAAGCAGCCTTAGAGTCCAGCGCGCGACGAGCTGCGCTCTCCGCCATGGGCATCGGCTCCAGCACGAACGGCAACCAAGGCAACAAGAACCGCTCTCGGATGGAGAACATGGATCCCAAGGAGCACCGTGAGGTGACCCGAACCCTCCACACATCCTTCATGGAGATGGACGCCGACGGCAACGTCATCCCGAAAACGCCGCAGGCTGCGATCATGGCAGCCACTGCGTACGTCACGGCCCACCCACCTCCGGAGGGGGACCCGAAAAGAGCCATGCACAAGTCCTCACTTACCGGACTCGGACTCTTCGGAGCCGCGCTCCACCAGGATGCTCCTACGGAGCCAAAGAAGAAAGCTCTGGTCAGGTTCGACCACAGCCCCACCCCTTCATCCGAAGAAGAGGACCATGACCTTCCTCATAGGAAAAGAGTTCACGCCATCACAACCGCGACTACGACGCCAGATACGCGCTCACACAGCACAAAATCGACAAAGCGCGAGCCAAGCGCACATGCTCGTCTGAATCCGAGATGGACGAAGACGAAGGAGAACTTTGCAGGGCTTGATGCTTCAGGAGATCTGTTCGACGAACAAAGATGCCACGAAATTTCAAACTTCCTTCGGATACTCTGAAGTTCGACGGCACACAAGACCCAAAAGCATGGCACAGCGACCACCTGCCATCCGTCAAATTGCACGGCGGAAACAAGGAAACCGCCATGCAATGCCTTCAGCTGCAGCTGACAGGTGCAGCCCGGATCTGGCTTAGCAGCCAATCTTCAGGGTCCATCCGAAGTTGGGAAGAGCTAGCTTACAGCTTCATCCGAAACTTCAAAGGAACCATCAAGAGGCCCTCCTCAATCGAGGAGTTGCGGGCCTGCACTCAACGAATGGGCGAATCCATTCGCTCATACATACTACGCTAGTCCAACACCAAGAAATCCGCAGCGCACATCTCCGAAGAGAGGGCCATCGACGCCTTCAAAGACGGCTTCAAGCGCAAGGACTTCAAGGAGGAACTTGGGCGCGTCAAGCCCAAGACACTCGACCACCTCATGGACATCGCCAACAGGTGGGCTGACGGCGAAGATTCCGTCCACCGGGCACACTCGGAGGAAGAGGACGACTACGACCGACGACGAGATCATCGTAGAAAGAGGAGATCGCGTGTCTATGATGATCGTGATGGACCCGACATGGTCACGGCCGGCTACGTCGATCGCCGCAACAACGCCAACCGCAACAGCGGAGGATACCGCGGAGGAAACTTCCGCAATGGAGGACGCCCAGCACAATCGTGGCAACGTCGTGACCGCGATAACGGACCCTTAGCATACAAAAAACTTTCGGGTCCATGCACCATCCACTTCTACATCGACAAGCAGGATGACAAGAAGAAGGCAAGCCACATGCTCAAGGACTGCCGCGAGTTCCAGAAACTGAGCGAAAGCATGGTCCAGATGAGGCAGCAAGCTCCACTTCTTGGATTCGGGAAGACACCCGCGCCAGGTGAGATAGCGCATGGAGCTCCTCCACCGCCACTGGGAGGCCGGACCAACCGATCGCACGGCCAGAACGCGGGAGCAGGTATCCCCGCGAAAGGAGCACCGATGATCGGAAGGGGTGCCCACGAATATGGTGCGAGAAGAAAATCACCCGTCGAGATCAACACCGCCATGGCAAATCCACCCATCCACGATTACCTCGGCGGATCGTCCGCATCACGTTTCGTTGGATCACCCTTGCGGATCCCTCGCCCGGTCATGCTGCCACTGGTCGGAGGCGCAGATCGGAGGTTTCGAGATGAGCCGCGTCTTCATGGACGACGGCAGCAGCATCAACCTGATGTTCGCAAGTACTCTAGCAGCAATGCGGCCGCAGTGCAGCCTGGAACAGTCAGACACAACGTTCCACGACATCGTCCCAGGAAAGGGCATATTCCCCCCGGGCAAAATATGGCTCGACATCATCTTCGGCAAGCCGGACAACTTCCGACTCGAGCGTCTCGAATTCGAAGTGGTGGACTGGCCATCACAATACCACGCCATCCTCAGGCGTGTAGCATTCGTAAGATTCTTGGCTGTCCCACATTATGCATACCTGCTACTCAAGATGCCAGGACCAAAGGGCGTCATCACAGTCGATGGTAGCTTCACCCGATCGGACCAATGCGACAGGGACTTCAACAGAATCTCCCAATCATTCGGCATGCAGGAGGAGCTCGTAAGGCTCCGCGAGGTGACGGACAATGGGGCACCCCCAGTCAAGCAGTCCATCCGGAGACTGTCCGAGACACCAAGCCCGTCAAGCAGTCCATCCGGAGACTGTCCGAGACACGGGCCGAAGCCATCGGGAAGGAAATAAATAGGCTACTCGCTGCAGACTTCATCAGGGAGATCAAAGAAAGCAAATGGCTCGCAAATACAGTGATGGTTCCCAAGAAGGACACGGATATCCTGCGGATGTGCGTGGACAGCACGTCGCTGAACAAGCACTGCCCAAAGGACCACTTCCCTCTTCCTCAGATCGACCAGATCATTGATTCGACTGCAGGATGCGAGAAACTCTCCTTCCTCGACACCTATTCAGGCTATAACCAGATTCGACTCAAGGTCGAAGATCAAGAGAAAACGGCGTTTATCACACCGTTCAGAGTGTTCTGCTACAACACAATGCCCTTCGGGCTAAAGAACGCAGGTGCCACGTACCAGCGATGCATGCAGGCATGCCTGAAGGACCAGATCGGTCGCAACGTCCAAGTCTATGTCGACGACATAGTCATCAAAACCAGGGAGGCGAACACGCTCATCGACGATCTCCGCGAGACGTTCGATAATCTCGACCGCTACAGGATCAAGCTCAACCTCGAAAAGTGCACCTTCGGCGTCCCATCAGGACAGCTCCTCGGTTACTTCATCTCCCAGCGAGGGATCGAGGCGAACCCGAAGAAAATCCGGGCCATCATGGCAATGGAAATGCCGAAAAACCTCAAGGGTGTCCAGCAGCTCGCAGGACGAATAGCGGCATTGAGCAGATTCATCAGCCGCATGGGCGAGAAGGCCCTGCCATTCTACCAACTGCTACGCAAGGCAGATAAATTCGATTGGACGCCCGAAGCCGACGATGCGTTCGAAAGTCTCAAAACGACTACTCTCCACCTCGCCCGTTTTGGTCACGCCAAAGGAGCGCAAGACTCTGCTGTTGTACATAGCAGCCACACACCAGGTGGTCAGCACCGTGCTAGTGGTCGAACGACCCAAAGATGGCAAAACCCATGGGGTCCAACGCACAATCTACTACCTCAGCGAGGTATTGACGCCAACAAAACAAAGGTACCCTCACTACCAAAAACTCGCCTACGGCGTGTTCATGACGGCTCGTCGGTTGAGCCATTACTTCCAGGAGCACCAGGTGATGGTCGTCAACGAAGCACCCCTGAACAGCATTCCTGAATAACCCAGAGGCCACAGGACGCGTGGCCCTATGGGGCATCGAGCTGTCACCCCTGGACATCGTCTACGAGAAGCAACTAGCAATCAAGTCTCAAGTCCTCCCAGACTTCCTTGTACACTGGATGGAGCTGCAGCTGCCAGACACCCCAGACATGTCACAATCATGGACGATGCACTTCGACGGCTCCAAGCGTGAAGCCGAAGCAGGAGCTGGGGTCATACTGACCTCCCCGCAAGGCGACAAGATGAAGTACGTCCTTCGGATGAAATTCCGAGCTTCCAACAATGAGGCCGAATACGAAGCCCTCATCCATGGCATGAGGATGGCAAAAATCTGCGGCGCAACGCGCCTGGTCATCTACGGTGACTCCAACCTCGTCGCCCAACAAACGATGAACGAGTGCGACGCACACGCCGAAAACATGATCGCGTACCGCACGCTCTACAACGCACTCGAAGGAGAATTCGACGGCTGCGAGCTTCGGCACGTTGGAAGAGAAAGCAACAAGGAGGCCGATAGACTCGCCAACATCGGATCCACCTGCGCAAAGGTGCCACCGGGTGTGTTTCTCGAAAAGATCTGCGTGCCATCCATCAAGCGGAAATTCCCCAAGGGATCACCCGAAGAAGCAGAACACTCGGGGGCTACGCTACCCGAAGGACATGAAGGACCCGAGAAACTGGACACAGAGGTCGCTATGGTCAACCTGATGCAGGTCATGGCAGTCGAAGAAACTTGGACGCGACCGTACCTCCAGTTCTTGATAAACGGAGAACTGCCTGACAGCCCGACGGATGCCCGGCGCATATCTCGTCGGTCAAAAGCTTTCACCATCATCAATGGCGAGCTGTACAAGCGCAGTATTACGGGTGTACTACAAAGGTGCGTCACCATTAGTGACGGTAAAACCATCCTCCAAGACATCCACGAGGGCATCTGCGGCCATCACGCAGGCAGCCGCTCCCTTGTCGCCAAAGCTCTATGAGCTGGATTTTACTGGCCAATGGCCATGAGCGATGCAAAGGACATCGTCCGAAGATGCAACGGGTGCCAAAGGTTCGCCAACAAACCACACGCACCCGGGTCAGAGCTCAGACCCATACCTATAGCCTGGCCCTTTGCTCAATGGGGCCTCGACATGATCGGCAAACTGCCAAAGTCCTCGAAAGGGGGGCACGTCTACCTCACGTCATCGACAAATTCACCAAGTGGGTCGAAGCCATGCCGGTCACCAACCAAAAGGGCAAGACCGCCGTCAAGTTCTTTGAATCCATTGTCTACAGGTTCGGCGTACCGCACAGCATCATCACCTACAATGGATCGAACTTCATCTCCAAAGAATTCCAAGACTTCTGCGAAGGCCTCAGGATCAATATCACATACGCCTCAGTGGCTCACCCGCAAACGAATGGGCAGGTAGAAAAGGCCAACGGCCTAATCGGCGCTGGCATCAAGAAGCGCATCATGAGCCCACTCGAGCGAAAGGCCGGAGCCTGTACGGAAGATCTACCATCCGTCCTATGGAGTTTGCGCACCACGTCAAACAGCTCCACGGGCTACACGCCGTTCTTCATGGTGCATGGAGCCGAAGCCGTGCTACCAGCCGAAGTACGCCACCAGGCCCCCCGAGTCATCGCTTACAGCGAAGCCGAATCCACGGCTGCACTCGAAGACGCCGTCTACACACTCGACGAGGCAAGAGACGTAGCAGCAGCTCGATCAAGGGTGTACCAGCAGAGTCTCCGCAACTACCACAGCCGCCGGCTGCGCCCAAGGTCCTTCGTCGAAGGTGACCTCGTCTTGCAACTCAAGCAAGAGCGACCGAAGAAATTCGAGTCACCATGGGAAGGACCCTACATCATCACCGAAGTCATCCGAGGTGGCGCCTATCGCCTCAAGCACGTAGAGTCTGGAGTCGCATACTCCAACCCATGGAACATCGCACAATTGCGACGATTCTACCCCTAGCTACCTACCCTTTACTTTCAATAAGGCTTTTCAGCCAAGGCTACTCAGCCGAACAATGTACTTCCTCCATTACGATATAAATAAAGCTAAGTGTCTCGCCCCAAAATTTCGTTCGCTATTCGCAACTTTACTTCATGATACAAACGCACTCGGGGGATCCCCCCACCTCACGATTTCATCGACTAAGGATAACACGTGTACACCTAAGTAGCTGACAATGTCAGGCTAACGAAAAGGACACATACTCAAAAAAAGCACTGCGTGCTCAAACAACAACAAAACCTTTATAACAAAGGGCACAACATGCCCAGTCGAAATATACAAATTTTACATCTATCTCTTTTTCAGGTACTACCTATTCTGAAGAATAACTTGAGCACGCTGCTCAAACAAATCTACGACCTGTTCGGCATACTGCCTTATAGCCGCATAATGCGGACGCATATCCCACTCGCCACCATCCGGACGAAGAGGTGGCCCAGCCGCTACAACAGACAGATCTACATCTGGCCGATGCAGCCTAATAAGGGACAGCGCAACCTTCACCCCTGCGACGAGCTGCTGCCTCACCAATTCCTGGACACGAGTCACGCTCCGAAATCTAGACAGAAGACCAGACAGGGTTGTTGGTGCAGCATCCAAGGGAAATATCACATGCAGAACCGACGAGAGTGAAGTCTGCACTTGACGAAGCGCCCGCGACACTTGGTGAACGCGATCCTACACCGTTGCCAGGGCCATGGCACGGTCGCGATCCATCCAGAAGAACCTGCCGGCTTCCATGTCCTGTTGAGTCAAACAATTGACCCGAACAGCAACACGCTCTTTCTCCTCCCTTGGAGCAAGGTTAGCACCTGCGATACTTGCACAAAAGTAAGATGCAAGGCCAGCGGGCGCATCCGAAGAAATGAGCAGCAGCTCGAAAAAACTTACACTGAAGCTGCTCAGACAGTCGAAGCAATTCCGCCATCAAGTACTCCTCTCTGGCCGAACCGGGATCCGCCTTGGACTTCCAAACGTCGGCATGGACACGCACCCCAATCAACTCCTTCTCGAGACTACGAACACGGTCTCGAAGGAAAGCAAGCTGCGACGAATCATCCAAGGAAGGCCGCAGCCGCGCGGCAGGCGAGGTGTCAACGGGATCAGCACCCAAAGGACCCTAGAGCAGCAGAAAGGCAAAAGAGATGAACACTCAGACGGAGGAGAACACAACTCAACAAATTCATTAAGTGCATAAAAGGCCACTACGTGGCACAGGGATTTTTTCATCAACATAATTACAACAAAAGAAGACTACATCTACAACACCTAAGATGCGGCACCTTGAGTAGCCTCGGAGCCGGACTGCCTTGCCTTGGCTTCCCCCTGCTGCCGTAGCGCGTACTCGGCCAGCAGATCAATCAGCTTTGGCCCATATCGCTTACAACGGGCAGAATAAGTAGCGAAGGCTACCTCGGATCCATCCGCAGCCGTCAGCATCTGGGAGGTGATCTGGGGAAGTTCCAGCTCCGCTCCAGCCGCCAAAGCCATCGCTAGCCCGACAGATGCGCCGATGCCCATACGCTTGCGCTTATGCGCGCGGCCTTGAAAGTGCCTCCGCCAAGGCGTCAACATCATCAAGGGCTGCGCCCTTGGGGACAAGCTCCTTGCAGAAGCGGCCAAGGACCTCCTTGGCCTTGGCGAGTGAGCTGACGACGGTGCTGCAGCGATCTTCGACCGCTGCAGTAGCATCATCTAGAGCACTCCCGTGCTCCAGAGCACCGCGGTCAAACTCTATGCCCGCGGCATCTGAGACAAAAAAAAGAAGGAATGAACAAAGCATCAAAGAAGAAAGACAAGAAAACCAAAAAAGATGCAAGTGAAGATACTCACCCGAAATAGCCTTGGCAGCCGCCATGAGCTTGCCATCCACCTCTCTTTCACGCGCAGTCGCAGCAGTGGCAAGCTGCTCCTCGCGGTCTATGGCCTCCCGCTGCAGGCGCTCCTTAGCCTCGGCCGCAGTAGCCAGCTCCAGCTCAAGGTGCTCCTTCGCACCAACGGCGACCTCGGCTTTCTTCTCCGCTTGACCGAGGCTCTTTTTGAGAGCATCAATCTCACGAAGGGAGGTGTTATGCTCCTCTGCATTCAGAAAATACAAGCATCAGATAAGAGGACACGAGTATACGAAGAAGCAAACATCAAAGGCATAACAGTACCTTGCAGTTGTTTGAGGCTGGCCTCCAGCACCAGGTGCTCCTGCACTAGTCGCTTGGCATCCTGCACAAAAGGCTGCAGGAAGAAGACCTACTAGTCAGGAAAAGGACTAGGGGGCTATGCCCAACAGAAAATACCAGAAGAAAAATACACACACAAAAACGCTCGGGGGCTCCCCCCGAGACTCGAAGGAAGAACAAAACAAGAAAACTCTTTTACAGATGCTCGGGGGCTCCCTCCGTGGCAGGAGACAGAAATACTTACATGATCAGATGGCGACGTCGAAGGTCCGCTAGCAAAATTCTGAGGCGCAACCACCTGAACCTCCTGCGGAGGAGGGTTCGGAGCAGCGCCCTCAGAAGTTGCTACCGTCTGAGAAGGAGGAGACACAACTTTCGACTCCCCCATCATCTCCCGAGCACCATCACTGGAGGAATCATTGGAAGAGTGACTGCGCAAGGACAAATTAGCACAAGTACAAAGTCAACAGCAAAGAAAAAGCAGTACAAAGGAAACTTACGAGTCCAGCGAGCTCAGGTTGAAGACAGGAGGGGTCCTTCGGACTCTCTTCTCCTCTTTCTTCTCTTCGTTCTTCTCTTCCTTCTTTTCTTCCTTCTTCCGCTTCGCTGGCGGGTACGGCGCTACAGCCCGCACGAGAAGAGCAGGAATAGGAGAGGAAGAGCCTCCATGCCCGTCACTATGATGCTCAAGAAACAAAGGGTTCCTAGGAGTTGGAGGAGTCGACGCATCTGAAGACTCGCTGGAGCTCCGCGATCGTTTGCGTGTATGGTCCTCACTCGACTCGTTGGCATCTTTAGCCGGAGACCGCGCCGATGGCAGCTCAGACATGGAATCTACCACTTCATTATCTGGAGCATCCGGATATACTTCGGGTAATGGAGGCGACATACCCGGCACTTTGAAACTCTGCACAAGAGAAGAACAATTTGTTAGCAAACAAACACAACACAATGTAGTCGAAAAATAGCGCTGCGCGCACGGATCTACACCTGTGGAACAGGAAGTGAAGAAGAAAACGGAGGAGTCAACGAATTCCTCGGGATATCCTCTCTAGCCTTAAACTTCAGCAGCAAACGAAGGGCCCTGTCGAGATCTCCCTGGGATAATTTCTCTGTCGAAACCCTCGTCGGATCACGCTGTCCAGCATAAAGGAACATCGGGTGCGCCCTAGCCTGGAGTGGCTGCACTCGACGCTCGAGAAAAGTGCAGATGATATCCACACCGTTCATTTCCCTGTCCGGAATCAACTGGAGATCCTCCACCCGATGATAGAGAGCCTCTATCTCCGCCACCTCGCCATCCAAGATCTTGTTTTTCCAAGACCTTTTCGGCTCGATCTTTTGGGAGGGGTCAAAAGGAACAAGACCAAAATCCTGCCCAGGCACTACGGAGTCGCGGATATAAAACCATCGCCTCCGCCAGCACTGGACAACTTTTGACATGGAAAAGGAAAAGAAAAGCAGATTGGGCTTGAGGGAGATGATGCAACCCCCAATGGGATAAACACCATCCGAACTGGATTTGCCTCTTCACGGAATAAAGTTTCCGGAAGAGGCCAAAGTGCGGCTCAATATCGAGCCAGCACTCGCAGAAAGTGATAAAACAAGCAATGTGAAGAAGAGAATTGGGGGAAAGATGGTACAATTGGACACCGTACAGAAAAAGCAGTCCACAAAGGAAGTCGTGGACTGGGAAGGAAAATCCGCGAATGACAAAGGCAAGGAACATAACCCGATACCCAGCGGGGGGACGGGGGATTACCTCATTGCCTGGAAGTTTGACGGCCTCCCTATTCTGCGGAATCAGTCCCCGCTCGCGAAGCTTGCAGAGATCACTCTCCCGCGTCTCCGAACGCCGCCAGCCACCGTCGGTGACACGGGTAGCGGCGGCACCTTTCTTCCCTCCAGTGGCACTGGTACCAACCGCAGATGACGACTTCTTCGGCTTCCCCATCACGGTACGACGGTGCCGACGGTGAGAGCGCAGGGTGGAAGAAGGAAATGTGAAGGAATATTCCAGCGCGCAGTAAGAACTCTTAGAACACAAGGAAGCAGTGAAAGCAAGAATAGATGCGGTGAAAACAAACTGAAGTTTTCCCCAAGGATTATAACGACGAGGACGACGCATGGCAACCGTCCATCAAGAAGACCTAACGCCAACTGCAGGATCTGGCCATAAACGTGTCAGCATCGCAACGAACCGTCGCTAACACGCCGTCCACTACGCGCGGAAATCGAGGCGACGTCGTAATTATCTCCACGCCGCGCGTGACCGGTCAATTCAAGGTCAGACAGTGGGACCCATGTTCGTCCAGTCAAGTCATCTCTAGCGCAGTAGACGCTTGAGGTCATCGATCGTCAGCACTGACATCATCAAAAGCTACACTAGCAACAACTACAATTCTTCGGCTTCAAAGCTAAGAGTACTCACTAGAATCTACGATTCGACCAATTACTCGGGGGCTACTCCTATTAGGAGCGCTGGCCGCGCACCCGAAAGATGAATAGAAGCGAACTATTACTTCGAGTCCTCCGTCGAGTCTACGACTCCACTACGGACTCGGGGGCTACTCCCATAGGGAGGATGGATTTAAGCATCCGAATTTTTTTGTGTCCTATGGACTTACAACTGAACAATGTCTGAATTAAAGTCTCTGCTCGAGTCTACGACTCGAACAGACACTCGGGGATACTCCCATAGGGAGCGCTGGCCGCGCACCCTATGAACTCTTCGACTGCGATCCTTCGGATCAGCATGCAAAAACTTTTCGAAAACTCTGCCCCAACTAAACGTTAAGTGAGAAACGTTCTTCTTGACCACCCGAAACACCTCCGCGGTGATAAACATTCGGATGTTGTGTCTGCGACACAAAGATAAGACCTACAGATATCATCTGATGGCCTGGCAAATCACACGAATGCGCTCTGCTAGTAAAAACCCATGCTAACAGGTGCGATGAAAAATCCCGACGGACGCGTTGGGTACATCAATTAAATTCACTGGAATTCCACTCTTGTAAGTCATCCGCGGCCTGAGTCGAATTACGCCAGCATATGTTCCAGGTTCGAGTTGAGGGACTTGAACCTGAAGAAGATCGTGTTGTTTCGTCCTAAGAAAGTTAACTGACCCTGATCCGTCGGGAGAGTCAGGCACACGCATCAAAAATCCCTACACATGAACTATTGAAATACATAGTTGCACCTGAAAAATTGCATAGTCCTCAGCCGAATCTATGTTTCGACTGAACACTCGGGGGCTACTGACATGGTTATACCCCACGGGTACATGATCTCAGCATACCTGGTCCAGCCCAAGGAAGGCCCACGGCAACTATACGCCGGCCCAAGAAGATTTTCGGGTGGCCAAGGCCCATGACGCTTTCGAATCCTTGGAGAGCAAGACTAGAGTAGATAGGAAATTCAAAGGGGAAAAACCCTAGAACCTGTAACCGACTAGGTCTATGCCCGGGACCTGCCTGAGTCTATATAAAGGCTAGGAGGGCATGACCTAGATCTCTCTATCTCATACTTTCGCATACACACCTCCACGCCAGATTGCATTTGCGCACCCCTGTAACCTTTAGTTCCGCCGTAATCAAGAGCAGACAAGCAGTAGTAGGGTTTTCCCTCCGGGGGCCTGAACCTGGGTAAACCTCGTGTCCCGTGTTGCTTGTTTTCTAACCGTTCCACGATCTCCAGCATCCCCATCTTCTCCAAAACCCAAGTACATAAAAATTGGCATTGACGTGATCAAACCTCATTAGAAATATTCTCGGAATTGTACGGGACAAAAGCCAAAGTCAATATTTTATCGAGGAGAACACGGAGTCTAGAGGAGAGACAGAGGGGAGCCACAATGCGGCTACACACCCCTAGGCGTGGGCCCACCCTAGGCCGTGCCAGGGCAGGGTGTGGGCCCCCTGGCTGCCCTCCTGCCTCGCCTCTTCGCCTATAAAAAACCCCCGATGCATAAACCCTAAGTACCCGATCAATATTATACGAAACCGTCGGTAGCCGCTGCCACCATCGTCCCTAGATCGAGGGGATCTGAAACTCTTCCCGGCACCCTGCCGTAGGGGAGATAATCCCGGAGGCCTTCTTCTTCATCATGCCAGCCTCCGGTATGAAGCGTGAGGAGTTCCAC
The DNA here is from genome assembly GCA_030063025.1 of Avena longiglumis. Classification (NCBI taxonomy): domain Eukaryota; kingdom Viridiplantae; phylum Streptophyta; class Magnoliopsida; order Poales; family Poaceae; genus Avena; species Avena longiglumis. The sequence goes on along the minus strand of CP125977.1, from coordinate 152,425,097 downwards.
CTTGGACTACGGGTCCATGTAGTAGCTAGATGGTTGTATCTCCTCCTTTGTGCTTTCATGTCTAGATCTTATGAGCTCCGTTCATGATCAAGATCTCATCTATTTGTAATCTTGCATGTTGTGTTTGCGGGGATCTGATGGAAATTGAGATTACTATGTCAGATTGATTAATGGTTTTTTTCTTATTGATTCTATCATGTCTGTGTTGTTTGTGATTTTGCATGCTCTCCGTTGTTAGTAGCTAACTTGGCCAAGTAGTTGCTAGTAACTCCAAGAGGTGGTATTTATTCTCGATAGTGGGTTCATGCCTCTATTTAATCTAAGGGAAGTGACAAAAATCTCTAAGGTTGTAGATGTGTTGTTGCCACTAGGGAGAAAACAACGGTCCCTTGTTCATGGAACAAGTGGATTGTTTACCTTACACACTTTGTTTAAAGCAGTTGTCTGTTGCTTGCAATTTAATATATGAGGGGGTTCGGATGATAACCCAAAGGTGGACTTCTAGTCATAGATGCAGTTGGATGGCGGTCTATGTATCTTTTTATATTGCCCAATCGAATCTCATAGGATCATGATGTTTAGTATTGTGTTGTTATGCCTTGCTCAGTCCTGTCAATTGCCCTGTTGTAATTTGTTTACCCTGGTTGTCATGTTTGTTTATCTAAGGAGAACACCTCTAGTGAACTATGGACCCGGGTCCAATCTTTACCATTGATACATATTCCACTATTACTATTTACTTTTTGCAAACCAGCATCACCTTCCACATCATACAGTTAATCCTTTGTTACAGCAACCGGTGAGATTGACAACCTCACAGTTTGTTGGGGCAAAATCTTGAGTTTGTGTTGTGCAGGTTTCCATCTTGCAACACCTTTGAGACATTTCCTTCCTCCTACTGGTTCGATAACCTTGGTTTCTTACTGAGGGAAGACTTGTTGTTGTGCTACATCACACCTTGCTCTTGGGGTTTCCCGACAAAGCACTCCCACATTGACTCAGCGCCATCAAGATTTTCTGGCACTGTCGTCGGGGAGGCTAAGGACATCTTCACAAGGGGAGTCCTTTTCAACCTTTATCTTTACTTTGTTTTTGGTTTGCTTAGTTTCTTTTGCTTGGTTTTGTTTGCCTCTTTTTATCAAAAACTCCAAAAAATTAGTTTAGTTTGGTTTGCTTTCTCTTATCAAAAACAAAACAAAAAACAGTTCCTACTTTAGTTGTTACCTCACTATAGCTCACCATGTTGATCCCCAAGTTCACCCTGAAAGACCTTTTAATACGTAGTGGCTCCATAATTGGCAAAGAAAATATTGAAGAATTCTTTAATCATGTTAGAAAACATGAGGATGTTGAGGATAGATCTATAGCAGAACTTGCTCCTAATTTTGAAATTTTTGCAGCTTCTTTAGTTCATATGTTGGAGTCTAGGTTTGTTAGCCTTAACCCAATGATGCAAATTTGTTCTTTAAACTAAAAGAAGAAAAGAATGCTGAAAAGAGAGAATTTATTCTTGAAACCTTACTAAAAGAGTTCCATGATGTTGCTAAGGAAGCCAAAAAAGTCTTTGAGCGTTTTAATATGCTAGGCTCATGTGTAGATGGTGTGGGTACTCTAGATAAAACCAAACCTAGAGAGGAAATTAAGATACCCATACCCTTTAAGCTTGTTGGAATGCATGAAGACTTTGAAAAGAATTTTGATTGGATTGTTCCTAAAAATCATTTTGATGAAAGTAGTGAACCAAATAGAAATGAGAAGGGATCCTCCAAAACTCATTTGGATGAGATACCTTTCCTTGTTTAAGAGATTGCAAGTATTGATCTTAATTCTTCATTTGAAAATACTTGATTTCTTGCTTCTTGTGCCTAACTTAAAGGCGTTAAAGAAAAGTACTTGTTGGGAGATAACCCAAGAGTTTTCTTGAGTCTTGGAAGTTATTACTTCAGTAATGACCTCTCCTTGTCCTTTTTGTTTGCTTTTTGTGCCAAGAATGACCTCTAATGAGAGGGAAGTAAGATTTGGGGAGTTGTTGTTGTCCCGAAACAGATTTCTGTCCTCCATCATAAAAAAATTTGAGGAGTCTCTGTAAGTCGGATTGATCTGAAAATTTACTAATAAATCCCCCAGTATGTTAGATAACTTTTGTTAGTTCAACACTTTTTGATTTGAGCAATATAAGGTCTTCTAAAAAATCGGTATCTACCTACTGGTCTGTTTTGACAGATTTCTGCCATTATTTGCATTTGCTTCTTATTGATTCCTTTTTGGGTTATTTTGGAAAATTGAGCTTTTCAAAGGAGTTGCTACAGTAGCTTATGTGTTTAGTGAAAAAATTTATGTTCTAAAGCTAAACCCAAGGGTCTATTATCTTTTAAATACACTAATGTTGCTAATGAAGATTGTGTGAAGTTCTGTATGAAGGAAAATTTCAGGTGTAGAGAGAGAATGATATAATGAGATGAAGAATGGACAAAATCTCAAGCTTGGGGATGCCACCCCGGTGTCACCCCAAGAAATATCCAAGAGGTACAAGCGTCAAAGCTTGGGGATGCCATGCCCAAGGCATCCCCTTCTTCATCAATAAAAAGCTCAGGTCTTTCTAGACACTTCGTTTTTATTGTTTCATGCACTGTTGTGTTGTTCTTGGAGCGTCTTAGTTTTCATTTGCTTTGCTTAGTTTGTTTAGTTTGCTTGAATAAAGTAGTTTGGCCCCCGTTCTCGCTGTGTTGTTTCAAATAAGTTGATTGGTGTTGGAAAGGAGTAGAAAGTTCTTGCTTGATAGTGCAAGACAAGCTTGCTTTGACTGTGACTTAGACTTTAGCATGCCATGCTAGGTGTTTCTTTGACCTTATGCTTAGTGATTATTGTTGTAGCATGACTTGTTCCAAACAATTGGGATTGCTTAGTGTGCCTTGAAAAAATCATGCGTTGTTTTAGCATACAAAAGCATAGTATTGCGGTATTCTCCTTTGATGCTTTTTTTGGGTTGACTTGGCACATGCTAACACCATGTTATTGAAGGGTTTCGCAACCTAGTAAATCAAAAAAATTCTACGGATGCGAACGGGAAAGCCAAGATCTAATCTAGGAGATGCAATCAACGAGAGGGATAGATGAGATCTTCATACCCTTGAAGAAATCGCACAGCGGAACATTCAACAGAACGTGGTTGATGTAGTCGTACTAGCCTTCTCCTCCTCGCGATCCGATACGATACGATCCAACGCCGCAAGTGGCGACGCCTCCGAGAGATGCACACGTACGACACCGCGACGTCTCCTCCTTCCTCGGTCCAGCAAGTGGGGTGGAGAGATAGATTGGATCTACAACATTATGACGTGGTGCTATGGTGGAGAGTTTCCGCGGCAGGGCTTCGCCTACGCGCAGTCGGGAGAGAGAGAGAGAGAGAGAGAGAGAGAGAGAGAGAGAGAGAGAGAGAGAGAGAGAGAGAGAGGGAGGGAGAGAGAGAGAGAGGGAGGGCAGCAGTATGGCGGCTAGGGTTGAAGGAGTGGGGGGAGGAGGGTGCGCCCCTGGCCTCTTTATATAGAGGGCTGGCCGGCCCCCTTGGCCCCTCCTCCAAGCCCTAGGGCGGCGGACACAAGGGTTGGAGTGGGGGCCAAGTTTCCCCCTCCCTTCTAGAAGATCCCCTAGGGTTTCCCTAGGGTTTTGGCCGGCTGGGCCTATGGGGCCTTGTGCCCCTGGCCCAATGCGGGCAGGGCACTCCCTCGTAGGCCCACGCCCCCCTTCGACAAGTGGGGCCACGTTGGTCCCACTCTGGAAGCTTCTAGAACCTTCCGGTACAATACCGAACATTCCAAAACAATTCTGAAATCCAAAAACTACTTTCCTTTATATGAATCTTATTCTCCGAACCATTCTGGAACCTCTCGTGATGTCCTGGATCTCATCCGAGACTCCGAACAAAAACTCATAAACCAATTATCCATTCTATCCTAGCGTCGAGGCGTGTTAAGTGTGTGACCCTACGGGTTCGAGAATATGTAGACATGATCTTCTATCATTAATCAACAGCGGGATCTAGAAACCCATATTGACTCCCACATATTCATCGATGATCATATCGGATGAACCACGATGCCATGATTCAATTAATCCCATATTTATATTCCCTTCGTCACGCGATATTTTACTTGCCCGAGATTCGATCGTTGGTATCGGCATACCTAGTTCAATCTCGTTCACAGCAAGTACTTTACTTGTTTCGTAATCCGATATCACTTTGTGATTAACTCCTTAACCACGTGCTTGCAAGCGGCGTTGATATTGATTACCGATTGGGCCCGAAGTATATCTCTCCGACTTGGGAGGGACAAATCCCATCTCGATACATACAACCCAACAAGTACTTTTCGATCACCTGAGAGACACCTTTATGATCACCCTCCCATAGGATGACGTTTGATGACCTCAAAGCTTTCTTCCGATACCAGGGAGTTGCATTATCGCATGGTCTAAGGAATACAATATTTGACATAAGAAAAAGCTTCGCAAAGATGAACACGATGACACGATCTAATTGCTCTGCTTGATTTGGGTATGTCCATCACATCATTCTCCCAATGACATGATCTCATTATTAATCGACAACTCATGTCTATGGTTAGGAAACCTTAACCATCATTACTCAATAAGCTAGTCCATAGAGGCGTACTAGGGACACGGTGTTGTTCATAAACCACACAAGTATCAAAGTTTCCGCTTAATACAATTCTAGCATGGAATATAAACTTTATCATGAACAAGAATTATAACAATAACATCTTTATTATTGCCTCTAGGGCATAATTCCAACAGTCTCCCACTTGCAGTAGAGTCAATAATCTAGTTTACATCTGGTAACAATCTAACACCCATGGCATTGAGTTGATGATCATGTTTTGCTCGTGGAAGAGGTTTAGTCAACAGATCTGCGACATTCAGATCCATATGTACTTTGCTAATCTTCAGATCTCCATCTGTTATATAATCTCGAATTATATGAAATCGGCGGTTGATGTGCTTGGTCTTTGGATTATATCTTGGTTCCTTAGCCAATGCTATGGCGCCAGTGTTGTCGCACAATATCTCCAGTGGGTCCAAGGCACTTGGAACCACACCAAGCTCGGTGATGAAGTTCCTGATGCAAACTCCTTCACTTGACGCTTCTGCAGCAGCCATGTATTCCGGTTCTACTGTAGATCCCGCGATCACGCTTTGCTTGCAGCTTCTCCATCTCACGGCTCCTCCATCCAAAATATAAACGTATCCTGTCTGAGATTTAGAATCATCCGGGTCGGTGTCGAAACTAGCGTCGACGTAACCTTTTACGACGAGCTGCTCATCACCTCCATAGACCAAGAACATTTCTTTAGTCCTATTTAAATACTTTAGGATGTTCTTTACGGCTGTCCAGTGTTCCACTTCTAGATCACTTTGGTATCTGCTCGTCAAACTAAGAGCATTGGACACATCCGGTCTAGTACACAGCATGGCATACATGATAGAACCTATGGCCGAGGCATATGGCACTTTGCTCATGGTTTCTCTATCGTTAACTGTAGCTGGACACTGAGCCTTGCTCAATATCTTACCTGACAACATGGGCACTGAACCTTTCTTTTCCTTATCCATTCTGAACCTTTTCAGAACATTGTCTAGGTATGTACTTTGGCTTAAAGCTATTAGGCGTCTTTGTCTATCTCTATAGATTTTGATGCCTAATATATAAGCAGCTTCTCCTAGGTCTTTCATTGAAAAACATTTATTCAAATAACTCTTCACATTGTTAAGCATACCAATGTCATTTCCAATAATCAATATGTCATCCACATATAGTACTAGAAATGTCACTGATCTCCCACTCACTTTCTTGTAGATACAAGCTTCGTAGCAATTTGGAACAAATCCAAAGCTCTTGATCACTTGATCAAAACGAAGGTTCCAACTCCGAGATGCTTGCTTCAGTCCATAAATGGAACGCTGAAGTTTGCACACCTTATCAGCATCCTTAGGATCGACAAAACCTTCGGGCTGCATCATATACAACTCTTCATCAATGTTGCCATTGAGGAACGCAGTCTTGACATCCATCTGCCATATTTCATAATCATGAAATGCAGCAATTGCTAATAAAATCCGAATGGACTTAAACATCGCTCGGGAGAGAAAGTCTCATCGTAGTCAACACCTTGAACTTGTCGAAAACCTTTCGCGACAAGTCGAGGTTTATAGACAGTACCATTACCATCCGTGTCTGTTTTCTTCTTGAAAATCCATTTGCACTCAACGGCCTTACGGTAGCTAGGAGGGTCCACCAAAGTCCATACTTGGTTTTCGCTCATGGATCCCAATTCGGATTTCATGGCCTCTAGCCATTTCTCAGAGTCTGGGCTCATCATTGCTTCCTCATAGTTCGCAGGTCCACTGTTGTCTACTAACAATACAGTTAAGATAGGGTTGCCGTACCACTCAGGAGGGGCACGTGACCTTGTCGACCTGCGACGTTCAGCAGTAGCATCGTTCGAAGTTTCATGATCCTAATCATTAGCTTCCTCTCTTGTTGGTGCAGACGGCACTGGAACAATTTCAGGTGCTGCGCTACTCTCCAACTCGAGAGAAGGTTCAATAACCTCGTCTAGCTCTACCTTACTCCCACTCACTTCTTTCGAGAGAAACTCCTTCTCAAGAAAGGATACGTTCTTTGCGACAAACACTTTGCCTTCGGATCTGTGATAGAAGGTGTACCCAATCGTTTCCTTAGGGTATCCTATGAAGACGCATTTCTCCGCTTTGGGTTCAAGCTTGTCCGTCATCAACTTCTTGACGTAAGCTTCGCATCCCCAAACTTTAAGAAACGACAACTTAGGTTTAGCACCAAACCATAGTTCATACGCTGTCGTCTCAACGGATTTAGATGGTGCCCTATTTAAAGTGAATGCAGCGGTTTCTAATGTGTAACCCCAAAATGATAACGGCAAATCTATAAGAGACATCATCGATCGCACCATATCTAATAAAGTTTGATTCCGGCGTTCAGACACACCATTGATCTATGGTGTTTCGGGTGGCGTGAGTTGCGAAACGATTCCGCTTGCTTTAAGATGCGTGAGAAAATCGTAACTCAAATATTCACCTCCATGATCGGATCATAGAAATTTAATTTTCCTGTTACGATGGTTTTCCACTTCGTTCTGAAATTCTTTGAACTTTTCAAACGTTTCAGATTTATGTTTCATTAAATAGATATACCCATATCTACTTAAGTCATCAGTAAAAGTGAGAAAGTAGCGATATTCACCGCGCGTCGAAACACTCATTGGTCCGCACACATCGGTATGTATGATTTCCAACAAGTCCGTTGCTCGCTCCATTATTCCGTAGAACGGGGTTTTGACCATCTTGCCCATGAGGCACGGTTCGCACGTGTCAAATGATTCAAAATCAAGAGACTCCAAAAGTCCATCAGAATGGAGTTTCTTCATGCATCTTACACCAATATGACCTAGACGGCAGTGCCACAAATAAGTTGAATTATCACTATCTACTTTGCATCTCTTAGCCTCAATGTTATGGATGTGTGTTTCATTGCTTTCGAGATTCAGAAGAAATAAACCATTCATAGAAAGTGCATGACCATAAAAGATGTTACTCATATAAATAGAACAACCATTATTCTCCGATTTAAATGAATAACCGTCTTGCAATAAACACGATCCAGATATGATGTTCATGCTCAACGCAGGCACATAATAACATTTATTAAGGCTTAAAACTAATCTCGAAGGTAAAACTAAGGAGAGCGTGCCGACGGCCATCACATCATCTCTTGATCCGTTGCCAACGCGCATCGTCACCTCATCCCTTGCTAGTCGTCGTCTATTCCGTCGCTCATGTTTCGAGTTACAAATATTAGTAACTGAACCAGTATCAAATACCCAGGCACTACAACGAGCGCTAGTAAGGTAAACATCAATAACATGTATATCAAATATACCTTTAATGGTGCCATCCTTCTTGTCCGCTAAGTACTTCGGACAGTTGCGCTTCCAGTGACCCTTGTCCTTGCAATAGAAGCACTCAGTGTCCGTCTTAGGTCCAGACTTGAGCTTCTTCTCAATAGGGGCAACGCGCTTGCCGCTGCCTTTCTTCAAGGGCTTCTTTGCACCCTTAACTTTCTTAAAGTTGGGGGCTTGTTGACCATCAACACATGATTATCTTTCTTGATGTCCACCTCCGCAGCTTTCAGCTTAGCGAAGAGCTCAGTGATCGTATCAGTGGAACCAATCTGATTATGAGTAACTACAAAACCTTTGTAGCTAGGAGGGAGTGATTGCAGAACTCTGTCAATCTTGAGCTCTTCTGGAATCTTGCAGTCTAGTTGCTCAAGACGTTGAGTGTAGCCCGACATCTTAATGGACTGCTCACTAACGGAACTCCCTTCCTCCATCTTGTAGTTAAAGAATTTCTCAGAGATCTCATATCTCTCAGAACGGGCCTGAGTCTGAAACATGGTTTTCAGTTCCTCAAGAATCTCAAAGGGCCCGGCGAACTCCTCAAAACGATTTTGAAGGTCCGATTCCATAGCAAACAACATGGTGCTCTTAATCACGCCATAATCATCTTTGCGCGACTGATAAACAGCTTTTTCATCAGCCGACGCATCTATAGCAGGGGCGTCACCTAGCGCTTTCTCAAGGACATAGTCCTTTTGTCCGCCAGTGAGAATGATTCTCAGATTGCGGAACCAGTTGGTGAAGCTAGAACCATTGTTCTTAAGCTTTTCTTTCTCAGCAAAAACGTTGAAGTTGAAGTTGGACTTAGCCATTTGATCTACAAAATTTGCAAGTACAATTTAGACTATGTTCATGATAACTAGTTCAAATTAATCAAATTACTAGATGAACTCTCACTAAATTCAACATCCCTCAAGTTGTTTAGTGAACACGATCCAAATTCACCACACCTAATCCGATCTTCACGAGAAGAGATGTGGCTTCAATGGTGGACAACAAAGTGTTGATCATATCATTCATATGACTCATGCTTAACCTTTCGGTTTGTGTGTTCCGAGGCCATGTCTGTACATGCTAGGCTCGTCAAGTTAAACCCAAGTATTTCCGCGTGTGCAAAACTGGCTTGCACCCGTTATATGTGAACGTAGAGTTTATAGCATCCGATCATCACGAGATGCTTGAACACGACGAACTTTCGCAACGGTGCATACATGGGGAGAACACAATTTTATCTTGATCTTTAAGTGAGGAATCATCTTATAATGCTACCGTCGTGATCTAAGCATAATAAGATACATAAAAAGGAGAAACATCACATGCATATAATTTTATGTGACATGGTATAGCCAATCTCCGCGCAATGATCTCCATCTTGTGCGTGCCAGCATGATCTCCATCACTCCACCATGATTGCCTCCACCACGAATAGCAACTACAACTATTTCTAACTACTTAGTGATAAAGTAAAGCTATTACATGGCGTATAAGAAGTTGACACACGGGTCATACACAATTATAAAGACAACCATACGGCTCCTGCCGGTTGTGTACTCATCGACATGCAAGTCGTGAAATATTACAAAACATGATCATTGCATACAACATACACATCATATCTTGGGTCATACCATATCACAGAAACACTCCCTGCAAAAACAAGTTAGACGCCTCTACTTTTTTGTTGCATGTTTTACGTGGCTTATGGGAGTAACAAGCTAAGAACGATTCTTACCTACGGAAAGCCACAACGGTGATATTATGGTTGCCAACATCCAGCGTAAATCCCATGACAACTATAGTGAGAGAAACTGGTATCCACCAGCCGCATGTGTGGAACAAGCCACACGTCAAGTGCGGAGCCGGTCTCGCGAACGAGGTCGCGTAAAGTTGGCCAGGACCGCTTCGATCTCGCTATCCCGCGTCATAAGAAGTACACAACAAGAGGCTTGCAACAGAAAACATCAACGCCCGCAACAAGCATGTTGTGTTCTACTCGTGAAACACATCTACGCATAGATCTAGCTCTGTACCACTGAAGGGTTTCGCAGCATAGTAAATCAAACATTTTCTACGGATGCGAACGGGAAAGCCAAGATCTAATCTAGGAGATGCAATCAACGAGAGGGATAGATGAGATCTTCATACCCTTGAAGAAATCGCGCAGCGGAACGTTCAACAGAACGTGGTTGATGTAGTCGTACTAGCCTTCTCCTCCTCGCGGTCCGATCCGATCCAACACCGCAAGTGGCGACACCTCCGAGAGATGCACACGTACGGCACAGCGACGTCTCCTCCTTCATCGGTCCAGCAAGTGGGGTGGAGAGATAGATTGGATCTACAACACGACGACGTGGTGCTATGGTGGAGAGTTTCTGCGGCAGGGCTTCGCCTACGCACAGTCGGGAGAGAGAGAGAGAGAGAGAGAGAGAGAGAGAGGGGGGGGGGCAGCAGTATGGAGGCTAGGGTTGAAGGAGTGGGGGAGGAGGGTGCGCCCCTGCCCTATTTATATAGAGGGCTGGCCGGCCCCCTTGGCCCCTCCTCCAAGCCCTAGGGCGGCGGCCCCTAGGGTTTTGGCCGGTTGGGCCTATGGGGCCTTATGCCCCTGGCCTAATGCGGCCAGGGCAGTCCCTCGTAGGCCCACGCCCCCCTCCGACAAGTGGGGTCACGTTGGTCCCACTCCGGAAGCTTCTAGAACCTTCTGGTACAATACCGCACATTCCAAAACAATTTCGAAATCCAAAAACTGCTTTCATTTATATGAATCTTATTCTCCGGACCATTCTGGAACCTCTCGTGATGTCCTGGATCTCATCCGAGACTCCGAACAAAAAATCATAAACCAATTATCCATTCTATCCTAGCGTCGAGGCACGTTAAGTGTGTGACCCTACGGGTTCGAGAATATGCAGACATGATCTTCTATCAATAATCAACAGCGGGATCTGGAAACCCATATTGACTCCCACATATTCATCGATGATCATATCGGATGAACCACGATGCCAGGATTCAATTAATCCCATATTTATATTCCCTTCGTCACGCGATATTTTACTTGCCCGAGATTCGATCGTTGGTATCGGCATACCTAGTTCAATCTCGTTCACAGCAAGTACTTTACTCATTCCATAATCCGATATCACTTTGTGATTAACTCCTTAACCACGTGCTTGCAAGCGGCGTGGATATTGATTACCGAGTGGGCCCGAAGTATATCTCTCTGACTTGGGAGGGACAAATCCCATCTCGATACATACAACCCAACAAGTACTTTCCGATCACCTGAGAGACACCTTTATGATCACCCTCTCATAGGATGACGTTTAATGACCTCAAAGCTTTCTTCCGATACAAGGGAGTTGCATTATCTCATGGTCTAAGTAATACAATATTTGACATAAGAAAAAGCTTCGCAAAGATGAACACGATGACACGATCTAATTGCTCTTCTTGATTTGGGTCTGTCCATCACATCATTCTCCCAATGACATGATCTCATTATTAATCGACAACTCATGTCTATGGTTAGGAAACCTTGACCATCATTAATCAATGAGCTAGTCCATAGAGGCGTACTAGGGACATGGTGTTGTTCATAAACCACACAAGTATCAAAGTTTCCGCTTAATACAATTCTAGCATGGAATATAAACTTTATCATGAACAAGAATTATAACAATAACATCTTTATTATTGCCTCTAGGGCATAATTCCAACAGTTATGACTATTAACAAGTCACCATAGACTCTATGATCATCTAGTCCTTTACTTGTAGTACCACTCTATGCTTTGATTAGTAATGTTTTGTCGCTCTGCATGATTATGACCATTAATGCTCTCTTAGTTGGTTGCTTCCAGTCTTTTGCTAGCCTTCACTTGTATGAGTAAGCTCTACTCATGCTTCCAACTCCCAAGAAACCAAGTTATTCCAAAATATCCACTATAAATTCCTATGCATGGTGTGTTACACCATTCCAAGTATATTCTTGTTTTCATATATCTTCCAATTAAAAAGTATTTTGTTATGTGGAAACTTAGTGATTAAAGCTATCACGAAATTGATGGCACACCTTATATTTCTTGCCCCTAATAAACTTGAACCATTGTGTCATCTATGTTGTATATGCTTGCACTTATACGTTGGAATTAGCAGAACCATGCTATCATGGGGAAAGTTTTCAACATTGCACTTGTACTCTGTACATAGTTGATATCATGCTATTTTGTCCATGGATGTCGCCAGTGTGAAATAAAAGGGGAGCTTGTAAGTCCATGGAGTTATGTATTTTGTGTTAGAGAAACGCCTGGGCCACTAGCCTAAGTCATGCCTAATCATGGTGGAAACTTACAGCATCACCATAATGAGCAATATGTGAAGCATCCTCAATAAAAACCTATGCAAATAGCAAATAAAAAGATCGATGAGATGCTCATTGTATGTTTGCCTTGTCATTTTGGTTATGGGATAGCTCATGTACCATGTGCAAGGGGTACCCCGTTGGCGGTTCTCTATGATACACATGTACTTACTATGACAAGAACTTACAGGTGACTAAAGTTGAGTAGCATGCGGTGCAGCCCTCATATTCAAGGGACATGAGATTGCCAACTTATACTTTGTCAATCATATACTCCATAGTTTGTTCACTTTAACCTTAATAACTTCAAGATGCTTATGATAGGGGCAATGAGGGCTGAAAGCTAACAAGTACCATAAGTTTTGGAAGGTCTTTTTGAAACTTGAAATCCCTGCTTCCCTTTATGAAGGGCCTTTCTTCCACCATTATATTAAGTCTCCACCTTCTACCTTTAGGCACCAGTTAAGAGATCATAGTTGTCATTCTTAGTTCTATGTGCACTGTCCCAAAACTTATTGATTCATGCATATTGTTGATATTGCTTGTTCTTGTGCTATTTGTATACAGTCACTCTTATGAACTTTGTGTTGGAATTTGATGAGTTTTGAGCTGTTGGCCCATTAGACAAATTCTGAAATTCTCTTTGGCCCACTTGTGCATGGCAGCATATGGTTGTGCTAGAGGTGCTAAAGTTTAGTCCCACATTGCTAGTTGAAGGGGAGTTGGATCACCTTATATAGTAGTGTTGCACCACTCACTAAGGTGTGACAAGGAGAGAAGCCCTCGCGCACTCCTCCTCCGACGCCGCCCGCCTCGTCATTCACTTAGCAGGCCAGCTGGAGTTATGGAAATCTCGCCGAGATTTATTTTGCTGGTTGGGAAAACTAATTAAGAGTCATTAACGGACGCGTTAATTATAGCCGTTTCCAGTTTTTATGGATGTGGGCTGTTACCAACTCGGACGTAGGTTGTGTCCCATGATCTCCCCAACCTGCACTATATAAGCGTCTGCGCTAAACCTAATCGGTGAATCAATCCACACACGCGCCTACCTCCAGAACCTTGCGCCGCCGCTTTCGTCTTCCCCATCCCGTCTTGCAGCGTGCACCGCAGATAGGGACAGTAGGCCTCCGGAACTCCGCCTCTCGTGAACCTGTACGGGTGAGGGGCGATCAGGTTTTTGGGGAGCACTCAAGCGCGACTACTGTCAACCACGACAACGTCCGACGACTTCTTCCCGGACGTTAGCGACCTCTTCGGAAATCTCAACATGGGCGACAGCTCTGCTGCTACTACCGCTGTGGCTACTGCCTCAACTGCATCGTATGTGATCTCAATCTCTCTCTTTCGGATTATGCTAGAGTTTCTAGTTCTAGCGTTTGGTGTAGATGTGATAGGTTTGTCTTGTATAGATGTAATCTGTTCATCTACTTTATTGATCTGCATGATTGGTTTTACTACTGTTTGTATAATCATGCTTTATCAGTTTATTATTCGGATTAAATCATATGGATTACTGCTTATATTTCCAACAATCCAAAAACCTGATTATAGGCAACTGAATTCCACTGGTGTAGCCGCAGCTACTTGGCCTCCTCCTTTTGATGGCATGCACTATAAGAGATATCGCAAGAGAGCAGTTCTCTGGTTTGAAAACCTAAACTGCTATAGCGCCACTCTTGGCAAGCCTGAAGGAGATCTTTCTGCTGAGCAGGAAGCGACCTTTAAGAAATTCGATACCATGTTTATGGCGGCTTTGTTCGGTGTTCTTCGGGACAACATTGTTGACCCGTATATGTCATTTGATAATGGCAAGGACGCGTGGGAAGCGCTCGAGGCCAAATTTGGGGTCTCGGACGCTGGCACTGAGTTGTATGTCATGGAGCAATCCTATGACTACAAGATGGTTGATGAGCGCTCCGTCGTTGAGCAAGCTCGTAAGAAACAATCACTTGCCAAAGAACTTGAGCAGTTCAAGTGTTCCTTACCGGACAAATTTGTGGCCGGTGGCATTATTGCCAAGCTTCCTCCCTCGTGGAGGAACTTTGCTACTTCTTTGAAACATAAGAGACAAGAGTTTTCCGTTACGGATCTCATTGGGTCTCTTCATATGGAAGAGAAGGCGAGAGCAAAGGACAAAACTGCTCGAGGATTTGAGGGAGGTTCTACTGCCAATTTGTTGCAGAGGAAAAACTTCCGATCCCACAAGTTCAAGAATAAGAACAAAACTGAAGGAAAGGGAAAGTTTGATGGCAAGAACAAGGCCACGCACTCAACCAACTTCAAGAACAAAAATGATAAGAGGAAAGGATCTTGCCACGTCTGTGGTGATCCTGATCATTGGGCTCCTAGCTGCCCTAATCGCTTTGACAAGCGTCAACATGGAAACAGCGGCAAGGCTGCTAATGTTGTTATTAGAGATATTGAGATGAAGGATGTTGGGTACGGTATTTTACCTACTATCCTTTCAGTATTTCATTCTCCTGATTGGTGGATAGACATGGGTGCTAATACACATGTATGTTCTGATATTTCCATGTTTTCCTCTTATCAGGTCTCAAGGACTTCTTTCGTGCTGATGGGAAATGGCTCACGTGCTTCTGTTCATGGTGTTGGTACGGTAGATCTGAAGTTTACTTTGGGGAAGACCGTACAGCTGAAGAATGTGCAGCACGTTCCCTCCATCAATAAGAATCTCGTCAGCGGATCGCTTTTATGTCGAGATGGCTCTAAGTTGGTACTTGAGTCCAATAAAGTTGTAATTTCTAAGTATGTAAAATTTGTTGGAAAGGGTTATGAGTGCGGAGGTCTGTTCCACTTGTCTTTGTCAGACTCATGTACTAAAGTTATTAATCATGTTTGCAATGATAATGAGTTCAATGTTTGGCATTCACGACTCTGTCATATTAACTTTGGTTGCATGACACGGCTAGCCAATATGAGTTTAATTCCGAAATTTACCACTGTCAAAGGTTCTAAGTGCCAAGTTTGTGTGCAAGCAAAGCAACCCCGCAAGTCTCATACGGCTGCGGAATCGAAAAACTTAGCACCGCTAGAACTTATACATTCAGGTCTTTGTGAGATGAATGGCGTGTTGACAAAAGGTGGAAAAAGATACTTTATGACGTTGATTTATGACTCCACTAGATACTGCTATGTTTATCTTCTGAAATCTAAAGATGAATCTTTGAACTACTTCAAAATCTATAAAGCTGAGGCAGAAAACCAACTTGATGTTAAAATCAAGCGGCTAAGGTCGGATCGTGGTGGAGAGTACTTTTCAAATGAATTTGATTTATTCTGTATGGAACACAGTATTATACATGAGAGGAAGCCTCCCTACTCACCTTAGTCAAATGGAGTGGCCGAAAGAAAGAACCACACTCTAACTGATTTGGTTAACGCCATATTAGATACATAGGGTCTTTCCAAGGAATGGTGGGGGGAGGCGCTAATGACCGCGTGTCATGTCCTAAATCGTGTTCCTATAAAGGATAAAACCATGACTCCATTTGAGGAATGGGAAAAGAAAAGGATTAAACTCTCTTACTTACGAACTTGGGGTTGTTTGGCGAAAGTCAATATTCCAATACCCAAGAAGCGAAAGCTTGGACCAAAAACCGTTGATTGTGTTTTTCTGGGATATGCTTTTCATAGCATTGGCTATAGATTTTTTTATAGTAAAATCTGAGGTATCTGACATGCATGTTGATACAATTATGGAGTCTAATGATGCGACTTTCTTTGAGGACATCTTTCCTATGAAAGGTATGTCTAGCTCATCAAATCAGGAGATGACTATTTCATCTAGTCAGGAATTTGTTATAATTCCTGAACCCACTATGCCGATAGAACACCATGATGATCCTGTGGAGATGACAATGAAGCTCCCAAAAGGAGCAAGAGACAAAGGACTACAAAGTCATTTGGTGATGATTTCATTGTGTACCTTGTGGATGATACTCCCACTTCCATTTCAGAAGCATATGCATCTCAAGATGCTGACTACTGGAAGGAAGCCGTCCGAAGCGATATGGACTCCATCTTAGCTAATGGTACTTGGGAAGTCACTGATCGTCCTTATGGGTGCAAACCTGTAGGATGTAAGTGGGTCTTCAAGAAAAAGCTTAGACCTGATGGTACTATTGAAAAGTACAAGGCACGTCTTGTGGCCAAGGGTTATACCCAAAAATAAGGTGAAGAATTCTTCGATACCTACTCACCTGTAGCCAGATTGACCACTATTCGAGTACTACTATCCTTGGCTGCCTCATATGGTCTTCTCGTTCATCAAATGGACGTTAAGACAGCTTTTCTAAATGGAGAGTTAGATGAGGAAATTTATATGGAGCAGCCTGACGGATTTGTAGTAGATGGTCAAGAAGGAAAGGTGTGTAAGTTAGTGAAGTCTTTGTATGGTCTTAAGCAAGCTCCTAAACAGTGGCATGAGAAGTTTGAAAGAACTTTAACTGCTGAAGGCTTTGTTGTAAACGAAGCTGACAAATGTATGTACTATCGCCATGGTGGGGGCGAGGGAGTTATTATGTGTCTCTATGTTGATGACATATTGATATTCGGGACCAATCTCTCTGTTATCGAGGAAGTCAAACAGTTCCTATCTCGCTGCTTTGAGATGAAGGACTTGGGAGTGGCTGATGTAATTTTAAACATCAAGCTACTAAAGGATGACAATGGTGGTATTATACTGCTTCAGTCTCACTATGTGGAAAAGATTTTGAGTCGCTTTGGGTATAGCGACTGCAATTCTTCTCCAACGCCTTATGATCTGAGTATGCTACTTCAAAAGAATCGAAGGACTACTAAAGATGAGATATTCTCAAATTATTGGCTCGCTCATGTATTTAGCCAGCGCTACTAGATCTGACATCTCCTTTGCTATATGCAAGCTGAGTTGATTTGTGTCAAATCCTGGAGATGATCATTGGCATGCTCTTGAAAGAGTTTTGCGCTATTTGAAAGGCACTGCGAGTTATGGTATTCACTATACTGGCTATCCACGGGTACTTGAGGGTTATAGTGATTCAAACTGGATATCTGATGCTGATGAGATTAAGGCCACATGTGGTTATTTGTTTACACTTGGTGGTGTCTCTATTTCCTGGAAGTCTTGCAAGCAGACCATATTAACAAGGTCAACAATGGAAGCAAAACTCACAGCATTAGACACAACCACTGTTGAAGCAGAGTGGCTTAGTGAGCTCTTGATGGACTTACCTGTGGTTGAAAAACCAATACCCGCCATTCTGATGAACTGTGATAATAAAACTATGATCGTCAAAGTAAACAGTTCTAAGGATAATATGAAGTCATCAAGGCATGTGAAGAGGAGATTGAAGTCTGTTAGGAAACTGAGAAACTTCAGAGTTATTGCGTTGGATTATATCCAAACATCTAAGAACCTAGCAGATCCCTTCACAAAGGGTTTATCACGCAATGTGATAGATAATGCATCAAGGGAGATGGGTTTGAGACCCACGTTATGAGTTGATCCCAGTGGCAACCCACTCTATGTGATCGGAGATCCCGTGAATTAGGGTTGGGAGACAAGTTGTTGGTCAGCTGAGAGGAGAGTATCCCCATATTATATTTACATCTCCATAAAGATGCAATACTCTGCTAATCTTCATGGCAGGTTGATATTTATCTTAATGTGTTCCAAGTGGCTTTTATAAGCGGAGATGTTGTCCTGCAGAACATCTCTTGAGAAACACACCTATATGAGTCTGACTGTCAAGCATTGTAGTCCGTGAGAGTTGGGTGCTCTCTAATAAACTCATGAAAGGCCCTGGAGTATGACGCATAAGCTCCAAACCGCGGGGAAGCCGACGGCAGCCCTGTACCGGTCTAGATTTTGTGTGAAACTAGCACGCAGAAAACTTGTAGTTCAAGGCATAGTCCACTATTCAAGTTGCTAGCTAGTGTAGCATGAAGTTTAACGTGGAAGTTCAACTTAACAGTCTCCACTACACACCGGTATATAAAACAATATTCTGGAATAAAAGTGATGTGATATGACAATGAGACTTTGTGGGGGATTGTTGGAATTTGATGAGTTTTGGGTTGTTGCCCATTAGACAAATTCTGAAATTCTCTTTGGCCCACTTGTGCATGGCAGCATATGGTTGTGCTAGAGTTGCTAAAGTTTAGTCCCACATTGCTAGTTACAGGGGAGTTGGACCACCTTATATAGTAGAGTGCTGCACCACTCACTAAGGTGTGACAAGGAGAGAATCACTCGCGCACTCCTCCTCCGGCACCGCCCGCCTCGTCTCGCCACGCCTCGCCTCGTCATGACGCACGCCCGCTGCGGGTTGCGAAAATCTCGCCGATCCGAGCTTTATTTTGCTGGTTGAGAAAACTGGTTATGAGTCATTAACGGACGCATTAATTACAGCCGTTTCCAGTTTTTATGGACGTGGGCTGTTACCAACTCGGACGTGGGTTGTGTCCCATGATCTCCGCAACCTGCACTATATAAGCGTCTGCGCTAAACCTAATCGGTGAATCAATCCACACACACGCCTACCTCCAGAACCTTGCGCCGCCGCTTTCGTCTTCCCCATCCCGGCTTGCGGCGTGCATCGCAGATTGGGACAGTAGGCCTCCGGAACTCCGCCTCTCGTGAACATGTACGGGTGAGGGGCGATCAGGTTTTTGGGGAGCGCTCAAGCGCGACGACTGGCAACCACGACGACGTCCGACGACGAGTTCCCGAACGACGACTTCTTCCCGGACGTCAGCAACCTCTTCGGCAATCTCAACATGGGCGACAGCTCTGCTGCTGCTACCGGTACGGCTACTGCCGCAACTGCATCGTATGTGATCTCAATCTCTCTTTTCGGATTATGCTAGAGTTTCTAGTTCTAGCATTTGGTGTAGATGTGATAGGTTTGTCTTGTATAGATGTAATTTGTTTATCTACTTTATTGATCTGCATGATTAATTTTACTACTGTTTGTATAATCATGCTTTATCAGTTTATTATTCGGATTAAATCATATGGATTATTGCTTATATTTCCAACACTTTGAAGGTGTCATATGCATCTATTTGCTACTCTATGAGGGACAAGTTGATTGCCACTATGCCATGTTTTCTGTATGTGAAACAAACAAACGCTTTTCAATGCATGTTATTCATAATATTTGTTTGTAGCCTTTCATGTTGCATGCATAGTTACTTTGTCTTACTATTAGAACTCCATCTTTCATGCTCATGTTTAGAGTTCTTTGATCCCAGCTTTCAATGCTTGCAAATGGTTTGATCTTGGTTTTGATGGTGCATGTCACCTTAAAAATTATTCTTTTTATCACTTACCTACTCAGACGAGCCATAGTTAAGCTTGAGGATGCTTGATACGTCTGAAACGTATCTATATTTTTTGATATTCAATGCTTGTCTAGTATCTACTTTACTTTGCTTTGTCCACACTTTGAGGTGTTTTTATATATTTTCTAGTACTAACCTATTAACAAGTTGCCACAGTTCCAGTTGCCTGTTTTCTGCTGTTTTTGGTTCCAGAAAAGCTAGTAAGGAAATATTCTCGGAATTGGACGAGACAAAATCCAAAGTCAATATTTTATCGAGGAGAACACGGAGTCCAGAGGAGAGATGGAGGGGAGCCACAGGGCGGCTGCACCCCTAGGCGCGGGCCCACCCTAGGCCGCGCCTAGCCAGGGTGTGGGCCCCCTGGCCGCCCTCCTGCCTCGCCTCTTCGCCTATAAGAAGCACCTGATGCCTAAACCCTAAGTACCGATCAATATTCCACGAAACCGTTGGTAGCCGCCGCCACCATCATCCCTAGACCGGGGGGATCTGAAGCTCTTCCCGGCATCCTGCCGGAGGGGAGATCATACCGGAGGCCTCTTCTTCATCATGCCAGCCTCCGGTATGAAGCGTGAGTAGTTCCACCTTGAACTACGGGTCCATGTAGTAGCTAGATGGTTGTATCTCCTCCTTTGTGCTTTCATGTCTAGATCTTGTGAGCTCCGTTCATGATCAAGATCTCATCTATTTATAATCATGCATGTTGTGTTTGCAGGGATCCGATGGATATTGAGATTACTATGTCAGATTGATTAATGGTTTTGTCTTATTGATTCTATCATGTTTATGTTGTTTATGATCTTGCATGCTCTCCGTTGTTAGTAGCTATCTTGGCCAAGTAGTTGATAGTGACTCCAAGAGGGGGTATTTATGCTTGATAATGGGTTTATGTCTCTATTTAATCAAGGGAAGTGACAGAAATATCTAAGGTTGTAGATATGTTGTTGCCACTAGGGAGAAAACAACAGTCTCTTGTTCATGGAACAAGTAGATTGTTTACCTTACACACTTTGCTTAAAGCAGTTGTCTGTTGCTTACAATTTAATACATGAGGAGGTTCAGATGATAACCCAAAGGTGGAATTCTAATCATAGATGCAGTTTGATGGCGGTCTATGTATCTTGTTGTATTGCCTAATCGAATCTCATAGGATCGATGTCTAGTATTGCATTGTTATGCCTTGCTCAGTCCTGTCAATTGCTCTGCTGTAATTTGCTTACCCTGCATGCCATGTTTATTTATCTAAGGATAACACCTTTAGTGAACTATGGACCCCGGTTCAATCTTTACCATTGATACATCTTTCATTGTTACCGTTACTTTCTGCAAACCACCATCATCTTCCACACAATATAGTTAATCCTTTGTTACAGCAACCGGTGAGATTGACAATCTCACTGTTTGTTGGGGCAAAGTTTTGAGTTTGTGTTGTGCAGGTTTCCACGTTGCTTGCAACATCTTTGAGACGTTTCCTTCCTTCTACTGGTTCGATAACCTTGATTTCTTACTGAGGGAAGACTTGCTGCTGTGCTGCATCACACCTTGCTCTTGGGGTTTCCCGACAAAGTGCTTCCACGTTGGCGCGGCGCCATCAGAAGATACTTCCTCCGTTTTATAATATAAGATGTTTTAGTTTTCGTAAAACGAATGTATCTAGGTGGTTTAATGTGTAGGTTTAAAGATATTTTAGTTTTGTGAAAGACATGTATCTAGACATCTTTTAGTGTTTAGTGTGTAGGTTTAAAAAATCTTTTAGTTTTGTAAAACGAAAGTATCTTGACGACTTTCACTGCGTAGGTTTACTTCGAACCTACGCACCAAAAAACATCTAAATACATTAATTTTTTGCGAACACGAAAAGCTTTGCGTGTCGATTTCATTAGAAGAAAAACAAGGAAACACCAGTGTCCAGCAGCAAATGATGCGGTTATAACCACACCACAATGCTACTCACGCTAGGTTACATGGTCGGGCTACAACACCCAGCGAAAGAGACAGACAGCGTCCAAGACCTAAGCTCCTATTCCAAATTACTCCCAGCCCAACAGCTCCTGAAAGCTTTCAGAGCTCGACTTCATCATCGATACGCTGACATATGGTGTGCAAGGTCTCGGCATATCGCTCGAAAACCCTGGCGTTACGCTCTTTCCAAAGCATCCAAACGATGAGAAGCACAAATGAATCAAAGCCCTTCCGAAGATGCCGCGGTGTTTGCTGACGGACTTGAGGCCACCAGTCCGTCAACTCGGAATCTGCCGCAGGCGTTAAGTGCTGCAGGTTGCAGCGCTGCAGGGCGTAGTACCAGACCTCGCGGGCAAGCACGCAGCCGACGGCCAGATGATCAGCTGTTTTCGACTCTTAGGCACGTAGCGGACAGTCAATGTGTGTGGCGAGGCCCCGTCGCCGTCTTCTATCAGTAGTCCAGAGCCGGCGCTACATTGCAAGCCAAATATGCACTTTGCATTTTACCGGCGCCCAAGTACGCCAGATGATACGTCCACGAGGGAAAAGCTCCAATCCTACAAAGAATGCTCTATAGGCAGAGCTAGCCGAGTACGTGCCTGACGCTGTGTGCTTCTAAACCACCTTATTAGGGATTGCCTCGTCCAGGATAACAGCTTGCAAGGCATCCAGCAGGCCAAAGAATTGGACAAGGACGGGGACACTAAGTGGTCCAGTGATGTCCCTGATCCATTTGCGATCAACAAGTGCGTCCTCGACGGTACTTGTGTTCTTGGCTCCCTCGTCAACAACTGCGAAGAGGGCAGGTGCAGAGTGCTCAATATTCATGCCATTTAGCCAAGCGACCAGAACAAGACCATACGTCCATTGCCAACATCGATTCTAACAGAGACATCGAACATTGCCTTCACCTCTGGCTCGACCTCAAGTTCTAGCTCATTCAAACAACCGGCACTCTTTTTCTGCAGCCATAGCCAGCGGATACGAAGGGCATACCCTTGCAGTATACTCCCTCGTTTTATAAAAGCTAAAGTATCTAAAATATCTTATTTTTATTTTTGAAACGGAGGGAGCATAATGCAAGGAGTTGTGATTGTTTATTTTTGGCAATGAATTGTGATTGGTTTTTATTTAGGACGGAAAGAAGTACTCCCTCTGTCCAAGAATAGATGTCTTAGGTTTTTCAAATTTTACATGAATCTATATACTAAATATTATCTAAATTTATCTAAATTTTGACAAATTTGAGACATTTATTTTTGGATGGAGGGAGTAATCAACGCATGGCTAAAATCAGAAAGTGTTTCGTAGCGACGTATGGTGACAAAAACAGAAACTGCTAGAGGCACCCATACCGCAAACCCTGCAAGCAAATCAGGCCTCGTTCGCGTCCTCCCCTGTCCCCGTCAGATCCCCAGCGCCTCTCTCCCCGTTCGCGTAACATACGGCGAGGCCATGGATCCGTCCGACGCGGCGCGGCGGTCCGCCGAGCGGTGGATGGGCGTGGCCGAAAAGCTGCTGATGGCGCGCGACGTCGAGGGTTGCAAGCAGTTCGTCTCCCAGGCCCTCGACGACGACCCACGCGCCCCCGGCGCCGACGACCTGCTTGCCGCCGCCGACGCCCTCCACGCCGCCCAGCGCCGGCGCCTCCCCTCCGGGGTCCCCGACCCCTACGCCGTCCTTGGCCTCGACTCCGCCCTCCCCGCCTCCCGCGACCCAGATGTCGTCCATACGCACTACCGCCGCCTCTCTTTCCTGCTGAATCGATCCCACCCCGACCGCCCCTGCTCTCTCGCCTTCGCCGACGCCGCCCGCCTCGTCGCGGACGCCTGGGCCTTTCTCTCGGACCCTCTCCGCAAAGCCTCCCTCGACTCCGACCTCGCTGCCGCAGCTGACGCGGCTGTGGCCGCCAAAGCCGCAGCAGCTCGCGCACCCACTCCCTCTCCAGAGAAGCAGCAGCCGCAGCCACCAGCATCTCCAAAACCGGACTCGTCACCGCCTGCTCGCCAGCCACGGCAGGCGGCTACGGCGTCCCCGCCAGCAAAGCGCGGCCGTCCACCGCGCTCCGCCAAACCGCAACAGCCGCCTCCGGAGCGGCAGGAGGAGGCGGACGCGCCGCATGCGCCTGCTCCACCGTTCTGGACGGCCTGCCCGACCTGCTGCCACATCCACCAATATGACCGCGCCTACGAGGCCCGCACCCTGCTTTGCCCCAGCTGCCGCCGGCCGTTCTTCGCCACGGCGATGCCCACACCACCACCTATCGTGCCGGGCACCGACATGTACTACTGCTCCTGGGGTTTCTTTCCCATGGGGTTCCCCGGAGGCCCTGCGTTTGCTGGACCGGCAAATTTTCCGATGCAGCAGCCACCCGCTTCTCTGGGATTTTATCCCATGGGACCATACTTGCCATTGCCAGCTCAAGCTGGCGGCGTGGAAAGCAATGTGGGTGCTGGTGTTGAAAGTGGGACTCCCGTCAGTACCACTGCGACAGCGACAGTGCCGGTGGCGCCATTGCCAGCAGAGTCCACTCATGTAAAGGTTGGAGCAAAGAAGCGAGGGCGGCCTAAAGGAAGCAAGAATAAGAATGTGGTGATTGAGATCAATTAGGATTAAGATTTAGGGCCTCTAGACAATGGAATAGGCGAATTTGGTTTGTTGCGACTGAACTCAACCATCATCTGCTGTAATCTGATGTTCAGGGCAGCTACACACACTTCAGTTTTGTTGATGAATAATTTTCCTATTTCCTTTCACCAGGAAGCTTAGCCTACTGGTTTTGTTTAGTCGACTTATATGGTAAGTAGATTTGTTCGCATTGTATATTAGATTGTAGATGTTATATGTATGTTGTCTAGACTCTAGACTCCAGATGCAGCTCCAGCCCTCCTCCCCCTAGGAGAGCCAGATATGATGATGTAACTTGTAGGATCATCAGATGGATAACTTCCTCGGGGAAAATGTACATTAGACATGTCAACCTGTTCCTGTTTTTGTACATGTAATTGCAAAATGTACAATGTACAATATAAACGACACTCTGCTTTTCAGGGTTAAATCCATAATAAGTTCTTAAGCTCAGTATGGCACCTGCCATTGGTGGAGAACCTGGCAATTCTGCTGGTGAGTGGTATTTCCGTTGAATGGACTTGGCTCGCCTCACCCAGAAGTTCAGAACATCCTATGACAGTACCTTTCCCGAAATTGTCCACTTGAAACATGATCGCTTATCAATATAGTAGCACTGATCAAGCACAACGACATGGTGGAGCACTTCATTTGGATTCACGGGCTTGATTGTTGATATGAGTTTGTAATAGAAGTGGCAAAGTAAGCATAATCCTTGTCTAGCACATCTCAAACAAGAAATGGGCTGTAAAAGCTATGGGCCAATTGGATCAATATTAATCAGGTTTTTTTTACGAGCACATCCATGAGTTTATCGTCCTTTGGGAAAATGTTAGCCTTGTGCATCTTCAGGAGGGGATTGCTGGTGACGGAAGCTAACCCCAGATGGCTCCTACACTACTGCTTCAGCCTACAACATCCAACCGCTGGAATCACTGGATCAGACGCAGCAGCTATCTGGAATGTTTGGGGCATTGCTAAGTGCAAGTTCTTCGCGTGTCTGATCATGCATAACCGTATTTGAATGGCTGATCAGCTTCATCGCCTTGGTTGGCCCAACTATGGACTGTATTAGCTTTGCAAGGCAAGAACAAGAAATCGTGGCCCATCTTTTCTTCAAATGTAGGCACACCATCAGGATTTAGAGAATTGTGTTGAATTATCCTAGCCTTCATGAGATCCATCCCAAGCTCTGGAGGAATGTGCAACTGGTGAAAATATGGTGGATTGAGGCGGTTGGATCTGAGAGGAAGCATAAAAGATGACTAGCCTCTCTCTTGATGTTGGCAAATATGGGACGAGTGGAACACAAGGGTTTTCCAGCACAGACACTCTATGATTATCATTGCTGAGATCAAGGAGGAAGCTACAAATTGGCACACCACGGTGCGAAACACTTGAGCCACCTAATGCCAGGAGATTAGACATTTCTCTTTTGTTTGGAGTGACAACTCTCGCATATTAAGCTCTCTTCTTAATTAATCAATGAAAAGGCAAAGCTGAGTATAGTTTTTGTAAAGTGGAGTTTGTAGGATATGCAGAACTGCTCCAGTTCTTCGAAGGTGAAGCCGGAGAAGCAGACTGCACTACTGCAGGACTTTCTGAAGCTTAGTTCCTTTTGCTCAAAACTGATGTGCAAAACTAGCAGCGAAGAAGTTAACGTCTTGTTTGGCAAATCAAACTACAGGCTATCTTTCTTCCGAAATACACAAAACTAAAATTAAGCAAATATGGTGTAATGTGGAGGAGGATCTCCACTTATTTTTTCTATGCCCTTTGCCAAAGTGGAATGGTTCTCAGCCCTGGTACATTCACTCTTAATTTTATGTAAATTTTGTTGGTTCAGCTCTGTCTCCTTTCCTGAGGGCACCCCGAGGCTTCTCTTCAGACTAAGTCACCAAATTACAATCTCTGGCAGCAAATCAGGCTCTCCTTTGCAGGTCCTATTTAGCTGAATTTTCAGCAAGGCTTCATCAGGAGTCTGAGATCTATCAGACACCTAGAGATCTCAATGCTGTTGCTCATAACCGTGCTACTGATGCTCTGAAAGACTGAAACTAGTATCTTCACAGCAGCCTTCTCAAAGATGCGCTAGTGTTTCTCATTGCAGCCGGGTATGTCCGGCTCTATAAAGTTTGTGTAACCTGAATGTGAGTGTTCCTACTTGTCAGACGCTTTTAATCGAAAATACAGTCGACCGTATATGGTTTTTTCCCACCCAATATAGAACGTTATAATATACACTTGATCTATACAGATTCACCAGCCACAAATCACTAAAGAATTTAAGGCTGTCACTGTCGGAGCGACCAAGTTTGAAACAATCATCCCCACTCAGTTAGCCGATCTAGGCCAAAATTCAAATCAACTTTGGGCCGGACAAACTTGATTCGGTCCGAAAACGCCCAGTTTTTCACTCGTGTTTTCAGGCCAAGTTTCCGTGTTTGGCTAAAATTCAGACAAAATTTGGCAAATTTAGGTGGATTTTATTAAACATGGTGAATATGGGCGGATTACATCGAATTTAAACTACATTACTAGATAATAAACTAAAAAACATTAAAAAAGGCCGCCGCCGTCACCTTCGCCGATGCCGTCGTCGATTCTACATGGCGAGGTTGCAGTAGAAGGATGTGTAGCCGGGATCGGCCATGCCATCGTCTTCGCCGCCGTCGTTGTTGTCGTCGCTCGGCCGACATGGCAGGTGGGAGCTCTCCTGGCCGGCGTCGCCGCACCTCCAGGGCTGGTAGGAGGGGCCGGCCTCATTGTCGTCGTCGAGGACGAGCGGCGCGCTTCTCGGTAAGCGACGCAGCCATACCAGCTCGGCATTCGCCTCCTCTCGCAGCGATGGACGCCGCCGCCTCCGTCTCTCGATCCGCCTGGACCAGCGAGATGTCCGGCGAGGACGGCTCCACCGGCGTCTGCGGCGCCGACTCCCGGAGGGACTACTCCACCGCCATCTTGACGGCGAAGGCATCCTCGTCGATGGGCACCGCCCAATCCTGCGTCTCCGGCTTCGGCTGGTGAAGGCAGAGACGGCCGGTGGGCGGCGATGGAGCGCGCGGCTTGTTGATGACGATGTCGCGCGACCTGGTCCTCGGCGGCGACCGGACCGGCGTCTCCAGCTCCCGCTTAACTGGCCGGAGCCGCGGACCCGGAGGAGAAGGACGCCAAGGCGGAGGGGGAAGAGGAGAGGCTGGCCATCCTCCTCGGCAGCCAGTTGGCCGAAGGATGGTGCCTCGCCCTTGACGACGGCGTGGGGTTGCGGGGGAAGCCGAGGCGTGGCTCGTTGCCGGCGTGGATGTGCTCCAGCACGACGGCGAGGGTGCGCTCGGGAGCGCTCCACCAGCGGCAGCGCCCAGCCGCTTTGTTCCTCTTCGGCGGCGAGCCCGGAGGCCCCTCGTGGCGGGCAAGCTCCTACTGCTGCCGGTGGGCGAGGTGCTGCTCCCAGAAGACCCGATTACCCGGATCCTCGGCGAGGTCCAGGTCTTCCATGGCAGCAATGGCTACCTGGATCTCATCATCGAGCTCCTCGGGCTTTGGAGGCGGCGGAATTGAGATCCCGCCGATGCTGAGCTTCCAGCCGGTTGGGAGGCGGATGTCCGGCGACGCCATGTAGCCCGTATCGTACAGCATGCGGGCCTCCCACGGATGGAGGGTGCGGCAGCCAAAGCTGTCCGCCGCCGCTGGGTCGTCGGAGAACCTTTCGCCCATGGGGAAGTGTGGGGAGGGGGAGCTCGGAGTTCGCCGAATTATGGAGGTCGCCAGAGTTGGGGGAGCTGTGAGAGAGTGTGGAGAGTTCCGGCGAGGGGTACGGCTTTTATAGGCCGAGGCGGGCGGCGAGGACGGGAAAAGCAGAAACGGCGGGAAGTTAGCCCGCCGGTCTGTCGCGGGAGCCGAGGGGGCGGCGGTGGCGCGACATTGCAGGGACGCGTGGCCTCCGCGGGGTTCTGAGAACGACGACTCGGCTTCTGTCGTTGACTAGGCGGGTCCACGCGCCACTTTTTTTCCGTCTGGTGTTTTCAGGGTGTTTCTGAGATCCTGGAAATGGCCTGGGAAGTCCGGACCAAAGTTGGTCCAAATCCAGACGAAAACAGGTTTCTGAGAACACGACTGGACCGAATTTCGGTGTCCGAACCTAATTTTCACCCTGGGATCGACGTTCTAGAAACATGAGTGGAGATGCTCTTATGTGATGAAGAAAGGATTTCATGTGACTGGATCATGAGTAACCGGGTAACCAGAGACGCATAAACATTAGTAAACCAGCTACTGCG
Organism: Avena longiglumis; assembly: GCA_030063025.1. Classification (NCBI taxonomy): domain Eukaryota; kingdom Viridiplantae; phylum Streptophyta; class Magnoliopsida; order Poales; family Poaceae; genus Avena; species Avena longiglumis. Next base: position 152,396,512 of record CP125977.1, on the reverse strand, counting down.
CAGGCGGTAAACTGCCAAGCCAGCACACGCCAGGAGTACCGGCTAGCCACCTCCCGGAACAACCGGCTAACGAGTGCAGCCCGGCTAAAAATAGGACAGGGCCCACACCTTTGAAGTCCGGGTGCATGCTGTAGGAGGCGACGCATACACCGGCCGGACGATCCATCGTCCGATCGAGTCACCAGACAGCATAGCAAGCTTTGTCTTCTTACTATGTGATGAAGAATTGTTTTTACGATCCCACGGCAGCCTCATTTCTCAAAATCGAAATAGAGTTTTATCTGTTCTGACCAATCGGCTTGGTCAGCAGGTTTGAATCTTAAAAACAAAGATAGGTGTATAATAGGATCTCAAAGACAAAGATAGGTGTATAATATGGAGGATTTCCTTAGACTTTATTTATAAGATGATCGATAGATTGTACAATATGTCTACAAAATGATCTCGATGTCCTTATAACAGTACCTGACGGGAATAGATGAATATAGAGTTTATAACTAAGACTAATGGCTACGACTTGGTTATGGCGTGTCCCTTTTAGGTAAATATTTTTAAGTATATATAGTCGCTGTTACTGTTAAAGTATCCCTTAGTCACGACGGGACTTCATATTTTCTTGCATGTTTAGTTGATCCTTGACCTTCCTTGGATGTACGTCTGGTCTTCGGGAATCTCCAGAGAGCCATCTTGTAGCCCCACGGGTTAGATCGGTTGAGAGCTTTTGGGCGCAAGCATTTGAATCTTGTATGTTGAGGTCTTCGTGGGCATGGATTGTTGATTAGGTTCATGTGTCGTACATGCCTAAATCCACCCATCGCCGACACTATGTCACATCCCGACACATCAGCCGATGAGGCCATCCCCGTGGCTAGAAGTCCATCATGACATCATCTACAGTAGATCAGCTCCCGACGACCTGCTGATAGGAGAGCAAGAAGGGCGGCCAAGGAACCCAACACCGCCATGTATCGTCGACAACGGCGTTAACTCGTCATCCATGCCCCAATGCCCATGGCCGAGGGTATAAAAGGAACAATCCCCGGAGGAAGGACATGGCAAATCCAAGAGACAAGCAATCCAACAAAGAGATCCATCCATATCATCTCATTCACCTCAACATCCACACACACAAGACATTTCCACCAATTCACTCACAGAAGCCAGAAGACTTCAGCGAGGAGCTCATCAGAGTAGTAGTAGTAATAGTTCATAGGTACTCCCTCCGTTCCAAAATATAAGACGTTTTGGCTTTGTGAAGCAAATGTATCTAGACTAGTTTTAGTATATAGGTTCACTCATGTTTTGAATGAATCTACACACTAAAACAAGTCTAGATACATTTTCTTCACAAACCTAAAACATCTTATATTTTAAAACGGAGGGAGTAGTTCACATTTAGGCTCTTAGAGCATACTCATTAGTTTCATTCCACCTAGAGTCATCCTCCTAGCTGGAAGAGAATCGACATGTCGGCTAGACTCCCTATCGCCGTCCACCCCACATACCGGCTAGGTTGCTAGCTGAAACACCCATATTTGCCATATCTAAGCAGCTCACACGCTCCATATAATAAATCCAACATAGGAAGTAGGGTTGTTACATGATCATCATCCGAGGTCTGGACATGTACAAATTTTATGTGCCTTGAGGTTGTTAGCCCATCAGATCGTGATCACAAGCCTTAACATGTACAAATTTACGATTGGGAATCAAATCCCCGATTGTTGGCATGCCAAGTAGGGGCTTCGTGCGTCACTTTCAAGCATCTCTATGGGCACTCCATCTTCCTTATCCGTCGACAGGCATGGCAGTGTCATGAAAAGTGCCCCGACGAGGTCTTGAATTCTAGCGAGAAGTTAGGTGGCTTGGCCAAGCGTGTTAGCCAGAGGCTCTTCATCCAAAGGCCAAAGGGACATGAGAAGGACGAGTCCCTGCCAGGATACATCCATAGATTCCCCTAGGAGGAAGGGAAACCGGGGGGGTAGAAGAAGATTTGATGGTCGAGCAGTTTTTAATCGGCACCCTAGACGAGGGGGTGGTTCCGAGGTGGTATGTTGGTGTTTGTGCACTATTCAAGAAGTGCGTAGCACAACCAAAGACTACATGCAGAGGCATGCTCAGCGATAGAACAATTTGAGGCAAGACGTCGACGGCCAAAACCTCACTTACCTAGGGCCAGTAGCCTTGGGAGCAGCCATGCAGCCCTCCATATCCTATTTACTTTGGCCCACTAGTGTTTGATTGGTACTCAAGGAAGGAGGTCCGCGAGCCTGGCTGGAGGGTTATCTGGCCAAGTGTCGTGAACGCGGAGGTACGGAGGAGTGGGTTCTTCGATATTTGTCGTATTGTCTTACGGAGTCAGCCCGACCTTGGATATATAATTTGCTGAGCGACACCATCACTGATTGGAAAAGCTCGCAAAGGGCTTTTCTATACCATTTCTGGAATTATCAAGCCAGCGATCAGGATCCATGGTCTCAGCAGGCCAGGCAGCCAACCCGGCAGGGTCTGAGAGCTCGGCAGCAGGATGTCTCGCGAGCCGATAGATACCAAGCCCAACATGGATCAGGTGAATCGCTAGAAGGATACCTCGCACGCTTGCTCGATGAAGCGCAATGTCTATGAGGAGACCTGGAAACTCTCATCACCGCCAAATTTTTCTTCAAACTTGGGAATAAGTCATTCCCATCATGCCTATAGGCGACGCAGGAGCCAAAGCGCTCCAGTTCTAAGAGCAGCTCTAGCGGTACCTGTAAACATGTCAAAATTTTCCGATGGGTTTTACAAGTCCATCAGAAAAAGCGTCCCTCTAGCGGAGACTGTAAAAGACAACCTAAAAATCCGATCCAGTGGCCCATACATGTATCGCTCCGATGGATGGTTACAGGCTAAAATCGTATTTTCTCTGCCGTTGCGGCCGCCGAAGACCGTCCGTACATTATCCCTCTAGCCTTAAAATTGATAGTGGTTAGATAAAACTAGATGGGCATACGCGCTTCGCCGCGCCGCATGCTTGTCGTTGTTGCATGGCATGGCTAGTGCGGTACATTCATGGGCCTTTCATTCTGGGACGCAGTCGGACAAAATCATGTTGAGCATATGTAGTTGTAGGTAGACGGCATGGTTTATACGGTGTCCCAGTTTTGCAGCAGTAGTATTTCTGGCCATATAAATTATTCTAACCAACAATTCAAAAAGTACATTTACCCACAACAATATACCACCTATAAAATAAGAATTTTATGTCATAGTGTTTAGAAGACTGTGCAATAATGGATCAACTCATATGAGCTAATAATTTCAGGATAAATGCGAACATCCGTCGAAGAGTAGTTTAGTATATTATGAAATTAGATTCATCCAATCCAAATGTTTCCACCAAGTAATTGTTCCCAACATCGATGCAAAGTCTTAACTATCTTGACACCGGTCTCAAACTTGTACCGAAAATTAGTATGAGAGGCCAAAATAAAAAGAAATGGAGCAATTATATAATTATGCTCATATGAGCTATCTGACATTTATGTTAGGAAAGCAGTTTGACATCTATGTTCAGACACAGTCTACATACATCTTTGGGAGGCTTACTATAAAATCACCCTTTAAATTAGTATCAGATACCCAAAAAAGGAGTACTTATAGAATATGCTATTAGTATGAATGGTTTGAAATTTAGGTTAACAAATCCGTTTAACATGCATGCTATCCAACTAATAATATAATAAGTAGATATTCGGAAAGCTTAATGTACGATGACACTGTGATCTTGAAAAGAGGGCTGCGATATAATTTGTCCCTATATTCTAGCAAATATAGGTATGTTTCAATATCTAGTTTAATTAGTATATTTTCAGTATCGATGGCTCAGTGCATGATAAATTTGTATTCATAGGCCTCAAACATTTTACTCTTTGAAAGTTGTACTACAACCAGAATAAAAGAAAGCACCAAAATGATGAAAGAGGTACGAAAACAAAGGCATGAGTAGCTTTTATGTCCAAACCTCCATAATCCAGAAGGAATCAGTTTTCCGATTTTCGTCTCTACAGTTATGATACAATCACAAATTGAACCAATTGGTTTAAGAAAGACCATGTGTATGTACAGGGAGAGCTTTGTAATGTAATATATCAGTGTTTCAGCAAAATGCCAAAATTTTAGTTCAATAGACGTATTTCCTTTGTAGCAAAAATATAAATAAGTTCGGAGTGGACTATAAAAAGTATGTTACTACTTCCTCCGTCCCAAATTACTTTGCATTCTAGGTTTGGTCAAAGTCAAACATGTTAAAACTTGACCGAGCATATTTAACAAAATATAAACATTTATAATATCAATCGCATATAATATAAAAGTATGTTTTATGGTGAGTCTAAGTATATTTATTACATATTTTAGATATTGATATTTTTCTAATATATAGTCAAAGATTATGAAGTTTGACTTTGACAAAACCTAAAATACAGAGTAATTTGGAACAGAGTGAGTATTGCAGAACACATCAATTCAATCAGTAGGTTACAAAAATAAGTTACTATTGCAGAACACGTAAATTCATGGGAAAATCCATGTAGAACAATTATTTATTTACTACACTACAGATAAATTTATTTACCAAAAGCACTCGTAGATCTCCAAACACAATTTCACATGAAAATTAAGAGAACATTAAAATTGTTACTTAACACCAGTGATCTACCTAGCTTACTTAAAATGGACAACATAAAATGTAAGGAAAACTCTAACTTATATCTAATAAGAAAATACAATAATTGAGATAAACAGTCTGGTTACATGGGCCACACCTTATGACAGTGAGGGATTTCATATATGTGACAAAAGTCGATTAAAAAATCCCTCAGTCTTTTGACTTCATAGTAAACTAAACCAATTCGGAAAAAATGCCCTAGAACTTCAAGAAAGAAAATAGAAGATGTAACGATATTAAGAAACAGTAAAACTCAGCCATCTAGGAGCCACCACACCGATTTGGCGTCCTAAACCATCAGATCTGGCCAGTCAATGGTCGAGATCAACCAACAAATCCTAAACAGTTTTTTTAAGTCATCCAATCGAGCTAAACGACCCACTTGGACATTATCGGGCTGCTACTCCACACACCGAGTTAGGCCGCTCCCGGTTAACTGGGCCTCGTTACTGCATTGCAGCCCACCAAAGTAGACAACCCATATCATCCAGCCAAAGCCGACGAGCACCAAAAAAAACTCTTGTTTGCGTTTCTTCCCAGCGCCTCCCCCCTCCCGCTGCTATCGTGTGTACCCTGCCGCGCCGCCTCCGCTCCACCACCGTCGCCGCTAACAACATCTCGACTGGAGGCACCACTCCTAGGTCTAGACCTCGAGAAGCGGCATCCATTGCAAAGCGTTCACTAGACGCTAGCCTACTTCTCGCGGCGTAGCATGAACCCTAGGTGCCGTCGCCATGCCCAACTGCTCGCCTCCATTCCCTGCGCACTGCAGGCCCAACCCTTCCGTGACGGGAACAAGTCTGTGCAACGGCCACGCCCAGGCAACCAATTTCCCCCACGACCACTTCGCCTGCCATGTTACGTCTCTCCCCGGTTACGCCGCCGCTATCTGCTATGCGGAGGTGACATCTAATTTTTGTGTTGGTTAGGCAGATGATGTACAATTCGGTGCATACCACACTGTGTTGGGCAGTCAAGATCTTCGGAAGAGCCATGGAAGGGTCGTGCCGGATGAAGTAGGATCAGATCGGAGGCCGTCATGGTCTTCTTTGGTACCAACAAGGCCATCCTGCTTGACCAGTCGCAGGCGCAGTAGCACGTGCAGCTTCCGGACAGCGCCTACACGTAACCTGGAACTACTTCAAGGTCCATGTCTGTTGCCTCTCTCTTATACTCACTCCGTCCGCAAATAAGTGTATGTCTAGATTTTGCCTAAGTCAAACATAACCAAATTTGATCAACTTTATAAAGAAATATATGAACATATATTATATTAAATTAACATATTATGAAACTAGATTAAATAAATCTAATGATAATAATTTAGTGTCATAAATGTTGGTACGTTGTACTAAAAAGTTAGTCAAATATAGTAAAGTTTGACTTAGGACAATGCTAGAAATACACTTATTTACGGACAGAGGGAGTAATTTTAATTCACTTCTCTTCTTCCACCGCAAAGGATATGTGCACGGGTAGTTGCTTACATATTGGCATATTGCACAATGCATCTAATGTTGTTCAGTTGAAACCGGTCCGCGGTTTTAGTTGGACACTGATTGTATGCATAACAGCTTTGCGGCTGTATGGTTGATTTATATACAATCTCTGAAAAATACATGTTATGCAATCAATCTAAATTATGCAACCTGTTGTTTTTAACGCTGATTTAGAAATTCGTTCATATTTATTCTTATCCATTGGAAGCTACTTAATGTACTTTTTGACTGAATTATAGCGTATGAAGATGCATATCTTTATTATTGCATTTGGTAAGTCATTTCGAGTATTTATTTCATTTTGCATTTTAGTATGAAGATGGTCTTGAGAAGGTAAACACTTATTCACTTCATCTCTTAGTGCTCCGACCAGTGTACAAAGTTCTACAATATTGTTGATTGATTGGATCTAGAATCTTGCATGTTCTTGGTAGTATCAGCGGGCTGTCTCCCAGCTTAACTTTTAAATTTGGACAAAAGAGCAACTGTGTATGTGTACACATGGTTTCTGCTGAACTTGACCTTGAATTCCTCCCAGGTCATCATCTGTTCTCAGGTTATTGCACGAACGCTGTTCCACCATGCTCTTGCATCTCCGGCTAGATAGTGGGTGGCGAACAGAACTTTCTCGTTAGCTTCCACTCCGGCGACTTCTAGGTTGTTTTCCATGGTTTGCAGCAAATCATCTGCATCTAAGGGCTCTTCCGACTTAGTGAAAACAGGTGGGTCGGTATTCTGGAAATTCTTGAGCTTAGATCCATGGTTGTCCTAGTTTCCTTGTCCTTGATTGTTATGGGCCAGCTGAGCTATCTGCTGAATGGTGGCTAAGTTGGCTTGACGTTCGGCTCTTTCAGCTTCGCGGTCAGAAACCAACATTTGCAGGATCTGCAACATTGGATCCAGGGATGAACCACTTCCTCTGCGTGGCATCTTAAGATTGAGATAGATCATGAGAAAATAAGGAAATTTCTAAGGTTTAGGGACTTTGAAAAGTTTTTAATGTTTGATTCAGATTTTATAGCAACTTGCTTTTCATTCATTCATTCATCCATAGCACACGATACAACACACACCACAACAAAGGAAAAAACAGATGGTTTTAAGAACCATTCTGGAAACTACGATACAGTGGGACCGAATACAACTCACTACGCTAGTGCTCAAGTGCTACTACTCCTCGGAGTCGGTGTAGTCGTCATCCTCATCATCCTCGTCGTCATCGATGAAGGTAAAATCATCCTCATCGGTGAAGAAGTCCATAGCCCGATCCTCCAGAAAATCATCGTCATCGCTGAGATAGGAGTAGGGGTCTCCACGAAGATCCTCTCCTGCATTCTCCCTTTCCTCCAGCTGCATGTCTCTCTCGTGGATGGTCTCCTCCAAATCCGAGATATGGTGGTGAAGACGGGTAATGATGCGCTCCTTATTGTCAAGCTGACGGCGTCGAGACTTGCGATCCTTCGCTAGCATGGCGATGGTCTGATCCTTCGTCTTGATGATGGCAAACTTGTGGTTGGAGTAGTCACGGGCATTGTCCAATTCCTGCTGACGATCATACATCATGAAGCTAAGGTGGTCCAACTGGGTCTTCAGCTCGGGGTGGTATGGGGCTTCCAGTGGCTGCCCATAGCATCACGCCTTGGGCAAAACTCAAAGCGCGTACCCTTGATCTGGTTGATACTCTGCCCACACAGACGGGCAAGAGCTTCCTGCATGGCCCTGGCAAGTCCATCTAGCCAGTTGTTCTCTCTTAAGGTGAACTGAATTCCCCCTGTAGTGGGAGGTTCAATCTTTCCTCAGAGACTTGCAACAATTAGCCACTGCAGATCTTCTCCTCCTTGATCATTGAGCTGAGCTCCGAAGAACTCGGGGTGCGGACGCTCCAGAAGTTCCGAAAGCTGGTCCAAATCCTGCTCAAAGATGAGGTCTCCTCCATTCCCCAACTGATAAAATTTGTTGTACTTCACGTCCATCTATAAGAATATAGGATGAGTAAGTTAGTACATTGATCAAGTGTGTCAAATTTTAGGTATTTTGCAAGAGTTTTTGAGGAACATGAATTTTTATGAAAGAAACCAAGTGATAAGAATGGGAATAAGTTTTTGTAAATATTTGCTTCCCTTGGTTTTGAAACTAAGTTTTTGATTCAACGTCCAGTCTAACTAGGGTCTCCTATGGTCAGGATGGCTCTGATACCAACTTGTCAACACCCAGATTTTTAATCTCAGATGCCTGTTATGCCATACATCGCAATCCCAGGATTACCATTTTTGCGAGACATAACAGATTTGGATACCACAATACATCATCCATTACAAACCATACATAAGGTCTTACACAAATAAGGATCTCATGATCCAGTTCTTAATACAACTCAAGCAGCGGAATAACGTAATAATAACGGTAGCGTAGGCGAAGCTCCATCTTCGAGGTCACAGGCAATGCTGACGATGGGAGATGATCCTAGTTGTCGTAACCTTCCTGGGGTCCATCATCCTGGTACTCCTCTTCATAGTCTGGCCACGGGAATAGCCAGGGACAAAGCCATGAGTACTCTTTAAGTACTCGCAAACTAATACTAACAAGTGAAGGTTTTTTTTTGTAGTAGGACACTAAGCTCTAGGGTTGTTTTGCAAAAATCCAGATTTACCTCTATTAAGTTCAGAAGCAAGAAAATCTAGTTGAAATTTTATAACACCTAAGTGGGAACTTGAATTTCATATCACAACTCTGTTGCGGTCAAGTCAAATTCTCAATTCATTTCATAAGTCATTTTGAAAACATATGACGGGGGAACAGTATGGCCACTCCAACTATCCATAATCGCGGACGCAGCTATTCGAATAGTTTGACACTCTACAGAGATTGTATACTTTCACCACAACATTCGATACATCCGTCAGGAAAAAATCCTGAATTCACCATACTCAGTATGCGGATAATCAATCTCAACCTTTCAATTACACACCCTAGTATAAGCACCTCTCATGTGAGTTTGGCCTCCCAACAATGACCAACTGTCATCTTGGATACTGCACAGGTGGACAATCTTCACAAGGTAGCCTCAGTTCAGACCTTGGCCGTGAGGGAACCCATACTAAGGTATATAAGTTTCCAATCAAGCCCTACCCAATTTTCGGGTATTGTGGTTGTACGGTAAAATTGGAATGGTATCGCATCCAAACAACCATCAGTTTTATAAAGGGCTAAGGCTCATGCCTTAACATTTTCATCATCCAAATCATCTGGTGTTCGGAAACACATGTCAAAACATCTCAGTAGAATGACTCATCATTCTAAGGTTTTCATAACCATTTTCCACCAAGTATTCCCATCTAAAGTTGATCAAGTTTTATGCTTAGTACTAGCATCTACAAGTGGGGTTAAGTACTAATGAGGGGTGGTAAACTAGTGGAGTTTAACTAAGTACAATCTCATGCCTTAGGATGACATCAAGATTATCTAGCTTAGGCCAAATGTAATGCTCTTTATGCAACCTTCAATTATCTTCCTATAATCTACAAGTAACTTAAGTAAACTCTAAGAGAAAGCTTTGATAAAGAAATAAAGTATAAGGCTTACAAGTAAAACTATGATTGGGTTATCAAGTGGGTATGATCACATATGCTTAAGGCATATAGTTGGCATGGTAACAAGCAAGTATTAGCTTGCATAGGTCAACTTGATTAATAAGGCTTTCAAGTATTGGCTTGCATAAGTATCAGTATAAGCTTGCCTTGAGCAGAGCAGTGGTTGAAGTTCTCCTCGGCTTCTTCTTCGTAGTATCCTCCTTCCTCCTCGTATCCTTGGTCGGTACTAGCGTCTATAAATAAATACGAGGTACACAATCACCAAACAATACTTATCTATTTTCAATCATCACACCAAGGGGTTCTATATATGATCTAGTATTATCACTAACATTACAAGATTAAAGCCTTTGTCTTATTTATTTTATTTTTAGAAAAGTAATTTACTCATTGAAAAACTTCTTAAGATTTAATATTCTCCAAACCAAACATGGGATCATATTGACACATGTCATCACCACCTATTTCAGTCTATGGGAATGTGATTTAAAGTGGTGTCACAATTTAATAAGGTTTAACCTTTTATTTTAAATAAATAAAGTGACTAAAAATGCCTATGCGGCATTCGTTTATTACTTGAACATTATTTCTGTAAGTAAACCCATATATTTTTATATATTCTGAAAGGAATGTCAAATGTGATTTTTGAGAGTTGGAATCAACTCAAAAGCTATTATGGTTGAAATTTGAAAAATGTTTGAATGCAGAAAAGCTTCTGCTTTGTTATTTTTACCAAGGTTGATCTACAGATCCAAATGATTTTAATCTAGCGGGCTTGGATTAAGCATTTCCGTACCTTTCTAACAAAATTGGTTTCATGGAATTTGGTTCACTGAATCGAGCTGGGTTGATTTTTGAAACTGAAGGGTTTCGCAGCATAGTAAATCAAAAAAATTCTACGGATGCGAACGGGAAAGCCAAGATCTAATCTAGGAGATGCAAACAACGAGGGGGATTAGATGAGATCTTCATACCCTTGAAGATTTGCATAGCGAAACGTTCGTCGAAACGTGGGTGATGTAGTCGTACTCGCTTCTCCTCCTCGCGATCCGATTCGATCTAACACCGCGAGTGGCGATGCCTCCGAGAGATGCACACGTGCGGCACCTCGACGTATCCTCCTTCCTCGGTCCAGCAAGTATGGTGGAGAAACGGATTGTATCTACAACGCGACGGCGCGGTGCAAGTGGTGGAGAGTTTCTGCAGCAGGGCTTCGCCTACGTGCAGTCGGGAGGGAGAGAGAGAGGAGGGCAGCATGGCGGCTAGGGTTTGAGGAGGAGATGTGGGAGGGGGTGCGCCCCCAGCCCTCTTTCTATAGAGGGTGGGCCAGCCTGCCCTCCCAAGCCCTAGGGTCGGCCAGGAGGGAGGTGGGGGCAAGTTCCCCTTCTAGAAGCTCTAGGGTTTCCCTTGGTTTGGCCGGCTAGGCCCTATGGAACCTTGTGCCCCAATCTGGCCAGGCACTCCCTCATAGGCCCATGCCCCTCCCGGCAGGTGGGGCCACGTTGGTCCCCTTCGGAAGGTTCTAGAAGCTTCGGTACAATACCGATTAACCCGAAACAATTAGAACTCCAAAACTGCATTGCCTTATATGAATCTTATTCTCCGGACCATTCCGAACCTCTCGTGATGTCCCGGATCCCATCCGAGACTTGAACAAAAATCATAAACCAATTATCCAATCTATCCTAGCGTCGAGACACGTTAAGTGTGTGACCCTTGGGTTCGAGAATATGCAGACATGATCTTCTATCAATAATCAACAGAGGGTCGAAACCCATATTGACTCCCACACATTCGATGATCATATCGGATGAACCACTATGCCGAGATTCAATCAATCCCATATATATATTCCCTTCGTCTCGCGATATTTTACTTGCCCGAGATTTGATCGCTTGCAGTCATACCTAGTTCAATCTCGTTCACGCAAGTACTTTACTCGTTCCGTAATCCGATATCACTTTGTGATTAACTCCTTAACCACATGCTTGCAAGCGGTGTTGATATCGATTCGAGTGGGCCAAGTATATCTCTTCGACTTGGGAGGGACAAATCCATCTTGATACATACAACCCATGGTACTTTCGATCACCGAGAGACACCTTTATGATCACCCTCTCATAGGATGACGTTTGATGACCTCAAAGCTTTCTTAGATACCGTGGAGTTGTATTATCTCATGGTCTAAGGAATACAATATTTGACATAAGAAAAGCTTCGCAAAGATGAACACGATGACACGATCTAATTGCTCCGCTTAGTTTGGGTCTGTCCATCATATCATTCTCCCAATGATATGATCTCATTATTAATCGACAACTCATGTATATGGTTAGGAAACCTTAACCATCATTAATCAATGAGCTAGTTCATAGAGGCATACTAGGGACACGGTGTTGTTCACAAACCACACAAGTATTAAAGTTTCCGCTTAATACAATTCTAGCATGGAATATAAACTTTATCATGAACAAGAATTATAATAATAACATCTTTATTATTGCCTCTAGGGCATAATTCCAACAGTCTACCACTTGCACTAGAGTCAATAATCTAGTTTACATTTGGCAACAATCTCACACCCATGGCACTAAGGTGCTGATCATGTTTTACACGTGGAAGAGGTTTAGTCATTGGATCTGCGACATTCAGATCTGTATGTACTTTGCTAATCTTCATATCTCCATCTGCTATATAATCTCGGATTATATGAAACTTGCGGTTGATATGCTTGGTCTTTGGATGATATCTTGGTTCCTTAGCGAGTGCTATGGCGCCAGTGTTGTCACACAATATCTCTAGTGGATCCAATGCACTTGGAACCACGCCAAGCTCAGTGATGAAGTTCCTGATCCAAACTCCTTCACTTGACGCTTCTGCATCAGCCATGTATTCCGCTTCTACTATAGATCCCGCGATCACGCTTTGCTTGCAGCTTCTCCAGCTCACAGCTTCTCCATTCAAAATATAAACGTATCCTGTTTGAGACTTAGAATCATCCTTGTCGGTATCGAAACTAGCGTCGACGTAACATTTTACGACGAGCTGTTCATAACCTCCATAGACTAAGAACATTTCTTTAGTCCTATTTAGGTACTTTAGGATGTTCTTCACGGCTGTCCAGTGTTCCACTCCTGGATCACTTTGATATCTGCTCGTCAAACTAAGAGCATTGGACACATCCGGTCTAGTACACAGCATGGCATACATGATAGAACCTATGGCCGAGGCATAAGGCACTTTGCTCATAGCTTCTCTATCATTTACCATAGCTAGACACTGAGCCTTGCTCAATATCTTACCTGACAACATAGGCACTGAACCTTTCTTTGCGTTATCCATTCTGAACCTTTTCAGAAATTTGTCTAGGTATGTACTTTGGCTTAAAGCTATCAGGCGTCTTTGTCTATCTCTATAGATTTTGATGCCCAATATATAAGCAGCTTCACCTAGGTCTTTCATTGAAAAACACTTGTTCAAATAACTCTTCACATCGTTAAGCATGTTATTTCCAATAATCAATATGTCATCCACATATAGTACCAGAAATGTCACCGATATCCCACTCACTTTATTGTAGATACAAGCTTCGTAGCAATTTGGAACAAATCCAAAGCTCTTGATCACTTGATCAAAACGAAGGTTCCAACTCCGAGATGCTTGCTTCAGTCCATAAATGGAACGCTGAAGTTTGCATACTTTATCAACATCCTTAGGATCGACAAAACCTTTGGGTTGCATCATATACAACTCTTCATCAATGTTCCATTGAGGAACGCAGTCTTGACATCCATCTGCCATATTTCATAATCATGAAACGCAGCAATTGCTAATAAAATCTGAATGGACTTAAACATCGCTACGGGAGAGAAAGTCTCATCGTAGTCAACACCTTGAACTTGTCGAAAACCTTTTGCAACAAGTCGTGCTTTATAGACGGTAACATTACCATCCGCGGCCGTTTTCTTCTTAAAGATCTATTTGCACTCAACGGCCTTTCGGTCGCTAGGAGGGTCCACCAAAGTCCATACTTGGTTTTCGCTCATGGATCCCAATTCGGATTTCATGGCCTCTAGCCATTTCTCAGAGTCTGGGCTCATCATTGCTTCCTCATAGTTCGTAGGTTCACTATCTTCTACCAACAAGACAGTCAAGACAGGGTTTCCGTACCACTCAGGAGGGGCACACGACCTTGTCGACCTGCGACGCTCGATGCTTGACATCGTCCAAGCTTCATGATCCTTGTCATTAGCTTCCTCTATTGTTGGTGCAGCTTGGAACAATTTCAGGTCTTGCGCTACTCTCAATTCAAGAGAAGGTTCAACAACCTCGTACCTCTACTTTCCTCCCACTCACTTCTTTCGAGAGAAACTCCTTCTCAAGAAAGGAACCGTTCTTTGCGACAAACACTTTGCCTTCGGTTCTGTGATAGAAGGTATACACAATAGTTTCCTTAGGGTATCCTATGAAGACGCATTTCTCCGCTTTGGGTTCGAGCTTGTCCGACATCAAATTTTTGACGTAGGCTTCGCATCCCCAAACTTTAAGAAACGACAACTTAGGTTTAGCACCAAACCACAGTTCATACGGTGTCGTCTCAACGGATTTAGATGGTGCCCTATTTAAAGTGAATGCAGCGGTTTCTAATGCATAACCCCAAAATGATAACGACAAATCAGTAAGAGACATCATCGATCGGACCATATCTAATAGGGTTCGATTCCGGCGTTCAGACACACCATTTCACTGTGGTGTTCCGGGTGGCGTGAGTTGCGAAACGATTCTGCTTGCTTTAAGATGCGTGAGAAAATCATAACTCAAATATTCACCTCCACGATCGGATCATAGAAACTTAATTTTTTTGTTACGATGGTTCTCCACTTCATTCTGAAATTCCTTGAACTTTTCAAATGTTTCAGATTTATGTTTCATTAAATAGATATACCCATATCTACTTAAGTCATCGATAAAAGTGAGAAAATAGCTATAACCACCGCGCGTCGAAACACTCATCGGTCCGCATACATCGGTATGTATGATTTCCAACAAGTCCGTTGCTCGCTCCATCATTCCGGAGAACGGGGTTTTGATCATCTTGCCCATGAGGCATGGTTCGCATGTGTCAAATGATTCAAAATCAAGAGACTCCAAAAGTCCATCAGAATGGAGTTTCTTCATGCGCTTTACACCAATATGACCTAGACGACAGTGCCACAAATATGTAGTATTATCACTATCTACTTTGCATCTCTTAGCCTCAATGTTATGGATGTGTGTTTCATCCCTTTCGAGATTCAGAAGAAATAAACCATTCACAACAGGTGCATGACCATAAAAGATGTTACTCATAGAAATATAACAACCATTATTATCCGATTTAAATGAATAACCGTCTTACGACAAACACGATCCATAAATAATGTTCATGCTCAACGCATGCACATAATAACACTTATTAAGGTTTAAAACTAATCCCGAAGGTAAAACTAAGGAGAGCGTGCCGACTGCCATCACATCAACTCTTGATCTGTTGCCAACGCGCATCGTCACCTCATCCCTCGCAATCCGCCGTCTATTCCGTAGCTCCTCTTTCGAGTTACAAATATTATGGCGAACCAAGATCAAATACCTGGCACTACAACGAGGGCTAGTAAGGAAAACATCAATAACATGTATATCAAATATACCTTTGATGGTGCCAGCCTTCTTGTCCGCTAAGTACTTCGGACGATTGCTTCGATGACCCTTGTCCTTGCAATAGAAGCACTCGATGTCGGCTTGGGTCCAGACTTGAGATTCTTCTCACCGGGGCAACGCTTGCCGCCTTTCTTGAAGGGCTTCTTTGCACCCTTACCTTTCTTGAAGGTGGGGGCTTGTTGACCATCAACACATGATTATCCTTTTGATGTCCACCTCGCAGCCTTGACTTTGCAAAGAGCTCGGTGATCGTGTCGATGGAACCAATCGATTATGAGTCACTACAAAACTTTTGTAGGCGGGAGGAGTGATTGCGAACCACATCAATCTTGAGCTCCTCTGGAATCTTGCGATCCGATTGCTCAAGCGTTGAGTGTAGCCCGACATCTATATGGCGTGCTCACTAACGGAACTCCCTTCCTCCATCTTGCGTTAAAGAATTTCTCGAGATCTCATATCTCTCGAGCGGGCTGAGTCGAAACATAGTTTTGCTCCTCAAGAATCTCAAAGGGCCGGATAGTCTTCAAAACGATTTTGATGGTCCGATTCCATAGCAAACAACATGGTGCTCTTAATCACACCATAATCATCTTTCTTGCCGATCGACAGACTTTCTCATCGATGGCGCATCTACAGCAGGGGCGTCGCCTAACGTATTCTCAAGGACATAGTCCTTTTGACCGCTAGAGAGAATGATTCTCAGATTGCAGAACCAGTTGGTGAAGTTAGACCCATTGTTTTTAAGCTTTTCCTTCTCAGCAAAAACGTTGAAGTTGAAGTTTGACTTAGCCATTTGATCTACAATATTTGCAAGTAAAAATTAGACTATGTTCATGATAACTAGTTCAACTTTTAATCAAATTACTAGATGAACTCCCAATAATTCAACATCCCTCAAGTTGTTTAGTGAACACGATCCAAATTCACCACACCTAATCCGATCTTCACGAGAAGAGATGTGGCTTCAATGGTGGACAACGAAGTGTCGATCATATCATTCATATGACTCATGCTTAACCTTTCGGTTCATGTGTTCCGAGGCCATGTCTGTTCATGCTAGGCTCGTCAAGTCAAACCCAAGTATTTCCGTGTGTGCAAAACTGGCTTGCACCCGTTGTATGTGAACGTAGAGTCTATAGCACCCTCATCACGTGATGCTTGGACACGACGAACTTTCGCAACGGTGCATACATGAGGAGAACACAGTTTTATCTTGATCTTTAAGTGAGGAATCATCTTATAATGCTACCATCGCGATCTAAGCATAATAAGATACATAAAAGGATAAACATCACATGCATATAACTTTATGTGACATGGTATAGACAATCTTCGCGCAATGATCTCCATCTTGTGTGTGCGGAATGATCTCCATCACTCCACCATGATTGCCTCCACCACGAATAGCAACTACAACTATTGCTAACTACTTAGCGATAAAGTGAAACTATTACATGACGTATAAGAAGTTGACACACATGTCATACACAATTATAAAGACAACCATATGGCTCCTGCCGGTTGTGTACTCATCGACATGCAAGTCGTGAAACATTACAAAACATGATCATTGCATACAACATACACATCACATCTTGGGCCATACCATATCACAGAAAACACTCCCTGCAAAAACAAGTTAGACGCCTCTACTTTGTTGTTGCATGTTTTACGTGGCTTATGGGAGTAGCAAGCTAAGAACGATTCTTATCTACGGAAATCCACAACGGTGATATTATGGTTGCCAAACTCCGGTGTAAATCCCATGACAACTATAGTGAGAGAAACTGGCATCCACCAGCCGCATGTGTGGAACAAGCCACATGTCAAGTGCGGAGCCGGTCTCATGACGACGTCGAAGGTAAGGTTGGCTGCAATCTCACTATACCGCGTCATAAGAAGAACACAAACAAGAGGCTTGCAACAGAAAACATCAATGCTCGCAACAACCATGTTGCGTTCTACTCGTGAAACACATCTACGCATAGATCTAGCTCTGATACCACTGAAGGGTTTCTCAGCATAGTAAATCAAAAAAATTCTATGAATGCAAACGCGAAAGCCAAGATCTAATCTAGGATATGCAAACAATGAGGGGGATTAGATGAGATCTTCATACCCTTGAAGATTCGCGCAGCGGAACGTTCGTCGGAACGTGGGTGATGTAGTCGTACTCGCTTCTCCTCCTCGCGATCCGATTCGATCTAACACCGCAAGTGGCGATGCCTCCGAGAGATGCACACGTGCGGAACCTCGACGTCTCCTCCTTCCTCGGTCCATCAAGTATGGTGGAGAGACAGATTGGATCTACAACGCGACAGCGCGGTGCAAGTGGTGGAGAGTTTCTGCAGCAGGGCTTCGCCTACGTGCAGTCGGGAGGGAGAGAGAGAGGAGGGCAGCATGGCGGCTAGGGTTTGAGGAGGAGATGTGGGAGGGGGTGCGCCCCCAGCCCTCTTTATATAGAGGGGTGGGTGGCCAGCCCTTGCCCCTCCCCGAAGCCCTAGGGCCGGCGGCCAAGGAGGGAGGAGTGGGGGGCAAGTTCCCTCCCTTCTAGAAGCTCCCCTAGGGTTTCCCCTTGGTTTGGCCGGCTGGGCCTTATGGGGCCTTGTGCCCCTGGCCCAATGCGGCCAGGGCACTCCCTCATAGGCCCATGCCCCCTCCCGGCAGGTGGGGCCACATTGGTCCCCCTCCGGAAGGTTCTAGAAGCTTCCGGTACAATACCGATTAACCCGAAACAATTCCGAACTCCAAAAACTGCATTGCCTTATATGAATCTTATTCTTCGGACCATTCCAGAACCTCTCGTGATGTCCCGGATCCCATCCGAGACTCTGAACAAAAAATCATAAACCAATTATCCAATCTATCCTAGCGTCGAGACACGTTAAGTGTGTGACCCTTCGGGTTCGAGAATATGCAGACATGATCTTCTATCAATAATCAACAGCGGGGTATGGAAACCCATATGGAAACCCACACATTCATCGATGATCATATTGGATGAACCACGATGCCAGGATTCAATCAATCCCATATATATATTCCCTTCGTCTCGCGTTATTTTACTTGCCCGAGATTTGATCGTCGGTACCGTCATACCTAGTTCAATCTCGTTCACAGCAAGTACTTTACT
Source organism: Avena longiglumis (assembly GCA_030063025.1). Taxonomy (NCBI): domain Eukaryota; kingdom Viridiplantae; phylum Streptophyta; class Magnoliopsida; order Poales; family Poaceae; genus Avena; species Avena longiglumis. The sequence goes on along the minus strand of CP125977.1, from coordinate 152,377,885 downwards.
CGTTCCGTAATACGATATCACTTTGTGATTAACTCCTTAACCACATGCTTGCAAGCGGTGTTGATATCGACTACCGAGTGGGCCCGAAGTATATCTCTCCGACTTGGGAGGGACAAATTGTAGGGGTTCGTAGCATGGAAAACAAAAATTTTCTATCGCATACAAACAAACAAGCCAAGATCTATCTACTAGATTGTAGCAACGAGTCGATGGAATAACTTACCCTCGAAGATTCCAAAGTGGTTAACGAGAGCAGATTCTCGTGGGTGATGTAGTCGTACACTTGCCGATCTCAAGATCGCGTAGACGATCCTTCCGGCTGCGTTCGGCGGCGCTCCCTTGATCGGTCACTGCGTTCGATACTGACGAAGACCTTCCTCTCCTTGTTCCAAAGCGGAGGTTGTAGTACTCTCCTCGTGATTCCGGCTGGCGTGGTAGGAAGTAGAGGAGATCCTGAGGCTTCGCCTTAAGCCGGAGCGAGTATGGTGGAGTATGAGAGAGCTATTAGTGGTCTAGGGTTTAGACACACCAATTAGAAGGCTCTAAACCGAAGGCTAGGGCAATTAGAAGCTCTAAACCAAAACGACTCTAAACCGGAGGCTTTGGCTAGGGTTTAGATTAGAGGATAGGAACTTTTGTGTCTAGAGGAGGAGGCCCTGCCCCTCCTTTTATAGGTGGGAGGGGCGGCCAAGGGGAGGGAGTCCCTCCCCAAGTCGGCCTTGGGTGGCGCACCGGCTTGGAGAGGAGGGACTCCTCCCCCAAGTCGGTTTCAACCTCCTCTTGCTTGTTTCCCTCAGTTTCCTGTTTTAGCCGTTTGACTTTCAAACTGGCCATTTGACTTTTCAGTTTTAGGATTCAATTTAATCCTTTATTTGGAACAGCGAGAACACTTAGTACATGATGCAATCATTCCAATATGTAATGACACATTCATGTACCCTTCCCGAGTGTCGGACATTAGGAACCTTCTAGAACATTCCCGATGAAAACAGGAATCATTCGAACTCCAAAATGGGACTTTCCTTATATGAATCTTATTCTCGGACCATTCCGGATCACCTCGTGATATCCGGATCCCATCCGAGACTCGAACAACATTCGGTCTCTTTCTCATAATACCATAACTACTCAAACAACGTCGAATCCTTAAGTGTGTCTCCCTACGGTTCGTGAATTATGCGGACATGATCGAGACACTTCTCGAACAATAACCAATAGAGGAATCTGGAAATTCATATGGCTCCCACATATTTCTACGATTACTGCGATCGAATGAACCACTTACATACGATACCAATTTCCCTTTGTCTCACGATAGTTTACTTATCCGAGGTTATGATCATCGGTATGCGCATACCTAGTTCAACCTCGTTCGATAAGTACTCTTTTCTCGTTCCGTGATATGTGATCCCTTGTGAGCCAGTCACATGCTTGCAAGCTAATTGGATGACATTTCACCGAGAGGGCCCAGAGTATATCTATCCGTCATATGGATGGACAAATCCCACTCTTGATCCATGTGTCTCAACCAATACTTTCCGAACACTCAATGCCACCTTTATAGCCACCCAGTTACGGTGTGGTCTTTGATGTCATCAAAGCATCCATCCGGCAAAGGTGATATGCATGATCTCATGGTCGAAGGAATTAGGTTACTATGTATCAGAAAGCATATAGCAATTGAACTATTTAAAATGACTTGATCTTTATGCTACGCTTTAACTATAGGAGTATGTCCATCACATCATTCTCCTAATGATATGACCCTGTTTGTTAATAACATCTCTATGTTCATGATCAGGAAACCATGATCATATATTAACCAACAAGCTAGTTTAACAAGAGGCTTTACTAGGGACTCTTTTATGTTTACAAATCACACAAGTATTAATGTTTCCTGTTAATACAATTATAGCATGGTATGTAAACATTTATCATAAGTATGAAGATATGATAATAACCTACTTTATTATTGCCTCTTGGGCATATCTCCAACAGTCTCCCACTTGCACTAGAGTCAATAATCTAGTTTCAAACCTTTGTGTATTCAACACCTATGGCTTTACGGTGTTGTATGTACACGATTGCTATTGGTCAACTGATCTCCGGATCTGACACTTCCAGGTCCGTGTGTAATTGCATGTCTTTGCGTCTCTACGCATCACTCATTCTCTAATGAGATGGCTTTGTATAATTTTGGTCTTTCGGTGTGACCTTTAGTTCTTTGGGGTTAAAACATGTTGATAATATTGTCGCACAATATATCTTCATAGTATTATCCCTCTGTGAACTACACCTAGTTTGATAACAAACTACTTGACACAAATGCCCTCTTTTGTTGCTATAATAGCAGTCATATACTTAGCCTTTTGTTGTAGTATCTGTCACAATGTCTTAACTTTGGAACTCATCCAAATCCATTATGGAACTCACTTTCCATTATATTGTGACACCCTTAGTTTAGATTGAGATAAACTTAATTTGTACTTTGTGACAAAGCTAGTATCAATGTAGTACTTTTACAATGAACTAACCATCTATTTGTCACTTCTACAAATAATATACTCTTAGTTCTTCCAAAAGATCATAAGAATATCCTTACTATTGTCCAATGATCATCTTACGAATCATTCTGGTATATGCTCACAACATTTAGAGCATATGACATATCTGGATTTGTACATATCACAGTATGATTGATATAAATACTCTTTGTGATTTCATACATCAAGTATCAATCTATACTTGATTATTTGTTTCACTTTACCAAATGTCAATACACTTGAATATATCATCAACATTGATCTCTTTCAATCCTTTCTGTGCGACAAGAACCTTTTCTTGTAGTTTCTATATTGAACTCATTCAATATCTCGTCTATGTACTTCTGGCACAACCATATTAGCGTCTATTGATGCCAAATATTTGGGTTTTGCCTAAGTCTTTCATCGGGATGAAATTCTTAATATGTGTTAATAAAAGATACATCATTTCCAATCAACAATATGTCTTCCACATAATGTATTAGAAATATGTCTTAGCGCTCCCACTTAATTTCTTGCAAATGCAAGTATCTTCATCGTCTCCGACGAATTTAAACTCCTTTAACAGTTTCATCATGGTGAAGATTCCAACTCCGCAATTCTTACTTCAACCATTGAGGTTTGCATATGATTTTAGCATCCCTTGAATTAACAAAAACCCTTTGGACCATGTTATGCACATGTCCTAGGTAACAATTCTATTAGAAGAACTTGTTTTGTTTATTCAACTACCATATAACAAAATTATATGTAGTGGTTGCTACATTAATCCGTCTAGACTAAATATCACTATGAAAGATCAAATCTTGTCATATACAACCTTTGAACATTGTTGTGAACTCTTTCCCAACATGTCGATTATTTCATAGATGCGAAACATCCATGTCTATTTCTTTATAGATCCAAACACAACTGTAAGGTCTTACACCTTTCTCGAGGGTCCTTTAAGTTCAAAACTTAATTTCTCGTGTATGGAACTATCACGGATTTTATGGCTTCAAGCCATTTGACGGAGTTAGGGCTCATCATCGCTTCTTTGCATGTAGTCGGATCATTATTGTCAAATAATGATTTAACTCTCAAATCTTGGTATTCGATTGTTCATCCGACCTACTTGTTTCAATAGGAACTAGGATCTCCGTGACTACAACCTTTGAGGTACGTGAGCCATGAGCATTGTTGCTACCTCTGGAACACTTTTCGGCGCTGCGCAACTTTGCACATATAGCTAAGGTTCTTTTAACCTTATCAAAGTTCTATTGTCCTCCCACTTAACTTTTCACGAAAAATTCCTTCTCAAAGAAACTTGACGTTCTAAGCGACAAACACTTTTGTCTCCGGTGTTTGTGGAGGAATACTTAACAGTTATACAAAGACAGGTTCATCCGACTTTGGTTGCACACATCATTCTTATGCATAACATACCAATGTTTAAGAAAGGACAACTTGGGTTTTATCCCAAACCATAACCTTATATGGTGTCATTTCAACGGATTATGATGGAGCTCTTTTCAGTGGAAAAACGGTAATCTCTAAAGCTTTTAATCTTTAAAATACAATGGCATTTTTATGAATTACACCTTCGATCTTACCATGTCAAACAAGGTTTAATTACATATCTCTAACGCTCCATACTCTTATGGTGTTTCGGGAAAATGCAAATCCACGGAACGATTCCTTAAATCTTAGGTATTATGCTAAACTTGTAACTCAAATATCTTCCTTTATGATCGTATCATAAACTGTTTATATTCTTGTTACAATGATTTTGCACTTCATCTTGAAAATCTTTGAACTTTTCAAATATTTCACACTTCATCCTTATTAAGTAAATATTCATATATTCACTCAAATTTTTGGAGAAAGCATATGAAGTTGCCATCGCTCTTGACTACATATAATGGATTTCGTACAAAAATATGTACAAGTTCCAATAAGCTAGTCATTCGTTCCCTTTTGGCCTATGAACGAAGTTTTAATTATCTCTAGGAAAGTTTCACAAGCGTCATTTGATCAAAATCAAATAGACTCCAAAATTCCATCCATATGGATTTTCTTCATGTTTTCTTTCCAATATAATTTAAACGGCGATGTCACTTCCTAAGTGATCTTTTAATCAATTTGTCTTTCGACATTTTTGGCACTAGTTTTATGGATGTGATTTCTCCAACGAGATTTGTGAATCATCCATCTTTTATGGATTACGGCAATTATTTGAAAACCCTTTTGTTCTCATAATACCTGATAAAACAAATCTTGAAGGCAAGCTTTGATGTTTTAACGAGCAACACAATAACCCTTTATTTGTTCTCGATGAACATCATCACATATTCTTTTGCTAGTTACTTAGGCCATTGTAGTTCATGAATTCTGTTGTTTCGTATGACGATTCATACCAACAAATTCAGTATTAAATACTTAAGAACCACATTGTTTAATAAGCAAAGAATATAGCCATAACATGTATATCATCTATATACTTAAACTGAACAATTCTAGTCTTTTCTTTTCTGCCATATATTTATGAGATTCTCTTTCAGTATTTCCTTTTCTGTTTGAAAGAATCTATCAACATCAATAGTGGAGTCATACATATGACACATAATCCAAAGCGTGTACAATTAAATACCAATGTCTTTGGACTTGCACTTTGAAGTAGATCACCTATCATCAAATGTTTGGTGTTCTTTCAAATTCCTTTCTTTAGTAATCTCTTGGTGTAGTAAATATTTTACCTACATCAAATATTCACCCTTATCATGGAATCGTCCATGGTCAAGCTACTTTTAGCTTATAACGATGAATTATGAGTATAATGTTGCTCTCCAAATCCTTTTGGATGATTAGGACAACTAGTGTCTCCAACCTTTTGCAAATTCTCATCAAACATGAGAACATGTCTTTTGCCATATTATACTCTATCATGTTGCAACCAATACTTCGTTTCAGATATCACAATATCTTCCACACATCATGGTTTCTGAAACAACTCTTTCAGATCCTAGATAACCTTGATATTAAGACAATCCTTTTAAATATCAAGAATCATGGAAACAAACATGATACTCATACACTAACTCTTGGAATTGTCACTTTTGTTTTAATACCAATTATTAAACTTCATGGAGTAACCGGAACTTTACTGAAAGTTTGCAATAGGACTTTTAAACTTTAGATTAACACTTCAAAACAATACGATACCAGTTCGTAAAGTAACTAACCAGAATTCTATAGTTCTATCATCTCAATTATAACTAAGCGCAAGGTGGTAAACGGATGCCAATGACTACAACAACTATGCAAATTCACTTTGATTTAGTTTATGATAAATTGAGTTCTAATTAATAATTAAATTAATCTAGGTGAACTCCCACTCAAAACAATATCCCTCACATTGTTTTAGTGATCACACGAACCAAATCTACCATATCAAAACCGATCATCACGAGAGTTGATATAGCTTCAATGGCGAACAATCAACATGTTCATCATATCTACTATATGACTCATGCTTTACCTTTCGGTAATCCGTGTTCCTGAGGCCATGTCTGCACATGCTAGGCTCGTCAAGATCAAACCTTAGTTTCCGCATGAGCAAATCTGGCTTGCTCACGTTGTATACACTTGTAGAATCTAACACACCCGATCATCACGTGGTGCTTCGAAACAACAAGCTTTAGCAACGGTGCTAACTAAGGGTGAACACTTTATGACTTGAAATTCATGTGCATGAGGGATCATCTTATAATGCTACCGTCGTCTACTAAGCAATACAAGATGCATAAAGGATTAACATCACATGCAATTCATAATATGTGATATGATATGGCCTTTCTTCTTTGTGCTTCCGATCTCCATCTTCTAGCACGAACATGATCTCCATCATCACCGACATTGCATCAAGGTCAATGATGCTTCTCCATGGTTGTCGTCCACCGGCTTCAACTATTACAACTACTTTGAATAGACACGCGGGTCTTAACAGAATTTAAAGACAACCATATGGCTCCTGCCGGTTGCCAACTTACAATAAGGAACATTGCATTCATATATAATCACAATCATGGCGATATCACATCACAGCACACCCCTGCAAAACAAAGTTAGACGCCTCTAATTTTCTTTGCATGTTTTACGTGGTTTGGGGCTTTCAATAAGTGTCGTTCTAACTTACGAACAAGAACCACAACATTGATACTAGTATTGTCAATCACCCGTTGTAAATTGAATCTTAACTATGCTAGGAGAAACAGCACCATAAAGCCACTTATGCAATACAAGTTGCATGTCAAGCGTGGAGCAAGTCTCATGAACGATGTCATGTAAGGTTAGCCCGGCGCTTCATCCCAACATACCGCAAGATGCAAAGTACACAAGAAGCAATCGACAATAAAGCATCAACGCCCACAATGACCATTGTGTTCTACTCGTGCAACAGATCTACATATAGACACGGCTCGATACCCTTTGTAGGGGTTCGTAGCATGGAAAACAAAATTTTCTATCGCATACAAACAAAAAAGCCAAGATCTATCTACTAGATTGTAGCAACGAGTCGATGGAATAACTTACCCTCGAAGATTCCAAAGTGGTTAACGAGAGCGATTCTCGTGGGTGATGTAGTCGTACACTTGCCGATCTCAAGATCGCGTGAAGCGATCCTTACGGCCATTGTGTTCAAGCGCTCCTTGATCGGTCACACGTTCGGTACTCGACGAAGACCTTCCTCTCCCTTGTTCCAAGAAAACGGAGGTTGTAGTACTCTCCTCGTGATTCCAAAGACAACTGGCGTGGTACGGAAGTAGAGGGAGATCCCAGGCTTCGCCTTAAGCCGAGGCGAGTATGGTGGAGTATGAGAGAGCTATTAGTGGTCTAGGGTTTAGACACACCAATTAGAAGGCTCTAAACCAAGGCTAGGGCAATTAGAAGCTCTAAACCAAAACGGCTCTAAACCGGAGGCTTTGGCTAGGGTTTAGATTAGAGGATAGGAACTTTGTGTTCAGAGGAGGAGGCCCCGCCTCCTTTTATAGGTGGGAGGCGGCCAAGGGAGGAGTCCCTCCCAAGTCGGCCTTTGGTGTGGCTTGGAGGAGGGACTCCTCCCCAAGTCGGTTTCAACCTCCTCTTGCTTGTTTCCCTCGTTTCTGTTTTAGCCGTTTGACTTTCAAACCGCCATTTGACTTTTCAGTTTTAGGATTCAATTTAATCCTTTATTTGGAACATGAGAACACTTAGTACATGATGCAATCATTCCAATATGTAATGACACATTCATGTACCCTTCCCCGAGTCTTGGACATTCCGAACCTTCTAGAACATTCGATGAAAACACCTAATCATTCCCGAACTCCGAAATGGGACTTTCCTTATATGAATCTTATTCTCCGGACCATTCCGGATCACCTCGTGATATCCCGGATCCCATCCGAGACTCCGAACAATATTCGGTCTCTTTCTCATAATACCATAACTACTCAAACAACGTCGAATCCTTAAGTGTGTCTCCCTACGGTTCGTGAATTATGCGGACATGATCGAGACACTTCTCTGAAAAATAACCAATAGAGGAATCTGGAAATTCATATGGCTCCCACATATTTCTACGATTACTTTGCGATCGAATGAACCACTTACATACGATACCAATTTCCCTTTGTCTCACGATAGTTTACTTATCCGAGGTTATGATCATCGGTATGTCTGCATACCTAGTTCAACCTCGTTACCGATAAGTACTCTTTTCTCGTTCCCGTGATATGTGATCCCTTGTGAGCCAGTCACATGCTTGCAAGCTAATTGGATGACATTTCACCGAGAGGGCCCAGAGTATATCTATCCGTCATATGGATGGACAAATCCCACTCTTGATCCATGTGTCTCAACCAATACTTTCCGAACACTCAATAGCACCTTTATACCCACCCAGTTACGGTGTTGTGTTTGATGTCATCAAAGCATCCATCCGGCAAAGGTGATATGCATGATCTCATGGTCGAAGGAATTAAGTTACTACGTATCAGAAAGCATATAGCAATTGAACTATTTAAAATGACTTGATCTTTATGCTACGCTTTAACTGTAGGAGTATGTCCATCACATCATTCTCCTAATGATATGACCCTGTTTGTTAATAACATCTCTATGTTCATGATCAGGAAACCATGATCATATATTAACCAACAAGCTAGTTTAACAAGAGGCTTTACTAGGGACTCTTTTATGTTTACAAATCACACAAGTATTAATGTTTCCTGTTAATACAATTATAGCATGGTATGTAAACATTTATCATAAGTATGAAGATATGATAATAACCTACTTTATTATTGCCTCTTGGGCATATCTCCAACACAAATCCCATCTCGATACATACAACCCAATAGGTACTTTCCGATCACCTGAGAGACACCTTTATGATCACCCTCTCATAGGATGACGTTTGATGACCTCAAAGCTTTCTTCCGATACCAGGGAGTTGTATTATCTCATGGTCTAAGGAATACAATATTTGACATAAGAAAAGCTTCACAAAGATGAACACGATGACATGATATCATTCTCCGCTTAGTTTGGGTCTGTCCATCATATCATTCTCCCAATGATATGATCTCATTATTAATCGACAACTCATGTCTATGGTTAGGAAACCTTAATCATCATTAATCAATGAGCTAGTCCATAGAGGCATACTAGGGACACGGTGTTGTTCACAAACCACACAAGTATTAAAGTTTCCGCTTAATACAATTCTAGCATGGAATATAAACTTTATCATGAACAAGAATTATAATAATAACATCTTTATTATTGCCTATAGGGCATAATTCCAACAGAAACTAGGTACAAAACCGAGTTTGAATTAAAATAGAAAAAGCTAAATTCAAATGAGTGGGCTGCGTGGGAAATGTTAATGGGCCGGCCTAGTGTCACTCCGCAGCACGGGGTTCAACTGTCAGGGGGGTCTACTAGTTAGTGGCTCATAACACGCAAAGCGGTACGTGGCGATTTGGTTCATTGGATTAGAAGTGAGATCAACGGCCGAGGGTCGTCGTCGACGATGAACATGTCACCGGCGAGATCGAACCCTAGCGGATTGGTGGGGGTGCATAAGGGGCATACCGGGGCTCTAGTGACGACGGCGAGGAGGGAAAATGACGAAGTCGACAACGACGAACTCAGGGATGGTCGCGGCAGCTCCGGGGGTGGTCGAAATCAACGGCTCCCTTCTTCTCCAGAGGCAGCCTGCTCCGGCGCAATTCCGGCGAGCTGCTGCTCCTCGTGCTCCGGCTAAGGGGTGGAACGATCAGTGAGGTGAGGGGAGTGAGATGGTGTGAAGAAATCGAGTGGGGGTCGTCTCCTTTTATAGGCTCGACGGCGAGACCGAGAGGGATGGGCAGGCGACGGTGGCGACACGGCTACGGGCGGCTAGCGGCATGGCTGAGGTTGGCGATCGACGGGCGGTCTCCTGGCGATGCTCTAGAGCTTAAATGCGCGTGTAGGGGCGGTGGCAATTGGTCGGGAACGTGCGATGCTCTGCGAGGCAGAGGCGGCGAACTCCGCGACGAGCGGTGGCTACGGGGTATGGGCGATGCAACAAACATGTCTGGTGGTCTCCTGGGACGGTGGGGGCATGCTGGCGGGCGGCGAGGGCTCGAGGTGGTCGGGTTGCGTGGGAACGACGCGTGCTCTACGGTGCGCGTCGGCATGGTCGACAGCGGCGCGGGCGCGGCGTTCCTGGCGGTTCTGGTCGCTGTCTTCGAGCTAGGGCTAGTCGAGAGGGGGCGGTGAGGCATGGGCTGCATGCTAGACAAGGTTGGCACGGCTAGTTCTTCTCCTAGCTTGCTGTCCACACTGGGGTGACATGGTGAGGCTCGGTCTGCTCACCATTTATGGCATTGGCAAGCTCACAGTGGTGCTAGAGGTTAGTTAAGGGTGCTAGATGATCTACTAAGGCTAGTTGTAACCAGAGAGAGAACAAGGTTGGCCCAAAACACTCCTCAACATAGTGTTTTTGATTTTGTTGATTTGAATCTGCAACCTGTTTGATGAAATGGCTGCATGAACTTGAGTTTTGAATTTTGAAAATATTTGTGATGGGTATGCTAGGCATGTGTTGAGGATTCTGTGGGTGCTTGGATTTTGAAAATTGAGCTTGTTTGAGTGGTTTTTGAAATAGTGGGATCTTTCCATATGAGATAGATTCAATTTTAAACTATCATTTAAACTAAGCATTTAAATGTTTTTGGATGATCACAAAGTGGGCCTTGGTACCTTATTATGAGTACTATCAAGGGGTGCAAAGATCCATACATGTTTCTGTTAAGTTCTGAGAGTTAGGGATAGCCAAAGTAGGCATGGGAGTTAATTTGGCCAAAGTGATCATTCACTTAATTTATTTGTTTTGACTTGTTTGTCTTTGGGAAAAGTTTGGGGATTGTTTAGATGATGTTTATTTCACCTAAGAATCATTTTACAAGCAAAGAAACACAGAACCATGGCAATTCAAAAGAATCCAAATTTTAATACACACACATATGAATGCTTTCATACTTTTAATTGGAAAAGTTTTTGTTAACCCTAATTTTGATGATTAGAGTTTGATGATCCAAGTTTAGTATTTTTGGGATGTTACAGTTTCTGGGCCATCGACTGCATCGACCGTCTGCTTCATCTTCCCCAACTGTTCTTCATTAACGTTCGTCTGCATCACTGTAAGAAATCAATCTCGTGATCCTCTCTTTCGTGTTCTAGAAGGGGGTTCGAGATCCATGTCGATCTGCTGTGCCATGTTAGATTTCATGTTCATAATCGCATGTGTAATTCTGTTAGATCTATCTTTGTTGTCACACAAATTCGAAATTATTTTAATTCTATTGCATGCTATATTTCCAACATGGATTACTTGTGCACTACTTCCTCAAACACAACAGATATCATATACTATGTTATCGTAGAACTAGAAGAATATATTTTAAACCGTAAATTTTGATGCTGCGTCCTTTTTTGTTATTGTCACATTATCATGCTTGACTCGTAAAGTGTCTATGCCTCCAAAGAATATTGAATATGATGCTCAAATATTTTCAGTCTCACATCTTACTTCGAAGATTAAGTTCACTAGATGCATCAACATATATATATATATATATATATATATATATATATATATATATATATTCAGCTTGTGGTGTTAACATTTTGACCAGGCTGACTTGTGACTCACATAATTTTCACTATTCTATTTACTAGATGCTTAGGTTGAAATACACCATGCCACTAAAGTTGATCAGATTTTATATGCTATTAGCTATGAAAAGGGTGGTTCTATTATTCGCATGGTACACGGTTACCTTGGTGTAGATCTTTTTCAGGTCTAATACCGCCTCTACCTTAAATTCTTATCATATTTTTTTCTCGCCATGTTTTTTAAAAGCATATGGAATCAGTCTCATGTTGTTTCACGACTCGCATGGGAAGAAAGCGAGAGACATAATCTTCGCGGTTGATGGCAACACAAAGCAACGATATGCCACGCATCGGCAGCCACCGTTTTGGGCCGATCTTGGTAAGGTGGTGGCCGACCCCTGGGACCTACGAGGAGATGTCACCTCAGCCTTTGGTAGAAGGCCATAACAAATGTAATAGAAGGGCTCCATGTGGCAATGGGATATCCCTTTTTTAAGTTAAATTAATAAGTACATGAGTGCTAATTGAGATTACAACTTTTTTGATCGCGTGGAGAAGAGCTACACCTAGGTCTAGAAGATATGTTGGCGCATTGGATTGAAGAGAAATGGATGGGTGATACGACATTCCTTTATATTTTTCTATGTGTCATTTTTATGTTACATAATTTCGTTCATTTTTAAATGTATGTGTGAAAGCATGCACTTTCAGTATTATTAGTTTCTTTTAATCAAGGGTGTTAACCAATAGCCATTGTAAAAAAGATATTGCAGCTAAGAAAATGGAAGTAAACGTTGAAATGTCTGTTTTGACTTTCTATTTACCCTATCAACGTGTTATTATTAAGTGTATAATGTTGAAAGGGTTTAGATTTGTTGATAAATATTACTATCACCGATCCATAATAAGTGTAGTTGATTTAGTATAGCTTTGCACACTAAATTATCAACACTTAATATGGACTAGAGGGTGTACTTCAAAATATGTCCCAATTTTGCGGATCACGAGCAGAAAAGAATAGATTATGTGATAGTTCAGACAAATCAAAAGACATAAACACTTTACAATTAATCATTGTTACAGAGTTAAACTATTCAATCTAGAGAGGCAGTGGCAACGCAGCTAGTATTTCTATACAAAGAAAGTATACTCCTTTAAAAAACAGGATTTACATTTGCTCTGGATTTACTCGAGGGTCGTGCCAGGCATCCGACTGAATCTTGTCCTTATGGAAATAGTGGCCATTTTTCTTTTCGCGGGCCAATCCATACAATAAAAACTCACGTCCCGGTGCGTGAAATGTGTCGGCCCGGCCCGCTAGAGATGGCCTGACGACAGACTGAGCATCCCAGCTCCAGTCTTGAGTTCGTCGCACCACCCTCTTGGCTCAACCCGACCTCGTCGGCTCCTCCTTCCCTGTGTTCTTGGCTGCAGCCTCGCCAGGAAGCAGCCTGCTCCAGCCGCCCTTCGGCGACTCCGGCGAGCGGGCGGCATCCTGCAGCCAGGTGCTTCCCTCCATCCTATCTGCATTTTTGGTCATCTCCATCTCTGTTCGCCACACCAACCCGCTGCATCTTTTCGCTGCAGAAACAGCGCGCCCCCCCTCCAGCCCGACGACGGACGACCGACGGCGATTCAAGGCGGCGTCTTCCAGAGAGGTAGTCCTCCATTATCTCGCTGTTATTCGCACATCTCCAGTTCTCGTCCATGGCTCCGAGACGAGGCGACTCCTAGCCCTAACCCTAGGCGACACTGCGGTGGCCGGCGGCTTGCGGCGCCACTCCTTTCCCAGCAGGCCTGCACTCATCTCGCCCCTCGCTCGCTCTCCGTTCTTTTCCCCGTTCCGGCATTCCCCTGCCCCGAGTCTCCGACCGACGGCCGACGAGGCGACAACTGACCTCCGACGCGCCGCACAGCGCACGCTGACACGAGCAGGCAAGCAACACTCATGTTGCCTGTGGCCAGCTGTGCCACTGTGGACTTAAGGTGCTGCTTGCTTGTCGCTGGTACTCTGCTGGATGGCTGGCTGCCGGGGCGGTTCTAGCTGCCGATCCTTTCTATTTCTGGTTTGCTGCTCGAATGTGCTTGAATGCTTGCGTGACTGACTCTCTCTCACCGAGTTCTACTGATTCTGTAATCCTTTGGCTGACTTGCTATTTGAATGTGCCCAATGAATAAATGACTGCTAGCTATCAATCGGTGTTTGTGCAGTTGTGCTCTGCTTACCTCCGCTCTTTGCTGGTATTAAACAATTGAATTACTTTAAATCTTTAACTCTACAATTTGTTGTGTGTAATTGAGTGATGTGTAGTTGTCAAGTCATTTGAAATCCACGTCAACTTAATTTAATGGTATTTACTGAGATCGAACCGTACTGTTATATTGTCTGTATTTATCAAAGTAACATGGCCATATTTACCAAACCATATATACCGAATTAACCCAATATGCAGTCACTGTTAGGTGCTAGGCGGGCGATTGCTGGAGCCTAACACTTAGTCAGACTATGCAACCGTCTTTTGTAACAGCGGTTTTAAGTTGATCTTTTGGTCGAATAGCTTTCTATCAAGCTAACCAGCAGTCAGAGTGGCCAATATCCATACTAAACATTTCTTGTTTAATGCAGTTGCAGGTTTGAGTTGATCATTATTATGGTGAAGAAAACTACAGAGAAAAGTTCTGGTGGTATGGCTGCACGTACATCAAGCTCTGAATTTTCAGAAAATAACCTAAGGCAGAATTTCCGTTTAGGAGACATAACATGGGTTAGGCATGGTGCCTCCTCATGGTGGCCAGCACAGGTATGATGATGCATACGGCCATACACCTTCCATGAACTGCATATTTAAACTAGCTAAATACCTTTTCTTTGCCACGGATCAATAATTTAGATTACCCCAAAATGTTGAACCACATTGGTGCCACACCCTTGGTTTCATCTCAGCTCTCGACTGAGTTTTGCCTTGGGAATAATTAGGAGACATTTGTGGGGAGCAGCACTTTGGGCAGATTGAAATATTTTAATCTGAGGTCTCCACACAGCGACAATAGTTTGCCAAAAAAAAGGTCCCACAAGTAGAGAGGGTGAAGAAGGTGAGCAGACTGTCGCCAAGACTAACATTTTTTCAGTGGTGAAAAAAGATGTATAGAGCATGGTTTTACAATCATTTGTAGATGCCAGTGCATGTGCTTGCTGTGTTGCACATCACCATAAGTTGAATTCTGGGTAGATTGTTGCATCTGTAGTAGAGCAATTACATTGACCATGTATGAGTAAAGTAGCAGTTTTGTTAAGTGCTAATCCCACAACCTTTTTACTCGCATGATTCAACGGCAACGTTGTAGACTTTTGCCAACTGTTACTTGTTGATGTTGATGTTCTTTATCCTAGCTTCCCATGCATATATTTTGACCTGATTCTCTTTCTCTATTAAAGGTCATTGATGAAGCATCTGTTAGTAGCAAGCCCAAGAAGAAGACCGTCCATGATGCCCTGGTGCGATTGTATGGCACGTGCCAATAGTAAGTGGTCCTATTGACATGTTAAGCCTTCCTTTTCTTTCTAGTGGTTATAATCTTTACGATAAAGACTAATTGTTTCATTATTTATTTTCAGCTTGTATGTTGACCCTTGGAAGTCCAACATGGAATTCAAAACGGTATGCACATCTTCTATCCCACAACTCATGAAGTTGCTGATAAGTAGTGAGCAGTAACTGACTGAACTGAATTAGCGAAACTTAAATAAAGCTGAAATGCGAAAAAAAAACTTCAATCATTATGGCCTTTTTGGTTTAGTTAGATCTTTAACTTCAGGAAACCGATATAGCCAAAAAAGCTGAATTGATGCACAATATTCACAGAAGTTATATAAACGTAACATTCACTGATAATGAGGTTCCAACAGTTGTTTTGAATCATAATATGTGTTGTTTTAACTAGCAGAATGCACCTGTAGCACAACTCACGTATGTTGCAGAATTGTACAGATAAAGCATGCATTTTGTTTTATTATTGTTGCATAAGTAATAAACCAACTTAGCTGACTGAATTAATAATTGTTTAGTTTGATTAATTCTCTTACTCTGAAGATTCTACCAAAACCGGTACTCGCCCTGTGTCACTACTTATGTGCTGCTGGTTGTAGGTTAATAACTGATACAATTGTATGAACTGCTTTTCTTTTTTAAAATACAAGAGGATTTAGTTGCTTTGTCTTTCCACTCATGAATGATATCTACCCCTGATTTGTTTGAACTTCAAATAGTTCTCATATGATCTCATTGTATGCAGATTTTGAAGGAAGAAAATAAGACGGCCATGGAAGCATTCCACAAGGTGCTTCAGAAGGTAGGGCGATAACCTTTGGATTGAGCTTTTTATGAGTCACAATGTGGTATATGTTGTTGAGATCCTTTTATTCCCACAAATGCAGGAGCTAACTCATTTTAAGTCGCCCAGTGGTCATGATGAGGAACCTGTCAGCACAAAAGGTGATTTTTTGTTTGTTTGCCCAAAGAATCTAATATGTTTTGTATACATGGTGGTCCTTGTGGAGTGTGGACAATGATTTGATCATTCATTTTATCCCTCTATCAGTGGCTATTGCCAACCGTGATGTGTTCTGGTTAGTGATATTGTTCGTAATGGTGCAATTGAAGAACGTGTTGTATGGAGCAGTTTCAATGTCAATATTGCTAAATTATGTGCTGTTCTATTTCCCTGAATCAAGTTTTAATTCTCGTTATCATCAATAAAATGAATATAATTTGCTTCTATTGTGATGTATCTAATTTTTTATTTTCGTATTGGCCTAACCATACCTGACTACAGCCAAGACATCTGTTAAGAAAGTCAGAAAGCGGTCTGGTCATGGGGGTGTAAAAGAATTAGCAACTACTCAAGGTTCGGGTGCCGAAAGTGAACATCAACCTCTTGATAAAGGACACAGCATTGGCAAAGCATCGATTGAGGATTCTGCTGAAGGTTTAAGAGCCAAGACACAGAAGAAAGCTTCTGCTGGGCGAGATAAGAAGGGTCATAAGACAGCATCGTCCAGGAAGGAAGGAACTCACCGAGAGATAAAAGGTATGGTTAGGGATATACTGCTGGGGGACATTGTAGCCAGGCAGAATGGTGCTGGAACGGAATACGTAGATGGAGCGATCTTTGGAATCTGTGATGCTACTCAAACAAACGTGACTCCTGGTACTACTTCTGGTACAGAGTGCGGACGAAGCATCAAGCGAGTTGGTAATGGACTGGGGGCTGATTCAAGTAATGTTGTAAAGAGACCAAGGAAGGGGAGAGCAGCAAATCTGGAGACCGAGGACTGTCAGAACTCTTCTCCTGTAAGTGTAGATACTATACTCCATACTTGTGATTGTGTTGTTGAATTTCATAGCACTAACTTTGACCGAACTCTAGCAGAGCAGGGATTCAGCCATGGTGGGATCCGAGCAACGTAGCGCGCGCCAGATCAAGATTATGCAGAAGCTGGGTCTGGTTGCTCCATCAGGATCTCCGTTCAAGGGATTGACTGCAGCCGCCCACCCATAATGCCAAGTTGCTCGCTATGATCTAGTAGGAGTACTAGATATTATAAGCACCACTATTGTTCTGTATGGAAACCCCTAGGTATGGTGCTGGATCTACTAGTTTACGCCGCAGTTGCCAATTGCTATTCCTTACGGAGGAACTTGGCTGAATTTAACTTCTGCTTAAGCGCACAATTATATTAGTTCTGTATGAGCACAGCGATTGGTCACAGTCGGTCATGCTGTGCCAGTTGGTCATTAACTCATTTTCAAGTTATGAAGTTGGGACCTTGGATTATTTCCGTTTGGTTCCAGCACCACCGGTACATGTCAACCGTTGGCATTGGAACGGTGACATGAATGAATGGCTCAATGATGCATGTCATACAACGAACTGTATGTTTTGTTTTACTGTATAAGATGTCACAGGACGTATTGCTGGTAAAAGGTGAATAGTGCATTGCAGGGTTCAATACAGAAGCGTTGCCATGCATCATGCATATGGGTACCCAGTGTTGTTTCTTGGACATTGTAGTAGGTTCCAGTCAGGGCTGGTGTGGTGACCCAATCCATTACGCCGACCTGTTTCCGGTGGAGGCGAGACCGTGCAGTGTCTGATACTGTTCTTTCCTAGCTGCGCATACGCATCGAAAGACCCTGTAGCCAGGCAACTCCTCATGGCGTGTCACGGCTACAGAGGTCTTCCTGCTCTCCGTTTAAGGAAGGGTCAAAGATCATACGGCAGACCTCTGTGCTGCATGGCAATGTCAGCTCAGCAGAAGTGTCAGGCCTTCGAGCGGTCTGGACATGGTGGCGGCAGAAAAGAAAGGAGAGGAGCTTCGGGTGGCTCAGAAAACTAAAGCTAGGCAAGATAAAATGATACAATAGGAAAATGAAACTAGGGTTTATTGGTAGCATGCCACCCAACCGCTCACTCTCCCAGGTTATATAGAATTTTTTTTAAGCAACGGAGCGTCTCAGAAGGGGCTAGAGCTCGTCATTAATATAACAGTGGATGTACAGTAATATTACAGAGACAGAAGAATAAAACATGGGCCCCTGACATTTGTAGATAGGACCTTGCTGAAAGATTGCAATCACAAACTAGTCATATCTCTTCCCCACTGTGGAGCAGAACGAGGCGAGCGCCGCAACCGAGAACGGCGACGGGGACGAAACCACTTGTCGCCGGCCAAACGAAGCCCTTGGAGCCCGACCTCGAGAAGGGCCTCCCAAAGGAGGTTGAGAATATGCCGGAGCCCACCGGCTTGACGAAGATTCGCGTCCTCGTGGACGACGAAGAGATGCTCCAGGAACAAGAGGCTCTAAAACTCCAGAGCCACTCTGGCGAAGCTTCGAATCCACTACTACTTTCCCCCATCTCCACCATGGAGATCGAGAGGAAGAGAAGAAGCAGAGCAAGAAGAGCCAGAGAAGCAAGGGCACGCCACCACCGCGTCAGATAAAACGGCTCACCGTCAACACCAAGGAACCTGCCACGGACCTAGGGAGATGAGCGAAGAGGATGGCGATAGCGACGAGCCAGGGCAGAAGATTGGATCTTATTGCAAGGGCGGGTGGTGGTCTTCACCGCCGCAGTCTTCGGCTCTCCCCATGAGAGCACCACCGCGGAGGGAAGAGAGACCACATCGAGCCAGAGGAGATCCGACGCCTCCAGCTCGAAGCACCCGATGCGCACCTTATTTAGAGGGATGCACGCCCTCAGCCAGCTCTTCTGGACCACCGCTTGCCACCAGCGGGATGCATCGGAGCGGATGAAGAATGAGGCGCAGTGGATCCGGTCACCAAGATCCACCGTCCGACCCTCAATCGCCACCAGGGGACAAATCTCAAGGGAGAAAACAACTAGATCTATTACTAGAGAAAGAGTAGGCCAACCACCAACTCCATATCCACACCGGCCGCCATGGCTACCGGAGAGGAGGGAGGAGAGGGGCGGCAGTTGTGGTCGAGAGCCGACTCTCAAAGGAGGCGACGGGAGAGATGGGGGCTTTTTTGAGCCTGCTCTAGTCGTCTCCATGCTTGGATCCCAGGTTATATAGAATTCCTTGAGGAGCCATGCTTACAAAGAGAAAGTTCCTTAATTAGCTAAGGGTGCTTAAGGCACAATTAAGATGCTTAACTGAAATAACTACTCAACACCTAAATCAAGCAGGAAAGAAGGCCCAAAACAGAAGGAGGAGCCGGCCCAGGTCCTAACATTACTCCCCCTGAAGACAAGACCTCAGGGCTTGAAATCAGGGAATGTTGATTGGATGGAGCGACATCCTCCCAGGTAGTTTCTTCCTGTGTCATTCCCTGCTAATGGATCAACCATTGTACCACTGTGACACTGTACTCGCCATTGCTTCCGGGTACCTGGCGTTGCTCTAGGAGGGCTATGGGTTTGGATTTTACCTTACCGGCTGAAGTCACTAGGGGCAGTCTGCTGTTAGGCACTGCATGGGGTCCCAGGTGCTGTTTGAGATGACTTACATGGAACACATAGTGGAGGAGGGTTCCTTCAGGTAGTTGTAAACGGTAAGCTCTTTTTACCACTGCTTGTAGGATCTTGAAGGGGCCATACCATTTGGATGCCAATTTGAGTGGATTTCCAATGCCCAATGACGTTTCCATGTGATACTGCATCTTGAGTTAGACCATGTCGCCTTCCTTGAATTACCTGGGCATTCTATGCGCATCAGCATTCTTCTTCATTGCAGCATGTTCTTTCACCAAGTTCTGTTGTAGGATGTCCAGCATATTTTGCTTCTCGGCTACAGTTGCTCGAGCCACTATTGGTAGGGAGAGGCTAGTAGGGAGCCCAGTCAATAGTGGGGGTGGGTATTCATAAAGTGCTTGGAAGGGGGACATCTTGATAGTTATGTGGTAGGTGCTGTTGTACCGCCACTCTGCAGCAGGTAACCAATCACACCACCTTTTTTGGTTCAGCAAAAGACATGCACCTGAGGTACTGTTCCAGGAACTGGTTTACCCTTTCTGTTTGGCCATCAGATTCAGGGTGATAGGCAGTGGTGAAGTGAAGTGATATCTTCATAGCTTTGAATAGAGATTGCCAAAGGTTGCTGGTGAAAATGGTATCTCTATCAGTGGTGATGATAGAAGGGGGCCATGCAGCTTGAAGTCATTTTTCATGAACAGGTCAACCATAGTCGGCATTGTATAAGGATGAGACAAGGGTAGGAAGTGGGAGTACTTAGTTAGTCTGTCCACCAACTACCAAGTTAACATTCTTCCCCCTGGATTTGGGTAATCCTTCTATGAAATCCATACTGATCTCTGACCATTTTGAAGGAATGGGAAGAGGATTAAGTAGCCCTGGATAGGGAACTTTCTCAGTTTTGGAGATTTGGCAAACATGACACTAGGATACTTTTATGTCAATGAAAGCCTTCATCTTTGGCCAGCAGAATAGTTGCTTCATTCTGTGGTAAGTAGCCCTTGTTCCAGAGTTCCCACCAATAGCAGAAGAATGTAATGAATCAAATATCTTGTCTTTAAGGTCAGACTGTGGACCAACCAGTAATTTTCCTTAGTATTTAAGAACTCTAGAAGAGATGGAGAAGTTGGGGTGACTAGATTTGTTTACAGAGAGTTCCTGAGCTAGCTTGGTACAATACTCATCATCTTTGTAAGTTTTGGTTATATCTAATATCCAAACTGGAAGGGAAGAGGAAGTGACCATGCAAGTATCCCGGACCTCAATCATATTTATCTTAGTTTGTTGATATTTCCTGGATAGGGAATCTGCCACAATGTTTCTTTCCCTTTTTTATATTGGATGATGAATTCAAATTCCAACAGTTTAAGCATGAGCTTATCTTGGATCCCTTCCAGCATTTTCTGACTGGCCAGATACTTCAAGCTACTTTGGTCAGTCTTGATGATAATCTTATTCCCCAGGAAATAATTCCTCCATTTTTTCAGGGCTTCAAGGATGGCCAAAGCTTCTTTCTCATACACAGACTTGGCATTTGTCTCTAGTCCCAAGCATTTGTTGAAGTAAGCTAGTGGCTTATTATTCTGCATGAGGATATCTCCCAGGCCAGAGGTGCATGCATCTGTTTCTATGGTAAATGGTTGAGAAAAATCTGGTAGCGCTAGGAGGGGAGGTTGAGACATGACAACTTTTAACTTGTCAAAAGCTTGTTGTTGGTTAGGTCCCCAAATGAAAGGATTTTTCTTAAGGGCACTGAACAAGGGTTGGCAAATGACAACATATTTAGGGATGAACCTCCCGTGGTAGCCAGTAAGCCTAAGAAATCCTCTGATCTTTTTTAGTGTTGTTGGAGTGTCCCAATTAACAATATCTTGTATTTTGGTTGGGTTAGTTTGAACTCCAATGCCTGAGATTATGTGACCAAGATACTTAATTTGTTTCTAACCAAACTGGCACTTAGACATCTTTGCTTTTAGCTCATGATTTCTAAATATAGTCACAACTTGTTGTAAATGGACCAAGTGCTCTTCATGGGACATGCTGTAGACCATTAGATCATCAAAGAATACCAGGACAAATTTTCTAAGGAAGCTTGCAAAGATGGTGTTCATGAGCTCTTGGAAGGTGGTAGGAGCATTGCACAAGCCAAAAGGCATGACCAAGTATTCATAGTGCCCCAAGCGTGTAGAGAATGCAGTCTTTTCAATATCTTGTTCATGCATTCTGATTTGATGGTACCCTGACTTGAGATCAAACTTACTGAATATCACAGCACCATTTAGCTCATCCAAAAGATCCTATATTACAGGTATTGGGAATTTTTTGACAGTCATGTCATTTAAACCTCTGAAGTCAACACATAATCTCCATGATCTGTCTTTTTCCCTTACCAAGATGGCAGGGGAGGAATATGGGATTTTGCTTGGTCTGATCTCAGCATTGTTAGGCATTTCCTTGATGAGTAACTCAATGGAATTCTTTTGGCTGTGGGACATTATATAAGGTCTGATGTTAATTGGTTTAGCATCAGGTTTTAAGGGAATGTGGTGGTCACAGGCTCTATGTGGTGGTAAGCTAGAGGGATCTTGGAAGATGTCTTGGAATTGGTGTAGTAGGGCACTCAAATCATCAGGTTTGAGTGTTTGTTCAGTGGGAGGAGTGGGAGGGGGATCTTCGGTTGTGTTGAATAGTACATAGCCCAAAGCACCTTGCTCTATGAGTTTGATGCACTGGTCAGAGGATATCAATAATTTGTCCTTGGGTAGCAGGTGATCCAGAAATGTCTTGGGCTTGCCATTGACTCCATTTGTAATGGATCTTTGTACAAAGTCAAAGGTAACTAGATTATGGTGAGTGAACCAATTTACTCCTAGGATGATGTATGATCCTTGTAATTCCAAGATTCTAAAATCAGTGCATAACTTGTTACCTTGGATGGAGAAAGGGCAGCTGTATGCTATACTTGCAGATGTAAGAGTGCCACCTCCTACCACTTTAACTGTCCTTTTTTGGTGGGGTTCAGCTGGATATTGTTCTTGAGAGCAAAGTTAAGGTCCATGAATGTATTGGTGCTTCTAGTATCTGCTAGTGCTATGGCCTGAGTTTGGTGTAGCCAGAGTAATATGGAAATGGTAGAATTGCTTGGACACCCTTGGTAAGTTGCCACTGAAATTTTCATGAGTTCCTCTTGGGGTGGAGCTGCATTAGGTTGGGCCACCAGATCAGGAACAACTTGTGCTTCTGGTGGTGAGGGCCTCCATCTGGTCTTTCTTCTTGCTCTTCCTCATTTCCTTGCATTTCAATAGTATTGAGGGATCTCTGCATGTTCAGGCATCTATGGCCAATGACCTAGTTTTCTAGGCAGTACCAGCACTTCATAGGTTCTCTGACCCTGTCATTAAATTCTCTATTTCTATTTTCTCTATTTGGAGCAGGAGGGAGAACAGGTCTTGCTCTAGGTTGTGGGTAATTCCTTGGGCATGGGTTTGGTAGGGGGTGTTGGTCTTTTGTTGTTGGAAAGTTAAGTTTTTTCATACTGTTGAGCATACCAATAGGTAGAGAGCAAGGTAGTAGGTTGCTGGCATTGAACTGTATTCTTGATATTGTCTTTCAACCCAATATAAACCTATCAATGAAGAATGCTAGACGTAAATACGGACTATCCCTTTTCATTTGGGTCATCCAAGTTTCATACTAATCAATGTAAGAATTAACCGAGCTAGCCTATTTTAGCATCTGCAGTTGGTCCATGGGATCGTTTGCCACATTGTTAGGGAACCTCTCAATCAGAACCTGAGTTAACTCTTCCCAAGACATTCTATGAGTGTCTAGACCAGCACTATTCAACCATGTTTTAGCCTGGCAACGAATATGGGAAATTCCCCATCTGACCTTGTTTTCTGCTGGAATATTGAATAACTGAAAGTTGTCCTCACATTCCAGTAGCCAAGCTCTCGAGGAGTCTCCTGTGAACAAGGGAAGCTCCACATGCGGTGTACGAATATGAGGAACTTGTCCTGTGTTATACTGTGGTTGTGGAGCAGGTTATGGTGGAGCACGTTGTGTGGCTGGAGGGGTAGTGGGATATGGCTTGTATGGAGGTGGGTAAGGTGTTGGGGGATGTGGTGGTGGGTAGTAATGATAGTATGGTGATGGAGGTGGGTAGTATGGTGGAGGGAATTGGGATGGATATGGCTAATATGGGTTTTGGTTAGGTGGGTTGTAGAAATGTGGGTGTGAAGTAGGATTGGTGTTCTGGAAGGTGTTGTGGGTTATGGAAGAAGAAGGCGTAGATGAAGTGATTGGTTGTGACGTCATATAGACGATGGCTGTGGAGGATGTGGGTTGAGGTTAAGTATTAGCCTTTGACGTTTGCGGCGGGTTTGGTAATTGTTCCAACGTGTAAGTGCGGAGATTTGGGGGAAAATGTGGTGGTGTTGGGGTTTGAGTTGCATGAGGGGTTTGGTTCTCTGGAATTGGTGAAAGAGTGGCGTTCGTGAGCGGCGGCAACGTGGAAAAATTGCGACTTTGGGTAAGCGGGGCTTCGGTGTTTGTGGTGCCCGCGCCGGGGATTGACAGATGGGCCAAATCCTCAGTCAATGTCCTAAGCAAAGTAGACATCTTAAGCATATCACCTTGCATATCAGTGATGTCGGTTGTGGTGTCCCTTTGGTAATAGGTCAGGTGGCGGCTGACAGAGCGGAGGTTGCGGGGCACACGACGACGCTCCTAGCTATCCTCGTGCTCGTTGTTTGTTGTCGTCGAGTGACTAGCATCGCGCCTCCTTTCCAAGCCGAACGAACGCGACCGGGACCTCGTACTTGTCAGCATCGATGGCAAAGAGGGATTTTACGGCCGGACAGGAAGCATCGGTAACCTCGAGGGAGCTGATGGTAGGTGGGAGGGAAAGGTGGTGTGGGAAGGGTGGGAGGGACAACACACCGAGGAAGGCTGCTCTGATACCACTGTCAGGCCTCTAGCAGTCTGGACATGGCGGCAACAGAAAAGTAAGGAGAGGAGCTCCGAGTGGCTCAGAAAACTAAAGCTAGGCAAGATAAAAGGATACAATAGTAAAATGAAATTAGGGTTTATTGGTAGCATGCCACCCAACCACCCACTCTCCTAAGTTATATATAGTTCCCCGAGGATCCATGCTTATAAAGAGAAAGTTCCTTAATTATCTAAGGGTGCTTAAGGCAAAATTAAGATGCCTAACTGAAATAACTATTCAACACCTGAACCAACCAGGAAAAAAGGCCCAAAACAGAAGGAGGAGCCAACCTAGTTCCTGACAATAAGGGATGTATGTTTCAGCGCAATGAATCAGAGGAAAATCATACAACGTGTACTAGTTTACGTTAACAAATCCTTTCAGCTCTTCTTATCCAGCGGCACATTTATTATTCCGAAACAGGGGCAAAAGCTTTGTCAAAATCTATTGATTAAGAAGAAGAATTTTCTAGTTGATTAACGGAAAACCAGACGAAAACTGTTACAACACACGTTGACTACTTCCTAAGCAAGTGTAAGACCCCACCATTTAAGGTAAATGTCCCTGTGATTGCAATGCTAGTCCCTGGATCGAATTGCTAGCATCCATAGTTTAAGATAAAGTACACAGAAACAAAGGTCATTATTACATTTTCATTCCAGAGATAACATAGTCTTTACAACTCTTTAGCCCAAGGCTAATACATAGAGTTTATAACATAAAACAAATAAATAGAAGTCTTCATCTTCATGTGCCACAGGCAAACATGTTGAGTGTAGACTCATAAACCTATTCTCCATCAGAGTAACCTACAACATCATAAGTTACAGCCACAGAGGATCAATACATTTGGAATTGTATTGGAAAGTGATACCATTGTAATATAATAACATCTAATAACTATATGAATTTGGCTAAGTGTAGTTTAGGCTGGCTTTGCTCAAAATAAGGTTTTTCTTATTAGTTAAAAACATTAAGTTTTTGTTTGACAAAAACACCCAAGGAACCACCAATAGACATCTGTAAACCTTTACCCTTGTTCAACCACAAGTTTTAACTTAGATAAATTGGTATGAGGAGATCCTTGATCATTTCAATGTCTTTGATGCTCAAAATGTCCGTTACCGGGGACACGACTAAGTACTTAGGTTTTACCCTCTCGATAGGTGGTGCACTTTCCCCACAAGACTCGACATGCATCGAGACGAGACTTTTCAGAAGCATTCCCTTAGACCAACATGGACGCGTTCCATCCTATCAACCCTACCACCAACTGTCCATCTGGCTAAGTTCTTGCAACCTAGTTGGTCAAGGCAGAGCCCATATACCATGTGGTTGCACTAGAAGATTCTCAACACTAAACATCTCAAATCCCTTTGTTCCTGGGTTGCCATCCACAAGTGTGATACACAAGGTAAACCATAGATATGGGCCTTGTGTAACCACTCAACACAAACCAATCTTTCCATTCCACCCAGGTGATTTATTTACATAGTTGTTTTATTAATAAAAAACATAGCCGTAGACTTTGCATAATAACATAGCATGAATATTCCACCCTTGTATTCTACTAGGTAGGCTAAGCATACTAGTATAGCAAGTTTCTTAACTTAGGGAAATTTTACTAAGACAATATCTATAGGATTTCCCAAGGCATGGCATATACTTAGAAAAATATCCATGCAAATCCTACTCAAAATATCATTAATGCATAGTAAAAATAGTAGGACAAAAGATGAAGCATCACTTGCCTTGGTAGCTTGGGGAATAGGAACAATCCTCACAATCACAATCACCACAATCACCAAAATCTACACATAAAATCATAACACCAAATTCACATTAAATATACAAATAAAAATATATATGAATGCATGCAAATGCAATGGAATGATTTTCCACACTAAACAAACTAAAAAGTACTGAACACAAAGTAAACTTTCTAAAGTCTAAATAAACCAAAATTTACTCTAAAACCATTTTCTAAACATTTTATATAGCCAAAATAAGCCTACAAATATTTCTGCATAAAATCCTAATTTTACAGAAGCAAATGGAAAAATCAAGGCCATAGGTGTGTAGGGAACATTTTTGTGAATCCATTTATATAAAATTTGCAATTTTTGTACAAATATATCAAAAGTTATTGAATTTACAAGTTTGAATATCTAATAGATCAAAAATCAGATTTTAAATCGAAATGAGTGACACGCGACAGTGTCTGATTGGCGCGTACCGCTTCACGCTAGATCATGCTTCCACGCTGTTGGATTAAAGTTAGATCTAACGATCCAAATCTAACCGTACCTGTTCGATAAGTGATCTAATCCTAGCCGCTGGATGCAGATCTAAAGGCCTAGATCTAAACAACCAAAGATTAGCGGCGCGCATGGCTCTGGAGGCGGCGACGGCACTGCCGGTGACACGCCAACGAGCCTAGAGGGGTAGGGGTTGGTGCCGATGCTTACCAGAGTCGCAAGGACGCGGTGAAGATCAACGTGTGCTTGGCTTGGACAGGGGCGCACTAACACGGGCTCAGGTGCTCGTCGGAGTTGGTACTAGCGTCGGGTGCTCACGAACTGCGACGGAGTCGACAACCTAGGGCGCAAGCAAGCAAACGGTGGGTATTATCAGCTGCAAAGGCGAACTCTCTCACGTGAACTAGAGATCAAGGGGCGCTCGGGCTTTACCGTGATTGCTCGCCGGAGACGAACGACGCCTCGGGTGCTTGCAGGGGTTGACGGGGACGATGACCTAGGGCGATTTGGAACAAACAGAAGGTATGAGAAGATGCGCAAAGCGATGGCGATGCAGGTCGTGTGAACCAGAAGGTAAGGCGCCCTCGAAGCTTACCAGAAT
Organism: Avena longiglumis; assembly: GCA_030063025.1. NCBI lineage: Eukaryota > Viridiplantae > Streptophyta > Magnoliopsida > Poales > Poaceae > Avena > Avena longiglumis. The sequence continues at coordinate 152,350,312 of CP125977.1, read as the reverse complement.
AGCTCGCTGGAGCTGCTCGGGTCTGCGGCGGTGCAAGCTAAAATTGCGAGAGCCTGACGGCTCTTGGGGTTTGAAGTGTTGGGGTAAATGGTCGCAGAGGGGTGGTGCTTAAGTAGCTAGAGCAGGGGCGTGGATTGCACACCGAATCAATGGAATTTAATGAATTAACGTGCAGTCATGCGGGGGAAGAAACGAGCAGAGGAACTGGTCGTGGGCAAGGTTTGGGGACGACGACGACGCTGATGTGACAACGGGCCTAGTGGTCAGCGGGTGGGGGTATGCGCGCGGGAGTGAAAATCTTTGGGGAGAGAGGGAAAGCTCCCGGGTGGGCTTAGTGGGCTGCTCGGGCTTGCTGGGCCAGAATGGGTGCGCCTGTTTTTTTTTCTCTTTGTCTTTTTCGAATTCTGTTTTTATTTTCTAGAATGGATTTGAATGCTCATTTCAAATCCAAATCAATTCAAATCTTCACCAAATTTTAGTATGGTGATCCTAGTATCCAAAAGTGTGACAAACACATAAATCCACTCAAAAATCATTTTGAGGTTATAAAATAAAATAAAAACCAAGCCCCATATGTATATAATAAAGGGGTATAAATATGGTTCAGGGTTTTTGTTTTGAAATTTTTGTGCAAGATCAATATGCCATGATGATATGAATGCATTAATATGATTTTTCATTTGATGAAATTTGGTATGTTACAGCAAGCAACTTCTACAACCACAAACTCTCAACCCAATGGCCATCACACCGTAAGGTAAACCCCCTGAAGACACAAGTATAAAGATCTCGAAACTAAAAACCCACAACAAAGAGAACCATCCATCAAACAGCTACCAACTCCTTCCTTGTGACACCACTCTTCTTATTCTTTTCTCCTCAGACACTCCTTCACCTTCTATATTTTTCCACTTGAAGTCTTCTCCTCTAGAAGACAAGCAATGTCCTTGCTAGATCCAGGACTAGCCGTCTCTAGACAAACTAGCAAGTCGTAAAGATCTCTAGCAAAGAGTGCCTCGGAGGTTGGTGCCAAAGCACCTGCCTCATTAACCTTGTCGCCACATTGGCTTGGATCCACCGATGATGGTGTAGAAGCCATTGCCGAGGTCCCCAGCGAGTCTACCTACATGTGTACCATCGACAGAGGACGAGAGTGCTCCCCACATAGCCCCTGAAGCTCGAGCATGATCTGCATCACCAGAGCCAAGATCCCAGAAATGCCCTTGCACTCAAAGGAAACCGACACATGAGGGATGACACGAGGAGAGAAACAACCAAACATGCAGTCCTCCTCAATAGAAGACGACTCCTCAAGGGCCTTGCCAACAATGTCTTCATCACCATCCTTCCACGTCGTCTCGATGATCACATCATTACCAACAACCACAGATAACTCCGGCTCGGAGGACTCACAGGAAGCAAACAAGTCCACACACTCCAAAGAACCAACACATGCACCAACAACATCTTGATTGTTGCCACCTCTTCACGCAAGGGGCAAGATACCTCTTCGATGCGATCCACGACTAGAAGAAGGAGCTTAGTGCGCAACAAGGAAAACTCAGAATGCAAATCAGAGTCCAAACTAGCGCTAGCATTGGAATCCTTGCAACACCCAGAAAGGGACCTTGGCATACCCGACACACACGACAATGAGTGGCCCACAACCTCAGCCCAACTATAAGTTAGCAAAGGACGCCGAGGGCATCTCGCCTGACAAGGAGAAGGAGTGACTGGAGAGCAAGCGGGAGGTTCCGGAGAGAGAGCACGAGCTTCAACAAAGCGGGCACGATAGAACCTCTCCCGATGACAGGGCGATGACAACGAATGCATTGGAATTGGTCATGGCATGCGCTGACTTGGTGGTCGCGCTCGAGGCAACAAAAGCACCTTCCTCGAGCCCAACGCTTTAAGGCGAGTCTACGCTCTAGGCATTCTCTCGATTACTTGAGAGGGCGTCCCGGCCGGAGCGACGCCCTTGACCTACATGCTCCTAGACCTCCTCGGCTTCTGGAGGTGGAGGAGTGTCTGACACCACTCACAATTCTTTATTAGGACCTGGGCGGTGCACATCCGGCCTTAGGGACAGGGAGGACGAAACCAGCTCGACGTCTGCCAAGCATGGGCAGGGCTCCGAGGAAAACTGCAGCGTCGGAGAGAGGCTTGGGCTTGCAGGTGGCGATAGAGAGTAGGCCACCACGACATCAGCCTCAACCGGCCGGGCCGGAGTGGTCATCTTCGCGAGAGACATTGCCTTGGCCGACGGGTGGCAGAGCAGCCGCCGCCACCATGGGCTTATGAGGGCAAAAAGCATGAGCCAAGTGTCCCCTATTTGTTAGGTCGACCTTGCAAGAGGCCAGGGCAGTCGTAGCCAGTGTGATGGAAGATGCGACCGATAGTGCCGAAGAAGCCATCATGAGGACAGGCGCAGCCTACTTGCTCACAAGGGCCTCCGGCTCCAGCATGGACGACGGAACTTCGGCCGGCGTGCAAGGCATGGCTGTCGTGACTCTGGCATCGGCGACACAGGACATCGGGAGGGGAGGGTAGAGGATAGAAGGAGGACTCCCGATCTGGTCAGAGCTTAAGCAAAGGAGGTCGGTGCTAGGAGATCAAGGCGGTGGTGCGCCGACCCGGGATGCGACCATGGTCGCGCTCGCACGAGTTCCCTATCTGGTGGTAGCCCTTCCAGCGGCACGGGTTCACCTCACGGAGGAGGCTACCACCCTAACATGGCAGGTAAATCTAGATGGCGGCACACTCATAATTTGATAAGGGGTTAGACATGCACTCATATGTTGCCATTTCCTCCTCAAGCACCATTATTGCCTCCTCCACTATCGCCCCCTCCTTTGTAGCCTCCGTTGCCATGGCCTAGTGGAGGTGATGCATCGACAGTTGAAGTTCTCACATCGTCAACGACACCACATGAGTGCGCTCGAGAAGAAACCAGTCATCTCACATCCTTGATGGATGCCACAATGGGCAAAGTGGCCTAGCAGGTACGTGGCGAGAGTGTGGACATCAATATGCAGCGTTACAGTTTGTGAACTACGAGAAAGAGGCTCTAAGATGTTCTTGTGGCTACATAATAGATGAAGTGTTGAGTAGCTATTTCTAGCGGTTTACACTACAAACTAGAGTTATGATAGTTTATCTTACTAATTTACACATGACACATACTTGGCTTATTCAGTTTGCAATGTTAAATTACAGGGTTCCAGAGCACCAACATGTGCAACACACTCCAGATGGTTCGGGCTCCATAAAACTGTAAAAAAACTCTTGGATTTTCATCAAAAATATAATTTGTACTCCCCTTGTTCATGTTACACAAAATATCCCTCTCCCATAATAGCTAGGGTGCAATGCACATGCACCAGCCTCCCGAATTTCTCTCTCCTTTAATAGTATCTACTCCCAACCATGAAGATCAGTTTGCAATGTTGATTGAACACTTTAATGTCTTCCAATGTCACATATATAAACTTTTATCCATGGAGATAAGCTTTGAGGATGAGGTGCAAGAATTGTTGATGTTGTGTTTCATGTCTAATAGAAACACGCTTGTTGTGTCAGTTAGCCGTTCAGCTCTGGATGGGAAGCTGACTTGGTGATGGTGAAGAATAGCATGTTGAAGAAGAAGCCAGGAAGAAAAAGAAAGGCGATGTCTCCTCTTCTAATGCGTATGTGGATGAATCCAATGGCAAGAATGATAACCGTGGATGTGGCCAAAGAAAATTCAGCATGGCAAAGACCAGAAATCCAGGGGGAGAACAAAGTCTAAGTCAGAGATCGTGAGTTACTTGCTATTATTGTGGCAAGCGGGGACACAAAATAGCGATCACACGAAATACAAAAGAGATTTTATAGAGGGAAAAGTCAAAAATAAGGCCGAGCAAAAGGGAGAGAATGGTGCCGCCATGGCTGCAAAATGTGAGTAAGGTGAAGATCACCTAGTCAGTGAAGAATGCTATAGTGTTGTCTCTGATGATGCCATGAGCTAAGTTGTGGATTTAGGTACGTCCTTCCACATTACATCACATAAGGAGTAATCCACATCCTATATTGGTGATGTCATCGGCCAGGGGAGGATGGGGAATAGTGTCTCGTCGACTATTGTTGGCAAGGGCACTATATGCATTAAGACAAACACAAGGTGCATGTTTGTGCTCGATGATATGAGTCATGTTCCTGATATACGGCTGAATTTTTTGTCAGTTGGAAAGCTCGACGATATTCGTCATGAAAGTTATTTTGGTGATGCAAAATGGAAGCTTACCAAATACCCTTTGATTGTGTCTCGATGAAGTAAGCAATTGAAAGGGCATGTGTGCCCCATGTGTGGTTTTGGTAATTAATGACAATCTCTATGGACTAATGTTTGCATTAAGTTGCACTTGTAGGAATTGTCCATTGGCATCAATTGGAGCATGTGTTGGCTTCAAGGTAGAGGAAATGAAGAAGAAGAAGAAGCAATGTCCAAGGGATTTGGGACTATTGGAATAATGTAGAAAAGAAGAATAAAGAAAACAAGACCAAGTGTGTCTTGAAGAATAAGATGGAGTTCCTCATGTGTATCTTCAAGACATCATCCAAATGGAATTAGAAGAAATGAAGTGCAAGATCAATATGCTCCGTATCGAGGATATCACATGCTTGAAGCTTGCTATCCTCGGTGATCATGGATTGATGAAGAAAAGTTCAAAGAAGTGGTTTCCCCATGGTGTATGGGGGGAGCAATTCGCAAATCTTCATCAAGCAAGCGCGAGCAAGAGCAATCAGGAAAGAAGTTCCGTCTTGAGGAGGATAAGATCATCTACATAAATCTCAAGGGAAAGGTATGTCTTGATAGGTTTTACCTTTTGTTGGTCTCATGTTATTAGTTGAGAGACCGGTTTATAGGATAGATAACCGTACTATCAAGAGGGGCTCTCGAGTGAGTAACTTGATCATATCTTTCGGAGAGATCTCAAACCTTTGCATACTTGTCATCATATTTCTTGGTTCTTATACATGACAGGATTTAGTTCTTGTGTTAATCTCCATGACAAGCTCAAGTTCATCGAAAACAGATTTCATATGCATTCTCTATCGCGTTTTCGATTTGGAGGTTTTTCTGGTTTGTATTTTTAGATAGGTTATCCCTTAATCATTTTATTCTATCCTCCCTTGCCGTATGATGTCCTGCAAGTGCACAAGTTCGTCAGAGAATGTTTTCACGAAAGTATCAATTTCAGTTTTTATATTGATCCCAATAAGGAGCTTCGACAAGTGTTTTTAGGCAGCGTTTCTGTCGCACTCAAGGTGTCAACAGTCTTGAGTGAATTGACTACAATTATTTATGGTGGAGGGTTATGAGTAAAGATAGAGGAAACTTGCATAGGAAATAAATAAAGAGTAAATTGCATAAAAGTAAAGAGGAGAAAGGTGTTTAGAGATCCTGCAGATACGAAGTTAGACGCGGAGAGAAATGGTTAATGGTGATAGTGAAAGTGCCAAATGGATAAAGTGGAATAAGTGATTGTGATATTTTTTATTTGTAAGTGAGAAGGCAAGCAACCCCATATACCGACTAGGAGTCCTCATGGCCAATTCTTCCTAGTCCTAATGATCCATCTGTCTTTTACCACGACAATGGTCAGCACATTAATTATGGTCTTGCGACCAGATTAAGGCTTTAATATTGATGGTTTCTTGTTTTCCTCAAGTAGTGTTAGCTCCTCATTGATATTAGTTGTGTCACTTGGGGGTCGCCAATTCGCTAGCATACAAGTTCATACCTATGAGATCTCTGGATCATGTTACCTAGGCCCTTAAATTAGATAACAAGCATTAGGCAAACATAGATAATCATTCTCACAAATTAATAAACACTACAACAATAAAAAATGGATGAATATAAAGGAGTCACAACACATCTCACCGATTCCCTATATCTCCCACGCCTATGGGGATTTACTCAGACATGAGAGGAAGACAAATCAAAGGCATAATTTTATTGCAAATAGAAATCATCTCAAAGTTATCGTAGCAAACCGCAGTAGTGTTTGGAGATCAAATCGAATACAAACCAAAGGTAGATCAAACTATCAAACCCTAATCTTACAATTGCCAATCTCTCTCTCTAAGTAGTGATGGGGGTGATGGTGGAGTGTGTGGTTGAAGAGTTGGAGATCGTCGAGGAACGAGGGGATGTTATTATCCTCTTCTAGATTTGATCTCTTCTTCCTGGATGAGTTTGCGGCGGCTGTGTTCTCTTTTTTGTCCTCTCCCCTTTACAAAAGTTGATTCTATTGATACAGCGGAGACGATGGTGTGCAGTATGGGCTGGCGGTACGGGCACATCCCGACCGTACCATAGTTCGTTACACGCACTGTGCGCCTCCAATGAAAGGGGCTCCAATTGGGGATTTTCTTATTTAGGTGTAATTAGCTCATAAATGCCATTATATGTTCATTACCTGAAAACCATCACAAGAAACCAAGGATTCTCTAATTGCGACATTAACATTAGTGGAAAGGGGCATTCTTTAGTGAAATTCGGCAATAAACAAGAGGAAAATCGATAGTAAAAAGTGATGAAATTTTGAGCTATCAACTTCCCCAAGCTTAGTTGTTACTCGTCCCCGAGTGACAAAACTATAATGAATAATAGCGAGGAATTGAATTAAGGCGAAAGACTTACAAGTTTGAGGTTGTATCATATATTTCCATTGTCTCAAATCCTGCAACTTAAAACACAAGCATAATATATCAGAATAGTTGCACTTAAGTCCAATTCCTAAACGCAAATAATTTTATAGCTAATAATTCTTGAAATCAAATGAGATTGTCAAAAATTTGGCTAGGCTTACAAATCAATTTATTTTCAGTGCCTCTCTTATTATGAGAGTAAAAATGAGCAAGGTCGCTTGAGTCAAAGTTAAGGGTGGACAAGTATATGTCAAAATAAGGATAATCTTAGAGCTTTTTTTTATTAACACCCATTTCGATAATCGCGGCTATCAAACACCTCTTATTTTCATTTTTTTTCAAGAACTCTAATTATTCATCTTAGGTGTTTAGGTGATACCAAAGCTATTGAAAAGTAAGAGTGTTTTCAGCTCCTATATTCTTTTTATTTTTTCCTCTTTCAAGGATCAATGATTGTTTTATTTTTATAAATTCTTACACTACCTTTGAGAGTACTAATACTTTTGCCCATATAGCAACACATATGCTGCTCATGTCATCAACTCATAGCCGGAATCCGGGGTTATTCCATATATCGTTCAGAGTCCAGCGGAGTTGTTAACATCCCAAAGGTGTGTATGATAAACATAGAATTATTTTCTCTCTATCTTTTTCAGCTAGGTAAAACAGGTTTTAGCATCTCCCTCTTCCATCGTAAAAAGTTCATTCCATCGAACAATTCTTTTTCAGAAGGTGTCATCAAGTCAACGATTAGTTTGTGGGGTTGAGTACTACTAAGATTAAGCCCTTAAAAGTTTTAGAATTAATCCAAAGGGTTGTTTTCAAACTGATAATAATTGTCGCACGTCTTAATCAAAGTAGTTACAAAAACCTTTGAGCTCAAGGCTTAAACTATAACTAGTTACACGCGGAGTAGAACTCAAGTGCAACCGAACAAACATAAAATGTTCATGAATAAACTTACAGGAAGAGGGAAAACAAAAATGTGATACCTCCTCTTACTTTCTTGTCTCTTGCTTGAGCCAACTCTCTGTGTTCATCGCCAAATCACTAGAGACAAGCAACATGTGGAAAAATCTACAAGAACAGAGATAAATTCACACAAATGAAGATAAAAGCTACTCTAATTTTTTTTATTTTCTTTTTTATCAATGCAAAACTGAAAGTAAACATGCACTAAGATGAAAATAAAATAAATCAAAAGAAGGATGAAAAATATGGATGCAAAATATCGGAGGAGTTCAACCTCCCCAAGCTTAGGCTTTTGGCCTATCTGGAATCAAAAGTTGCAGCTACCATCAGGTGGCGGCTGCTGGTATGGGTAGTTCGGGTAGTTTCTTGAAAAATCAGTCATAAAAGATGTGAACATTTGAGTGAGGTCGACTATGTTGGCATTCGCATCTTGCAATGTATTTTCAATGTTGTCGATGCGATGTACCACCTGGTCTAAATAACTTCTTGGGACATAGTCGAATCTCGGCTTTGGTGGAGGCATACCTTGCTACTGGTGCTAAGGGAAAGGCTGATTGTGGTGGTGTTGCTGACCATAGTCGTCCCAGCCTAGTGTGTTCCAATCTTCTCCTCCTTTCTCTTGATACTATTGGACAGCTGCTGCGTCTTCCCAGTTGGGATGACCTCCTGGCAGTGCAATCCTCCCTGAGAGGACCAGTGCCTGCTGGAACTCCTCCTCCGTGTGGACCCAACTATGTTTACCTAGCAAACCAAAAGCTTGGACAAAAGGAAGAAAAACTTGGTGGAGATCACCGTTAGGCTCAAAATAAAACTAGTAAGCTCGGAGGGAGCGTTGGGGTCTATAGACCCCCATGAACTTGGTGCTAGCCATGTGGATATCATCCAGAGTCTTACTGCTATCTATGAATCTTTCCTGTGGAAGGACAAAACCACTTGCATAGGCGATCTGAGTGATCAAACCTCCGCAGCGGATGTCCCAGAGGACGTGCCCTTTGGCGGAGAAAGTGTTGGATGAGTAAAGCACCCAAGTTTACCTTGTGATCCATCTCGGGGTGCAGAGCCATATGAATTATGCTCATTTTGGGGCCTTCCATTGCCCCAACACCTCCTTTCCCAAAAGTAGAATTCACTAAGAAAGTGTGAAAAAAATGAATAGTGGGATTCTTGATGGTTGCGCTCTTGTTGCGAAAATAGTCGGTGTTCCTGTGGATAGAAATATGCTCCCAAGATTGCATTGCCTCCACATGCACATTGTCATTAATTTCAAGCTCTCCCTCATGGGAGAACTCGAAACAATAACAAAATTCATACAAGGAGATGTTGTGGATTTTCCCATTGAGCACAAAATTTACATTGCAATTATGCTCCTAGGATTCGAGATCATCATGGAATTAATGATGAAAAGAACTCAAACATGGCGAGCTTGTAGGTGTCGACGTAGTAGTAGGAGAAGGGGACCATGCCCGCATGCTCAGCCATCCGCTCGAAGTACTACAAGAGCCCTTGGTGGGAGAGAAACTCACGGCTTACCCACTTAGTAGGTAAAACCTCGCGTTTGCTCACCCTCTCAAAGTCTCGTATCATGTCGGCCCTCAAGTTATCCGCCTCTGAACGCCTCTTCTTCGAGCCCGGCGGCATAGAGTAGCCCGAGGCCCCTGCCGGGCACTTGCCCTTGTGGAGGATTCTTCCAATGTTATACATTGTGCTGCAAAATTTGCAAATAAAAATATGGGATTCAAGTTTATATCATCTAAACAAACGATTACAGGCAGAAGTTATAAATACTAACGTGAGGAATCAATAATTATCTCAAAATATGATGAACTCATCTAAATAGCCAATGTGAGGAATTCAACCATGGATTTCAGATAATAAGGCGTGGATTGGATGAGAAACGTACCGATGTGAAGATTCCCCCACTCAAAAATATGAAATCGATGAAGAATCAAAGGTTCTAGGAGGATAGGGTTTGAGGTGGAGAGAAAAAGATCAAGAAAGAAGGAAGAAGAAGGAGGCTGGCGAGGAGCCAGCCGCCGTCGGCCTTTACCTGGCAACACAGTTGGTACGGGCTGGCGGTACGGACGCATCCCGACTGTACCGGTGGTCGTCACCGTTGGATCAAAGTTAGGGTTCAAGATCTAACATGGAGGGTCTGGTAGGGGCAAACGGTACGGGGGGGTCCCGGCCATACCGCTGCTCATTATTGGTACTATGACCTTCATTGGTTTCGTCGATGTTTTGTACGGGCGCGCCATACGGGCGTGTCCCGTCGGTCGTTACCGCGTCTGAGCCCAAATTTAATGCTTCTCTTAATTTTTTCTCTTGATTCTTAAAATCTTCTAAGGTAAGTTCTCTGAATAATTCAAAAATTCAAACAAATTTATTAGTGCAAACAAGATGATAATAATAACAAGAATAAAATAAAAACTTTAACTTAATTTATTGAGAATGGGTTAACTCCCATTAAGTATTTTGTTCTGGAGTTTTGGGTTTTAGCTAATCTCCAGACCATTAGTATTTAGTTCAAGCTATTCTTCGTATTTTGTTTTTCTTGCTTGAACATGTTTAGGTGGCGGAACATATTTTCCATTATGCTCAGGTTTCTTCGGAAAGTATTGAACAATCTGATCATCATATATATTAAATACAATCTTACTGCTAGAGCAGTCTACATTAGCTCCAGTTGTGCTAAGTAAAGGTCTTCCAAAGATGATAGAAAGTTTGTCATCCTCAGGAACATCTAGTATAATAAAATCAGTAGGTATAACATGTTGGTCTATTCTAAGTAGAACATCTTCTATCATAACGACAAGTTGTTTAATTGTTTTATCCGCCATTTGTAAAGTGATTGAAGTAGGAGAATACTCTCATCAGTTCAATTTCTTAAATAAGGAATAAGGCATGACACTAACACCCGCTCCTAAATCACAAAGAGCGTCAAATATATTAGTCTTTCCAATTGCATAGGAGATGGTTGGTATACCTGGGTCCCCATGCTTAGCAGGCAGCTTATCTCCAAATCTTTTCATTACTACTATAGTCTTAGTTACCTTATTTTTTCCATTAATAATATATTGCATAAACTTTTTATAAGTAGGAACTTGAATAGCATCAGTTGAAGGAAGTTTTAGGCGAAGACTTCCCAGTGCTTCGGCAAAGGAATCATAAATAGCTTTATCCGGTTCATATAAACTCGATTAGGATAAGGAATTTTCTTTTTTGGTGGGTATTACCTTCTCTTTTACCTTTGGCACCAGTGGCGTATTTCTTAGTTTTCCTTTGTAGCACCCCGGGAAAACCACTACTATAAAACCGCTCGTTGTTGTGCATCATCATGATCGCATGCTCATGTTCATGCCACATTGCGAGCATCGTCATGGCATCATGCATTTATTCAACTAAAACTATTTCCCAAAAGTCTATTTTGTTTTCTAGATATTCCCCACTTTATTCAAATCAAACCCTAGGTCTGTCCGGATCTTTTAGTTGTCTAAACCTATTTGCTAATGTTTTATTAAAAAAAACTATTTTACCTGGGGGAGGCTGCCACGGACAGACCAGCTGGCAGCAGCCTACTACCCCAAATAAAAATCTAAACCCAAACCCTAACTCTAACCTAGACCAACACCCCTAACTCTAATCCCCACCACACCCCATCTCCCTACCGAAACATCCACCCACGTTACACCGCACAAATGCACTCCACACAACCAACGCCGAACGAGCCATCCAACCCTAGCCCGACCCACACCTGGTGCACACCCCACCCACTCACCCGGCAGCCACACACGCTCCAATCCCAACCCGTACCTGGTACATCACCCATACCCACTTCCCACCAACCACCAACCCCGCGTCGCCACTCGCACCCCACCCCGGTCTCGTAGCCCCACATCATGACCCCACGATCCCCATCCTATAAGATCTCTCCTCGATTCCTCTCGCTCGTAGCGCCGCCTCCTCCTTCCCCGGTCGCCGGCCCCTCTTCTCTCCGTCCCGGCCACATCGAGCTCAAGCCTCTCTGTCAGGGAACCTCTCCTCCTTGCCACCGACCTCGTCCGTGTCCTTCCCACATCCTCTGTCTCTGGCCGCACTCCCGCCTCAGCTCCCTCCCCATGGCAGAAACAACCGCCGAACGCTGATACGTCATAAACATATCTATAATTTTTGATGCTCCATGCTTGTTTTGTATCAACTATCTTATGTTTTGTCTACACTTTGAGGCATTTTTATGCATTTTATAGAACTAACCTATTGATAAGATGCCACAGTGCCAGTTGCCTGTTTTCTGCTATTTTTGGTTTCAAAAAAGCTAGTAAAGAAATATTCTCGGAATTGGATGGAACAAAAGCCGAAGTACCTATTTTTCCAGACGCAACATGGAGACCGAAGGAGAGACGAAGTGGAGCCACGAGGTGGCCACACCTAGGGCTGGCGCGGGTCCACCCTAGGCCGTTCCACCCTATGGTGTGAGCCCCTCGGGCGTCCACCGACCTTGCCCCTTCGCCAATATAAACCCCCCGAGGCAGAAACCCTAAGAACCTAATGTGAATCCACGAAAAAGTTCATAGCCGCCGCTATCATCGTCCCTAGATCGGGGGATCCGAAGCTCTTCCCGGCACCCTACTGGAGAGGGGAGATAATACAGGAGGCCTTCTTCATCACCATGCCAGCCTCCGTAGTGATGCATGAGTAGTTCATCCTTGGAATATGGGTCCATAGCAGTAGCTAGATGGTTGTTTCTCCTCCTTTGTGCTATCATGTTTAGATCTTGTGAGCTCCGTTCATTATCAAGATCATCTATTTGTAATCCTACATGTTATGTTTGTTGGGATCCAATGGATATTGAGTACTACGTCAAGATTGATTATTGATTCTATCATGTCTATGTTATTTGTGATCTTGCATGCTCTACATTGCTAGTAGATGCTTTGTCCAAGTAGATGCTTGTAACTCCAAGAGGGAGTATTTATGCTCGATAGTAGGTTCATGCCTCTAGTAATCTGGGGAAGTGACAAAAATCTCTAAGGTTGTAGATGTGTTGTTGCTACTAGGGAGAAAACAACAATCCTTTGTCCAAGGGCAATTGTATTATTTCCTTTACACACTTTTCTTAATGCAATTATGTAAGATCCCTCCCTTTATAAAGGTAAGGATCCCTGTGATTGCAATGCTAGTCCCTGGATCAATGCTAGCATCCACAGTTTAAGATGAAGTACACAGAAACAAAGGTCATTATTACATATCATTCCAGAGACAAACATAGTATTTTACAAACTCCATGGCCACAGGACTAATACAAGAGTTCAAATATATAATAAGATAAAAAAGTCTTCATCTTCATGTGCCACAGGCAAGCATGTTGAGTGTAGACTCATAACCCCTAATCATCATCAGAATAACCTGCAACATCACAAGTTACAACCACAGTGGGTCAATACATTGGAATAGTATTGGCAAGTGATACCTTAGTAGAATATTGGTAGACTAAATACTATATGCATTTTGGATAAGTGTAGCTTAGGCTTTCTTTGCTCAAAACAGGTTTACCTATTAGTTGAAAACACTAAGTTTTTCTTTGTCAAAATCTTTCCCAAGGAACCACCAATAGACATTGGGGAACCTTCACCCTTGTTCAACCAAAAGTTTTTACTTAGAAATTGGGATGAGGATATTCTTGATAGCTTCCATGTCTTGATGCTCAAGTTGTCCAATACCAGGGACATGGCTAAGTACTTAGATTTTTCCATCTGCAGAGGTTGTGCACTTTCCCCACAAGACTTGATTTTCACCAAGACAGGACCTTTCAGAAGCCTTCCCTTAGACCAAATGGACGCGTTCCAACCTAACATCCCACTACCACCAACTGTCCAAATGGCTAAGTTATTGCAACCTATGTGATCCAGGCAGAGCCCATATTGCCAAGTGGCTGCACTAGAAGCTTCTTAACATATGGCATCTCAAATCCCTTTGTTCCTGGGTGGCTTTCCACAAGTGAGATACACAAGGTAAACCATATAGATGGGCCTTGTGTAACCACTCAACATAAACCATTCCTTCCATTCCACCCAGGTGTTTCATTCACTTAGTTATTTTATTAAACAAAACTCAAGTCCAAAGACTTAGAAATATTTTCTCATAACATGAATATGTAACCACCCTTGGTTGCTACTAGCTAGGCTAAGCATGGCATTGATAAGACTTAGAAATATTTCTAACAATTCTACAACTACTAGGATTTCCCAAGCATAGCATATAGATCAAAATATCCATGCAAGTCTAGCAAAATATTTCTAATGCATAGTTGAAAAACATAGGAATAAATCATGAAGCACCACTTGCCTTGGTAGTTTGGAGAGTAGCTACAATCCTCACAATCAGAATCACTATTTGCACCAAAATCTACACATAAAATAATGGCACAAAATAACATATACAATTAATACAAGCAAAAATACACGAATGTATGCAATATGCCATGTGATGATTTTCTACACCAAACAAGACAAGTGTACTGTACTGAATCATAAACAAGTACAAAACAAGCTAAAAAAACTTTATTTGGATAACAAAACATTTTCCAAATAATTACTATACTCAATTTATGCCTACAAATGTTTCTGCAAAAACAACCATTTTAACAGAGGCAAAACTTTAAACACATTGCATAAACATAAAGGTTTTTCTCTCCTGATTCCATTGATATAAAATTTGTCAAATTTGGACGTGGAAATCAAAAGTTATGAATTAAACAAGTTTAAACATCTAATAGATCTAATTCATATTTGTAAAACGAAATACATGCCACGCGGCAGCATCTGGTTGGACGGTACCGGTTCGGGCGGATCATGCTTGCGAGCCATAGGATCTAAGTGACGATGCATGGCTCAGATTAAATCATACCGCTTCGCCCTCTAATCTAATCCTAGCCTCTAGATCTGGATCCAACGATCCTCGATGCTCTGACCAAAGATGGGCGACGCAAATGGCTGCTGGCGGCGGCGACGGCTCTACCGGCGATGGATCAGCGATTCTAGTGAGGGATGGGGACAGTGGTTATGCTTACCGGCGTCGCAAAGTTGCGAGTAAGCTCGAGATGTTGCTGGCGTGGACAGGGGCGCGTTGATGTGGCCGTAGGAACTCGTCGGAGTTGAGCGCAGCGTCGGGTGCTCGGTGACAAAGACGTTGGCGACGCTCTGGATCACGCTAGCATGAACCAGTTGTATCAGGGGGTGCGCAAGGCTACGGCGAACACTACTGGTTCAAGGAGAAGTCGAGGGGCGGTCGGGTTTTACCTCAATCGCTCGTCGGAGTCGAGCGACGGTTCTGATGTTTGTGGGCACGAACGGTGACGGCAACCTAGGT
Organism: Avena longiglumis; assembly: GCA_030063025.1. NCBI lineage: Eukaryota > Viridiplantae > Streptophyta > Magnoliopsida > Poales > Poaceae > Avena > Avena longiglumis. The sequence continues at coordinate 152,335,279 of CP125977.1, read as the reverse complement.
CACGAGAAAGCAAACAAAAGGCATGAGGGAATGTGCAAGGACATGATGGTCACGTTTGTTTGAACCAGAGACAGGGGGCGGTCGGAGCTCACCGGAATCGGTCGCCGGAGTGGTTCGGGACAGCGGCGGTGCGAGCTCGATTGTGGACAGCCTAGCAGCGCTCTGTGGTTGGTGAGTGAGGGGAAATGAGCAGAGAGGGGAGGGTATCTTATAGCCGGAGCAGGGGCGGAGATCACGCACGCATTCATCGCCAATTAAGCGGATTAAAATTGCGGCAGTGAAGGGGGAAGAAACGGGCGGCGACGGCGTCTGCGCGCGGGATTTGGGGGAGGAGCTGACGTGGAGAGGGTCCACTAATCAGTCTCTGCAGGGTAAGTTTGCGCGCGTGGAAGAGGGAGGGGGAAGGGGTTGCTCCAGGTGGGCTCGTGGGCTGCTTCTGCTGCTGGGCCTGTTTGGTGGCGCCGGCCCTTTCCTTGTTCTTTTATCTTTATCTTTTTCTATTTTGATTTTCAGGAACCAAAATCAAATAAATTCAAAAGCCATTTGAATTCAAATCTTTCCTGGATTTTGTAAAGTGTAACACTCATATTTTTGGGCATGAAACCATGTGGTCTCTCTGTACTAGCTTGGTCCCTTTGATTACACAACTAAACTGTGTCATAGCACTTGATTTGAATAAGTTTTGAAAATGGTTTTAAAACCATATTTGTTTTGTAAATTTTGGTCCAAGCACTAACATTCAACCAAAACAATCTGAGATCAACAAAGATTGGTTTTAAAACAATTATACTCCCAACTGAGAGTGGCATTTGATTAGTGTTTGCTCACATAAAATAATGTGCATCAGATGCTCCTGTTTTTGAATTGGTTTTGAAAAGGAACCCTAAATGATCATGGATGCATGGATGATATGCATGAGTTTTGAAACATGATTTTAGGGATGTTACAAATTATCTGTTGCTTGCAACTTAATACTGGAAGGGGTTCGGATGATAACCTAAAGGTGGATTATTAGTCAAAGATGCAGTTGGATTACGATCTATGTATTATGTTGTAATGCCCAAACGAATCTCATAGAAATCATCATTACATGTACATGCATAGTTATGCATTCTCAATCTATCAATTGCCCAACTGTAATTTGTTCACCCAAAATGCTATTTATCTTATGGATAAAACACCTCTAGTGAACTGTGGACCCCGGTCCATACTTTCCCATTGATATTCCATCTATTGTTTACTGTTTACTTTCTGCAATTACTACAAGCAATTACTATCTTCCACACTATACGTTTAATCCTTTGTTTTCAGGAAAACCAGTGAGATTGACAACCTCACTGTAAGTTGGGGCAAAGTATTGTGATTGTGTTGTGCAGTATCCAAGTTGCTAGCAACACCTTGGGAGCTATTTCCTTTCTCCTACTGGTTTGATAACCTTGGTTTCATAACTGAGGGAAACTTGTTGTTGTGGTCATCATACCTTCCTGTTGGGGTTCCCAACAAGCTCTACATCATATGAGCCATCAAGCACTTTTCTGGCGCCGTTGCTAGGGAGATAAGGACATCTTCAATCTCTTCCTCCCCGTCAAATCACTTTTCTGGGAGAAAGAAGATTTCTGCAAGGGGAGTCTCTCACAACCAACCTCTTTACTTTGTTTTTGTTTTGCTTAGTTTATTTTGCTTAGTTTTTCTTATCTCTTTTTTATCAAAAACACACAAAAATTAGTTGTACTAGTTTGCTTCTTTTTTATAAAAAACACAAAAAAATAGTTTCTACTTTAGTTTCTGTTTCTGTTGGCTTGCTTTAATCTTGCAAAAATTACTACCCTTGAAAACACTAAGTTGTGTGCCTTCACTAGCACAAACAACAATGATTTCATGTGCACACCTATTGCTCCATCTGTTCCTGAAGCTACTTTCTTTGAAATTAAACCTGCCTTATTTAATCTTGTTATGAAAGAGCAATTTTCTGGTGCTAGTACTGATGATGCTGCTGCTCACCTTAATAATTTTGTTGAACTTTGTGAGATGCAAAAATATAAGGATGTATATGGAGATATTATTAAGCTTAAATTGTTTCCTTTCTCTTTGAGAGGAAGAGCTAAAGAATGGTTGTTATCTTTGTCTAGAAATAGTACCGATTCTTGGAATAAATGCAAAGATGCCTTCATTGCAAAATATTATCCTCCTGCTAAGATTATATCTATGAGAAGTGAAATAATGAAATTTAAACAATTTGATAATGAACATGTTGCTCAAGCTTGGGAAAGAATGAAATCTTTGGTAAAGAATTTCCCCACTCATGGACTGACTGCTTGGATGATTATCCAAACCTTTTATGCATCACTAAATTTTTCTTCAAGAAATCTGTTGGATTCTGCTATTGGAGGTACCTTTATGACCATTACTTTGGGTGATGCAACAAATCTCCTGGATAAGATGATGGTTAATTATTCTGAATGGCACACTAAGAGATCTCCACAAGGTAAGAAGGTAAATTCTGTTGAAGATAACTCCTCCTTAAGTGATAAAATTGATGTTATTATGTCTATGCTTGTTAACGGCAAAGCTCATATTGATCCAAATAATGTTCCTTTGGCCTCTTTGGTTGCTCAATAAGAGCAAGTTGATGTGAACTTCATTAGAAATAATAATTTTAGCAACAATTCCTACAGGAATAATTTTGTGTAAGACCCCACCTTTTAAGGTAAAGGCCCATGTGATTGCAATGCTAGTCCCTGGATCGAATTGCTAGCATCCATATATTAAGATGAAGTACAAAGATACAAAGGTCATTATTACAACGTAATATACAGATATACATAGTTCTTACAACTCATTAGCCCAATGCTAATACATAGAGTTCACAATACTTAACAAAATAAATAAAGTCTTCATCTTCATGTGATACAAGCAAACATGTTGAGTGTAGACTCATAACCCTAGTCACCATCAGAGTAACCTGCAACAACATAAGTTACAGCCACAGAGGGTCAATACATTTGGAATTGTATTGGCAAGTGATACCATAGTAGTATAGTAACATCTAATAACGATATGAATTTGGCCAAGTGTAGTTCAGGCTGGCTTTGCTCAAAATAAGGTTTTTCTTATTAGTTGAAAACACTAAGTTTTTTTTTTGACAAAAACACCCAAGGAACCACCAATAGACATTGGTGAACCTTTACCCTTGTTCAACCACAAGTTTTAACTTAGAGAAATTGGGATGAGGAGATCCTCGATCATTTCAATGTCTTTGATGCTCAAAATGTTCGTTACCGGGGACATGACTAAGTACTTAGGTTTTACCCTCTCGAGAGGTGGTGCACTTTCCCCACAAGACTCGACATGCATCGAGACGAGACTTGTCAGAAAGTTCCTTTAGACCACCATGGACGCGTTCGATCCTATCAACCCTACCACCAACTATCCATCTGGCTGAATTCTTGCAACCTAGTTGGTCAAGGCAGAGCCCATATGCCATGTGGTTGCACTAGAAGCTTCTCAACACTAAACATCTCAAATCTCTTTGTTCCTGGGTGGCCATCCACAAGTGTGATACACAAGGTAAACCATAGACATGGGCCTTGTGTAACCACTCAACACAAACCAATCTTTCCATTCCACCCAGGTGATTCATTAACATGAATAATCCACCCTTGTGTTCTACTAACTAGGCTAAGCATGCTAACATAACAAGTCTCTTAGGAAAATTCTACTAAGACAATATCTATAGGATTTCCCATGGCATAGCATATACTTAGAAAAATCTCCATGCAAATCCTACTTAAAAATATCACTAATGCATAGTTAAAATAGTAGGACAAAATATGAAGCATCACTTGCGTTGGTAGTTGGGGGAATAGGAACAATCCTCACAATCGCACTCTCCACAATCACCAAAATCTACACATAAAATCATACCACCGAATTTACATTCAATACACAACAAAAAATATATATGAATGCATGCAAAATGCAAATGAATGATTTGTCTCACTTTTCAAAACAAACTAAACAATAATGAATACAAAGAATACTTTCTAAAGTCTAAGTAAACCAAAATTTACTTTAAAATTTTTTTCTAAATAATTTCTATAGCCAAAATAAGCCTACAAATGTTTCTGCATAAAATCCTATTTTTACAGAAGAAAATGACCAAACCAAGGCCATAGTTGCAAATATCTCATTTTTCTGAATCCATTGATATAAAATTTGTAATTTTTGGACAAACAGATCAAAAGTTATTGAATTTACAAGTTTGAATAACTAATAGATCAAAAATCAGATTTTAAATCCGAACCAGTGACACGCGGCAGCGTCTGATTGGCGCATATGGATTCGTGCTGGATCATGTTTCTACGCCGATAGATCTAAAGAGAATCCAGTGGTTCAGATCTAAACTTACCCCTTCGTTCTAATTCTAATCCTGACCGCTAGCTACAGATCCAACGGATCAGATCTGACTGACCATTCGCGGGCGGCGCAAATGGCTTTGGCGGCGATGACGCTACTGCCGGTGACACGCCGGTGAGGCTAGGGGGTTAGGAGGGGCGTGCTGATGCTTACTGAGCTCGCAAGAAGATGGTGAATCTCAACGTGGTCGTGGCTTGGACAGGGGCGCACAGACATGGCCGGAAAACCTCGTCGGAGCTCGTCCTGGTGTCGGGTGCTCACTCCCAGAGACAAAGGCGACGACCTAGGGCGAGATAGGGAAAACGGTGGGCATTAGAAGATGCAGAAAGGCACAGCTAACACGATAGCGTGAAGCAGAGGTCAAGGGGTGCTCGGGTTTTACCGTGGTTGCTCGCCGGAGATGAATGCCGCCTCGGGTGCTTGCAGTGGTTGACGGGGACGGTGACCTGGGGCGGTATAAGAAAAACCAAAGGAATGAGAAGATGCGCAAGGCGATGGCGAAGTAGGTCGTGTGAACCAGAAGGCAAGACACACTCTGAGCTTACCAGAATAGCTCGCCAGAGCTGCTCGGTGCCGTGGCGGTGCAAGCGAAAATTAGAGGAGCCTGGTGTTGGGCCACGCAGAGATAAAACAAAATTTCCCCTCTAACGTGGTGATCCCAAGATCTAGCTGAGGTAGAAGGCCACACGGTTTACCACTAGACGCGCAGTTGCGGATTACTGATGAAGCGCGTCAGTTGATGCAGTGCAGTCCTCACGATCCGACCGTCCTGGTGCTGATCGCACAACACCTATGCTGGTATCCACACGTACAAGGAGGAGCGCCGGTGGCGAACTACTAGATTCGTTACGGCGGCAGGACTGCTGTGGAGCTAGGGTTTCCAACACATGGAATGACCTAACTGAACAAGGATTAACCTTTCTGGGTTACGGTGCTCCACTATATATAGGGAGTGAATGTGGGCTCAGCTCGCGCGGCCCATTCACTAAAGCCCATATAATATTAGTCACTGTGAGTCCAACTCACTAACTCAGTCCTAATCCGGTTTAGGTCCAACCCAACCAGATTAAAGGTTCAGATCCAATCCTAACTTGCTCCCGCTCTTAAGTGTGTGACCCCGGAGGCTCATGGCTACTTGGACACTATTGGAGTCCGACTCTCAATCGATCAGTCGGTAGCGGCTCCTAGCAGAACGTGCCGACTCCCAAGTACCAAAGAGTCATGACGACTTGCCTTTCCAATGCGACTTACGTCCGAGTCCCTTTGCCTCACGATATACCTTGTCTGACTATAGGCGAATACTTGTCATCCCTTAAATAGTCCAACCCTCTTCTCGATCCGAGATAAGTGATTCACCCGACTAACTCTTAGTCGATCGCCTCAGTTAACACTTAACCGAGTCATGCATGGCCATGCTTTCCGAATCATATCTCACGAGAGGGCCCAGAGAATATCTCTCCAAGTGGAGGGGCAAAATCCCATCTTGGTTATTCACATCACGCAGCTTGATTCTTAGTCGACCCGAACTCTTCCTTTATAACTTCCCAGTTACGGATCAACGTTTGACAGATCCTAAGTCGGTGATCCTCAACTCGGACTATGCAATAACCTCAGGTCTAAGGATTACATTGATTGAGATATACAAATGACAACTTGTTCGTTGTACCTCAATATGGGTCAATCCGACTCGCTAAACTCTTTAGCCGAATCTGTGTAAGTTGGAATATCATCTCCATGCCCATGACAAGTGGAACCGAGTCATCAAGCCAACTTTCACATTGGTCTAAGTTGTGTGCCCAGCACAATCTCAATGACCAAGGATATTTAGTACAAACAACATGAATGTATAGTTCCATAATCAAATCACATATTCAATGATACACATTAGATGTTTATACAAGGACAACTTAATATCTTTATGAATACAATGGGAAATATCATCATACATGATTGCCTCTAGGGCATTTTCCCAACAGTCTCCCACTTGCACTAGAGTCAATCTTCCGACATCACATGTCTAGGCATCTAATGCCCATGGATCTTAGGTGCGCCTCATGCTTCGGCTGTGGTAACGGCTTTGTCAACGGATCCGCAATATTTGCATCCGTGTGTACCTTGCATAACTTGTCGTGGGAATGACCACGGCAGATGCTGCAATCGACAGCGAGTAGTAGAACATGGGGCAAGGGCGTCCAGCCATCTGCGGTGCGAGATGAGGGCTAAGACACAAGGGTTTACCCAGGTTCGCCCCCCCGGAGGGTAAAGACCTACTCCTGCTAGATTGTATTATGGTGAGAGTACAATGGGGCGAGCTCGACGGCTAGGCGGCGAGTCGCTGGGGTGTATGATGGAACGTATCCTCTATGCGTCCTCTAGGGAGGTTTATATAGACTCACCTCCCTAGGGTTTACAGATCTCAACCGAATCAGTTAAGGAATCAGCGATTCCACGACCTAGTACGACTGGGCCTATCTATGCTTCTGGGCCTTCAGCTTCCAGTCGCTTGAGTCCACGCCAGATCTTGATCCGCCGTCTGCAGCCCACTCACTGGAACACGGCCAGGAAACGTCCTGCTGGGTATACCCCGGTAGGCATATCCCCATCAGTAGTCCCCGAGGCCGTCGTTGATTGGTCGCAGGCATTCGCTGGCAGTCGGAGTATGCGGGTCCAATGCGGACGCCCAGTCGAATCGGCGGCGGACTCCTGAATAAAGGAGAAACTAGTTATTCCAGTCACAATAACGGCGACCAATCGTGTCGCATCTCGGCGAACGGGTCGGCGAGTACTCAGTCATTGTTATTGTGATCGGGTCAGCGAATAGTCGTGTCGCGTGGAGCGACGAGTCGAATGGATGAAGTTGGACCGTCAATTAGGGTCAAACTATCCATTGGGGTAATCCAACGGTAACTTCGGCGCAATTACCGCGTAGTAACGGCTCCCGAAATTGGCGGATAGCAACCGCTATATAAGGAGAATGACAGGCGAACGGGGAAACACTCCTTCCTTCTTCCTCCGATCTCGCCTGTCATCGTTTTCCACTCCGCACAGCGATCCAACCAATCCAGAAAGCCCCGACCTCCGCGAACTTCCAACCGATGGCCCCCTCCACTGAACCATGGGGCAGGTCCAAGTGTACCAGGGCGCTACTGGCGTCCTTCGAGGAGGCAGGGATCCTGCGCGCCGGCAGATGGCGCATCCCCGCGGCTGGAGAAGTGACCCCGGACCCGCGCGAGGGAGAATTCATCTGCTTCACCAGCCACCTGGAACGGGGGCTGGGGTTTCCCACTTCCCTCTTCTTCCGGCGCTTCCGCGCCTACTACGGGATCCAACCGTCGGATCTAGGTCCGCACAGTATCGAGCAGCTCGCCATCTTCGTGGCGTTCTGTGACTGCTATCTGGGCTGCAGGCCCTACTTACCTCTGTGGCAAGATCTGTTCCATGGGAGGATCATCCGCGAAGAGTCAGGCGGCCCGATGCTGGCCGCGGGTGGCCTGACATTCCAGCTGAAGTCGAAGGCGTCGTTCTTCGACCTGATGCTGCCCGCCAAGGCGGCAAAGGAATGGAAGAAGTCCTGGTTCTACGTCACCGAGTCGACTCCAGACGGAGAGGTGGTGCTTCCAAGGTACTCTGTCGACCGGCCCGAACCGCTTCGGCTCCAGGTCGGCAAGCTCCTGCTGGATCAGCGGATGGTTGTCGACGAAATGTTGCAAACCATCCGCGGCCTGAAGAAGAAGGGCCTCCAGACCATCAACCTCTACAACTGTTGGTTCGGGCGGCGGCTCGTTTCCTTGGCCCGCCGCGAACACTACATGTACGAATATACGGGTAAGGACGATCCGACGAAGTCCTCCTTCGCCGAATGGCATCTCGAAGACTACACCCTGGCCTTGAAGAAGATTACCCAGGCGGTGTATCTGGACGCGAAGGCCTGGGTCGCCCCTATACTGCAAGGCGCCCAGCTCCGACGGTAAGTCGTCATTTCGCCACCACTCGCAGTCGCAGATGATGCATTCGCGGTTGTGCTGATGTTGTCTCATGCTTATTGTAGTTGTTCCAAGTGGTGGAAGGATGGCTCCCACCCGCAGACGACGAGAACTCGAGCTCGTCCATCCAGGACGGGAGCGAGTCGCCACCCGCCAAAGGTGACGTCGGGAACGACGAGGGTGATGACAACGACGATGACGAAGACGAGCCCGTGGAAGACACTGCCCCAATAGTTCGCAAGACTCGCGGGCAACACCAGCGCGAGCTCGAAGCGAGTAGAAGCCTCGAACCTCACAATGACGATGACGACGAGCTTCCCGAGCACACCTCACATAGTGAGGCCACGCCGTCGAAGAATAAGAAAAAGAAGGATGCGAAGGCTCTGCCAAAGAAGAAGACGAAGCCGGCAAAGCAGACGTCTCCGCCCCGATCTGCGACCAGTTCTGACGCCACCAGCTCGGCTAAGGGCGAGGCGGCACGCTCGACCGTGGCACCGGATGCTGCGCCCCCCTGGACGAGGTGCCTCTGGCATCGCTTCCACCTCCATTCGCCCCGGTCTCTGAGTTGGGGGCTACTCCAGCCGCAGCAGCTTCGCCTCCCAGGAAAGCTCCCGCAGCTATCATCACGGAGGCTCCTGCCGCAGCCTCGTCTTCGAAGAAGCCCTCTATGTCTTGGGCACACGGTGTGTTCGAGACGGGCCTCAGTCGGAAGTTGGGGCCCGAGCTGGAAAGGCCGGCCAGCATCCGCACCGGTCTGTGGTTCATACCGGTCGCCAAGTAAGTCTTGTTCATCTGCTTGTCTTTCATTGTAGTCGAACAGTCTTATTCATATCGTTGTTTCATAGGACTGGAGTTAAAAAGATCAGCCATCCTTCCGTGGCCAAGGTTCTGCCAGTCGTCACCGAGGAGGACCCCTCACGGAAGAGGAAAACCGATGAAGTCGCTGCTCCCGCCGATGGTGCCAAGAGGGCGAAGGGCGACGACATTGTCACGGTCTCTGATGACACGACGGTTGCTCCGATCGAACCTCCGACTGCGGCGGAAGTGGCCTCGAAGACCACGAAGGCTGTTGCCTCGCCCAACGTGGCCGAGCCGGCTCCTAGTGGCGCCGCGGCATCTGCAGCAACTTTCCCTCGCTTCATGGCGAAGGCGGCCGCAGCGAGTGGTACGACGCCAACGAGCCGGGTGCCTGGGATCGCCGAGACGGAAGTCGAGCAACGTCGCGGCCACACTCCGATCGTGCTCGCGTCTGTGGACGCGCTGGAGCTTCACGGCATGCTGGGCGCTGCCATCCAGGTATGTCCAGTCCCCGAGGATCGGGCCACTGAATTTTAGTGGTCGGATTCTTAATGTTTTTGTATCGTCCAGTCCCCGAGTGCCTAGTCGCCGAATTTCAGCGAGTGGGCACTTAGGATTTTCAATGTCCAGTCCCCGAGTGCCCAGTCGCTGAATTTCAGCGGGTGGGCACTGAGGATTTTCAATGTCCAGTCCCCGAGTGCCTAGTCGCTGAATTTGTGCGGGTGGGCACTTAGGATTTTCAATGTCGTTGATGGTTCAGTTTGTGCGCAGGGCCTGCAGCGCGAGTCGGCGGATCGGCTTGCAGCAAGGTGTGGCATGGAGAAGGAACTTGTTGCCGTCCTGGAGACGAACAAGGGACTCCAAGCGATTGCAGCCGAGGCGGAGGAGGTTCGCCGGGGCCTTGTCCCGGCGGGTGACCTGACGGCAGCGCAATCTGCTTTGAGTACGGCCGAGAAGCAAATCGTTGATCTGGAGCGTGAGCTCAAGGAGGCGAAGGCGGAGGCGAGCTCGTCGCAGGGGCGAGCGAAAGCTGCTGTTACGTCTGCCGCTGAAGAGCGGAAAGTGTCTGACGCACTCGTTGCTGGGCTACAGAACGACTTCTCCTCGCTTCAAAGCTTCATCACGGGCCTCTGCCGTCCGCTAATTGGTAAGCCTTTCTCCCTCTTTCCTCTGCATGCAACAACTGCGTTGGTGTACTCACTGCCTGCTTCTGTCCACAGGCCGGATTATTGATAGCTCGGAGGAGGCGCAGTCATACGACACGCGGCAGTGTGTGACCACTCTGGTCGACTCGTCCGCGACTTGCATTCGAGCATATCTTCAGGAGATATCGCCCACGGAAGTGATTCCCAACGACCTCGTCGAGGTATGACGTTATCTGGAGAAGGCTCCGTCAGTCGTCGAATTCATGACGCGGTCGGCCTTCCGGCGCGGGGCGGCGACGACACTCAGCCTTGGGCTTGCCCATTTCCCGGAGGACTTCGACCTTGATGATGTGACGAGTGGCTACCCCTCTTCGACGGGCTCTATGCAGATTGCCGAGGTGCTGAAGCTGACGGACCGGGCCGCAGTGTATTCCGATCGCGTTTGGGCGATGGGCGACCTCCTCCCCTATCAGGAGACGATTGTCGCCCCCAACGATCCTGAACCGAAGCATCTGGACTTCAAAGTCGAGCAGCCGTTCCGTGCAGCGATGGCGGGTGAGTTGATGACGTACCCGTCGAACCCGTACGTGCCCTTCATTCGCAACCACAGGGGTGGCGGCGAGTCGGCGTCGAAACCTGCGGAGTAGAAGCATTGTGCCCTGGGGCGTTAGTAACAAATAGCCATTGAACTTTTCTTGTATTTTGGAACGACTTTGTTCTGCTGTAATGGAAATTCGTGTTGTTTTGTCATTTGTTTCGCGATTTTGAATGTTGATTGGACTAGTCCCCGAGCGCGCCTGCCCTTTTATGGGGTTTACCTCGTTTGTTATGTGTTTGCGAATTTTTAATGGATTGAGGTCGACTCGCCAGAGCTCGGAGAGCCAGTCGCAGGGCGACTCCCATGGGTGCTCTTTACTTGACCGTTTTCCCGTGCGCGAACGAGGTCGGGTAGCCGAGTCCCCGAGCGTGGTACTTGGTGGTTCTAGTCCCATCTCCAAGGTAGGTGAGGACTAAGCGCGTTAGAGTAAGCGCGTCACTCCTGCCTGACCTGAAGGATAAGTCGCATGGCGAGTCCTGGGCACGATCTCATACAGGGCGTTTTCCCTAGCCGCTCGTATTTGACTGGACGTTCGTCCCCGAGCGTGGTACTTGGCCGTTCGAGTCACTGTGCCGAAGATGCGGATGACCTTGGTCGCTGTGAGGAGCGACGGCAGTTGTCTTGGCTCGGTAAGCCAGTCGGGCTAGGCGACTCCAATGGGGCTCCGGGTTGACGTTTTTCGTGGACGTTACAAGGCCTGGGGTCTCCCAGTGCCCTTGTACCACACTACCAAAGGTTGACTTCTGCGAATAGCTTAACGCTGTTATTACGAGTGCGAGTGGCACAAGACACGGAGAGTAGACACAATTTGCGGTAACTGTCGTGGGAATTATCATGACAGATGCTGCATTCGGCAGCGAGTAGTAGAACAAGGGGCAAGGGCGGCCAGCCATCTGCGGTGCGAGATGAGGGCAAAGACACAGGGTTTTACCCAGGTTCGGCCCCCTGGAGGGTAAAGACCTACTCCTGCTAGATTGTATTATGGAGGTGTTACAATGGGCGAGCTCAAGGCTAGGCGGCAGTCGCTTGGGTGTATGAGGGAACGTGTCTCTACTCCTATTGGGAGGTTTATATAGGCTCACCTCCTAGGGTTTACATATCTCAACCGATTGATTCTGACTTGATGAGTCGTTTAACCTAGTCCGTGGGCCTATCTACTACCTGGGCCTTCAGCCCCGCTCAACTCTGGCTGGGCTTTGATCCACTCGCCGTTCTGCAGCCCACTCGCGGTCTTGGGCGATCGGAACGCGTCACTGGGTATACCCCGGTAGGCATATCCCCATCAGTAGTCCCCGAGGCCGTCGTCGATTAGGCGTAGGTGGCTGCTGGCAGTCGGAGTATACGACTTCAGAGTAGGAACCCAGTCGAATCGTCGGCGGGCTCCTGTATAAAGGAGACAACCAATGATCCAGGTCGCAGCCTTGGCCGAGTCGAGTCGGCGGAAACACTGTCTTAGTGATCGGGTCGGCGAGTGGTCAGAGTTGGACCGTCAGCGTGGTCAAACTAGCCTTTGAGATAATCCAACGGTAACTTTTGGCGTAATCACCGCGTGGTAACGGCTCCACGATTTGGCGGGTAACTCCGCTATATAAGGGGAATGGCAAAATGAGAGCCAACTCCTCACCACTTCTTCCGAAAGCGCGATTTTCTTTCCTTTGCTCGATCCACCGACCGAAATCCTCCGATCTCCAACCAATCTCGCCATGGCCCTTTCCACCGAGCCGTGGTAGGTCCAAGTGCACAGGCAGCTGGCCTCCTTCGAGGAGGCCGGATCCTGCGAGCTGTTGGCGTATCCTCGCCGAGAAACGACCCCAAACCCGAGAGAGGGAATTCGTCTGTTCACCAGTCATCTCGGCGGGGCTAGGGTTTTACGTCCCTATTCTTCCTGCGCGCTACTTACTACGGATCCAGCCTTGATCTGGGTCCCCATAGCATCGAGCTCGCCATCTTCGTGGCGTTCTGCGAATGCTACTGGCTGCCGCCCTACTTCCCTTGTGGCAAGATCTGTTCCACAGACGGATCAGCCGCGAGAGGCAAGGCCCAATGCTTGCCGCGGGCGGCTTGACGTTCCAGCTCAAGTCCAAAGCTTCTTTCTTTGACCTGATGCTAACCGCCAAGGCAGCGAGCGACTGGAATAAGTCGTGGTTCTACGTGGCCGAGGCGACCCCGGAGGGCGAGGTGGCGATCCCGCGGTACTCCGCTAGTCGCTCCGAGCCGCGCAATCTTCAAGTCGGCAAGCTCCCCGGCGACTAGCGGATGGTCGTCGACGAGATGCTCCAGACCATCCGCGGTCTGAAAAAGAAGGGCCTTCAAACGATAAACTTGTACAATTGCTGGCTCGTTCCACTCGCCCACCGCGACCACTACATGTACCAGTACACGGGCCGGGGAGACTCGACGAAGGCCTGTCTCGACGAGTGGAAGCTGGAGGATTATCTCCCAGCGTTGAAGAAGATTACCCAGGCGGTGTACCTGGATGCGCAGGCTGGTCGACCCTATACATGGCGTCCGACTCCCACGGTAATTTCTTTACCTTGCTCGCAGTCGCAGTAAATGCAGTCGCGGTAATTCTGATTTTGTCTTGTATTTGTTGCAGCTATTCCAAGTGGTGGAAGGGTGGCTCCCACCCTCTGATGATGAGAGCTCGGGCCCGGACATAGGCGAATCGCCGCCTACCAAGGGAAGCGAAGATGACGAGGACGAGTCCGAAGAGGAGGTCGCCCCACTGGTCCAAAAGAACCGCGTGCAACGATAGCGCGAGATCGAGGCAAGCAGAAGCCTCGAACGTCATGACGATGACGACGAGCTCCCAGAGACCACCTCGCGCCGTCAAGCCACCCCGTCAAAGAAGAAGAAGAAGAAGGAAAGGGAGGCAAGGGCCTCCCCGAAGAAGAAAACGGTTGCCGAGAACGGCTTCACCGCCACACACTCGAAGCAGATCGATGCTCCCAGCCCATCCGTGACGGCGCCACCAGCGATCAAGGGTTTCATGCATAGTAAATCAAAATTTTCTACGGATAACAGAGGGAAAGCCAAGATCTAATATAGGAGATGCAAACAACAAGAGAGATTGGATTAGATCTTCATACCCTTGAAGATTACGCAGTGAACGCTCGCCTAACGTGGGTGATGTAGTCGTACTCGCTTCTCCTCCTCGCGATCCGATCCGATCTAGCACCACAAGTGGCGGTGCCCGTGAGATGCACACGCAGCACCTCGACGTCTCCTCCTTCCTCGGACCAGCAGTATGGTGGAGAGATAGATTGGATCAACAACACGGCGTGGTGTATATGGTGGAGAATTTCACTGCAGGCTTCGCCACAAACAGTCCGGAGGGAGAGGAAGGTAGCAAGGCAGCTAGCGCTTGGAGGAAGGTGTGTTGTGGAGGGGCACCACCCTCTATATATAGAGGGGCGGCCAACCTGCCCTCCTCCAAGCCTATCTCTAGTTTAAACAATTTAAACTCCCTTATCTAGAAATCCTATCTCTAGTTTAAACGATTAAACTCTCCTTATCTAGAAATCCTATCTCTAGTTTAAACGAGTTTAAACTTATCTAGATCGGCTGGGCCCTATGGGGCCTTGTGCCCTGGCCCAATGCGCCAGGACACCTCATAGGCCCATGCCCCTCCCGGAAGGTGGGGCCACGTTGGTCCCCTTCCGGAAGGTTCTAGAAAGCTTCGCATACAATACCGATTAACACCGGAACAATTCGAACTCCAAAACTGCCGCTTATATGAATCTTATTCTCCGACCATTTCGAACCTCTCGTGATATCCGGATCCCATCCGAGACTCGAACAAAAATTCATAAACCAATTATCCAATCTATCCTAGCGAGATACGTTATGTGTGACCTGCGGGTTCGAATATGCAGACATGATCTTCTATCAATAATCAACAAGTGCAGGCACCCATATTGACTCCCACACATTCATCGGTGATCATATCGGATGAACCACGATGCGGATTCAATCAATCCCATATATATATTCCCTTCGTCTCGCGATATTTTACTTGCCCGAGATTAGATCGTCGATACCGTCATACCTAGTTCAATCTCGTTCACAGCAAGTACTTTACTCGTTCCGTAATCCGATATCACTTTGTGATTAACTCCTTAACCACATACTTGCAAGCGGTGTTGATATCGACACGAGTGGGCCAAGTATATCTCTCCGACTTGGGAGGACAAATTCCATCTCGATACATACAACCCAACAGATACTTTCCGATCACCTGAGAGACACCTTTATGATCACCCTCTCATAGGATGACGTTTGATGACCTCAAAGCTTTCTTCCGATACCAGGGAGTTGCATTATCTCATGGTCTAAGGAATACAATATTTGACATAGGAAAAGCTTCGCAAAGACGAACACGATGACACGATCTAATTTCTCTGCTTTGTTTGGGTCTATCCACCATATCATTCTCCCAATGATATGATCTCATTATCAATTGACAACTCATGTCTATGGTTAGGAAACCTTAACCATCATTGATCAATGAGCTAGTCCATAGAGGCGTACTAGGGACACGGTGTTGTTCACAAACCACACAAGTATTAAAGTTTCCGCTTAATACAATTCTAGCATGGAATATAAACTTTATCATGAACAAGAATTATAATAATAACATCTTTATTATTGCCTCTAGGGCATAATTCCAACAGTCTCCCACTTGCACTAGAGTCAATAATCTAGTTTACATCTGGCAACAATCTCACACCCATGGCACTGAGGTGTTGATCATGTTTTACACGTGGAAGAGGTTTATTCAGTGGATCTGCGACATTCAGATCCGTATGTACTTTGCTAATCTTCAGATCTCCATCTGCTATATAATCTCGGATTATATGAAACTTGCGGTTGATATGCTTGGTCTTTGGATGATATCTTGGTTCCTTAGCGAGTGCTATGGCGCCAGTGTTGTCACACAATATCTCTAGTGGGTCCAATGCACTTGGAACCACACCAAGCTCAGTGATGAAGTCTCTGATCCAAACTCCTTCACTTGACGCTTCTGCAGCAGCCATGTATTCCGCTTCTACTGTAGATCCCGCGATCACGCTTTGCTTGCAGCTTCTCCAGCTCACAGCTCCTCCATTCAAAATATAAACGTATCCTGTCTGAGATTTGGAATCATCCTTGTCGGTGTCGAAACTAGCATCGACGTAACCTTTTACGACAAGCTGTTCATCACCCCCATAGACTAAGAACATTTCTTTAGTTCTATTTAGGTACTTTAGGATGTTCTTCACGATTGTCCAGTGTTCCACTCCTGGATCACTTTGATATCTGCTCGTCAAACTAAGAGCATTGGACACATCCGGTCTAGTACACAGCATGGCATACATGATGGAACCTATGGCCGAGGCATAAGGCACTTTGCTCATAGCTTCCCTATCATTTACCGTAGCTGGACACTGAGCCTTGCTCAATATCTTACCTGACAACATAGGCACTGAACCTTTCTTTGCCTTATCCATTCTGAACCTTTTCAGAACTTTGTCTAGGTATGTACTCTGGCTTAAAGTTATCAGGCGTCTTTGTCTATCTCTATAGATCTTGATGCCCAATATATAAGCAGCTTCACCTAGGTCTTTCATCGATAAACACTTGTTCAAATAACTCTTCACATCGTTAAGCTTGTTGATGTCATTTCCGATAATCAATATGTCATCCACATACAGTACCAGAAACGTCACCGAGCTCCCACTCACTTTCTTGTAGATACAAGCTTCGTAGCAATTTGGAACAAATCCAAAGCTCTTGATCACTTGATCAAAACGAAGGTTCCAACTCCGAGATGCTTGCTTCAGTCCATAAATGGAACGCTGAAGTTTGCATACTTTACTAGCATCCTTAGGATCGACAAAACCTTCGGGTTGCATCATATACAACTCTTCATCAATGTTCCCATTGAGGAAAGCAGTCTTGACATCCATCTGCCATATTTCATAATCATGAAACGCAGCAATTGCTAATAAAATCCGAATGGACTTAAACATAGCTACGGGAGAGAAAGTCTCATCGTAGTCAACACCTTGAACTTGTCGAAAACCTTTTGCGACAAGCCGTGATTTATAGACGGTAACATTACCATCCGCGTCCGTTTTCTTCTTGAAAATCCATTTGCACTCAACGGCCTTTCGGTCGCTAGGAGGGTCCACCAAAGTCCATACTTGGTTTTCGCTCATGGATCCCAATTCGGATTTCATGGCTTCGGCCATTTCTCAGAGTCTGGGCTCATCATCGCTTCCTCATAGTTTGTAGGTTCACTGTCTTCTACCAACAAGACAGTCAAGACATGGTTGCCGTACCACTCAGGAGGGGCACGCGACCTTGTCGACCTGCGACGTTCAGTAGCAGCATCGTCCGAAGCTTCATGATCCTTGTCATTAGCTTCCTCTATTGTTAGTGCAAAGGCCTCTGGAACAATTTCAGGTGTGCGCTACTCTCCAATTCAAGAGAAGGTTCAATAACCTCGTAGCTCTACTTTCCTCCCACTCACTTCTTTCGAGAGAAACTCCTTCTCAAGAAAGGAACCGTTCTTTTGACAAACACGTTGCCTTGGTTACGTGATAGAAGGTATACCCAATGGTTTCCTTAGGGTATCCTATGAAGACGCATTTCTCCGCTTTGGGTTCGAGCTTGTCCGGCATCAACTTCTTGATGTAAGCTTCGCATCCCCAAACTTTAAGAAACGACAACTTAGGTTTAGCACCAAACCACAGTTCATACGGTGTCGTCTCAACGGATTTAGATGGAGCCCTATTTAAAGTGAATGCAGCGGTTTCTAATGCATAACCCCAAAATGATAACGACAAATCGAAGAGACATCATTGATTGGACCATATCTAATAGGGTTCGATTCCAGCTCGAGACACCATTGCTACTGTGGTGTTAGGGTGGCGTGAGTTGTGAAACGATTCCACTTGCTTTAAGATGCGAGAAAATCATAACTCAAATATTCGCCCACGATCGGATCGTAGAAACTTAATCTTTCTGTTACGATGGTTCTCCACTTCATTCTGAAATTCCTTGAACTTTTCAAATGTTTCAGATTTATGTTTCATTAAATAGATATACCCATATCTACTTAAGTCATCGGTAAAATTGAGGAAATAGCGATATCCACCGTGCATCGAAACACTCATCGGTCCGCATACATCGGTATGTATGATTTCCAACAAGTCCGTTGCTCGCTCCATCATACCGGAGAACGGGGTTTTGATCATCTTGCCCATGAGGCATGGTTCGCATGTGTCAAATGATTCAAAATCAAGAGACTCCAAAAGTCCATCAGAATGGAGTTTCTTCATGCGCTTTACACCAATATGACCTAGACGATAGTGCCACAAATAAGTAGTATTATCACTATCTACTTTGCATCTCTTAGCCTCAATGTTATGGATGTGTGTTTCATCCCTTTCGAGATTTAGAAGAAATAAACCATTCACAAGAGGTGCATGACCATAAAATATGTTACTCATATAAATAGAACAACCATTATTCTCCGATTTAAATGAATAACCGTCTTGCAATAAACATGATCCAGAAATATTGTTCATGCTCAATGCAGGCACATAATAACACTTATTAAGGTTTAAAACTAATCCTGAAGGTAAAACTAAGGAGAGCGTACAGCCGGCCATCACATCAACTCTTGATCCGTTGCCAACGCGCATCGTCACCTCATCCCGTAAGCCGCCATCTATTCCGTAGCTCTGTTTCGAGTTACAAATATTAGCAACCGAACCGTATCAAATACCAGCACTACAACGAGGGATAGTAAGGAAAACATCAATAACATGTATATCAAATATACCTTTGATGGTGCCAGCCTTCTTGTCCGCTAAGTACTTCGGATGCCCAAAGATGACCCCTGTCATTGCAATAGAAGCACTCGAGGTCCCGGCTTAGGACCAGACCCGAGCTTCTTCTCAGCAGGGGCATTGCGCTTGCCGCCGCCCTTCTTGAAGGGCTTCTTTGCTCCCTTACCTTTCTTAAAGGAGGGCTTGTTGACCATCAACACATGATTATCCTTCTTGATGTCCACTTTCGCAGCCTTCATCTTTGTGAAGAGCTCGGTGATCGTATCAGTGGAACCAATCTGATTATGAGTCACTACAAAACTTTTGTAGCTGGGAGGGAGTGATTGCAGAACCCTGTCAATCTTGAGCTCCTCTGGAATCGTGCATTCCAGTTTCTCAAGGCGTTGAGTGTAGCCCGACATCTTTATGGCGTGCTCACTAACGGAACTCCCTTCCTCCATCTTGCAGTTAAAGAACTTCTCAGAGATCTCATATCTCTCGAGCGGGCTTGAGTCTCAAACATGGTTTTCAGCTCCTCGAGAATCTCAAAGGGCCCGGATATGTTTCAAAACGATTTTGAAGCTCGGTTCCATAGCAAACAACATGGTGCTCTTAATCACACCATAATCATCTTTGCTGATCGATAGACATCTTTCTCATCAGCCGAGCTTGCAAAGCAGGGGGGTCACCTAACGCTTTCCCAAGGACATAGTCCTTTTGTCCGCCAGGCAGAATGATTCTTAGATTGCGGAACCAATTAGTAAAGTTAGACCCATTGTTTCTAAGCTTTTCTTTCTCAGCAAAAACGTTGAAGTTGAAGTTGGACTTGGCCATTGGATCTCTGATTTGCAAGTACAATTTAGACTATGTTCATGATAAATAGTTCAACTTAATCAAATTACTAGATGAACTCCCACTAAATTCAACATCCCTCAAGTTGTTTAGTGAACACGATCCAAATTCACCACACCTAATCCGATCATCACGAGAAGAGATGTGGTTTCAATGGTGGACAACAAAGTGTCGATCATATCATTCATATGACTCATGCTTAACCTTTCGGTTCTTGTGTTCGAGGCCATGTCTGTACATGCTAGGCTCGTCAAGCTAGACCCAAGTATTTCGCGTGTGCAAACTGGCTTGCACCCGTTGTATGTGAGCGTAGAGTCTATAGCACCCGATCATCACGTGATGCTTGGAAACGGCGAACTTTCATAGCGGTGCATACTTGGGGAGAACACAGTTTTTATCTTGATCTTTAAGTGAGGAATCATCTTATAATGCTACCGTCGCGATCTAAGCATAATAAGATACATAAAGGGATAAACATCACATGCATATAACTTTATGTGACATGGTATAGCCAATCCTCGCGCAATGATCTCCATCTTGTGCGTTCCGGCATGATCTCCATCACTCCACCATGATTGCCTCCACCACGAATAGAAACTACAACTATTTCTAACTACTTAGCGATAAAGTGAAGCTATTACATGGTGTATAAGAAGTTGACTCGCAGGTCATACACAATTATGAAGACAACCATATGGCTCCTGCCGGTTGTGTACTCATCGACATGCAAGTCGTGAAACATTACAAAACATGATCATCGCATACAATATACACATCACATCTTGGGCCATACCATATCACAGAAAACACTCCCTGCAAAAACAAGTTAGACGCCTCTACTTTGTTGTTGCATGTTTTACGTGGCTTATGGGAGTAGATGCTAAGAACGATTCTTACCTACGGAAAGCCACAACGGTGATATTATGGTTGCCAAACTCCGGTGTTAATCCCATGACAACTATAGTGAGAGAAACTGACATCCATCAGCCGCATGTGTGGTACAAGCCACACGTCAAGTCGAGCGGGCGGTCTCGCGAACGACGTCGCAGAAGTAAGGTTGGCCTGGACCGCTTCAATCTCACTATCCCGCCATAAGAAGAACACAAACAAGAGGCTTGCAACAGAAAACATCAACGCCGCAACAACCATGTTGCGTTCTACTCGTGAAACACATCTACGCATAGATCTAGCTCGATACCCTCAAGGGTTTCGCGCCATAGTAAATCAAAATTTTCTACGGAGCGAAGGAGGAAAGCCAAGATCTAATCTAGGGGATGCAAACAACGAGAGATTGGATTAGATCTTCATACCCTTGAAGATTCGCACAGCGGAACGTTTGTCGGAACGTGGGTGATGTAGTCGTACTCGCTTCTCCTCCTCGCGATCCGATCCGATCTAGCACCACAAGTGGCGGTGCCTCCGTGAGATGCACACGTGCAGCACCTCGACGTCTCCTCCTTCCTCGGACCAGCGAGTATGGTGGAGAGATAGATTGGATCTACAACACGACGGCGTGGTATATATGGTGGAGAATTTCTGCTGCAGGGCTTCGCCTACAAACAGTCGGGAGGGAGAGAGGAAGGTAGCAAGGCAGCTAGGGCTTGGAGGAAGGTGTGTAGTGGGGAGGGGGCGCACCACCCCTCTATATATAGAGGGGGGGCGGCCAGCCCTCCTCCAAGCCTATCTCTAGTTTAAACAATTTAAACTCTCCCTTATCTAGAAATCCTATCTCTAGTTTAAACGATTTAAACTCTCCCTTATCTAGAAATCCTATCTCTAGTTTAAACGAGTTTAAACTTATCTAGGATCGGCTGGGCCCTATGGGGCCTTGTGCCCCTGGCCCAATGCGGCCAGGACACTCCCTCATAGGCCCATGCCCCCTCCCGGAAGGTGGGGCCACGTTGGTCCCCTTCCGGAAGGTTCTAGAAGCTTCCGGTACAATACCGATTAACCCGGAACAATTCCGAACTCCAAAAAACTGCACCGCCTTATATGAATCTTATTCTCCGGACCATTCCGGAACCTCTCGTGATATCCCGGATCCCATCCGAGACTCCGAACAAAAATTCATAAACCAATTATCCAATCTATCCTAGCGTCGAGATACGTTAAGTGTGTGACCCTGCGGGTTCGAGAATATGCAGACATGATCTTCTATCAATAATCAACAGGGTGCAGGCACCCATATTGACTCCCACACATTCATCGATGATCATATCGGATGAACCACGATGCCAGGATTCAATCAATCCCATATATATATTCCCTTCGTCTCGCGATATTTTACTTGCCCGAGATTCGATCGTCGGTACCATCATACCTAGTTCAATCTCGTTCACAGCAAGTACTTTACTCGTTCCGTAATCCGATAACACTTTGTGATTAACTCCTTAACCACATGCTTGCAAGCGGTGTTGATATCGACACGAAAGTGGGCCAAGTATATCTCTCCGACTTGGGAGGGACAAATTCCATCTCGATACATACAACCCAATGATACTTTCCGATCACCGAGAGACACCTTTATGATCACCCTCTCATAGGATGACGTTTGATGACCTCAAAGCTTTCCGATACCGGGAGTTGCATTATCTCATGGTCTAAGGAATACAATATTTGACATAGGAAAAGCTTCGCAAAGACGAACACGATGACACGATCTAATTGCTCTGCTTTGTTTGGGTCTATCCACCATATCATTCTCCCAATGATATGATCTCATTATCAATTGACAACTCATGTCTATGGTTAGGAAACCTTAACCATCATTGATCAATGAGCTAGTCCATAGAGGCGTACTAGGGACACGGTGTTGTTCACAAACCACACAAGTATTAAAGTTTCCGCTTAATACAATTCTAGCATGGAATATAAAATTTATCATGAACAAGAATTATAATAATAACATATTTATTATTGCCTCCAGGGCATAATTCCAACAGCGATAACCGCGCTGGACGCGGCGACCGTGGAAGTGCCGCTGGCCTCAATGCCTCCGCCATTCGCCCCAGTCTCTAGGCTGGGGGAGGCTCCTGCTACGGTGACTTCGCCTCGCAAGGAGGCTCCGACTGCGGCGGCTTCGCCTCGCAAGGAAGCTCCGGCTACAGCGGCCCCAACTCGCGAGGAGGCTCCCGCCGAGGATGTCCCAGAGGCACCAGCCGCGGCCTCAACGACGAAGACGCCGTCCGTGTCTTGGGCACGCGACGTCCTGGAACTGGGGATCAGTCGCCGACTGGGCCCTGAACTGGAAAAACCGGCCGGCCTTCGTACGGGGCTGCGTTTCATCCTAGTCGCCAAGTGAGTGCGCTCACCCTTCCTTATTTTCCATAACTATTCCAATTGTCTCTGTTGATTTGATTAATGAGCAGGACTGGAGTGAAAAGGATGGGCCACCCGACCGTGGCCAAGGTACCTTCCGCCGCAAGCGAGGAGGACCCTTCCCGCAAGAGGAAGGCGGACGAGGTCGTCGCCTCAGCGGACGACAGCAAGAAGGCCAAGGGTGATGATGTCGTCACGATTTCTGATGACGCGGCGGTCGCGCCGGCTGGGCCCGCGGTGGAGGCAGCCGCGTCTACGAAGGAGGGTGCTTCCTTGCCTGGAACGGCGGAGGCGACCTCCCTTGGATTGGATGCCTCTATCGCTACCTTCCCCCGCTTCGTGACCAAGGCGGCCACGGCGAGTGAGGCTACGCCCTCGAGCCATGCTCCTGGGACCGCCGATGCTGAAGTCGACCAACGTCGTGGACACACGCCGGCGTTACTTGCATCCGTGGACGCGATACAACTCCATGGTATGCTCGGCGCGGCCATCCAGGTACATCCAGTCCCCGAGGATCAAGTCGGTGCTTTGCAGCGGCTTGATTCTTATAATTTCTCGTTTTTTTTATTTTCGCATCCAGTCCCCGAGTGCGCATTCGCTGAATTTCAACGAGTGGGCACTTAGGAATTTTTGATCGCAGTCGATGCGCGCATCGCTGAATTTCAGCGGTGGGCACTTAAATTCTTGATCGCGGTCCGAGTGCGCATTCGCTGAATTTCAACGAGTGGGCACTTAGGAATTTTTGATCGCCAGTCCCCGAGTGCGCACTCGCTGAATTTCAGCGAGTGGGCACTTAGGAATTTCTTGATCGCCAGTCCCCGAGTGCGCACTCGCTGAATTTCAGCGAGTGGGCACTTAGGAATTTCTTGATCGCCAGTCCCCGAGTGCGCACTCGCTGAATTTCAGCGAGTGGGCATTGAGGAATTTTGTTTTGACTAACTTTTTTGGTAATGTGCAGGGTCTGCAGCTGGAGTCGGCGGACCGATTGGCCGCGAAGAAGCGCGCGGAGAAGGAGCTGGCCATCATCCAGGAGGGGAACAAGGGGCTTCAGGCTGCCGCTGTGAAGGCAGAGGAAGCTCGCCAGGGGCTTGTCCCCGCTGGTGAGTTGGTGGCGGCGCTGACCGCCTGGGTGCCGCTGAACAGCGGATCGCCGACCTCGAATCGCGAGGCGAGATAAGAAGCGAGCTCGGCGGACGGGCGAGCTAAAGCCGCCGTTGCGGCCGCTGAAGAGGATCGCAAGGTGTCAGAAGTCCTTATTGCTGGGCTTCGACACCACACGCCGCTCGATGCTTCATCACGGACTCGCCCGTTGCTTGGTGAGTGCATCTCCCCTTTCTAATAGTTGTGGTTTTTGTGGTGTCCGTCATACTTATCATTGTCTTCTACTCGCAGGTCGCATCATTGATAGCGAAGAAGAGGCGAGCTCGCTCGACGCGAGGCAGTGCGTAAGCATGCTCGTCGATTCAGCGACGTTGTCGGCGACGTGCATCCGTGCCTACCTCCAAGAAATATCGCCCACGGAGGTGATTCCCAGCGACCTTGTTGAGGTGTGGAGGTACTTGGAGAAGGCGCCCGCGGTCGATGACGCGGTCGGCGTTTCGGCGTGGAGCGTCGACGATCGAGCCTTGACTCGCCCACTTCGAGGATTTCGACATTGACGATGTGACGAGTGGGTATCCATCGCCGTCGGGCGCGGAGCTGTCCGAGGTCCTCAAGTTGCAAGAACGTGCCGCGTACTCGAACGATGTTCGGGCAATGGGCGACCTCCTGCCGTACCGAGACGGTTGTCGCGCTAAACGACCCGAGCCGCATCGTGACTTCAAGGTCGAGCAGACTTTTTGCGCGGCGATGGCGGG
This sequence comes from Avena longiglumis, assembly GCA_030063025.1. Taxonomy (NCBI): domain Eukaryota; kingdom Viridiplantae; phylum Streptophyta; class Magnoliopsida; order Poales; family Poaceae; genus Avena; species Avena longiglumis. The sequence continues at coordinate 152,310,496 of CP125977.1, read as the reverse complement.
TGAACTGACGACGTATCCATCAAACCCGTACACGACGTTCATCCGCAGTCGCCGGGATGCTGGCGAGTCGTCTTCGAAGCCTGCAGAGTAGGGTAGTTTGCCTTGTGGCGTTAGCAGTTACCGCCACGCGGCATATTTTGTAACATGAAACAATGCAACATGTGATTGAATGAGACGTCGTGTCTATTTTGATGTTTGTTTGTGTGCTTTTGATTGATTTTGGACGAGTCCCCGAGCGCGTCCGCCCTTTTGTGGGGTTTACCTCGTATATGATGTATGTGTTGTTGTTATGTGTTTTGATGTTTTAGTCGACTACGAGCTCGAAGAGCCGAGCCGAGCGACTCCTTGAGTGCTCTGTACTTTACCGCTTTCCGTCTTGCGAACGAGGTCGGGTGGCGAGTCCCGAGCGTGGTACTTGGTAGTTCTAGGCGCGACTCGAGGGTGGTTGAGGACTTAGCGTTGGTGAGCGCCACTCCTGCCTGGCCCGTGGGGTCGCTGGCGAGTCTGGGCATGCTCTCTTACTTGGCGTTTTCGATCGCTCGCGAACTGGTCTTCAGTCCCCGGCGTGGTACTTAGCCGCTCGAGTCGCTATGCCGAGGATGCGGAGTACCAAGGTCGCTGTGAGAAGCGAGGCGTTGTCTTGGCTCAGAGAACCCGAGCTAGGCGACTCAATGGGGCTCCGGTTGGCGTTATTCGTGGACGATGCAAGACCTGAAGTGATTCAGTGCTCTTACACCGCACTACTTAGCCGCTACCGATCGCTGTACCAAGGTTGACTTCGCTTAGCATAACGCTGTTTTTACGAGTGGGAGTGGCACAAGTCATGGAGAGTAAGCGCAAGTTGCGGTAACCATTTCTTTTTATTTCATAGCGACTGGAGAGTACATGTGTGGGGTTCTAAGAGTAGAACTTCCGGAGGAGGTTTACATTCCATGGTCGCTTGACGTCGAGTTCGCTGTCCCCGCGGACGTCGATGAGGTAGTAGGCGTCGTTGCCGAGTACGCGCCCGATAGCGAATGGGCCTTCCCACGGAGGGGAAAGCTTGTGCATCCCTTCTTGTCCTGGATGAGGCGTAACACCAGGTCACCTTCCTGGAAGGTGCGAGCTTTCACCCGCCGGCTGTGGTAGCGGCGAAGTCCTTGTTGGTAGATGGCGGTGCATGACCGAGCGAGGTCGCGTGCTTCGTCGAGCTGGTCGACCCCATCTTGGCGGGCCAGCTCGTTTGCAGCCTCCGTATAGTGGACGACTCGCGGCGAGTCGTGTTCGAGGTCGGTGGGCATGACGCCTGCACCAGACCATGAAGAAGGGGTGAATCCGTCGATCTGTTGACGGAGGTCCGGATCCCCGTGATGACAGGGCAACTCTCGACCCGGCACCCAGCGTGCGCCGAGTGGTACTTGGAGTCGCGGCCGTGCCATGGAGGATGCTTTGGTTGGCCTCCGCTGGCCGTTGATTCGGTGGGCGATCGACGCGAGGTTGAGCCGATATGGTGCTCTTCGCAGAATTCGCCATGGCTCCTTGGAGAAGTTGGTGCCGTTGTCCGTGATGATGCTGTTGGGGAACCCAGCGATATATGAGCTCGAGGAATTTAGTGGCGGTCTTCCCGTCGCATTTCGGACTGGCTTGGCCTCCACCCGCCGTGAATTTGTCGATGGTGACCAGCAGGTGGGTGTAGCGAGGGGCCTTCTTGAAGGGGCCTACCATGTCCATGCCCCACACGAATGGCGGTGATGGGGATTGTTTTGAGCGAGCTCGATGCGCGTCGATTGGCATTACGGCACCCGCACATCGCTGGACGATGACAGCGTCGGCGTGTCGCAGTGGGCCAAGAGAAGCCGTGTCGCATAGCCTTGGCGACCAGGGAAGCGGCGGCGTGGTGGCATGATCACCGAGTGAATGTCGTGGGGATTTTGCGTCCTTCACCGGTTGGACGCAGCGTTAGAACATGCCGTGACGCCGCGCGCTTGTGGAGCTCGCCGTCGATGGTGTAGGACTTGCATCGACGAGTGATCATTCGAGGCTCGTCTGCCCGCCGCAGGTGCCGCTTCGGTGTAGGCGATGTAGGGCTTGGTCGAGTGCTGCTCGGTGACGAAGTGCGACCAAGGATGCCTCCGGTTGAGTGGGACTCGATGTCGATCTCCCTCGGGAGAGACTGATGGCTTGAGATTGTGTCAAGGAACACGCCGACGGGTGGTAGTCGAGCCGACCCGATGCGAGATAGGGCGTCGGCCTCGCTTTTTCCGCTGTCGATCCACTCGACGGAGTAGCCGTGAAGTGGCCCAACTTGTCCACCGCTTGGCGATACGCCGCCATGGGGGGAGACGGCGTCAGTGCCGCGACTTGCCCATGACAAGGTCGGAATCTCCGTAGCAGCGAGGCGATTGACGTTCATCTCCTTGGCGGCTCGCATGCCGTGGAGTAGGGCCTCGATTCAGCCATGTTGTTGGTGCAGGCGTGAAGTCGAGGCAGGATGTAGCGGAGCTTGTCGCCTTTGGTGAAGTCAACACTATCCTCGCGCGCCGTCCGCGTTCTTGGAGCCGTCAAAGTGCAGGCTCCAGTAGTGGAGGTACGGCAGCTTCTCTGGCTGCTGGGCCTCCTCCCAGTCGGCGATGAAGTCTACCAGTGCCTGTGAATTGATCGCCTTTCGTGGGTCATACTTGATGTTGTGGACGCCGATCTCAACGGCCCACTTGGCGACTCGCCCGGTCGCCTCGCGATTGCGGATGATGTCTTGCAGTGGTGCTGAGGAGACGACCGTGATCGGGTGTTCCTGGAAGTAGTGCGGCAGGCGACGCTGAGCCCGGAAGACCGCGTATACTAGCTTTTGGTACTGCGGGTACCTCTGGCGCGATTCGGTGAGGACCTCGCTGATGTAGTACACCGGCCGCTGAACCGGGCGCTCCTTTCCTTCCTCTGGTCGCTCGACGACCATCACGGCGCTGACGACGCGCTCGGACGCCGCGACGTAAACCAGCATGGGTTCTTTGTCGGGGCGGCGAGTAGTGGTGCGGCGAGTAGCACCTTTTGAGGTCGCGAGCGCCGTCCGCCTCCTTGTCCCATCGAAGGTGGGGTTCTTGCGCATCAGCGGTATAGGGCATCGCCGCCCAAAGGGTATGAAGCGATCGAGAGCCGCTACTCGCCCGGCCTCGACGCCGCCAGCACTTTCGGGTTTGCCGAGCCGGATCGTGTCGATCTTTGTGGGGTTCGCCTCAATCCCTCGTTTGGAGACGACGTACCAAGAGTTGTCCCGGTACAATCAAGGTGCACTTGCCTGGGTTGAGCTTTATCTTGTATCTTCGCAGGTTGGCGAAAGTTTCCGCCAGGTCGGCGAGTAGGTCGCCTTGGCGAGCGGACTTCACGACCACGTCGTCGATGTAGACGTGGATGTTGCGGCTAATTTGGATTGCAAGGCATTCTTGCATGCACCGCTGGTAGGTCGCCCCGGCGTTCTTGAGGCCGAAGGTCATGGCGGTGTAGCAGAAGGCTCCGAATGGCGTGATGAACGCCGTCTTCTCCTCGTCTTCGACGGCCATTTTGATCTGGTTGTACCCAGAGTAGGCGTCGAGGAAACAGAGCGACTCCGAGCCCGCGGTCGAATCGATTATCTGGTCGATCCGCTGAGGACGAATCGCTCCTTTGGGCGCTGTTCAGGTTTGTGTAGTCGATACACATTCTCCAGGTCCCGTTTTTCTTCTCGACCAGGACTTGGTTTGCCAGCCACTTGGAGTACTTGATTGGCCGGATGAAGCCGGCAGCGAGTAGACGCTGCACTTCCTTGGCGATTGCTCGACGTCGTTCTTCATTGAAGGGCCGCAGCGACTGCTTGACAGGTCGCACTTTGGGGTCGGCGTTTAGCTTGTGCTCAACGAGCTCCCTAGGGACACCGGGCATGTCGGAGGGTTTCCATGCGAAGATGTCCCTGTTCTCACGAAGGAACTCGATGAGCGCGCCTTCCTATGCTGGGCTCATGCACGTCCCGATCGTCACCGTCTGGCTGGAGTCGCCCGGTACCAGCTCGACGGTGCGCGTGTGCGTCGTGGCCTCAAAGGTTGAGGTGCCTGCGCCCTATGAGTTGGGCTTCTTGAGTATGGTGGGGTCGTCGTTGTTGACCCTTCGCTGACTTGGCGAGCCTCGGCGTGGTTGGTCTCCGCCGATGACGGCGTCGGTGAGCTCCCCTTTGTCCTCGCACTCGGTGGCCATGTCGGGTCGCCGTTGATGGTGATGACGCCGCACGCCCGGAGCTTCATCGCTGTACAGAGTGGGCGCCGCCATGAATTTAGCGAACGCTGGCGCCCAGACGCGATGGTAGGGGCTGTCAAGGGCACCAGTCGAAGATGATCCGCTCGGCGGAAGTTTGCCGGTGTCAAGGTGACCGGCAGCGTGACATTGCCGATCGGGTACGCCTTCCGACCGGGACGATGCCGTGGAATGTGGTGTGGGTCGTCTCGATCATCGATCGCGGAGCCGCTGAAGGTGTCGAGGTAGAGGATGTTGATGGAGCTGCCGCCGTCCATCGTGTCTTGGGGAGCCGAGTCGCCAACCTTGGGCTTGACCACCAAGGCGACTCGTCTGGTACTGGCGCGGCGAGTGGTCTTGCCGGCTCCAGGTGATGGGCTGCTCCGACCAGTTCAGGAACTGGGGGACATCTATTTGGGCCACCGCATTGACGGCGACGGCACGGGCGATGACCTTCTTCTCGCACTTCGTGTTGAAGCCTGTGAAGGTGTGGAGGGAGCCGGGTACTTTGCCGAATTTTCAGCCGCTTTGGCGGGTCGTTGTCGGGTCCTCCCGCCGCCATGCCTTCTCGATTTCCACGAGGGTGTGGCGTCGCGGTGGTGTGCGCGCGGCTTCCTTCTGCTATGCAACGCACATGGTTGGTTAAGGAGGGCCGCGAGATCGAACCTTGGCTTGTTCTTGTAGTTGCCGCCGTCGCGGCGGTAGCTCTTGGTCTCGCGCTGCGCGTGCCTAGTGTTGGCGACGAAGTCGACTCGCCCGTCACTGCGGCGCTTGCCAGTGAGGCGAGTGTCAGAAGCGTAGGGTCGGTTCGGCCCGCCGTTGCCGCCCGGCGGCGTTGACCTCTGACTGCCGCCGGTTTCCTGGTTCGGATCTTCCTCGGCTTACCGCTTGGCGATCTCGAGGAGGTCGGGATGTTGTCGAGTGTGCGGAGTGTCGCTTGGCGACTAGAGGCTCAGAGCACGAGGTCTTGAAGCAATGGATCGTGGTGTCCGGGTGGATGCCGACGCGTTGTACCAAAGCTCTTGCCACCGTTGGACCCAGTGCGGTCGACTCGCGGGTCCCTGGACGCACTGCCTGTGTCCTCAATAGTGGTGGCGCGGGTGTAGGAGCACTCGAAGTGCCTGACGAAGGCGTCGCGCATTTCCTCCCAGGAGTCGATACTGTCCTGGGGGAGAGTGTTGATCCACTGCCTGCACGTCCCCTCCATCATCAGGAGGAGGTAACGGGCGGCGAGTAGGTCACTATGACCCGCGATCCCCATCGCCATGAGATATGTGTCGAGCCAGACGGCGGGGTCGTACGAGGAGTCGTACTTTTCTATCTCTTTTGGCGCCTTGAAGTTTGGTGGGTACTTCTCGCCTCGGATCATTGGTCCGAAGCACTTGGGTCCGAGTCGACTGAGCGACCCCATAGGCTCGCCGTCACGGCGATTAGTTAGGGTGTGCTGCAAGTCGTCGGGCTGGCGTGCGCGCCAGCTTTGGTTGTTGATGATGTGGGTGCGGGCGTCGATGGGTTGCCCGTTGGCGGCGACAAGGTTGGTTGACGGGTCAGTCGCTGGTGGAGAGGCTGCTCGCTGGTCGGTGGAGTTGCGGCTACGGTGGCGGGCAGTTGAGGGTGTTTGCGCCGGGCGGCCGAGGCCGCCCGCTTCGAGGAACGCGAGTATACTCGACCCGAGTCGGCGCCGCTTTGCTGCTCGACGGCCTTCGCGAAAGGGACCCCGACGTATTGGATCCGTAGGGCGCCGCCGGTGGCCGTGATGGTGTCGGCTGCTCGACCTGCCACGAGGTTGTCCATTGGGGTGGAGAACGGTGGGAGTCCGCTCGCCTCGCCTCGTGAGGAGACTACTATCCGCTGGTCCTCGGGAGGTGCCGTTGGGTGGAGGTGGGGCGCCGCTGATCTGGCGGCTGGCGCTTCTCCGGTGGCGCTGCTCGCAGATCGCGCGCCGCCACGCGGCCGGTCGTTTCGTTGCCGAAGTTCGTGGCGCCTGAACGGTGGGGTTCAGCGTGGCCGATCCGCTGCTGGTGGTAGCGTGATGACTCCTGCGCCACCTGCTCGAGGCGAAATTTTTCGCCGCTTGTTTCTTGCGCATCGCCTCCGCCAGTTTTAGGCGGAGTTCTCGACCTCCGCTGCCGTGGCGTTAGGAGGATTAGGTGGAGAAAGGATCCTCCGGATCGGCTGGTGGCCATGTAGGTCGCGTGGCGACGGTTCCATCGCGAGGTCGGCGGAGTTCTCCGACCCGAGTCGAATTCAAGATCCCGAGGATGGAGGGTCCTCGAAATCTCCCGCTGGAGACTGGGCGATGGAGCCCGCGATGAGGCCGTGGTGATGGATCCGCGAGACGCTGGGTCGCCGAGTCGGCGTCGGTGAGGGCCGCATCCTCTGCGGCCTCGAATTCCCGCCACGTTGCGTGGGCGAGTTGTACTGAGGCGAGGCGGTGGATCTTGGATCTGGCTCGGAGAGCCGATCGTAGGCGGCGACTCGCGGATGCGAGCCGAGTCCTTCGAGACGATGCGACGCCGGTGAGGCCGACGAAGAGGCTGATCGTGCCGATAAGCGATCACGCCAGGCGTGACGGGTCGCGCCACGGACGTAGCTGCTCGGCAAGATCTGGAGCATCTCACCGATCGCTATCATGCGCCGGTGGCGACCGCCTCGTTGATGGGCAGATTGGATCTCGCCCCAGAACACCGGCCAGACCGGCCAGGCCCCACGGTGGGCGCCACTGGCGTGGGAATTGTCACGGCAGATGCTGCAATCGGCAGCGAGTAGTAGAACGAGGGCAGGCGGCCAGCCATCTGCGGCGAGATGAGGGCAAAGACACGAGGTTTTACCCAGGTTCGCCCGAGGGTAAAGACCTACTCCTGCTAGATTGTATTATGGAGGTGTTACAATGGGTGAGCTCGGCGGCTAGGCGGCGAGACGCTTGGGTGTATGAGGGAACGTGTCTCTACTCGCCCTATTGGGAGGTTTATATAGGCTCACCTCCCCTAGGGTTTACATATCTCAACCGATTCGGTTACAGCTTCAGTAGTCGTTTAACCTAGTCCGACTGGGCCTATCTACTCGCCTGGGCCTTCAGCTTCCAGTCGCTCAAATCCTGGCTGGGCTTTGATCCACTCGCCGTTCTGCAGGCCCACTCGCCGGGTCTTGGGCCAGTCGGAAACGTCCTGCTGGGTATACCCCGGTAGGCATATCCCCATCAGTAACCGATCTGTTTTATTTCATAACAGGTGGAGGGTACATGTATGGGGTTCTAGGAGTAGAACTTCCGTAGGAGGTTTACATTCCACGGTCGCTTGACATCGAGTTTCCCGTCTCCTCGGACGTCGGTGAGGTAGTAGGTGTCGTTGACTAGGACTCGCCCGATGGCGAATGGTCCCTCCCAAGGGGGGGGGGAGAGCTTGTTCATGCCCTTCTCTTCCTGGATGAGGTGTAGTACCAGGTCGCCTTCCTGGAAAGTGTGAGTCCTTACTCGCTGGCTATGGTAGCGGCGGAGCCCTTGCTGGTAGATGGCGGTGCGGGAGCAAGCTAGGTCGCGTGCCTCGTCGAGCTGGTCAACTCCGTCTTGTCGTGCGAGTTCGTTTGCAGCCTCCGTGTAGTTGACCACCCTTGGCGAGTCGTGCTCGAGGTCGGTGGGCATGATCGCCTTCGCCAGTACACCATGAAGAAGGGTGTAAATCGCCGACCTCGACGGAGGTGCGAATGCCCCAAATGATGGAGGGTAGCTCCTCGACCCAGCACCCGGCGGTGCGCTCGAGTGGTACTTGGAGCCGTGGCTTCAGGCCATGGAGGATGCTCTGGTTGGCTCGTTCCGCCTGGCCGTTGGACTCCGGGTGGGCGACTGAGGCGAGGTAGAGTCGGATGTGGTGTTCCTCGCAGAACTTGGCCATGGATCCTTTGGCGAAGTTGGTGCCATTGTCTGTGATGATGCTGTTTGGGAACCCGTAACGATAGATGAGCTCGCATAGGAACTTGGTGGCGGTCTTCCCGTTGCATTTGCGGACTGGCTTGGCCTCCACCCATTTTGTGAATTTTTCGACTGCGAACAGGAGGTGGGTGAAGCCAGAGGCGACCTTCTTGAAAGGGCCTACCATGTCCATGCCCCACACGGCGAACGGCCAGGTGATGGGGATTGTCTTGAGCACCAAGCTCGGCACGTGGGTCTGGTTGGCGTATTTCTGGCATCCAACGCACCGCTGGACAATGTTGACAGCGTCTGCGTGTGCGGTGGGCCAGTAGAAGCCGTGTCGCATAGCCTTTGCGACCAGAGAGCGGGCGCCGGCGTGGTGGCCGCAGTCGCCGGAGTGAATGTCTTGGAGGATTTTGCGTCCTTTAGCGGGTTGAACGCAGCGTTGGAACACGCCGGTCACGCTGCGCTTGTGGAGCTTGCCGTTGATGATGACGAAGGATTTGCAGCGGCGTGCTATCATCCGGGCATCCGTTTAGTCTGCTGGTAGGGTGCCTCCCTCCAAGTAGGCAGTGTACGACGCGGTCCAGTCGTCTGGCTCGGCGATAAGTGCGACCAGGGCTGCCTCTGGTTGCAGCGGAATTCCGATGTCGACCTCCCTTGGGGGAGAGACGGAAGGCTTGGTGATGGTGTCGAGGAAGACGCCGGCGGGTGGTGCGAGTCGAGCCGAGCCGATGCGAGAGAGTGCGTCGGCCTCCTCGTTCTTCCGCCTGTCAATCCACTCAACGGAGTAGCCTGCAAAGTACCCATCCAGCTTGTCCACTGCTTGGCGGTATGCCGCCATGGTGGGGGAGACGGCGTCGCAGGTGCCAGCAACTTGCCCGGCGACGAGGTCGGAGTCTCCGTAGCAGCGCAGACGGTTGACGTTCATCTCCTTGGCAGCTCGTATGTCGTGGAGTAGCGCCTTGTACTCGGCCATGTTGTTGGTTCAGGGGGTGAAGTCGAGGCAGAGGACGTAGCGGGGCTTGTCGCCCTTCGGAGAAGTTAGCACGATCCCTGCTCCTGCGCTGTTCGCGTTCTTGGAGCCGTCGAAGTGTAAGCTCTAGTAATGGAGGTATGGCATCTTTTCTGGCTGCTAGGCCTCCTCCCAGTCGGCGATGAAGTCCACGAGAGCCTGCGAATTGATCGCCTTGCGCGGCTTGTATTTGATGTTGTGGACGCCGATCTTGATGGCCCACTTGGCGACTCACCCAGTCGCCTCACGGTTGCGGATGATGTCCTGCAACGGTGCTGAGGAGACGACCATTATCGGGTGCTCCTGGAAGTAGTGTGGCAGTCACCGCTGTGCTCTGAAGACCGCGTATACCAGTTTTTGGTATTGCGGGTAGCGCTGGCATGATTCGGTGAGGACTTCACTGATGTAGTACACTGGTCGCTGCAGCGGGCGCTCCTTTCCTTCCTCTGGTCGCTGAAGCCGTGAGGTAGACCAGCATGGGTTCCTTGTTGACGGGGGCGGCACGTAGCGGTGCTGCGAGTAGCACCTTCTTGAGGTCGCGGAGCGCATCATCTGCCTCCTTGTGCCACTGGAAGGTGTGGTTCTTGCGCATCAGGCGGTAGAGGGGCATCGCCTTTTCGCGCAACCGGGGGATGAAGCGACTGAGAGCCGCGACTCGCCCGGCCAGCTTCTGGACGTCGCGCAGGCACACGGGTTTGCCGAGTCGAGCGATCGTGTCGATCTTCGTGGGGTTCGCCTCTATCCCGCGCTTGGAGACAACGGATCCCAGTAGCTGCCCAGCTGGTACACCGAAGGTGCATTTGCCTGGGTTTAGCTTTATCTTGTATTTCCGCAGGTTGGCAAATGTTTCCGCCAGGTCAGCGAGTAGGTTGCTCTGGCGAGCGGACTTCACCAACACATCGTCGATGTAGACGTGGATATTGCGGCCAATTTGGCTCGCAAGGCACTCCTGCATGCACCGCTGGTAGGTTGCCCCGACGTTCTTGAGGCCGAAGGTCATGGCAGTGTAGCAGAAGGCTCCGAATGGCATGATGAATGCCATATTCTCTTCGTCCTCAATGACCATTTTGATCTGGTTGTACCCAGAGTAGGCGTTGAGGAAGCATAGCGACTCCGCCCACGGTGGAATCGATGATTTGGTCGATCCGCGGGAGGACGAATTGCTCCTTTGGGCAGGCGCTGTTTAAGTTTGTGTAATCGATACACATCCTCCAGGTCCCGTTTTTCTTCTCGACCAGGACTGGGAGCCACTTGGAGTACTTGATTGGCCGGATGAAGCCTGCAGTGAGTAGACGCTGCATTTCCTTGGCGATGGCTCGGCGGCGCTCTTCATTGAAGGGCCGCATCGACTGCTTGACAGGTCGCACTTTGGGGTCGGCGTTGAGTTTGTGCTCATCGAGTTCCCTAGGGACACCAGGCATGTCAGAGGGCTTCCATGCGAATATGTCCCTGTTCTCACGGAGGAACTCGATGAGCGCGCCTTCCTATGCTGGGCTCATGCCCGTCCCGATCGTCACCGTCTGGCTGGAGTCGCCTGGGACCAGCTCGACGGTGCGGGTATGCGTCGTTGCCTCGAAGGCTGTGGGGTTGCCGCCCTCCGAGTTGGGCTTCTTGAGTATGGTGGGGTCGTCGTTGTTGACCCCGCTCGCGTACTTGGCGAGCTCGTCGGCGTGGTTGGCCTCTGCCGCGATGACGGCATCGGCTAGTTCGGCTCCTTTGGCCTCGCACTCGGCGGCTATGTCGGGGTAGCCGTGGATGGTGATGACGCCGCACGGCCCGGGGAGCTTCATCGCGTTGTACGCGTAGTGGGTCGCTACCATGAACTTGGCGAACACCTGGCGCCCCAGGACGCAGTGGTAGGGGCTGTCGAAGGGCACCAACTCGAAGACGATCCGCTCGGCGTGGAAGTTTGCCGGTGTGCCGAAGGTGACTGGCAGCGTGACCTTGATGATCGGGTACGCCTTCCGACCGGGGACGATGCCGTGGAACATGGTGTAGGTCGTCTCGATCATCGATTGCGGGAGCCGTAGTCGCCTGAAGGTGTCCAGGTACAGGATGTTGATGGAGCTGCCGCCGTCCATCAATGTCTTGGGGAGCCAGTAGTCTCCCACCTTGGGCTTGACCACCAGGGCGACTCGGCCTGGGTACTCGATCCGTGGCGAGTGGTCCTGGCGGCTCCAAGTGATTGGTTGCACAAACCAGTTGAGGAACTGGGGGATGTCCACCTGGGCCACCGTGTTGACGGCGACGGCGTGCGATGACCTTTTTCTCGCGCTTCGTGTTGAAGCCTGTGAAGGTGTGGAGCGAGCCGGCGACGCTACCGAATTTTCCGCCATTTGGCGGGTTGTTGTCGGGGTCTTCCCGCGCGCGCCGTGCCTTTTCGATCTCCTTGAGAGAGTGGCAGTCGGTGGTCATGTGCGTAGCAGGCTTTCCTTCCCTGCTATGAAATACACAAGGTTGGTTAAGAAGGGCCGCGGGGTCGAACCTCGGCTTCGCCTTGTAGTTGCCACCATCGCGTCATTGTCCCCTGTCGCGGCGGAAGCTCTTGGGCTCGCGCTGCGCGTATCCAGCGTTGGCGACGAAGTCGACTCGCCCGTCACTGCGGCGCTTGCCGGTGAGGCGAGTGTTGTTGTAGCGTAGATCGGGTCGTCTCCCGTTGTCGTGGCCGCTCGTGTTGCGTTGTCCTCCTGACTCGTCATCGGTTTCTTGGTTTGGGTCTTCCTCCGCGTACCTTTTTGCGATCTCCAGGACATCCGGTATGTTGACGAGTGTGCGGTACGCTCGTTTGAGCTTGGCGACTAGGGGCTCATAGCGGCACGAGGTATTCAAGCAGTGGATCGCGGTGTCTGGGTGGATGCCGACCGCGTTGTACCACAGATCTTGCCACCGTTGGACCCAGCTGCGGGTCGACTCGCGAGGTCCCTGGACGCACCGTTCCAGGTCCTCGATGGTGGTGGCGCGGGTGTATGAACCCTCGAAGTGCCTGATGAAGGCGTCGCGCATCTCTTCCCTGGATTCGATGCTATCCGCGGGAAGAGTGTTAATCCACTACCTGCACGCCCCCTCCATCATCAGGGGGAGGTAGCGGGCGGCTAGTAGATCGGTGTGGCCGGCGATCCCCATCGCCATGAGGTAGGTATCCAGCCACACGGAGGGATCGTACGAGGGGTCGTACTTATCTATTTCCTTCGGCGCTTTGAAGTTCGCCGGGTATCTCTCGCCTCAGATCATTGATCCGAAGCACCGGGGCCCGAGTCGGCTTAGCGACCCCCTCGGCTCACCAATGCGGCGGTTGGTGAGGGTATGCCGCAGATCGTCGGGCTGGCGTGCGCGCCAGCTATGGTTGTTGATGATGTGGGTGCGGGCGTCGACGGGTTGACCGTTGGCGGAGATGAAGTTGGTCGCCGGTCGGGGGTCGTTGGTGGAGTGTGTCGCGTTCGCGGGTCGGTGTTGGAGCTGTAGTGGTTCGGGTGGCGGGAAATTGAGGGTTTTTGCCGCCATGGGGCGGCCGCTTGAGGCCGCTCTGCTGCCCGATGAACGCGAGTACATCCGACCCTGTGAGTCGACGCCTGCGTTTTTTTGCTCGACCGCTTTTGCGAGCAGGGCCTTGGCGTACTGGATCTGCAGAGCGCCTTCACCAGTGGCTGCGATGTTGTCGACTGCTGCTTGGCCCGCGACGAGGTTGTCCATTGGGGTGGAAAACAACGGGAGGCTATTAGCGTATCCCTCCCGTGAGGAGACCACGATCCTTGGATGGTCCCTGGGGGGTGCGCGGTTGGGTGGTGGCGGGGCGCCATTGGCTGTTCCCCCTGGTGGGGGCCGAGTGCTTCCTCCTGGTGGCGCGTTCTCGCAGATCGCGCGCTCGGCTGCGCGGGCTGGGTCGTTCTCGTCGTCTAAGTTCAGGGTGCGCCCCTAGACAGCGGGGTTCAGGCGCGACCTGATTCGGAGCTGGTGGTAGTGAGACAGCTCCTGCGCTGTCACTTGCTCGAGGCGAAATTTTTCGCGCTCGGCTTGTTCCTTGCGGACTTCTTCCGCCAGCTTCAGGCGGAGTTCCTCGACCTCCGTTGCCGTCGCATTGGGAGGGATCGGCGTGGAGAATGGATCTTCCGGCGGGTCGGCGCCAGTCGCCATGTAGGTCGCGGCGTGGCGGCCGGTTCTGTCACAGAGGTCGGCGGAGTTCTCCGACCTAGAGTCGAAGTCAAAGATCCCGAGGATAGAGGGATCCTCGAAGCCTTCAACGTTGGAGACCTAGGTGATGGAGCCCACGGGTGACGCGGCGACAATGGATCCGGCGAGTGACGCCGGGGTCGACGAATCGGCGTCGTCGTTGAGGGCCGCGTCTTCCGCGGACGTGGTGGTTTCGGCCACGTTGCTGTGGGCCGAGTCGTACTCGGAGGCGAGGCGGTGGATCGTGCGGACCTGACTCTCAGAGAGCTGGTCACGTGGAGGTGACTCGCGGATCCGAGCCGAGTCCTCCGAGACGATGACGTCGGTGAGGCCGACGAAGAGGCTGATCGTGCCGACCGGCAGGATCATGCTATGCGTGACGGGTCGCGCCGCCGGGACGTAGCTGCTCGGCAAGATCTAGAGCATCTCGCCGATCGTGATCATGCGGCCGGTGGCAATCGTCTCGTTGATGGGCAGATTGGATCTCGTCGCAGAACACCGGCCTGACCGGCCAGGCCCCGCGGTGGGCGCCACTATCGTGGGAATGACCACGGCAGATGCTGCAATCGGCAGCAAGTAGTAGAACATGGGGCAAGGGTGGCCAGCCATCTGCGGTGCGAGATGAGGGCTGAGACACAAGGGTTTACCCAGGTTCGTCCCCCCGGAGGGTAAAGACCTACTCCTGCTATATTGTATTATGGTGAGAGTACAATGGGGCGAGCTCGACGGCTAGGCGGCGAGTCGCTGGGGTGTATGATGGAACGTATCCTCTATGCGTCCTCTAGGGAGGTTTATGTAGACTCACCTCCCTAGGGTTTACAGATCTCAACCGAATCAGTGAAGGAATCAGCGACTCCATGACCTAGTCCGCTGGGCCTATCTATTCTTCTGGGCTTTCAGCTTCCAGTCGCTTGAGTCCACGCCAGATCTTGATCCAGTCACCGTCCTGCAGGCCCACTCGATAGCGCCTGGGCCAGTAGGAAACGTCCTGCTGGGTATACCCCGGTAGGCATATCCCCATCATAACTTGATATCACCATGATCCACGAACTGGCGAATCAGGTGGTACCGCATGAGTATGTGCTTGTTCTTCTGGTGTTGTCTAGGTTCCTTGGCTTGTGTAATAGCACCATTGTTGTCACAATACACGTCCAACGGATTGGACGAGCCCTAAACCACACCAAGATCCATGAGGAAATTCCTCTTCCAAACAGCTTCCTTTGCTGCCTTTGAGGCGGCAATATACTCAGCCTCTATTGTAGATGCAGACACAGTCTCTTGCTTGGAACTCTTCCAGCTCACAGCACCTCCGTTTAAATAACACGTATCCGGATTGCGAACAATAATCATCAGAGTCGATAAGATAACTCGCATCCATGTAACCCTTTACACTGAGTTCATCTTCACCACCATAAACCAAGAACATATCTGTAACACCCTCAGAATCGGACCTATGCAAGTTTCAGCGCTTCCCGCCAAACCCGCATAGAAACGATTCAAAGGTGCCCACCAGGCACTTGCGTGCGGGTGGAAAACGAAGTAATAACATTACACAACAGTCCTCGATGGGACCCACATAACAGATATATATAACAACACGACTCAATGAGTCAAAAATACAGATATAATATACTAAGATCCAAATCACCTGTAAAACGATACAGCGTCCGGCTACGGACAAGATGCAAATGGGGCTAAGAGCCCTAAAGAATAACCAATGGCGTCCATAACCCTGCCCAGGCCAAGCCGGAAGGGTAACCCTGCTAACGACGTCGATCTCAAACCCGCTTAAACAAAAGGGGTGCCGACAAAGGGCAAGGAAAAAGAAGGAGCGTCAGTACTGAGGCCAGTACACGGCGAGGCTAGAATTCGGCGGTCCTCGCCTACATAGGTATGGTGGACTGAAGCGGCAGCGGCGGCATGCACTAAACAACCTATAGAGACTCGATACAACTGGCGACTATCAGAGAGGGGTAAGAAAGACCTATTCGAACCATCGATACTAACACCAAACAAACCCATCCTGGCTTTCCTCGAGACCACACGAGGAAGTCAACCGAGGAACTCACACAGTTGGCAGTTTTATTTATTCAGTTATCGTTGCAGCAATTACTAGTCAGGTTTAGATAATCATCCTGATAAAGTAAGCAGTGGGCACCTTTATTTAACCATTCCATTGTAGTTGCAACACTTACTAGTCAGATACAAATAACATGAGATAACCCCAAAACCCAGCAGTTGTTGGTACTTTTATTCAGCCATTCCGTTGTAGTTGCGATAATTACTAGTCAGGTACAATGGTCGCAAGCGACACTCCAAACAAGCAATTGTGGGCAGTATTATTTAGCCATTCCATTATAGTGAAGCTGATTACTAGTCATTATAAAGTCAAATTTATAGCAATAAACTTTAGTTATGCTTGTCTATGGTCGAGATACTGTGCTCCAAGTCGTCCATAACCGCGGACACGGCTTTCAGAAAGTTTTACCCGCCGGGTGCACCAATAGCAACACACTTCGATCAACCTCGAAAACCAAATCAAAACCCAACGAGGCTTTCACGAAGCAATCACAGGATTCAGAATTATTTCAGGGGCCACCCCATTGAGTAGACCCAACGAAGTTAATGACTCGAGGACTCAAGGTTTGCGAATGGCTGTAAACGATCGGAACCCGAAAGTGTGGCTGGGCTTGTCGATACCGAAAACACTCCGCTTACCTAACAAGACAAAGGTGCTCTCGCACAATTTAAATAAAGCAGTAGCATGGCATAAGTGGATCGTAAATAAAACCTCAAACTAGTTTGTGGCCCCAAGAAATAAGATGAATCAAGCTCGCTCGTGGGGGTCCCATATACCTCCGGATGTGGATAGCGCGATAAATCAAGGAACAGTATCAAGTACTCGGGGTCCTACGGACACAAGTGGGCTCGAAACCAAATATTTTCTATCACCCACCGATGCCTCCGCTTACTTCAATTTTAGTTGTTAAACAGAATGAAAGTGAGATAAGTAAAACTATGATCATCTCCAACATCAACATGCGGCAATACATCAACAATCTGTAATCGATTTACACGCACAAAGCACTAAAGCAAGCGACTACGACGCGCAAGTCCAACTATCTACCAAACAACGGTAATAGGATGTGTCCAAGGCAATATAGGGCTGCACGGTATATCACAGGTACGGAAACTAAAGCATCGCAACACAGATAGCAATAGATCAACAGGAGGGAATAAATACTATAAAAGTAAGATAGGTAGAAAGGGGGAGATGCTCGCCTGAAAACATTGTCGAAAGTTCAACCGAAGATCGGGTCGTCACTCGCATCAACTCAACGGTATTATCCGCGAAGAACCAAAACACTAGAAGAAAGACCGGATGCAATATTTAATGCTACGGCAAAAGATCGGGCATGATGCATGTATGATGTATGACATGGCACAGGTGCGATGCAACTAGGTCATAATAAGTGGAACCGGGGTCCCGACAATTAATTAGGTGGTTCATGTTGTTTAGCTACCCCGCAATTTAAATGTTGTATTACATGGCAAAAGATAATACGGGTTCGCTACACAAGTTTAAATGAGGCCGATATGTGACTGGATTTGCCCGCATATGGGCCCCATATTTAATTATGAGGTGAATCGGCATAAGGCCCCCAAACCACACGACAATATGCATGCATGAACATTTAATATGTGACAAGTTGTATATATTATAAAATAGGGTTTGCGGGAAGGGGTTCACACATTAGGGGGTCTCGACGAACTTGGGGTTCCGGGTTCGGGGTCGGGTCTCAGGGTCCAGGGTTCGACGGATCGGTGTCGACGGGATCGTTCTCGGATTACTGGGTAGATCTTGTCGCATCCGGGAAGCATGACTTGGTGCGGCGTCGGGGCGCATCGGGTGCTTCCGGGTCGGTGTCGATCTTGTCGTTCGGGGTGAAGTGCTTGTCGTTCCATGGCGATCTTGGCGGCTTCGGATCCGGAAAGGAGCACTCGACGTTCCGGGGGAAAGACCTTGGCGTCACATGCCGAGGTTGGCGGGTGTTGGTGCCGGACTCGGGTGTGTCGTCGAGGGTCTTACGTGGCCCGATGGTTCCGTAGGAGATTCCTGTTACCATGTGGAGTTCTCGGGGTTCGATGAAGCGGATCTTGGGGGCATCGCCTTCGCCTTCGGGTTCCGGTTATGAGTGTCGTCGATCTCGAATTAGCGTCGGTATACTTGAGTCATGCCTTGTCCGACCTTTGAAGATGTCGACCTTGGGTTGGCCTCAGACTCAAGATCTTGCCCAAATTATCGGGGATCGCACACCACGGCTGAAGATAGACAAGGTTCAAACATTGGTTGAACAGAGGCCGCGAGGCTGCAGGAGGCCTCGCTCGCTAGAGGGAGGACGCGACGCGACATCAACCAAGCTCGGTCCAGGCGACACGACGACAAGGGCCGACGACGAGCACCGGAGGCGAACGGCGGCGGCCGGCCAGTGAGCTCGCAGGAGAGGAGGGCACCGAGGAGGCGGACGCTGGCCTGGGATGGGGTGCTTGGCGGCGGAGATCGACGGCGCGGGGGTGGCCCGAGGCCGGCGAGGGCGAGCAGGAGGGCGAAGCCACCGGCGCCGACCGAGGTGAGGGCCACGGCGAGCGGAAGCGGAGTGCGGCGGCGGACGCGGCCCGGTGAGGAGGGACGGCAGAGGCGGCGGTGGAGGGTCCTGCTGGTGGCGGGGAGGACGGCGGTGGAGGAGTCGACGGGCGCAAGGCGCTGCGGCTCACTGGGCGAGGCCGAGGCGGCGAGGGAAAGGCGCCGGCGAGGGTCGGGATGCGGGGCTCGGGGCTTGAGGCGGGGAAGCGGTCGCTGGGGGCCGTGGCGGCGGAGGGACGCCACCAGGCGGCGGAGCAGGCCGGAGAGCGAGGGCGCGGCCGGCGAGCGGCGGTGGCAGCTGGAGGGGAAGGCGGGGTGAGGCAGACGGGGGACGCGCGCGTGGTAGGTGGGGGAAGGAGAGGAGAGGAGGAAGAAGGAGGGTGGAGGCGACGGGGCAGGTCTGGGATGGTGGGGCCACGGCCAGGGGCTAGGGTGTGGGACCGGGGTGGGGAGTGGCTAGGGAGGCTGCGTGTGTGTGGGGTGTGTTGTGAGGGAGTGGGGGTGGGCTTAGCCTAGGTGGCAGCATGGGATTGGGTGGGGGAGAGAGGAGAGGTGAGGTGGCGAGAGCCGATTGGGTGGGGTGAGGTGGAGGGGGTGTGGGTAGATTAGGTTGGGTAGCTGTAGTATTTTAGGTGGACCGATTTTTATTTCTGGGGGTGGTCGTTCGGGTCGTTTCGGCCCGTTCGACTGCCCCCACTAAAATAATTTAATATTTTATTTATTTTAAAAGCACCGTTTGCAAACCGATAGCAGACAAACAAACTAATCCGGAGACCCGGGGTTTGCATTTTGAAAATAAGACGGGGCGTGTAGAAAATAAAGACAGGTTTTTCTGCAAATAGTTTTATGCAAGCAAATGCAAGATGATGACGATGCTCAAATGCAATGTGGCATGATGACATGAGCATGCGGTCATGATGATGCAATGCACAAAAACAACGCGATTTTCTAGTAGTGGTTTTTACGGGATGCCACAATTCGACACCACTAACAATGGATCTCGCCCTCGAGATCCGCCTCATGGTACCGGAAGGAAGGTCGGCGTTCTGCGTCTTCTCGCTTTGGGTAGATCCTCGCGACACCACTAACAAGAGGTGTAACACCCTCTGAATCGGCCCTATGCAAGTTTAGCAAAATTCGCCAAACCCGCATAGAAACGATTCGAAGGTGCCCACCAGGCACTTTCGTGCGGGTGGAAAAACAAAGTAATAACATTACACAACAGTCCTCGATGGGACCCACGTAATGATATATATAACAATGACTCAGAGAGTCAAGATTACAGATATACGGTACAAAGATCCAAATCACCTTGAAAAGAGGGAGCGTCCGACTACGGACAAGATGCAAATGGGGCTAAGAGCCCTGTAGAATAACCAATGGCGTCCATAACCCTGCCCAGGCCAAGCCGGAAGGGCAACCCTGCTAACGGCGTCGATCTCAAAACCTGCTTAAACAAAAGGGTGCCGAAAGGGCAAAGGAAAAGAAAGAGCGTCAAGATCGAGGCCAAGACAGCGAGTCTAGAATTCGGCGGTCCTCGCCTACATAGGTATGGTGGACTGAGCGGCAGCGGCGGCATGCACTAAACAACCTATAGAGACTCGATACAAATGGCGGCTATCAGAGAGGGGTGAGAAAGACCTATTCGGATCCAACCTGGTACTAGCATCAAACAAACCCGTCCTGGCGTTTCCCCCTCGAGACCAAACGAGGAAGTCAACCGAGGAACTCACAGGTTGGCGCTTTATTTATTCAGTTATAGTTGTGGCACTTTACTAGTCAGGTTTAGGTAATCGTCCTGATAAAGTAAGCAGTGGGCAGTTTTAGTTAATCATTCCGTTATAGTGGCAACACTTACTAGTCAGATGCAATTATCATGAGGTAACCCCAAAACCCAGCAATTGTTGATACTTTTACTTAGCCATTCTGTTGTAGTGAAGCTGATTACTAATCATATCGGAAACAAGTCAATTTAAAACAGTAAACTTTAGTTATAGTTGTCTATGATCAGACATCGTGCTCCAAGTCGTCCATAACCGCGACACGGCTTCTAAAAGATTTAAACTGCAGGGTGCACCAAAGTATCCACAGCACTTGACCCTTTTGCCGATCGTTAACATACACCCATCGGTATGTCACGGGCCTAAGTCACGACGTTCCTGCACCCAAAGCAAGCAATCGGGGCCACCCCACTAAGTATACCCGCAACGAAGTCGGCCGGTTCCGAGACGGACTTAGGGTTTGTGGGGCGGTAACGACAATGAGTCCCCAAACGGGAGGCGATACCACGAAACGGGTCACAAGTCCTAACAAAGACAGGTGCAAGACTCGCACAATCGTAAATAAAGCAGTAAAGCATGGCATAAGTACAGGATAGTAAATAAAACCCCAAACTAGTTTGTGGCCCCCAGTACAATACTTTGAAATCAGGTAATTATCAATGGGGAGCCCATATCTCCCCACCTGTGGTTAGCGCTACCGATCTCTAACAGTGTCAAGAACTCGGGTCCCACGGGACACAAGTGGGCGCTCGAAACCAAATCTTACCTATCACCCACCGATGCCTCTGCTTAATTCAATTTTAGTTGTTAAACAGGAATTAAAGTGGAACAATAAGTAAACCATGATCATCTTCAACGTCAACATGCGGCAATTCTCCAACAAAGGTGGTACTTGGCGACAAACAAAACACTGGAGCAAGCGACTACGACACGCGGGTCCAACTATCTACCAAGCAACAGGTAATAGGATGTGTCCAAGGCTATATATGGCTGCAAGGGATATCACGGGTACGAAATCTAGAGCATCGCAACACAGATAGCAAAGATCAACAGGAGGGAAGTAAATACTATAAAAGTAAGATAGGTAGAAAGGGGGAGATGCTCGCCTGAAAACATTGTCGAAGGGTTCACCGAAGATCGGGGCGAAGCTCACATCAACTCATCGGCCTTATCCGCGAAGAACCAAAACACTAGAAGAAACACCGGATGCAGTATTTAATACAACGGCAGAAGATCGGCATGATGCATGCATGATGGATGGCATGGCAAAAGTGCGATGCAACTAGGTCAGATTAAGCGGAACCGGGGTCCCGACAATTAATAGATGGTTCAAGTTATTTAATTACCCCGCAAATTAAATGTTGTTTAACAATGTAACAATGGAACCGGTTCGCTACACATGTTTAAATGAGGCCGATATGAGACTAGAATTGCCCGCATATATGGGCCCCATATTTAATTATTAGGTGAATCGGCATAAGGCCCCCAAACCAATGCTATGCATGCGGGAATGACAATTTAATATGCGACAAGTTGATATGTTATAAAATAGGGTTCGAGGAAGAGGGGTCACACATTAGAGGGGGCTCGACGAACTTGGGGTTCCGGGGTTCGGGGTTGGTCTCGGGGTCCAGGGTTCGACGGCCTTGGTCCGGGGAAACGTTCGAGGTTATCGGGGTAGATCTTGTTGCGTCCGGGAAGCAGGTCTTGGTGTTCGGGAAGCGGTTCTTGTCCCACCTGTGATCTTTGGGTGTTATGGCGACGATCTTGGCGTCGCGATGTCGGGGTCTCGAAAAACGGAGCGAAGCACTTGGCGTTCTTTAGCGACCTTGACGTCCTCTAGGGAAGACCATGGCGAGCCATCGGTTTGGTTTAGTCTTGAGGTCTCGGTGTCCTCGACCCGATTGACGATCTTGGCGTCCGCGTAGGTCTTGTCGGGTTCTCCGAGAGGCTTGCTGCTCAGAGCGTAGATCATGGCCCATCGGGGTCCGGGGTCCGCCGCTCCGGGGTTCGACGAGGGATCGGTCTCCCAACGTGGATCTTGAGGTTTCCGTGATGGAGGTCTTGGCGTGTCGAGAGGAGATCTTGGGCTCCGCCATACATCTGTTCCATGTCGGAGTTCTTGTGCGGGTTTCGGATCTGGCTCGGTCACCTCCTCTTGTCGCATCCGGGCGCCGAGCATGACGTGGTCGGGTGGCTGAGGCGCACGGTGGTTCCTGAGGTCGCCCATGGGCGGACGGTGGGCGGCCGGGTCGACGGGGGAGCTGCGGGGAGAGGTTCGGCGGGGAGACGGCGCGAAGGGCAGCGGGGCCTGGGCGCTACCGGCGGGACGAGGCGACGCCGACGAGGGTGCTGGGAGCTGCTGGGCGCGCCGGGCGGAGCTCGTGGAGGGGAGCTCATGGAGGCGGAGGGCGGGCGAGGCTGCCGGAGGCGGGAAGAAGCTTCTGGCTGGCGCCAAGTGAGCTCGTGGAGGGGCAGGCGGAGGTCAGCGGCTTGGAGGCGCACGCGGGGAGGTCTGAGGGGAGGAAGGCGCGGGGTCTGGGGGAGGCCGGAGGCGGGCTTCGCGGAGGGAGGCGCGGCGGGGCACGGAGGATGCGGAGGCGAGCGCGGAGGTCGCTGGCGGGTCCGCGGGAGGCGAGAGGAGGCGGGCTGGAGCCTGGCCGCTGGGCCGCAGGGAGGCGCGGGCGGGCGGTTGGGGAAGGCGCGGGGCAGGGGAGAGGAGGCGGTGACGCTGGGCGGATGGCTGGCGCGGGCGGGGTGGCATGGGCCTGGAGGGTGAGCGCCAAGTGGAGCGGGCCGTGAGCGGCGGCGGGTGGCGCTGGCAAGGCGGGAGGGAGGCCGCGCTGCGGGCCGCCGGAGGATCTGCGGGGTGAAAGGGAAGCTCACGGGGAAGGAGACGGTGGGAGGTTGGGGAAGAGAGAGGGAGGAGGGAGGCCGCGCGTGTGGTAGTGGTGGGCCCGTGGTGGGGCCGGGGGCAGGGGGGTTGTCGGGTTGGTGGGGGATGGCCTGTCCAGGGGGTGGGGTCGGCGGGGGACCCAGGCGGGGCTGGTGCGGTGTGTGTGTGGCGTTGGCTGTGGGGCTGGGGGTTTGAGAGAGAGAGAGGTAGGTCTAGGTGGCACTTTGTGGTTGGGTGGGAGGAGAGGAGAGGGTGAGGTGGAGGGATCTGATTGGAGGGGGTGATGTGGCTGCTAAGGTGTGGGTAGAATTTTAGGTGAGTTTAGGATTTAGGTAGGGCGGGCAGGGCGGACCGTTCTGAAAACATGGGGGTGGTCGTTCGGGTCGGGACGGCCCGTTCGACTGCCCCCGCTAAAAATAATATAAATTTTATTTGTGTTAAACGGGCCGTTGGCAAACCGATAGCGGCCAAAACGAAAAATTCCGGGGACCCGGTTTTGATGTTTGAAAATAAAAGACGGGGTGTTTTATAAAACAAAACGGGCTTAGCAAACATAGCTTTGGCAAACAATGCATGATGATGACGATGCAATGCACAAATTCAACGCGATTTTCTAGTAGTGGTTTTGCGGGATGCCACAATTCGACACCACTAACAAAGGATCTCGCCCTCGAGATCCGCCTCATGGTACCGGAAGGAAGGTCGGCGAATCGCTCTCGCTTCGTGTAGATCTTCGCGACACCACTAACAAAAGGTCGTTGTCCCTGTCACAAGAGAACACTCCGGATAAAAAACGGACGAAGTTAAAGGTAAGGTCACCTCTAACTCCCATGGAAGGAGTAAAATTGCATCGATCCACCATTCAATATACCGATCAAATGATAAGAGTAGTGGTATGGTCGCGACTCCATCCCGCACTCAAAGCATTACTCGTATAATAGAGATCATGCAACCAACCCTGATTCAGATCAAGATCTCGACAAGCGAGGTTCGGATCAAAGGAGTGATGCGCATCAGATCGGAGCTGGCGTAGAGGATATCGTCGCGTCGGAAAACACCGCATGGCACAAACAAGGAATACAGGATGGTAACACCGTAGACGGATTCATCTGGCAGCTTGAACACCGGATGGCAGCACACCGTTACTAAAGGAAGCAGCGAAACACTAAAGGTACGACGAAACCCAACCACGAGAATTCGGACTCAAGAAAGAGACGAGAGCGGATTCAAAACACGAGGGATAAGAGGAACAGCAGAGGTAAGGAGTAAAATCAGACCTAATCGTAACTATCCAACCGATTTTTCAAAATAGTTTTGACACTCTACTTGCCGTTAGCTAGGTTATCCCACGGGCTGGACTTGTGGGGTATCGCAATCGCTGAACTCGATACCACTCAGTAACACCTCTCGATCGCCCTATGCAAGTTTAGCAAAATTCGCCAAACCCGCATAGAAACGATTGAAGGTGCTCACCAGCACTTTCGCGCGGTGGAAAACAAAGTAATAACATTACACAACAGTCCCTCGATGGGACCCACGTAACAGATATATATACAAATGACTCGGAGAGTCAAGATTACAGATATACGGTACAAAGATCCAAATCACCTTGAAAGAGGGAGCGTCCGACTACGGACAAGATGCAAATGGGGCTAAGAGCCTGTAGAATAACCAATGGCGCCCATAACCGCCTGTGCCAAGCCGAAGGGCAACCCGCTAACGGCCGATCTCAAAACCTGCTTAAACAAAAGGGTGCCGACAAAGGGCAAAGGAAAAGAAAGAGCGCCGATCGAGGCCAAGACACGGCGAGGCTAGAATTGGCGTCCTCGCCTACATAGGTATGGTGGATCGAGCGGCGGCATGCACTAAACAACCTATAGAGACTCGATACAAATGGCGGCTATCGAGAGGGGTGAGAAAGACCTATTCGGATCCAACCGGTACTAGCATCAAACAAACCCGTCTGGCGTTTCCCTCGAGACCAAACGAGGAAGTCAACCGAGGAACTCACCACAGTTGGCGTTTTAATTATTCGATTATAGTTGTGGCACTTTACTAGTCGTTTAGGTAATCGCCGATAAAGTAAGCAAAGGGGCAGTTTTAGTTAATCATTCCGTTATAGTGGCAACACTTACTAGTCGATGCAATTATCATGAGGTAACCCCAAAACCCAGCAATTGTTGATACTTTTACTTAGCCATTCTGTTGTAGTGAAGCGATTACTAATCATATCGGAAACAAGTCATTTTAAAACAAGTAAACTTTAGTTATAGTTGTCTATGATCATTAATCGTGCTCCAAGTCGTCCATAACCGCGGACACGGCTTCTAAAAGATTTAAACCTGCAGGGTGCACCAAAGTATCCACAGCACTTGACCCTTTTGCCGATCGCTTAACATACACCCATCGGTATGTCGGCGGGGCCTAAGTCACGACGCTCTGCACCCAAAGCAAGCATCGGGGCCACCCCACTAAGTATACCCGAACGAAGTCGGCCGGTTCCCGAGACGGACTTAGGGTTTGTGGGGGCGGTAACGATGCCAGGTCCCCAAACGGGACTGTCGATACCACGTAAACGGGTCACAAGTCCTAACAAGACAAAGTGCGCACAATCGTAAATAAAGCAAGAAGCATGGCATAAGCACAGATAGTAAATAAAACCCCAAACTAGTTTGTGGCCCCCAAGACAATACTTTGAAATCAGGTAATTATCAATGGGGCCCATATCTCCCCACCGTGGTTAGCGCTCGATCTCGGAACAGTGTCAAGAACTCGGTCCCACGGGACACAAGTGGGCGTTCGGAAACCAAATCTTACCTATCACCCACCGATGCCTCTGCTTAATTCAATTTTAGTTGTTAAACAGGAATTAAAGTGGAACAATAAGTAAACCATGATCATCTTCAACGTCAACATGCGGCAATTCTCCAACAAAGGTGGTACTTGGCGACAAACAAAACACTGGAGCAAGCGATCACGACGCGGGTCCAACTATCTACCAAGCAACAGGTAATAGGATGTGTCCAAGGCTATATATGGCTGCAAGGGATATCACGGGTACGAAATCTAGAGCATCGCAACACAGATAGCAAAGATCAACAGGAGGGAAGTAAATACTATAAAAGTAAGATAGGTAGAAAGGGGGAGATGCTCGCCTGAAAACATTGTCGAAGGGTTCACCGAAGATCGGGGCGAAGCTCACATCAACTCATCGGCCTTATCCGCGAAGAACCAAAACACTAGAAGAAACACCGGATGCAATATTTAATACAACGGCAGAAGATCGGCATGATGCATGCATGATGGATGGCATGGCAAAAGTGCGATGCAACTAGGTCAGATTAAGCGGAACCGGGGTCCCGACAATTAATAGATGGTTCAAGTTATTTAATTACCCCGCAAATTAAATGTTGTTTAACAATGTAACAATGGAACCGGTTCGCTACACATGTTTAAATGAGGCCGATATGAGACTAGAATTGCCCGCATATGGGCCCCATATTTAATTATTAGGTGAATCGGCATAAGGCCCCCAAACCAATGCTATGCATGCGGGAATGACAATTTAATATGCGACAAGTTGATATGTTATAAAATAGGGTTCGAGGAAGAGGGGTCACACATTAGAGGGGGCTCGACGAACTTGGGGTTCCGGGGTTCGGGGTTGGTCTCGGGGTCCAGGGTTCGACGGCCTTGGTCCGGGGAAACGTTCGAGGTTATCGGGGTAGATCTTGTTGCGTCCGGGAAGCAGGTCTTGGTGTTCGGGAAGCGGTTCTTGTCCCACCTGTGATCTTCGGGTGTTATGGCGACGATCTTGGCGTCGCGATGTCGGGGTCTCGAAAAACGGAGCGAAGCACTTGGCGTTCTTTAGCGACCTTGACGTCCTCTAGGGAACCCCATGGCGAGCCATCGGGTTTGGTTTAGTCTTCGGGGTCTCGGTGTCCTCGGACCCGATTGACGATCTTGGCGTCCGGCGGTAGGTCTTGTCGGGTTCTCTCCGAGAGGCTTGCTGTTCTGTAGCGTAGATCATGGCCCATCGGGGTCCGGGGTCCGCCGCTCCGGGGTTCGACGAGGGATCGGTCTCCCAACGTGGATCTTGAGGTTTCCGTGATGGAGGTCTTGGCGTGTCGAGAGGAGATCTTGGGCTCCGCCATACATCTGTTCCATGTCGGAGTTCTTGCGGTTTCGGATCTGGCTGGTCACCTCCTCTTGTCGCATCCGGGCGCCGAGCATGACGTTGGTCGGTGGCTGTGAGGCGCACGGGTGGTTCGAGGTCGCCATGGCGGACGGGGCGGCCCGGCCGGTCGACGGGGAGCTGCGGGAGAGGTTCAAGGGAGACGGCGCGGGCGGGCAGGGGCTGGGCGCCACGGCGGGACGAGGCGACGACGAGGGTGCCGGAGCCTGCTGGCGGGCAAGTGAGCTCTGGAGGGCAGAGCTCGTGGAGGCGGAGGGCGCGGCGAGGGGCTGCCGGAGGCGGGGAAGAAGCCTGCTGGCGGCGCCGGCGGAGCTCGGTGGAGGGGCAGGCGGAGGTCAGCGGCTTGGAGGCGCACGCGGGGAGGTCTGAGGGGAGGAAGGCGCGGGGTCTGGGGGAGGCCGGAGGCGGGCTTCGCGGAGGGAGGCGCGGCGGGGCACGGAGGATGCGGAGGCGAGCGCGGAGGTCGCCGGCGGGTCCGCGGGAGGCGAGGTGAGGCGGTTGGGGAAGGGCGACGGCGCGGCGAGGGGGAGAGGAGGCGGCAAACGCGCGGGGGCGGATGGCTGCTGGCGGCGATGGGTGGCGTCGGGGCCTGGGAGGGTGAGCGCCAGGCGGGAGCCGGGCTGAGTGGGCGGCGATGGGTGGCGCTGCACAGGCGGGAGGGAGGGGCGCTGCAAGGGCCGGTCGCCGGAGGACTGCGCGCAGGGGTGAAAGGGAAGCTCACGGGGAAGGAGACGGTGGGAGGTTGGGGAAGAGAGAGGGAGGAGGGAGGCCGCGCGTGTGGTAGTGGTGGGCCCGTGGTGGGGCCGGGGGCAGGGGGGTTGTCGGGTTGGTGGGGGATGGCCTGTCCAGGGGGTGGGGTCGGCGGGGGACCCAGGCGGGGCTGGTGCGGTGTGTGTGTGGCGTTGGCTGTGGGGCTGGGGGTTTGAGAGAGAGAGAGGTAGGTCTAGGTGGCACTTTGTGGTTGGGTGGGAGGAGAGGAGAGGGTGAGGTGGAGGGATCTGATTGGAGGGGGTGATGTGGCTGCTAAGGTGTGGGTAGAATTTTAGGTGAGTTTAGGATTTAGGTAGGGCGGGCAGGGCGGACCGTTCTGAAAACATGGGGGTGGTCGTCGGTCGGACGGCCTGCTCGATCGCCCGCTAAAAATAATATAAATTTTATTTGTGTTAAACGGGCCGTTGGCAAACCGATAGCGGCCAAAACGAAAAATTCCGGGGACCCGGTTTTGATGTTTGAAAATAAAAGACGGGGCGTTTTATAAAACAAAACGGGCTTAGCAAACATAGCTTTGGCAAACAATGCATGATGATGACGATGCAATGCACAAATTCAACGCGATTTTCTAGTAGTGGTTTTGCGGGATGCCACAAGAGGTCGTTGTCCGTGATCGTCGAGAGGACACTCCGGAACAAAAGGTCGAAGGTAGAGGTATCCACAAATAAAGCCACCCCTAACTTCGATGGAAAGAGGGAACCGATGCATTCTCATCCACTTCAATGTACAAAAGCGAATAGAAGGGGTAGTCGGCATGGGGGCCAATCCATCACGCACCCAAACTATTACTCCGCACAATCGGTGGAAAAGCGTGCAACCATTCTCGGAAATAGACTGAAGATCTCAACAAGCGAGGTTCGGAAACAAAGGAGTGATGCAGACGCTGCATCGGGTCTGGCGTGGATGATGTCGTCGCGTCGGAAAACACCGGAAGGCACGAGAAGGAACAAAGGATGGTAACACCGTAGACGGATTCATCAGGCAGATTGAACACCGGATGGTAGAACACCGTTATCAGAGGAGGAAGCGAAACCCTGAAGGTACGACGAAAACCCAACCACGAGAATTCCTGGACTCCAAGAAAGGGACGAGAGCGGGTTCAAAACACGTAGAGGTAAGAGGAGAACAACAGAGGGGTAAGGAGTAAAATCAGACCTAATCAGAACTATCCAACCGTTTTTCAAAATAGTTTTGACACTCTACTTCGGCCGTTAGCTAGGTTATCCTACAGGCTGGAATTGTGGGGTATCGCAACTGCTGAGCTCTGATACCACTCTGTAACACCCTCAGAATTGGACCTATGCAAGTTTCAGCGCTTCCCGCCAAACCCGCATAGAAACGATTCAAAGGTGCCCACCAGGCACTTGCAAGGGTGGAAAAGCGGTAATAACATTACACAATAGTCCTCGATGGGACCCACATAACAGATATATATAACAACACGACTCAATGAGTCAAAAATACAGATATAATATACTAAGATCCAAATCACCTGTAAAACGATACAGCGTCCGGCT
Organism: Avena longiglumis; assembly: GCA_030063025.1. Classification (NCBI taxonomy): domain Eukaryota; kingdom Viridiplantae; phylum Streptophyta; class Magnoliopsida; order Poales; family Poaceae; genus Avena; species Avena longiglumis. Next base: position 152,281,366 of record CP125977.1, on the reverse strand, counting down.
ACGGACAAGATGCAAATGGGGCTAAGAGCCCTGAAGAATAACCAATGGCGTCCATAACCCTGCCCAGGCCAAGCCGGAAGGGTAACCCTGCTAACGACGTCGATCTCAAACCTGCTTAAACAAAAGGGGTGCCGACAAAGGGTAAGGAAAAAGAAGGAGCATCAGTACTGAGGCCAGTACACGGCGAGTCTAGAATTCGGCGGTCCTCGCCTACATAGGTATGGTGGACTGAAGCGGCAGCGGCAGCATGCACTAAACAACCTATAGAGACTCGATACAACTGGCGACTATCAGAGAGGGGTAAGAAAGACCTATTCGGAACCAGACTGATACTAACACCAAACAAACCCATCCTGGCGTTTCCCCCTCGAGACCACACGAGGAAGTCAACCGAGGAACTCACACAGTTGGCAGTTTTATTTATTCAGTTATCGTTGCAGCAATTACTAGTCAGGTTTAGATAATCATCCTGATAAAGTAAGCAGTGGGCACCTTTATTTAACCATTCCATTGTAGTTGCAACACTTACTAGTCAGATACAAATAACATGAGATAACCCCAAAACCCAGCAGTTGTTGGTACTTTTATTCAGCCATTCCGTTGTAGTTGCGATAATTACTAGTCAGGTACAATGGTCGCAAGCGACACTCCAAACAAGCAATTGTGGGCAGTATTATTTAGCCATTCCATTATAGTGAAGCTGATTACTAGTCATTATAAAGTCAAATTTATAGCAATAAACTTTATTTATGCTTGTCTATGGTCGATATACTGTGCTCCAAGTCGTCCATAACCGCGGACACGGCTTTCAGAAAGTTTTACCCGGCCGGGGTGCACCAATAGCAACACACGCTCGATCAACCTCGAAAAAACCAAATCAAAACCCAACGAGGCTTTCACGACTAAGCAATCACAGGATTCAGAATTATTTCAGGGGGCCACCCCATTGAGTAGACCCGCAACGAAGTTAGCTGACTCCGAGGCGGACTCAAGGTTTGCGACAATGGCTATAAACGACTGGGAACCCGAAAGTGTGGCTGGGCTTGTCGATACCGCGAAAACACTCCGCTTACCTAAGCGAGACAAGGTGCTCCTCGCACAATTTAAATAAAGCAAGAGCATGGCATAAGTACAGGATCGTAAATAAAACCTCAAACTAGTTTGGCCCCAAGAAATAAGATGAATCAAGCTCGCTCGGGGTCCCATATACCTCCCGGATGTGGATAGCGCGATAAATCAAGGAATAGGTATCAAGTACTCGGGGTCCTACGGGACACAAGTGGGCGTTCGGAAACCAAATATTTTCTATCACCCACCGATGCCTCTGCTTACTTCAATTTTAGTTGTTAAACAGTAATGAAAGTGAGCGATAAGTAAAACTATGATCATCTCCAACATCAACATGCGGCAATACATCAACAACTGTGGCACTGGACGACACGCAACAGCAATAAAGCAAGCGACTACGACGCGCAAGTCCAACTATCTACCAAACAACGATAATAGGATGTGTCCAAGGCAATATAGGGCTGCACGGTATATCACAGGTACGGAAACTAAAGCATCGCAACACAGATAGCAATAGATCAACAGGAGGGAATAAATGCTATAAAAGTAAGATAGGTAGAAAGGGGGAGATGCTCGCCTGAAAACATTGTCGAAAGTTCAACCGAAGATCGGGTCGTCACTCACATCAACTCAACGGCATTATCCGCGAAGAACCAAAACACTAGAAGAAACACCGGATGCAATATTTAATGCTACGGCAAAAGATCGGGCATGATGCATGTATGATGTATGACATGGCACAGGTGCGATGCAACTAGGTCATAATAAGTGGAACCGGGGTCCCGACAATTAATTAGGTGGTTCATGTTGTTTAGCTACCCCGCAATTTAAATGTTGTATTACATGACAAAAGATAATACGGGTTCGCTACACAAGTTTAAATGAGGCCGATATGTGACTGGATTTGCCCGCATATGGGCCCCATATTTAATTATGAGGTGAATCGGCATAAGGCCCCCAAACCACACGACAATATGCATGCATGAACATTTAATATGCGACAAGTTGTATATATTATAAAATAGGGTTTGCGGGAAAGGGTTCACACATTAGGGGGTCTCGACGAACTTGGGGTTCCGGGTTCGGGGTCGGGTCTCAGGGTCCAGGGTTCGACGGATCGGTCTCGACGGGATCATTCTCGGATTACTGGGTAGATCTTGTCGCATCCAGGAAGCATGACTTGGTGCGGCGTCGGGGCGCATCGGGTGCTTCCGGGTCGGTGTCGATCTTGTCGTTCGGGGTGAAGTGCTTGTCGTTCCATGGCGATCTTGGCGTCTTCGGATCCGGAAAGGAGCACTCGACGTTCCGGGGGAAAGACCTTGGCGTCACATGCCGAGGTTGGCGGGTGTTGGTGCCGGACTCGGGTGTGTCGTCGAGGGTCTTACGTGGCCCGATGGTTCCGTGTAGGAGATTCCCGGTTACCGCGGCGGAGTTCTCGGGGTTCGATGAAGAAGATCTTGGGGGCATCGCCTTCGCCTTCGGGTTCCGGTTACGAGTGTCGTCGATCTCGAATTAGCGTCGGTATACTTGAGTCATGCCTTGTCCGACCTTTGAAGATGTCGACCTTGGGTTGGCCTCGTAGACTCGAAGATCTTGCCCAAATTACTGGGGGATCGGCACACCACGAAGCTGAAGATAGACAAGGTTCAAACATTGGTTGGAACAGAGGCTGCGAGGCTGTAGGAGGCCTCGTCTGCTAGAGGGAGGACGCGACGCGCGACATCAACCGAAGCTCGGTCCAGGGCGACACGACGACAAGGGCCAGACGCACGAGCACTGGAGGCGAACGGAAGGCGGCGGCCGGCTTCGCAGGCGGAGCTCGCAGAGGAGAGGAGGGCACCGAGGAGGCGGACGCGGGGGACGCGGGGCCGCCTGGGGGATGGGGTGCTTGGCGGCGGAGCTCGACGGCGCGGGGGTGGCCCGAGGCCGGCGAGGCGCGGCCGGCGAGTGAGGGCAGCTGGCCAGGAGTGCGGGCGACGCGGCCGGTGAGGCGGGACGGCAGAGGCGGCGGTGGAGGGTCCTGCTGGTGGCGGGGAGGACGGCCGTGGAGGGAGCTCGACGGGCGCCATGGTGTGGGCTCTGCACTGGGCGAGGCGGGCGAGGCGGCGAGGGAGTCAGGCGGATGCGGGGCTGGGGCTTGAGGCGGTGGGAAGCGGTGGTCGCTGGGGCCGTGGCGGAGGACGCCACCAAAGTGAGCAGCCGAGAGCGAGGCGAGCCAGTGGCATGGAGGGAAGGCGGGGTGAGGCAGACGGGACGCAGCGTGGTAGGTGGGGAAGGAGGAGAGGAGGAAGAAGGAGGGTGGAGGCGACGGGGCAGGTCTGGGCTGGTGGGGCCACGGCCAGGGGCCAGGGTGTGGGACCGGGGTGGGGAGTGGCTGGGGAGGCTGCGTGTGTGTGGGGTGTGTTGTGAGGGAGTGGGGGTGGGCTTAGCCTAGGTGGCAGCATGGGATTGGGTGGGGGAGAGAGGAGAGGTGAGGTGGCGAGAGCCGATTGGGTGGGGTGAGGTGAAGGGGGTGTGGGTAGATTAGGTTGGGTAGCTGTAGTATTTTAGGTGGACCGATTTTTATTTCTAGGGGTGGTCGTTCGGGTCGTTTCGGCCCGTTCGACTGCCCCCACTAAAATAATTTAATATTTTATTTATTTTAAAAGCACCATTTGCAAACCGATAGCAGACAAACAAACTAATCCGGAGACCCGGGGTTTGCATTTTGAAAACAAGACGGGGCGTGTAGAAAATAAAGACAGGTTTTTCTGCAAATAGTTTTATGCAAGAAAATGCAAGATGATGACGATGCTCAAATGCAATGTGGCATGATGACATGAGCATGCGGTCATGATGATGCAATGCACAAAAACAACGCGATTTTCTAGTAGTGGTTTTTACGGGATGCCACAATATCCTTAGTCCTTCTCAAGTACTTAAGGATATTTTTAGCCGCTGTCCAGTGGATTTCTCCAGGATCAGCCTGGTATCTGCTCACAACACTTAGAGCATATGAAACATCCGGCCTAGTACAAATCATGGAATACATGATGGATCCGACTGCAGAAGCATACGGAATCGCACTCATCCGACTTCGCTCATCAGTTGTCTAAGGACACTGAGTCTTGCTAAGTTTTACACCATGGGACATCGGTAATAACCCCTTCTTAGACGATTCCATGTTGAACTTCTTCAACACTTTGTCCAAATAAGTACTCTGACTCAATCCAATGAGCCTCCTTGATCTATCTCTATAGATCCGGATTCCGAGAATATATGTTGCCTCACCCAAGTCTTTCATTGAGAAACTCTTTTCCAATGATTCCTTGGTTTCTTGCAACATCTGGACATCATTTACAATCAATAATATGTCATCCACATATAAGATTATAAAGTTTACTTTGCTCCCACTAAACTTCTTGTATAAACAAGAATCATGATCACTCTTGATGAAGCCAAACGATTTGACTACCTCATCAAAGCGAATATTCCAACTTCGAGATGCTTGCTTCAACCCGTAAATGGATTTCTGAAGTTTGCACACCTTGTCAGCATTAGCCGGATCGAAAAAACCCTCGGGTTGTATCATATACACGTCATCGGTTAAATTTCCGTTAAGGAAAGCCGTTTTGACATCCACCTGCCATATCTCATAGTCGAAATAGGCTGCTATAGCTAACATGATCTGAACTAATTTAAGCATCGCTACAGGCGAGAAAGTCTCGTCGTAATCAACTCCTTGAACTTGTCGGAAACCCTTCGCGATAAGGCGTGCTTTATATACAGAAACATTTCCATCCATATCAGTTTTCTTCTTAAAGACCCATTTGCACTCGACGGGTCTTGCACCGTCTGGCAGATCAACCAAGTTCCAAACTTGATTTTCATCCATGGACTTTAACTCGGATCTCATGGCTCCAAGCCATGACTCAGAATCAGATCCCACCATCGCTTCCAAATTGTTTTCGGCTCATCACTGTCTAACAGTAATACATCACGAACACTTCGTAATCTTGCCGATCTTCGTAGTACAAGTGCTGCTGCCGGCTCAGCTGCCACGACCGGCTCAACCTCCAAGGTTTTTGCCGACTCGCTACTAGCCGGTTCCTCTCTAATTTCTTCGAGCTGCACCATGCTCCCACTTACTCCCCGACTGATAAACTCTTTCTCAAGGAAGACACCGTTCCGAGCGACAAACACTTTGCCCTCTCCTCGGTTGTAGAAGTAGTAACCCAAGGTTTCCCTCGGATACCCCACGAAAATACACTTATCCGACTTGGCTGTAAGCTTGTCCGACTGAAGTCGCTTGACAAATGCTTCACAACCCCAAATCTTAAGAAAAGACAAACTCGGCCTTTTGCCTGTCCACATCTCATGCGGTGTCTTCTCTACCGATTTTGATGGTACTCTGTTTAGTGTGAACGCCGCTGTTTCTAGACAATAACCCCAAAATGATAAAGGTAGATCTGTCCGACTCATCATTGATCGTACCATATCCAACAAGGTCCGATTCCGCCTTTCCGAAACACCGTTCCTTTGCGGCGTTCCTGGCGGAGTAAGTTGATGAACTATTCCACAAATTTTCAGATGGTCATCAAACTCATGGCTCATGTACTCGCCTCCTCGGTCCGACCGAAGAAACTTTATTTTCTTGCCGTGTTGATTCTGTGCTTCATTCTGGAATTCTTTGAAATTTTCAAAGGCTTCCGACTTATGTTTCATCAAGTAGATATATCCATACCTACTCAAATCATCAGTGATGGTAATGAAGTACCCATAACCACCCCTGGATGTCGTGCTCATTGGTCCTCATACATCACTATGTACTAGTCCCAACAAGTCGGACGCCCTTTCGCAACTCTTTGCAAAAGGTGTCTTGGTCATTTTGCCGAGTAGGCAAGATTCGCATGTCTCGAACGACTCCAAGTCGAACGAAGTTAGGAGTCCATCATCATGGAGCTTCTTCATGCGTTTCCAACTTATATGACCAAGCCGACAATGCCAAAAGTAAGTCATATTCAGATCGTTTGGTTTCAACCTTTTAACATTTATGATATAAACTGACTCACCATCAAGATTCAAAATAAATAACCTGTCCTGGACGGGTGAAAAGCCGTGAAACATATCATTCAAATACAAAGAACAACCATTATTCTTGATATTCGACTCATAGCCTTGCCTCATCAAATATGAAGCAGAAATAATGTTTCGACTGAGCACTGGAACATAATAACAATTATTCAGTTCCATAATGAATCCGGAAGGTAAATGAAGTTGCATCGTGCCGACTTCCAACGCAGCAACTCTTGCTTTGTTGCCGACTCGAATATCAACCTCGCCTCTTGCTACGCTCCTAGTTCTTACCAGTCCCTGCAATGAGTTGCAGATGTGAATAACTGATCCGGTATCATATACCCAAGAACTATTAGGTGCATCAGCAAGATATATGTCTATAACATTGCAAACAAGTGTACTTGAGTCGGAAGTCATACCTCCACTCTTGGCTTTGACGGCCAAATACTTGCTGCAGTTCCTCTTCCAGTGGCCATCCGCCTTGCAATAGAAGCAAGTGGATCTGGCTGAAGGAGATGGATTAGTCCCTGAGGAATTTCTTGGGACCGGGTCCTGAGCCTGCTTTCCTCCTGACTTAGCCTTCTTCTTAGTCCAAGAACTCTCCTTGAACTTAGCCTTATTTTGCACCATCAACACTTGACTGGCGCCCTTCTTGAGATCCACCTCTACCTGCTTGAGCATCCCATGCAATTTAGTGAGCTTCTTATCCATACCATGCATGTGGTAGTTCGAAATGAACTGCCCATATGCACTCGGAAGAGAGTTCAGAATTATATCCGTAGTGAACTCTTCGCTAATGGGGTAGCCAAGCCTCTCCAGAGACTGCACGTAACCAACCATTTTGATCACATGCGGACTCAGTGGATCACCATCCTTAAGCTTGCAACTCAGCAAAGCCTGAGAGACTTGATACCTATCAGTCTTCGCCTGAGCCTGGAACATACTTTTGAGGCTTTCGATCATATCGTAGGCCTCAACATTCTCGACGGTAGGCATGTGAGCAAGCATAATACAGCTAATATCCGTGGACTCATCCTTAGCTCGACGGTAGGCATTGGTGGCAGTAACAGTCGCATTCTCATTTGGCTCATCTGGAAGTGGGTTGTCTAGGACATGGTCCTTCTTTTCTTGTTTGAGAACAATTCTCAGATTTCAATACCAGTTGGTAAAAGTAGTGTCATTCAGTTTATCTTTCTCAAGGATAGTTCTCAACGCAAAACCGGATATCTGAGAGTGACTACTACTTGGTGCCATGATCTACAATAGAAAATATGCAAAACACTTAAGACATGTATTCATAAAAGAGCAAGCATATTAAACATTTTAATATTTTATGCTCCCACTAGAACCAACACCCCTCCGATGGTTACTTAGTGATTCAGGATCCTAAATAAGCAAGTCGGCTAGTGAGCTTTAGCATCACCGCTAGCCGCCAAGTGATCTAGGTAGACAACTCCTTGTCAATCGTATCTCATACGACTCCTGTTGGACGGGTGGCATCACATACCCCGGCTCCCATCCGACCTTTCCCCAAGCCCCACAACCGTTGTGATAGACCCGTCTAGCTTACCGAGTGTTTCCGCAGTAAGATTCTGACTCGAACCCACCTAGTCGGAAAGAATTGGCAGCACCTCAATTTTATGAGCCCACTACCAAAAATGTCCGACTTGTGATGGTGCAAACACTGGCGGGAAAACCTAGACCTTCTTTGAGGGATTAAATTTTAGCGACTACCTAATAGAGGTAAAACAGAGACATAACAATAACACAAAAATAAAGCAATTATATTGTGAAATGGTATGGCTCTCTTCATGGCGATCTCCATCTCCAGAAAGCCTGTAATCCGACTCGTGCCAACTCTTGTCACTTACCGTCTTACCCCATGTCGCCGACATGTACATCGCCTTGCATGCCATCCGGATTCTCCAAACAGCTACACTAGCTAAGTAAAATACATTACATAGAGAATCCGACACGCATGTCGTTTATATAATAAAATGACAGCACCTAGGCTCTAGCCGGCTGACAAAAACCGTGATTCGTAGATCACGTATGGATTACACACATACATCACATGCACATGAACCATACCATTCACAACTTCCTACAAAAACAAGTTATGCATAGATACAATATCTACCAGCGTTGTGAAACTCGCAACGCCATCTAATGTAAGGGGTCTCAACCTAATAAGGTAGATTCCTCCTGTGTTTACAATGCTAGTCCCTGGATCAATAGCTAGCATCCACAGTTAAGATGTAATATCAAGAAACAAAGGTAATAATATAACTTTATAACCAGGAATAACATAATTTTATTACATCTTTCATAGCTCATATGGCTATTACATTACATTGCAGCGGAATAACTATAATCATGGGTCCTTCATCTTCAAAGTGCCACAGGCAGATGTTGGTTGTAGACTTTTTAATCCTAATCAATCAATCCTCACTAAAAACAATCAAACCTGCAACATAACAAGTTACAGCCACAAGGGTCAATACATTTGAATTGTATTGGCAAGTGATACTATGGTAGTATAGTGGAATCTATCATCTATATGCATTTGGCTAAGTGGAGTTGAGGCTTGCATTGCTCAAAATAGATTTTTCCTTAACATTTGAAAATACTAAGTTTTTGTCTTGACAAAATCTTTTCCAAAGCTTCTCTCAATCAAAGATTGAAGATTCCAAACAACCCTTGTTCGAACCACAAGATTTTAACTTAGAAATTTGAATGATGAGATTCTTGATTGCTTCCATGTCTTGATGCTCAAATTGTCCTTTACCAGGGACATGGCTAAGTACTTAGATTTTACACTCTGCAGTTGTAGCATCCCAGTTGTCTAACCACTGTAATGCTACTAAGTTTAATAATAAAATGGGCCACTTCCAACATATAATTGTTGCATCATCATCATATCATGCTCATGTCATCATGTCCCCTTGCATTTGAGCATCATACAAAACCTTTTTCTTGTTTGGATCTTATCTCATGTGCATTATTAAATTGTAGTTGCTTCTTGATATTGTATTTGGATCTTACTGAATTGTTAAATGCCCAAGTTGAGTTGGGGGCATCTCTCTGTTGACTCCACCACCTTATCTTGGAGCACCTTATAATTCCACCATCCAATGATATGGGCTTGGCCTTTATTGAGTTATCCCTAGCCATGTTGTTGGTTGGATCCACTCATAATCTATTTGCTTGGCCTTTGCCACCTTTTGTGCATGCAAGGAGTAAAGCCACATGGAATCATGTTGTTTTCACAATATATCCACTTGGCATTAATTGTCTTGCATGGGCCATGCAAGTATCCCTTTTCCCTAGTTTTGGTTTTGCTTGTTTTCTTTTTGGATCAAACCTTCTACCTTGCTTCATCTTGTTTGGTTAGTACAAGACCCTAGCTCTTTCCCTTTTTGGTCCTTGCTTGGTTTGTTGGAATCATGCATGGGCCAAATTTAACCACCCCTTCTTTTGTTCTTGCTTGATCTATGTTGGATCATGCATGAACCCAAAACCCCATCACCAACCTTGGCCATCTCTCTCTTTTCCCCCTCTTTTCTTGTTTTTCTTGTTAGTGCATGCTTATAGTTGGCTTGACCTAGATTAGTACCCTCCACCTTCTTGCCCTTTAAGCAAAGACCCTAATTCAATCTATTCTAAAAACCAAAAATCTAAACCCTATTTTATATCTATCCTAAATCCAAACCCTATTCTACCATTAACCTAAACTAGACCCTAAACTACATGGTTCCCTCTAACAAAACCCAAACCACATCTATCTCTCTCTCTCCTCTTTTCTATCCAAACTAAAACCCTAATTTACTTTAATCCTAACTAATCCCTACATCTACATCTATCTAAACTACAACACCTAATCTACCCCTTCTCCTATCTAGCATGCTTCCTTGCCCTATGCCCCTTTCACCTCTCTCTACCTTCACACCACACGACCAGGGACCCACCATGCTGCCCCCACACCCGACCAGGACACCCCCATGCCTGCCCCATCCCTCCTATCTACTCTAAACCCTAGCTCGACTCATGCCCTCTTTTCCTCCCCTCTTTTCATCTCTCTCTGCCAGCAGCTGCCAGCGCCCCTACCCCACTTGCCTGCCTCCCTAGTCACCTGCCCCTGCTGGACCCCACCCGATGCCCTGCCTTGCCCTGGCCTCGCCTTGCCTGGCACGTGACCAGTAAAGGTGGCCAACGCCACCTCCCCGCAGCTAACCCTCCCCTCACGCAACCACCGCCTCCTCCTTCTTATCCCTTCCTCTCCCTCTCGCCTCTTGAGCCCCCAGATCCACCCCAGGACCCTGCCTCTCCCCTTTTCTTCCCCCGCCACCGACACACCGTCTACCTCTGCCCCTGTTGCTCTAGTCGGAGAAGGGAGCTGCGAGGCTGTCGAGGAAGACCAGGCCGCACCCCAGCATCGTCCAGTACAAGCCAGCGAGGAGGAGACGCCCAGGAACGCCAGGACCCGCACACGCCGGCGCAAACCCTAGATCGTCGGAGCGCCAGCCTCGCCGTTGATCGCCTCCACCCCTGGCCGTTTCGAGCACACCGTCACGTTCGCGGTGAGTTCCTGAACCCCCCTGACAACCTCTCATCCTCGCTCGTTTCCTGGTGGCGATGATCGTTTGGTCGAGCGCCCTGCGTGCGCCATCGCCTCGCCACCTGCCGCCAGCACCGCACGCCGCAACGCCTTACCTAGCCCGCGAGTGACCCCAGAGCAGCAGCCCGCAGCCGCATGATGGCACCGCACCATGAGCCTCGAGATCCTGTGTTCGAGCCACGCCCTCGCCACAAGGCCGGGACGACGACGCGAGGAAGATCCACAGTACCACGGGCGCACTTTGCAAACCCCTCAGTTCGTTTGCTCAACCCGCGAACCTCGAGGCCCCACCCGCCAGCGACCGTGTAGGATTTGCAAAAAGGCTCCCGCCAGAACCAGTAAGTAACCCGCGGTCCGCCCTGGCCCTGTTGTCAGTCTCTGTGCATTCTTGCAAGTAGGTCCCTGGGCTTCCTGGAGCTCAACCAGCGGTCCAGCCTCTCCTATCCGTGACATGTGGCCCTGAGTGTCTGACCCCACCTGTCTGCGGCACAGGCTAACTGAGTCTGAGTGTAAAACGTTTCAGACTGTTTAAATAATTCAAACTTAATTCAAATAAATTCAAATTCAAATTATTTTCAGATTTTAAATAACTTTTGCATGCTTTATCCAAAGTAGGCAAATGATATATGCTTTTGGTTCAGAAAAATGAGAGGAATTCAAATATGCCATCTGTTTAGTGTTTTGCACAAGTTAAATTCCAAGTTTGTTTAAATTACTTCAATTGCCACTATAATTTCAAAATTAAATAACTTTTGATTGGAAAATCCAAATTAAGCAAATGAGTAGTCTAAAATGATCAGCTCGACGAGACCTTTCTGTTTATGCTATCCTTGATTTCAATTGCAGCATGCATCATATAAATATATTGCAAACAACAAATGTTATGACAACAAAATGTGGTTCTAAAACCCATTAAATGTTACTTTCTTGTTCTTCACACCTCACCATGCCATGTTACCTTCCTTGCCATGTAAATTGTGCATCATTCATCATGGCATGATTGTTTGTTTGACGCATCTTATTCATATGCTTGTGCTCTATATTTATGTTGGCCTTGTTTGTTTGGTTTTTCTCGGATAGACACTGAGCAGGGGTTGTATCAAGAGAACCAGGAGCACTACCCAGAACCTTCCTTTGCTTCAACAGAGACACTGTGCAAGCACTACCACATGCTTGCATACATACAGTACCTATTGCCTCTATCTTATTCTTGCATCATTGAGTCGCGATTGCATTAAATTGAATCCTAAGTATGCATAGCTTTTACTTTTAAACCCCACCAAGCTTGTATCCTCCATCCCATGAGCCACTACTATAGGAGTTGTTTGAGCCATGCGAGTCGTAGAACAGCATGTGTAGGGTTTGTGAGAGTCTGATGGATAACGAGGTACTTAAACAACTTAACCTGAGTAGTTCTGGGATAACTAAAGAAAGTGGCACCGTGGGCAATATGCTATTTGGTTTTCCTGCTCACTTGTGTCCGTGAAGACCCCGAGTACTTGATTCCTGTTCCTTGATTTATCGCGCTATCCACATCCGGGAGGTATATGGGACCCCCCTCAGCCAGAGCTTGATTCCGTCTTATTCCTTGGGGCCACAAACTAGTTTGAGGTTTTATTACTATCCTGTACTTATGCCATGCTTTACTGCTTTATTTACGATTGTGCGAGTCGCGCATCTTTGTTAGGAAGCGGAGTGATTACGCGGTGTCGACAAGCCTCGCTTGGGGTTCCCGATCGCTCCAGACCATTGACGCAGACCTTGAGGCCGTCTGAGCTTGTCTACTCGCTATGGGTTCTACTCAAAGGGTGGCCCCAAATATTTCTGAATCTTGTGATTGCTGTGTCGTGAAAGCCTCGTTGGGTTTTGATTTGGTTTTCCGAGGTTGATCGAGTGTGTGTTGCTATTGGTGCACCCGGCGGTAAAACTTTCGAAAGCCGTGTCATGGTTATGGACGACTTGGAGCACAGTTTCTTGATCATAGACAAGCATAACTAAAGTGCCGCCTTAATTGACTAAGTAATTTGACTAGTAAATAGAGCAATACTCATGGAATGGTTAATAAAATTGCCAATGGATGGGGTTGTTCGTCCTTCCTTGTTGGTAGCGGGGAGGAGGATGGATCGGATGAGATTACCACTATAATCTGTTGTACTTAAATTCACGGACATCCGCTATCATTGGTTAGGCGGATGGTTAGCGCTATCTCAGAGAATTGCTAGGGTTTATCTTTTGCTGCAATTCGTCACCCAGTTGTGTCCCCTTTAGAGGCATTAAGTCTTCTGAGTACCCTTAGGGTCTCACACGATAAATTCTTGATTCAGATGAGCAGTACCTTCTCGTGACGGATCTTTGGGTGGAAGAAGCCGATGAAGTGGGCAACGACCGTATGGTGTAGAGATTCCTGCACGGGATCCGTGAGACCTGTAGTTGGGATGTGCTTATTTTCTCCGGCATCTTATGCCTATTTGCTTCTTATCCGTACTCGGATCTTGTTTGCCGCCCGCATGATACTCGATGTGTCTTTGTATGAGGAGTTATCCTAAATTATAGATGTATCTAGGTCATTTGAATCTTCTTAGTATGGCGTTGGTATATTTCCTTTCTTTCTAGATGGTGTGGCTCGATGTACTCTTGTATGGTGGCTTGCGTACATACCCACTTGTGTACGTAGTTGATCCTTCGCTTCGCCGCCACGCCTACCAGACAGTCCCGTTGAGAGGTTAGCGGTTGGGACGTCTGAAAAGGACTACCGGTGAGTGGCTTTGGGGCCCCGTACTATTTCAACCGCTATCTCTCATCCAGGCTTGTATCTAGGAGCGTAGTTCACCGAGGTAGTTACAATTGGTATCAGAGCCATCCCGACCTTCGTGGTTTCAAGCAGTCGTTGTCAGTCTAGCAAATATTTTACGTAGTTATGTATATTAGGGAAAAACAAAACGCGAGAGTAGGACTGCTTCCACTTTTCTTCTTACCCTCCCACCCACCCTTTTCTGGTAAGGAAGTGCAACGTTTTCAATCCTCGTCTCAAAGTTCAAACTAGGATTCACGTGTTCGGGGTTTCCGTAGTACCATAGGATGTGTGTGTGTGTGTGTGTGTGTGTAGTCTTTTGCCTATCTGTTGCATCCAAGTTTTTATTTTCTCTGCTTTTGGTTATCAAGCTGGTACATTCCATACCAAGGCTTTTGTAAACCAGCGCAATCTATCCTCCTTTTGTATCCGACGCTATCTTGTTTGGGGTGTTCGTTTCCGTAGTACCAATCTTTAGGTTTCACGTGAGAAGAAGGGTTAGGATATGTGTTCCACTTGTTCATGTGCGAGTAATGATTTGAGTGCGGGATGGAGTCGCGACCATACCACTACTTGTATCATTTGCTTTTGTATATTGGATCGGTAGAGTCACTAATCTTGATTCGTTAAGTAATTTTAGCATCTATTGGTATTTTAATGCCGAAATTTGTGGAAAATTTTTCTTTGATATGTTTGTGTACCACACTCCTTTTCAGTCGTGTGCGATATGCTTAATATCTTTGAGGTGCTATGAACTTTGTTGATATTTTCATATCATCTCAGTAAATTGTATCCTTTAATCTTGGTTAATTCAATTTTGGTACTATTTTGGATTATTATCATTCTCCATTATAGTACTGACTTGAGTTTTACATCAATGACAGGATGGCTCCCCCACGCCGGACTGAGGAGGACATTCCTCCAGAACTGGGCTCAGCGCTGTCAAGCATTGCAAATGCTCTGGCAGCCATGCAAGAGAATCAACTGCGCTTTGAGGAGAGCGTCCGAAGGAACGAGTTCACTCCACTTCCTCCACCTCCCAAGCGTGGTGACATCAAGAGCTTCCTCAAGTTCAGTCCTCGGCAGTTTGACGTGTCCCGACCTCTTGATCTTGATGATTGGCTTGAGATCTCAAGGCTGCTAGAGACCGATGTGCGAGCAGGATTGGGTAAAGTGTGCTACTCACTTGCTCAAGGGAGATGCGGCTCTATGGTGGGAAAACTATTTGAAGGCTAGGCACCGGCTGACCTACTTGGGAGAGGTTCTTCGAGCTTTCAAGGAGCAGTTTCTCTCAGAGATTGTGATGGAACGGATGTAGGATGCTTTCCGCAACTTGAAGCAGTGCAATGATAACGTCAACACCTACATCATGAACTTCATGAACTTGTCTCGCTATGGTGGTGATGAGGTATCTGATGACAAGAAAAGCGTAAGAGATTCGTGCAAGGGCTCAATGCGTCGATCAAGTATGCACTCACGCATGCAAGACCGCAACCTTCCCGAACTGCAAGATATGGCACTACAAGAGGAGGCTAGTAGGCAGATGTTCGAGGAGTCCAAGAAACATAGCAGGGATGCATCAAGCTCGGCAGCAATGGCAACTCCTTCTAAGCGGCGTGTCTGGGTCCCTAACACCCCACCGTCGCTCCCGGCTCCACCAAGACCTGCAAGCTTCACGCCAAGGCCATCAAACTTCACCACTGCGGCTCCCAGGGGCTACAACAACCCTTACCCTGGAGCGCCTGGCGGAGTCCCTGGCTTCTGCTCCACGTCCTCGCGGTGCTTGCTACACATGTGGAGATCATGGTCATCCCGCTGAACTGCCCAATGAAGAACAAAGCTCTCCTCAACCCCGCCAAGATCCGCAACAAGCTCTCCTTCGATTCAGGCACCACCGCCTCGGGCTCTCAACATCAACACTAAGCCGGTCTGCGGTTGTTCGAGCTAATCGCTAACGTCAACGCCTCTAAAGCTGAGCTCGCACTTGGAGTTGTCATGGGTATGCTTTGATTAACTCGGTCCACCTGCGAGTTCTCTTTGATTACGTGCATCGCATTCTTTTGTCTCTGTAAAGTTTGCAAGTGAGAATGAGTTAGTCATGGATCCTCTTTCCAAGAAGTTAATGGTTCTTTCTCCTGGAGCAACAATGGCAGCATCTAAGATTAGCCATGGCAACCAAGTTGAGATTGGTGGTTCTACATTCTTGGCTTCTTTGATTGTTCTGGGCAACTCTGACATTGATGTCATCTTGGGCATGGATTGGTTAACGGCAAATGCAGCTGTGATCGATTGTGCTGAACGCTCAGTATCTTTGAAGATCCCTGAAGGCCATCTAGTCTTTTCTCCAAGTCTGACTCCTGATGTCCAGCTCTATTCCTTGGCTGCTCTGAATGATGACGCTATGGAAGCTATTCAGAAGGTACCAGTGGTCTGTGAGTTTCCGGATGTTTTTCCTGAAGAGTTGCCAGGTATGCCTCCGGATCGCGAGGTTGAATTCGTGATCGAGCTTGAACCTGGAACGGCTCCTATCTCCAAGAGGCCATATAAAATGGGTCCTTCTGAGCTGGCTGAACTCAAACGACAACTTGATGAACAAGAGAAGTTGGGTTTCATTCAGCATAGCACTTCTTCTTGGGGTAGTCCAACAATCTTCGTGAAGAAGCGTGACAGAACCGATAGGCTCTGTGTTGACTACCGGGCTCTAAATGCTAAGACCATCAAGAACAAATATCCTCTTCCTCGAATAAATGATCTATTTGATCAGCTAGCAGGAGCTGTGGTGTTCTCTAAGCTGGATTTGAGAAGTGGTTATCACCAAATCAAAATTCGCAAAGAGGATGTGCCCAAAACAGCTTTCACCACTCGCTATGGCCTGTATGAGTACACGGTCATGTCTTTCGGTCTCACCAACGCACCTGCTACCTTCTCGAGGCTGATGAACTCCGTTTTCATGGAGTACCTGGACAAGTTTGTGGTGGTATATCTGGATGATATTCTCGTCTATTCCAAGTCCAAGGAGGAGCATGAAGAGCATCTGAGGTGTGTCCTGAACAAGCTTCGTGAGAACCACTTGTATGCCAAGTTCTCAAAGTGTGAGTTCTGGTTACACAAGTAACCTATCCGGGGCATGTTATCTCGCCAAGGGCATTGCAGTCAACCCGAAACCGTGAAGACAATAGTTGAATGGCTTCCTCCCGCTAATGTCAAGGAAGTGCGGAGTTTTCTCGGCAGCTAGCTATTGTCGCTTTTGTGCGTAACTTCTCGAAGATAGCAAAGCCTCTCACCGACCTCCTCAAGAAAGGCAAGAAGTATCTGTGGACACCTGCTTGCCAAGAAAGTTTTGAGACACTCAAAGAGAAGCTCACTTCCACACCAGTCTTGGTTCCTCCGGATACATCCAAGCCTTTCCAGATCTTCTGCGATGCCTCTTTGCAAGGATTGGGTGCGGTCCTTATGCAAGAGAGACAGGTGGTTGCTTATGCCTCTCGTCAGTTGAAGACACATGAGGTCAACTATCCCACACATGATCTGGAGCTTGCAGCAGTGGTCTTTGCCTTGAAGCTTTGGAGACACTACTTGCTGGGTAACCGTTGTGAGATCTTCTCGGACCACAAAAGTTTGAAGTATATCTTCACTCAACCGGATCTCAATCTTCGGCAGAGGAGATGGATTGAAGCCATCAATGACTTCGATGTGACCATCAACTACACTCCTGGAAAAGCAAATGTCATGGCAGATGCGCTTAGCAGAAAAGCTTATGTCAACAACCTCATGGTGGAGGAGCAGCAGCCTCTCTTGTGCGAGGAATTCCGTCAGCTCAACCTGGAGATTGTGGAACAAGGGCATCTCATGAACCTTCTGGCTACTCCTCTCTTGGAAGAACAGATTCGTTCTCGTCAGCGTGGTGATCCGCACACCAAGAAGCTCATCGCTAAGCTTGGCACTCCGAAGTATGAATCCTTCCATGTTGATGACCAGGGCACGCTCTTCTTTGATCACCGGATGTTTGTTCCAAACTACCCGGGTCTGAGAGATCAATTGCTCAAGGAGGCACATGATTCGGTCCTTTCTATCCATCCTGGCAGCACAAAGATGTATATGGACTTGAAAACACAATACTGGTGGCCTGGTTGAAAAGGTATTGTGCCAAGCACGTCTCGTAATGTGATGTCCGCCGCAGAGTCAAGGCTGTTCATCGAAACCATTTGGTCTTCTACAGCCATTGCAACCTCCGAATGGAAATGGGAGAAAGTTGAGATGGACTTCATCACGGGCTTTCCTAGGTCGCGAAGGGCAACAATGCAATTTTGTTGTCATCGACAGGCTTTCCAAAGTGGCACACTTCTTCCCATCAAAGAAACAATTTACGGGCTTCAGCTATCGAGCTCTATATCAACAGGATTGTCTCTTTGTATGGGGTTCCACCGAAATCAGTTCAGACGTGGGAGCATCTTCACCTCAAAGTTCGGAGAGTTTCCAAAAAGCTTTGGGAACAAGTTGAACTTCAAGACTGCTACCACCCTCGGTCTCAAGGACAAGTGGAGAGGATCAATCGATTCTCGAGGACATGCTTAGAGCTTGCGTCATCTCGTT
This sequence comes from Avena longiglumis, assembly GCA_030063025.1. Taxonomy (NCBI): domain Eukaryota; kingdom Viridiplantae; phylum Streptophyta; class Magnoliopsida; order Poales; family Poaceae; genus Avena; species Avena longiglumis. The sequence continues at coordinate 152,263,241 of CP125977.1, read as the reverse complement.
TGGCATGAAGTGGGAGGAATGCCTTCCATATGCTGAATTCTCCTACAACAACAGCTTCGGAAGAGTCGAAGATGGCACCATTCGAGGCTCTCTATGGTCGGAAATGCGAACTCCCATTGGTTGGTCAGTGGGAGAAAGAATCTGGTTTGGCCCCGACATTGTGACTCGAGAGGAGAAGGTGCATATCATTCGAGAACGAAGATTGCTCGAGTCGTCGGAAGAGCAACTATGACAGAAGCACACAGATATGGTATATGCTCTGGTGATCTCGTCTACCTTCGTGTCACTCCCATGAGAGGAACACACCGGTATCAAAGGAAAGTTGGCTCCTAGATACATCGGTCCTTTCAAGATACGTGATAGAAGAGGAGAAGTTGCTTATGCACTTGAGCTTAGGAAAAACTCAAAGTCCATGATGTTTTCCACATCTCGCAGCTCAAGAAGTGCTTCAAAGACCCGGCAAGACCGTGGATCATGAGCTAATAGACCTCCAAGAAGATCTCTCTTATCAGAACACCCCACCAAAATCCTTGAGACCATGAGCGTGGGACTCGCAACAAGTCCATAAAGTTTTGCAAGGTGCAAGTGGTCACACCATTACATTGATGAAGCAACTTGGGAGCGTGAAGATGAACTCCGTGCCAACCATCCTTCTCTCTTGTGTCTTCTTCTTCTTCTTCCTAGAATCTCAAGTGAGATTCCTGTTTAGTGGGGGAGTTGTAGCATCCCGGTTGTCTAACCACCGTAATGCTACTAAGTTTAATAATAAAATGGGCCACTTCCAACATATAATTGTTGCATCATCATCATATCATGCTCATGTCATCATGTCCCCTTGCATTTGAGCATCATACAAAACCTTTTTCTTGTTTGGATCTTATCTCATGTGCATTATTGAATTGTAGTTGCTTCTTGATATTGTATTTGGATCTTCTTGAATTGTTAAATGCCCAAGTTGAGTTGGGGCATCTCTCTTTGACTCCACCACCTTATCTTGGACCACCTTATAATTCCACCATCCAATGATATGGGCTTGGCCTTTATTGAGTTATCCTAGCCATGTTGTTGGTTGGATCCACTCATAATCTATTTGCTTGGCCTTTTGCAACCTTTTGTGCATGCAAGGAGTAAAGCCACAGGTAATCAAGTTGTGTTCACAATATATCCACTTTGCATTAATTGTCTTGCATGGGCCATGCAAGTATCCCTTTTCTAGTTTTGGTTTTGCTTGTTTTCTTTTGGATCAAACCTTCTACCTTGCTTCATCTTGTTTGGTTAGTACAAGACCCTAGCTCTTTCCCTTTTGGTCCTTGCTTGGTTTGTTGGAATCATGCATGGGCCAAATTTAACTTTCCTTCTTTTGTTCTTGCTTGATCTATGTTGGATCATGCATGAACCCAAAACCCATCACCAACCTTGGCCATCTCTCTCTTTTCCCCTCTTTTCTTGTTTTTCTTGTTAGTGCATGCTTATAGTTGGCTTGACCTAGATTAGTACCTCCACCTTCTTGCCCTTTAAGCAAAGACCCTAATTCAATCTATTCTAAAACCAAAATCTAAACCCTATTTTATATCTATCCTAAATCCAAACCCTATTCTACCATTAACCTAAACTAGACCCTAAACTACATGGTTCCTCTAACAAAACCCAAACCACATCTATCTCTCTCTCTCCTCTTTTCTATCCAAACTAAAACCCTAATTTACTTTAATCCTAACTAATCCCTACATCTACATCTATCTAAACTACAACACCTAATCTACCCCTTCTCCTATCTAGCATGCTTCCTTGCCCTATGCCCCTTTCACCTCTCTCTACCTTCACACCACACGACCAGGGACCCACCATGCTGCCCCACACCCACTGTGACACCCCCATGCCTGCCCCATCCCTCCTATCTACTCTAAACCCTAGCTCGACTCATGCCCTCTTTTCCTCCCCTCTTTTCATCTCTCTCTGCCAGCAGCTGCCAGCGCCCCTACCCCACTTGCCTGCCTCCCTAGCTGTCCTGCCCCACCTGCCAGACCCCCACCCGATGCCCTGCCTTGCCCTGGCCTCGCCTTGCCTGGCACGTGACCAGTAAAGGTGGCCAACGCCACCTCCCCGCAGCTAACCCTCCCCTCACGCAACCACCGCGCCTCCCTCCTTCTTATCCCCTTCCTCTCCCTCTCTGCCTCGCCCAGAGCCCCCAGATCCACCCCAAGGACCCCTGCCTCTCCCCCTTTTCTTCCCCCTCGCCACCGGCCGACACCGCCGTCTACCTCTGCCCCTGTTGCTCTAGTCGGAGAAGGGAGCTGCGAGGCTGTCGAGGAAGACCAGGCCGCACCTCAAAGATCGCCCAAGACAAGCCGAGGAGGAGACGCGCCCGAACGCCAGACCCGCGCCGGCGCAAACCCTAGATCGTCGGGCGCCACCGCCCGTTGATCGCCTCCACCCCTGGCCGTTTCGAGCACACCGTCACGTTCGCGGTGAGTTCCTGAACCCCCCTGACAACCTCTCATCCTCGCTCGTTTCCTGGTGGCGATGATCGTTTGGTCGAGCGCCCTGCGTGCGCCATCGCCTCGCCACCTGCCGCCAGCACCGCACGCCGCAACGCCTTACCTAGCCCGCGAGTGACCCCAGAGCAGCAGCCCGCAGCCGCCGCAGTGGCACCGCACCCGCGCGCGAGCCTCAGATCCCAGGTTCGAGCCACGCCTCATGGCAAGGCCGCGACGCAGACTGAGGAAGATCCACAGTACCACGGGCGCACTTTTGCGCAAACCCCCTCCCAGTTTCGTTTTGCTCAACCCGCGAACCTCGAGGCCCCACCCGCCAGCGACCGTGTAGGATTTGCAAAAAGGCTCCCGCCAGAACCAGTAAGTAACCCGCGGTCCGCCCTGGCCCTGTTGTCAGTCTCTGTGCATTCTTGCAAGTAGGTCCCTGGGCTTCCTGGAGCTCAACCCGCGGTCCAGCCCCCTCCTATCCGCTGACATGTGGCCCCAGGAGTGTCTGACCCCACCTGTCTGCGGCTCAGGCTAACTGAGTCTGAGTGTAAAACGTTTCAGACTGTTTAAATAATTCAAACTTAATTCAAATAAATTCAAATTCAAATTATTTTCAGATTTTAAATAACTTTTGCATGCTTTATCCAAAGTAGGCAAATGATATATGCTTTTGGTTCAGAAAAATGAGAGGAATTCAAATATGCCATCTGTTTAGTGTTTTGCACAAGTTAAATTCCAAGTTTGTTTAAATTACTTCAATTGCCACTATAATTTCAAAATTAAATAACTTTTGATTGGAAAATCCAAATTAAGCAAATGAGTAGTCTAAAATGATCAGCTCGACGAGACCTTTCTGTTTATGCTATCCTTGATTTCAATTGCAGCATGCATCATATAAATATATTGCAAACAACAAATGTTATGACAACAAAATGTGGTTCTAAAACCCATTAAATGTTACTTTCTTGTTCTTCACACCTCACCATGCCATGTTACCTTCCTTGCCATGTAAATTGTGCATCATTCATCATGGCATGATTGTTTGTTTGACGCATCTTATTCATATGCTTGTGCTCTATATTTATGTTGGCCTTGTTTGTTTGGTTTTTCTCGGATAGACACTGAGCAGGGGTTGTATCAAGAGAACCAGGAGCACTACCCAGAACCTTCCTTTGCTTCAACAGAGACACCAGGCAAGCACTACCACATGCTTGCATACATACAGTACCTATTGCCTCTATCTTATTCTTGCATCATTGAGTCGCGATTGCATTAAATTGAATCCTAAGTATGCATAGCTTTTACTTTTAAACCCCACCAAGCTTGTATCCTCCATCCCATGAGCCACTACTATAGGAGTTGTTTGAGCCATGCGAGTCGTAGAACAGCATGTGTAGGGTTTGTGAGAGTCTGATGGATAACGAGGTACTTAAACAACTTAACCTGAGTAGTTCTGGGATAACTAAAGAAAGTGGCACCGGTGGGCAATATCTGCTATTTGGTTTTTCCTGCTCACTTGTGTCCCGTAAGACCCCGAGTACTTGATTCCTGTTCCTTGATTTATCGCGCTATCCACATCCGGGAGGTATATGGGACCCCCCTCAGCCAGAGCTTGATTCCGTCTTATTCCTTGGGGCCACAAACTAGTTTGAGGTTTTATTACTATCCTGTACTTATGCCATGCTTTACTGCTTTAATTACGATTGTGCGAGGTACTGCACACTGTACTGTTTAGGAAGCGGAGTGATTACGCGGTGTCGACAAGCCTCGTTTGGGGTTCCCAGTCGCTCACAGCCATTGACGCAGACCTTGAGGCCGTCTCGGAGCTTGTCTACTCCGTTGCGGGTTCTACTCAAAGGGGTGGCCCCCTGAAATATTTCTGAATCTTGTGATTGCTGTGTCGTGAAAGCCTCGTTGGGTTTTGATTTGGTTTTTCCGAGGTTGATCGAGTGTGTGTTGCTATTGGTGCACCCCGGCCGGGTAAAACTTTCTGAAAGCCGTGTCCGCGGTTATGGACGACTTGGAGCACAGTTTCTTGATCATAGACAAGCATAACTAAAGTGCCGCCTTAAATTGACTAAGTAATTTGACTAGTAAATAGAGCAATACTCATGGAATGGTTAATAAAATTGCCAATGGATGGGGGGTTGTTCGTCCGCTTCCTTGTTGGTAAGCAGGGAGGAGGATGGATCGGATGAGATTACCACTATAACTGTTGTACTTAAATTCACGGACATCCGTCTATCATTGGTTAGGCGGATGGTTAGCGCTTATCTGTAGAATTGCTAGGGTTTATCTTTTGCTGCAATTGCGTCACCCCAGGTTGTGTCCCCTTTAGAGGCATTAAGTCTTGCTGAGTACCCTTAGGGTCTCACACGATAAATTCTTGATTCAGATGAACAGGTACCTTCTCAGGACGGATACTGGGTGGAAGAAGCCGATGAAGTGGGCAACGACCGTATGGTGTAGAGATTCCGGGCACGGGGATCCGTGAGACCTGTAGTTGGGATGTGCTTATTTTCTCTGGCATCTTATGCCTATTTGCTTCTTATCCGTACTCGGATCTTGTTTGCCGCCCGCATGATACTCGATGTGTCTTGTATGAGGAGTTATCCTAAATTATAGATGTATCTAGGTCATTTGAATCTTGCCGTATGGCGTTGGTATATTCCTTTCTTTCTAGATGGTGTGGCTCGATGTACTCTTGTATGGTGGCTTGCGTACATACCCACTTGTGTACGTAGTTGATCCCTTCGCCGACCACGCCCGTCTGACAGGTCCCGTTGAGAGGTTAGCGGTTGGGACGTCTGAAAGGACTACCAGTGAGTGGCTTTTGGGGCCCCGCCGTACTATTTCAACCGCTATCTCTCATCCAGGCTTGTATCTAGGAGCGTAGTTCACCGAGGTAGTTACAGCAGAGGTGGTGCACTTTCCCCACAAGACTTGGTTTCCCAAGACAAGATCTTTCAGAAGCTTTCCCTTAGACCAAAATGGACACGCTCCAACCTATCAAACACTACCACCCACTGTCCATATGGCTAAGTTCTTGCAACCTATATGATCATGGCAGAGCCCATATTGCCAAGTGGTTGCACTTGAAGCTTCTCAACATTTGACATCTCAAATCTCTTTGTTCCTGGGTGGCCATCCACAAGTGAGATACACAAGCCAAGTCCATGGCCTTGTGTAACCACTCAACATAAACCCATCCTTCCATTCCACCCAGGTGATTTATTTACTTAGTTGTTTTATTACACAAAAACATAAGTCCTCAGACTTAGAATATTTTTCCATAGTGTGAATATATATTCCACCCATGTTTTCTATTAGCTAGGCTAAGCTTGATAGTAGTAAGAATCTTAACTTAGGAAAATCCTACTAAGGATTCATCTACTAGGTTTTCTTATAGCAAGGTCTATTCTTAGCAAAATCCATGCAAGTTTTACTTAGAGTAAAATCACTAATGCATAGTGAAAGTAATGGGACAAAAATTATGAAGCATCACTTGCCTTTTTGGTAGGGAATGGTGGTTCACTCCTTGATCTTGCTAGTCTCACACTTCACTACAAGTCAATCAAGCAAACACAAATTCAATTCACATTCCAAACCAAAGTCAAACAAGCAATTTTTTACACACAAGGTAATGGAATCTAAGTCATGCATAAGCATGCAAAGGATGGTTCTATTTGTAAGGATGGTTTCCATTAGGCTTCTAAACTTTGTAAGGTCCAAATTGGTCATTTACCAAAATGGCAAAGTCATTTGCAAATGGGTTTTATCCAAAACCATTTTAAAATCCATTCATCATTTTATGTGGTGAAAAATGTTTTTATCAAAACAAAACCTTTTAAGTTTTTCACCAAATGAGTTGCTATTGCAAAACTTGGTGTTTTTGGGTCAGTAGGTTTGGTCCAAACCATTTTCTCAAAGTTTTCTTTCCATAAACATTTTCATAATAAACTTAATAATTTTATTTGACTAGAAATTGGCTAAGTCTAATAATCCAACCTAAATTTTACCAAATTCAATTTTAACACCAAGGGTTGGTTCCTAGGGTCAGTGAGTTTACAAAAAACCAATTTGTAAAGGTTTTAACCTCAAAAAAAATTTTAAACAATTTTTCTAATCTAAATAAGCACACAAATGTTTCTGCAAAAACCAACAAGCTAACAGATACTATTTGCTAAAATAATTCCACAGTTGGCTAGGGCTTGCTCTCCTGATTTCAACGATATAAAATTTGCAAAATTTGGACGTGTGGTTTGAAAGTTACAAGGGTTTGAAGTTTGCAAATAATGTTTCAAATTTGTTTTAAACCGAATAGGTGACACGCGCGTGATTTCATTGGACGATACGCTTGGCGGATCAGCATTGCGATGCGTTGGATCTAATCGATCGTGGTCCAGAGCGTAACTCTTCGCTAAGTGAACTAATCGTGAGCGCCGGATCTGAATCCTACGGCTGCTAGCACGCTTGCCAAGGATCGGCGGCGCTGGCGGTGGCTTGCGGCGGCGCACGGCCAGGCAGTGATGCTACGGTGGTTCTAGGGAGCGAGGAAGACGGAGAGTGTGCTCACCGGGTTCGCGAGGATGAGGTGGTGCTCAAGGTACTCTCGAGGAAGCAAGGGGCGCACGGAGACGGAGGTAATCGCTCGCCGGAGTCGTCGTCGGCGTCAGATGGTCCTGCTCGCGGTCGGTGTTGACGCTACAGATCACACGAAGGTAGACAGAGGGCAAGGTTAGCTGCGCAAGGTCGGCGGTGACGCGTGCGTGAAAGAGAAGGAGGGGCAGTTTGGTTTACCGGGAGACGACGTCGGAGAAGAACCGACGGCATGGCCTTGGAGGTTGTCGTCGATGCTCGTGGACTCCCGGGTGAACTAAAAGTGCTGGGAGGTGCGTCTGGGAGTGGGGAAGCTGCTAGGTTGCACAGGGAGGCAAGGGGCGGCGATATTTGGCCGGAATCGACAAGAAGGTTCGTCGGAGTCAGAGGAGCTCGGGGAGAAATTAGAGCGGCCTGGGGGCGGAATTGGGGGAGGAAACAGAGGGGAACGAGAGAGGAGTCACTGGCGTTTAAGCGTGCGTGGTCAGGGGGCGTTGATCACGCGGCATTGAAGCGAATTGACGAGGTGCAATCAATCGGCAGTAACAGCCAGGGCGACGAGGTCGTGTTGAAGACGATGAATAGGAGGGGGTGGGGTCGGCTGGTCAGCGAGTGAGTGAGAGGGAGAAGAGGGTCCACATGTCAGTTGCTCCGCGGGTTCAAAATGGAGTGCGAAACGTTTTCTTTCTGGAGGGGAGTTGGGCTGCTTTGCTGGGCTTATTGGGCTGCTGGGTTGGGTCGACAAAACTCTATTTTTTTCTTAATCTGAACCCTTTTCTTTTTCTGAATTTATTTTCTGTTTTGAATTTCAAACAAACAAACATCAACCAAATAAATTCAAACAACACCCAAACTTTGTAATATTGAAATTAGTTTTGTTCAGTAATATGAACCAAAATCCAAAATAAAATAATAATTTTTATTCTTTTTAAGATCCATTCTTTAATTAAATAAAATGTACATTTAGTTATTTAATTAAATAGGGTTTGATTTAATTAACAAAATCACCATTTGAAATCCAAATATTTTCAAAACCAAATCAGTAGGTTTTATTTGGAAATAAAGAATATTTGGAAAACTTGTTTTAAAATAAAATAATATTTTTGTTTTAGGGTTCATAATTAAATAAAATTGGACCTTGGTTATTAAATCAAATAGGATTTGTTTTATTAAATCTTTATTTTGAAATCTAAAATAAAGTCAAAAACACTTTAGTAAGTTTTATTTATAAAATATTTGGAAAACTTATTTAAAGTAATTAATTAAGTTTTAGTGTTTATTTAAAATGGAAAAAGCCTTTTAATAAATTTGGATATTAAATCCTTTATTGTTTTATTTTAAATAATCATTACTATTTAAAACAAAGTAAAACCTTTTGTTTCACAAACTTGGCCAAGTGTTTATTTGGCTTTACAAAATAATCTTTATTTATAAAACTTCTATTTCATTTGAAAACCAAATCCTTTTATAAAAAGATTTCAAAGTAGTAGTAAAATATTTTTTTATTTTTCCTTTACTAAATATTTATCTTTTTAATCCCTTTAGGATTTCTTTGTTCAAAATAGGTTTGAAGATTTTCAATTGGATTCAAAAAGTTTCTTCTGGCCTTGAAAATCAAACAAAGTTTTATTTTATTCATTTATTTTCACATTACAAGATTTGGATAATCTTGGGATGTGACAGGCTACCACCCTTAAAATAAATCTCGTCCCGAGATTTGGGAAGGCTGGGGTTACAATCAGGTTCAAAACAACTAGGGTACTACCACCCTTAAAAATTTTCAAACAAAATTACACATTGTCCTTCTTGGGATCATGAGAAATACTTTCTCTAAGCAAACAGTTGCATTTATGTCCTTAATTTCCATGCTTGACTCATGGGCCAAGGTTGAGATCCCTCATAGACTTGTTTAACTTGTTCTCCATCCTTTCTGGACAATTGTTTGCATAGTGGCCTAGTTCCCTGCATTTGAAACATGTGACAAGGCTGAGATCCCTCATAGGCTGGTTTATCTTATGCTTCATCTTTTCTGGACAGTTGTTTGCATAATGTCCTAACTCTTTGCATTGTTTGCACATCACTTGGCTAATATCCTTCCTCATCTTGGGTTTCACTAGCCTTTGTTTGTATTCTTGGCTCTTCTTCTTTTCTGGGCATTCATTGGCATAGTGTTCCATCTCTTTGCAATTGTAACATTGCAACTGGCTTTTGTCTTTCTTCTTATTTTGGGGTCTCTCCAAAGCTAGGAGTTCCTCTAGTTCATGTTCTTCATAGGTGGGGGATCTTTCTCTCTTCTTGGGGCATTGATCTTCATGCTCCTTGGATGCATGATCCTTGTCTCTAAAAATATTGCTAGCTTGGGTTCCTTCTAGATTAACATCTTTGTCATCCTTGTTGTCATTAGCTCTTTGGGAAAAGTTTTCTCCCATGTTGATCATTTCAGTAACCATTCCTTGCAACAATTGGGATTGAAGTTTCAAAATCCTTTGTATGGCTGGGTCTAGTCCATTGTTGTTGGCTAATAGCTGAGTTGTCTCTTGGCTCAACTGGTTTTGGGTTACTATAAGTTCTCTCATGTTGTCCTCTTGGTTGTGGTTGTCATCAACCTTGATGTTGGAGTTTCTTGGAGTAGTCATCTGTTTGGGTTTGAAGGGAGATTAGAATAGGCAAGATATATCTAAGGAAATATTTCTAATCACACACATCACAATACACACAAACAATGTGCAAGCATTCACAAACAACTTTTCACTCAAACAACAAAGTTCAAGCACATTTTTAGGCAACAAAATTTTTTTGTTACTCCATATAAGTTGGTGTGTTTGACTTAACTATAAATGGTGGTCCATCTACATGGTTCACTTGTGATCTTTCCTTCCTTCTTGGTTGATTCTTCTTGCATGAGATCTTGGTTTTCTTGGAAAAACTTTTGGTCACAATACTTCAAGTGATGTAGGCTCCTTCTAACTTTTGCATTCCCTCAGTATCTAAATCTTGAGCAAGATTTCCTTGTTTCACTTGTAGTCCTTAGTGGTATCCAAGTTGGAAGTCCTTGGTGAATATGCTAGAGATGTTCAAGTCATTAGAGTTGAAGAAGTTGAAGAAGTCCTTTGCACATGGTGTAGTCTTTGGTCATGGGGTAGGTTTTTCCATCAAGTTGAAGTAGAAGAGATGTAGAGTTGAAACCAAAATGGTTGAGGAAAGAGTTTACAAGTGTTTTTGTAAATAAGTTTTGGAACAAATACAACTCCTATTTTTCTAAGGGTTTTTGTCCAATCCTAGGTTTACAAATCCTACAGGCAACACAATGCTCTGATACCATCTGTAAGGGGTCTCAACCTAATAAGGTAGATTCCTCCTGTGTTTACAATGCTAGTCCCTGGATCAATAGCTAGCATCCACAGTTAAGATGTAATATCAAGAAACAAAGGTCATAATATAACTTTATAACCAGGAATAACATAATTTTATTGCATCTTTCATAGCTCATATGGCTATTACATTACATTGCAGCGGAATAACTATAATCATGGGTCCTTCATCTTCAAAGTGCCACATGCAGATGTTGGTTGTATACTTTGTAATCCTAATCAATCAATCCTCACTAAAAACAATCAAACCTGCAACATAACAAGTTACAGCCACAAGGGTCAATACATTTGAATTGTATTGGCAAGTGATACTATGGTAGTATAGTGGAATCTATCATCTATATGCATTTGGCTAAGTGGAGTTGAGGCTTGCATTGCTCAAAATAGATTTTTCCTTAACATTTGAAAATACTAAGTTTTTGTCTTGACAAAATCTTTTCCAAAGCTTCTCTCAATCAAAGATTGAAGATTCCAAACAACCCTTGTTCGAACCACAAGATTTTAACTTAGAAATTTGAATGATGAGATTCTTGATTGCTTCCATGTCTTGATGCTCAAATTGTCCTTTACCAGGGACATGGCTAAGTACTTAGATTTTACACTCTGCAGAGGTGGTGCACTTTACCCACAAGACTTGGTTTCCCAAGACAAGATCTTTCAGAAGCTTTCCCTTAGACCAAAATGGACACACTCCAACCTATCAAACACTACCACCCACTGTCCATATGGCTAAGTTCTTGCAACCTATTTGATCATGGCAGAGCCCATATTGCCAAGTGGTTGCACTTGAAGCTTCTCAACATTTGACATCTCAAATCTCTTTGTTCCTGGGTGGCCATCCACAAGTGAGATACACAAGCCAAGTCCATGGCCTTGTGTAACCACTCAACTTAAACCCATCCTTCCATTCCACCTAGGTGATTTATTTACTTAGTTGTTTTATTACACAAAAACATAAGTCCTCAGACTTAGAATATTTTTCCATAGTGTGAATATATATTCCACCCATGTTTTCTATTAGCTAGGCTAAGCTTGATAGTAGTAAGAATCTTAACTTAGGAAAATCCTACTAAGGATTCATCTACTAGGTTTTCTTATAGCAAGGTCTATTCTTAGCAAAATCCATGCAAGTTTTACTTAGAGTAAAATCACTAATGCATAGTGAAAGTAATGGACAAAAAGTATGAAGCATCACTTGCCTTTTTGGTAGGGAATGGTGGTTCACTCCTTGATCTTGCTAGTCTCACACTTCACTACAAGTCAATCAAGCAAACACAAATTCAATTCACATTCCAAACCAAAGTCAAACAAGCAATTTTTTACACACAAGGTAATGGAATCTAAGTCATGCATAAGCATGCAAAGGATGGTTCTATTTGTAAGGATGGTTTCCATTAGGCTTCTAAACTTTGTAAGGTCCAAATTGGTCATTTACCAAAATGGCAAAGTCATTTGCAAATGGGTTTTATCCAAAACCATTTTAAAATCCATTCATCATTTTATGTGGTGAAAAATGTTTTATCAAAACAAAACCTTTTAAGTTTTTCACCAAATGAGTTGCTATTGCAAAACTTGGTGTTTTTGGGTCAGTAGGTTTGGTCCAAACCATTTTCTCAAAGTTTTCTTTCCATAAACATTTTCATAATAAACTTAATAATTTTATTTGACTAGAAATTGGCTAAGTCTAATAATCCAACCTAAATTTTACCAAATTCAATTTTAACACCAAGGGTTGGTTCCTAGGGTCAGTGAGTTTACAAAAAACCAATTTGTAAAGGTTTTAACCTCAAACAAAATTTTAAACAATTTTTCTAATCTAAATAAGCACACAAATGTTTCTGCAAAAACCAACAAGCTAACAGATACTATTTGCTAAAATAATTCCACAGTTGGCTAGGGCTTGCTCTCCTGATTTCAACGATATAAAATTTGCAAAATTTGGACGTGTGGTTTGAAAGTTACAAGGGTTTGAAGTTTGCAAATAATTCCGTTTTCAAATTTGTTTTTAAACCGAATAGGTGACACGCGGCGTGATTTCATTGGACGATACCGCTTCGCGCGGATCAGCATTGCGGTGCGTTGGATCTAATCGATCGTGTGGTCCAGAGTGCGTAACTCTTCGCGGCTAAGTGAACTAATCGTGAGCGCCGGATCTAAATCCTACGGCTGCTAGCACGCTTGCCAAGGATCGGCGGCGCTGGCGGTGGCTTGCGGCGGCGCACGGCCAGGCAGTGATGCTACGGTGGTTCTAGGGAGCGAGGAAGACGGAGAGTGTGCTCACCGGGTTCGCGAGGATGAGGTGGTGCTCAAGGTACTCTCGAGGAAGCAAGGGGCGCACGGAGACGGAGGTAATCGCTCGCCGGAGTCGTCGTCGGCGTCAGATGGTCCTGCTCGCGGTCGGTGTCGACGCTACAGATCACACGAAGGTAGACAGAGGGCAAGGTTAGCTGCGCAAGGTCAGTGCGGTGACGCGTGCGTGAAAGAGAAGAGGAGGGGCAGTTTGGTTTACCGGGGAGACGACGTCGGAGAAGAACCAGACGGCGGCGGTGCTGGAGGTTGTCGTTGCCGATGCTCAGGGACGCCCGCGGGTGAACTAAAAGTGCTGGGAGGTGCGTCTGGGAGTGGGGAAGCTGCTAGGTTGCACAGGGAGGCAAGGGGCGGCGATATTTGGCCGGAATCGACAAGAAGGTTCGTCGGAGTCAGAGGAGCTCGGGGAGAAATTAGAGCGGCCTGGGGGCGGAATTGGGGGAGGAAACAGAGGGGAACGAGAGAGGAGTCACTGGCGTTTAAGCGTGCGTGGTCAGGGGGCGTTTATCACTCGACATTGAAGCGAATTGACGAGGTGCAATCAATCGGCGAATAACAGTATGACGAGGTCGTGTTGAAGACGATGAATAGGAGGGGGGTGGGGTCGGCTGGTCAGCGAGTGAGTGAGAGGGAGAAGAGGGTCCACATGTCAGTTGCTCCGCGGGTTCAAAATGGAGTGCGAAACGTTTTCTTTCTGGAAGGGAGTTGGGCTGATTTGCTGGGCTTATTGGGCTGCTGGGTTGGGTCGACAAAACTCTATTTTTTTTCTTAATCTGAACCCTTTTCTTTTTCTGAATTTATTTTCTGTTTTGAATATCAAATAAACAAACATCAACCAAATAAATTCAAACAACACCCAAACATTGTAATATTGAAATTAGTTCTGTTCACTAATATGAACCAAAATCCAAAATAAAATAATAATTTTTATTCTTTTTAAGATCCATTATTTAATTAAATAAAATGTACCCTTAGTTATTTAATTAAATAGGGTTTGATTTAATTAACAAAATCACCATTTGAAATCCAAATATTTTCAAAACCAAATTAGTAGGTTTTATTTGGAAATAAAGAATATTTGGAAAACTTGTTTTAAAATAAAATAATATTTTTGTTTTAGGGTTCATAATTAAATAAAATTGGACCTTGGTTATTAAATCAAATATGATTTGTTTTATTAAATCTTTATTTTGAAATCTAAAATAAAGTCAAAAACACTTCAGTAAGTTTTATTTATAAAATATTTGGAAAACTTATTTAAAGTAATTAATTAGGTTTTAGTGTTTATTTAAAATGGGAAAAGCCTTTTAATAAATTTGGATATTAAATCCTTTATTGTTTTATTTTAAATAATCATTACTATTTAAAACAAAGTAAAACCTTTTGTTTCACAAACTTGGCCAAGCGTTTATTTGGCTTTACAAAATAATCTTTATTTATAAAACTTCTATTTCATTTGAAAACCAAATCCTTTTATAAAAAGATTTCAAAGTAGTAGTAAAATATATTTTTATTTTTCCTTAACTAAATATTTATCTTTTTAATCCCTTTAGGATTTCTTTGTTCAAAATAGGTTTGAAGATTTTCAATTGGATTCAAAAAGTTTCTTCTGGCCTTGAAAATCAAACAAAGTTTTATTTTATTCATTTATTTTCACATTACAAGATTTGGAAAATCTTGGGATGTGACATCTAAGGCACTATGACAGGGCGAAGCCGGCGGTCCCGCTAGCCGGATAGTGGGCGGGGATCAAAGGGGAAGCGCCCCTCGCGGGTGCGGGCAGCGCCCGGCGATTTTTCCGAAAACATAGATCTCATCTACGATCCGGACAGGGATTCCGACCATTGTTCTGACTAGATCAAACTCTTTGATCTTCGATCACCGCATCTGGATTTACGTGTCACAGTCTACCCCGATGGCGGAAGCCGACCGGTAGAGGTATGTCGTTCCACGACCTCAGCAGTATGATAACGGAAATCAGATCTACCATTCCCCGAGTACAGTTGATCCAATCAACCTCATACAAAACCGATCTATCTCATAGATAGACCACCAAAACAGCACATAGATCTCATCTACAGCCAACCGCATATCACATATGCGAGATCTCAAGCCTAAAGCCAGAAGCTATCGCTCTGATACCACTGTTAGGCCACGCAGAGATAAACAAAATTTCCCCTCTAACGTGGTGATCCCAAGATCTAGCTAAGGTAGAAGGCCACGAGGTTTACCACTAGACGCGCAGTTGCGGATTACTGATGAAGCGCGTCCGGTTGATGCGGCGATCCTCACGATCCGACCGCCTGTGCCGATCGCACATCACCTCTCTGGTATCCACACGCATAAGGAGGAGCGCGTTTAATCGCTAGATTCGTTACGGCGGCAGGACTGCTGTGGAGCTAGGGTTTCCAACACATGGAATGACCTAACCGAACAACGATTAACCTTTCTGGGTTACGCTGATCCACTATATATAGGGAGTGAATGTGGGCTCAGCTCGCGCGGCCCATTCACTAAAGCCCATATAATATTAGTCACCGTGAGTCCAACTCAGTAACTCAGTCCTAATCCGGTTTAGGTCCAACCCAAACAGATTACAGGTTCAGATCCAATCCGAACTTGCTCCCGACTGGAGTCCGACTCTCAATCGATCAATCGGTAGCGGCTCCTAGCAGAACGTGCTGACTCCCAAGTACCAAAGAGTCATGACGACTTGCCTTTCCAATGCGACTTACGTCTGAGTCCCTTTTGCCTCACAATATACCTTGTCAGACTATAGGCGAATACTTGTCATCCCTTAAATATTCCAACCCTCTTCTCGATCCGAGATAAGTGATTCACCCGACTAACTCTTAGTCGATCGCCTCGGTTAACACTTAACCGAGTCGTGCATGGCCATGCTTTCCGAATCATATCTCACGAGAGGGCCCAGAGAATATTTCTCCAAGTGGAGGGGCAAAATCCCATCTTGGTTATTCACATCACGTAGCTTGATTCTCAGTCGACCCGAACTCTGCCTTTATAACTTCCCAGTTACGGATCAACATTTGACAGATCCTAAGTCGGTGATCCTCAACTCAGACTATGCAATAACCTCAGGTCTAAGTATTACATTGATTGAGATATACAAATGACAACTTGTTCATTGTACCTCAATATGGGTCAATCCGACTCTCTAAACTCTTTAGCCGAATCTGTGTAAGTTGGAATAGCATCTACATGCCCATGACAAGTGGAACTGAGTCATCAAGTCAACTTTCACATTGTTCTAAGTTGTGTGTCCAGCACAACCTCAATGACCAAGGATATTTAGTACAAACAACATGAATGTATAGTTCCACAATAAAATCACATATTCAATGATACACATTAGATGTTTATACAAGGACAACTTAATATCTTTATGAATACAATGGGAAATATCATCATACATGATTGCCTGTAGGTCATATTCCCAACACCTGGCGGCGCTTGGTACTGGCTAGGTGAGGGGAAATGCTGTGGAGGGGAAGGGATTATGTAGCTAGAGCATGGGAGGGAATCACGCGTGCATTCATCATCAATTAAGAGAAATCAGAGGAACTGGTCGCGGGTGGGGTTTGGGGACGATGAAGCTGTCATGGCTACTGGGCCACTAGCAGTGAGAGGGAGGGTGTGCGCGCGAGTGAGAAAGAGAGAGGGAGAGGGGTTCCCCGGGTGGGCTTAGTGGGCTGTTAGGGTTAACTAGGCCAAAATGGTTGCTGCTGTTATTTTTTTCTCCTTTTCTCTTTTTCCTTTTCTGTTTTGATTTTCTATATAGAATTTGAATGGCTATTTCAAATCCATTTGGATTCAAACTTTCACCAAATTTTGTGCTATGATCCGTGTGTCCAAAAGTGTGACAAACACATCTATTCAATCATAAATCATTTTGGATCATGAAAATAAAATAAAACCTTGCCCCATATACATAATATAAAAAGGGGTTTAAATATGGTTTTATTTAGGGTTTTGTTTTGAAATTTTTTATGTAAAGTAATAATGCCATGATGATATGAATGCAATAACATGATTTTGCATTTGATGAAATTTGGGATGTTACAAATCTAACCCCCTTAAGATGAATCTCGCCCTCGAGATTCAGATTGGCTAGCAAATAGGTGAGGGTGATCTTTCCGAAGGTCATATTCTCTTTCCCAAGTTGCTTCTTCTTTGATATGATGATTCCACTGTACTTTGCAGAATTTGATAGTCCTAGTACGAGTAACTCTTTCTGTTGTCTCTAGAATCTTGATAGGTTTCTCTTCATAAGTGATATCACTCTCCAACTGAACTTCTTCCAATGGTATAGTGTCCTTCAATGAACTTTCTTCCATCTCCCGATGACTTCTTCAACTGAGTCACATGAAACACATTGTGAACTGCTGACAGTGATTCAGGAAATTCAATCTCATAAGCCACTTCTCCTTTGCGGCTCAAAATCTTGAATGGTCCTACATATCTTGGTGCCAATTTCCCTTTAACTCCAAATCTCTTCACACCACGAAGTGGTGAGACTCTAAGATAATCTCTATCAGCTACTTAATAGGTGAATTCCCTATGCTTTGGATCTGCATAACTCTTTTGCCGGGACTGGGCTATCTTCAATCTGTCCTTTACCAACTTGACTTTCTCTTCAACTTCCTTGATCTGTTTCTGGTCCAAACAAATTTCTTTCTCCTACTCCACTCCATATTAATGGCGTAGTACACTTCCTTCCATAAAGGAATTCAAACAGATCCATCTCTATGCTTGATTGATAGTTGTTACTGTAAGAGAATTCTTATGGAAAACTTTCATCCCAACTAGATCCATAGTCTAGTGCACAAGCTCTCAACATATCTTCCAAAATCTGATTGGTTCTTTCTGTCTGTCCATCAGCCTGAGGATGAAAAGCTGTGCTGAATTCTAGCCTTGTTCCCAATGATTCATGCAGTTGTCACCAAAAATGCAAAGTGAACTGGGTTCCTCTATCAGACACAATACTCTTAGGTACACCATGTAGGCATACAATTCTATTCATATAGATAATGGCCAATTTAGCACTTGTATAAGTAGTCTTCACGGGTATGAAATGAGACACTTTAGTTAGGCAATCCAGAACAACCCATATCGAATCATATCCAGATCTGGTCCTTGGTAGTCCGGTGATAAAATCCATACCAATCTTATCCCACTTCCAATCAGGTATAGGTAGTGGTTGTAATAACCCTGCCGGTTTTTGTTGTTCCGCCTTCACTCTACTACACACATCACACAAAGCAATGTGTTCCGCGATATCTTTCTTAAGGTTGTTCCACCAAAATCTTTCCTTCACATCCATGTACATTTTGGTATTACCTGGATGAATAGAATATGGTGAATTGTGTGCTTCTTGCAGAATCAATTTCCGAAGCTCCGGATCTTGTGGAATACAGATACGCTTTCCATACCATAAAGTTCCTTGTTCATCTTCATGGAATCCTTTCGCCTTTCCTTTACTAATTTTAATCTTATTTTCCTCTATTTCACTGTCCAACTTTTGGGCTTCTTTGATCTTATCCAACAGTGTTGGTTGAACTTCCAAAGACATGAGATATCCTTCAGGCACTATCTCCAATCTTAGATCTTCATTTCTCTTGGAATAGATCAATATATCATCGATGAATATGATAACAAACTTGTCAAGAAACTCCATGAACACCTTGTTCATCATGTTCATGAAATAAGCTGGTGCATTTGTTAGTGCAAATGGCATCACAGTATACTCATACAATCCATACCTAGTGGTAAAAGCAGTCTTAGGTATGTCTTGGTCTCTAATCTTTAGATGAAAGTAGCCTGATCGGAGATCAATTTTTGAGAACACACGGGCTCCTTCTAGCTGATAAAATATATCATTGATTCTAGGTAAGGGATACTTGTTCTTTATAGTCACTTCGTTAAGTGATCGATAGTCTATGCATAGCCTTTGACTTATGTCCTTCTTCGCAACAAACAGAACTGGTGCACCCCAAGATGAAGAACTTGGTTGGATAAATCCCTTCTGCAACTGTTCTCCAAGCTGCTTCTTGAGCTCCTTCAACTGACATCTTATAGGGTCTCTTTGCTATGGGTCCAGATCCTGGCAGTAAATCAATCAAAAACTCCACATCTCTATCTGGTGGCATTCCCGGTAATACCTCCAGAAACACATCTGGATACTCCTTCACAACTGGTACACTGTCTATGCTAACCCCTTAAGAGAATTTAGCTTACTCCCTTTGGGTTCAAAGTTAGACTTGAACTTAATCCGTTTCTTATCCGGGGTTGTGAGTGTAACAGTACGATTGGCACAATCTATTACTCCCTCATACTTAGTCATCCAATCCTTGCCCAAAATTACATCCAATCATTGGGAATCTAGGATTCCAAGCTCTATTACTAGATCTCTCCACCTGGGGAGCTTACTTTAATAGGACATCCAATTGTTTCAGTGGGAAGTCTATTTTTTTCTACAAATGCTCTTGTGAATGCGATGCGCCGATATAAAAAAGAACAAGTGCTGGAAAAGAGTTAATCTTGAACTTACCATCCACAACATCAGACTCCTCATAGATTTCCTCCACATTAATGCGGTTCATATGACCCTTCTGAAAAGCGTTTGGCTTGTTGGATCCATCAGTCTTCTTTTCTAGGCATTCATTTGCATAGTGCCCAGTTTTCTTGCACTTAAAGCATTCAACCTGACTGATGTCCCTCTTAGCTGGCTGATTCCCTTTGCCATTACCATCATGGTGACTCTTCTGGTTTCGGTGATCACCATTGGTGTGCCCACGATGTTTATTGCTATCATGGTGACGATTACTGTTGTGGTGGTTGTTATATTTCCAGTGTTTGTGGGATCCAAAACCTCCACTATCTTCACCATGGAAACGCTTGTGGGACGATCCCGATCCATGATTATCAAAGTAATGCTTCCTCTTCCTACTCTCCACCTGCTTCATCCTGCTTTCCAAGATGGTGGCTTTGTCACATAGAGATTGATAAGTTGGAACATATGCAACAGATAGTTGCATGCACATCTCATCGTTCAGCCATTCGAGGAATTTTTCCTTCCTCTTAGCATCAGTGTCAACGTCATCCGGTGCATAGCGTGCCAGATTGTTGAACTCCTCAATATATTCTGCAACACTACGGTGGCGTTTCTTAAGGTTGTGAAATTCCTTTTTCTTCAATCCCATCACCTCTGAAGAGATATGAGCAGTGCGAAATCCATCCTCAAATATCGCCCGAGTCACATCTTCAAT
This sequence comes from Avena longiglumis, assembly GCA_030063025.1. Lineage (NCBI taxonomy): Eukaryota > Viridiplantae > Streptophyta > Magnoliopsida > Poales > Poaceae > Avena > Avena longiglumis. The sequence goes on along the minus strand of CP125977.1, from coordinate 152,243,195 downwards.
AGGAGTGGTGATTTGGAAGTTATCCCACCATGTAGCTGCTGGTCCTTCAAGCAGGTGTGCTGCAAATATGACTTTTTCCTCATCAGTGCAGCCCACGGTGACTAATTTCTTGTTCACAGAACGTAGCCAATCATTTGTTGCCATAGGATCAGTGGTTCCCGAAAACTTAGCAGGCCTCAATCTTAGAAACCTTGTGAGCATATCAAAGGCTGGTGGGTGTTTTGATTGTTGTTGCTGTTGTTGTTATTGTTGTTGTTGTTTTTTTGTTGTTGTTGTTGTTTTGTTTCTGATTCGCCATAAACTGGGTCATCATTTGCATCAACAGAGTCAGGGTTGTCATCAACTGCTGCATCTCATTGTCATTGTTGTTATTGTTGTTAGTGTTGGGATTGGCACGATGGGGAGGCATCTGTGGTTTCAATAAGGATACGTAATGAGATATAACCCATAGATACTAACATGCACATCACAATACATAGCAACATTCACAATAAGCAAGCACAATAAACTTAGAGTTTAAACAACGTGAACAACAAGTTTTGGAAAAGTAAACACACTAGCATAGTCATCCACATGTTGGATGATCAATGCGACTTGATAAATAAAAGGATGATAAATAGATAGGTAGCCAAGTAGTCAACACTACTTGTTCACATCCCAAAATTCTCCTAATTTTGGAATGTGAAATAAATAAATAAGTTTGATTGATTGTTTGACTATGTTGAAAATTCTCAAAGAGAAGAAACTTTTTGAATAGAAAATCCTCTCAACCTTGAATTCAAAATCTTATATTCTTTTGTTATGACCTAAGTAGCCATATAGGCAAAAGGGCATGGATTGATTATGGATTGTATAATTGGTGTGCAAGATTTCAAAATGAAAATCATAAAGCATTCATAAGCATTTCATTACATCCATGCAAAGTTCTCACAAACTGAATCCAAATCCTGGTATCTAAATCCTATAGTTGATTGCCCAAATGTTCCTTAAGGAAATTAAATTGACTATATAAAACCCACTGTTGCTAAGGCATAAATTATTGATAATTATAGCCTAAAGAGATCCAATTAATATTACAAAATTTTAGAAACAAAATTGAGCTCATTTGGAGCTATTATGAAAAAGTTATGGAATAAATACAAACAAATAAAGATATAAATAAAATGAAATATACAAGGATTTATAAATACACTATATGAAAACTAGTAAAAAGATTATAAATATGATCCTACAATGATCTATTCAGTTTTAGAAAAAATTAGAAACAAGAATCATATCATTTAAAGTTCGTATGCAAAAGATATGAGGGAAACAAGTAAATAGAAAAAAGAAAAATAAAAAAAATAAAAAAAAACTAACGGGCCAGCGACCCAGCTAGCGGAACGAACCAGCCAGCCAGGAGTGACCGATCGTTCCCACGAGTGCTTTAAAAACCGTGCGAATCAGTTTTTCTCAAACCTATCTCTATTCAAACTCTCATAACTTTTTATCTACAACTCTAAATTGACTTCCGTTTGTTTTTACTTGTTCCCTACTCCAAGACCTATCTCTACTCCATCCTAAATCTCCATATAAACTCGTGGAGCCACAGCTGTACGAGTTTCTTTCCTCGAAATCCCGAATCTACACATGCCCGAATCTTATTTCGCTTTTTAACCCATCTAGACTTTGTTGTTTGCCTTCAGCAAAAAAACGAAAGTTGTAGAACTCGTCAAAATCTTTCAATTCCGACAAACCTCACCTCTTTTCATCCACCACAGCCGGAGAATTTCGTACCGCAATATTTCAGATATGACGGTGTAAATCCCAGATGTACTCGCACTCGTTTCTTCAAATGCAAATTCCTTTGATGGGAAGATAGGACTAATGATTCCCCACAACTTTCATGTTCTAAGTTTTTCAATTTGACCTACGGATTTGTCTCTAACACAGATCTATTTCTTGTCTATTCTGAGTCAAAATCGGGTTAATCTCCTGTCCTAACCACTGGATCTCATCCCAACGGCCAGGATTAGATCAATTCCGCAAAGGGGTACGAGCCAAACGTATCTCGCCACGTGTCAACGCCAGGTCAGCCCCGCGTCCCAGTCAGCATAGAATATTCCCAGGGAATATTTCCTGTAGATTTGAAATTGAATTTAAATTTGCAGAAAATTGTGTAAACTTGCAAAAATCATATAAAAAGATTCGTAGATCCAAAAATAACAAATAATATATCAATGGATTCAGAAAAACGTGTAGAATATTAATATGGCATTAGATTCAACCTTTACAGTATGCGTTTACTGCAGTAACTTAATTAGTTTTAATGGTCTTTTAGGTTAATAAATTGATAGAAAATTATCTGTAACTCCGAAAAATATGAACAATATATCAAATTGAAGCTACTGTAATGTACATTAATAACATCTGGTTGGATCCAGCCTTTGAAGATTATTTACCCCATAGCAATTTAATTAGTTTTAATGGATTTATAAATCATTAAATTCATAGTAAATTAATTGCTTGTCACAAAAATATAAATGATATACCGATGGAAAGCTGGTTCCATGTAGATCATCAATATGCAATTAGTTCAGGCTTTGACTCTAAGGTTTTTCCATGAAGATTTAAATAGTTTAATGGCTTATTTAGAGTAATAGATTCATAAGAAAATAAATGCTATTCAGAAAATTACAAATAATATGTCCCTGAAATCACAATTCCGTGGAGATTACAGATATAATTTTAGTTTGATTTTTAGACAACAGAAACTATATGAATCATTTAAAACCCATTAAAAACTATTTAAATCATACAAAAAGATCTATAACTACGATTAGGGTGAATCCAACGCCTACTGGTTCGTATTAACGTCCTCTATCCAGTAAACCCAAGAAACAAATTTAATTCGACAGTTAGAACAGGCGTTACAACAGAACTATTAAAAACCCTATATTGGCAAGTAATTATTAATAATAAGTACTCTATTGGATTAATTGGCCTCTTGCATGCATCATATAATTCAATATTGTTTAGAGAACTAAAGTAACAACCATTGTGACTTATTAAATTGTCATGCATGCCTTTGTTGCATTTGTTTGATCTCTATGTGCTATTGTTTATGTTGTATGCAATTGTTTGATCGATAGATTGCGAGGAGTGCAACGTGTGTGATTGAAACTACTGTGATTTCAAGTATTGTGGTTATGACGAGTGCAACCATTATATCTATGAGGATTGTGAGGATTATCTAATCGACTACATCTACAACAAAGGCAACTGGTGCTATCTTGGTCATAAATGTCCTACTATTTTCCTATGCATTGTAGATGTTTTTGTAGAATTGCATGTGTAGGAATTGTTGTGTATATGTTATGCTATGTCCCATATTATTCCCTAGCATTCCTTGTTTATGAGCCACCATTGGTAGATGTGCTTAGCCATGCTATGATGAACGAGGGCTGGGTTACATCACTGAAGTTGTTTCTAAATGTGTTGGTTTGCGAAAACTAAAACAACTTAATCAATGAATCTCCTGGGTGTGATGGGATTGATAATTTTTGGTGGTATCATTGCGGAAAGGCACCCAGGTATCAAGAGAAAATGATTGGCTTCTTTATTTTGTAGCTTACGTGTACAACCATGTGCCAATAATGAAATGGGCGGTTAGTTGGACTCAGTAGGTTGTGGTAACTCGAACCCACGTATCCATAGATGTAGATAGTGTAGGTTGGACCGGTGCGTATCGGGTTTGGGGAGATACTTCCCGAACGGTTCCTTCTTGGACTTCTCCCTATATCACCCAATATGAGAGTGGTGGTACGAGCTGGTCTGGCCAAGTCACATGGGTAAAGTGTACTAACCCCTGCAGGGTGTATAAACTAAGTACTTAGACGTGTCCCCGGTCATGGATAATTTGAGCGACCTGATACTGATGCTATGATATTTCTCACTCATCCCAATTTCTTAATTACTTAAAACTTGTTGGGTGAACATAATTGGGTAGGAGCACCTGGGAGTGAACCAGCGTGTCCTATTTATCGTATTGGAAAACTACTTTGTTACAAATGTTAGGATAAAACTGTTGCTTTATTAAAATGAGCCTGAACTCCACTTGGCCAAATAAGCATGTAGTTGATAGATATGTTGTTAACCACTTTAGCCTACTTGCCATACATTCAAGGTATTGAACATTCGTGGCTGCAACGTTTCATGTTGCAGGTAATATCGTATCTGAGTGATCGTTCATAGGTCGCGAGACTCCACTCAACAATTGTTCGCCTGTGGCACATTTGAAGGATGGAGATCTACCTTGTATTCGTTTTCCGCTGTGTACTTGAATAAATAATGTAAATTCTGGATCATATTCATTGTATTTATGATGCATAGTTATATTTGGTATCATTTTGTACTGTGTGTGACAGTGAACCGATCTAGGGATTGGCACTATACACATGAACTCAGCCTTATCAGGCGAGGGTGTTACACTACTCCACCATGTTGACCTCCTCGTCCACTAGAGCAAGTACTGCTGCTTCCATTGCTGCCTTGTACTCCTCCACGCTGGTGGTCAAAGCATCGACCTCCGTCCGAAGAGCTCTCTTCTGCGAGCGTAGCCTCTCTATCACTCTCTACTGTGTCTCTAGCTCAAGATCCTTGAGCTCTATCTTGGCCTTCATCTCATTGATCTTCTTGTTCCTATCCTGCACTCTCTTTTCTTGGTTCTTGAACCTCTTGTCTTGCTTCTCGAATCTAGCCTCCATTTCCTTGATACTCTCATCATGCTCCACGAAGGCCTTGTCCTTCTCCCTCAACTGGACTTATAGCTCGTCATTGCTAAGCATGACGTTGGTCCTATCAGTATCGAGGTGTCTAAGAAGGCTCTCTAGGTCCTGAAGATAGAGACGCGCTGGCTCAATAGTCTCTCTAGTGGCATCGTCAAACTCTATCGCCTCTCCCTCCTCGTCACGTCTCCCAAATGGGTGGAAGTAGAGGCCCTTGATCTCGGCGGAGTGGCGTCCACAAAAGCGTACAAGTAGCTCCTGCATGGTGACGTCGAGTCCCTTCTCCTTGTCATCATGCATTATCTTGTAACACCCTCAGAATCGGACCTATGCAAGTTTTAGCGAAACCCGCCAAACCCGCATAGAAACGATTCAAAGGTGCCCACCAGGCACTTTCGTGCGGGTGGAAAACGAAGTAATAACATTACACAACAGTCCTCGATGGGACCCACAGAACAGATATATATATAACAACGACTCAAAGAGTCAAGAATACAGATATATTATACAAAGATCCAAATCACCTTGAAAATGATAGAGCGTCCGACTACGGACAAGATGAAAATGGGGCTAAGAGCCCTGAAGAATAACCAATGGCGTCCATAACCCTGCCTGAGCCAAGGGTAACCCCGCTAACGACGCCGATCTCGAACCTGCTTAAACAAAAGGGTGCCGAAAAGGGCAAAGGGAAAAGAAGGAGCAAGATCGAGGCCAAGACACGGCGAGGCTAGAATTGGCCCTCGCCTACATAGGTATGGTGGTGGCGGCAGGCGGCATGCACTAAACAACCTATAGAGACTCGATACAATGGCGGCAATCGAGAGGGTAAGAAGGACCTATCCGGACCAACTGATACTTTCATCAAACAAACCCATCTGGCGTTTCTCGAGACCAAACGAGGAAGTCAACCGAGGAACTCACACGGTTGGCGCTTTACTTATTCGATTATTGTTGCAATTACTAGTCGGTTTAGATAATCATCCCGATAAAGTAAGCGGGGCACTTTTAGTTCACCATTCCGTTGTAGTTGCAGAATTACTAATCGACACAGATAGCATGATGTAATCCGAAACCCAGCAGCTTGTTGGTACTTTTATTCAGCCATTTCGTAGAAGTTGCAATACTTACTAGTCAGTACAATGGTCGCATGGCGACCCTTCAAACAAGCAATTGTGGGCAGTATTAATTAACCATTCCATTATAGTGAAGTTGATTACTAGTCATTATAAAGTCAAATTTATAGCAAGAAACTTTAGTTATGCTTGTCATGATCGAGATATGTGCTCCAAGTCGTCCATATCCATGGACACGGCTTTCAGAAAGTTTTACCCGCCGGGTGCACCAATAGCAACACACGCCGATCAACCTCGGAAAACCAAATCAAAACCCAACGAGGCTTTCACGATGAACAATCACAGGATTCAGAAATATTTCAGGGGCCACCCTTATAGAACCTAGCAACGGCCGCCGGGCCGAGCTTAAGGTTGTGGGGACGGCCGTGAACGAGGGAACCCGAAGTGTGGCTGGGCTTGTCGACACATGCGGAATCGCCACGATCCTAAACAGTACAGTGTGCTCCTCGCACAAATGTAAATACAGAAAGTAGCATGGCATAAGTACAGGATCGTAAATAAAACCTCAAACTAGTTTGTGGCCCCAAGAAATAAGACTGAATCAAGCTCTGGCTCAGGGGGGTCCCATATACCTCCCGGATGTGGATAGCGCGATAAATCAAGAAACAGGTATCAAGTACTCGGGGTCTTACGGGACACAAGTGGGCGTTCGGAAACCAAATATTATCTATCACCCACCGATGCCTCTGCTTATTCAATTTTAGTTGTTAAACAGGAATTTAAAGTGAACGATAAGTAAAACTAGGATCATCTCCAACATCAACATGCGGCAATACATCAACAACTGTGGCACTTGACAACACGCAACAGCACCTGAGCAAGCGACTATGACGCGCAAGTCCAACTATCTACCAAACAACAGGTAACAGGAGGTGGCCATGGCAATATAAGGCTGCAGGGGATATCACAGGTACGAAAGCTAAAGCATCGCAACACAGATAGCAATAGATCAACAGGAGGGAATAAATACTATAAAAGTAAGATAGGTAGAGAGGGGGAGATGCTCGCCTGAAAACATTGTCGAAGGATCAACCGAAGATCGGGGCAAAGCTCACATCAACTCAACGGCCTTATCCGCGAAGAAGCAAAAACGCTAGAAGAAACACCGGATGCACTATTTAATACATGGAAGAAGATCGGCATGATGCATGTATGATGCATGGCATGGCAAGGTGCGATGCAATTAGGTCATATTAAGTGGAACCGGGGTCCCGACAATTAATTATTAGGTGGTTCATGTTGTTTAGATACCCCACAAATTAAATGTTGTTTTACATGGTAGAAGATAGCAACGGGTTCGCTACACAAATTTAAATGAGGCCAATATAAGGCTAGATTTGCCCGCATATGGGCCCCATATTTAGTTATTAGGTGAATCGGCATAAGGCCCCCAAACCACATGATTATGCATGCGAGTATGAAAATGTAATTATGCAACAAGTTGTTATTATATTATAAAATAGGGTTCTCGGATAAGAGGTTCACACTATAGGGGTCTCGACGATCTTGAGGTTCCGGGGTTCGGGGACGGTCTCAGGGTTCAGGGTTCGACGGACTTGGGGTTCCGGGGTTCGGCGGGACCGTTCTCGGACAGCGGGGGTAGGTCTTGGCGCATCCGGGGTCTTCGGGTCATGTTGTCGGTCATGGCGTTCAGGGGGAAGTTCTCGGACTCCGGGGTAGACCTTGTCGTGCCTTAGTGTAGATCTTGGGGAGGTTCGGGGTTCCACGGGTTCGGCTCGACAACCGGCCTCCGAGAGCGGTTCTTGGTGAACTTGGCGTGTCGAGGTGTGGTCTTAGGGTTCGTGTCGGCGCACTCAGTGTTCCGGGTTGGCGATCATGGCGTTTCGTGTCGAAGATCTTATTCGGCCTCTTGTCGTTGGCGTTGTGGTACTTGTTCCGTTCCATGGCGATCTTGGCGGCTCGGAGGGTTGAGGATCGACGGTCTTGGCTTCCGCGAGGGAGATCTTGGGATCCGTGAAGGAGTTCATGTGTCGGTCTTGTCGATGGCGACGCGCTAAGAAGTAGAACTCGGGGCGTCACGGTCCTCTTTGTACAACAACTCCATTAGCATCACCGCAACCATATCCGCCACCGATTTGCATACATCCTCGTATCATCCCCAAAACAGGTACTAGACGCGTGTCTCCAAGAACACAAACACGGCCAACATCGAAACCCAGGGGCCTTGGCGCTGCGAGCAGAGGATGGCCGACGGAGGCACGGAACCGGTGAGGGCGATGGCGTCGAACGGCGGCCAGCCGACGCAGAGGCTGGTGGAGGCGGGGACGAAGGCGACGGCCGAGGCGGCGGTAGGCCGGAGGGGGAGCAGCGGGGTCGTGGGGCGAAGCACGCGCGGGACGGCCGGAGCAGGTCGACGGCGGCGGAGGGCGGGAGGAGCAGCGTCGCCGGGCGGGGAGGCCGAGGCGCGCCGAGGAGACGGGCTCGGCGGAGCCGCACGCCGGGCGAGGCGGCGAGGTGCAGGGCCTGCTCGCTGGGAGGCGGGCTCGGCGGTGGAGAGGCGGCGGCGGGTCTGCGGGACGGCGAGGTGAGCGCGAGGCGGCGGAGGGCGGGCGGCGCTGAGAGAGGAGCGGGGGGGAAGGTGCAGGCGACGGTGGCGGAGGCTGGGGTGGTGGCGCAGAAGAGAGGCGGGCGCCGGGCCACGGCAGGCGGGGGAGGAAGCTTGCCAGGCGGGCGGGCGGCAGCGGCAACTCCGGCGGGGCGCCAGAGAGGAAGGAGGAGGAGGTGGCGGGCCGGGCGCTTGTGGGGGGGACGCCATGGAGGGGAATGAGGGGAGAGAGGAAGAGGAAGGTGCGGGACGCGGGGCTGCGCTGAGGAAGAAAGGGGGCGGGGATCGAGGTGGTCGCGTGGGGCCTGCAGGTGGGGCCAGGGTGGCAGGGTTGACCGGGGTGGGCGCTGGGGATGAGTGGGAGTGGGCAGGTGGCCGGGGCCACGGGCAGGGAGAAGGGGGTTGGCGTGTGGGGCCCAGCGGCAGGGGCGCGTGGGTGGCCTGGGTGCGTGCTGCTGTGTGCGTGTAGTGTGTGCGTTTGGGTGGGGACAGTTGGGGTTGGTGGGTGTGTGGGGCTGGGTTGAGAGGAGAGAGAGGGGAGTGGGTGAGGTGGAGCGATCTGGTTGGGTGGAAGGAGAGGAGAGGGTGAGGTGGCGCAAGGGGAGTGGCCAGGGTGATGTGGAGGGGGTGGCTGGGTAGATAGGTTGGTGAGTTTAGGATTTAGGGGCCGGTCTATTTGGACCGATTTGAAAACCTGGGGGTGGTCGTTCGGGTCGAAACGGCCCGTTCGACTGCCCCCGCCAAAAATTAATTAAATGTTTTATTTAATTAAGCGGACCGTTAGCAAAACAATTTAAACAAAAACAAAATATTCCGGCGACCCGGTTTTGGTTTGGAATTAAAGACGGGGCGTTTTAGAAAACAACACGGGCTTTGCAAACATAGTTTTAGACAAACAACATATGATGATGCCGATGCAATGCACAAATTCAACGCGATTTTCTAGTAGTGGTTTTGTGGGATGCCACAATTCGACACCACTAACAATGGATCTCGCCCTCGAGATCCGCCTCATGGTACCGGAAGGAAGGTCGGCGACCTGCGTCTTCTGCTCCATGTAGATCCTCGCGACACCACTAACAAGGGTTCTTCTTCCATCTTGAAATCGGCGACACCACCAACAAAGGGTCGTTGTTCCTGATCGTCGAGAGAACACTCCGGAGAACAAAGGACGAAGGTAGAGGTATCAAACGATAAGACCACCCCTATCTTCCATTAGAAGAGGGAGAAGTTACATTGATCCACCAGTTCGATGTACAGAGCGAACAGTAAGAGTCGGGTAGGGTGATCAGTCCATCCCGGACCCAACTATCAACTCGATACATGGGTAGGAGAATCAGGCAACTCAACTCTCGAGATTTAGACTGAAGATCTTCATAGGTGGTATCCGGAACAAAGGGATGATGCCAGCAGAAATCGTATGAAAGGCACAATGATTAGGTTCCGCGATGGTTCCATTGGCATGAACAACACATGCTCAAGGTATACTCCAACTTCACCAAAGCTCGTCCTTCTCATATGTTTTTCAACGACACTGATATCCGGCAAGGAACACATATGGATAAAGATCTCAAGAACAAAAGATCGGATGAAGGGCACAATGTAGCAGTTTGATTGATGATCGTAGCACCTCCGTTACAAAGGGAGAATTCAAACCTGAAGGTACGACGGAAACCCAACCACGAAATCTGGACTCAAGAAAGAGAAGAGAGCGGATTCAAAACACGTAGAGGTAAGAGGAGAATAGCAGAGGGTAAGGAGTAAAATCAGACCTAATCAGAACTATCCAACCGATTTTGCAAAAATAGTTTTGACACTCTACTTCGGCCGTTAGCTAGGTTATCCTACAGGCTGGACTTGTGGGGTATCGTAACTGCTGAGCTCTGATACCACTCTGTAACACCCTCAGAATCGGACCTATGCAAGTTTTAGCGAAACCCGCCAAACCCGCATAGAAACGATTCAAAGGTGCCCACCAGGCACTTTCGTGCGGGTGGAAAACGAAGTAATAACATTACACAACAGTCCTCGATGGGACCCACATAACAGATATATATAACAACACGACTCAATGAGTCAAAAATACAGATATATTATACAAAGATCCAAATCACCTTGAAAATGATAGAGCGTCCGACTACGGACAAGATGCAAATGGGGCTAAGAGCCCTGAAGAATAACCAATGGCGTCCATAACCCCTGAGCCAAGCCGAAGGGTAACCTCGCTAACGACGCCGATCTCGAACCTGCTTAAACAAAAGGGTGCCGACAAAGGGCAAAGGAAAGAAGAAGGAGCGTCGATCGAGGCCAGTACACGGCGAGGCTAGAATTCGGCGGTCCTCGCCTACATAGGTATGGTGGACTGAGCGGCAGCGGCGGCATGCACTAAACAACCTATAGAGACTCGATACAACTGGCGGCAATCAGAGAGGGGTAAGAAGGACCTATCCGGGACCAACCTGATACTTTCATCAAACAAACCCATCCTAGCGTTTCCCCCTCGAGACCAAACGAGGAAGTCAACCGAGGAACTCACACAGTTGGCAGTTTTACTTATTCAGTTATTGTTGCAGCAATTACTAGTCAGGTTTAGATAATCATCCTGATAAAGTAAGCAGTGGGCACTTTTAGTTCACCATTCCGTTGTAGTTGCAGCAATTACTAATCAGATACAGATAGCATGATGTAATCCCGAAACCCAGCAGTTGTTGGTACTTTTATTCAGCCATTTCGTTGTAGTTGCAATACTTACTAGTCAGGTACAATGGTCGCAAGCGACCCTTCAAACAAGCAATTGTGGGCAGTATTAATTAACCATTCCATTATAGTGAAGCTGATTACTAGTCATTATAAAGTCAAATTTATAGCAGTAAACTTTAGTTATGCTTGTCTATGATCGAGATACTGTGCTCCAAGTCGTCCATATCCGCGGACACGGCTTTCAGAAAGTTTTACCCGGCCGGGGTGCACCAATAGCAACACACGCTCGATCAACCTCGGAAAAACCAAATCAAAACCCAACGAGGCTTTCACGACTGAACAATCACAGGATTCAGAAATATTTCAGGGGGCCACCCCTTAAGTAGAACCCGCAACGAAGCCGGCCGGCTCCGAGACGGGCTTAAGGTTGTGGGGATGGCTGTGAACGACTGGGAACCCGAAAGTGTGGCTGGGCTTGTCGACACCGCGGAATCGTGCCACGATCCTAACAAGCAAGCAGTGCTCTCGCACAAATGTAAATACAGAAAGTAGCATGGCATAAGTACAGGATCGTAAATTAAACCTCAAACTAGTTTGTGGCCCCAAGAAATAAGACTGAATCAAGCTCTGGCTCAGGGGGGTCCCATATACCTCCCGGATGTGGATAGCGCGATAAATCAAGGAACAGGTATCAAGTACTCGGGGTCTTACGGGACACAAGTGGGCGTTCGGAAACCAAATATTATCTATCACCCACCGATGCCTCTGCTTATTCAATTTTAGTTGTTAAACAGGAATCTAAAGTAAACGATAAGTAAAACTAGGATCATCTCCAACATCAACATGCGGCAATACATCAACAACTGTGGCACTTGACAACACGCAACAGCACCTGAGCAAGCGACTATGACGCGCAAGTCCAACTATCTACCAAACAACAGGTAACAGGAGGTGGCCATGGCAATATAAGTCTACAGGGGATATCACAGGTACGAAAGCTAAAGCATCGCAACACAGATAGCAATAGATCAACAGGAGGGAATAAATACTATAAAAGTAAGATAGGTAGAGAGGGGGAGATGCTCGCCTGAAAACATTGTCGAAGGATCAACCGAAGATCGGGGTGAAGCTCACATCAACTCAACGGCCTTATCCGCGAAGAAGCAAAAACGCTAGAAGAAACACCGGATGCACTATTTAATACACGGCAGAAGATCGGCATGATGCATGTATGATGCATGGCATGGCAAGGTGCGATGCAATTAGGTCATATTAAGTGGAACCGGGGTCCCGACAATTAATTATTAGGTGGTTCATGTTGTTTAGATACCCCGCAAATTAAATGTTGTTTTACATGGTAGAAGATAGCAACGGGTTCGCTACACAAATTTAAATGAGGCCAATATAAGGCTAGATTTGCCCGCATATGGGCCCCATATTTAGTTATTAGGTGAATCGGCATCAGGCCCCCAAACCACATGATTATGCATGCGAGTATGACAATGTAATTATGCAACAAGTTGTTATTCTATTATAAAATAGGGTTCTCGGATAAGAGGTTCACACTATAGGGGACTCGACGATCTTGAGGTTCCGGGGTTCGGGGACGGTCTCAGGGTTCAGGGTTCGACGGACTTGGGGTTCCGGGGTTCGGCGGGACCGTTCTCGGACAACGGGGGTAGGTCTTGGCGCATCCGGGGTCTTCGGGTCATGTTGTCGGTCATGGCGTTCAGGGGGAAGTTCTCGGACTCCGGGGTAGACCTTGTCGTGCCTTAGTGTAGATCTTGGGGAGGTTCGGGGTTCCACGGGTTAGGCTCGACAACCGGCCTCCGAGAGCGGTTCTTGGTGAACTTGGCGTGTCGAGGTGTGGTCATAGGGTTCGTGTCGGCGCACTCAGTGTTCCGGGTTGGCGATCATGGCGTTCCGTGTCGAAGATCTTGTTCGGCCTCTTGTCGTTGGCGTTGGGGTACTTGTTCCGTTCCATGGCGATCTTGGCGGCTCGGAGGGGGTTGAGGGATCGGTACGGTCTTCGGCTTCCGCGAGGGAGATCTTGGGATCCGTGAAGGAGTTCATGTGTCGGTCTTGTCGATGGCGACGCGCTAAGAAGTAGAACTCGGGGCGTCACGGTCCTCTTTGTACAACAACTCCATTAGCATCACCGCATCCATATCCGCCACCGATTTGCATACATCCTCGTATCATCCCCAAAACAGGTACTAGACGCGTGTCTCCAAGAACACAAACACGGCCAACATCGAAACCCAGGGGCCTTGGCGCTGCGAGCAGAGGATGGCCGACGGAGGCGCGGAACCGGTGAGGGGCGATGGCGTCGAACGGCGGCCGGCCGACGCAGAGGCTGGTGGAGGCGGGGACGACGCGGGCGGCGGGCCGAGGGGGGAGCAGGGGTCGTCGGGCGATGCACGCTGGACGCCGGAGCAGGTCGACGGGCGGCGGGAGGCGGAGGAGCAGCCGCCGCGGGAGGGAGGCCGGAGGCGGGCCGGAGGAGACGGCTGGCACGCCGGGCGGAGGCGGCGAGGTGCAGGCCTGGGGCTCGCGCGGTGAGGCGGACGGGCGGTGGAGAGGGCTGGGCGGCGGGTCTGGGACAGCGAGGTGAGCGGCGAAGCGGCGGCGGAGGTGGCGCGGGCGGCGCTGGAGAGAGGAGCGGCGGGCGGGAAGGTGCAGGAGGCGACGGGCGGAGGCCGGGGTGGCGAGCGAAGAGAGGCGGGCAGCCACGAGGCAGGGGGAGGAAGCTTGAGGCGGGCGGGCGCAGTAGCAGCTGCAACTCTGGCGGGCCGGTGGCGCCAGAGAGGAAGGAGGGAGGTGGCCGGGCCAAGGCTGGGACGCCATGAGGGGAATGAGGGGAGAGAGGAAGAGGAAGGTGCGGGACGCGGGGCTGCGCTGAGGAAGAAAGGGGGCGGGGATCGAGGTGGTCGCGTGGGGCTGTAGGGTGGGGTGGCCAGGTGGTTGACCGGGTGGCGCTGGGATGAGTGGGAGTGGGCGGTGGCGGGCCACAGGCGGGAGAAGGGTTGGCGTGTGGGGCCCAGTGGCGTGGGTGCGGTGGTGCGTCTTGTGCGAAGTGTAGTGTGTGCGGTTGGGGTTGGTGGGTGTGTGGGGCTGGGTTGAGAGGAGAGAGAGGGGAGTGGGTGAGGTGGAGCGATCTGGTTGGGTGGAAGGAGAGGAGAGGGTGAGGTGGCGCAAGGGGAGTGGCCAGGGTGATGTGGAGGGGGTGGCTGGGTAGATAGGTTGGTGAGTTTAGGATTTAGGGGCCGGTCTATTTGGACCGATTTGAAAACCTGGGGGTGGTCGTTCGGGTCGAAACGGCCCGTTCGACTGCCCCCGCCAAAAATTAATTAAATGTTTTATTTAATTAAGCGGACCGTTAGCAAAACAATTTAAACAAAAACAAAATATTCCGGCGACCCGGTTTTGGTTTGGAATTAAAGACGGGGCGTTTTAGAAAACAACACGGGCTTTGCAAACATAGTTTTAGACAAACAACATATGATGATGCCGATGCAATGCACAAATTCAACGCGATTTTCTAGTAGTGGTTTTGCGGGATGCCACATATCTTGAAGGCAATCTCCTCGGTAGGGGGCTCTGACTGGTGTCCTGGCTGGGATATTTTAAATCCCCATACGTCCTTCCTCTCAAACTTCCGGAGCTGAAGTCCCTTACTAGGGAGGGGGAGACCAAGCACACTTTCAAGCTGCACGATACGGGATCCAAAACGAGTCCCATTGAACTCCTCGGCGGTGCTGAAAACAAGGCTAGGCATGTATTGCATAGGAAGGAGAAAAAAAATTAGAAACAATACAAGTGATGAGAATAACACAAGATAGTAGAAACAAAAACTTACAACAAACACATAAATTATTTCAAACACACAAGTCATGGCATACAATATTCAATCACAAACACTAAGGTTCAAACATAACTTAGACAAATTTTTGCCATACCACATAGGTTAGTATGATCAAAATTATTAATGCGAGAAAACGACAAGTGTGGTGGTCCAACTATTGGAGTACGTCACACCTCTCACTCCTTGGTCAAGGTGGCTATATGGAGGCAATCTGTTTGTCTTGATCACAAGACTCCCATACTAAGTCTATGACATCTTCCCTTAGACGTTTAATGGTGGCCTCTAAGTCTTGGGTATGCTTCTTCTCCTATCTAAGGTCATTTTGAGTGTTGAGCATTCTACACTTGAGTCTATCTCCAAGCTCCTTGATGGCATTCCAAGCTTCATTCCTCGCATAGTCAAAGAATGACTTGTGCATTTCAGAGTTGGTGACCATGCAGAATCCCGACTCTTTGTGGTTGTCCTCCTTGTTTTTATAGAAGTGGAGCTATACCCACCAATACTCTTATCCTTCATCCATCATGGGGAATCCTTTGTACACTGCTGCACCATGTATCCCCATGGTAACCATAAGGTTCTTGAGTGCCTTGGGAAACTCCGTCTCACACTCTAAGGTCATGGTCATGAGTGGTCCCTTCTTGACGGTTTTTTTGATGGCGGTCATCTACAAATAGAGATAAGAAAGAAGATTAGGAGAAGTTTTACGAGATGAAAGAAAAATACAAGTGTGGAAATTTTACAAAGGAGTTTGCATTTTCCTAGTGGTTTCCTTAGTCTAATCCATCTTAGGGTCATAATCCTATAGGAAAAACAGTGCTCTGATACCATCTGTAAGACCCCACCTTTTAAGATAAAGGCCCCTGTGATTGCAACGCTAGTCCCTGGATCGAATTGCTAGCATCCACAGTTTAAGATGAAGTACACAGATACAAAGGTCATTATTACAATGTAATATCCAGAGATACATAGTTCTTACAAGTCATTAGCCCAAGGCTAATACATAGAGTTCACAATACTTAACAAAATAAATAAAGTCTTCATCTTCATGTGCCACAGGCAAACATGTTGAGTTTAGACTCATAACCCTAGTCACCATCAGAGTAACCTGCAACATCATAAGTTACAGCCACAGAGGGTCAATATATTTGGAATTGTATTGGCAAGTGATGCCATTGTAGTATAGTAACATCTAATAACTATATGAATTTGGCCAAGTGTAGTTCAGGCTGGCTTTGCTCAAAATAAGGTTTTTCTTATTAGTTGAAAACACTAAGTTTTTGTTTGAAAAAAACACCCAAGGAACCACCAATAGACATTGGTGAACCTTTACCCTTGTTCAACCACAAGTTTTAACTTAGATAAATTGGGATGAGGAGATCCTTGATCATTTCAATGTCTTTGATGCTCAAAATGTCCGTTACCGGGGACACGACTAAGTACTTAGATTTTACCCTCTCAAGAGGTGGTGCACTTTCCCCACAAGACTCGACATGCATCGATACGAGACTTTTCAGAAGCATTCCCTTAGACCACCATGGACGCGTTCCATCCTATCAACCCTACCACCCACTGTCCATCTGGCTAAGTTCTTGCAATCTAGTTGGTCAAGGAAGAGCCCATATGCCATGTGGTTGCACTAGAAGCTTCTCAACACTAAACATCTCAAATCCCTTTGTTCCTGGGTTGCCATCCACAAGTGTGATACACAAGGTAAACCATAGACATGGGCCTTGTGTAACCACTCAACACAAACCAATCTTTCCATTCCACCCAGGTGATTCATTAACATGTTGTTTTATTAATCAAAACATAGGCATAAACTTTGCATAGTATCATAACATGAATAATCCACCCTTGTGTTCTACTAGCTAGGCTAAGCATGCTAACATAACAAGTCTCTTAACTTAGGAAAATTCTACGAAGACAATATCTACAGGATTTCCCATGGCATAGCATATACTTCGAAAAATCTCGATGCAAATCCTACTCAAAAATATCACTAATGCATAGTTAAAATAGTAGGACACAAGATTAAGCATCAACTGCCTTGGTAGTTGCGGGAATAGGAAAAATCCTCACAATCACACTCTCCACAATCACCAAAATCTACACATAAAATCATACCACCAAATTTACATTCAATACACAACCAAAAATATATATGAATGCATACAAAATGCAAATGAATGATTTGTCACACTTTTTAAAACAAAATAAACAGTAATGAATACAAAGCATACTTTCTAAAGTCTAAATAAACCAAAATTTACTTTAAAACAATTTTCTAAATAATTTCTATAGCCAAAATAAGCCTACAAATGTTTCTACATAAAATCATAATTTTACAGAAGCAAATGTCCAAACGAAGGCCATAGTTGCAAAGAACTCATTTTTCTGAATCCATTGATATAAAATTTGTAATTTTTGGACAAACATATCAAATGTTATTGAATTTACAAGTTTGAATAACTAATAGATCAAAAAACAGATTTTAAATCCAAACCAGTGACACGCGGCAGCGTCTGATTGGCGCGTACCAGTTCGCGCTGGATCATGTTTCTGCACCGTTAGATCTAAAGAGAATCCAGCGGTTCAGATCTAAACTTACCCCTTCATTCTAATTCTAATCCTGACCACTAGCTACAGATCCAACGGGTCAGATCTGACTGACCATTCGCGGGCGGCGCAAATGGCTCTGGCGGCGGCAACGCTACTGCCAGTGACACGCCGTGAGGATAGGGGGTTAGGAGGGGCGTGCTGATTCTTACCGAGCTCGTTATAAGACTTTGAAGCTCAACTGGTCGTGGCTTGGACAAGGGCGCACAGACACGACCAGAAAACCTCGTCGGAGCTCGTCCTGGCGTCGGGTTCTCACTGCCGGAGACAAAGGCGACGACCTAGGGAGAGATAGGGCAAACGGTGGGCATTAGAAGCTGCGCAAAGTCACGGCGAACACGATAGCATGAAGCAGAGGTCAAGGGGCGCTCGGGTTTTACAGTGATTGCTCGCCAGAGATGAACGACGCCTCGGGTGCCTGCAGTGGTTGACAGGGACGGCGACCTGGGGCAATACAAGACAAACCAAAGGCATGATAATATGCACAAGGCGATGGCGAAGTAGATCGTGCAAACCAGAAGGCAAGGCGGGTTCTGAGCTTACCAGAATAGCTCACCGGAGCTGCTCGGTGCCGCGGCGGTGCAAGCGAAAATTAGAGGAGTCTGGCGGTGCTTGGTACTGGCTAGGTAAGGGGAAATGCTGCTGAGGGAGAGGGGATGATGTAGCCAGAGCGGGGGAGGGAATCACGCGTGCATTCATCGTCAATTAAGAGAAATCAAAATGCGGCAGTGACTGCTGGGAAAACGGCAGAGGAACTGGTCACAGGTAGGGACGATGAAGCTGACGTGGCTACGGGGCCACTGGGCAGTGAGAGGGAGGGTGTGCGTGTGGGTGAGAAAGAGAGAGGGATAGGGGTTCCCCGGGTGGGCTTAGTGGGTTGTTAGGGTTAACTAGGCCAAAATGGTTGTTGTTGTTATTTTTTCTCCTTTTCTCTTTTTCCTTTTCTGTTTTGATTTTCTAAATAGAATTTGAATGTCTATTTCAAATCCATTTGAATTCAAACTTTCACCAAATTTTGTGATGTGATCCTTGTGTCCAAAAGTGTGCCAAACACATCTATTCAATCAGAAATCATTTTGGATCATAAATAAAACCTTGCCCTACATACATAATATAAAAAGGGGTTTAAATATGGTTTTATTTAGGGTTTTGTTTTGAAAAAAATATGCAAAGTAATAATGCCATGATGATATGAATGCAATAACATGATTTTGCATTTGATGAAATTTGGGATGTTACATTTTGGTAATAATAATTATAGACAATATCCTCCTAATAATGGTAATGCTTATGGGAATTCACATAACAACAATAAAATTGCACCCTCTAAACTTGAAGTCGTGCTTAAGGATTTTATTAGTAAACAACTTCCTTCAATAAAACTATTGAGGAAAAGCTTTCGAATTATCAAAAAATATTGCATCTTTGTCTGAAGCACAATCTTCTTTGATTAATAAAATAGCTGCTAAACCTGAAACTATGGAAAACCCCTTTGCTGCTACTAATGCCATACAAGTGAGAATTTATGAAAATGTTAGAATGTTAGCTGAATTGCATGCTAGGTTGGAAAGAGAAGATGAAGTTGCTAGAAATAGTAGAATGACCAAGATTTGTACTATTACCACGACTAGTAATGTTGATGCTAGCAAACCACATGAAGTCCCCATTCCTTTTTCCAATAAAAATGCTGATTTTTTTTTTTGAAATATGGGAAACAATATTTCTACTACCTTGGATGCTAATTTTGATTTTGATCTTGATGGTTTCAATATTTCTGAAGTCATTATGTTCTTGCAAAAGCTTGTTAGAAGTCCTAATGCTAGTGCTATGAATATGGCTTTTACAAAACATATTACAAATGCTCTCATGAAAATTAAAGAAGAAAAATTGAAACATAAAGCTTCTATTTCTAGGAAATTAGAAGATGGTTGGGAACCCATCACTAATATGAAAGTGAATGATTTTGATCTCAAAGCTTTATGTGACCTTGGTACTAGTGTCTCTATTATGCCTAGAAAAATTTATGAAATGCTTGATTTGCCACCATTGGAAAATTGTTATTTGGATGTCCATCTTGATGATAATGCTAAAAAGAAACTTATGGGGAGCATTAATGATGTCCTTATTATGGTTAACAATACCTTTGTCCCTGTTGATTTCTATGTTTTGGATGTTTAATGCAATGCCTCTTGTCCTATTATTTTGGGAAGACCTTTTCTTAGAACTGTTGGTGCCATTATTGATATGAAGGAAGGCACCATTAAATATCAATTCCCACTCAAGAAAGGTATATCACACTCCCTAGAAAAAGAGAGAAGCTATCTTTTGGCTCTCCTATTTTTTTATGTTAATGCTTCTTCATTCGAAAATACTTGATTCTTGCTTCCTATGCCTAGCTGAAAGGCGTTAAAGAAAAACACTCTTGGGAGATAACCCAATTTTTATTTTGAGTAAGTTTTTCCTTTGTCGAGTCTTGGAAGTTATTGCCTCTGTAATAAACTCTCCTAATCCTTTTTGTGTGGTTTTTGTGCCAAGAATAACCTCTAATGAGAGAGAAGTAAGATTTGGGGAAGTTGTTGTCCCGAAACAGATTTCTGTGATTCACTGTAAGAAAATCATGAAAAATCCCTATATGTATGATTGATCTGTAACTTTTTGTGATTATTCCCCAGGTTATTATCAAACTTTTTTTTAGTTTTGCACTTTTCGATTTGAGCAACAGACGGTTTTCTAAAAAACCGGTCTTTACCTGTTGGTCTGTTTTGACAGATTTCTGCCATTATTTGCATCTGCCTCTTAATCGGTTTCTTTTTGAGTTCTCTTTGATCACTTGAGTTTTTAAAAGGCATTTATACAGTATCTTGTGTTTTAATGGAAGTTTTACTTGAGTTGAAACTAAACCCAAAGGCTTATTATCTTGAATACACTAATGTTGCTAATGAAGATTGTGTGAAGTTTTGTATGAAGGAAATTTTTAAGTGTAGGGAGAGAATGATGTGATGAGATGAAGTATTGACAAAAGATCAAGCTTGGGGATGTCACCCGTGACACCCCAAGAAATATTCAAGAGGTACAAGCATCAAAGCTTGGGGATGCCTGGCATCCCCATCTTCATCAATAAAAATCTCATGTCTTCTTTTAAGACACTTCATTTTTATTTACTTCATGCGCTATACGCTTTTCTTGGAGCGTCTTTGTTTTTTTGTTTTTGTTTTGTTTTGTTTTTTTGCTGCAATAAGTTAGTCGGACCCCAACACACCTATTTTGGAGAAGTCATACCTAGTTCTTCATTGCCTAAAACACTTTAGTTTTCACTCTTATTGTTTTGTGAGTGTTCTCTTTTTCTAGCACTGCGGTTAGCTTTAGTTTTCTCATGCTTTCTGCTTAGAACTTTTTAGTTCTTCTTTGTAAATGCGAGACAAGATCACTGATCTTTATGGATTATTATCTTTGTGATTTGTTTCAAATAAGTCGATTGGTGTTGGAAAAGAGTAGGAAGTTTCATGCTTATAGTGGTACAAAAGGAAGCTCGTTTTGACTGTGACTTAGACTTTATCATGTCATGTTAGATGTTGCTTTGACTATATGCTTAGTAATTTTTGTTGTAGCATGAATTGTTTCAAACAATTGAGATTGCTTAATGTGGCTTGAAAGAATCATGCGTTGTTTTAGCATACAAAAACATACTATTGTGGTATTCTCCTTTGATGCTTTATTTGGGTTGACTTGGCGCATGCTTACACCATGTTATGACTATGAACCAGTCAGCCTAGCATCTATGATCATTTAGTTTTTGACTTGTGATATCACTTTATGCTTTAATTAATAATATTTTGACTCTTTGCATGATTATGGCCATTATTGCTCTCTTAGTTGGTCGCTCCGAGTCTTTTGCTAGCCTCCACCTATACTGAGTATGAGCTCTACTCGTGCATCCAACTCCCAAGAAACCAAGTTATTCTAATGAATCCACTATAAACTCCTATGCATGGTGTGTTACACCATTCCAAGTATATTCATGTGTTTATCTATCTTCCAAATTAAACTTTTGTTATGTGAAAATTAGTGATTAAAGCTCTCACAAACTTGATGGTACATTTTATTTCTTGCACTTAATAAACTTGAACCATTGTGCCCATTTATGTTGCTTATATGCTTGCAATTTATAAGTTGGAAGTTAGCAAAACCATGATTTCATGGGGTTCGCTTTCGACATTGCACTTATTTATTTAGTTGATATCATGTTATTTTGTTTATGGATCTCGATGGTATGAAATAAAAGGGGAGCTTGTAAGCTCATGTAGCTTGTATATGTGTTAGAGAAACGCTTGGGAGGCTAGCCTAAGACATGCCTAATCATGGTGGAAACTTGTAGCATAACGATAA
The DNA here is from genome assembly GCA_030063025.1 of Avena longiglumis. NCBI lineage: Eukaryota > Viridiplantae > Streptophyta > Magnoliopsida > Poales > Poaceae > Avena > Avena longiglumis. Next base: position 152,221,163 of record CP125977.1, on the reverse strand, counting down.
TGAGCATTCTGTGAAGCATCCTCAATAAAAACCTATGAAAATAGCAAATAAAAAGATGGCTGAGATGCTCATTGTCCGTTGGCTTGTCATTTTGATATGGGATAGCTCCTGTGTCATGGGTAAAGGGGTACCCCGTCGGCGGTTCTCTATGATACACATACACTTACAATGACAAGAACTTGCTTGTGAACAAAGTTGAGTAGCATGAGGTTTGGTACTCGTACGCAAGGGGCATGAGATTTTCAACTTATAACTTGTCAAGCATATAATCATATTTGTGTCACTTTAACCTTAATCACTTCAAGATGCTTATGATAGGGGCAATGAGAGCTCAAAGCTAGTAAGTACCATAATTTTTGGAAGCTCTTTATGAAACTTGAAATCCCTACTCCCCTCTATGAAGGGCCTTTATTTTTACTTTTATTTTGTGTCTCCATCTTCTATCCTTTATGCACCAATTAAGAGAGCATAGTTGTCATTCTTAGTTCAATGTGCAAAATCCCAAAACTTATTGATTGATTCATAATTATGGTATTGCTTGTTCTTAAATTATTTGTATCTCATCACCCTTATGAACTTTGAAGGTGTCCTACGCATTTATGTTTTGCTAATCCATGAAGGACAAGATGAATACCACTCATGCTATGTTTTCTATATGTGAAACAAACAAATGTCTTTCAATGCATTGTTATTCATGATTTTTGTTTGTACCTTTTCATGTTGCAACTTAGTTGCTTTGTCTTATTGTTAGAACTATATCTTTCATGCTGATGTTTAGAGTACTATGATCCCAGCTATCAATGCTTTACAATATCTTGATCAAGATTGTGATGGTGCATGTCACCTCAAAAAATATTCTTTTTATCACTTACCTACTCGAGGACGAGCAGGAGTTAAGCTTGGGGATGCTTGATATGTCGTAAACGTATCTATAATTTTTGATGCTCCATGCTTGTTTTGTATCAACTATCTTATGTTTTGTCTACACTTTGAGGCATTTTTATACATTTTATAGAACTAACATATTGACAAGATGTCGTAGTGGCAGTTGCCGGTTTTCTACTGTTTTTGGTTTCAGAAAAGCTAGTAAAGAAATATCTCGGATATGGACGGAACAAAAGCCGAAGTTCCTATTTTTTCAGACGCAAAACAGAGACCGAAGGAGAGACGAAGTGGAGCCATGAGGCAGCCACACCAAGGGCTGGCAAAAGTCCACCCTAGGCCGCGCCGCCCTATGGTGTGGGCCCCTCGGGCATCCACCGACCTTTCCCTTCGCCTATATAAACCCCCCGAGACAGAAACCCTAAGCACCCGATGAGAAATCCATGAAAAAGTCCATAGCCACCGCCACCATCGTCCCTATATTGTGGGGGATCCGAAGCTCTTCCCGGCACCTTGCCGGAGAGGGGAGATCATCTCGGAGGCCTTCTTCATCACCATGCCAGCCTCTGGAGTGATGCGTGAGTAGTTCATCCTTGGACTATGGGTCCATAGCAGTCGCTAGATGGTTGTTTCTCCTCCTTTGTGCTATCATGTTTAGATCTTGTGAGCTCCGTTCATGATCAAGATCATCTATTTGTAATCCTACATGTTGTGTTTGTTGGGATCCAATGGATATTGAGTACTACATTAAGATTGATTATTGATTCTATCATGTCTATGTTATTTTTGATCTTGCATGCTCTCCGTTGCTAGTAGATTCTTTGGCCAAGTAGATGCTTGTAACTCCAAGAGGGATTATTTATGCTCGATAGTAGGTTCATGCCTCTAGTAATTTGGGGAAGTGACAGAAATCTCTAAGGTTGTAGATGTGCTGTTGCTACTAGGGAGAAAACAACAATCCTTTGTCCAAGGGCAATTCTATTGTTTACTTTACACACTTTGCCTAATGCAATTATCTGTTGCTTGCAACTTAATACTGGAAGAGGTTCGGATGATAAGCTGAAGGTGGATTATTAGTCATAGATGTAGTTGGATTATGGTCTATGTATTATGTTGTAATTCCCAAACGAATCTCATAGAATTCATCATGACATGTACATGCATTGGTATGCATTCTCAATCTGTCAATTGCCCAACTGTAATTTGTTCACCCAACATTCTATTTATCTTATGGAGAAAACACCTCTAGTGAACTGTGGACCCCGGTCCATACTTTCCCATTGATATTCCATCTATTGTTTACTGTTTACTTTCTGCAATTACTACAAGCAATTACTATCTTCCACACTATATGTTTAATCCTTTGTTTTCAACAAAACCAGTGAGATTGATAACCTCACTATAAGTTGGGGCAAAGTATTGTGATTGTGTTGTGCAGGTTCCAAGTAGCTAGCAACACCTTGGGAGCTATTTCCTTTCTCCTACTGGTTCGATAACCTTGGTTTCATAACTGAGGGAAACTTGTTGCTGTGCTCATCATACCTTCCTCTTGGGGTTCCCAACGAGCTCTACATCATCTAAGCCATCAGACGTCCGCATCTGCCGCTACTCTCTACACAGCACCAGGGCCGGCTGTCGCCTTCCTCGACTTCATCGACCGATGCCCTCCCTGAGCTCTCAAAGCACGCCAGCAGCTGCGTTGGATATCCTCCCTGCATCATGGAGCCTGAAGTGCCTCTGGTCGCATCGAGCTGCACGCGTCCGTATTTTTGCGTCATGTTCATTTTGGTTCCTGTCGTGCGTGCATATGCCACCTCCGCCACATTTTCCCGTGACTCTTGTGCTTGATGTTGTGTCCTCTCACTATTTTCCTGTTTGTCAAGGCGCTGCCCCGTGTGAAGATGGAGCTCTGCCCATGACCCCGACTACCTCGGCTGTGTTGGCCTCCTATTCCCGGCAAGATCTTTGAACTCTTCTGCTAGACGAGACAAGTACGAACCCGAAGGACACCGGCTTTGGAACCAAGTTCCCCTTCGACAACCGAAGCCGAAACCCAAGTTCTACTTCCCGGATCCGCCTTCACTGAACCCGAAGACGGTAAGACCCCCGTGTGCGGTGACATGGATCCAAAGCCCCGATCCTAGAGTACGACATAGAACCCGAACCCCTCCGAGATCCAAGACCTTTCCCCCAATGTGTGACCCCTATTTTATAAATTAACATATATATGAATTGTTGAATATCAAATTGTTCATGCTTGCATACATATTTCGCAGGTCCAGGTTATATAGTTGCTCACCTCATAATTAAATATGGAGACCATATGAGGGATTTTCTAGTCTTATATTGGCTCCATTTAAATTTGTGTATCGAACCGGTGTCATATTTGCCTTGTTAATACAATATTTAAATTGTGGGGTATCTAAACAACATAAACCACCTAATTAATTGTCAGGATCCTGGTTCCGCTTAATATTGCCTAATTGCATCGCACCTTTGCCATGTCATGCATCATACATGCATCATGCCTGATCTTCTGCCATAGTATTAAATAGTGCATTCGATGTTTCTGCTAGTGCTTTGCTTCTTCGTGGATTGGGCTAATGAGTTGATTCTAGTGTCGATCCGATCTTTGGATGAATCTTCAGCAGTGTTTCTCAGGCGAGCATTCTCCCCCTTTCTACCTATTTTCGTGTTTATAATCTTTACTTACTCCTGTTGATCTATTGCTATCTGGGTTGCGATGCTTTAGTTTCCGTGCACCATTTATATTCCTTTCAGCTTCTATATTGCCTTGGACACCTCCTATTGCCTGTTGTTTGTTAGACATTCAGCCTTGCGAGTTGTAGTTGCTTTCTCAGGTGCCGCTTGGTGTCGTCTAGTTACACCGTTGTTGGGTGGTTGGCACCTTCTTAATGATGGAGATGATCATGTATTTAATTATAGTTTAATAAAAAATATTGAAAGTAGGTAAATAATGCACAGGCACCGGTGGGTAATAGACAATATTTGGTTTTTAACCGCCCACTTGTGTCCACCTAGGACCCGAGTTCTTAAAACTTGTTCCGAGATCGAGCGTGCTAACCACGCGTGGGGTGTGTGGGCACCTCCATCGATTTAGTACCTAATTCCAAAGTATTGTTCTAGCGGCCACAAACTAGTTTGGGGCTTTATTACTAACATGTACTTATACCACACTTTACTGCTTTATTTACTATTGCACGTGGAGCGCCTATACTGTTTAGGAACCCCATGATATGTTTTTGCTGCATCGACAAGCCCAGTCACACTTTCGGGTTCCCAGTCGTTTATAGTCGTCGACACAAACCCTGGGTCCATCTCGGAGACCGTCCGACTTTGTTGTGGGTAGCTTAGTGGGGTGTCCTCCATGTGCTTGCTTTGGGTCTAGGAAACGTCGTGTCTGAAACCCCGTCGACATACCGTTGGGTGTATGATTTATGATCTTGTACCTACCTGATCTGACAACAAGGGTGTAGGTGCATGTGGAAACTTTGGTGCACCCCTATAGGGTTAAATCTTTTCAAAAAGTTGTGTCCGTGGTTATGGACGACTTGGAGCACAGTTCTCGATCATAGACAACTATAACTAAAGTTTACTGTTATAATATGACTTGTATCCGATATGACTAGTAAGATGGATAACCACCATGAAATGAATGAATAAAATTGCCAACCGTGTGAGTTTCCTTGGCATGACTTCCTCATTTGGTATCGTGGGGAAATACTAGGATGGGTATGATTGGTGGTAGTATCAGGTTGGTTCTGAATAGGTCTTTCTCATCTCTCTTTGATAGCCGACAGTTGTATCGAGTCTCTATAGGTTGTTCAGTGCATGCTTTGCTGCCGCTTCAGTCCACCATACCTATGTAGGCGAGAGCCACCGAATTCTAGTCTCGCCATGTACTAGCCTCAGTACTGACCGCTCTATTTTTCTTTTGCCCTTTGTCGACACCCTGTTTTGTTTGGCAGGTTTGAGAATGATGTCGTTAGCAGGGTTACCCTTTCGTCTTGGCCTGGGCAGCGTTATGGACGCCATTGATTGTTATTTAGGGCTCTTAGCCCCATTTTCTTCTTATCCGTACTCGGATGCTGTATTGTTTTCAAGGTGAAAGGGTAATTTCCCTTATGTGTGGTTTTGGTGATTAATGCCAATCCCTATGGACTAATGTTTTCATTGAGTTTTATCTGAAGGAATATTCCATAGGTCATGCTTATAGTCCATTTGTTGGATTCAAGTATGGATGCCATGAACATACATATATACCTTGAGTATTGGCATCAATATCATCGAGTTGAAGAGAATAATATGGTGTTGATATGTAGCATGAGAAGATACTCGGTTGACCTATACAAACAGTGAAGAGTGATTTCAAATTGGTCAACACATGAAGCATAAAGAATGTACCACATGGTCTTGTGCTATGGTAAGCCTTGTCAATTATGCATCATGAACTAACCCATTATATATGTGCATGTCCGTTTTTTATATGGGATAGGTATCTTTCCATGGGCATGCTTCAAAAGTGAAGATCTTATATAGACATGAGAGGATGACATCAAGTGGTGATCGTCATCAAGGTTGAGAAGGGCAAGTTCAAGATAAGCATCTCGAGAAGATCATTTGCTTGAAGCTTGCCGTCCATATTGGTGATAATGGACATGTGAAGACATGTATTAATAAAGCTATCCCATAGTGGTGTATGGGGGAGCAAATTAGGAGTCTTCACGAAGCAACAATGATCAAGTGTTGCATTCCGGCTTGGGTGGAGCTTGAAGTGTTGTCATCAAGATCAAGCGGGATGCGCAATGAAAAGGTATGGCCTTGCTAGGTTTTCCTTTTACCAGTCTCAAGGTGGTTGTTGGGATACCGGGTTATAGGATAGATAGCCGCACTATCAACAGGGGCTTTCGGTTGGGTAACTTGATCACATTGTCATAGGGAGCTCAATTCTTTGCATACTTTGCATCTTCCTATTTTGTTTCTTCTTGGTGTTTCTCCATGTGATATTCTTGAGTTTGTTTCTAGCTCTTCAACAAGCCCAAGTTCATTGAAAACGGATTTCGTCTGCATCTTCTATGGCGTTTTCGAGTTTGAAGGTTTTATCGGTTCTTATTTAGGGAGGCTTCTTACCTTTATTCATTTGGTTCTATCCTCCTTTGTTGGGCTATGATGTTTCTCTGCACAATATTGTAGCTTCTTGTCCTTGTCAAAACAATCCCACGATCATCGAAATCAGAGTCCGGATGCAAAAGTTATTGCGTTTTTCGTGAAGCCTGTTTCATCCCAGTTGTGGATCCGGTTCAACTGGCTCCTAGACCGGGTGGTCCGGTGCTAGGACCGGAAAAACGGAACTTATATCGGGTTTTTCGGTTTTGCTATACCGAGTCTATCCGAGACTGCATTCAGTATGTAATCCCCATTTTAAGTTCAGTTTTCCGGTCCAGAAACCGGACCGTCCGGTGTGAGGGCCGGTTCAACTGAACTTTCAACCGAGTTCGCATAGATTTCTCCCAACGGTCATATTTGCTATCCCCTATTAAAGGAGGTTCTTCCCCAACGCGTTTTGAGTGTTCTTGACCATGAAATTGACCTCCATTGTTGAACCTCTTGAGCTTGCTTCCTCCCCTTTCCCTCCTATGATTCTTGCCTCTTTTTGAGGGCTTTGGAAGAGGAGATCTAGATCTACAATCTCCACCAATCAATTCCTCCTCTAAGTGAGGGGAACCCATTGGATCTATATCTTGGAGTCTTTTGTTGATTTCCACCATTGTTCTTCCTCTCTAATTCCTCCCTAGCACTTGTTGCTTTGGTGGGATTTGAGAGTGAAGGATTTGAGCACCCTTGGTAATCTTTCTTTGCATTCTTGCATAAGTGTTGAGCTCTCCATTACGATTTGTTCGAGTGAGAGACCGTGATCTTGTTACTCTTGGAGGGTTACCTCCTAGTTGGTGTGGTGGTTGGTGCCACAGTGTCCTCTTCGTGGAAGATTGTGAAGAGACCCGGGCTTCTCCTTCGTGGAGCTTGTGAAGTGGTTGTGGAGCTTGCCATATCCAGAGTGGAGGAAAAGCTAGCCATAAGGAAAGGGCCTATTCCTTCGTGGGATATACTCAGAGAAGAAGGTGATCCTTCGTGGCGTTGGGAAATCCTTCGTGGAATCCCACACCTCTCCAACGTGACGTACCTTACTTGTAAGGGAACACAGGAATAAATCTTCGTCTCCGCGTGCCTCGGTTATCTCTATACCCGAGCTTACTTTCCTTGTGATAGCCATTGAGCTTGAACTAATTATATATTGCTTATCACTTGTGGTATATTTATCTTGTGCTATCTTGCTTAGCTTAACTTGTTGTTGGTGCACTTAGTTGAGCCTAGTGTATTTAGGTTTTGTGCTTGTAAAATAAATGTTAGTTTGATTCCTCATTCTATCAAGCCAAAATCATAATAGTTTTAAATTGCCTATTCACCTCCCTCTAGGCGACATCTCTATCCTTTCAATTGGTATCAGAGCAAGGTCTCTCCTTGTTTAGGCTTCACCGCCTAGAGTGTAAAGATGTAGGCTAGTAGTATAGTGCACAATGACACAATTAACTTTGATGGCACAAATTATGCTTTGTGGAGAAATTGCTTGCTTTGTAATCTTCGGACCTTGTGTCCAAATATTGAGCAATTTCTAGATGTAGGTTTTTCTCCTCCGATGGATCCTCAAAATCTATCTATAGAGGATGAGAAAAATTTACATCTCTAAGCTGAAGTATCTAATGATATTATTTTCTCCTTGAGCCCCATACTTAATTCGTTCTTGACGATTGTAAAGCGCAAGTCGTCTCATGAGATGTGTACCAAGCTTAAAGAAATATTTGGTGGGTCCATTTCTCATAGGGTCGGTGGTATCTCCAAGGAGCTCTCTTCTCCCTCACATCATGAAGAGCTCCAAGTTGCTTCCACCTCCGACCATGATGAGATTTCAATTCTTTCCACTTCATTTACATGTGACAAGTCACAAGAGGAAATCAAACATTCTATGGAGCAATACATGATCATGAATGAAGATTCAATAATATCCTCATGTAAGATCCCTCCCATTTAAAGGTAAGGATCCCTGTGATTGCAATGCTAGTCCCTGGATCAATGCTAGCATCCACATTTTAAGATGAAGTTCACAGAAACAAAGGTCATTATTACATATCATTCCAGAGACAAACATAGTATTTTACAACTCCATGGCCATAGGCCTAATACAAGAGTTTAACCATAATAATATAAATAATTCTTCATCTTCATGTGCCACAGGCAAGCATGTTGAGTGTAGACTCATAACCCCCTAATCATCATCAGAATAACCTGCAACATCACAAGTTACAGCCACATTGGGTCAATACATTGGAATAGTATTGGCAAGTGATACCTTAGTAGAATATTAACATCTAGTTGCTACATGCATTTGGCTAAGTGTAGCTTAGGCTTGCTTTGCTCAAAATAGATTTTTACCTATTAGTTGAAAACACTAAGTTTTTCTTTGACAAAACTTTCCCATGGAACCACCAATAGAAATTGGTGAACCATCACCCTTGTTCAACCACAAGTTTTTAACTTAGAAAATTGGGATGAGGAGATTCCTGATAGCTTCCATGTCTTGATGCTGAAATTGTCCAATACCAGGGACATGGCTAAGTACTTAGATTCTTCCATTTGCAGAGGTTGTGCACTTTCCCCACAAGACTTGATTTTCACCAAGACAGGACCTTTCAGAAGCCTTCCCTTAGACCAAATGGACGCGCTCCAAACCTATCATCCCTCTACCACCAACTTTCCAAATGGCTAAGTTATTGCAACCTATGTGATCCAGGCAGAGCCCATAATGCCATGTGGCTGCACTAGAAGCTTCTTAACATTTGGCATCTCAAATCCCTTTGTTCCTAGGTGGCTTTCCACAAGTGTGATACACAAGGTAAACCATAGAAATGGGCCTTGTGTAACCACTCAACACAAACCAATCCTTCCATTCCACCCAGGTGTTTCATTGACTTAGTTGTTTTATTAAGAAAAAATACAAGTCAAAGACTTACAATATTTCTCATAGCATAATTATATAATCCACCCTTGGTTGCTACTAGCTAGGCTAAGCATGGCAATAGTAAGCATCTTAACTTAGAGGAAATTCTAATAATTCTACAACTACTAGGATTTCCCAAGCATAGCATATAGATACTTAGCAAAATAATCATGCAAATCCTATACAAAATATTTCTAATGCATAGGTAAAAATATAGGGATAAAAACATGAAGGACCACTTGCCTTGGTAGTTTGGGGAGTAGCAACAATTTTCACAACCACAATCACTATTAGCACCAAAATCTACACATAAAATCATGGCACCAAATTCACATATCAAAATTATACAAGCAAAAATATATGAATGCATGCAAATGCCATGTGATGGTTTTATATACTAAACAAGACAAGTATACAGTACTAAATCATAAGCATGACCATGACACACTATAAAAACTTTATTTGATCTTTAAATCATTTTTCAAATCATTTCTATACTCAAAATAACCCTATAAATGTCTCTGCAAAAATAACCAATTTTACAGAAAAAAAACCTTAAACACATTGCATATATGGATAGAATTCTTTCTCCTGATTCCAATGATATAAAATTTGTAAAATTTGAATGTTTGGAACAAAAGTTATGAATTTTACAAGTTTGAATCACTAATAGATCTAAATTCAGTTTTTAAATCTAAACGCAGGCCACACGACGTGTTCTGATTGGCTCGTACCGGTTCGGCCGGATCGACCAGCGTGGGCCATTGGATTTAAAGGAGATCGTGCGGGATAGATCTGGCGTACCCCTTCGCGTAAGTGATTCTGTCGCAGCCAACAGATCAAGATCTAACGGCTATCGATCAAGCGACCACAGATGGGCGACGCTAGCGACGGCGGCGCGGCGGCGCAGCTCTGTCAGAGATGTTCCGGCGGCTACAGAGGGGTTGGGGTCAATGGAAGGGCTTACCAGACTCGCAGAGGCGTGCTGGAGCTCAACATGGCAGTGGCTTGTCAAGGGGCGCACGGACACGGTGGGGATTCCTCGTCGGAGTGGAGCCTGTCGTCGGGCACGACTGTTCGTCGACGTTGTAGATCATGCCAGAGAGAAGTGAGCGGGGCGTTAGATGCGGGGAGCAACACTGGTCATGTGAGTATCAAAGAGAGGGCAAGGCGCGCTCGGGACTAACCATATTTACTCGCCGGAGTTGAGTGCCTCATCGGGTTTGCTCAGTCGTCGACGTTGCCGACGCTCGGGGTTGTCCTAGAACACGGCAGCGGTATCAAACGAAGCGCAAGGATGCAGTGGTTGTACTGGAGAAGTTAGGAGTCAAGGGGCATAGAGAGCTCACCGGAATCAGTCGTCGGAGTTCGTCGGGACAGCGGCGAAGTTTGGTGAAATCCGAGCAGCCTGGTGGCGAGGAGAGGGTGCTGAGTGGGGGAAAATGGCCGTGGCAGGGTGGGGTTTAAGTAGCCAGGAGCAGGGCGAGGTTTACTCCCTGAATCAATGGAATTTAAGCGGAATTAAACCGCGGCGTCACTGCGGCGAGGTAACGGCAGAGCGGGTCGGGCGCGCATTGATTTGGGGACAATGCTGACGGGGAAGGTGGGGTCGGCTGTCAGCGAGTGGGTGCGTGTTGCTGCGGTGAGAAACAGAGAGGGAAACGAGACCCCGGGTGGGCTGTTTTGTTTACTGGGCCGAAAGGGTAGCGCCTGGCCTAGTTCTGATTCTTTAACCCTTTTATTTTTCTATTTCGATTTTCAGGAAACATTTTCATATGAATTCAAATGTGTTTGATTTCAAATTCTTTCTGGATTTTTATAAGGTGAAACCTGCACATAATTAAGTATAAAGCCCTGTTTTTTCACCAAACCTGCTTGGTCCTTTGGAGTTTTCAAAGAAAAAACAGTGTCTTTGCAAATGTTTTAATAAAGATCTAAAAATAGTTTTGAAATCATATTTTGTTTTTGAAATTTTATCCAAGCTTTGGAAAACAACCAAATCAGCTCATGAACAAACAATCTTGTTTCTAAAACAATAATCTCTCATTAGAGAGTAGCATTGCATCAATGCTTTGCTTACATAAAATAATAAGCATCCAAATGCTTCTGATTTTGTAATGACTTTGAAAATGATCCCTAAATGATTATGAATGCATGGATGTTATGCAATCTTTGAAAACATGATTTTAGGGATGTTACAAATCTAACCCCCTTAAGGTGAATCTCTCCCTCGAGATTCAAATTGGCTAGCAAATAGGTGAGGGTGGTCTTTCCGAAGATCATCTTCTCTTTCCGACGTTGCTTCTTCTTCGGAATGATGGTTCCATTGAACTTTGCAGAATTTGATAGTCTTAGTCCGAGTAACTCTTTCTGCAGTCTCAAGAATCTTGATGGGGTTTTCCTCATAAGTGAGATTACTCTCCAATTGGACCTCTTCCAAAGGTATAATATCCTTTAGAGAAGTCTCTTCCATATCTGGATGGCATTTCTTTAGCTGACTCACATGAAACACATTGTGAACGGCTGACAATGATTCTGGCAATTCAATCTCATAAGCTAATTCTCCTTTACGACTCAAAATCTCGAATGGTCCAACATATCTTAGGGCCAATTTTCCTTCGAATCCAAATCTCTTCACTCCACGATGTGGTGACACTCTAAGATAAGCCCTGTCACCCACTTCATAGGTGACCTCTCTATGCTTAGGATCTGCGTAGCTCTTTTGTCGGGACTGTGCTATCTTCAATCTGTCCTTAACTAGCTTGACTTTCTCTTCAGCCTCTTTGATTAGTTCCGGTCCGAACAAATTTCTTTCTCCCACACCATTCCATATCAATGGGGTAGTACACTTTCTCCCATAGAGAAACTCAAATGTTGCCATCTCAATACTGGCTTGATAGCTGTTATTATAAGAGAATACTGCTTAAGGCAGGCTTTCATCCCAACTAGCTCCATAGTCTAGGGCACATTCCCTCAACATATCTTCTAGAATATGGTTGGTCCTTTCTGTCTGCCCATCGGTCCGTGGATGAAAAGCAGTGCTGAATTCCAATCTCGTTCCCAATGACTCATGTAGTTGCCTCCAAAAATGAGAAGTGAATTGAGTTCCCCTATCAGACACAATACTCTTGGGTACTCCATGCAGACACACAATCCTATTCATGTAGATCTTGGCCAACTTAGCACTTGTGTAGGTTGTCTTCACCGGTATGAAATGAGCCACTTTAGTGAGGCGATCCACTACTACCCAAATAGAATCATATCCTGACCTGGTCCTTGGCAATCCGGTGATGAAATCCATGCCAATCTTGTCCCACTTCCAATCAGGAATAGGTAGTGGTTGTAGCAATCCTGCTGGTTTCTGATGTTCCGCTTTCACTCTACTACATAGATCACACAAAGCAATATGTTCGGCGATGTCCTTCTTGAGATTATTCCACCAAAATCTTTCTTTCATATCCATGTACATTTTGGTGTTACCCGGATGAATAGAATATGGTGAGTTATGTGCTTCTTGTAAAATCAGTTTCCAAATCTCCGGATCTTGTGGAACGCAGATACGTTTTCCATACCATAAAGTACCATGTTCGTCTTCACGGAATCCTTTGGCTTTTCCTTTGCTAATCTTTTCCTTAATCTCTTCAATTTCCTTATCTGTCTTTTGGCCTTCCTTGATCTTATCCAACAACGTGGGTTGAACATCCAATGTCATGAGATGTCCCTCAGGCACAATCTCCAATCTAAGGTCTCTGAATTGGGCACACAGATCATCTGGCAATTCTCCCTTAGTAAGGCCATTCACGAATACCTTACGGCTTAGAGCATCCGCTACAACATTTTCTTTACCGGGGTGGTATTGCAAACTCAAGTCATAGTCCTTGATGAGTTTTAGCCATCTTGTTTGTCTCATGTTGATTTATTTCTGGGTGAAGATATACTTCAAACTTTTGTGATTTGTGAACACTTCACATCGTTTTCCCAAAAGATAGTGTCTCCACATTTTGAGTGCATGGACAACAGAGGCTAATTCCAAATCATGAGTAGGGCAATTTACCTCATGAGTTTTGAGTTGTCTCGAGGCATAAGCCACAACTTTCCCTTCTTGCATTAGAACTGCACCTAATCCATGATGAGATGCATCACAATACACTTGGAAATCTTTCTCTAAATCTGGCAGACTTAAGACTGGTGCTGTCACTAGTCTCTTCTTCAATTCTTGGAAACTGAGTTCACATCTTTCATACCAAGCAAATTTCTTGTCTTTATTTAGTAACTCCGTCATTGGTTTAGCTACCTTGGAGAAATTCTCAATGAATCTTCTGTAGTATCCTGCCAAGCCAAGGAAACTACGAACTTCCTTTACTGACTTAGGAGATTCCCATTCAGTTACAGCTGACACTTTTGCGGGATCAACTGCTACACCATCTCCTGACACAACGTGTCCAAGAAATCCAACTTCATTCAACCAGAATTCACACTTGCTGAATTTGGCATACAGCTTATGCTCTCTAAGCTTCTCAAGTATCAAACGCAAATGTCCTTCATGCTCTTCTTTGCTCTTGGAGTAGATCAAAATGTCATCGATGAAAACAAAAAAAAATTTGTCAAGGAACTCCATGAACACCTTGTTCATCATATTCATGAAGTAAGCTGGTGCATTGGTCAAACCAAATGGCATCACGGTGTACTCATACAATCCATACCTAGTGGTGAAAGCTGTCTTAGGTATGTCTTGTTCTCTTATCTTGAGCTGGAAATAACCTGATCGGAGATCAATCTTTGAGAACACACAGGCTCCTTCTAACTGATCAAACAAGTCATTGATTATAGGCAAATGGTATTTGTTCTTGATAGTCACCTCATTGAGTGAACGATAATCTATTGATAATCTTTGACTTCTATCTTTCTTTTCCACAAACAAAACTGGTGCTCCCCAAGATGAAGAACTTGGTTGAATAAATCCTTTCTGCAACTGTTCTCCAAGTTGTTTCTTGAGTTCTTTCAACTCATCAACTGACATCTTGTAAGGTCTCTTTGCTATTGGTCCTGATCCTGGCAGCAAGTCAATGAGAAATTCCACATCTCTATCTGGTGGCATTCCTGGCAATTCTTCTGGAAACACATCCGGATATTCTCTCACAATTGGCACACTATCTATGATAACCCCCTTAAGAGAATTTAGCTTAGTTCCTTTTGATTCAAAGTTAGACTTGAATCTTATCCATTTATTTTTCGGGGTTGTGAGTGCGACAGTACGATTGGCACAATCCAGTACTCCTTCATACTTGGTCATCCAGTCCATTCCCAAAATTACATCCAGTCCTTGGGAATCTAGGATTATCAGACTCATTGGAAACTTATGCTTTCCAAATTCAATCACTAGATCACGACATCCAAGACTCACTATCATATCTCCACCGGGAGAACTTACTTTTATTGGACACCCAATGTTTTCAGTTGGAAACCCATTTTTATCAACAAATGCTTTTGATATGAATGAATGTGATGCACCGGTATCAAAAAGAACAAGTGCTGGAATAGAATTGAGTTTGAACTTACCAGCCACAACATCGGACTCCTCATAAATCTCTTCCACATTTGTAACATCCCAAAAATATTAAACTAGAATCATCAAACTCTAATCTTCAAAATTAGGGTTAACAAAAACTTTTCTAAATAAAAATATGAAAGCATGTATGTGTGTATGCATTCCATTTTGGATTCTTTTGAATTGCCTTGTTTAAGTGTTTCTTTGCTTGTAAATGGATTCTTAGGTGAAATAAACATAATCTAAACAATCCCCACACTTTTCCCAAAGACAAATAAATCAAAACAAATAAAATAAGGGAATGGTCATTTTGGCCAATTTAACTACCATGCCTACTTTGGCTGTCTCTAACTTTCAAAACTTAACAGAAACTTGTTTGGATCTTTGCACCCCTTGATAGTACTCATAACATAGTACGAAGGCCCACTTTGTGATCATCCAAAAACATTTGAATGCATAGTTTAAATGACAGTTCAAAATTGAATCTATATCATATGGGAAGATCCCACTTTTTCAAAAACCAACCAAACAAGCTCAACTTTCAAAACCCAAGCATCCACAGACTCACCAACACCTGCCTAGCACACCCACCAAAAATCTTTTCAAAATTCAAAACTTGAATTCTTGCGGCCATTTCATCAAACACCTTGCAGATACAAATCAAACAAAATCTGAACACTATAGTGAGCAGTGATTTGAGCCTAATTTGTTCCCTCTCTAGCTCACAGCAACCTCAGTAGATCATCTAGCAAACTTAACTAAGCACTAGCCCCACTGTAAGCTTGGCAGTGTCATCAATGGTGAACAACCGAAGCCACCCATGTCACCCTAGTGTGGACAGCAATCTAGGAGAAGAAATAGCCGTGCCAACCTTGTCTAGGAGGTAGCCCATGCCTCACCTCCCCCTCTCGACCAGCCCTGCCTCGCAGACAGCGACCAAAACCACCAGGAACGCCGCGCCCGTGCCACTGTCAACCATGCCGAGCATGCGCCAGAGCGCCACCCTCGACACACGCCCACAGACTGCGCGCCGCCCTCGCCGCGTGCATACACGATCACCACCGTCCCAGGAGACCGCCAGACATCCCCGTTCGCCGCCCCATGCCTCACAGCCACCGCTCGCCATCAAAGACGTCGCCTCTGCCGCACAGAGCATCGCATGTTCCAGACCATTTGCCACCGCCCCTACATGCGCATTCAAGCCATAGAGCATTGCCAGGAGTCCACCGATCGATCGCCACCGCCAGCCATGCCTCTAGCAGCCCGTAGCCATGTCGCCACCGTCGCCTGCCCATCCCGTTCGGTCTCGTCGTCGAGACTATAAATAGAGGCCTCCCCCGCTCAAACTCTTCACACCATTCCACTCCCCTCTCCTCACTGATCGTTCCACCCCGTTCCCGGAGCAAGGGGAGCAGTGCTTCGCCGGAATTTCACCGGAGCCCGCCGCTACTGGAGAAGAAGGGAGCCAGCGATTGGAGCCGCCCCAGGAGAAGCTGCCGGTACCAGGAGGTTCGCCGTCGTCGACTTCGTCGTTCACCCGCATCTCTGACCTTCGCCTGAGCCCCGGTGAACCCCCGACGACCCCCACCTGCCGCGTTAGGTTTCCGTCTCGCCGGCGCCGCCCGACGTGGACGATGAGTAGCAGATGTTCGATTAGACTTAGATCATGCGGATGAGATTGTCCCGTACCGCTTCGCGTTTAAAGAGCCACTGACTGGTGGA